>JALPQD010000080.1:3523049-5923049 GCA_023101885.1 Typhlomys cinereus | reverse complement strand
AGGCAGAAACGGCAGTGGCCTACACTTCTGACCCTGGTGGGGGAGGAATCCCAGAGTTGAAGCAAAGAGGAGACAGAAGTAATCCAGGATGATTCTTGCCTGAAGTCATCCTTGAGCCTCCATAGGAATACACAGTGCCTTCTGATACACACACACACACACACACACACACACACACACACACACACACACAAAACACACTAAATGAATGCATAAAAAATAAAGTAAAAATATATATATTTTGGATGTGGAAATGGGAGTTTAAGTACAGGTGTTTGGAAGTAAAAGCATACCCTCCCATTTGCAGTTGAGGCTCTGCTTCCTAGTTAGCCACCAGTTGCAACCAAATCCCTGTGGGATACTACCATCCCCATTCCTTTACGGTCATGATACGCTGTGTCCCTGGACTGTGAATCAGAATGAATCTCTCCTCCTTGAAGTTGCTTCTGTCAGGTATTTGGTCACCCTGATGAAAGAACAAGTACAAAAATAATTTTTATACATAGCAACTATAATATAAAATTTTATTCCTGAATATGTTCATGTCCATTGGCCTAGATATCATACTTTTATAAATATGTCTGTGGAAATAAAATTTAATAACAATTTATTTATACATAGAATTGTACTTTCAAATTTTATAAAATTCACAGAAAATTTAGCAACTTAATGAAATATTCTGAAAACCAAGTGACTGTTTCATGCAAAAAACTACTTGTCACACTGATGTGACAGAGATGACATTATTTAATATGTATGTAATAATTGCTATGTGTTTATAAATACTATGTATATGGAAAAATTCTTGAAGAAAATACAGCTAGTATTAATGGTGGCAATATCTGGATCAGACAAATATAGACTTATTTCTTGCTTTTCTTAATTTTGGAATTGTCCTAATTAGGAAATGCTATTTACTGAAATACAAAATTTTAAATTTTAGTAATTCATTAATTGCATTATTTAATAGAAACTACTGATGTTGGGCTGAAAAGCACTTAGAACTATACTGTAAAGAGATTTATAATCAGTTGGTTTAGCAACTAGAGAATGGCTGTAAAGGTGAATAGTCTGTCAATGTAGATAGATGAATTGGAAACTTAATTCAGTGCTGTCAGAATAGCTGTGAAATTGAGGGAGAAATACTGGAAAATATCCGGGCAAATAAGAACATTAAAATATATACGAAGTATCCTTCTGGTCCTGGGCAATTCCTCAACCACTAATGTGTAACTCAAGGTCTCTAGGATGTGACCATTTGGAAACCTGAAAATAACCAAGGAGAAATGTAAGTAAGTGTATTCTCTGGAAACTGAGATGTAAATTTAAGTTTTATCACATTGGAACAGTTTGATAATCTTAACCCTTTTAGAGAAACCACAGGAAAAATATCTGAAAAAAGCAAAAACTGCAGCATGGGATTAAAAGTATTTGATCAAGGACAAAGAACAAAGACAAAGACTTACTGTAATAATGTATAAAATACTCTTCACTAGTGAGTGCATAATCTGCCAGTAATTTAAATGACCATTAGGATAAAACTCATAGAACTTGGACTCAGAATCCAGTCTCTAGTTGTGTCCCTTATAATTCCCAGTAAACAAGGTATTACCGTCCACAAGGAGAAGTATAGAGAACGTGTTATTCATAAAATTGGGAACATGTGTCTAGTTTTTATAATGATTAATGGTTTTATAATGATTAATTATTCTTTCTATCTTTCTTCACTAAACTACCAAAATGTAGACAAAAATAATCAGGATTAGCATAAATTTTATAAAAATAATATTATTCATATTTTTGCTTGTTCTAATTAAGAAAGGAGGAAGTAAGAAATCTATTGTTTATTCAGCATATTCCAAAAGAGATCTTTCCTTTCAGAAGAGTTTAAAGAACTTTCCCACCCAACTTCCAACTATATATTTTCATACCACAATCATGTCTTCTAGCTCTTTATACAGGGAAAGAAAGAATTCTATTATCATTTTTACAAGGAATATCCTAAAATCCCTTGCCTCTGGTCTATTATGATGTTACTTTGTCCTCATCCACCTGAGATGAAAACTCTTGTGTCAGACATGCACAGGGACTTTAATTAGTCATTTCATTCAAAGAGAAAAATCTTCTGACATAAAAATGCTACAGAAGTTAGCCATAAATTATATTTACTAATTCCCATTACTGGTAGAAAATAGTTGAAAGAACAAGGAAACAGGCAAATATTGCCATATTTTAATTTACCACCTAGAAAAGATTTATGGCACAATTGAATTAAAATGAAGAGGAAAGACTGTTATGAAATCTATTATATGAAGAAAAGTGTTCTACTCTGAAAGCAGTACAGAAGTTCTCTCTAACCTGTGAGGATTCACCAAACTCCCCCATGGATGCCAGTAACTCTGTCCTGTACTTAATCTCATAAATTCATTCCACATTCATGTCCAAATTTAACTCCATTTCATCTTACCTAGGTACTTCCCATCGGCAACGGCTGCACTTTTTGTAAACTGAGGTGTGGAGGCGAAAATGACGCATGTTTCATTTTTACATCTTCACAATCTCACACATAGAATTTTGTTCTTGCCATAGATGTCAGCGTCTTCAACTTGCAAGTTTATTCGTCCCTTTAAGAAGTAGCTTCTTTTTCTGTCACAGAAGGGTTTTCCAGCTTCTCTTTGGCATATTTAAACTTGCAGCTTTGTCACTCCTTCAGTGGGTGGCCATTATTAAGTAAATAAGGAATCCTGGAACAGCAGCCCTGTGAAGATGTGATGGCACATCAGAGGACTAAAACAGCTACACCACTGAGCACTGAGTCAGCCTTGAAGCAACGCTTTGTAAAATGCTCAGGCCAGAGGATTCTAAGCCTAATCTAACCAAGTCTTTATCTCCAACTCTATTTCTTTTTTTTCTCCCACATTTTATTTCTTTCCTAATCATACTAGCTCAATAGGTACCCCTTCCCTCTCCAGCCCTTCTCCCCTCCCTGTCATCCCCTCTCCTTACACTCTCCCCACTTCCTCCCTTCTTTTTACTTCCCCCCTGTCCCTTCTTCCTCCTCTCCTAATGCCTCCCCCTCCCTCCCTCCATCCCCTGGAGCATCTTTTTGTGTGAATGCTAAACCTTTCTGAGTCCTCCACCCTAGTGAAGATTGAGGACTCAGTGGCATAGCAGGGGAGGGCACCCTTTAGTATGGGAACTCTACTGTGACTGTTTAACCCCTTGCCTTTAAGTATCCTACTGCCTGAAGCTTTCTCCCCTGTGATCCCTACTAGACTTGGGGGTTTGTAAACATGTCTGCCATTGTGCAGGCCAGGAAAGGTCCAGTCACATTGTGGGTATATCCTGCTGCATCCCTTGAGTTTTGTGGAGTATCTTGTATATCCTTGGTTCTCCCCATCTTTAGGCTATTACAATCTTGCCACCCCTTCTTCCACAAAGTACCCTGAGGTTCAAGACGGGGAAAGATTTGGCTGGCTGGTTCTGGGTGAATATTGTGAGGTCTTTGGCATTCTGAATTAAGGCTTGTTGCTGTTTTCAGTTTTGCTCTTCTTGCACTGCCCTTGGCTACATCCTGATTGGTATCGAAGGTCATCTCCTAACCAAAGATAAAAGACCATTTCAATGAAAATCTTAATGTAAGAGAAGATTCAAAGGTAGATGGTAAGATACAGTAGTGGGGGGGGGCGGTCAGGGTCCCATTCGTGGGATGGTTACCATTTATCTGCCAGTCCTTATATCCTTTCTAATTCGTGAGAACAAACCTGTTCAGTCCCAAGTGACCAGGAAGAGAAGTGAAAGTGAGCTTCACCAAATGTGTTACCTACATGCAATAAGTGACCTTGGCCTATTTTCTCTACTAAAGTGTTATCCTCCCTCTATGTCCTTTTTTTTCTTTTTTGAGGTCTTCCTTTCCTCTTGTTTATAATCCTTTGTGATTATAGTAGGTACTACAGAGATTTACCTTTGAATATGTCATTAAGTGGGTTTGGAACTAGGATCCACTTATTAGGGAGTACATATGGTGTCTAACTTTCTGTGTCTTGGATACTTCACTCCACATAGCTTTTTCTTATTCCATCCATTTCCCAACAAATTTCATTAAGTAATCATTTTTGATGACTGAGTATTGTATTCCATTGTATAAATGTACCACATTTTCCTTATCCATTCGTCAACTGTTGGGCATTTCGGTTGATTTCATGACTTTGTTATTGTAAATAGTGCTGCAATGAACATTGTTGTGTTCATGTATACCTCACAGTGATCTTAAAAATTCCACCAGGAAACTCCTGGAACTAATACATAAGTTCAGCAGAGTGGCAGGTTACCAAATAAATGTACAAAAATCAGTGGCCTTCCTGTACACCAAGGATGAAAGAAGTGAAAAGTCCTAAGAGAAACAACCCTATTTACTATAGTCCCCCCCCAAAATGAAATATCTTAGTATAAATCTAACCAAAGGAGTAAGAGATCTTTATAATGAAAACTTTAAAACCCTAAAGAAAGAAATTACAGAAGACACCAGAAGGTAGAAAGACTTCCCATAATCCTGGATCAGCAGAATCAACATCATAAAAATGATCATCCTACCAAAAGCAATATACAGATTCAACACTACACCAATCAAAATACCAAAACAATTCTTTAAAGAAATTTACCAAACAATCTCAAAATTCATATGGAAACAAAAAATGCCCAGGATATAAAAAAACAGTCCTGATTAATAAAAACACTGCTGGAAGTATCACCATACCAAACCTTAATCTATACTACAAACCCATAGTAATAAAAACAGCTTGACACTGGCTCCAAAATAAACATGTAGATTAATGGATAAGGGTGGAAGACCCAGATATAAGCCAAAACAATTATAGCCATTTGATCTTTGACAAAGGTGCCTGAAATTTTTAACTGAAAAAGAACAACATTTTCAACAAATGGTGCTGGCAAAACTGGATATCCACATGCAGAAGATTAAAACTGGACCTGTACTTGTCACCATTCACAAAAAATTAATTCCAAATGGATCAAGGACCTTAATACTAGGCTAGAGACTATAAAAACTCTAGTTGAAAGAGTAAGGAACTCCTTTGAGCTGTTTGGGCTAGGCCAACAGTTCCTAAACAGAAATCCAATAACATAGACACTAGAATCAACACTCAACAAATGGGATCTTATGAAATTAAAGAGCTTCTGTTTAGATTGTAAACCAAGCAAAAATGTAACCCACAGAATGGGAGAAAATCTTCACTAATTACATATCTGATAGAGCTCTATTATTCAGAGTGTACAAAGAACTTAAAAAACGAAACAGCACAGAGATAAATGGCCCAATTAAAAAATGGGCCTTGGAACTCAAAAGAAACTTTTCTAGGGATGAAATCAAAATGTCTAATAAATATCTTAAAAAATGCTCCACATTTCCAGCCGTCAGGGAAATGCAAATCAAAACTACCCTGAAATATCATCTCACCCCAGTCAGGATGGCCAAAATCCACAATACAAAGAGCACCTAATGCTGGAGAGGATGTGGAGAGAAGGGAACTCACACAAATTGCTGGTGGGAATGCAGGATTGTACAACCACTTTGATGATCAGTATGGAGATTTCTAAAAACGTTGAAGATTGAAATGCCATATGACCCTGCTATACCAGTACTGAGAATAATCCTCCAACTCTATTTCAAAGTCTGATTCACATCATGGATACAAACCTTCTTTAGGGGCAAAGGTTATAGTTTTTTCAGCAGCTCAGTGACAGAAAAGAAAGCCCTGGAAACATATTCAAGAAATACTTTTTGAGTTTTGATTCAATTTTGATAAAAATTGAAAAACACTGATAATGGGCTTTGCATATTAATATGCATTAATTTTGTTGTCATGACAATGGTATATATTTATGTAAAAATGTCTACTAGTATTATTAGAAATTAAGTAGATGTTATTAGGTTAAATATATAATGAAACTAATAGACAAGTGGTTAAAAATAACACAAATTAACAATGAGATAATGAGTGCTAGATTTCAAGGTTCATTATTGAATGCTTAATATATTTTTAATATTTAGGTATTTGACAGAGAGAGGGAGAGAGAGAGAGAGAGAGAGAGAGAGAGAGAGAGAGAGAGAGAGAGAGAGAAAGGTATAGGTACCACAGCTCATAGGTAAAACTCAGAGGACAACTTTAGTAATTCAGATCTCTCCTTCCACTGTGTAGGTTCTCAGGGTGGAATTAAGGTCACCAACTTTGCATAAAAATGCCTTTAGCTACTGAAATGTCTTTGCAAACTTCATTCTTTTTGCTCAGTTTTGAAGTAATGTGTATGGTCAAATATTATATGTTAGTTCATATAACACTAAAGAAAAAAAGAAAAATTAAAATTGGGGAAACTATCAGTGCATTGGTCAGGGATCTCTAGAGGAAGGAACCAATAGAATCAATATATATACAAAGAAAGAATTTATTGGTTTGACTTATAAGACGAGGTCTAGGTAGTTCAAAAATGACTAACTACAGCTGTTCAGTAACTGAATATCTCCATAACCCCAGTTTAGTGCAGAAAACATGAAAGATTCCAAGAAAGTCTGTGGTCTTCAGTTTTAGAAAATGGGTTCTAATGTCAAATGAAGAATGGCAACAGTAGGAAAGATGTCTTGTCAGCATAGGAGGAGAGAAGGGAGGAGAGAGAGAGAGAGAGAGAGAGAGAGAGAGAGAGAGAGGTTTTTCTTTTTCTTTAGAGTGGGTCATGGAATTTTTAAATAACCTAGTCCAGATAACTCCCTCAGGTGTGTCTAACTTGTTAGTTAATTCCCAACAAATAAACAATCAAGAATAACTCTAATAGTTATTAATGAAATAAACTTATTGCAACCTGAGTGGCAATAATAGCTGAAAAGACAATTACAATGCAAAAATCAAGATCAGTGATAGTGGATATGTTTGGAATGTTTCATAAAGAATGAAAAAAAGAAGAATTTCTAATTTTTTGGATAAGGAAACACATATGTTTTAAGACAAAATGTTTGAGCAGATATCAACAAAGCAAATTACCCAATTTTTAAAAGAGAAAATTCATCTGGAAAATAAGGTGTCACACCTTGATGAATAGTATCCACATATTCATATGGTTTGAATTAATTACAATTCAAAATTTAATGTACTTTTTATAACCACAAAACATATAAAGTCATATCATTCCAACATGTGATAAATTGCTTCAGGAAAGTCAAAATCAGTAAATCAAAAATGGTATTTTTCTCTTCAAATTCAATAAATCAAAAGCATAATATTTTCTCTATTTATGTGTTTGTTTAGTATTCATTTACTATTCTGCTTTGTGTATTATTCAGGGGAAACAATAGAAAGTTTACTGTGGCTCATAGTAAATTATGGTGTTTAGGAGTTACATGGAATTATTATCCTGGCAAGAAAAAATCCAGAGATTCTTAGTCTTGCATTTTTAGAGAGAAAAATCTTCAAGATAAGCAGTAATCTTCTTTGACATGATGCAAAATTATAGTAGGGGAGAAAATGAACACTATTCCTCAAAACATGAAAATAGTTTTTCTCTGTCTTATCTTTTCTTTTTATATCTTCAGGACCATTTCTTTTTTATATAGAACACTCCAAAGCAAGCAGTTTCAAAAAATCAGTTTCTCACTCAATATTCAACCACAGAAGAGTTCAAAAGCCTGCACATAAAATAATATTTACATATTTCTTTTGAAAAGAACTAGATAAGCTTGGAGGGAGGAGAGAGGGATGGAAAGTTGATGCGTTTCTGATCAAGAAGTAGAAATTCATGAGTTGACTGCATAAAGAGTTGAGTGTGGACAGAACTCAGCTCTGCTTGGTGGTGGGCTTTTTTCCACACATATCTGCTATCTATTGATAGTCTCCATTTGACATTCCTAGACACTTGTCAGAGAGAAAATAACCTGGATCTCTAAGTTGTCGATAGACGCATATGTGTCATGCCTACATTGTCAGAGAAATCTTTATGTGAATACAACTTGAGCTTTGATTCTTTCAGGAGATCTTTAGACAGTTAATCCCGAAAGTTCAACTGTGATGAAATTGATTGTTTATCCAGAGGTTGTTAAGAAAGGAATACAGATTAGAAGATGCCTGCAATCGTGTCTAATGGGGTTTTCTGATGGGTCTAGAGCTCTAAATAGAAAGGAAGTGGAATTGTTTCTAAGACCTTCCTAAATGCACAAGAGCCTTTGCAAAGCAGTGTTGGGAGGAAGGAGGCACAGGCAACACAAAGGCAAAATGCTCAGCGAGAATCCTCTCAAGAGTCATTAAAATGTTCCAAACAGCTGGCATTCCCAGATAACTCAAAAATAGCAACGAGAGCATAACTTAAGTAAGAACTCACTCTTCTGCCTTTTCTCTAATTCAAATCTTGTAAGAAAGATGAATGTTCAGCCAGGAGCATCAGAGGCAGCAAGCTGATAGCCAAGGAAAAGAAGCCACCTTACATTTGCTTCTTGTCCCAAAGGACAGTAGCCTAGACTAGAGAAGGAATATTTAAGATACCAGGTAGTGGTGAAATAGATTATTGGAACCTAAAACTAGGTAAACAATTCATAATTGGTAGGGCTTTACGCTGAGTATTGAAGCACAGGATTCTTACTAAATGAAATGTTATCTGATAAATAAGATTAAATGTCACTTTTCAAGAATCATGCTTTTTTCAGTTCTGCTCCTCTTGAGATGAGAGTCAAATGGAAATGGTACATCCTATACACTCCCACACTGAGGATGTGGTGACTGTCACCCAGGTGAGTGCATGTTTGCAGACTGTGTTTGCTGGTCCACTGAAGTAAGTTTGGATTCAGATGCAGCTTACAGCAAGATTTCCCTGTCTACTATCCGTCTTCAGCGGCAAAGCGTTGTAGGATATAATTTTGTCAAGCAATTCTATTATATAATTACATAATGCATTTTCTGAATGAGGTACTTGAGCTATACTTCTAGCTATCTTGTATGTCTCCTCAAGTCTCAGGGCTACTGAAAATTAAAGCACACTGGATACTAAACACTGAACTACACAACTTTAAAACCTTAAAGATGGTAAAAGGTAACATAATTACAGCTGCTAAAGGAATGGTGAATGTTTTCCTGACCAGGAAAACTCTTCTGTGTGAGACAGTGCAGAAAGAAGGGTAAGAGAGCTCTGAGGTTATTTAATGCAGTGGGGAAATATTTTATTTTAGGTCTTCAATTATTTCATATTTTGATGTTATCTTTAATTGCTAGAGAAATTTTATCTTTAGACTTTTATTTTACACAGAAGTTTGATATGAAATTAAAACATGGGGCATCTCTGCAGAATTGGTTTTTGTTCTGAGAGTCTTTTCCTGGAAGTAAAAAAAAAAAAAAAACTGATCTTTTTTATCAATAAAGTTTGCTTCTACATGAAGGAAATAGACACATAAAAGGCTCTGAGTGTCCTGAATTCTTTTTATCATAAAGGTTCTCGAAAGATGGAGCATACTAGATCTTAGTCAAAAGGCTAAGAACAGAACCCTCTTCTGTACCAATCTCCCGCCTGTTGTATTTTCTCCTCAGTGGCCCACTAAGTTTTATCTAAATTGCCTTTTATGACATGTGCCTGAGTACCTGTTGGAGTATGAATCTTATATCAGTGGGTATATTATTGAAGATAGTATACCTGCCCCCAGCTGCACTGTCCCTCATCAGTCTCTCAGGAAGTATGGGCACTCTTGAGCTCTTTTCTCTTCCATGACAAATTGTTGACAGGCCAGTTCCATGCAGGACATGTGAAAGTACACATAGCTGTGGTGAGTTCATGAATGCAACAGCATTGTCATGTCTAGAAAGTCTGGTTGGACTACACTCCTGCCCCTGTTAGACTCTTACAATCTTACCGCCCTCTCTGCTGAGATGTTCCCAGAGCCTAGAATGGGAAGTAGTTTTAAGTATCCTGTTTAGGGGAAGGGAATTACGGATCAAGGTATGAAAATAAATTCACTATATTCATGTATTAATCTCTAGAAGTACTTTTTAAAAACTTTTTGAAAAGATGGAAAGCATACATAAACTAAGAGTGAGCTCATCACAATCAATTTGGCATTTTGAACAGAGAATGAGGAAGATATTGGAAACAGCAAAGCTAGAAATGGGGAGAGAGTAGCATCATCTAGCTTCAGAATCTAGAGACAGAAGGAGAGGGAAAGAAGGAAAAAGAAAGAAAAAGGGTTGGGGGAGGGGAGAGGGACAGCTTCAAGAGGCCATGTAGTTACTGATTGGGTTCAGGTAGTGAAGACAAGGGGAAAGATGATCAGGAGAGTCCCCAAACTCCAAAGCTGGGAGATAATGACCCTTCTCAGGTACTGACATGGAGAAAATATCACATAATTATGTGATTTGCTGAGTTTTATTTTCCTGAAGCTACCTAAAACATATTGGTGCGATACAGTCTTACGTATTTGGGAGTACAGAATTGATACATTCAAGTTCAAATTATATGAATGCACAGGTGTAATTCTGTCTGGAGTCATATACTAGTGAAAGAAGAGTCAAAAATTATGAGGAAACAAATATTTAAGAAAGAGGATATTGTCAAAGAACACAAGAAATGTAGCCCAAAAGCAAAACTTCTTTCCCTTGTATTTAAAAAAAAAAAAAAGACGACCCAAGATTTTTTTATCCAAATGCTAGTATGAAGACTATTCTAGAGTTATTCTATCAACTCAGCTTTTCCAAAAAACTGTAAATCACACTAAAACATAACTGCTGTGTGTTTTACTTGATAGGGTCTCTGATTAAGCTGTCATATAACTCCTCCCACCTATGTTCTAGAGAGTAATTGCTGGTGTTGGCTTCCATTACTAGATCTTCCCTGTCTGGTGATTTACAGTTTGTATAGGTTGAGAGTCTCGCTGTTAAATCTGCCTTTCCCAAACATACAGGAGTCACAACACAAATGCCCATTAGGGATGACAGAGAACCTAATGCTTCATCTTGTAACGGAGGACCACTAACAAGAAGCTGCTGTACATGCCGGTTCTGAGATGAAGGAAGCTGGCCTATAATTTTCTTCATTTTCTAAATGTCTGTTTGTCTTCATTCAAAATCATATAAATAACTGGTTGAGAAACAGCCATGAAGTCACAGTGATGTCCCTAAATGGGCTGTATAATTTTAACCTAACCCTAAACACAAAGGTGCTATGCCATCATCTGACCCACTCTCATACTTCTGAGAACCTAACAAGAGCTAGCTATTTAAATGCATGCAATTTCCTGAAAATGAAACTAGAAGTTCTGGATAATCTGTATCTTTCCTGTATTGCTGTACAGCTCTCTTTCTATGACCTGTTCATGATCAGCAATCACAGGAAACTCCTGCAGGTGGGCATTTTTGTCTCCTTACTATATACAGGATTATCCATCCAGATTTAAAAAGTACTTGGATTTCCTATACTTTTGTACAGGATTGTAATGAATGACTAGGTTATGGACTAGAAAAGGGATTAGAATTTATACACGATCAGTATTCTTTTAAGCCTTTGGGCCAATTCACTCAGCTTCAGAAAACATATAAACTATAAGAAAATGTACTTGTTATGGTACTGCCTCCTTAAGTTAGGTCGAAGGAACTTGGAACTCAAAACATGGACTAATTTTACTTGCATTATAGATTAAGTCCATTACAATTACAGGATTGACACAAAATTATTAAGGACAGACAGATAGCTCAGTGTTAAAGATGTCAGTTTGCAATTCTGGCAACCTGATTTCCCCTTTGAGCTCACATATCAGAAAAAGAGAACCTCCAAAAGTTGTCTTTTGATCTCCACTCATATGGCATGGCATGCATTCTCGCTTTTTCTGTTTTTGTCTCTCCTATTCTTTTTCTCAAACAGACAAATAATAATAAAAAAGAAACACAGTTGTTTGGGATTGTATCTAAACTTCCCTTGGATAAGTGTATTTATCAAAATGTAAAGAGTGTCAAAGTTCACAAAGCAAAGCAACAGCCTAAATGAAGAGGACCAGACAGCTGGATTCCTACTGCAAACAAATTCCTTTTTCTTTGAGAGTTTGACTTTTATTTATATTCTCTCTCTCTCTCTCTCTCTCTCTCTCTCTCTCTCTCTCTCTAATATGAACATACACACACAAATGTGCACTCATACACAGAGTGTTCTAAAGATTTCAAGAAATATTTACCAACAATGTTGGAAGTTGAGTTCTTAAATGAGCCTTTAATGGAAATAATAAAATTTACAGTGAAATGAGTATCATGTGATATATTTTGTGTTCATGTTTTTGATAAATTCATGCCTAAACAACTGAAGGTGATATTGAGTTTTATTCTGCCTTATAATTTTGGTTATAGTTCACAGTCCAATTTAGCAGGAGAGTTTATACTGATGCCAGGAGCCGAGGGAGCTGCCCACACACATGGGACACAGCAGCCACATGTGCAGTGCCTCTAGGGGCAGGTTAACACTTGCATTTAACTGAGACACCTGTGAAATCTGGTGAGGTAGTTGACCCAAAGAAAACACAGGTTTCTGGGATTTCTTAACTGTCCTAGAGATGGAGGGAATTGTGAAAAGCTCTGTCTAAATCAGTTGAAGTTTGTGGGACAATAGGCTAAAATTGACAACTTATGTATAATCATTTATAAAAAGGAGGATATCTGGCCATCTTTCTTTAAGAATGCAGCAATTCGCAATTGCTTCTGATACAAGAAAAAACAAAATATGTCAAGAAGCAGGGGGATCATCCTGTTCACTTGTAAGAACCAGGCAAAATCTACTGCTACTTGTGGGAATTCATTGAAGCAAGATTAACATTAAAATGTGAGGAAGAAAAGGTAACACTGGAGGAAAAATGGAACATTAGTAGATGCCAAAAATATTAAATGGAGTAAACATATATGCAATTTGATTTATAGTAAGAGAGAAATTTGCTGAAGAAATATTTAAAGAAGTGGTAGTAGAGGAGTTTCTCAAATAAGATTAAAGATCAGAGAAATGCAACAAGGAAGATCCATTCATAAGAAAACCCAAAATCGCTTTCCCCACCCACCACCCAGGAAGCACATAGTCCAGCCAGACTCAGCTCAACCTAGGTAAGCTCCGCCCCCGCCCACCCTCAGAACCCCAGGCAGCCCAAGTGACCCAGCTCTGCCCAACAGCCAGCCGGAGCCCGAGCTGCGACCAGGCCCGGAAGGATCCTTTGGGCCATGCTTCATCTCCCCAGGTTTAATAGTGCCTCCTCACTGCCACATCCTCCCTTTCCCCACCTGCAGCCCAGGTTGCGCACAGTCCAGTCGGGACTCAAAACGACCTAGGTAAGCTCTGCTCCCACCTAACCTCAAAACCCCAGGCCAAATAATTCAGTTCAGTGAAAAATGCACAGAAATTGAAAGGAGGTCTTAAGAGTTAAAATGACAATGCCCAAGTCAAAGTGCAAATCCATGAGAAACAACACATAAGTAAACAAATATCCCACTGAAGGAATTAATCCCATAAAAATAGACTCCAACCAGAACAAACCCAGGGAAAATGGCCAAGAAAGCCCCACCCAGGATAAAGACTTTCAAAATATGATCATTACCATGTTCAATACTATGAAAGAGGAAATCCAGGAGGAATTAAATAACCGCATCAATCACTTTGAAGAGGAACACAACAGACACTTGAAGAAATGAGAAAAACAGTTCAAGAAACAAAAACAGGCATAGAGCAGTTAAAGCAGACTCAAGCAGAGTTTAACACTAAACTAAAAGACAAGTTATCTTCAACCCAGAACGCCACAGAGAGTCTTATCAACAGATATATGAAGCAGAAAACAGAATTTCAGACCTTGAAGACAAAGTAGGGAATATTAACTAGCTCAATGGAAAAGGTTGTTAAAGCCAAAAAGATACTCGAAAGAAATATTCAAGAGTTATGGGACACCCTGAAGAAGCCTAACGCGCATTCATGGAATACCAGAACAAGAATCTCAAAATACCACACCTGAGGAAATTTTTCAAACAATCATCAAGGAAAACTTTCCACATCTAAAAAAAGAGAGACCCATCCACATACAAGAGGCATTCCACACCCCAAACAGATATGACCAAAATAGAAACTCTCCACGGCAAATAATAGTTAAAACACTCCACATTCAAGATAAACAAATGGTGCTAAGAGCTTCAAGGGAAAAAAAAAAACAGCACTTTTAAAGGTAAACCTATTAAAATAACAAATGACTTCTCAGTCGAAACAGTAAAAGCAAGAAGAGCTTGGAGAGACATACTTCAAGTATTGAATGAGCAAAAGTCTCAACCGGCTGATATACCCTGCAAAAGTATCCATGATGATCAAGGGAGAAAGAAAAATCTTCCAGCACAAAGACAACTTGAAAGCATACATGTCTACCAAACCAGGCCTTCAAAAAATGCTAGAAATGATACTCAAGCTTGAAGAAAAAAAACAGACATATCCAGGAGAACAAAAGGGAAGTATAACACCACTAAAAGCAAAACAATATACTCACAAAAGCCACTAAACATAATAAATGTCCAGAATTAAAAATAGTTTCTCCATTATAACACAAAATGTTAATGGAATTAGCTCACCGATCAAGAGACACAGATTACAAACTTAGATTAAAAATCACAATCCATCAATCTGCTGCCTGCAGGAAACCCATCTCACCACAAAAGATAGGCACATCCTAAAAATAAAAGGCTGGTCCAAAATTCTGCAAGCTAATGGAACCAGAAAATAGGCAGGGGTAGCCATTATGCTAACAAAAAAAATCATAAGAGACAAGATGGATACTACATTTTAGTCACAGGTACAATTCACCAGGAAGACTTCACAATACTGAACATATATGCACTCAATATGGGCCCCCACATACTTATTAAGCAAACCCTACAACATCTAAAGCGAGAAATCAATCCCAAAATGATAATTCTTGGGGATTTCAATACCGCCCTCTCAACATGGGATAGATCAACAGGTAAAAAACTTAACAGAGACACTTTGGGGCTTAATCAAACCCTTACTGAAATGGACCTTAAAGATCTCTAGCGAACTTTTCATCCACGCACCAAAGAATACACATTTTTCTCAGCAGCACACGGAACTTTCTCCAAAATAGATCACATATTGGGACACAAAACTAATCTCCACATATATAGAAAAGTTGAAACTCTAGCCTGTACCTTATCAGACCACCACGGCCTAAAGCTTGACATCCACAACACAACAAGCAACAGAAAATACACTAACTCCTGGAAACTTAACACTATGATGCTGAATGAGAATTGGATTCAGGAAGAAATTAAAAAGGAAATTCAAGATTTCCTGAAAAGGAACGATAATGAAAATACAACTTACCAAAATCTCTGGGACACAATGAAAGCTGTCTTAAGAGGTAAATTCATAGCTCTTAATGCCTACATCAAAAAAATGGAAACATCAGAAATAAATAACATAACAATGCAGCTAAAAGCTTTAGAGACACTAGAGCAATCTGATCCCAAAAGTAATAGAAGGGAAGAGATTAGAAAAATAAGGGGAGAAATATCTGAAATCAAGATTAGGAAAATGATACAGAAAATCAACCAGTGAAAAAGCTGTTTTTTTGAAAAAATCAGTAAGATTGAAACACCACTAGCTAAATTAACCAAAAGCAAGAGAGAGAAAGCACAAATTAACAAAATTAGAAATGAAAATGGAGGTATCACTACTGATACCCAAGAAATCCAGAGAATTATAACATCATATTTCAAAAACTTATACTCTGTTAAATTTGACAACACAAAGGAGATGGATGAATTCCTAAGTAAACACAACTTACCTAAATTGAATCAGGGAAGTTGTGAATTATTTAAATAATCCTATGACATATGAGGAAATTGAGGAAGTAATCTTGAATCTTCCCACCAAAAAATGTCCTGGCCCAGGTGGATTCAGCACAGAGTTCTACCAGACATTTAAGGAGCTAATGACACCAATACTCCTTAAACTGTTCCAACAAATAGCAAAGGAAGGAATACTACCAAATTCCTTCTATGAAATTAATATTGTCTTAATCCCAAAACCTAATAAAGACTCACTTAGAAAAGAAAACTATAGGCCAATCTCTCTGATGAACACAGATGCAAATATTCTCAATAAAGTCTTAGCAAATCGGATTCAAAAATATATCAAAAAGATCATTCACGGGGATCAAATAGGCTTTATTCCAGGCACACAAGGTTGGTTCAACATATGCAAATCAATAAATGTAATTCACCATATAAACCAGTCTAAAGTTTAAGACCACATGATACTCTCGATAGATGCAGAAAAAGCTTTTGACAAGATCCAACAGCCCTTTATGATCAAAACCTAGAGAACGTAGAAATGGAAGGAACCTTTATCAATATAATAAAAGCTGTATACAAGCCAACAGCAAGGATTATATTCAATGGGGAAAAACTCGAAGCATTCCCGCTTTGATCAGGAACTAGACATGGCTGTCCACTCTCACCACTTCTATTCAATATTGTACTTGAAGTCTTAGCTGAAGCCATAAGACAAGAAAGGGACAAAAAAGGGATTTGAATCGGCGGAAGTCAAGTTATCTCTATTTGCAGATGACATGATCTTTTACATGAGTGATCCCAAAAACTCCACCAGGAAGCTCCTGGAACTAATACAGAAGTTCAGCAGGGTGGCAGGATACAAAATAAATGTACAAAAATCAGTGGCCTTCCTATATCCACGGAATGAAAGAAGTGAAAAAGCCCTGAGCAGAAACAATCCCATTTACTATAGCCACTAAAAAAAATGAAATACCTTGGGATAAACCTAACCAAGGAAGTAAGAGACCTCTATAATGAAAACTCTGAAACCGTAAAGAAAGAAATTGCAGAAGACCTGCATTTATGGAAAGACCTCCCATGTTCCTGGATTGGCAGAATCAACATAATAAAAATGACCATCCTACCAAAGGCAATATACAGATTCAGTGCTATACCAATGAAAATCCCAGAGCAATTCTTTAAAGAAGTTGACCAAACAATCTCAAAATTCATATGGAGACACAAAAGACCCAGGATAGCAAAAACAATCCTAAGTAACAAAAACACGGCTGGAGGTATCCTCATACCAAACCTTAGTCTATACTACAAATCCATAATTGTAAAAACAGCGTGGTATTGGCTCCAAAATAGATACACAGATCAATGCATAAAGGTTTAAGACTCAGATATAAGCCCACACAACTTGATCTTTGCACAAAGGGGCCCAAAAAATCCAATGTAAAAAGAACAACACCTTCAACAAATGGTGCTGCCAAAACTGGATCTCCACATGTAGAAGATTAAAACTGGACCCATACTTGTCACCATGTACAAAAAATAACTCCAAATGGATCAAGGACCTCAATATAAGGCCAGAGACTATTAAAACCATAGTTGAAAGGGTACGGAACTCCCTTGAGCTGATTGGGCTATGCCAACAGTTCCTGAACGGGCATCCAATAACACAGTCATTACAACCAACACTCAACAAATGGGATCTTCTGAAATCAAAGAACTTCTATTCAGATAAAGAGATTGTAACTCGAGTACACAGGCAACCCACAGAATGGGAGAAAATCTTCACTAACCACATATCTGATAGAGCTCTACTGTCCAGAGTGCACAAAGAACTTAGAAAACTAAACACCAAGGAAACCAATGGCCCAATTAAAAAATGGGCCCTGGAACTTAAAAAATATTTTACCAAGGATGACATTAAAATGTCTAACAAATATCTTCAAAAATGCTCCACATCCTTAGCCATCAGGGAAATGCAAATCAAAACTTCCCGAGATATGATCTCACCCTAGTCAGGATGCAAAAAATCTACAGTACAAACACCACCAAATGCTGGAGAGGATGTGGAGAGAGGGGAACTCTCCCACATTGCTAGTGGGAATGCAGGCTCATACAGCCACTCTGGCGAGCCGTCTGGAGATTCTTAAAGAAGTTAAAGATTGAAATGCCATATGACCCTGCTATACCACTTTTGGAATAACCCCCCATACAGCAAAATTCACCTTGATAGCACAAGCACCACCATGTTCATAGCAGCACTTTTTACAATAGCAAAGTCACGAGTCAGCCCAAATGTCCAACAGTTGACGAGTGGACAAGGAAAATGTGGTACATTTATACAATGAAATACTACTCAGCCATCAAAAATGATGAATTAATGCAATTTGCCAGGAAATGGATGGAATTAGAAACAATTATATTGAGTGAATTATCCCAGACACAGAAAATTAAGCACCGTATGTATTCCATAATAGGTGGATCCTAGTACCAAACTCACTTAGAGACACTCAAAGACAAATCTCTGTAATACCTACAGTAATTGTAAAGATTATAAACAGGAGGGATAGGAAGGAGTTTCCCACTAGAAACAGAGAGGACAAAAGTTTCAGCAGGGAAAATAGGCCACCATCAAGGACTGCAAGTAAGTAATGAGACATCTGATTAAGTTCACAGACTTTCCTTCCTGATCATTTCCAACTGATGGGGTACAATCTTACTAGAACGGGAGAGCATATAGGCTGTCAGATAGAAGGTAACCATTTTGAAAATGGGTGATTGACCCGTTTCTCACCACAGTCTCCTACTTCTATTCCATCTACCTTGGAATATACTCTTATAACAAGACTCTAATTTAACAGGTTTCTATCTCTGTCCAGGGGGTGACATCCAATATCCATCAGGATGGAACCAAGGGCATTGCAGGAACAGCAAAACTGAAAAAAAAATCATCAACAAACCATAATTCAGAACATCAGAGACTTATAACAACCACCTGGAAGCCATCCTGAAGCTCAGGAAAATTTGCGGAAGAGGGGAGGAGTCATGATATGCAAGATACTCCACACAAGTTAAGGCTGAAGCAATTGTAACAGGATTCTGCATGATCTGCACAATGACCAACATATCATTGACCCCTCGAATTCTAGTATCACTAAAGGCACTAGGATCCTTAGAAGCAAGGGATTAACAGTCACAATAGTGTTCCTATACTTAAGGGGAACACAAGAAAGAGTTCTAGGAATTGCCACTGAGACCTTACACCTCATCAGAAAGGAGGACCCAGAGGAAAGTTTGATATACTCATTAAAGGATGCTTCAGAGATGGGGGGAGGGGCACTGGGGGAAAGGGAGGGAGGGGGAAAGGAAGAGACAAAGCGGGGAGGGAGCAGGGAGGTCCAGGGAAGGGTGGAGGGAGGGAGGGGACAGGGGTTCCTATTTTATTTGTATGAGCAGAAAAAAAAAGGGCATTACCTGGCAACCAATAAAACACATAGATGTTATTTTGTCTAGGAGCTTGAAATAAAAAAAAAAGAAAACCTAAAATCATATCATGCTCAGATTACTGAAAGGTTGAAAGGAATTGAAGCTTTAAAGGCAACCCAAGTAACATCACTGTTATAAACAGAGCACAGATTATAATTTTAGTAACTGTCTTCTCAGAGGTTCTGGGGTACAGAAGGTGAGAGTTCAACATCTTGAAGGTACTAAAAAAGAACAAAAATAATTCAATTCTATACACTAAAAAATCCCAGAAGTTAAAAAATAGAGAATTTTCTTTCAAACGTCACTGTGACCATTGACAACTATCTAGAATATGTGAGGAAAGTGTTTCAGTAAGTAATATAATAGAAAAGGATAGATATTTAAATTTATACAAAAAGAGAAGATAGAAAGTTGAAAATAGTATCATAGATTTAAGAAATAAATCTCTGCAACATAGAAGACAGGGTGGTAAGAATGTAAGAGCCTGAAGAGGTTTTAGGTTAGAGTCACCAGCATCTTCAGGACAGAGTGCTGCATTCTTGAACTCACTTCAGCCATGACCATGACTTACTTCCTCAAGACCTGCAAAAGGTTTGTCCCATCAGCATTCTATCCTGGAAGGGGAAAGCTCTCAAGAAATTACACACCTCCCTGGGAGATTATTGAGTGTTAATATTGGATTAAGGTGGGGGAAGATGCTTTCCTTATCTTACACACTGAAATATGATCTATCTTCCAACTAGTGCTCAAGTGCATGCCACACAGAAAGATGCATGATACATGAAAGTAGAAGGGAGGTTGGTAGGAAAGAATAAGATTCCAGTAACCGGAAGTAGACGTATACATGACATGGAAGCAGGCCGATTTTCTGTGGTACTCTGGCCAGATTAGAAATAAAAACAACTTTGTGTACAATGGAAAAAAAAAGATTTATAATGAGAAATGTAGAAGTAGAATTTGTAATAAGTGGTGAAAATAACATAAATTTGTTGTATTCATGCATGAAACACTAAAAGAATAAAAATAAATTTATGTTACCCAATTTTCAGTTGGGTAACATAGTTAAAATATACTGCCAGCATTATGGTAGAGCTAGAAATAAAAGTAGAGCAGAAATCACACCTTGCGCTGGATGGAAGAAATGAAAGAGCAGTGTTTCCTGGAGGCTCTCACACTGTAGAAAAATGATGCAATACTGTTTCAATTTAGGGTATATTAAGTTGAATAAAAATAGCACAAACCCTAGAGAAACACTAAAATAAATTTCTAAAACATATAGTCAATAAGAGACGTGACATCAAATCATAAAACTCAATCTAAAAGAACTCTCAGTGAGAGATTATTAAAACCTGGGAAGAACAGTTGAGACAAATGGAAAATGAGCAAGATCATAAATTTAATCCTAACCTGTTAAGTGATTGTTGTCTGTGTAAATTGTCCAAGTATTTCTGTTGAAGGTAGAGACTCACATTGTATTATTAAAAAAGAAAGACCTAATTCTGTGCCCAGTTCTAATGTCACTGAAATGTGAATGTGTAAATGAGGCTTTTAGTTTTTTGAAAAAAATGTGTGTGTGTGTGTGTGTGTGTGTGTGTGTGTAATGAAGGCACTAGCATAAAGGAAGTCATATCAAATATATTAATATCAGATAAAATAAAGTACTACAATGAAGTCCTCAATTAATGAAAAATACTAAATGTTTTCATATAGCCATGTGCTTTTAAAGAACATAGAAACACATTCATGGAAATGATGGAAAGCCCATGAGTTTAACTGTGCTGTTTATCACTGCTATCTCAAGACTTGAGAAAAACCTAGCTGAAAATCTTTAAGGCATTTAATCACCTGAAAGAAACTACTGAGAAGCTGAACTGCTGACATTTACAAAGTGGTTTACCTATGGAGGGTGCACAGGCAATTCTCAAACAGACAGATGATGCCCCATGTCAAGAAAACAAACCACAGCAAAGTGAAAACAATTGAAACAATACAAACTCACTACCTCAGTGAGGTTCAGTTACATATTAATTAGAAGATATCATCAGGAAAATGCCTAAATATTTGGAGAGGCAGGAAAAGCAATAACAAATCTACATAAGTTTTTTCTGAAAGTAGAAAAAGAAAGAATGCTTTCCAATTAATTTATGAGGCCAGCTTCATTGTGCCCATCCCCCATAAATCAACAGAAATATCAAAGAACAGGACCTAACAGCTCAATATCCCTTGAAAATGTAGTGAAATAAACTACAATTATGGAAAGGGTATTTCATGACAAAAATGATTGTTATCTAAGAAATCAAAGTTTAGGATAACATTGAACAATTTTCATCATTGTACTAAAACTAGAAATTGTACTTTCATAGATGCAGAAGTCATTGTCAGAAGCACCTGATAAAAAAACTCAGTAACCTATGGTTGAAATGAATTTTTTCCACATTAAAGATTATGTGTGAAAATCCAGCAACAGTATCAAACTGTTTTTTTTTTTTTAAATGGAGACATACAAAGAATGTATAGCATCTGACTACTGCTGATTGGCAAGTCACTAAGGCTCCAACTAGTACAATGGGGGTAAGAAAAGGCCACACTTTCTCTCCAACACTACAAATACATCCACCAGTGACAGACTCCCATGATTAACAATCTACAATATCAACGAATCCTACCAAAAAGACTACCAGGTCCAATGAGTGATTTAGTGCTTGAAGAAAAAAAAATATGAAAAATCTTGCCATCATTTTAATTACTAGTAATAAGATTTAAAAGATTAAAATTTAAAATAAAAGCTATAGTAACTGCAATGCTGCAAATACATAAACAACAAAATATAAGAAAGAGTGATACAAAAACTAAATGGGTTTGAGGAAGTTTTCATTTTCTTTTTCTTTTTTTTTTTTTTAAAGAGAAAAGAGGTTTAATATTTAGCTTATGGTTCCAGAGCCAGAGACAGTCTGTCAAGGTGGGGTGTACATGGAGACAGGAGCAGATCGAACCTCAAGGTTTGCTCACAGCAACATACTTCCGTCAGCCAGGCTCCAACTTCTTTTTTTTTTTTTTTTTTCATGCCTAAAACATTGATTTTTTTTCTTTTTTTTAATTTAATACATTTTTATTATTATTTCAGCTCATACAAACTTAATAGGTACACCAGTTCCCTCCCTCCCTCCTCCTCCCCCCGCACCCCCTGCTCCTCCTCCCCACACCCCTCCCTCTCCATCCCCCAGTGCCTCCCGCCCCAATTCCCAGAGAGTCCTTTCTTGTGCATGCCTGACTCTCCTCTGGGCCCTCCTCTCCGATGACATACAAGGACCGAGTGGCATTTCCCTGAACCCTTTCACATGTTCCCCTTAAGGATAGGAACACTACTGTGGCTGCCAATCCCTTGCCTCCAAGGATCTTGGTGCCTTTAGCAGATGCTAGACTTTGTGAGGTCAATAGTGTGTTGGACATTGCTTAGGGCATGCAAAGTCCAATTATGATTGCTTCAGCCCTAACTTGTGTGGAGTATCTTGCAAATCATTGCTCCTCCCATCCTTTTGCTCTTACACTCTTACCGCCCCCTCTTCCACAAATGTCCCTGAGCTTCAGGATGGGGAGAGATTAGGCTGTCCTAGTTCTAGGTGGTTGATATAGAGTCTCTGAAGTTCTGGATTGTGGTTTGTTGATTTTCTTTTGCAGTTTTGCTGCTCCTGCAATGCCCTTCACTCCATCCTGCTGGGCACTGTATGTCACCCCCTGGCCAGAGACAAAAAGCTGTTAAACTGGAGTCTTATTATAAGAGGACATTCAAGGATAGATGCAATAAAAGTAGGAAAACTCAGTGAGGGAGGGGTCAATCACCCATTTGCAAAATGGTTACTTTTTATCTGCCAGTCTATATGCCCTCCCCTTCTGTTGAGATCATTACCCCCTTAATTGTAAATGATCAGGAACAAATGTCTGTGAACTTAACCAGGTGTCACATTACTTACTTGCAGTACCTTGATGGAGGCCTATTTTCTCTACTGTAACATGGTCACTTCTCCCCTTGTTCCAGGTGTGGCCCTCTAACCCCATCCCTCCTGTTCATAATCCTTGCAATTACTGTAGATAATACATAGATTTACCTATAAGTGTCTCAAGGTGGGCTGGGTGGGTTTGGTACTAGGAGCCACCTATTAGGGAGTACATACGCTGCTTAATTTTCAGGGTTTGGGATACTTCACTTAATATAATTGTTTCTTTTTTTATTATTGATACATTTTTATTATTATTTTAGCTCATACAAACTTAATAGGTACACCAGTTCCCTCCCTCCCTCCTCCTCCCCCCGCACCCCCTGCTCCCCTCCCCACACCCCTCCCCTCCCTCCCCATCCCCCAGTGCCTCCCGCCCCAATTCCCAGAGAGTCCTTTCTTGTGCATGCCTGATTTTCCTCTGGGCCCTCCTCTCCGATGACGTACAAGGACCGAGTGGCATTTCCCTGAACCCTTTCACATGTTCCCCTTAAGGATAGGAACACTACTGTGGCTGCCAATCCCTTGCCTCCAAGGATCTTGGTGCCTTTAGCAGATGTTAGACTTTGTGAGGTCAATAGTGTGTTGGACATTGCTTAGGGCATGCAAAGTCCAATTATGATTGCTTCAGCCCTAACTTGTGTGGAGTATCTTGCAAATCATTGCTCCTCCCATCCTTTTGCTCTTACACTCTTACCGCCCCCTTCTTCCACAAATGTCCTGAGCTTCAGGATGGGGAGAGATTAGGCTGGCCTAGTTCTAGGTGGTTGATATAGAGTCTCTGAAGTTCTGGATTGTGGTTTGTTGATTTTCTTTTGCAGTTTTGCTGCTCCTGCAATGCCCTTCACTCCATCCTGGTGGGCATTGTATGTTACCCCCTGGCCAGAGACAAAAAGCTGTTAAACTAGAGTCTTGTGATAAAAGCACATTCAAAGGTAGATGTAATAAAAGTGGGAAACCACAGTGAGGGAGGGGTCTATCACCCATTTGCAAAATGGTTACTTTTTATCTGCCAGACTATATGCCCTCCTCTTCTGGTGAGATCATACCCCCTCAGTAGTTAATGATCAGGAACAAAAGTCTGTGAACCTTATCAGATGTCTCATTACTTATTTGGGTCCTTGATGGAGGCCTATTTTCTCTGCTGTAACATGGTCCCTTCTCTCCTTGTTTCTGGTGTGGCCCTCCTACTCCATCCCTCCTGTTCATAATCCTTGCAATTACTGTCTCTAGGTGGGCTGGGTGGGTTTGGTACTAGAAGCCACCTATTAGGGATTACATACAGCGCTTAATTTTCTGGGTCTGGGATACTTCACTTAATATATTTGTTTCTAATGACATCCATTTCCCGGCAAATTCCAGTAATTCATCATTTTTGATGGCTGAGTAGTACTCCATTGTATAGATGTACCACAGTTTCCTTATCCACTAGTCAACTGTTGGACATTTGGGCTGATTCCATGACTTTGCTATTGTAAACAGTGCTGCTATGAACATGGTCATGCTTGTGCTATCGAGGTGAACCTCTGCTGCATGGGGGGTTATTCCCAAAAGTGGGATAGCAGGGTCATATGGCATTTCAATCTTTAAATTCTTTAAGAATCTCCAGACGGCTCGCCAGAGTGGCTGTATGAGCCTGCATTCCCACCAGCAATGTGGGAGAGTTCCCCTCTCTCCACATCCTCTCCAACATTTGTTGTTGTTTGTATTGTGGATTTTTTCCATCCTGACCGGGGTGAGATGATATCTCAGGGAAGTGTTGATTTGCATTTCCCTGATGGCTAAGGAAGTGGAGCATTTTTTCAGATATTTGTTAGACAGTTTAATTTCATCCCTGGTAAAGTTTCTTTTAAGTTCCAGGGCCCATTTTTTAATTGGGCCATTGGTTTCCTTGGTGTTTAGTTTTCTAAGTTCTTTGTGCACTCTGGACAGCAGAGTTCTATCAGATGTGTGTTTAGTGAAGATTTTCTCCCATTCTGTGGGTTGCCTTTGAGCTCCTGTTACAATCTCTTTATCTGAACAGAAGCTCTTTAATTTCACAAGATCCCAACTGTTGAGAGTTGGTAGCAGTGACTGTGCCATTGGATGTCTCTTTAGGAAATGTTGGCCTAGCCCAATCAGCTTGAGGGAGTTCCCTATCCTTTCAACTATGGTTTTTATAGTCTCTGGCCTGATATCAAGGTCCTTGATCCATTTGGAATTAAGTCTTGTACATGGTGACAAGTACGGTCCAGCTTTAATCTTCTGCATGTGGAGATCCAGTTTTGCCAGCACCATTTGTTGAAGATGCTGTTCTTTTTCCATTGGATTCTTTGGGCCCCTTTGTCAAAGATAAAATGGCTGTAACTTTGTGGGCTTATATCTGGGTCTTCAATCCTTATCTATTGATCTGTGTGTCTATTTTGGAGCCAGTACCAGGCTGTCATTATAACTATGGATTTGTAGTATAGACTTAGGTTTGGTATGGCAATACCTCCAGCAGTGTTTTTGTTACACAGGATTGTTTTTGCTATCCTGGGTCTTTTGTGTCTCCATATGAACTTTGAGATTGTTTGGTCAACTTCTTTGAAGAATTGCTTTGGGATTTTCATTGGTATAGCATTGAATCTGTATATTGCCTTTGGTAGGATGGTCATTTTTACGATGTTGATTCTGCCAATCCAGGAACAAGGGAGGTCTTTCCACCTTCTGGTGTCTTCTGCTATTTCTTTCTTTAGGGTTTTAAAGTTTTCATTGTAAAGGTCTTTTACCTCCTTAGTTAGGTTTATACCAAGGTATTTCATTTTTTTAGGGGCTATAGTAAATGGGATTGTTTCTCTCAAGGCTTTTTCACTTTTTTCATTCTGGGCATACAGGAAGGCCTCTGATTTCTGCACATTTATTTTGTATCCTGCCACCCTGCTGAACTTCTCAATTAGTTCCAGGAGCTTCCTGGTGGAGTTTTTGAGATCCCTCAGGTATAAGATCATGTCATCTGCAAACAGGGATAGTTTGACTTCTACCTTGCCGATTTGAATCCCTCTTATTTCCCTTTCTTGTCTTATGGCTTCAGCTAAGACTTCAAGTACAATATTGAATAGAAGTGGTGAGAGTGGACAGCCTTGTCTAGTTCCTGATCGAAGTGAGAATGCTTCCAATTGTTCCCCATTGAGCATAATCCTTGCTGTGTGCTTGTTGTATACAGCTTTTATTATATTGATAAAGGTTCCTTCCATTCCTACTGTCTCTAGCGTTTTGATCATAAAAGGCTGTCGGATCTTGTCAAAAGCTTTTCTGCATCTATCGAGAGTATCATGTGGTCTTGGATTTTGGACTGGTTTACATGATGAATTACATTGATTGATTTGCGTATGTTGAACCAACCTTGTGTGCCGGGGATGAAGCCTACTTGGTCCCCATGAATGATCTTTTTAATATGTTTTTGAATACGATTTGCTAAAACTTTGTTGAGAAGCTTTGCATCTGTGTTCATCAGAGAAATCGGCCTATAGTTTTCTTTTTTAAGTGAATCTTTATTAGGTTTTGGGATTAAAACGATATTAGTTTCGTAGAAGGAATGTGGTAGTGTTCCTTCCTTTGCTATTTGATGGAACAGTTTAAGGAGTATTGGTATTATTAACTCCTTAAATGTCTGGTAGAACTCTGTGCTGAATCCATCCGTCCAGGACCTTTTTTGGTGTGAAGATTCAAGATTACTTCTTCAATTTCCTTATATGTTATAGGACTATTAAAATAATTCACAACTTCCTGATTCAATTTAGGTAAGTTGTGTTTACTTAGAAATTCATCCATCTCTTTTGTGTTGTCAAACTTCATAGAGTATAAGTTTTTGAAATATGATGTTATAATTCTCTGGATTTCTTGGGTATCAGTAGTGATAACTCCATGTTCATTTCTGATTTTGTTAATTTGGGTTTTCTCTCTCCTGCTTTTGGTTAATTTAGCTAGGGGTGTATCAATCTTATTGATTTTTTCAAAGAACCAGCTTTTTGATGGGTTGATTTTTTCTATCGTTTTCTTAATCTCGATTTCAGATATTTCTCCCCTTATTTTGCTAATCTCCTCTCTTCTACTACTTTTGGGATCAGATTGCTCTAGTTTCTCTAAAGCTTTAAGCTGCATTGTTAAGTTGTTTATTTCTGATGTTTCCATTTTTTTGATGTAGGCATTAAGAGCTGTGAACTTACCTCTTAGAACAGCTTTCATTGTGTCCCAGATATTTTGGTAAGTTGTATTTTCGTTATCATTCACTTTCAGGAAATCTTGGATTTCCTGTTTAATTTCTTCCTGAATCCAGTTCTTATTCAGCATCATATTGTTAAGTTTCCAGGAGTTAGAGTATTTTCTCTTGTTTGTTGTGTTGTGGATGTCCAGCTTTAGGCCGTGGTGGTCTGATAGGGCATAGATTAGAATTTCAATTTTCTTGTATATGTGTAGATTCGTTTTGTGGCCCAATATGCTATCTATTTTGGAAAAAGTTCCGTGTGCTGCTGAGAAAAATGTGTATTCTTTGGTACGTGGGTGAAAAGTTCAATAGAGATCTGTAAGGTCCATTTCTTTCAGGGTTTGATTAAGTTCCAAAGTGTCTCTGTTAAGCTTTTGACCTGTTGATCTACCCCATGTGGAGAGGGCGGTGTTGAAGTCCCCAAGAATTATCGTTTGGGGGTTGATTTCTTGCTTTAGACTCTGTAGGGTTTTCTTAATAAATGTGGAGGGACCCGTATTGGGTGCATATATGTTCAGTATTGTGAAATCTTCCTGGTGAATTGTACCTGTGACTAAAATGTAATATCCATCCATGTCTCTTATAATTTTCTTTGGTTTGAAGTCCACTTTGTCTGATAGCATAATGGCTACCCCTGCCTGTTTTCTGCTTCCATTTGCTTGTAGAATTGTTGACCAGCCTTTTATTTTTAGAGCGTGCCTATCTTTTGTGGTGAGATGGGTTTTCCTGCAGGCAGCAGATTGATGGATTTTGATTTTTGATCCAGTTTGTAATCTGTGTCTCTTGATCAGTGAATTAATTCCATTAACATTTAGTGTTATAATGGAGAAACTATTTTTAATTCCAGACATTTATTATGTTTAGTAGTTTTTATAAGTATATTGCTTCGCTTTTAATTGTGTTTTACTTGCCTTCTGTTCTCCTGGATATGCCTGTTTTTTTCTTCACGCTTGAGTATCATTTCTAGCATTTTTTGAAGGCCTGGCTTGGTGGACATGTATCCCTTCAAGTTGTCTTTGTGCTGGAAAATTTTTCTTTCTCCCTCGATCATGACAGATAGTTTTGCAGGGTAAATCAGCCTGGGTTGACATTTTTGCTCATTCAATACTTGAAGTATGTCTCTCCAAGCTCTTCTAGCTTTTACTGTTTCGACTGAGAAGTCATTTGTTATTTTAATAGGTTTACCTTTAAAAGTGACTTGTTTTTTCTCCCTTGAAGCTCTCAGCACCAGTTCTTTATCTTGAATGTGGAGTGTTTTAACTATTATTTGCCGTGGCGTGCTTCTGTTTTGGTCATATCTGTTTGGGGTGCGGAATGCCTCTTGTATATGGATGGGCCTCTCTTTTTTTAGATGAGGAAAGTTTTCCTTGATGATCGTTTGAAAAATTTCCTCAGGGGTGGTATTTTGAGATTCTTGCTCTGGTATTCCATGAATACGCATGTTAGGCTTCTTCAGGGTGTCCCATATCTCTTGGATATTTCTCTCAAGTATCTTTTTGGCTTTAACCACCTCTTCCATTGAGCTGGTTAGTACTCCCACTTTATCTTCAAGGTCTGAAATTCTGTTTTCTGCTTCGTTAGTTCTGTTGATAAGACTCTCTGTGGCTTTCTGGGTTGAAGATAACTTGTCTCCTAGTTCAGTTTTAAGCTCTGCTTGAATCTCTTTTAACTGCTCTATGCCACTTTTTGTTTCTTCCACTGTTTTTCTCAACTCCTCCAAATGTCTGTTGTGTTCTTCTTCAAAGAGATCGATTCGATTATGTAATTCCTCCCGGATTTCTTCTTTCATAGTATTGAACATGGTAATGATCATATTTTGAAAGTCGTTATCCTGGGTCAGGCTTTCTTGGCCTTTTTCCACGGGTTTGTTCTGGTTGGAGTCTAACATTATGGGCTTAATTTCGTCAGTGGGAAATTTGTTTACTTGAGTGTTGCTTCTCATGGATTTGCACTTTGACTTTGGCATTGTCGTTTTAACTCTTAAGATCTTTCAATTTCACTAAACTAAATTATTTGGCCTGGGGTTCTGGGGGTGGGCAGGGACAGAGTTTACCTAGGTCACAGGTGAGGCCCGGCTGGACCACGCGTCCCAACCAGGGGAGCGGGGTGGGGAATGGGAGGATGGTGGGAGGATGGGAGCGTTGGCATGAGGCTATTTAACCCGAGGGCAGCTGGGGTGGCGCCCAGGCGCAGGGGGAGGTCCTCCTCGTCTCTCAGCCCTGCGCACGGCTGCGGCTGGATGGCGGGAGTCGGAGCCGGGTCCCTTTGGGCTGACCTGGGGTCCTAGGTCGCGGGGTGAGGCCCGGCTGGACCGCGCGAGTGCGTCCCGAGTGGCGGAGCGGGGTGGGGTAAAGGGGCAAGTTTTCATTTTCAAATGGCATGTATTAATACAGATATATGCCATGATTAAAGAGCAGAAAAAAATTAAATTATTTCTCCCTAATTTCACAAATTATTATTCCAATCATAATTCCATCATTTCCTCTTTTTTCAATAGAAATTAACAAATTTATTCTAAAATTCGATGATATTGAAGGGGCAAAATAATATTAGAAAGGAAAAGGAAAGAACTGATGTTAACTGATGCCAAAGATGCAATCATGGCAAAGTTTGAAATTGCAAGTTGATTGAGCAAAACAATGTATAAAAATAGGCCCACACACATGAGTGATTTCTGGCAGAGGTATAAAGTAATTCAATGGAGAGAGGATAATGTTCCAATAAAAGATCTTGGAAAAAATTGACAGCGAATTTAGCAGAGTAACCTGTTGAGTCACATCACTGTCTTCAAAACAACTTAAAATAAATTATAGATCTAAACATAAAAACTGAAATTAAAAAACCTCTAAAAGAAAACACAGAAGAAAATGTGAAATAGAGTAAGGCACAGTTTCTTCAGACCAAAATACATGAATTACCGAAAAAAAAAGTAAATCAAAAATATAATTTTGTGCTCTTAAATGACATAAAAATGTAAAGATAAGTTGAATTCTGGATCTGAATATTGGCAAGACATGTATCCAAGGAAAGGCCTGATATGATTCAAAACTAACACTCTCAACTCCCAGGTAGCATTTTAACTATATAATAGACAACTAACAGGTTATGATAGGAACAAATAATTAACATGAATACAAATGAATGACAAGTATGTTTAAGAGATGCTTAGCAACATTATTTACCTTGAAAATGCAAATTAAACCTACACTAAGAGGTCTCTTAGATGCCTATACTGAACAACAAAAAGCAGTACAAAATGGTAACAAAATGTGCAGCAAATATATTGTGCAGATGTGGCTGGAGAAATGTGCATGTAAGAGCCCATTTGTAATAGTTTTACAGCTGTTTTTTCTGCTGAATAAAGTTAAATCCTAGGTTGTATCAATCTTTTGCCTTAAAATATACCCAGAATATTTGAGACATATGTCCACACAAAAGTTATCCAGAATATTTATAACAATTTTAGTCATGATAGCCAATGTGTGCAAAAATATCCCATTTCCATCAAGAACTAGACAAGGTTATCCACCCTCACCATCTCTATTCAGTACTGTATTTGAAGTCTTAGCTCAGAGTCATAAGACAAGAGAGGGACATAAAAAGGATTAATATCAGAAAATAAGTAGTCAAGACATCTCTATTTGCAGATGACATGATCATATACCTAAAAGATCCTAAAAAACTGCACCAGGAAACTCTTGGAACTAATACATAAGTACAGCAGAGTGTCAGTTACAGAATAAATGTGACCTTCCTACAGAAATTAGTGACCTTCCTTACAGAAATTAGTGACCTTCCTGTATACTAGGATGAAAAAAGTGAAAAATCCCAAAGAGAAGCAACCCCATTTACTATAGACCCTAAAAAAATAAAATACCTAGGTATAACTGAAGAAGTGAGAGACCTTTATAATGAAAACTTTAACACCATAAATAAAGAAATTACAAAAGACACCAGAAAATGGAAAGCCTTCCCATGCTCTTGGATCAGCAGAATTAACATTATAAAAATGACCATCTTACCAAAAGTAATACACAATGCTATACCAATCAAAATCCCAAAGCAATTCTTCAAAGAAATTGAACAATCTCAAAATTCATATGGAAACAAAAAAGGTCCAGGATGGCAAAAGCATCCTGAAAAACAAAAACACTGCTGGAAGTAGCACCATAACCAATCTTAATCTATACTACAGATCTATAGCAATAAAAACAGCATGGTACTAGCTCACATAAATCAATAGATAAGAGTTGAAGATCCAGATATATATGCCCACACAATTACAGCCATTTGATCTTTGACAAAGAGGCCCAAAAAGCTCAATGGGAAAAGAACAGTATTTTCAACAAATGGTGTTGGAAAACTGGATGTCCACATGCAGAAGATTAAAACTGGACCTGTACTTGTCAACATGCACAAAAATTAACTCCAATGGATCAAGGACCTTAATATTAGGCCAGAGACTATAAGAAACCTAGTTAACAGAGTAGGGAACTACCTCAAGCGAATTAGGCTTAGCCCACAATTCCTAAACAGAAAACCAATAGCACAGGCACTGGAACCAATACTCAACAAATAAGATCTTATGAAATTAAAAAGCTTCTGTTCAAATAAGGAGATTGTAAACTGAGAAAAAAAAAAAAGACAACCCACAGAATGGGAGAAAATCTTCACTAACCATACATATGATAGAGCTCTATTATCCAGAGTGCACAAAGAACGTTAAAAACTTAAACACCAAGGAGATAAATAACCCAAACATCAAGGAGATAAGTAGCCCAGTTAGGAAATGGGCCTCTGTATTGGGTGAAGTGTCCCAGACCCAGAAAGTTAGACACCGTATGTACTCACTAATAAGTGGATCCTAGTTCCAAGCCAACTTAATGACATATTCAAAGGTAAATCTCTGTAATACCTACTATAATTGCAAAGGATTATAAACAGTAGGGAAGGGGAAGGAGGGCCTCAAAAAAAAAAAAAGAAAGAAAAAAGGAGATAGGAGATCATGCTTCAATAGAGAAAATAGACCACGGTCATGCATTGCATGTAAGTAGTAAAACATCTGGTACAGCTCACTCTCACTTCCCTTCCTGGTTACTTGGGACTGAACAGGTTTGATCTCACCAGTCAGGGAGGATATAGAAACTGACAGATAGATAGTAACCATTAGGCAAATGGGACACTGACTCTCCCACTGCTGTGTCCTACTCCTATTCTTCCATCTACCTTTGAGTCTTCTCTTATATTAAGATCTTCATTGAAATAACCTTTTATCTTTGGATAGGAGGTAACCTTCAATACTAATCAGGATGTAGCCAAGGGCAGTGCAGGAACAGCAAAACCGAAAACAGCAACAAACAATAATTCAGAACACCAAAGACCTTACAATATTCATCCAGAACCAGACCAGCCAAATCTTTCCCCATCCTGAAGCTCAGGGAACTGTGGAAGAGGGGGCAGCAAGATTGTAAGGGCCTAAATATGGGGAGAACTGACAATATACAAGATACTCCACAAAAGTCAGGGATGCAGCAGGATATAGCCACAACGCGACTGACCTTGCCTGGCCTGAACAATAGCAGACCTGTTTATAAACCCCCAAGTCTAGTAGAGATCATAGGGGAGAAAGTTTCATGCAGTAGGTCCTTAGAGGCAAGGGGTTAAATAGTCATGAAAAGAGTTTCCATACTAGCTTAAGAAAGGTTCTTAAGCTATGCCACTGAGTCTTGAACCCTTACTAGTGCAGATAACTTAGAGAGAAATTCAGCAGATGCTCTGGAGGATGGGGGAGGGAAAGCAGGAAGCACCAAGAGAGGAGCATGAAGGAAAAGGGGTGGGAATGAAGGGGGATTGGAAAGGAGGGAAAGTGGAATGGGGGACAACATGGAAGAAGGAGGGGCAAAAATATAATAAAAATAAAAAATATATGAACATAATCAACAGACTAGCCAACAATTAAAACCCATAAACTACAAATTGGTAGAAGGATAAAAGATGGAATTGGGGTGCATATCATACACAAGTCTAGTCATCATTAAATATCACATGTTGTACACACAGCATTCTCATTTATAATTGTACATATATACAGCACAGAAAACTAATGCAATATTCTATTCGATTTATATGGCATTTTGATTACAACAAAACTAACTATAGACAGAGAAATACAATGAAATTGCTTAGGGTTAAGAATGAGGTAAAAAGATCGTTTGAATAATAAATACATATAAGTGACATATTGACATATACAGAGTGACATTTATGTATATATATATGTGTGTGTGTGACACAATGAAACTTCTTAATCTAGTAAACATCTTAATCCTGGCAGTTATTCAACTATATATATTTTCAAAACTCTTTGACCTGAATGAATGAATTTTAATGTATGACCATTATACATCAACACATATGACATTTTAAAAAGAATCATATTCTCAAGTTGTCTTCTTTTATCCACCTGTCTAACTTAATTAATTTGGCTTCTTCCTTAAGAGTTACTGAAATTTCTCTTAATCTATGCTTACTTACATTGCTTTATGGAATCCAGGTTTCAAATACATTTTTTAAGAAACAGATTTTTCCTAAGTCAGACAGATAGATAAATAAGACAACATGAATTCATGCTTCTTTTAAAAAATCAAATACATTGAGGTGTAATTGCCATAAGTCTTAAGGAGAAGAAGAGAAATTATTCAAATATATTTTCTGCTTTTGGAACTAGTGAATTTAAGATTTGTTATCTTAGATTTCTAAAGTTCCTTTGTATTATATACATAATCTTTTAAGAAATATCTTAGTGGTGCATTCTCAAGTAGTTTTGGGAGACAGCTAGTTTTTGAAAAGCTCCTATCATTTTATTATTATCATTATTATTTTTTTCCACTCATACAAACCATCCCTCCCTGAACCCCCTTGCTTGCTCCCCCCATTTTCCCTTGCTTTCACCCCCCTCTTACTCTCTTTCTTCCAGTGTCCCCCTTGTCCCCCCTCCCCATCCCTGGAGCATCCTTTAGTGTGAATGTCAAACTTCCCTCTGGGTCCTCCAGTCTAATGAGATGCAAAGACTCAGTAGCATTGCCTAGAGCCCTGTCTTGTGCTCCCCTTTAGTATGGGAACACTATTGTGACTGTTAATCCCTTGCCTCTAAGGATTCTAGTGCCTGCAACCCATGCTAGACTTTGGGGGGTCATTGTTATGCAAAGTCTTATTATGGTTACTTCAGCCCTAACTTGATATTTTACATATCATTGCTCCTCCGCATCTTTAGACTCTTACAATCTTACTGCCCCCTCTTCTGCAAATTTCCCTGAGCTTTAAGATGAGGAGAGATTTGGCTGGTCTGGATCCAGGTGGTTAATGTAGGGTCTCTGATGTTCTGAATTATGTTTTTTTTTCCAGTTTTGTTTTTCCTGCACTGCCTTGGGCTCCATCCTGATTGGTATTGGATGTCACCTCCTAGCCAGAGATAAAAAGCTGTTAAAATAGAATCTTACTATAAGAGTAGATTCAAAGTTAGATGGAATAAGAGTAGGAGACTGCAGTGGTGGGCGGGGGGTCAGTCTCCCATTTGCAGGATGGTTACCATCTATCTATCTGCCAGACTCTATGCCCTCCCTGACTGGTGAAAAGCTCCTATTTTAAAGTCACGATCCAAGGACAGGAATTGGAAAAGATGGTTGCTTAGGAAAGATATGTGCACAAGTTTGAAGGTTCCAAGTAGGTGAAGTAGTGAAGGATGGGCACAGGTAGATCTCTGAGACTTATTGACTGTGATGCAGAAAAAAAATTATGTGAGATCCAGGTTTGGAGAGAGATATCCTGCCTCAAAGAAACAAGGCAGAGAGTGATAGAAGGGGACACCCGATATCCTCTTCTGGTCTCAGAGTATGTGCACATGTAAACAAAAGATCCACGACAACTGGCATGTTTTGTGAATATGTGGTATTCATATATTCAGAGGTATTGCAGAGAATAAATCACACATTTATCAAGAACAGAAGAAGCCCAGAACTTGGATAAGTCAATACCTTTACAGTTCCATGAAAACGCAGTATGCAGGTGAGAAATTGTATGCCAAGTAAATGCAAGAGTCTTACTCTGGGTTCCCCCATCAATGATTTCTATTGATATATAAAATTAAATTTTTACTCACAAAACCATTTTAAAAATTGATCATTGTCTGAAAATATAAACAGTAATGAAACTCTCAATTGTACATATGCACACAGAAACTAAGCTGCAGCAGATTTCTTCCCAGAGAAAATTGTATTTTATCTTTCCAGACAATCTGAGAAACAGCATATTTTGTGAAAGAAAAAAAAATCACTGCATCCCTTAGAAGTAATTTCTAAGGCAGGAAACTATTTCACAGGCTACCTTTCATCTAAACAACTATTTGTTATTAGGAATTGTGAGCTTTTCTTCTACTTCTTATGTATATAGCACATACTAATTTCATAACTACTCATCTTAAGTTTAAGACAGCACTTATGTTTAAGGGCATATAATAAAAAAATCTTACATTTAATCCAACAGTATTCTACATTTGCAGGTACATTTAAAATGCATTTTAATATATTAAGCATCAGATGAGACGGAATGACTGTATTTGACAAAGGAAGTAGCTACTTTTAACTACAAGTAACTCTTTACTTGCTCTTGATTTCTGGAAGCAGAAAACCTCTGAACACCTGTGGGGTGACGTCACTATCTAGATTTTGTGCTGTATTTGAAGTGAAGCAGACAATTCAATTGAGTTCATCCTGCCTCCTGAAATGTCTTAAGATTCATCCTCATTGTCTTTCTCCCCAAGGAATCAGGCAGGTGTGGTTGTCAAATCATGGTACTCACAACACTTACACAATTTCCCTTTCTTATCTCCCAGACATGGGTCATACTATATTTTCTGGAACATGTTAGTCCCACAGTACACAATATATATTTGACTTATTTTGAAAGAATATATAAGAATCATCTCTCCCTTGGGGCTGGCAAGGTAGATCAACTGGTAAGCTGCCTGCTCACAAACCTGGTGACCTGAGTTCAATTCCTGAGACCCCACGGAGGAAGGAGTCCTCTGACTCCACCCATGTACTATGGAATGGACATATTCCTTTTCTCTCTCTCTCTCTCTCTCTCTCTCTCTCTCTTTTCCTAATATATGAACAAAATGTTAAAATAAGGAATTACCGCTACCCAACTTTTCCTCCTCTTTCTGACCTCTAAGTTATTTATTTGTCATTGATAGTCCATGTTTCATGCCCTTAATTCCTAGATTCTATACAAACAAAGTAATTTTATTCATCTTTACTCTTTGAACATTGCCCTGTGAACTTCCTTTGATTACTGAGTCATTCTGTTGCTGGAACTCAAAGAGTAGAGACTGTCTTATTTCTTTATAACTACAAACACTGGAATAGTATTACATATGCAAATGCTTCTTGGGAGAAGAAACTAATGAGTGGACATCTATAGTTCTCACTTATTTGGAACACTTAGCTAAAAATCCAAAACTTTTTTTCTTTTTTTAAATTTTTTTAATTTATTCAATGGTTTGTGTATGCGTGTGTGTGTGTGTGTGTGTGTGTGTGTGTGTGTGTGTGTGTGTAGAACCATGGACGAACTCAGGAATGACCATGGATGCCTCCACCTCCTCCTTGTTTACTCTGCCCCGGGATTCGCATCCCCCAAAAACTTTTTTTTCAACTGGAATTACTGCTATTTTGATTTCTAAAAGTAGGAGTAATATTTTTGCAAGGTAAAGGAAACGTGTACAGTATAATTTTATAAAGGAATCAAAGATTAAATGTGCCTGCACTTCAGGAGTTTTGTGCCACCTTCTGAAAATTGTGTTATTCAAGGTCAAATTATTTATAAAGAAGAAAACTACTGCAAGCAATTTCTAAAGGTACAAATTAGTTATAACATGTGCTGTGTTAATTACATCTAAAAATATTCCAAACATTTTTTAGCACTTAAACATCTGTTGGTGTATTCAAAGATTCTCTTAGATTCCACAATAAGTTAAATGATGTTTTCCTTAAAAAGAGTGTTGAATGTGACAATAGTCTACCAATAAGATTGCCAAAATAAAATTTACAAAATGTTAGTGATGATCTACAATTACTTTGAAATTGACTTATGTTTTGGTACTTGTGACGTTTTCATTCTCTCTTGACATGAACATTTATTTTGAAAGCAATATAAGTAACGATTAAGTAAAAAATTGTTCAAGATATAATTTTGGTGTCATCAATACAACAGAATAATTAAATGGACTATAATCTTTGAAAAAGCTATGTGGAGTCACACAAGTACAGCTGCATCATGGTCTGTGCTCCTCGTGCACATTGAAACTCAATGGACTAGAGTGAAAGGCTGACAGTAGACTATATGATTTCAGTAGTCACAATCCATGCTTTACCTGTCACTCAAACACCTCCTTTGGTACCCCAATGCTGGTAGTCAATGTTCTGAGAAATAAAGGCTCAGGTATCATTTTAAAGTGCTACCTGTCTAAGGAAACCTAGTATTAAGGCAGACCAAATGGAGTAGAAAGAATTATGGAGAACATTATTTTTTGATATATCTCATTCAAATAATGTAAGCAACTTAGATGATAAAGTTAAACATATAAATATCAGAAAGTAAAAATGGTAAATAAAAAGCATAAAATCTATACCATACTTGAATTATCAAAAGCATAAAAAGGTGTTTAGAGCTAATTATTAAATATGTTAAGTTAGCAATCACATCTATCTGATTTAAGTAAATTATATTTGCTCCTTTTTTCCTTGTTCCAGATGAACATTTTTATAAAACCTAGAAAAAAACTGAATTAAAACTTACTCAGCCAAAGAGATTTGAACTGGAGTTTACTGCTTTAATTGTGCACCATGTGTTGTTCAGACAGCCCATATTTCTTGTGAGTAGATACGTGTGTATGTACCTGTGTGTGTGTGTATGTGTGTGTACTAAAGAGTCTTGAGTGTGTGCATCTATGGGTAACTTCAGAAATCATTTTGGACTTCCTCTACCTGTTTATTGCTTTGCTCTAAGGTTTCCAGAGCTCTGCCTTCCAGGGCCAGAAGTGTAAGATGCCATCATGTCTGCCTTAATTTTTATGAGGGATCTGGAAATCTGTATTCAAGTCCTTTTGCTTTCCAGGAAAAGATTTAATCCTTGATCAGTCTCTCTAAGTCCTTGGTTAGTCCATATTCTTAATACTTTATCTGCAACTGTTAAAAGGCTTTTAACATTTCTCACTGAAGGTTGGCATGTCTAGTTACACTTTTACTTCTTTCTGAGATATGAAACTTTTAACATCAATTTCAAAATGACTGTGTCCTGCAGGAGGACTTACTCATCTCCCATGGTGCATCTGCCTTCTCTGTCACAGGTGAGGAGTCTTTGTGAAAGACCACACTTCATGATTCTGGTATAGTTGTGCCAGATTCTTGAACTTGGATTTCTGTAATATTTATTCCCTACTTTTTTTCTTATAAGGAAAATGGGGCTACTTTTTAAATTAGTAAGAATATCATTTTAATTAAAATATGTAATTTTACTTACAGTAATTACTTATCTACTTTAGTTCACATTTAGGCTAACTATTCCTTACCCCATATATTCTCTGTCTTGCATATATCAGCAAAATGAAGTATTTTAAATTACTTATTTTATGTTTCTTACTTGGTTAGTTATAAATCTTTTACTTTTCTTTATTGACTGGCTAAGAGATAATAATATCATCCTCTTAAGATCTTACAAGTGTTCTCTACTTGTTATCTATGACAGCTACCTTGGAATAGCTATAATTGCAGCCAAATACAAAAATATGTAAGATTACTTTAAAAATTAGGAGACATTTTAGCAATAGTTTTTTTCCATAATTGTTCTTACCATGCTAGTTATTAAACCAAGGGCTTCACATGTTCTAGGCAGACAGATACTGCACTATACTGTAGTTTCAGTCTCTGTAACATACCTCTTAACTCTGAGCAGGGTTTTTGACATGGGCTTTGTGGATGACAACAATGAGCTGAAATTGCAATCTATTTTGTAAAAGGTACTTTGAAAAAGATTCTAGAATGTTATACAAACAATACCAGGTACTTAATACTTCAATTCTATATCTAGTTCTCATTTCTGACCTTTGTGTTTTGTAGATATGCATTTTAAATTAAATATATTTTAAAATATAAAGGTGGTGTTGAGTTTCTAATTTGTCTACTTGTCAGTATATAATTTTGTCCATAATTTTTTGTTGTACCCTTCTTTATTACATTCCATATATCTGAGCTGCTCTCTGGAATCATTTCTGAAGGTCTGAGCTATTCCTTGTGGTACGTATTATAATAAAGCTTTACTAGAGGTGAGTTCTTTTGGTTGTTTGCCTGGAAAGGTCTTTATGTTGATGCTGTTATTTGAAGGTATTTTAACTTAAATCTCTTTAATTTTGTTTCTAAAGAATATTTCGCTCAGTGTGAAGTTTGGAGAAGCTACCTTTTCACCAAAGTAAAGATGCTACTCCATTATGCTCTTGTCCCATTGTTTCTGATGACAAATGAATCTTGGTTATATTATGGCTCCTTTTAAAGTCTTTAAATTTTATGTGCTTCCAAGAATTCCCTCCTTAATCTTGAAGATTTGTGCAATATGTCCAGATATTTCTTTGTTTTTGGAACTTATCCTAAGCCTTGATTCTATGAATTACTTTCATCAGCTTTAGGAAATTCAGTAGCATTCATTTAAGTAAATATTTGTACCATAACTTTCCCTAATCACATGTAAATCAATGCTTATATTCTGCTACTTATGTATATCACTCCATTTTTTCTTTTCTCTTTATTTCTCTCTGCATGCACCAATATCATTATTTCCACACCTTTACCTTCTAAGTCAGCATGCCAAGTAGAAATACGGGATCTGACTGTATAACTCAATGGAAGAGCATCTGCTGATCATATAAAAATCCCTGGTTTACTCTTTAGCACAGAGTGAGAGGGAGAGAGAGAGAGGGAAGAGAGAAAAAGAGAGAGAGAACATTGCTACATACATGTTATGATATTACAGTATTCTGAAGCACAAATAAAAATATTTTGATATTTTACCTCAAAAGAATGTCATCCAATGTATGATAATAATATAAAACATTAATTGAACACGTTGTTCTAACTGAATTTTTTAGATCAATAAATAGTTTATATGCATCTGAGTTTGAAATAGTCAATTTGCCAGTGCTGTATAGTTACGTATTTGTGGTTCCTACATTTGGACAATGCTGGTCTACATTATAAAACTTCTCTATACTTTCCTCTATTATTAAATTGCTGTGGGGGTCCCCACGGATCGCAGCTCCGTCCTGCAGACGGGCCTGGCGGGTCCTCCACAAGGGGGATCCGGGAAAGGTGAGTGCCCTGTCCGCCCGCTCCCAGCCCTCGCTTCTCCCTGTCGCGGACAATCAGACGCGACAGGGAGTCTAGTCAAACAGGAACTCATTTATTACAAGTCCATAGCCATCTGACATAGGCAGGGGAATTCCAGGGCCGGGAAATGGGCAACCAATCATCTTAAAGGTCAAGCCAGCTCACAGGCTGTATGTAGCGAAATTTCCTTAAAACATCCTGAGCTACTCTCTCTTGACTTCCTCCATTCTGAGCTGTTCAACACATCCTGAGCCGCCCCCTCCTGACTTCTCCTGAGCTGCCCTCCAGACTTCCTCCATCAAAACATCTTTGTCTAACCTTGCCAGATTATTCAGGTCCCCTAGACTGAGGTCCCCACAAATTGCTACTTCCAATGGATTTTAAATACAATTTAAATTGTATTCTGAAAACATCAATTTCCTAGTAAATTTTCCATCTCATATCCATTTTCTTGAATAAACCGATTACGCCTCCTTCAGAATATCTACCCACTAACCTCTAACACATCACAAGAGTGACTACTTCTATTCTTCACTTTCCTTTCTTGTGATTCATTTCTTCAACATGTCTTCTTTCTGAATTTCAGACTGTGTGTGTGTGTGTGTGTGTGTGTGTGTGTGTGTGTGTAAGTCAATTGGTTTTCCTCCATGTCATAGAATGCTGCCAAAAGAGAAGTGTTACTCTTCATTTGCACAAATACGTGGACAGCTAGGAATCATGAAAGAATGTGGGTGGTGAGCTCACCAGGGCAGTTACCTGTCTGACATGCCAACTTCTGTTTCCTTGGCACTGCAAGGCTTCCTATGCTCTTCTCAGTTTCCCTGTGGCTTAGAATCCTATTGACCCATATAGTTTGAGAGCTGAAGAAAGAGCAAATCTCAGTAGAGTTCTGACCACTGAGCTGATTTCCACTTGCATGTATGCCTATGATTGCTCTCTAGCATAGAGAAGAAAGAAAGAGGGGCTGGAGAGGTGGCTCCAGCCTCTGCCTTGCAGGCGGAAGGTCCAGAGTTCCGACCCTAGACCCCATGTATAGACACCAGGTGGAAGCTGGGGCGGTGTGTGCTTCTGGTCCTGGTAGAGCAGAACCTGTGAATAACCGGGCAGAGTAAACAAGGAGGAGGTGGAGGTGATCCATGGTGGTTCCCAAATTCGCTCGTGGTTCTACACACACACACACATATACATACATACGCACAATTGACTAAATAATAAAAAAAATTTAAAAAAAGAAAAGGAAGGGAGGAAGGGAGGAGAAAAAGAAAAGAAAAAAGGAAACGTAATTCACAAGAAACAACTGTTTCCCATCCATAGTTTCTGCTTTCGCTGGCAAGTATTATACAAAGTATTACTTGAGAGTGGTTGAGGTCACAGAAGTCACTGAGGTCAAGGCATGCTATTGTTGGAGGAAATCAACCCAAGAAGCTTTAAAGAACACATATTGATTGCTTCAAAGTTCCCAGAGCCCAAGCATACCGATTTTGTTAACATGATCCTTAACTCAAGACCCTGCAAGGTTGAGTCAAGGTTTACTCAGAAATTTGACTGGAATAATCCTGTATCTAATCCCACCCCAGTGGTTAACTGAACTGATTTCATTACATATGCAGAGATCATCAATGCTTGCTTCTTTTTCAAGGCAAGAAGAACATCTCTCTGACCTGGAGACCCACTTTCAGTTCCCATAGCTAGATGAAACTTATGCTGGATAATATCCTTTTTGAATTAACTTTAAATTAGCTAATTAGAGGATGTTAATTACATGTGCCACAGCCCTTTTTCTTGACCATATCCCACTGATTAGATACAGGCCCTGTCCATAATCCAAAGCATAGAGTCATCAGGGACAATACATGTACATCAACGAGGAAGATGTATATAGGTAATTAGGAGCCATTTTTATAGTATCATCGTCACATGCCGTTTTTAAAATGAGACAAATAAGCTTTAAATTTAATCACTCTGAAAATGAACTATTTGCCATCATTTTGGAATTGTTATAGGCTCATTAGTAGAAGAAGTCTACTAATGGCATTATAAATGTGTGTGTTTTTAATGGAACAAATGCTTTCATTTTTGAAAGAGATGGGCAACATATCCTTTCACTTGAATATATATGAGCTTATGGCTTAATCTAATGAAATTTGGCAAATGTTGAATGACATCTTCCTCTGCTAGACCAAAGATGACAGAGTCTGCTTTGTTGGGTACGACATTCACCCCATGTATATTCAGTCTTTGTTCCACAAGAAATCTATGATCTATGGATCATATGGAGGCGGATGAGTGGTTGAAGTGATTAGCACTGAAATCTAAGCTGAACAATGATCAGTGATTTGGTCAAATGTGACAATAGGTGAGAGGTGATAATGATGATGAGTAAGAGGCAATTTTGGAAACTATATCCCTCAAAGGAGCAAAAATTAGAAATAAGTCAAGTAGAAATAAGCATATACTGTTTGCATAGGTCCTTGACTTGTATAGGATGTGAAAGAAAGAAGAAATGACTATTTAAGTCAGATACCAGCAGATTTTTGCTTTGAGAAGAGAGATAATCTCCCGAAAAGAGATGAGGTTAGAAGACACAGAAAACTAACTGACAGCATTGGACTCGAGAAGACTGTAAGCAAGCAAGGATAAGTGTAAGGAGAATCTGAATCAAAGAGAAGCTTAAACATTGTGGTAGTAAGAGTATGACACATAAGTAGTCTGGAGTCTCAGGTGTCTAATCTAAGCTCTTCCAGATTCTGAGGTAGGGCGAGAAGACCAGTGGGCTACAGTGACTTCAATTCCAGCCTGAGAAACTTAGTTATAATGTGACTGAAACAAAGAGGGCTATGGATATAACTCAGTAGCTCAATGCTTCCTGGAATGTGTAAGCAATAAGTCTGATCTCCAATATCATAAAAGGAAAAGGAATTTACCTTAGGACGTTATGTTAATTACATTTTCCCACTGTTGAACAAAGACAGGATCAACAACCTAGGGTAACATGGAATCTAGTCTTGGTAATAATTTTTGGGGGCACTTTATTAGCATGGCAGGAGAATTCAAACCTACATTAGAGACCAAGGAAAACTGACCAAAGTATATCCACACAAAAGGTTGAGAGAGGAACTTGGTTTCTCACTTTCCAGAATGTCTGTGTGACTAACTATGCCAAAGTATGCCAAAATACTAAAGATGGATTTCTGTATCTTATCTATGTGCTGAGAGAGTGGTTTCACCAAAGACTGGGTCTTTGCACATCAAATAGATAATCTCTCACATACTCACTTAAGGCTTTCCTTAACTATTAGAGCGTCACAGAGGTGCCTAAAGGCAAAGCCTTCCGTTTTAAAGGTAACAACTGTATCTAACTGGCATAAATATTAGGAACACCGGTTACATCAGAGTATGTTCAATAGAGGAAACAGTTGACAAATATTCACATTGGAAAATGAGCAGTGCCGACCAAGGACTTAGGAAGATTCAGACAGGGTCTGGATTCCTTGTGTTTCTCAGAAGTCCTGAGGCAACTGTGGAGATACTGCTAGGAAATTGCAGTGCCAGAACTCTGAACATACCTTATAAGATGACTGGCTTTATCTGAAAGGCAGATCTTAAGTTTTTTGGATGAATCTTAATCTCTGAGTTTATCTTTTATTAGTGAAAAATGATTGTATTGCTATGGTGAGGTTCAACTCTAGATCCTTCTTTACATACAGGCTTTGAAATCACAATGGCCAGGTTTTAGAGTTCATATTCATATACCCTTTAGAGCATGACTCATTAAAATTCTAGCACAATTAGAGAGCTTTTGCATTAAGATTAGTTTAATTTTCACCTCTCATTTAAAATGAAATGTGAAGCTTTGATTTTATGCCATCTCTTGAATTCCTGATCCTCCTGCTTCAACCTCCTGAATTGAGATCACTATTACAGGACACTGTCCCACTTTATTAAGTATCAGACATCAAGTCAAGGGTTCGATAAGAGCTATTTTAAATATTTTATGAGCTGAGCTACATCCTAACTTTGCTCACAATTTTCAAACTCGTTTTTCTTCATAGTGTATTCTAGAAAAAAATCCCAAAATATGTATACCTACCACATGTCCTGAGAATAGGTTTTGATTTTCGTCATGACCAATCCTAACTTATTTCTGCCATGGCACATTATGTAACCCTCTCTCCTATGATCTATTTTCATTCCCTATGACACTGTGTAACTGTTCAAGCTCAAAGCAGTCTTTGTGGAAACTTGGCTCATAACCAGTGAACTTCTACATACAGGTACTATTTCTGAGTCAGTTAAATAGTTTCTTAAGTCTTTGTCTAACTAATTAAATTGTCCTTGTAACAATTCTATACCTTGCACTCTAACTCTGGACCATGCAGAAAGTGTGTAGAGAAGTGTAGAGTGCTGTTATTGAGGACTGAATCCAGGCCAAATAAGCAATATACCACCGAGTCCAGGTTGGCTTGGTACTGATTATGCCTCGGTCCCCCAAGTGCAAGAATTACATGCGTGCATCTAGATTGTGGGAAAATTTAATTAAGTACTTTGAAAACTTCTATGTATCTTTAGAGTCATAGAATCCTTTAAACCTTTGACACCAAATTGTACAGTGATTTTTTGTGGCACTTTCTATTCATTTGACTTTTGATTTTCACTTATAGACCTCAAATGTAGAACAGACTTAAACACACTTCTCAGACTTGCATGCAAGATATGTCTGCCCTTTGGTAATATCTTCTTTTCTTTGGTGCATGAATATTTAGTGTTAGCAAACAGCTATATTTTGTAGCAATCAGATCTACTAGAACTCTTCATGTTTCTGTCTTAACCTGTAATGCTTATCCAATACTTAATAAATAGTTCAGGATGTTTGTCTCCTGTAAGCTGAGTACTTGTCTTTTTGTCCACAGATGGTGGCGATCAAACAGGTACAGAGCACATGACCCAAATATTGTGGAATACAAAGAAGGGAATAATGTGGGACACATACAAATCCAATTACAGACTCTTTTATTTTCTTCTCTATCATTGTAATGAATATCCTAACAAAGCAACTTAAAGGGGAAAGAGTTTATTTTGGCTTATAGCTCTAGAAGAATAGACTCCATTAATGTAAGAAAAGCATAGCAGCAAGTGGGAAAGGCATTGTGTCTGGATGACACAGAGATGAAAAAAAAATGTTCTAAAGAAATGCCTTGCACTCCCCACTCTATCAAAACAATAAAAATTAGAATTTCCCCCAGTCAGAGAACAGAGAAAGTGATTGCAGGAAGTACTGAAAATTTGCCAGATCTGGTACCAGATTGAGGAAGAATTTGTCTTCCAGAAAGAAATTTCACATGCCTCTGGCAACTTGTTAGACTACCTTTCAAGAATGACCCGAACCAGAGACAGAGGGAACCACACTGAGAGCAGAACTGTTTAGTTCTTGTCTCTTGTTTAAACATAAATCTCATGTCCAGAGCCTTGAAGATAAGTCTTGAAAATTGGAAATCTTTCTTCCTACTAAGGCCATGCTAAATAAATTGCCTTTTTCAGCTTTTCGCCTCTAATTTGATTGTTTTAATGCATCTACTGAGGATCTGAACTAAGACAAAAAGAGGAGATTGGTTCGTGTTTCATTCACACTCAGGGATGCAAGACCCAGCTAAATAGATTTCAAGGCTCACCTCATTAACACTCTTCCTTAGCAAGATCCCGCCACCTAAAGTTTTCACAAAATTCCTAAGAGTACTAACCCTTGAAGATATAGTGTTCATATGTAAGAGTCTGTGGAAAACACTTCAACATGCACATTACCACAGAGATTTTAATTGGTGTCAATCTTTTCATTCCTTGAGAAACAAATATTCACTAAATATTCCTTTGATACAAAACACTACTAACTCAAAGACAAAGCAAAGAAAGACAAGCTTTCTGTTTTCTATATTTTATCTTGTTGAGTGTCCTTTGTGGACACCAAGTATAAAAAGTGACCTGACCTATGTGAGTGTTCAGCAAGTTTTTAGGAAATGTGACATTGGCAGTGAGATGCAAAGAATCAACCACCTCCATGATTGCAGTGTGAGGAAGATTTCATGTGACAAGAAAACAGCAAGTAGCAACTTTTAAGTCAGGAAAAACATCTCCCAACAGTCCTCTCTCATATTCGTGAGTTAGTCCACAGTCCATGTCTGTCAGAATTGTGGTCAGTGCTGTTTTATGAGTCCTGTGAAGAGTAGAGCTACGTCCATCAGATTCTTCCAACCATGTGAGAGTTTCAGAAGCAGGCATTCATGTCCACGTTGTGACAGCAGTGTTCCTGTTTCTAGCTTTTCTAGTCTGTTTCCCCGTGAGTCTGTGTTTCTGCTGACCAGCCTTTTTCCTGAGTCTGTTAACTCAAATGCATTCTGGCTATCTTCCCTGTGATTTGTTTCATGGACTTGTGACTATGATTTAGTGAAATACATTGAGAGTAAAAAATCAGAAGTTCTGTTACATTGGTTGACTTCTTAAGGCAAATTCACAAATTAACGTTCTGCTACTATCACTCCTAATAGCATAAGAACCCTATTACTTTAAATTATGGAAGTGTTTTCATACACTTCATATCTCTTTTATCAATTCAACCCTATACTATTCAGAAAAACAAATAATTTTGCTATAGAATTTCTATCCAGGTTCTTGCATCTCAGATTCAAAGTCTGTAGCTTAGACTCAATTGAACAGTTTAAGAAAATTTTACTGAAAGTCAGGGAAAGGGATACCTGATTGCTCAGGAGAATCTGGGGAAGCAAGAAGTAGTATCTGGCTGTTCCAGAAACCAGAAAAGAGGCAATACCACTCCAAGTCTTGCTCCAAAGGCTCTGGACTCTGGGTGTCCCTTTTATGAACTATTGGAGGATCAAAAATGAAAACTTTAAAATCAGCTAAAGGCACTAAGATCCTTGGAGGCAAGGGATTGACAGCCACAGTAGTGTTCCTATGCCTAAGGGGAACACGAGAAAGGGTTCAGGGAAATGCCACTGGGTCCTTGTACATCATCGGAGAAGAGGACCCAGAGGAGAGTTCGGCATACACAATAAAGGACTCTCTGGGAATTGGGGGGAAGGCACTGGGGGATGGGGAGGGAGGGGAGAGGGAGCAGGGATTTAGGGAGGAGGAGGAGGGAGGGAGGGAACTGGTCTACCTATTAAGTTTGTATGAGCGGAAAATAATAAAAAAAGTATTAAAAATATAAATACATTTCATAGATAAATTTAAAATGTTCTCTCATTAAAACTTCAGTTATTAAAAAAAATGAAAACTTTCTGTTGTTTTCTTCTCTGGCTTTTGATTGGTGGTCTTTAGTGAGCGTGTGCTTGAAGGTCTTACTGGTAGGCTTTAGGCACCCTGGTGGCGTGAATGTGATATAGGTTTCAAGTCAGTTGTCCCAGTATAAATGTCTTTCACATAGGCTTGTAGTTTTGCCTAATTTCCTCTGGTCTCCCTTTCTGTTCTTGCTACCTATGGAAATCTACACTTATCACTTTGACTGGAAGGTAGACTTTTTCAGGGTCAGACAATTATATTCTTCTAAAATCTGAGTTATACGTGAGTCCCTGATCACACACCATGGGCTACATTCAAACAAGGAAGCAGGGTAAACATCAGGACTCACTGATCAATTTGATTGACAAACCCACCTTCAGACCACAACTTTATTTATGCCTATGGAGTGGTGATAATACATATTGGCAATAGAAATAGAATAAATTTTTATACCTATTAAACAATTTCAAACTATTTGAATGAAAATAACACACGTACACATAAATTCTTGACAAAATTTGTGTTTATAAAGAAAATACCTATATTGGATCAAGTGTGATCCTTCTTATTGTATAGGGTTATTTTCAGTTCCTCTGAATATCCTGATCATGTATTTGTCATGAAAGTATTTGGAGATAATTAGAAAATGCTTTAACATAGACTTAAGTACTAATGCTATGATCAGGGCTGAGAAAGATGGAAGAGAAAGACAGTGAAAAATGCCCAAGGTGGGTACAGACTTGTTATTGGTAGCGCTACCTCTGACAAACTCTTCAAAAGCTAATGTCATAATGACCTATTCCAATTCCTAGATACTTTGAAAAGAAAAAAGAAAAAAAAGTCTTCCAGTCTCTATAAACTTAATTTTATTTCATGTATTTGTGTTATCTCAATTTCAAATAATCTTGCTATGTATAAACCAATCATTGCAAGGTGATAGTTTTCGAGTCAGTCCATATTTATGTACATCTGCAAAATTAGATGTACATAATGATGTACATATCAATCACATTGATAGCCTCAGAGAAGAATCGTCCCTAAGAAAATCTATGGACTCTGTTATATATACATATGAATGTTGTCACATCTCCTCAAACATCTTAGACATATGTGTAGTTGTCTGGTCCCAACAATGACAATCTTATAGCACAAAATATTACCCTATGAAGCTCTGTGGAGTTCAGACATCATCTTGTAAAATTAGTCAACTGTGCTTCCAACTTTGCTGTATTTAAGAAGCAAATAGCTTTGGCAACTAAACCTATACTTGAAATCAATCTCAGTTATTCAGTGGAGCACATGCACTGAGTAATTACAGCAGATATAGAAATACCAAACAGAAAATTAAAAAAATGTCACCATGGAATTTTAGGAATGGTTCACTAATAAATTTAAAAATGATCACAAATATTCCTTGAGTGAATAAGCAATGACTTGGTCCTAGGAAGAAAATATTGAGACAAACTTTACAAAATTAGGGTAACGTTCATAAATCTTTTAATTAAAGGAAGACTAAATTCAAACTATATAATTTCCATTTGGGTGAGCAAAATATTGAAACCCATAACACTTGAGGTTTTTAATCTATTCCAAAGAATTCTAAGGTAAAATGGAAATATAACAATATATCAGCATTACCTGTTTTACATGTTATAGCCAGAGAACTCCACTGAGACTGGAGACCACAGATGTGGGAGGTCATTACTAACAGAATAAGGGGATTTTAACACAGCAAAGAATTTCTCTTCATCACAGCTGTCAGCCTAGGTGATCATTTGATTCTATTTAAACAATTCCCTTCTGGAACACCATCATGCCACATCACTTTGGTAATATTTCTCACCAAGCTGATTTTCCTTGATGAGCTTTTCCTGCAGTGTGAAGGCCTCTTACCGAGACAACACCTGGGGCAGCTTCTTCTATGTCATACTTCAGAGCTGCAGTGAGGACGGCTAGTTGGATGGCTGCCCAGGAAGTCAAATAGGAATTATCCTTGCCTCTTTTCAAGCGCATTCTCTCTTGGTCCTCATAGTTGGTGTGGGGTGTGGGTAGGGAGACCATAAAGACCACATATCTAATTACTTCTACAATGCAGAGAAAATGTTTTTTGTTATATCAACCCTGGAACATAAAAAGTGGCTTTCATATTAGATTCATAGGCAATGACTGTAACACTGTTTCTTATCTTCTAAACGATAAATTATTGAGAATGAACAGAGGAAGCTATAGAGTCAAAACTCCCAAAAGGTCAGTCTAAGAGAGAGAGAGGAGAGAGAGAGAGAGAGAGAGAGAGAGAGAGAGAGAGAGAGAGAGAGAGAGAGAGAGAAAGAGAGGAAGGAAGGAAGGAAGGAAGGAAGGAAGGAAGGAAGGAAGGAAGGAAGGAAGGAAGGAAGGAAGGAAGGAAGGAAGGAAGGAAGGAAGGAAGGACAGACGAGAGAAAGAAAGAGAGAAAAAGAAGAAAGAAAAAAGAAAGATGGAATAATGAAAATTCTGCGGTTATGGCCCATAATTCCAAGGCATACCACTGATAAAATTTGATGGAACAAGGACCTAATGTTTTCTTTCCACAGGTGCTTCCATGAAATATCCCTTTGGTTTACAAGTCGGCTCTGTTCTCACAGCTCTAGTTCTCTTGGGTTCCTCTTGTCTCTGTGAAGAAAGCCAGGGTGTGGCTACCTTCAGAGAAGGGAGCAGTGGCTGTCAGCCTAACTGGATACTTCCTGGCCTCCCTGGAATATTTTGGGCCCTTTTATTGTAATCATTAAGCTTTTGTCATGTGAACACTCAGATGATTAGCAGACTCTCTTTCCTTTTTTGACTTATAATATGAGTCATTACTGTGGTCAAATTAATTAACTGTGTGTTAATTAATTTTGGCCCAGTGTTTACTGAAGTACAGTTTTTAAATGGAAATTCTTTGCTGCAACTTACAGACAGTGTAATGCAATAAAAAGTTCTAGACTTGAACCATTGGAAGTTAATATCAAGAAGGCGAGTCCAGAAGGACAAGCAATTTATCCCCTAGTCCAGGTAAATAACTAACAGGGTCATTGGCCACCATGCTCATCTTACTTTTTTACTTGGAAATATCTTGTTCTTGCTCTCTTGTGATTTGCAATTTAACACCTACAGATTAGGTAAAGCCAATATTTTTGCTAGCAAGTATTTCAGTGGGAGATTCCTAATCTTTTTCTTTACTAAAATATGAACAATATTATGAGACTAGATTCTTGAAGAAAACGAAGGCTGATTATCAGAGAAAATATGTTTTGTGAGCAATGCTAGCAGTGACCACTGATTCATCTCTTGACAAGTCACCAGTTTGCTGTGCGACCTTGAGAAGTCCCTCACTGGTGAATATTAGGTGTAATGTGGGAAACTTGGTAATAATAATTCCACATTAGAGAGCCCCATAGTGAGTTAAAAGGGTTCCTGGTTTTGTTTTTTGCTTTCTATGATTATTCAGCATTTGGGGTGAAAAGTAGATGAAACAGTTAAAATTTTATTCTATGTAAATCATGGATGAAAATGCAGAAGAACCAATTTTTCCCTTTCTTTTTAGACAACTATTCTTTGGTTTCAGTTTTTTTTAACCTGTCAGTACTTAAGCATGAAGATGAATAGCTGCATTATTTTAGTGTGCAAGAGCTAATAGCCTCTTAATTGTTTTTAATGGGATACTTTAAAGGAGTTCTTTCTCACATTGCAGTACAATCTTTCCACATAGAGTCTATGATTTAGCACAGTGTAGCATCAGTCAGTGCAGTGAAAGAGTCTGTGTTTAATATAATGATTCAGTCTAACTAGCTAATCATGTGATTGTTTTTACTATATAACTTTTACTCAACTATAAGATCCATCCAGACTTTGGTGAAAGATTTGTGTCCTTCTTAAAGGGACAGTTTCATAACAAAGTTAGAATAAAAATTCTCTATGTACATAGTCAAAATCATTGGCTCATGTTGGTGAATAAGAGAAGTGTTGATCATTTCCAGGCCACTATAAAACATCCCACCCTTGGAATGTGAGGATTTCCTGAACTGACCACAGAAGACTCCCAATCCACTTCCCACTTCCCTCCCAGAACCCGGACCTCCCCACCCTGATGACATTCTCTTACCCCTCACCTGGTACTGTTCTATTCCCCTGACAACTCCTGAGCAACTTTTGAAAGCTACAAAAGATTTAAGGTCCCTTTGTCTGGGTGCTTTGCAGAAGTTGCTCCAACTATACGTTCCATGGAGACTCTCCCTAGTCTCTCTGACTTTAAGCTATCTCTTCTAATCTATCCAGCATTAAATCATCTCTTCCATTCTACCACTTGTCTGCTTAGAAGCATTAGAATAGAAGGGAGTTTTTTACCTTTTGTGGTTATACACTATTTGGAGTGAAAATTAGATAAAATGATTAAATTTTTATTTTTCTTATATCATGTATGAAAACACAGAGGGAAGGAAGGCTTTTCCCCTATCTTTTTTCTCACTGACTATAGTTCCCTTGGCCTCTAGGCCCTCCGCTCTACTAAAACTCCTATTTCTTACATCTCTCTCTTGTGCTAACTTTTCCTTACCAACAGACCACCACACCTGTCTTACAGACCTTACCCCATGCCCCAACTTAGCATAAAGGAAACGATAGTATGAAGAACTCTATTCAGGATTGACAGGGCAGATTAGTAATAGACCTTCTTCTGCATTTCTAAAATTATGTGTCCTTTTCAAGAAACATGCAGAAGTGAACAGGGGATTTAAAGCACAAGGTAGATATGAAAAACTTCAGTTCCACAAAGGACTGAGATAATCAGAATTGAACTAGAAAATGAGCAGAAACCCCATTTCATTAATGCAAAGAGTAACACTGGAACCATCCTGGTTTGCTCTACTGCTTTATTGCTTTGCTTCAGAGTTTCCCAGACTCTGCCTTTCAGGACAAAAGTAAAGACAGTTTTCATTTCTGTCCCACACTTTTACTTGGAGCATGGGGATCTAAGTCTTTAATCTCTGAGCCATCTCTCCAGTCTAGAAACCCTTTCTTTCTTTACCTTTTGTTTCTGGTAGTAGACTTAGCAACTCATGACACTTCCGTTCATAGACAGGCTTTCAGAATCAGTTCCCCAGGATGCTTTTTACTAACTCAGTGATGGCTACATCCTGACTGACCAACTTAATTCTCTCAAGCCTTTGTTTTCACCTTGCTTGTGCCTGTGCTGTGCCTTCCATTCCAGCCTCAATGTCCCTGTGTGGGGCTCACTGACACCCTGAGATCATCTTGACCTCAGAGCTTTTGTGCTGGTTCCTTCTGCTTGCAACATTCTCTCTAATCAGAAACATGGCTGCCATCTGCTCATAACTTGTATTTCAAGTGATTGCTGAGAGAAGACCTTTTTTAAAAAAAAATCCTGCTTTAACTATTCATGATTACATGTATGTCTCCCTCCATTCAAAGAATTAAAAGTCTCTTTATTTTGCCTTCCACCATCTCCCAGTGACAAGGAGCAGTCAAGCTTATTGTGTCTGTATGTTTGTTTTGCTTGCTTGCTTGTTTGTTGAGCTACTGAAGAAGGCTTGGCTTAGGACAGCCTGGAATTTGCTGCCCCCAGGAAGGTTTTCAAATCTCAGCAATACTCCTGCCTCAGTTACTAGACTACTGAAGCTGTATTCATATACCACCAAACTCATCAAATGCTTTTGATTCCCTAAGAAAATTTGACTGGTTATTCTAAGTATTCTTTTGTTGTTGTTTCTGATATATTAGAAATGTTTGACATTTTTATAGACATAGAAATTATGCAAATTGCAATGGCCTACTCTCTACCCATTCACTCTCAAAATCACATCTAGCTCTGAAATTTTATAATTGGGAACATACTTGCTGCACTCTGTTTTTTCCTGTTATTATCCTCATGCTTATTCTATTCTATTATTGCTTTAACAGTAAGTCCAGTGGAAAGCATAGGGATGTCTGGTGTAGGTTCTGTCAGGGGGTATCAGCTTAGAAACAATTTTATTCAGCAAAGCAAACCATAATGGTAATTTACTCCTGAAAGAGATTAGAATTTTGCTGGCTAACTCTGTGGATTTTTAAGATGCTTCATAAATATTTATGAGATGAGTGACATACTTATATAAGATAAGGAAGCCCTTTGGTCCTACCAACAAGTTATGGTGGACCAGTCTCTTTTTTAAGGTAACTTTGCATGTTAACTATTGAAAGGGGTCTAAGGGAGACCAAAACAACCATAAGTTAAGGATACATAGTGAAGAGGGCACTTTTATAATTGTACACTTTTCATGGTTCACATGTGTGGCAACTACAAACATTGGAAACTCCCCCACTGCCTTCATTTCTGACATGTTGTGAAACACATAACTGCAGCTTCTAGGATGGTCAGTAACAACAGACATTTTACCAGTAGACACAACTACCAAGACACATTTGTAGCTTTCCCCATCTCTCCCTCACATCAAACTTCTTGCCCACCAGATCTCAGAGAGTTATGAGAAAGGACAGCAAGAAGATTAAAGAGAATGGGAGCTATTTTGAACCAAAGAAAGAACATGAGGAAAAAGGACCACAAAAAAAATGGTAGTTACTGATGATCAAACTCAAGACAATTTTTTTGAAAGACATTTAAAGAGACTTAGTGTTATTCTTCTGGGCCTGTGACTGATGTGCCTTGGAAAAACCAGAGAAAGTGAATATTTACTAACAGCTACTAATTTCATGAGGCAGAAACTAAATAAAGGTAGTTCAAAGAAACAAACAAAAAAAGAGACAAACTATAAACTGATTACTTAATTGCAGCAGAATTCAAAGATACATTTCACTTTTTTAGAAGTGATTATACAAAGTTTAGAGTTCTGAAGAAAACATACAAATCCTAAACCTTGGAACCAGTGCATCTCATTGAGCCATACAGGAAAAAGAAATAGCATTCAATGCCATTTTGGTGAGTCGGTTCATAGCTCAATTTTATCCTGAAACACCACTATCAACATGCAAATTCCATAATTCAAGTTGTTGTTGACCTGTTGTGCGCATCAAAGTTGTCACGTCAACAAGACTGTATTTTGAAGTTTTGGAAATGGAGGCTAGAGAGATGGCTTAGGGGTTAAACCTCTGCAATGCGAGCAGTAGGTCCTGAGTTTAGATTCCAATTCAAGATCCCACATAACAACTCCAGGTGTAAATGGCCACAGACTGAACTTCTAGTCCAGGAAGGCCAAGCCTGGGATTACTTAAGTGCAGCAGAATTCAAAGATACATTTCAGATACACTCCAGAACAATGCTGAGAGGAGGTAGCACAATCCAGGGTGATTCCCAAATCGCTTAGTCCTCCATAGGTACACACAGTTCCTTCTGATTCATGCACATACACACACACACACACACACACACACACACACACACACACAGAAATTTTTTAAAAATTTAAAATATTTTAAAAGAAAATTCCCATTAAAAAAAGAAGTGTTGAAAATGGAGAAATTCTTTCTGGAGAGAGTTATAAAATAAGACATGAGCTAGCAAGCTATCTTGTTAAAGATTCTACAAGAAAATGCAAGTCACGAAGCTACAGGCAGAGCCACTGACAGCCCATCAAACACTAATCATAAAGGGCTTTCCTGAGAGAAGAACAAAAATAACAGTTTGCTGAGCAGTGGAAAAAATATGGGTCACATTTTATCCTTTAAGCCTAAGGTTCCATTTTCAGCCAGGGAACTTTCAGTTCCTATTGTCAAAATGCTCTGTGCTGCGTATAGAAACATCTTTGTCATCCAGAAGCTTACATCTTCATAGCCCACTGGAGATCCCCAAACAATTATAATACTGAATGCCAATACACACTTCCAATAAGAACTAACAGTCACTGAGAGTCTGCTCTGAGTGGACAGCCTTTAAAGGATCATACACATATTAGTACATTCGATTCTAAAAACAACCTTTCTGCTGAGACATATTATTTTCTATACATTGTGCATAGGAACATGTGCGCCTCAAAGTTGCATTACCTATTCAAGGTTGCAATTCTCTGAGCCAGCTTATTCACTCCTATCCCTTGCCAGAGTTCCTGTGTGATAATATTTTGCCATCATGCTCAGATCCCTGTGAAAAAGTCCAGGCCGCCTATCTTACACCTGAAAAAAGAAATATACCAATTAGGGGAAAATAACCACCTTTCTTCACAAATGGTTATTGGCAAAGCCAGAACTCAGAGGTGCTGAAGTAATAGTTTAAATTTTCTTTTCTGCCATAACATTGAACATCGAGATCTGGAAACCTGATTTTCCCATTAAGACTGTCAGCCAGGTCAACATCATGGGATTTAGTGAGCAAAACTAATAAAACGTGATTGTAAAATCCCAGAGAACTGCTGAAGCATGCAGTCTGCTGTGCTTTCCCTGCTGGCGTGTATTCTAGACATAAATAAACCAGAGAGAAATCCTGCTTGTGTTTGGGGAGGGGGCAGAAGGGGTAATCCATTATGCATTATTTCCCAGAGTGGGACACAGGCCAGGCAGCAGGCCAGAGCCAGATCTGAAATATTCATGGGGATGTGGGTGGCTCCTCAGAATAGGGTGCACTCCAGGGAAAGGCATCCCACGTCTCCCTGTCACAAGGTTCTCTGTGCACTCATGGAGACAGCAGCACCCTCCAGAGGGGGAACCCTCAGCCCCCTTAGAACAGTCTCTGATAGCTTCTGCTCAGGAACAGTTTCAGAGTGTGGGAGACACACTTAAAGGCAATCTGCAAACCAACATCCTCTGTGGGGAGCTGGTGAAATGATGGAATTGGTACTTCACGCTGCCTTTGTGCCTGTGACTCCCATCACTTGCTTTGCTCCTAAGTCTGAGCATCTCTTCCAAAACAGACTCCCTCAATAGACAGGACAGCTTTTCAAACACTGCTGCAGAGATACCCTGTGTTTATTGTGATTTTGTTATTGTTTTTTTTCCAAAGGAAACTGCACCTCTAAAATAATGCATTTGAGTCCAGAAAACAATGGTTATGATTCTGTGAAAAAAAAGTATCGTTATAGGAACTCATGAAATTCCACTTTGCTCAAATATGATGGATTATGCTTAAATTAACACTTATATTTTAAGTCCATGCAAATAAGGATGATTACCAAAAGAAACTGCAGCACATTAGAAGCTAAAGACAGATTAGATGTCTTGAATGTGCTTTTAAATTTATTCAGTGTGGCACATAGTAAAAACATACTTCAATTTGGGCAACAGTGATGCTGGATGGAAAAGGGGAAGGACTTTATGATTCTTTTCCCAAAACAACAGTTCTACTCTTATTATGAGTGATGCACACACTATGATCTTGTATTTCATATCATATTTCACTTCACTGCATTTGATTATTTAAAGTATTATTCTTTGTCCCTTAAATTGACTACGTAAGTCACCATTCTATACCAATCTAAAGTTTAATGATGAAATATAATGATTATTGTCCAATTCTAAGATGCTGACTAAATTTATGAAGTGTATATATTTCTAAACCTCAAATATAAAAAAAATCTTGAGCTAAAATAACAAAGAGAGAGGCATTATGCTACTGGACTTCAAAACATGCAGACAACAATCAAAACAGCATGACACCCATGTGGAAACAGACATATATGTAAAGAGAACAGAATAGAAAGTCTGGAACTAAATCCACACAGCTACAGCCAATTGATTTCAAACAAAAGTGCTAGAAACATACCTAGAAAAAAAGAGTGCATGTAAAATAAATGGTAATGGACAATTGTGTATCAGTGTGCAGGAAAATGGTACCAGACCTTATCTCTCCCAAGTTACCAAATTACCTTACAATGGATTAGGGAGTTAAATTTCAGGCCAGCAACTGTGAGACTGTGGAAAAACACATATTGAAAATACTATGGGATATCTGGTATGAGCAATTTTTTTTAATAAAATCTCAATGACACAAGGAGCCAAAGGAAAATAGATAGATGAGATTGCATCAAACTAAAACACTTCTGCCCTGCAAAGAAAACAACCAACAGACAACCTGCAGAACAGAAAAAGAAAATTACTGCCCAAGTACATGCCTGATAAGAAGCTAATATCTAGATAATGTAATGTCCCAAAACTCATTAGCAATTATATTCCTTGATTTAAACGGGTTCATGAGTCTAAGCATTCATTTCTTTAAAAAAAGATGCAAATGTTGTTAACAGACACATAGAAAATGTACAATATCAATAATCACTAGGAAAATACAAATGAAAATCACAATGAGATAGCTCCTTGCTCAGTGAAATTGGCTATGATCAAAAAGACAAAAGAGGTCTGGAGAAAGGGCTCAAGGCTTAAAGCCTTTGTCTCACAAGCCAAATGACTTGAGTCCAGATCCTAGATTCCACATAAAAATGTTGCATGGAAATGATGGTGGTCTGTAATTCCAGCCCTGGATGGTGGATTCTGGGAAACTCCATAGCAAAGCAATAAGGGTGAAAATCAGGATAGTTTCCCTATGTGATCCTTGAGCCTCCACAAGCACACTCAAATATCTGCTGTACACACACACACACACACACACACACACACACACACACACACCACTCACACACAAACACATAGATAGCAAGTAAAAAGTGAAGATGATGAAAGCACATTCCTGTGTACTATCAGTAGAAGTTAAAGTTAATGTAACCATTATGGAAAACACTGTGAATATTCCTCAGAATTAATGTGGAACTTCCATATGATCCATCAGTGGAAGACTTCATACATTTCCTAATGAGGTTAATATGTTGAATAGACAAATGTTCTGCCATGTTCATTGAAACATTTTTCATAATTGTCAAGAAATAAAACAAACACCCAATAGTTCATTAACAAATGAAAAAAATGTACTCTTGTGTAACATATGCTGTTCAACCATAAAAAGATGATATCTTATACCTATGAACATGTGGATGGAACTGAAGATCATTATGTTAAGTGGAATAACCAAAGTGAGCATCACATGATCTCACTCATGTGAGGAACCTAAAAGAAAAAGATTGATGCCAAAAACTGAATTAGAAAGTTAAATTATAGGAACACTAATAGAATTCAGATATAATGCAGAGATAAATTAAAGTGGAGGATATGAGAGACTACAAACTCTGGGGATAAGAAAGAGGGAATTTAATACACAGAATCAAAATATCAAAAAGATAGTTTATGGAATTGAGAACAGGAAATATATAAATAATTAATGGATAATTTCCATGGATGGTAAACATCAGTCCACTGGTGCAAGAGCACTGGCATTCATGAAATTGTATTTATACCTATGAACAGCAAGATAACAGTAACGAAGTCAAATAAGAGAACAAGGAGTGGTTATATTTTTGAGAAATGGCAACTACGAACGATAGTTTATAACTTTCAAGGAAAAAGAAGCCTGAGTCGAAATTCTAAATGTTGGAAAAATACAAATTGAATAATGGTGATTTTATTAGAGTACTTGGGCTTTTAAGAATGCTTAAGAGAATTCATTTTAAAATTTCCAAATTTATTAAATGCAAAAAGTTTGAGGTAATGTGTAAAGAAAAGAGTGCATCTTCTACAGGCAAGTAAGAGTTCAAGTACTGTGCAGAAGAGAGAGAATATAAAAAGACAATTAAAAATAAGACAGTAATACCACATGGCAATTTTATGCAAATTCATCTAGATGTATAACAATCAGTGCAAATTTAAGTCTGTGGGAGGATAAATGCTACAGCAAATATTTAACTGCTCCTCTTTGAGCACTTATGTAGAGGTTGTACCTGGGAAGCCTAGTTATTCCTTGACAGAGAATGGTCTTTCTCTACTGGGAAGGGCATCCTCTTCTGCAGAACATTCAGCCTCAGGGAGAGAAGCACATGAATGGATGATAGAGATGCTGTCTCTTTCTCCAAGCAGATCAGTTAAATCAATGTCAATCAATAGAGTGACCACACCACACTACTCTCAGGTCCATTTCTTTCCCTTTGAAAGCAAGGTTTTATTTTTCCTCCTGTTGCCCATTTTGGCAATGCCTGTGGTTGTGAGCAATCCAACAGATTCTTATAAAAATGACTAGGAATTCCAGAAGAATCCTACTCGGCACCCATGCCAATGATCCACCTGGATGTTTCAGCTAGTGAAACTCCCAGGTGGTTGGACATATCCAGTGGTGGACAGAACAGGAGACCTACCTAGTTGATCCCAGTAAACACAGAGAATCTGGAAATAAGACATATTTTCAAGTGCATTTGTTCATATAGATAGATAATATAGACAGAGTTACTTCTCCATTTGTTATGTCAAGAGTATGGGGCTGCATTAAGAAAAAGAAATTTTAATAACATACAAAATATAACAAGACATCTTGAGATAATCATTCGGATGTAACATCTTTTGTGCTATACACTTGCTTGCATTCTCTCACTACACAACACATTTAGGATGCAGCATGACAGTCTCCCTATGCTTTAAAAATAAGTGACATGAAGTTATTTAACCTGTCCCATATTGTTTGGCTTATTGGATTCAGGGTCAGATTTCACACTGAGGGGCCATGAGTCTAGATCCTGAGCTCTAACCTCTATGCTGCATCTCAACAGTTATGGGACAAGTTGTATCAGGCCATCTTCTATGCTTCTGATACCCTTGACCACAATACATGACTGCCTTCATTGAAAATACAATTACATTTATAAAATTCTAAGTATAGGAAAAGAGACAGTCTCATGATTCTAACTAAAAGCAGACTGGAGTACCCTGAGGATGTTTGTCTGTTTAGAATAAAGGAAGAAAGCATTATCAAAAGCACAGCAGATCATAACAGAGTGACACAAGTGACAATAAGTCAAGAAAAGACATTTCTAAAGGCATAATACTCTGATAACACAGACTCTAAATATAATTATTTATACTCATACTAAAAAGTTTTTAAATTCAGCACTACAGGAAAGGGTTTTTTTTAGCACAACTCTAAGTAACTTATACATAGAGTAAATACAAGACCATAAACCAATGGCATTTAAAAATGAAATTAGGATATTAAAATTTATATAATCTGGATATATATATATATATATATATAGAGAGAGAGAGAGAGAGAGGGGAGAAGAATACTGCTCAAAAACCTCAGAATATATACATTCTTTATTATTTCCAGGTTTATTAGACAATAAACCTCAAGAACTTTGTTGATTTCAGATATCTTTTGACCACAATGAAATTAAAACAAGAATCAATTAAATAAGCACAGTTAGCAAAAATCCACATATATTTGACCAGTCTTTTTCATGAATATGGAAGCAGAATCCTTTCTAAAATGTAGTGACATGAATCAAGCAATGTTTTGAGAAATGAATATATTATGATTTTTCACAACAATGTAAAATAATGTTCATGCATAATTCCATTCTCTTGGGTTAATATCAATATTGAGTCAGTTTAGTAAAAGGGCTTAACATATTGATAATCTATCTTCTCCTGTGCCAAAATAATGATATGATAACTGTTGCAGTTTGCCTGCATGGTTGCTGATAAATGATCAGCAAAGGGCTTAAGGAAACAAGGGTTTACTCTCTCTTAATGATTCCTGGTTACAGTTCTCAGTCCAGCTTGATGGGAGAGCACACACCAACACCAGGGCCAAGGGAACTGGCCATACCATCACCACATAATAGCTGAGAGATGGACAATCCTTACTTGCCAGACCAGCATGTCTAGTAAAGTGAACAGAAGGATGCCCACTCTCTCAACTAGCTCTACATGATTTATTCCAGGACCTAATCCCACCCACCATAGGCTGAGCCTTCCCTATCAGCCAGACAATCTCCTTCAGGTTTGCTCTGGGCTCTGGGCTCTTTGACATCTATGCCTATCCATGACAGTGACATTGGTCTCTGCTATATCTTAACCACAGCTGATAATCAAATGCAAAACTTTGGTGGTTGAAACTGTGCAATGTAAGCAGAAAAAACACAATAGTAATGAGACATCATTATCCCCAAATCACTATAATTTCATTTCTCAGTTTGTGTTAAATAGTTCCAGAGCCATGTAGAAAAATACAATCTATAGAAAGAGCTTACTGAGTGTTTAAAATAAAAATGTGAAATAAATGCATAAAAGGGTCTAAACATCTATCTGAAAATAATGAAATAAACAGCTTTAATGCACCTGCAAGTTCTTGAAACAATTTCTCATGACTCAGAGCATCTTTCCTGCTCACAGCTCCCTTCCTATCTACCAAAGTTAACTGTGGCTCTGAAATGTCTTAAATTTAATACTTCTGTATTCATCCCTGTAATCCTGTGTGTATGGGATTTGTGTACTGCTGCCTTTTTAAGCTGCTTTTTTGAAACATGCTAAATATGTTTATGACTCATTTCTTTAAAATATTAATATTTTTCAAATGTGATACCTACAAACATAGTTTATTCGTTTTACTACAGTTAATGTTTCATTGTCTACCTGTCATGCCTGTTTTAATGATAAAGATATATGAGTTTTTAAACTATTTTGTGTTACTTGTTGAATATTATTGTGAACATTATTCATGTTTTTCTTGTCTCTGGATATGAGTGTACAAGAATTTATGTAGATCTTATAACCAATAAAACTATTGCATCAAAGGTTGTTTATGAGAGGTAACTTGCTATATCATGGAGACTTGAACCCCCACAGAAGTAGACAAGCCAGAGTGAACCTTGGGATCCATAAAAGCACACAGGAATGAAGGTGGGAGGGAATGAGGGGGGAATGATCAAAAGAAGGGAAGGGATAGGAGTGAAGTGGGAGGGAGGAAAGGTGGGATAACATGTAAGATAAAATCAATATATTTGTAAAAGTAGAAAAAATAAAAAGGAAAAAATTTGCTTTATAATAGGTAGAGTAAGAAATTCACAACTTCTTTCCAAAGTGATGGCACCAATTATGTCAACAGAGAGTGTTCCTACTGTACTTTGTGCTCAAATAAAGACATATCTCCGGTTCCCTGTAGCTATTATTATGAATACTTTGCAATGGCACCTAAAGAGGTTTACTTGGCTCTTTCTTAATTATCACTAAGATTAAGTATATTATTATTTTTGGTCACTTATTTTCTCCTCTGAAGTTTTGTTTCTTCATACCTTCTGCTCATTTTTGTAGAAATTGAATTTTTTCTCATTTATCTCATGAATATCATTCACATACCTTGACATACCTGTAGAGGTCACAGGCTCACATATGCCTTAACATGCCTATGGAAGTCATAGGACAAGTTGGGGCAATCAGTTCTCAACTTCCATCATGTTAGTGCCAGATACCAAACTCTGCACTTGATGGCAGAGCCTGTGCTTACTGAGCAGTCTTGCTATTCTTTGTTTGTAATAATTTTTATTAAATGTTTGGAGCTAAAAATAATACTCAAATAACATGCTAAAATATGAATTAGAGCAATGATTATCACCAAACTTATAAAATACCTTTAACTCCCTGTGTCCAGTTCTTCCTTTGTGACTGCATCCCATTTCTTTCTTTGTGTTTGAAATCACAACCCTAAATTGTGTGCTTGTTATTTTTTTTTGTTTTAGCACGTTTGTGTTGCTTTAACTAAATTGCAGGGTTTTTTTTCCTAATAGCTTCAGCTAGCTGGCTCAGGAGAGCAATTAAGCAGCATCACATAAAATGTTCTTGTCTCACCCACACCAACCATGCAACTCTGCTGTGTGAGCAGTTGCTTAATTGCAGATCATTGCCTGCAATCTAGAGCTCCAACTCCTCTGACTGATCTGTTTGCAGGTTGTGTTTGAATTGATTGTGTGTTTCATTTCTCTCTCCCCTTTGTATTTAATATGATGCTAAGCACCATGCCTCTAGTATTATGTCAGGACTCCCAGGCTCATCTCAACACTGGTGTATAAATTTATTCATGTTTTCCTTGTTACAGTTCTCTTTATGTATACACACACACACACACACACACACACACACACACATACACACACACACGCACTTCTTAGAATTTTCATAAAGTATTGATTTATCAGCTTGTGTAATTTAGCTATACTTTTTCATGAAATGGGTATTTCAATGATTGTAGAGTATGTTTGTTTGATATGTGTACCTATTGATAAAGATCATGTATTAAGTCCACTTTTTATTGTCCAGTGTGGGTTCTCTCTCATGAAACCTACTACATAAAAAGGTTAAATGCTGAAATGTGTAACTCTGTAATACAGTGTGGAAAAAGATATGACATTCAAGCTACAAGATTTAATACAAAGTTCAGGCATTTCATCATTGCCGAAATATTCTCGAGAATATGCTATCAAATATTGACTGTCCACTAATTTATGACAAGCTTATTGACAGTATTATGGGCAAATGATTAAATAATTTCTTGCTTGTAACTTGCTAAAGATTTTTTTTGCTTTTTATTTTTTTTAATTAATTTTTTTTAATTTTATTTTTTATTTCTTCCACTCATACAAAGTTGATAAGTACCCCATTGCCCTCCCTCCCTCCACCCGTCCCTGGATCCCCTTTCTTCCTCCCCATCTTTTCCCTTTCCTTTCCCCCCTCCCTCTCTTTCTCCCAGTGCCCCCCTCAATCCTGGAGCATCCTTTAGTGTGCATATCAAGCTTCCCTCTGGGTCTTCCTCTCTGATGAGGTGTAAGGACTCAGTAGCATTGCCTAGAGCTCTTTGTTTGTGTTCCCTTTTAGTATAGGAACACTATTATGGCTGTTAATCCCTTGCCTCTAAGGATCCTAGTGCCTGTGATCCATGCTAGACTTTCGGGGTTCAATGATATGTTGGTCATTGCGCAGGTCATGCAAAGTCCTATTATGATTACTTTGGCCCTAAGTTGTATGGAGTATCTTGCATATCATTGCCCCTCCCCATCTTTAGGCTCTTAGAATCCTACTGCCCCCTCTTCCACAAATTTCCCTGAGCTTTAGTATGGGGAGAGATTAGGCTGGCCTGATTCCGGGTGGTTGATGTAGAGTCTCTGATTTTCTGAATTATGGTTTGTTGATTTTTTTTCTTTGTTTCAGTATTGCTGCTCCTGCACTTCCCTTGGATCCATCCTGATGGATATTGGATGTCACCCCCTGGGATGGAGAGCTGGGTCCTGTCCCAGGTGGACGGGATTGCTAAAGATTATATATCCTCCTTCTCCTCCTCTTCCTCCTCCTTTCTTTCTCTTCCTTCCCCTTCTATTCTTTTTCTTCCTCTTCCTATGTTCTCTCTCTCTCTCTCTCTCTTTCTCTCTGTCTGTGTACTAGAAGGCATTTGAATGCATGCCTGTGGAGTCCCAAGGGTGACATGGGGAATCATCCTAGATATGCCTCCTAATTGCTTTCCTTAGGAATTTTCCCAGGCTCCACTTACCAGGATCAGAATGATAAGCCACCACCATACATTCCCAACATTTTTACATGGGACCTGGGGATCTAAACTTAGGTCCTTTTGCATGCAAGGCACAGGCTTTAACCCCTGAGCTATCTCCCCAGCCTTTGTTAACTTTTTGTAGAGATGTAAATATTTTATCAAATAATTGCAACAAATGTGAAAGGATCAGAAATAATAATTTTCCCTCTTTCACGTCCTTTGGTTCCTATGACCACTTTGATTGTAGTTTTATCATTCCATGAATATTCTGTACATTCTTAAAAGCCATCTTTTCACTTCTGGTCTACGAAGCAGTCTCAAAGTATTTGAGTCAACCTTCCTAACAGGCAAAATAAATACGCTCAGCAAATTCCTCAGGCCAAACACAGATGGAACCTCAGAAAATATTCGAATTGGCCTAAATGATACTGTGAAGAAACAACACAGGCTGTAGAAAGAGAATATGACTTGAATATGGGTGCTGAATGGAAAGAACTTCCTGTTTATTTCGTTTGCTAATTCTCTCTCTCTCTCTCTGTTTCTCTCTGTCTCTGTCTCCTATAATAGTGAGGAAGACCATTCTGTCACATAAAAGTTCTTATCATTTGTAACAATGTGGATGAAACCGAAGAATGTTTTATTTGGTGGAGTGTCATGATTTGTGTTTGCATGTGAGAGCTGACATCCAGGTTACTAAGGTGACAAAACATCCCCAGGTAATAGAAAAGAGATGTATATTAAAAGTAAAAAGCTGTGCAAATAGATCAGCTGCAAAGTCTATTTGAAAAAATGATTTGTTCAACACTGAATGAAACATAGATAAGTGAAGACAGGGAAACTTGCAGACCCACCCTTAAGTGACCTGGGGAGAAGAAGGAGGGGAGGAGGTCTGAACAATACCAGTCATGTCTTAGAGAGGCTTCACTGTTCTATCTTATCAGTTCATCCAGAAAAAGAAACATCATTCTCAGCACTTATCCTTATTGAAGGGCTTAGAATCCACTCTGTAAACCGCCTAATGCCTATGCCTTAAAAAAAATTAGTAGTACGGTTTAACACTGCACTAGTCAGAAATGAAACTATCACTGTATGTACAGTAGACTAACTGACAATAAAACATAAAAGAAGAAGTTAAATGGTGCAATGCACATAGAATATTTAAAGATTGTTTCCATATTCTTGGGAAGCTTAAAGTCCACATGAATGAATATTGTCATTCATTCATTCAGGAAAGACTTGACAAGACACTAATAACTCAACTCCTATCCACATTCAAAAGAACCAAAAATACTCAAAATATTTTGTGAAAGAAAATTACTCATTATATGCACACTTTAATTTCAATACTTTTCACAAATGTATAGCAACTGTATTAATGTAAGCATTGTATAAATAATGAAATTTAATAGCTCAACAATAAAAAACATAAACATTGCAGTACTAATAAAGACATATGAAGACATTTAAAAGTTGAATTTCTTACCACCAGTACACTTATCAGGAAATTTGTTTGGTAGAAGGAAAATGATTAGTCACTTGCATTCGATTAACTTTAAAGATTATTTTCTTTCCCATTTACATTCTTGTGGTGAAATGATTTATTCTATTTATTTTTATTTCATATGCACTTTCAATCTCATACTCCTATTTATCTTGTATTTCATGACTAGTGCTTCTGATCTTTCCATTGGTTTCCCTGTCTCTCCCTGTGATTTTCTGTAATATATATATAGCAGTACCTTTACCAGGTTTGTCTGGCAGTTGCCAGCTCTCGGCCTTCTTCTCAGCTGGAAATCATTGATTCTCTTCTTATCATAAGAAGGATCTGCTTTTTTGTTGAGTAAATTTGATTTTACCCTGGGGCATACATGGTTGGAAACACCCATTTCTATTTCCCTTGAGATATTTTTATCTTTATTTTAGCCAACTGCTTTGAACTTCTACCTTGTCTTTCATTATGGTCGTGCAAGTCTTTGTTAAGTTCATGAGATTTTTTCCATCACTTGGACATGAGACATGGCTTCAGCCAAATGGGAAGATCTACACAGATTTGCAAGATTGCCTCTCTAGCTCTTTTCTTTTTAGACTCCTCCTTTTTGTGGCACAGAGAACTTCATGTTTTCTCTGTGTCTTAACCTCCAGGGTCTCACATAGCTCAGGAAAAAGAGAAAGAGAGAGAGAGAGAGAGAGAAGGAGACAGAACTGGAACTTCCCTACCAACTAGATAATCTCCTGCAGGATTATTGTGAACTACTAGTTGTCTACAAATGTGCCCAGATCAAGTTGACACCTTATCTAACTGGGACAGCACACTCAACATTTAAATAAGCTGAAAGTCAAGCTGGACAGATGGCTAAGGGATTAAGACTCTGTCTTGCAAGCAGAAAGTCCTGAGTTTGGATCCCAGGTCCCCCATGAAAACCACCAAGCAGAAATGGTTGGCAGCTCACACTTCTGGTTCTGGTGGGGTGGAGCCTGGGACATCCCAGAGTAACGCATAAGGAGGTAAAAGCAAACCAGGATGATTCCCAAAGTCATCTTGGTCCCCCACAGTGACACTCAGTGCCCTCTGATACACACATACACATAAAATAAATGAATAAAATAATTTTTTAAAAAAAATAGATCTGAAAGTCTCAATAATATTGAAGGTGAGATATGGGTTCAGTAGTTTCAGTGGCTGAGCACTGCAAGAATCCAAATGCAGTAGTTTAATCCAGTCACTTTAGAATCCAAAACCCACTGATATGGCCACAAAACGTTGATGTGTGAGTGCATAAGTGTGTATCAACTAGACAATTAAAGGCTGAACTTTTGGGCACAACTGTGGGGAATTTTGCCAAGTCAAACTATCAGCAAGCCTGTGGGAGATCACCTAATTTGAAAGAGCTGGCTCAGTACTTTGCCAAATAGACAGAAGAGAAAATACTTCCTCTGAAACTGACATGCAGGTTTCCAGCTTTTTGTGTAGATATGGTGTGGCCAGTTCCTTTGATTCCTAATGTTATTGAGAACTCTCCTGTCTCGAAATTAACTGTGACTGAGAATTGTTAAGTTGGAATAAACATCTTCTTCACGCAAATGGTTTGGTCATGTAGTCATTCAGCAGCAGCAAGAGGATAGAACTCTCACAGCACCGTGCTGGGAAGCAAGAATTTGAACCATGAGTACAAATGTACACCAAATCACGACACTCCACCAAATAAAACATTCTTTGGTTTCATCCACATTGTTACAAATGATAAGGACTTTTATGTGGTGGAATGGTCTTCCTCACTATTATAGGTACCACCTCTTCCTTGTCAATTCATCCATCCATGGATACGTATCTTGGCTAAAGCGAGTGGTGCTATAATGACAGTGGCTCTAACTGAAGCTCAATGGAAGAAAAAAATGAGCAAATACTGCAAACACTTTGGCCACTTCAGTGTCCAGCACATGATTATAATTCGATTTCCCTGGCTTGGGAGCCATTTTGGGTCTTACGACACTGTGACGAGGACTCGGGTGGCAGTGTTAATAGTTCCTCTTTTCCTTTGCTGCTGGCATGGGAAGGAGAAAGACATAACTGCACACATGCTCCTCTCTTCTCATTTAGCATCTGAAAAAAGCCAACGTCATATTTACAACCTGATAAATCAAAATTTGGGCATCTAGAATCAGTGAAAATTTAAGAAATTTTATATGGTTATCATTTTCTGCTACATCTTGAGGGTGACATGTTTTGAAGGCATCTTGCCATCTCTATGAGGTACATACACAATACCCCAAAATCATTTTTTAAGCAACCGTGTTTTTTCCTTGATCGTTTCACCTGGAAATTTTGTACCTCTCCATGTATATGTAAGAAACACAATTCCCATTTTAAAACTCCCAAAAATATTTCATTTACAAGGAAAAAAAAAGCAGGTTTGTCTGGGGTCCCTGTTGAAGATTCAATCTTTTCATTCTCATATATCAAAATTTATATATTAATGTATATCTTACCAAATATTTTGACACTTTGTATATTTTTGACTCTTCTGAAAGTCTTCAAGGCTTTGAAACAGAGTGTATTTCAACTGAGTATATGGAGAAGCTGAAGCTCAGAGACAATGATTTACAAAAGGCTGTACTTACCACGTGAAACAGAGGGCTGAGATGTGGTCCCACGCTCTGCTCCTGCATGGACTCTAGCATGCTATGCACATTCAGGCTGCAAACCTGAGCATGTATATTGCAAGTTGAACAAAGTCCCTGCCTTATAGAAAGTGGGTGTTAGGAACTTTGGAAAATTAAATGGATATTGTGGTTTTGTAGTGAGACCATGTTCTCATTCTACTTACATGTGACTTTCTTATTTATTTTTTCTTTCTATTGTATTTATTCTGCATATATTTCCTTTGAGTTTCCTTTCTCCAGGGTCTAGGTAGAAGACATATCTCTCAAGTAAGGCCGGAATATTATGACATAAGCCTGGAAGGGAAGAGGCAGGTAGGATTTGGGATGACTTTAAGAACTTGGACTTTCTAATGATCCTGAGGAAAACAAGTTTCAGGAACTGACCTGTGTTGGAACCGAAGTCCCTGTTTATCACCCACCCAGACCCTGAGAAGAACCACGAGGACCGAGAGGTTGCTGCAAGAGGCAAAAGGCAAGTTTTATTCTGGCGCGCCAGGACCGTCCCTCTTGCAAGCAAGGAAGGAGCGGCCCCGACTGAGATCGGGGTAGGGTTTTTATAATGAAAGCAGTCACAGCAAACTCTATGGGAACAGGGCACACAATAAAGTTAACCACCAAATGTTCTTTTGCTGATAGCAGTGTCTGTGGGCAGTTGAGTTATGGGGTGATAAAGTTGACCACCAAATGTTCTTTTGCTGATAGCGGTGTCTCTGGGCAGTTCCCATACCGCCCAGGGTGGAGGGCAGAATGGCACATCCCGCCCGAGATCGGGTAAACAAGGTTGGCGCCTTTGGGCTGGTGGCGCCGGTGGGAAGTTTTAGAATGCGCGCAGGCGGAGAACTAGGTGCTGGGGGAAGGGAAGCTTATCTTAAGGTCCCACATTAGGTGCTGGGCGAAAGGGGAGCCTATCTTAAAGTCCCACAACCTGTATGGATTTTAGGGATGTAAACATATCCAACAGCAGGCTATAGCAAGTCACACAGGAACTGAGAATTAGAGGGTACAAATTTCAAAAACTATTGTGTGTTGTGCAAAAGATTTTTATTCCTTTTTGTCTGTCTGTCTGTCTGTCTGTCTCTCTCCTTTCTCTGTCTCTGTCTCTGTCTCTCTCTGTTTCTCTCTCTCCTTTTCTGGGGGGTTAATATGCATATTTGCATGTGTGGAGTTTGCATGTGTGTGTATGGAAGAAAAGAACATATATGTGTGTTCACATAAGGGCCAGAAGTTGAATTTGGGATTATTCTGAATGTTCTACCTTATCTTTTGAAACTGAGTCTCTATTTAAGCCCAGAGCTAGCTCATCCACAGGGTTAATTTGGCTAACCAGATAATTCTGGAGATTCCCAGGCTCCACGCTTCAGAGCTGGAATTACAGATAGACCACCACACCCATCCAGGATTGCCAAAATGGATCAAAGGATCAAAAGGCAGATCCTCTGTTTGTTTGACAATTGCTTCTATCAGAGACATATCCTGAAATTAAACAATATTTTTCTGGATCAGAAGCATTTCTCACTTTCCTGTATCTAAAATATTCTTTGTCTTTACCCAAGAAAAATACTCCCACTTCATCTAATCTGGTTTTCAACCCATAATATTATTTGCTTCTTCTATGTGGTACTCTTTTTATGTGCAAAGTCTGTGAAATATGTGGAGACAAATTCTGTCCCCCACAGAAACTAACATATAATGCTTTGTCATGATGGGAAAATGAAAAATACCCAGAAAAATCTATTTTTTTATAAAAGGCTCCATAGTTCATTATTCTCCTGTCTTTGTCTCTGAGAGTTCTTTTCTCCATTTGTCTTTCTTATTCAAATCCAAAGAAAGCAGTGAAGATTAAAACTAAGCAATTTTCTTAACAAAAACATGTGCATAGACACACACATGTGTACACACACAAAAACATATACATGTACACAAAGACATATATGTATCTTTCTTTCTCTACATGTATGTATATATTCTTATATGTACTGTATATCTTAATATCAAGTGTCCGGGCCCACAAACTAGCATGAACCCGGACCTACAAACGCAGGAATCTGAAGTGGGAGTTTCAGGCTTTGGGTCAGAGGAGGCCTTGGATGACCCCTATCATCCAAGCCAACTTTATTGTAACATACAGGGTTTTTATAATCAAGAAGCAGGGCCAAATTCTTTTACAGGATTATGTAGAATGCATACATTTTGGTTAACAATGAAAAGTCAGGAGTGACACCCAATTGCTGTGGGGGGGACGTGATGCCAGGTATGCTAAACAGGCATGGTGGCTCCTTGCTAAAAGAGAAAGGAATGTATGCCTCAAAACAGTTACCTGGCCCGTACATTAACGTCTCTTCAGATAAGCAGGAAAGAACTGCTGGGGGGAGGAACAGCCCAGCCAGTTTCTTAGAGAAACAAAAGTGATCTAAAGGACCTAGAAGTTCTCTCTACTCCCAAAGAGGGAAGTTTGGCCTGCCATTGTCTTGCAGACAAGAGGCAAAATCAACTGCCAAAGGGAGGAGTCACTCAACAGCCCATTCAGTTGCTAATGTATCATCCAGAAGCAGGCTTTTGGGCCTAACAACCCCCACAAATCAAGCATATACAATGCTTGAATGTATATGCATTTTCAGATGCATATGTTGATCGTGGTCAAATACATACACTATTATCCTATTATTCTCATTCATAACATTTTAAATTCCATGTCTCTCTTCTTGCACATCATGTTTATCCCTGCATTAGTTACCTAGCTCAGAAATGGAAATGGCTTGAATGTTCATCAATTGATGAATAACAAATGTAATGGAAATTTATTCTGCTGTAAAGAAAAATGAAAGCCTGACATTTGCAGGAAAGTGGATAGAAGGGCAGATCATTTTATTAGGCAAAATAACCTAGGCTCAGAAAGACAATTGCCACATGTTCTCACTTATAAGTAGGTCCTAGATTTTAATTTTCATATATGTCTATATGTTTATATGAGGTATAGGTCACAGACCTAACAGGAGATCACATGAGGGAAAAGGAGGGAAAGAAGAGACAGAGAGGGAAATATAATACCTGTGACATGAATGTGAAATGGGGCCACAGGAGGAAAGGTATAAGCCGAAGGTGGGCAAAGAATGAGGAAGAGGAGTGGGAGAGGAAGATTGAAGAACCAAACTAATGCATGATAATGCCATAATGAAATCCATTACTTTGCTTATTAAAAATGATTATTTGTAAGTGAGAATTGCCATGAAAATACATATATGAATTCTCCATTAGTCTTCACTGAAAACATCTTTGGAAATTCAGTTTTCATATCCCCTTTTCAGTCATTGAATTCAAGTAAAAAAGATGAAACAGGACCCAAGCTAAACTGTAAAGATGTCTTCACAGAATAACCTACAGCTATATCTTTGACTTTGGTGTTATGCTTTAAGGTGAAATTTCATTTTTGAATAATTATCATATTGTTCTATGCATTACACAGATAAGTTTTGTATCTGATTCCCAAAATAAATCTTAAAAATCTCTAGGTCTTTTTTTTCTATATGTCTTTGCTTGTCAATGGGGCAAATGTTTTCTATATGGATATAATACTACTTATCTTGTATATCTTGTCTAGTGCAGCTAAAAAACAAAAGTATAGGCCAGAGTTTCTAAAGACTTATTCCTGATAATGGAAAACAGCTAGTTGAAGACCAAGCAGAACAACACAGTAAGACCCTACTTTAAGGAAACAACTCCACTCCCTTAAATTCCACAAATCAATTAGCTGTAGTCATCACCCTTAAATTTCTTAAATCTTTCAATGAGCGCCCTTCTCCATCTTCCACCCTCCCCCCAAAGTTTCATCATTGATATGTTACAAACTCTAGCGATATAGATCAGGGTACTTTGATCGAATAGCATCCCACTTTTCTGACTACCTTGTGGTAGTTAGTTTTGTTGCATCCTAAGCATCACAAATGTCTTAGTGCTTTAGAGTAAAAAAATGTCCCTATTCATCCTGCAGGTATGTTGACTCTAGTGGTTGTGGCTTTGCTCATTTCTACTCCATTTTCACTCAAGAAACTAAGCTTGTCTCATAGTTAGATACAGATGTCAACTTGACAGTTGAGGGTTTGAGTTCTGGGCACATTTGTAGAGATTTAGTAGTTGAGTTAAGCCCAGAGCAAACCAGCAGGGGATTGTCCAGTTGATGGGAAAGGCCCAGCCCATGATGGGTGGGACTAGGTCCTGGACAGGTGAATAAATTACAGAGAGCTGGTTGAAGAAGTTGGCATCTTTTGTTACTTGGCCAGACATGCTTGTCTGGCAAGTAAGGATCATTTCTCTCTCAGCTGTTAGGTGGAGATGGTGTGTCTCGTTTTCTTGGCTGCTTGGTGCTGGTGTGTGCTTTCCTGCCAGGCTGGACAAACAACAGTAATCAGAAATTATAAGAGAAAATTAAACCCCTTGTTCCCTGGAGTTGTTTTGTTGCGAATTTATCAGCGACCATGCAGATGAACTGCTACTGCTGGTGTCCCAACTTCATTCACAAAACAACTAGGCTGGAGCCACAGCTTCTTTGTAAAACAGCTCTGTCTGTATTCATGCTACAGTGGAAGATCAAGAGGTATGGCAGAAATTTTACAAATTTTCCAAAGGGAGTTTATTTGCTTGATGGTTTTATAGACAGATGTCTCATGTACTCATAGAAATCTGCATTCTGTAGGGAGAAATTCCACAATAATGACTATGATGTGTCTTAGCAGCATTTATGAAATTTTATCTAGTAGAGATGATGACTCTTTAGAGATTATGTAGGTAAATGTATTATTGTGTAAGTGAGGAATTCAAAGAGTAAAGAGGTTAGTATCTGAAGATCAGACAGGATTTATCTAATTCATTATTAGTATACAGCTTTGTCCATTTATTTATGATCCACCATTCAGAAGAATTATGAACGTGTTTAGTGAAACATGTGTTTTTTTATTGCTGTTCATGTTGTTAATATGCATGTTGTGAATATACATGACGCTTTTATTCTTCAGGCTCATGTTCATTTATAACTGACAACCAAGGCCAAGTTACACAACATGCTTTTGTCAGCTAATTTGGGCAGTTATGTTACAATAACAAATGACCCCACAAAATTTAAAGCAACAAATTTATTTTCAGCCATGTTTATGAATTAGATGACTGGAACACTGCTATGGCTCTACTTATCTCAGCACTAGACTGAGAAGAAAAGGCCATCTGAAGGATGATACGGTAAGCTGGTAGGAATATGGAATAGCTCTATATAGTCTTGAGGGTCTATAAGCTATTTCCCCACCAAATAAAAACATTGCTCGCATATGATTGGCTAAGCATTGAGTAGATAGGATGGAATTGATGATCTTTGCAGATAAGGGTTGACACCAGCAGAAGAAAAGAAACACAGACTTTCACTGTAGTGTAGTCTGCATAGGTATATAATATCTTAAAAGAAAGCAGTGTGTATGCACTCGGATCATTGTTACATGGAAAAAGTATCTTCTAAAGGATATTTAATTGGAAAAGAATGAATTGCAGAAAATGGAATTTGCATCCGCTCCAATATGATACATGAATTGTTTTAAACTAAATATACTTTAAACTCAAAATATGCTTAAAAGATAAAAATGATAAATATTTGTGTACATATATAAATATTGTAAAAGAAATTAACAAAAGTCTAAGCAAATGGAATATATAATATTTATAGATTAGAAGACTGATTTTTGAAGATTTAATGTGATCTATAACTTCAATGCAACTTGAATAAAATATATACAAAGCCCTTTCACAGTAACTGACACCTTGTATTTTAAGATATACATAGGAATTCCAGTGACTTCAAATGACTTAGAATGGTGAGCGCAAAAGACCTGGAGGACTTGCTCTATGTGTTTCAGGTAAACGATGACATCTGTTGCCATTACTCTCAACTATTAGGAGACAACACTCAAACACAAGCAACCTAAGGATAGAAAAGCAGATGTACTGGCTTTTATCTCCGGAGGGAAGACATAGTACATTAAGGTTGAAACCCCATAGCAGAAGGCATGGAGGTTAGCACAAACTGGAGGCAGCTCAGGTCACTGTAGTCATCGTGGCAGAGGCAGCAAGAGTAAACAGCAGACTGTAAGAGCAGACTATTAATTGAAGCAGGCCATGACTACCAATCTGCAAGACCCCCATCCCATGACATGCCTTACTCCAGTAGGGCTCCACTGCAAAATGTGTCATCACCTTTCCAAACATTTACAGCAAAGGATGCAAGCACATGAGCCATTTGGGGACAACACACATTCAAACCATGACAGTATCATAGCAATAAAACAATGGAGTGCTTGCATAACTGAAGGTCTGAGGAGAGATAGTTCGGGATTCAAGATTCAGAAAAAGACCAAAACACACAATGATTCAATCCACAAGAAAGATGCCAGGACAATTGCAAAACATAGTGTCTATCAGTAAGAAAAATAAAATGATGATCTCTTTTTAAAGTCACATGAATTACTTTCAAACAGGCTATAGATCTAAAAGTGTAGGCTAAAACCATAATGTGTATTACAAAGCAAAATAAAACATAAATATGAGAACTCAGGTTTTACATAAATGCTTCTTAGAACACATAAGCAAAATCATATGAGGAAAATGTCAGAAATTGAGCATTAAAAATGTAGCACCTTTGCTCATCATTAACACCAGCAAGAAAACAAAAAGCAATTCAAATAAAAAATGAAATGTTTATAATGTATTTTAAATATTTTATTTCCAGACTATATTTGAAAAAGAAGTAATATCATTCAACAGATTTTTGAATAACCAAAATGTTTTAAAAGGCATCTATAAAGGAAAAAAATATGAACAGAAAATGGACAGAAGACATGCAAATAAAATTGCAGCAACCTAGTCACCAACCATGAAAATGGCTAAAATCAAAGAAAAGAAAATCAAGCATAGTTAGGTTTCCAGAAGCTGTAGCTCCCACACAGTATGGATTGCCATGTAAAATGACTGTTTCTTGTGAAGTTAAAGTGCTCGTGTTGTATGAATCAGCCATTTTATTTTCAGTACTTATGTAAGGAAATAGAACTAGACATCTAGATGTGTACATGAATGTTCATATCCTCTTCAGCTGTCACAGCATACAGTAGAAACTACCCAGATATTAGTCATCAAGTAAATACAAAAGAGACATATTGGCATTCAATGGGACATTCCCAGTAATTGAAAGAAATAAGTTATTAATACACACAACAGCATAAACAACTCCAAAACTCACTTTGCAGAGAGAAATATGTCGTCAGAAATTACTAGCAATGAAAACTAATGTAGTGTGATAAAAATTGCTTACAATTACAGTGATGTGAATTTGAATTCAAAGATACACAAAAATCCCTTTAGGAATGTGAGCAACATTAAATGTATTGGTTAAGATCATAGTTATAGTGGTAATAGTTTTCTAGAAGAACATATCAGAACTGAGAAAATGGATATATATATATATATACACATATATGTAACTATTGCATGTAATAAATTATATGCCTGCATATCCAACAATGGCTATTCATGCTGGCATTGAGAGTCCAGTAGCTGCCCAATCCACAAAGTTGGACACCTTGGCAGATTCCAAGTAGTGTCCCCTGGTCTTCATTCTGTAAGAAGGCTGTAGAAGCTGGGTTCTGATGTCACTGAAGAGAACTGAAGCCGCAGAGGTTCATCAGCAAATGGCAAAGGCAATTAAGGCAAAAGGCAACAGCTTTTCCTCCAACCCCTTTGTATCTGGATAGCAATGTTGACAGAGATGACTCATCAGTTAATCTTTCAGGAAATATCCTTATAGACCCATTAAATCTTAATTGACTTCAGATCCAATTGAGTTGTCAACTGAAATTGACCATCATATTAGTTTATGGTTATGTACAGATGTCAAGGTTCACTGATAGAAACTTTAGATGAATGAGAAGACTTTCATGGACTGTTTTCCAAAAAAAAAAGCTATTATGAAAATATTTGTGTAGTTCATGGAGTTTTTATCAATAAAATCTAATTGTAATCATTTATATTCCTGGGAAACAGAATAGCTCGTTACAGAACATTCCCCCTTCTGAGAAAGCTAGAAAAATGGAAATATATTTAAAATAATCTCCATGAAAGGCTTCAGTAGTAGCTAAAGCACCCGTCTTATGAAGCTACCATGTCACAGAGAAGAGCAGCCCAAGTAAGCAAGTGCTATACTCAGTATACAAACTCTTTTTTCCTCAAAGAAGCTATAGAATTGTTTGAAAAGCCAAATAGAATTACTGGCAAAATAATGGGATTCGTTGATCATTCAGTCACACATGGGTCATGTAACCCTCTCCCCTCAAGTATCAGGGAAATTAAATTTAAAAATGAAGTTATTAAAACAGTACAAAAACATGAAGTGGTGACTGAAAACTTATCCCAAAGGCTTTTTAGTGATCTATTGGCCTCTGCTTGAGAAGTTCATGTGTAACTCTATGTGGAATAATTTTTTAAGAAATTTTATATGTTGATGGATAAATAGATATGGATAGTTACATAGAAAGATCTATAAATGATAAGGTATATACATGAATTGATAAATGATGGAATAATATATAATTTATAGTTCTTTTATATACAAGTGTAATTCTTTTCAGCTTTATAAATTGAACACTGTGTACTGTGTTACATTGGTCCTATTTTACTACATTTTTTTACTTTAAGAATGCATGTTATAGTATTTATGAAAGTTACTTAATATTTATTGTATACATGGAAACATAAAATGATTCTAAAAAACTAAAATAGTAAAAGCAAAATTGACCATAGAAATTTCCTAATTTATGAGTGCCTGGTAAATGCCTTTGTCAAACATGTTTCTCTTGGGTTTCTGGGTTTTCTTTTTCTTTTTTGCAAAACACATCAAATTTTATTATGGTACAAAGTTGTGCCCTGGCCCGGCTGAGGCTGAGCTGGAGCCAGAGAGCCATCCTCCTGGCAAGAGGGAGTTTTGACAGGAACAAGAAAGGGCAGATTTGCTGCCTCTCCTTGATTTCTTACTGTCTGGAACTATTTCCAGTCACACAGACAACAAGCTTAACAGGACTGAGACAGAAACAATGATCCAAGTTGGAGTGAAGCCCACCCTGGCTGACGCAGAAATGCAGTGACTGGTTACACTTCGCCACGGAAAGAATGTTAAGAGCATTTCTAAGCAGAACGCATAACCAATAATGCATTCTCAGAAAGGTTTCTGAGAGAGCTTCTTTCTCTCCACAACCAGGAAAAGAAGCATGGGAAGCGAGGCTTTAGGAGGTGCTGGGGAAACCTGTCCTTCATTGGCCCTCATATCATTTTCTACAGTTAACTATGCTCTTCCAAGGATGGGCAAAGTCCTACAAACTCTCACTGGCAGCAAAGAGTAACTGCCAAGAAGAAATTTAATTCCTGGAAAAATGAATATGTCTCTTTTTTACCTCTTGGTCTGCTATTCATTTTTCAAAACAAACTAAAATGTAAGTAAATGCTGAGCAGGCAAATAATAGCTAGCCTGTGTTTGTGAACCTCAGTACTCACCTTGAGGTCTAAAGATGGTCTGTTCTGTCTTGGTCTACTAACCATGACCTTGGCTTATGGTTTTCATACCTGAGCTTCTGGTTCTAACAAGTGGTTGTGATCAGGCCCTCGAGCCAGAAAAGGCCATGTCCAGCATGTGACATTGCATAATTTCAGTCTGTTGGCTCTGTCCTGTGCGTCCTGCAATGGAAGGCAGCAATGTGTATCCTGGCCACCACGGAGGGAACTCCCTGCTGAGCCTGTTGACAGTGAAGAGGTAGCCTGGGCTGTAACCGGAATCACAGTAATTCCCTAGAGATTTAAAAGTCCTCTGGAGTTTACCAACATTAAATGTTAAGAATGGATCTGAAGGGAGCTGCTCTTCATTACTTTCCTTTGAAAAATATTCTCCTTAAGCTCTCCCATTAATGGAATATGTTGCCTTGCATGGTTGCAGAAACAACTGATGTATAAGGATCCTGCTCAGGGTGCCATGAAGTTCACAGAATCAATTTTTAACTCATAACATAACTAATTTGGAAGACATGGGAGACTTACAAGGAAAGTAAATGGCTAAGGGTAATGATTATCTCTAGAAACACTATTCCCCAGCATTTTCAATAATGCATAGTTCTTACAAAAATGATTTAGATCCTGCAAACTTAGAACAATAAATTTAAAACATGAAGTGGATCATTTGTTTTCCTACTCCAGTATGCTGCTGTTTCCCAGTGCTTATAAGTGGAATGCAGCACCCCACAGTCCACTCTCACCTGTCTGGGCTTCACACCTATTCTGTGCTCCTGCTGCTATTCATCTGATGTCACTGAAGGCTCACATGCTTGATTCTCCCCATCCTAGAGCATTCGTCTCTGGGGTTCTTCAGTTCCAAGGTCTTTTGTCCATAGCTTCATCCAGATTGCAGCCTCACATGTTTCAGGGGTCTGCCCAAACCTGATCTCCAAGAAAACAGTTCTTCTTTTATCATCCCAACATTATTAGCACACAAGATATTGAAAACAGTGTTCATAAAGCAATACAAAATGTCAAGGCTTGATTGACAGGACTAGAAAGATCATTGACCATTTTTATGTTTCACCTTTTCCATTAGTCAAGTGGAAAAAAAAATCAAAGCATCATGTCATGGTTTAAATGTGAGTTGCCACCTTCAGGAGCATGTGCTTGCATCCTTATCTGATGTCAATATTTGGAAAGGTCATGGCAACTTTGACAGGTGGAGCCTTGCTGGAGGTCATAGTGGGTGGGCTTTGAGTTTTTAAACTCTGGCCCATGCTTCCTGAGTTTGTTCTTTCTCTGTTTGCCTTGATGATGGCAGTTGTGTATGACCTGAACCAGCTTTATTTTTCTGCCTCCATTCATACATTCTGCTATGAGATTCTAGATGAAATAGACTGTACCTGTAAATGAAATAAATCTCCCTTTTTCTCTTTAAGCTGTCTCAAAATACTTCTTTTTCTCTTAATACTGTCTCAAAACAGCAGTAAATAGTTGCAAAACATTAATATATGATACAAGACAATCTGAGGCAATATCTATAGAAAATAACTCATTAATTGCCTACTACTGCAAAGATATGGCACTATCCTTCATGGCAGATTATGAACAGTCAAGGATAATAATTTCTCTATCCAACATTAGTGATATGGCACAACCACACTGACCCCTCCCCACTTACTTGCATGTTTTGAGTTTTATAATTTCACAAATGATTACAAATGCATGATGAGTAAGACACTATTGTAACCATTTACAGATGAGAATATGGAGGCAAGATCTTGCAAGTAAATTAACTTATGCTTGTAGCCTGTGGTATAAGAGTTCATAGTTTATTCCAGGTTTTATGGCTACAGAAGAGATATTTCATTTCTAATAATCACAAATGATCAGGAAACAGTTAACAGTGCACTTTAAGTTCCCAAGTTTGTTGCTGCAAATGAGAGCCTTTTGTAGACTATAAAATTAGCTTTCCCCACTGCCAACTGCCCAGCTGCACCAGCAGACAACCTACACATCTTTGTTAATTGGATGGAACAAGCTTGTTATGTTTTCCTTTCTTCCTCACCAGCGGCACAAGCTGTGTGAAGTTTTCCAAAGGGAATACCCTCTTTGACGAGATTTACTTCTGACAAGCTGTCAGAGAAGTATAGAGCTAATGCTCCAAGGAACAAATATAAGTGGAAATTGTTACATTCAATACTACACACAGTCCAGATATTTCTCCACATTGATGATGCTTTAGCACTGTGTCAGAGACTTCTAAGTTCATTAGCTGTAATAGGAATGAAGAGAATTATAGGGTTATGCATGGCTTATTATATTATTACTTTATTATTTCTACATTTTAGTATTTTATTTTTATCTAATATTTCATTCATACAATAAATGCTAATTAAACTAGATACATATTCTAGCACATGCCCTTAAAATAAAAAAATGTAGTAAAGCATCATACATATTCATTGGAGAGATAATGTACATATTGTCAAATTTATAAAGTTGCAAAGAATAACACTTGAATATAAAACAAGTATATGTAACATATACATGTTGCAGTTCACCTGCATGGTTGCTGATAAATGACCATCAAATGGCTTAAGGGAACAAGGGATTTATTTTCTCTTACCATTACTGGTTACAGTTCTTAATCCAACTTGACAGGAAAGCATGCACCAACACCAGGGCCAAGGGAACTAGCCACACCGTCTCTACATAATGGCTGAGAGAGGAACAATTCCTACTTGCCAGACTAGCATGTCTGGCCAAGTATACACAAGGATGCCAACTTCCCGTATTCTATTCGTCTGTTCAGAGCCTAGTCCCACCCACCATACCCTGGGCTTTCCCCATCAACTAGACAATCTCCTGCAGGTTTGCTCTGGGCTTAACCCCACCACTAATACTCCACAAATGTCCCCAGATCTCAGATCCTCTACTGTCAAGTTGACATCTGCGCCTAACTATGACACTCCCTTGTCAATTTGACACAAAGACATAGCAATTTTAAACTGTAACCTTCAATCTTTGTCCCCAAAGGTGTTAAAAGTTATCTTAAAAATACAAATACATTTCATAGACAAATTTAAAATGTCCCCTCATTAAACATTTTAAAAGTTTAAAAGAATATTAAATCAGTATAAGTTACATACTTTAAAGCAGATAAAACATTAAAATAGAAGGATCTTGAACAATAAGAAAACATTTAAAAGATCAAAATACAGCAAATCTGGGTCCGGACGCGTAGGCGAGATCCAGCCGGGCCTCAACGCGCGCTCTAGGACCCCAGGTCAGCCCACGGGGACCCGGCTCCGACTCCCGCCATCCAGCCGGAGCCGCACGGGGGCCCAGGGAACGAGGAGCACCTCCCCCTGCGCCCGGGCCCCGCCCCAGCTGCCCTCGGGTTAAATAGCTCCACGCCGACGCGCGCAGCCTCCCTCTTTCGCCCCACCCCCCGCTCCGCCGGTCGGGACGCGTAGGCGAGATCCAGCCGGGCCTCAACGCGCGCTCTAGGACCCCAGGTCAGCCCACGGGGACCCGGCTCCGACTCCCGCCATCCAGCCGGAGCCGCGCGGGGGCCCAGGGAACGAGGAGCACCTCCCCCTGCGCCCATCCTCCCTTTTCGCCCCACCCCGCTCCGCCAGTCGGGACACGCACGCGGTCCACCCGGGCCTCACCCCGCTCCCTAGGTAAGTCCCCGTTCAGGCCCCGCCCACCAGTACCCCAGGCCAAATAATTCAGTTTAGTGAAATTGAGAGATCTTAAGAGTTAAAATGACAATGCCAAAGTCAAAGTGCAAATCCATAAGAAGCAACACTCAAGTAAACAAATCTCCCACTGAAGAAATTAATCCCATAATGTTAGACTCCAAAAAGAACAAACCCGTGGAAAAAGGCCAAGAAAGCCTGACCCAGGATAACGACTTTCAAAATATGATCATTACCATGTTCAATACTATGAAAGAGGAAATCCGGGAGGAATTACATAATCGAATCAATCGCTTTGAAGAGGAACACAACAGACATCTGGAGGAGTTGAGAAAAACAGTGCAAGAAACAAAAAGCGGCATAGAACAGTTAAAACAAACTCAAGCAGAGTTTAAAACTGAGCTAAAAGACAAGTTATCTTCAACCCAGAACGCCACAGAGAGTCTTATCAACAGAACTAATGAAGCAGAAAACAGAATTCAGACCTTGAAGATAAAGTGGGAGTACTAGCCAGCTCAATGGAAGAGGTTGTTAAAGCCAAAAAGATACTTGAGAGAAATATCCAAGAGATATGGGACACCCTGAAGAAGCCTAACATGCGTATTCATGGAATACCGGAGCAAGAATCTCAAAATACCACCCCTGAGGAAATTTTTCAAACGATCATCAAGGAAAACTTTCCTCATCTAAAGAAAGAGAGGCCCATTCATATACAAGAGGCATTCCGCACCCCAAACAGATACGACCAAACTAGAAGCACACCGCGGCAAATAATAGTTAAAACACTCCACATTCAAGATAAAGAACTGGTGCTGAGAGCTTCAAGGGAGAAAAAACAAGTCACTTTTAAAGGCAAACCTATTAAAATAACAAATGACTTCTCAGTCGAAACAGTAAAAGCAAGAAGAGCTTGGAGAGACATACTTCAAGTATTGAATGAGCAAAAATGTCAACCCAGGCTGATTTACCCTGCAAAACTATCAGTCATGATCGAGGGAGAAAGAAAAATTTTCCAGCACAAAGACAACTTTAAGGGATACATGGCCACCAAACCAGGCCTTCAAAAACTGCTAGAAATGATACTCAAGCGTGAAGAAAAAAACAGGCATATCCAGGAGAACAGAAGGCAAATATAACACCATTAAAAGCGAAGCAATATACTTATAAAAGCTACTAAACATAATAAATGTCTGGAATTAACAATAGTTTCTCCATTATAACACTAAATGTTAATGGACTTAATTCACCGATCAAGAGACACAGATTACAAACTTGGATTAAAAATCACAATCCATCAATCTGCTGCCTGCAGGAAACCCATCTCACCACAAAAGATAGGCACGCTCTAAAAATAAAAGGCTGGTCAACAATTCTACAAGCAAATGGAAGCAGAAAACAGGCAGGGGTAGCCATTATGCTATCAGACAAAGTGGATTTCAAACCAAAAAAAATTATAAGAGACACGGATGGATACTACATTTTAGTCAGAGGTACAATTCACCAGGAAGACTTCACAATACTGAACATATATGCACCCAATACGGGCCCCTCCACATTCATTAAGAAAACCCTACAGCGTCTAAAGCAAGAAATCAACCCCCAAACGATAATTCTTGGGGACTTCAACACCGCCCTCTCTACATGGGATAGATCAACAGGTCAAAAGCTTAACAGAGACACTTTGGAACTTAATCAAACCCTGAAAGAAATGGACCTCACAGATCTCTATCGAACTTTTCACCCACGCACCAAAGAATACACATTTTTCTCAGCAGCACACGGAACTTTCTCCAAAATAGATCACATATTGGGCCACAAAATGAATCTACACATGTACAAGAAAGTTGAAATTCTAACCTGTGCCCTATCAGACCACCACGGCCTAAAGCTGGACATCCACAACACATCAAACAAGAGAAAATACACTAACTCCTGGAAACTTAACAATATGATGCTGAATGAGAACTGGATTCAGGAAGAAATTAAAAAGGAAATTCAAGATTTCCTGAAAGTGAATGATAACGAAAATACAACTTACCAAAATCTCTGGGACACAATGAAAGCTGTTCTAAGAGGTAAGTTCATAGCTCTTAATGCCCACATCAAAAAAATGGAAACATCAGAAATAAACAACTTAACAATGCAGCTTAAAGCTTTAGAGAAACTAGAGCAATCTGATCCCAAAAGCAGTAGAAGAGAAGAGATTAGCAAAATAAGGGGAGAAATATCTGAAATCGAGACTAAGAAAACGATAGAAAAAATCAACAAATCGAAAAGCTGGTTCTTTGAAAAAATCAACAAGATTGATACACCCCTAGCTAAACTAACCAAAAGCAAGAGAGAGAAAACCCAAATTAACAAAATTAGAAATGAACATGGAGTTATCACTACGGATACCCAAGAAATCCAGAGAATTATAACATCATATTTCAAAAACTTATACTCTGTGAAGTTTGACAACACAAAAGAGATGGATGAATTTCTAAGTAAACACAACTTACCTAAATTGAATCAGGAAGTTGTGAATTACTTAAATAGTCCTATAACATATAAGGAAATTGAGGAAGTAATCTCGAATCTTCCCACCAAAAAATGTCCTGGACCAGATGGATTCAGCACAGAGTTCTACAAGACATTTAAGGAGTTAATAACACCAATACTCCTTAAACTGTTCCACCAAATAGCAAAGGAAGGAACACTACCAAATTCCTTCTATGAAGCTAATATCGTTTTAATCCCAAAACCTAATAAAGATTCACTTAAAAAAGAAAACTATAGGCCGATCTCCCTGATGAACACAGATGCAAAGATTCTCAACAAAGTCTTAGCAAATCGGATTCAAAAACATATTAAAAAGATCATTCATGGGGACCAAGTAGGCTTCATCCCCGGCACACAAGGTTGGTTCAACATACGCAAATCAATAAATGTAATTCATCATGTAAACCAGTCCAAAGTCCAAGACCACATGATACTCTCGATAGATGCAGAAAAAGCTTTTGACAAGATCCAACAGCCTTTTATGATCAAAACGCTAGAGACAGTAGGAATGGAAGGAACTTTTATCAAGCTGTATACAACAAGCCCACAGCAAGGATTATGCTCAATGGGGAACAATTGGAAGCATTCCCACTTCGATCAGGAACAAGACAAGGCTGTCCACTCTCACCACTTCTATTCAATATTGTACTTGAAGTCTTAGCCGAAGCCATAAGACAAGAAAGGGACATAAGAGGGATTCAAATTGGCAAGGAAGAAGTCAAGCTATCTCTATTTGCAGATGACATGATCTTATACCTGAGTGATCCCAAAAACTCCACCAGGAAGCTCCTGGAACTAATTGAGAAGTTCAGCAGGATACAAAATAAATGTGCAAAAATCAGAGGCCTTCCTATATGCCCAGAATGAAAGAAGTGAAAAAGCCTTGAGAGAAACCATGCCATTTACTATAACCCCTAAAAAAATGAAATACCTTGGTATAAACCTAACTAAGGAGGTAAAAGACCTTTACAATGAAAACTTTAAAACCCTAAAGAAAGAAATTGCAGAAGACACCAGAAGGTGGAAAGACCTCCCTTGTTCCTGGATTGGCAGAATCAACATTGTAAAAATGACCATCCTACCAAAGGCAATATACAGATTCAATGCTATACCAATCAAAATCCAAAGCAATTCTTCAAAGAAGTTGACCAAACAATCTCAAAGTTCATATGGAGGCACAAAAGACCCAGGATAGCAAAAACAATCCTGAGTAACAAAAACACAGCTGGAGGTATTACCATACCAAACCTAAGTCTATACTACAAATCCATAGTTATAAAGACAGCCTGGTACTGGCTCCAAAATAGACACACAGATCAATGGATAAGGATTGAAGACCCAGATATAAGCCCACAAAGTTACAGCCACTTGGTCTTTGACAAAGGGGCCCAAAGAATCCAATGGAAAAAGAACAGCATCTTCAACAAATGGTGTTGGCAAAACTGGATCTCCACATGCAGAAGATTAAAGCTGGACCCGTACTTGTCACCATGTACAAGACTTAATTCCAAATGGATCAAGGACCTTGATATCAGGCCAGAGACTTTAAAAGCCATAGTTGAAAGGATAGGGAACTCCCTCGAGCTGATTGGGCTAGGCCAACACTTCCTAAACAGACATCCAATGGCACAGTCACTGCTACCAACTCTCAACAGTTGGGATCTTGTGAAATTAAAGAGCTTCTGTTCAGATAAAGAGATTGTCGCACGAGCTCAAAGGCAACCCACAGAATGGGAGAAAATCTTCACTAACCACATATCTGACAGAGCTCTACTGTCCAGAGTGCACAAAGAACTTAGAAAATTAAACTCCAAGGAAACACTGGCCCAATTAAAAAATGGGCCCTGGAACTTCAAAGAAACTTTACCAGGGATGAAATTAAAATGTCTAACAATTATCTTAAAAAATGCTCCACTTCCTTCGCCATCAGGGAAATGCAAATCAAAACTTCCCTGAGATATCATCTCACCCCGGTCAGGATGGCAAAATCCACAGTACAAACAACGACAAATGCTGGAGAGGATGTGGGGAGAGGGGAACTCTCCTACATTGTTGGTGGGAATGCAGGCTCATACAGCCACTCTGGCGAGCCGTCTGGAGATTCTTAAAGAAATTAAAGATTGAAATGCCGTATGACCCTGCTATCCCACTTTTGGGAATAACCCCCCAAGCAGCAGAGGTTCGCCTCGATAGCACAAGCTCGACCATGTTCATAGCAGCACTGTTTACAATAGCAAAGTCATGGAATCAACCTAAATGTCCAACAGTTGACGAGTGGATAAGGAAACTGTGGTACATCTATACAATGGAGTACTACTCAGCCATCAAAAATGATGAATTACTGGAATTTGCTGGGAAATGGATGTCATTAGAAAGAATTATATTAAGTGAAGTATCCCAAACCCAGAAAATTAAGCGCCGTATGTACTCCCTAATAGGTGGCTCCTAGTACCAAACTCGCCCAGCCCACATTGGGACACTCAAAAGTAAACCTATGTAACACAGTAATTGCAAGGATTATGAACAAGAGAGATGGGTTAGGAGGGCCACACCAGAAACAAGGAGAGAGGAGACCATGTTACAGCAGAGAAAATAGGCCTCCATCAAGGTCTGCAAGTAAGTAATGAGAAACCTGGTTAAGTTCACAGACGTTCTTTCCTGATCTCACCAGAAGGGGAGGGCATATAGTCTAGCAGATAAAAAGTAATCATTTTGCAAATGGGTGATGGACCCCTCCCTCACTGAGGTTTCCTACTTTTATTACATCTACCCTTGAATGTGCTATTATAACAAGACTCCAGTTTAACAGCTTTTTGTCTCTGGCCAGGGGGTGACATACAGTGCCCAGCAGAATGGAGTGAAGGGAATTGCAGGAGCAGAAAAACTGCAAAAGAAAATCAACAAACCACAATCCAGAACTTCAGAGACTCTATATCAATCACATAGAACTAGGACAGCCTAATCTCTCCCCATCCTGGAGCTCAGGGACATTTGCGGAAGAGGGGGCGGTAAGATTGTAAGAGCAAAAGGATGGGAGGAGCAACGATTTGCAAGATTCTCAACAATAGTTGGGGCCAAAGCAATCATAATGGAACTTTGCATGCCCTGCGCAATGTCCAGCGCACTGTTGCCCTCATAAAGTCTAGCATCTGTTAAGGGCACCGAGACCCCTGGAGGCAAGGGATTGACAGCCATAGTAGTAATCTTATGATTAAGGGGAACAAGAGAAAGGGCTTATGGAAATGCCACTGGGTCCTTATATGTCATCGGAGAGGAGGACCCAGTGGAGAGTTAGGCGCACACAATAAAGGACTCTCTGGGAATTGGGGGGGAGACACTGGGGGAAGGGGAGGGGGGAGGGAGGGAACTGGTAAAAAATTTTAAAATGTATAATTAAATTTTTAATAAAAAAAAAAAAAAAAAAAAAATACAGCAAATCTAACACCACATCATTTACTTCAATATCCATCTTCTGTTGCTCATCACATAGTCAAGGTGGCTCAAAGATTCTAGGCATTCCCATTTAGGCATTCGAGTTTGCAGATTGAAGTTATAAAAGCAGAGTTTCTCTGAACCAGGCTGAATCTCCACACAGAGTCGTCCTCAGCATACATCTGATGGTCCTGGCATCTCAAACACCACACTGGATTCACCTCTACAGCTATAAGCTTTGCCTTCTCTTGAAGGAACTCTAGTCTGCCTCTTGGTGCCAAACTTTTGCTGCTTTCCATGAACCCCTCAGTAGTACATCAAAACCAGTATCACCTAGGGGATGCTGCCAGATTCTGAAGAGAAGTTGAAATGTAGCTTGGTCCACTGAAGCCACAGCGGTACCAACTTTAGCACGCTGACTCTGGAAAAGCCTCTTTCTAGATAGCTGAAACTTCCAAAGGGCAAAAAACAGCTTCATTTTGGGCCTTCGGCCCCTGAAGGAATCTGGGTTTTCAAACCATGAAATGGCCATGTAGTGGTACTCATCTCCTCCATGGTCCCAGTGCAAATCACTAGATTTCCTTTCACTAATATCCATTTCTCCAACAATGGCAGCTCTTCTTCTGCCTGCCAGAAGAAGCTTCAGAGCCACCAACACAGTTCTCTTCTATCAGACAAACCAGTCTAATATCTTTAAGTTCAATTTCACCTAAGAACTTGTTCCTCTCATCACAAACTGGGCAAAACAATCCGTGACTCTCTCAGCATCACTATTTTCCAATGGCTCACCAAACTCTGCAGAACAAAGTCAAAATTTTCAAACATTTCAAACTTTTTCCAGCAAAACTGTTCAAAAGTCACAAAATCCACACAGTCAGATGTATCGCAACACCCTACTTCCCAGGTACCAAATTCCGTTGCAGTTCACCTGCTTAGTTGCTGATGAATGACCATTGAAAGGCTTAAGGGAGCAAGGGATTTATTTTCTCTTGCCATTACTGGTTACAGTTCTTAGTCCAGCTTGACAGGAGAGCATGCACCAACACTAGGGTCAAGGGAACTAGCCACACCATCTCTACATAATGGCTGAGAGAGGGACAATCCTTACCTGGCAGACTAGCATGTCTGGCCAAGTATACACAAGGATGCTAACTTCCTCAGTATTTTATTCATTTGTTCAGAGCCTAGTCCCACCCACCATAGGCCTTCCCTATCAGCGAGACAATCTCTTGCAGGTTTGCTCCGGGATTAACCCAACCACTAATTCTCCACGAATGTGCCCAGAACTCAAACCTTCAACTGTCAGGTTGACACCTGTGCCTAACTATGATAGCACATATACAAATGAGCTCAAACCTTTAACAGTCAAGTTGACACCTGTGCCTAACTATGACAACACAAATACAAACACACACATATATATATGCATGTACATATATATGCATGTATATATGTAAATAAGTCATGTATATGTATAATTTCTTTGAAGGACATTGCAGATAGAGCTATTCATGAGTTTCTGAGGTAGAAACCAAATTTTATATTATTATAAAACTTATTCTATAATTATTATAGACTCTTTTCTAGGGCACTGTATTTGTGTATTTAGTATAATGTTTCCATAATATTCTTTTGATGGCTTCAATTTCAAACTTTAATATTCTTTCCTCAGCAACATTGGCCCACTACTGTGTTTTCCATTTGGAAATGTGATTTTGTCAATTTGTGCTGTTTTCAATATTGTGTGTTAGATACCAAGAGCACAGAGTTGTAGATATTACCTTTGTGTCCTATAGTGATTATGCTAGAATAGTACAGTTGAAATCTTTATTCACATAGTCACCAGATAAAACAGAAAGTAATTTTGTCTGCAAAGGAAGAAAGATTAATGAATTTGTGTATTCATGAAAACTGATTGCTCTTATCATGGAGTCTTGGTTTTTAGAGCTGAGAGGTAGATAGGGACTAATAGATCTCTTTTGTTCCTTTCAGATATGATGAGATCATTCAAATTCGTGAGTAGGAAAATAATTTCTTTTGTCTATACAGCTAATTAGCAATGTGCCATGAGCACAGTAAGTTCTCTGATCTTTGCACGTTTGATTCCCAGTGGCTAAAAACAGTCAGCTTGAGGCTAGGGAGAACTACATCCTGAGCCAAAGTCAATGGGTGGCTCCCTCCACCCTTAAGAATCTTGGCCAGGATCACATCACATCAGCTCTAATTGTTTCAGAGGGAGCTCTTGGGGTAAGGAGATCATGGCCTCAAAACAGAAACAAACCTACCTCTAGCCTCCAACAGCCTGTCAAACATCATGTTACAACCTATAGGAATTCAGCCTGTTTTCAGTCCAATCTACAACTTTTAACACCTGTGCCTCAGTGGACATTCACACAGAACCCAAGTTAATGATGTGCTAATGACAGCTGGATGCTGCTCAGGTGTCAACACAACACACAAACATCACTGCCTTTGCTCTGACATGTGGCTCCTTTGCCTTGTCTTTCTTCAGCACCATTACACTAGGGAAGCTGAACTAGCTTGTCACTTGAGTTAATAAAAAAGAAATAATCCATTCTGTTCTGCATCCTTCCAGGGATTGCTTCCCTGGCTCTTTCTACCATTTATGAGAGTTGAGAAGTTTCTTTAAGCACTTGAATGCTAACATCTGCACTTGCCCTAATCAAACCATCATGATAGGAGCAGGGAAGATGGGGATGGCTTTTTCTACCTAATTGTGTTTGTTTTGTTTGCCTTTTCTGTATAGGGCATGCATTTGCTACAACAGCTCACAAACCTTAATTTTTTAAATTTATTTATTTTTCTGCTCATACAAACATAATAGGTACCTCTGTCCCCTCCCTCCCTTCACCCCTCCCTGGACCTTCCTACTCCCTCCCCCTTTTTCCCTTTCCCCCCTCACTCCCTTTTTCCCAGTGCCCCCTCCCCCCATCTCTGAAGCATCCTTTAATGTGTATATCAAACTTTCCTCTGGGTCCTGCTCTCTGATGAGGTGTAAGGACTCAGTGGCATTCCCTAGAACTCTTTCTTGTGTTCCCCTTAAGTATAGGAACACTATTGTGACTGTTAATTCCTTGCTTCTAAGGATCCTAGTACCTTTAGTCCATGCTAGACTTTGAGGGGTCAATGATAAGTTGGTCATTGCGCCGATCATGCAGAGTCCTATTACAATTGCTTTGTCCCTAACTTGTGTGGAGTATCTTGCATACCTTGGCTCCTCCCATCCTTGTGCTCTTACAATCTTACTACCCCCTCTTCTGTAGATTTCCCTGAGCTTCAGGATGGGGAGAGATTAGCCAGGCCTGATTCCAGGTGGTTGATACAGAGTCATTGATGTTTACAAGCCTTAATTTTAAAGAACCATACTGAGCATTTTCTCATGCCTTTATGTGGATGGCTTTTATTAGGAACCACATACCCTCGTTATTTCAAATTCAGCAGCAATAATTGGTTCTACAATGAAAAGTTTGTCCCTCTATTTCTGGCACAATTTGTACTGTCAGGCAGAAATCATCAATTCCTGGGCACTCACTCGAATGACCATATTTTCAAACTCACTGGCATTTAGGGATGGCCACATGGCAATTGCCTAACCAGTAACTAAAAATGGTCCTGTGTTACTTTCAGCCTTTCACATAAAAATCTACCATGTGGAGTTCCCCCAAGCTCCTTCTCCTTTCAGTTGAATTTTAAGATCATACAACTCTAGAGGTCACCAAGAAAAGCTACTATAAATTTAAAAGCACCAGGTCATTGAATGTAAGTTCGATATAGAGTGGTTAAAAATTAAAAATCTTTGACTTTGACCACGTCAGAATAGAAACATGTCTGCAGAAAAAAAAAAAAGCAGCAAAGTTACAATAAGTTAACATAGTGAAATTTTATTTCTTTTTTCAGCAGACCTCTTGTGTATCCTGTGATCCTTGGACAGCTGCCCTTTTAATTGCGCCAGTCTCTACCTTTCAGCACATGACCTTTAAGTGAGGATTATAAGAGGAGAGGGATGGCAGAGTTTAAACAGAAGTTAGTATTTTTGTTGGCCCCAAAGTCAGTCCCACGCATAGTTTATTTTCTGGAGCTACTTCCATAGCTTCAGGTCACTACGGATTTTGGAAAGTACAGGCAATAAATAAAATGGATGGACATAACTGAACAGTAGTCCTTCCTGCTGAGCAATCTATGCTTTATATATTGTCACAGCATTCTACATAAATGCAAGCATGCTCACACAGTTGTGGGTAAATGAAGATAGCCTTCAGATAATGCTTGAAAAACTGCAATACACTTTAAATATATTACAAGATAATACACACACTGCTTTTTAAATGATATATATGCTTAGTGAGTACATATTGCTAGATCCTTAATTTATTTCCAAACCTTTCCTACTGTAAATAATATGGTTGTAATCATTATCTGAATTCATACAAGGATATCTATGAGATGCTTCTAGAAATGAAGTTACTATATAATATTGCATTTTAATTTGGACATATTTTCATAATTTTTTACTTCAATGAGTCCATGAAAATATATTATTATCAAACATTATGTACTATTACACCATTATACACTAAATAATAACTAATTAGGTAGTTAGTTACAGAGTAAATAATTATAAATACTATTATTATAAGTATTTAAAATATTTATAATTTTGCAAATTACAATGCATAATAATTTATAAAATAATTGTAAATATTAAAATAATTATAATATCAAAATATGATTATATGCTAAATAACTTATTATAAAAATGGTTTCCAAAAATTGGGCACTGGAGTTAAACAAAGAATTTTCAGAGGGGAAGAGAGAGAGAGAGGATGGGGGTACTTATTGAGCTTGTATGATTAGGAAAAAATAAAATGTGAGAGAAAAAAATTTAAAAAATAAGTTAAAAAAGGAGTCATGAGCAAAATTTAAATACATTTTTCTTATTTCCATTCAAGTAAAAGTACTTCCTTTGTTCAAAAGAAAAAGAATTTTCAAAAGAATAAACTGAAATATATAAGAAATATTTTTAAAAGTGTTCCGCATACTTTGAGATTTCATATCACCAAGTCAGATGGCTAACATCAACAGCATAAATAGCAACAAATGCTGATAAAGAATATCGGAAACAGGAACAATAATTCACTGTAAGTAAGAAGGTAAATTGGGTCAGTCATTTTGTAAATCAATGTGGAGAAGCCTAAAAAACTATAAATGGAACTATCATATGACACAGCTATACCACTCCTGGACATTTACCCAGTGAACTTTATATCTTACTATAGAGACACTTGCACATTCTGTCTCAAGGAAATGGAATCAGTCTACATATCTATCAACTGATGAATAAATAAACCATGAAATGCAATATATACGCACAAAGGAATACTATTCTTTCAAGAAAAATGAAATTATGAAATATGTTTACAAATTTAAGAACTAAAAATTTTTACTGAACAAAATAACCCAGACATAAAAAGGCAAAGCAGCAAGTTCTTTCTTATATATTATTCAGTGCGTTGAAATTTTACATTTGTATAATTACTAGGGATGTTTACAACCACCAGAAAACTAAAACGAGACTGTAAAGTAAGTGTGTGTGTGTGTGTGTGTGTGTGTGTGTGTGTGTGTGTGTGTGTATGTGTGTGTGTGTGTGTGTATGTGTTGGGGAGATAGAAGAATACAAGTGTTTGAATGTAGAAAGGAGAACAATTGGGGTAAATGTTTAAATCGGGAAATGAGATAGGTAAAGGAAGGAGTGGGGATGAATAAGCAATATTAAAGATGTATGATACCAACAGAGATAAATCTACTATAAGTTTATTTAAATATACAATTAAAATGCAAATAGAGGTATCCTATACAGGAATATACAGAGAGAAGAAGAAAAGGGATAACAGAAACTGCCTGAGATGCTCCTTCCAGATTAAACAAAATTCAAAATACCAGGTATGTGGCACCTCCTAATGAGTTGTTGGTCCATAAGGCCTCAAGGTTCCACAAAACAGCATAGGCTTTTGCCATTATTCCTTGTTGTCCTCCAGAACCTGTCAGTAAGACCTTATTGCTGAAGACATCGCATGCATTGAGCATAGGAAATGGAAGAAACAAGCTGAAAATGATCTGGAAGATACTATGCAGGCTGCCAGAAGAGAAAAGCAAATGAAAGCTATCAACCAGCTATGAAAGCTTCAAGCTATAATAATAAGCACCCGACAAGATGTGATCACTGGTGTAATAGTGACGTGAATGTTACTGGAGTGAACAACTGCTTTCTGAGTGGATATAAGGTCTGTTTTTAAGCAGAGAATGCATTCCTGGTAGTGTAAAACAGACCAAGAACCTGTGAAGACAAAGACAGAGGACCTAAATGGAAAGCAACTATTATGTTATTGTTATATGGCATATATCAAACTCCAATGAAACTAAACATTTATTTTTGTAGCCATAGATTAGAGCAGATCTTAACCCTCAACTAAGACGATTTTTTTTGCAATAGAAGATATTTACTATGGAAAATCATGACTGCCCAAAATGCAGAAAATAAGTAACTAAACAAGATAAACAGGATAAACCCTAAACAAGATAATGAAATTACCCTCCCCCCCAAGGCTCAGGGTACATTGTGGAAGTGAAGCCAGAGAATATAAGAGGCAGAGGTGAGGAAGCGTGCTGCCAAACAGTGTCTTTGGACATGGCAGCACCGCTGGAACCAAGAAGTTGTAGCTGTGTCTACTTCCACAAAATCTACCTAAAATTGTACTATCAACATTTCACCATGGAGAAGACCACAAGAGACTCCATAACTCCCCAGGAGACCATGGAGGTCAATGAAGATGGAGGAAAGGAAGGCACTGTCTTTAGTGGCATACTCAGAAATATATCATTCATGCTCCAGAAAATTATCAAGCTAATACCAACAAGGTAAATCAGTTGAAATTTAGTGGACCACACATACATAAAAATACCGGTTGAGGAGAAGATACTTTCAAAGAGGGGTAATAGGGCGAAAATGGTAAAAATCTATTGCATTAATATGCAATATGAATAAATTTAAAATTATTGGTTTCCTTCAACCCTGTAAACATAATAATAACAAACTCTGAATTCAGATAAATAATTTTGCTTGGGGTGACCTCGGAACACAAAAAAAAATCCAAAAAAAAATTGCATGAGAGTATTATGTGTGCATAACTTTATGTTTAAAAAACTTTGTTCAGTATTTATTATGCTTGCAACATTCATAACTACACATATGTTGTAGAAAATATATATTCAATTTAAAAAAAACTCTCAGAAGTGAAATTTTGAGATCTGAAAAGTGTGAAATAACTCAAAGCTTTTGATGTATTATTAAATTTACATACAAAAAATTTATACTTCCACCAGGGTTATATAAGGGCCTGGCTTACTTGACCATCATCACAATTAACTTTGGGCTGATGAGATGACTGAGTGGGTAAAGGTCCTTGATGCCAAACCTAGTGGCCCATGTTTCGTCCATGGAGCACAATTGGTAGGACAGAACCAACTCCTGCAAGTTGTTCTTCTGTTTCCACACATACATAATGGCATGGAGAAAGAAAGAAAGAGAGAGAGAGAGAAAGAGAGAGAGAGAGAATAAATGCAAATTTAAATGTTAAATAATATTTTTATTATTTTTTAATTTGTAAATTTATAAGCAATGTAAAGTCAGCACTGCAAGTTAACAATGCTATCTGCATAAAAGCTAAATCTTGAAAGATTTGTTGGTAGATTCTATTATCATTATCATTATCAGAAATGTTCTAAGACAAACTGAGTCATCCCTTGGTATATACTGGGGACTGATTTCAGAAATTGTCTCAAATAAGAGAGACAGTTGATGTTCAAGTACCTTGTATAAAATGGTTTAGTATTTTCGTATAACCTACATTCAGTTTCATATCCTCTCATTTATTTAAACCATCTCTAGATTATGTTTGCATGACATACTAGAAATGTGGTATAAACAGTTGTAATATATTATTTAATAAGTAAAGAATTCAAAAGTATGTATTCAGTAGAGACACGATTTCTTTTAAATATGTGTTGTCCAGTGCTGGTTGAATTAGCAATGCAGAACAGAAATAGAGAGAACTGGTTGTATACCCTTAGAATCTCCATCCTTTCAGAATTTAGCAGTTTTTAGGGGATCATTACTTTCTAGCTACCCATGGCTCCTGTGAATATTTCAATCATATCTATGCATACAAGATTGTGTATATTATTACTCTAACTTGCAAACATCTCCCCCTATTGTGCGCCAATCTGGCTGCTATAGGATCTTACATAGTATTGATCTACAGGACCTGGAACAAAGAATTTCTCACTTCCTGTGTGAGTCTTAACTTTACAGGCATAAATGCTGGAGTGGCTGGACTATATCTTACTTAAAACATAGAGAATGAGACTTTTAAATGCAGAATAAAGTTAAGTATAGATGAGAGGGAAACACACAGAAGAAAAGAGGGAAAGAGGAAGCGGGAAAGTGTATGTGGGAAAGTATGTGTTTGGAAGATGGCCTATGTTCCCAGCTAACATCCTTTCTCTTAGCAAAGAACATAATCTCCATATCAGTTTCCTTTACCTGGAAGCTATCCTGTTCTTCCCAGAGAACTTCCTTCACATAAGCATTGAATCTGAGTTCCTGCATATGCTACTGAATTTTTCACTAGAAGTTTTCTATTACTAAAAAGAATACTTCCATTTCTCTCTGATATATTACATGCTGATCACACATGCCATTCATCACACAAAACACAAGCTGATTAAATTTCATCAATAAGACAATTTTGTGACTAAATAGTATCTTGGTATTGTTTGGTGGCATTATAATATAAATGTTCATTCCAACTTGACTATACTTAGAAACACCTAGGAGACTGAAGCACAGTCTATTGTGTCTGTGAGTGTCGTTCAGAGAGGATTATCTGAAGGAAAATGAGGTGCCCTGATTGGAGGTGAGGCACCAGAAAAGGAAAACTGAGTCCTGACCTTCCTCTTAGCCCCTTCTCCTCCATGATACCAGGAGGTATCAGTTCACACATCCTTGGAAACCATGAACCAAAAATATATCTTCCTTCAGATTTTTGTGTCAGGCATTCTGTCACAGTGACAATATGAACAATAATACCTAATACATTAATAATACATAATATATTATGTATGATAAATTTTCATTTTTACATAAAAAAGAATTTAAAATTTAATGCCTTTAAACAAGTTAGCCTCCAACCTTGGTGATTACCTATTTCAGAATTCTGCTGTTTGGTACTCTTTGAGATTTACTAGGAGTCAAAAGGCTTTATTTCGGTCAATTGGACTGAGAAGTCAATATTTGCAGTTGGCTCTTTACCCAACCTTTAGTTTGAGATCATCTTGAGTATTAAGTTGTACCACATGGAGTAACCTGGATTATTTAGTGATCTCTTCTACAAAATATCCCACTTGAATGGCTTTGAGAGTCCTCCTGACTTTTTACATTCTAGTTAATATTAATTTTGTAGTAAATTTAATTTCAAAGTAAAGATGTTGCTAATCAGTCCATCTTATTCTTCTACTTATATGAAAGCATGTTTATCCTCTATCATGCAGGTCATGTTGCTATATGTCTGAACAGTGTATTTCAATTCAAGCATTTATGTAATTTTTCTCTTTCTAGTCATCAGTAGAAAACTTAGGCTTCTGATAATGAACTTCTCTGTAAATAGACCAGACACCTGAAGAAAATGTATTAGGGGCTGGAAAGATGGCTCAGGGGTTAAGACTGTCTTGCAAGCAGAAAGACCTGAGTTCAGATCCCAGGTCCCAAGTAAAAATGCCGGGCAGAAATGGCAGTGGCCTGTACTTCAGGCTCTAGAGGGCAGAGCCTGGGAAATCCCAGAACTAAGCAAAAAGGAAGTAGATCAAGCCAGGGTAATTCCCTAAGTCACCCTTGGTCCTCCACAAGGACATACAATGCCTCTAATGCACACACACACACACACATACACACACATACAAATTTTTAAAAATGTCCTGGTTATATTGACAAATATATGATAACTGTTTTAGATTTATTATAAATCTCTGACTTTAATTGTGCTTCATTTAAAAATGTTTCACCATTTTCAAAATGACAGTTACATAGATATAATTTTGAGAAAATAATTAAGACAATTTCCTTTTCTTTGGGAATATAATTTCTTTGCCTTAATAAGGATTTTTTTAAACTTAGTGTACTTAAAAGGAGTCCATACTTTCTTTATTTTTCCTCTAACCAGCGCCATGTAATGAAATCATGTTATAATAGCCACAGCATTCTGAGAACTGTATGAGAATGGTAACTCCAATTTTCTATGGTTTATTTAGCCACTATAACACAATGCATTAGCAATGCATTTCTAGTATGTGCATTTTTAGCAATTTCATATATTAAGTAGCATAGAGTTTGAAAAAAATAAAAGTAGTTCCTCAGAATGATGCATTATCTGGATAAGGAGTTTGAATGCAAAAAATCCTTTGGTCATATCAAGCATGTATTCTCTTAGGCACCATGCCAAAGTGTTATATAAATATAGCAATGAATATTCTCAGGAAGGTCAGCCGACAAAATTTCACTTCAGTAAGACATACAGAAAATCACATTAAATTCTAGAGGTAATAGAAACCACCAAGTCCATCACAAAGCCCCCCCCACCACTACACACACAACAGACATTGTACTGAATACTAAAATACTAGTGGGGCAATAGATGAGAGAAAAAACCTAGATGAGAAGTCATGGCAAGAGCTTAAGCAAACAAGGTTGACAGCTGAAATTAGGCTGTTAGAATTGGAATGGGTAGTAAGTTAGCAACTGCGATGCCTATTGCAGATGTGCAATTAATAGCACTGAGTTGATGATTAGGAAAAAGTGATTAATATTTTTTAAATTAGTATATAAATCAATGGGCTTCATTGTCACATGTCCATACACATACCACTGTATTTTGTTTTTTTCCCACAATGCTTCACCATCCTATCCTGAATCTTGTTGTTCCTCCTCTCACAAATAGAACCCACTTCTGCTTTCATGACATATGGATTCTATATATTCCATTATCCTCTCCTGCTCCCCTTCCTTTCATGTTTCTTCCTTAACTCTCATTGTCCCCCTTTTTGTATTACACACATGCACATACACACACACACACACACAAATCTAGATTTCACATAAGAGAGAAAATGCGAGATATTTGTCTAATTCTGACTTATTTCAAATAGTTCCATCTATTTATCCACAAATATAACCACTAGCATAAAACAATAAAAAATATATGCATGTGCTTGTATATCTCTGTAGACATGGACACACATGTATATATGAAAATGTGGAACACGCTGAAGTGCCTTAAGACACGAAACTCCACGAATCCAGATGTGCAAAGTCAGGCAAATTTGTAGCAACTTTCTATAAGATAGATAGTTATCAAGCACAAGAAACAAAGCAATATTCAAGATAAAACACTAAGAACTTCTAATATATTGTTATGTTACTTTATGTAGTAAGGTTCAATACTAATATAGTGGAAAAGTTATATCAGAAAACAGCATATTTTTCTAAAACTATAATAAAACAACACAGGACAATTTTTATTTCAGAATTTCTGATTAAGTGCTTTTCTCTAATACTAATTCTAATTCTTAGGAAAGAAATCAGATGAGATTTTAATTCTTAATAATTTCAATTACACAGGCTGGAGAGGTGGCTCAGGGGTTAAGCCTCTGCCTTGCAGGCGGAAGGTCCTGAGTTTGGATCCTAGACCCCACGTATAGACGCAGTGTGGAAGCGGGGGCAGCCTGCGTTTCCGTCCTAGTAGAGTGGAGCCTGTGAATCCCAGGGCAGAGTAAACAAGGAGGAGGTGGAGCCGTCCATAGTGGTTCCCGAATTCGCTCGTGGTTCTACACAAACACACACACACACACACACATACATATATACGCGCACGCACACACACGCACATTTGAATAAATAATAATAAAAAAATTAAAAAATAATTTCAGTTACAATATTTTTTCTTATCTTGTGTGAGTTTTGTACCTCTCAGGATGTTCTAGCAAATAACTGATTGCTGGAAAAGCATTCGTGAAAGGATTTTTCAATTAAGATATAAAAGAACTTTTTCTCATCTTATGTTAATTTAGTACTTTATACATGAATATAGTGAATTTATGGCATTTTCACATCTTAATCCCAAGTCCTGTCTCCTTTCCCTGTCTCCCTCCTATTTTCATGTCTTTTTTCATGTGTGACCCACTGAGTTTCATCTTGTTTGTCTCTGATAACATTTGCCTAAGTACTAGCTAGAGCATGAACCATGTATTACTAAGTTACCGAAGAAAGCATCTTGCATTCCCCTTCCCCATTGATAAGAATTCTTAAAGGTCACCTGGTTCTAAATTTTCATTTTATTGATAAGATGACTCCAAAAAAGTAGACTTTGCTCAATGTCTCAAACTGGAGAATTAACCAAGATGTCAATCCATTTATTCTTAGCTTTCCAATCCAATATTCTTTTAAAATTTACTTTTTTTATAACCATAGGAGTATAAAATAATACATATCCGTGGTATGTAGCATGATATATGATATATACATGGGGGTATGCCTAAATTGAGCTATTTAATATATGAATTGCCTCAGATTTTTTTTCTGACTAGAAAACTTTGTGAGCAAAAAGAAATCAAACTTCAGTTAGCCTGAATGAGTACATTCAAGAGAGTTATACAACATGGTAAGCAAAATTAATTACATAAATACTAAAATAGAACATCTTGTCATCCTGAAAACTTTTTTGAGAGTATGCATCCAGGGGAAATAAATAGCTTTTCATATTTTACTACTAGATATCACTAAGGCCATTTATTTACATAGTATCTGTCCTTCATTCAGGAGCAATTTCTAAAGACTGAGAGAAAAAGCAGAGTTGTCAAAATACTTTGCCACCTAGACAGCAATCAAACTACAATATTGTGTTTTAAACATTTTTAAATGTGGCCAGATTTTGCCAGAAAGGACAGTGTCAAATATACAGAAAAAGTTTCTAAGCATTTTGTATGTAACATAAGAAATACTGATAGTAGCCCTTTCCCCACCCCACTCCTCCAGTCGGGACGTGCGTGCGGTCCAGCCGGGCCTCCACCCGCGACCTAGACTCCAACCAGAACAAACCCACAGAAAATGGCCAAGAAAGCCTGACCCAGGATAACGACTTTCAAAATATGATCATTACCATGTTCAATACTATGAAAGAAGAAATCCGGGAGTAATTACATAATCGAATCAATTGCTTTGAAGAGGAACACAAAAGACATTTGGAGGAGTTGAGAAAAACAGTGCAAGAAACAAAAACTGGCATAGAGCAGTTAAAACAGACTCAAGCAGAGTTTAAAACTGAGCTACAAGACAAGTTATCTTCAACCCAGAACGCCACAGAGAGTCTTATCAACAGAACTAACGAAGCAGAAAACAGAATTTCAGACCTGGAAGATAAAGTGGGAGTACTAACCAGCTCAATGGAAGAGGTGGTTAAAGCCAAAAAGATACTTGAGAGAAATATCCAAGAGATATGGGACACCCTGAAGAAGCCTAACATGCGTATTCATGGAATACCAGAGCAAGAATCTCAAAATACCACCCCTGAGGAAATTTTTCAAACGATCATCAAGGAAAACTTTCCTCATCTAAAAAAAGAGAGGCCCATCTATATACAAGAGGCATTCCGCACCCCAAACAGATACGACCAAAACAGAAGCACGCCATGGCAAAAAATAGTTAAAACACTCCACATTCAAGATAAAGAACTGGTGCTGAGAGCTTCAAGGGAGAAAAAACAAGTCACTTTTAAAGATAAACCTATTAAAATAACAAATGACTTCTCATTGGAAACAGTAAAAGCAAGAAGAGCTTGGAGAGACATACTTCAAGTATTGAATGAGCAAAAATGTCAACCCAGGCTGATTTACCCTGCAAAACTATCCGTCATGATCAAGGGAAAAAGAAAAATATTCCAGCACAAAGACAACATAAAGGGATACATGTCCACCAAACCAGGCCTTCAAAAAATGCTAGAAATTATACTCAAGCGTGAAGAAAAAAACAGGCATATCAAGGAGAGCAGAAGGCAAGTATAACACCATTAAAAGCGAAGCAATATACTTATAAAAACTACTAAACATAATAAATGTCTGGAATTAACAATAGTTTCTCCATTATAACACTAAATGTTAATGGAATTAATTCACCGATCAAGAGACACAGATTACAAACTGGATCAAAAATCAAAATCCATCAATCTGCTGCCTGCAGGAAACCCATCTCACCACAAAAGATAGGCACGCTCTAAAACTAAAGGTTGGTCAACAATTCTACAAGCAAATGGAAGCAGAAAACAGGCAGGGGTAGCCATTATGCTATCAGACAAAGTGGACTTCAAACCAAAGAAAATTATAAGAGACACGGATGGCTACTACATTTTAGTCACAGGTACAATTCACCAGGAAGATTTCACAATACTGAACATATATGCACCCAATACGGGCCCCTCCACATTCATTAAGAAAACCCTACAGCGTCTAAAGCAAGAAATCAACCCCCAAACGATAATTCTCGGGGATTTCAACACCGCCCTCTCTACATGGGATAGATCAACAGGTCAAAAGCTTAACAGAGACACTTTGGAACTTAATCAACCCTGAAAGAAATGGACCTTACAGATCTCTATCGAACTTTTCACCCACGCACCAAAGAATACACATTTTTCTCAGCAGCACATGGAACTTTCTCCAAAATAGATCACATATTGGGCCACAAAATGATCTACACATATACAAAAAAGTTGAAATTCTAACCTGTGCCCTATCAGACCACCACGGCCTAAAGCTGGACATCCACAACACATCAAACAAGAGAAAATACACTAACTCCTGGAAACTTAACACTATGATGCTGAATGAGAACTGGATTCAGGAAGAAATTAAAAAGGAAATTCAAGATTTCCTGAAAGTGAATGATAACGAAATTACAACTTACCAAAATCTCTGGGACACAATGAAAGCTGTTCTAAGAGGTAAGTTCATAGCACTTAATGCCTACATCAAAAAAATGGAAACATCAGAAATAAACAATTTAACAATGCAGCTTAAAGCTTTAGAGAAACTAGAGCAATCTGATCCCAAAAGTAGTAGAAGAGAGGAGATTAGCAAAATAAGGGGAGAAATATCTGAAATCGAGACTAAGACGATAGAAAAAATCAACCAGTCAAAAAGCTGGTTCTTTGAAAAAATCAATAAGATTAATACATCCCTAGCTAAATTAACCAAAAGCAGGAGAGAGAAAACCCAAATTAACAAAATCAGAAAAGAACATGGAGTTATCACTACTGATACCCAAGAAATCCAGAGAATTATAACATCATATTTCAAAAACTTATACTCTGTGAAGTTTGACAACACACAAGAGATGGATGAATTTCGAAGTAAACACAACTTACCTAAATTGAATCAGGAAGTTGTGAATTATTTAAATAGTCTTATAACATATAAGGAAATTGAGGAAGTAATCTTGAATCTTCCCACCAAAAAATGTCCTGAACCAGATGGATTCAGCACAGAGTTCTACCAGACATTTAAGGAGTTAATAATACCAATACTCCTTAAACTGTTCCATCAAATAGCAAAGGAAGGAACACTACCAAATTCCTTCTATGAAGCGAATATCGTCTTAATCCCAAAACCTAATAAAGACTCACTTAAAAAAGAGAACTATAGGCCGATCTCTCTGATGAACACAGACGCAAAGACTCTCAACAAAGTTTTAGCAAATCAGATTCAAAAACTTATTAAAAAGATTATTCCCGGGGACCAAGTAGGCTTCATCCCCGGGCACACAAGGTTGGTTCAACATATGCAAATCAATAAATGTAATTCATCATGTAAACCAGTCCAAAGTCCAAGACCACATGATACTCTCCATAGATGCAGAAAAAGCTTTTGACAAGATCCAACAGCCTTTTATGATCAAAACGCTAGAGACAGTGGGAATGGAAGGAACCTTTATCAATATAATAAAAGCTGTATACAACAAGCCCACAGCAAGGATTTTGCTCAATGGGGAATAATTGGAAGCATTCCCACTTCGATCAGGAACTAGACAAGGCTGTCCACTCTCACCACTTCTATTCAATATTGTACTTGAAGTCTTAGCTGAAGCCATAAGACAAGAAAGGGACATAAGAGGGATTCAAATCGGCAAGGAAGAAGTCAAGTTATCCCTATTTGCGGATGACATGATCTTATACCTGAGGGATCCCAAAAACTCCACCAGGAAGCTCCTGGAACTAATTGACAAGTTCAGCAGGGTGGCAGGATACAAAATAAATGTGCAAAAATCAGAGGCCTTCCTATATACCCAGAATGAAAGAAGTGAAAAAGCCTTGAGAGAAACAATCCCATTTACTGTAGCCCCTAAAAAAATGAAATACCTTGGTATAAACCTAACCAAGGAGGTAAAAGACCTTTACAATGAAAACTTTAAAACCCTAAAGAAAGAAATAGCAGAAGACACCAGAAGGTGGAAAGACCTCCCTTGTTCCTGGATTGGCAGAATCAACATCGTAAAAATGACCATCCTACCAAAGGCAATATACAAATTCAATGCTATAACAATGAAAATCCCAAAGCAATTCTTTAAAGAAGTTGACTAAACAATCTCAAAATTCATATGGAGACACAAAAGACCCAGGATAGCAAAGACAATCCTGAGTAACAAAACACTGCTGGAGGTATTACCATACCGAACTTTAGTCTATATTACAAATCCATAGTTATAAAAATAGCCTGGTACTGGCTCCAAAATAGACACACAGATCAATGGATAAGGATTGAAGACCCAGATATAAGCCCACAAAATTACAGCCATTTGGTCTTTGACAAAGGGGCCCAAAGAATCCAATGGAAAAAGAACAGCATCTTCAACAAATGGTGCTGGCAAAACTGGATCTCCACATGCAGAAAATTAAAGCTGGACCTGTACTTGTCACCATGTACAAGACTTAATTCCAAATGGATCAAGGACCTTGATATCAGGCCAGAGACTATAAAAACCATAGTTGAAAGGATAGGGAACTCCCTCAAGCTGATTGGGCTAGGCCAACACTTCCTAAACAGACATCCAATGGCACAGTCACTGCTACCAACTCTCAACAGTTGGGATCTTGTGAAATTAAAGAGCTTCTGTTCAGATAAAGAGATTGTAACACGAGCTCAAAGGCAACCCACAGAATGGGAGAAAATCTTCACTAACCACACATCTGATAGAGCTCTACTGTCCAGAGTGCAAAAGAAACTTTACCAGGGATGAAATTAAAATGTCTAACAAATATCTTAAAAAATGCTCCACTTCTTTAGCCATCAGGGAAATGCAAATCAAAACTTCCCTGAGATATCATCTCACCCCAGTCAGGATGGCAAAAATCCACAATACAAACAACGACAAATGCTGGAGAGGATGTGGAGAGAGGGGAACTCTCCTACATTGCTGGTGGGAGTGCAGGCTCATATAGCCACTCTGGTGAGCCGTCTGGAGATTCTTAAAGAAATTAAAGATTGAAATTCCATATGACCCTGCTATTCCACTTTTGGGTATAAACCCCCATACAGCAGAGGTTCACCTCGATAGCATAAGCACGACCATGTTCATAGCGGCACTGTTTACAATAGTAAAGTCATGGAATCAACCCAAATGTCCAATAGTTGACTAGTGGATAAGGAAACTGTGGTACATCTATACAGTGGAGTACTACTCAGCCATCAAAAATGATGAATTACTGGAATTTGCCGGGAAATGGATGTCATTAGAAACAATTATATTAAGAAGTATCCCAAACCCAGAAAATTAAGCGCCGTATGTACTCCCTAATAGGTGGCTCCTAGTACCAAACCCACCTAGCCCATCTTGAGACACTCATAGGTATATCTATGTATTACCTACAGTAATTGCAAGGATTATGAACAGGAGGGATGGGGTTGGAGGGCCACACCAGAAACAAGGGCAGAAGTGACCATGTTACAGTAGAGAAAATAGGCCTCCATCAAGGACTGCAAGAAAGTAATATGAACCTAGTTAAGTTCACAATTCGTTCCTGCTCATTTACATCTAAGGGGGTATGAACTCACCAGAAGGGGAGGGCACATAGTCCGGCAGATTAAAAAGTAACCATTTTGCAAATGGGTGATTGACCCCTCCCATTGCCAAATGCCATATGACCCTGCGATTCTACTTTTGGGTATAAGTATTACATCTACCCTTGAATGTGCTCTTATAATAAGACTCCAGTTTAACAGCTTTCTGTCTCTGGCCAGGAGGTGACATACAGTGCCCATCACCATGGAGTGAAGGGCATTGCAGGAGCAACAAAACTGCAAAAGAAAATCAATGAACCACTATCCAGAACTTCAGAGACTCTATATCAACCACCTAGAACTAGGCCAGACTAATCTCTCCCCATCCTGAAGCTCAGCGACATTTGCGGAAGAGGGGGCGGTAAGAGTGTAAGAGCAAAAGGATGGGAGGAGCAATGATTTGCAAGATACTCCACACAAGTTAGGGCCGAAGCAATCATAATTGGACATTGCATGCCCGGCGCAATGTCCAACACACTATTGACCTCACAAAGTCTAGCATCTGCTAAAGGCATCAAGATCCTTGGAGGCAAGGGATTGACAGCCACAGTAGTGTTCCTATGCTTAAGGGGAACACAGGAAAGGGTTCAGGGAAATGCCACTGGGTCCATGTACGTCATTGGAGAGGAGGCCCAGAGGAGAGTCAGGCATGCACAAGAAAGGACTCTGGGAATTAGGGCGGGAGGCACGGGGGGATGGGGGCGGGAGGGGTGAGGGGAGGGAGAGCAGAGGGTTCGGGGGAAGGAGGAGGGAGGGAGGGAACTGGTGTACCTATTAAGTTTGTATGAGCTGAAATAATAATAAAAATGTATTAAAATTAAAAAAAAGAAGAAATAGTGATAGTAGTTGCAGAAGCACCTGTGAGATCCTTCTATTTATCACTGACTTGACTTGGTTAAGTGTTGGTTTTTAATTAACTTTAAAGATATCTGCACAAAGGCACAGCATATGCATTCACCAAGAAATCATTAGGTGATTTCTGGTAAAAAGCAATCTGTCCAGAATTAATGCTACCAACATTGTAGAAGTTGTATACAACTTGCATTTTATTGCATTCAAACTAGACCTAGAGGTAGATAGATGATACATACATACATACATACATACACAAATGATAGAAAGAGAGAGAAAGTATATAATATGTGTATATATTATTTAGCTCACAAAGTTCAGCAGTTGAAGTTTGTATGTGAATTGGCTCATTCATCATTTAATAGTTATTTATGGAAAGAATGCCTAAGCCTGATAGCGTCAATGACCTCAGAATCAGTTCAATGACTATGTGAAGAAGAGCAAGGGGAAAATAAAGACAACTTGCCTGTGTCATCTGACTGCACGTAATTTTTTCTGCATAGCAACTACTGTATTTTGAAGTATTCCTGTAGATCTTGTCTTCTGGGTCCATTCATTTGATTTTCTGTTTTTCTCTTCAGTCTGCATCAGACTCATTTTCTGATATGAGAACTGTCAGAACAACAGTGAGAATCACAAGTGCTTTCCAAGGTGCTAATCTGGTTTGATATTGGCACTAGTTAATCAGCATACAATTAAAATCCAATTCAAAGCAAGGAAGTGAACTAGTAAGGTGGAATATCATTGAGAAAGAAAAAAGATAAACTTGACAAGCCTGAGAAAGACACTTCTCAGTTGGCACAAACGGGCAGTTATAAGAGGGACATATTGTCCTGACACATTGCTGCATCTTAGACTAGGTGTTTCAGACTTTAGCAATTAGAGTAAGTTCTATCAAATGCCATCTGCCTTCCAAAGACCTTAATATCACATGAGCTGGGTTAAAAAATCTCTGTTTGTTTACTTCTGTAGAATGGCTCCTAAGACATTTATGCTAAGTGCAACATATAAGATATCTCAAGAATCAGATCTAAACCTTTCAATAGTTGCATTATCACAGCCCATATAAGGAGAATGACTTCCTGATTCAACAGTCACTGGAAACCTGAAGGTCAAGTTACTATTCCTTTGATGGTGTCAGACAGTGTCTCGCTTTTTAACTAAAATACTTTGTTACTAGTACTTAGACCCTTCAATATATGTTCAATTTTTCTTCAATAACATGATGCAAAATGCACAGCGAGATTTTGTTAAAAATAAAAACAGAAACTCAATGCTCTTCTTGGTACAAGCACTGTCACTCGTGTTCAGAATAAAGTATTCTTAAATAATAGCTGGGATGGTGGCCAGTGCTTCTGTTGGTGCCACTTGCTCCATATCTATCTCTGTCTGCATATGTACTTAACCAGCAAATAAAACAATCATCCTCTACGGAGGTGAAAGGCCACATGATGACAGCTTCCAAAGGCTGCCCTCTGACCTCCACTCGTACACCATAATATGTGTGTATTTTCTCTCTCAGTGTCTGTCTCTGTCTCTATCTCTGTTCCTCCATGTGTATGTGCATGTGTGTGTGTTCTCAAATAAATAAATGAAATATTTTCAAAACCTGGTGCTTTGAATAATATCTGAGGAAATAGAAGTTTAGGTTTTTCTCTCTGTTCTTCCTTCGCCCACCCCTTACTCTGCCTTGGTGATCAGAAAAAAAACACAGTTCTCTTCATTTCTAAATAACATGTTTTGCATTATCAATCTAAATTTTACTTCAGAATTATTAAGGACGGTAGAGAAACAAGGGGGAGGAGTTGGCAGAACAGCTTATCTTTCATTTCTGAAGAAAACACTTCTGAGGGGTTTAAATCATTTTTACTCTTAAATGGAAAAGTCCTAAAACAGAAAGAAAAACATTGTAGTCATCAAAACACCTTATCCCCAAAGATAAAAATAAAAGCATTGAATATCAATGTATCAATAATGCTCTCCCAATATTTTGCTTTAAAGACAAGACACTGTGGTTGCCTTAGGCTGGAAGGTGACATCGCTCATGCTGCCCTTGCTGAGTTCAGTAAATTCAATGCTTCTCCTTCAGAACTGTCGCTCGCTTCTCACCTCCTTTCAATTTGTCTGATTCCTTTGATCCTGATACTTTTATTCATAACTAAGGAAAACATTTTGGAAGCTGTTCTTGGACTTCGCCCAAAAAGAAAGTAAAATAATAGTTCTAATTCAATAGCCAGCTCTACTGTAGCAAAACCATTTTAAGTACATTCCAATATTTAATTTCATACATATTTTAAACCGTGAGCAATTTTCCACTTTTCAAAAATAGGCACTGTGTTTTTCCCCCTGGAAAAAAAAACTGCTTGTATTTTACTGTCTTGTAAACTATTATTCATACTCTTAAAACCAAAGAAGTCCAAAGCCAGGAAAGCTAAGGTAACACATTGACCACAGAACACTGATAGTAGAGAAGCACTAACCCCAAACAGACAGAACAGGTAAGCAGCTCCTACAGATGTTTTGCTTAGACCATCGGGCAGAAATGGCTCAAATAAATTTCTCCTTAATGTTTTAGACAGATACCAGGTTCAAGTTCTGTAATTTTCCCCAGTTCTCATTGTTGGGAGAACATCTTCATAAATCTGAGAATGAGACCATATTTGAGTGAACATAAGGAAAGAAGTGTTAATATGTGCTTCTTGTATGATCATGTGATTCCTGTGTGGCTTAAGTAAATCACTCCAATTACTTCTGATTGGGAGGGGGTTATTGTTTGTTCCTGTTTTCAGTAGATCAAACAGAATTGACACTGATCCTTCTGCACTCTGAGGAAATAGGCCAGTTAGACAGAAGGAAAGAAATAGAAAAATCAGCATGCAAATGGTTGAGTGCTTTTACAACAGAAATGACTGCTATATAGAATGTTATAGAGAAAACAATAAGAGCAAATAGAAACAAAATAAAGCCCAATCAAGGTATTAAAATGTGACTGATGGTGTAGATATTGGCTGGGTATGACATAATGAGACAGTCTGCTGCTCCAGTATTGTATTCAGCACCTTCAGGCTGAGACTGCAAACATTTTCATTGAAACATACCTAGCTTTCATTAAGCAAACACGATGCCTTATCTTCCTGCTTCAGAAATTATGTCTCACACAAATAAACCAAACCTAGAAACATCCTAAGAAATGTTGATGATAATCAAGCAGAATTCTCCATTTGGCCATCTTGACATGATTGATTGTATGTCTAATGAGCAATTAAAGTTATGTGCTGTGATTTTTCAGCCAAGCAACTGTGCCAAGAGGTATATTAGTCATCAAAGTAAGATACAATTCCAGGAACACTTCTGAATTTTTAAAATTCACTTTGAAAATAAAGCTAAGCAGAGCACACAATGACCATAGTCATATAACAAAACTTGAGATTTTTCACCTTTGAACCACAAGCGAAGCAGCAGTTTCTCTAGTCTTGACATGGAGGTTCATGTACTTTGCTTTAATACCACCAGTTGTAATATGTGATCAGATAAAGCTTCAGATAAAATTGATTTTATCTATCAAATGTTGGTGTTTCTGTAAGTTATTCCTAAATGGAACTTCATATAAACTTTAAAATAAGCAAAAAGAAAAAAATAAAAACAGATGCTTCCATTTGGGGCAGTATGGCTGACTAAATATTAATCTCCCACTAGAATGATAAGTAAAATTAAGTAACAGTAAAAATTCTGCTCTCAGAATAGACAAGGATCCCATGTATATTGAAGCTTCTTTAACCTGAGACCAGTATAAACTACTGATAGTCTCGGCGCTCCCTTAGAGTCAGCTGGGCTTGGAGAAAGTGGAGCACAACTAAGATGGTGGACAGAATAGAGGTTCAGCTATGAGAAATACAGAGAAAACAGAGCCTCAAATGGTCAAAGCCTCACTGGAGAGAGTTAGTACAGACGCTTATGTGTCTTGTCATGATTCCAAATAGAGCTGGAAAAAATTACAAAAATAAAAAATATGACAGTTTCTTTCAGACATCGTAACGGCACTCCTGCACTTTATGCAAATCTGACACAAAGTGCCCAAGCTAAGTTTCATTTAAAGTGTGCAACAAGTGTTACACACAGACTCAGAAAAAATGAAAAAAATCCTAGAATAATCCCACAACCCAAAAAATTTTCATAAAATTCTTAGTATTAGGACGACCATGAGTAAGTTAACTACAGAATATAGAGAAACTACATAAAAAGCAAGAAAGATGGTGAGATACATTTGATTGAATAGCAAAATCCAACTCTATGTCTTCAAAGTTGTAAAAAAAAATATTACTAATGGAGACAAGGTAACGGTTGAAGAAACACCTCTGAGGGTTGTGCAAACCTGATGAGTCCTCACACTTAGTGACATGAATCATCATTCATTGTCCACCTCTTTGTTGGATCTAACATCTTTGTGACTATGAGACAAATGATTTTGAAATGTAGAAACAGACTACTAACTTCTATCAGCCCAAAGGCCTTAAAAGTGTCTTCAGAGAGCATCTGATGGCAGAGATTTTTCCAGCTTAACTGCAACCTGGCCTATCTGGTGTTTCCACCAATGTATTTGAATATGTCTTGATCCATGAACTTCTTTTCCATTACAATAAAAAGTTTATGAAAAAACTATTGTCCTATCAGAACATGATATTTGGAATAACTTTAATCTGTATTTGCAGGCCATGGCCACTAAAATTTGGCTCCAGAATATACTGTTTCTTACTCCCTTTGATGTAAAAGCTATTTTTCCATTGATTCCAGTATAAAAATATATTAACTATAATGATATTTTTTACCAGCTGTGAAAAAATTTCAGAGGGGGAAATTATGGCAGCCATTTTCTTCTCTCCTTTTTCTACTTGATGAGAGATTAACTTCAAGACTTTTAAAAATGTACATATAAGTTTTACAACTTATGAAAACTAGTAGATGGGATTTGATACAATTTGTAAACAATGGAATCACTGAAATTACTGAAAAAAAAAGAAAAATTGTTTTGAATGGCTAGAAAGCACTAACAAATAAGAATTAATTTGGGGCAGAAGAGAAATTTTCCAACTATACATTATATTCCAGCTTATGATGGCATTGTGTTTCCCCTGTCCTTTACATGTCCTTCAGTTATCGTGAAGCAAAGGTTGTTATGGTGACCCACAGGTGACCTCAGGGCAGTCATGACATGGAAATAAGCCAGATGACGAAGAAATATCTAAGCTTCTGGTGATGTTCTTCTGGGTAACAGTTCCTAATGGAGGGGCCTACATACCTGCGTTTGAGGTGCTTACATTCTCTAGGGATATCAGAGTATTTAGAAGAATACAGGTTGAAGGCAGAGTGGGGTATCTAGTCATGCAGCCTCTTAAATCATCATCCAGGTTGGTGCATGAGTCTTTAATATCTCCCATGCTCCTGCAAGTAACCCCCTTGAACTCATTGACCCACCAAACTGCCTATGTGTGGTAGACACCAACCCCTAGGACCATTCCCTTGAATCAGTTGCATAGGTACATATCTGAGAGTGTTCAAGTGGGGACCTCTCCCCATTAGTGAGCGATGGATGGCCTCCTGTTTTCTTTTTCATATTCTTTGTGGGGAACACAAAGGCACCCCCCCCACACACACACACAAAAAAAAAAATTCTTGAGACCAGATTTGCTTTGTTCTGCTTGGGACAAGTTTTTGGGGCCAAGATGTTCTTTCTGTAGTTCCTTCCCTATGCATCTTGAGACCACTGAGGAATATTATCTATGAATCACTAAGTTATGTACATAAGTTGCAGTGCATAATAATTCTGCCTGGAGACACCATGTCTGTCCCATATAACAACTAGGTGTCACTTCTGCCCTACAATGTGTATGTTTAACATAATCCTGTAAAGAATTTAGCTGTGCTGTTCCCTGGTTTTTCCCTGGTTTGGGGATATAAGTATTTGTGCTTGCTGCAAATAAATATAGTTTGGATGGTTTTGATCAAAGACATCCTTGCTCCCTCTGACCCAGCCTGATTTTCATTCCTACTGCTCCCACTCCTGCTTCCTGCCTATCACTTGGATTCACATTGGTTTGGGAGCTTAAGAAACAATGGAATTGTTTCTTTGGTCCGTTAGTGCCCTATCTGGATTCCATAGTCATTTCTTTATAATTTCATAGGAAAACTTGCAAAATACAGCCACAATTTAAGAAGGCAATAAGCATACCAAATAAATACAAACAAAAGGAATACATTGAAAGGATTTCAAAGCAAAAAGTTAGAGATCAAGATGAATCACCATCTCTTTCACTATTTGTATACTGTGAGGTAAAGTCATAATCTTCCTCATCCAAGCAGAAGGGAAAGATTCTCAGCCCTTGGTGCTGTTCTACAATATTAAATTCATTGCTAATTCCAAAATCTAGAGTGTGCAGGGTTCTATAACAGATCCACAAGACTCTTCTGTCACCTTCCACTGGGGGTGTTGAAGAAAGATAAAAAGAAAAGGGAAATTAGGGGCTGGAGAGGTGGCTCAGGTGTTAAGCCTCTGCCTGGTAGGCGGAAGGTCCTGAGTTCAGATCCTAGACCCCACGTATAGAGACCGGCGGAAGCAGAGGGTGGACCTGCGCTTCTGGTCCTGGTAGGGCGGAGCCTGTGAATTCCAGGGCAGAGTAAACAAGGAGGTGGAGGCGGTCCATGGGGGTTCCCGAATTCGCCAGTGGTTCTACACACACACACACACACACACACACACACACACACACACACACATACACACACACAATTGAATAAATAATAATAATAAAGAAAAAGGATATTAAAGAGACATGGAGGGGAAAGGGCATGTGCACATTTACTTAATTGATTTTTGTTTTGCAAATGAAATGTTGAGGAGTCAATGAGACAGCAGCTAAAGGCCCTGCATCTAAACCTGGTGGTCTGCATTTGATTTTGGAAGCCCACATGGTGAAAGGAGGGAACTTACTTATTAAATTTGTCCTCTGATCTCCATAAATGAGTCATGGCTCTGTGGATCAACCTGTTTTTTTTCTCTCTGTTCTCTCTCTGTTCTTTCTCTCTTTTTCTCTCTCTCTCATTCCCTCTCTGTGTCTGAAGTAAATATTAAAATTAACTAAAGGATTAAAAACATTCACAATGGAAAAGAAATACTTTTTGATAAATATGATTGAAATATTTGTAAAGATCTTTACCAAATAAAAAGCTTTTACCTCATGTCATATGATGGAAATTGACTATAGAACTAAATATTAAAAATAAATTTATTAATATTTCTAGAACAGTTTAGCAGTGATTTATTAGAAAATACTCAACACACATTAAACAACATCATCAGCTGACAACACACGCACACACACAAAACAGTATTAACTATAATAAGAAAAAAATAACAAAAATAAAAACTTTTTTAAAGATTAAAATATCTACTCATTAGAATCAATCCAATGACACGAGGATAATATTCATAAAGCATGTACCAGAAAATGATCAGATGATATTAAAACTTCTTGATTCCATGGTGAAAGCTCAATAAAGGACTCACAAAGTAGAATTCAGAAACTAAAACTATCACATCCATGAAACTCACGTCAAGGAATGAAACCATCCCTGTTACGTTTTGTTTAACCTTTTTCATATTTTAATTATCTTATATGACAGAGACTAAGATGAGAGAGAGGGAGGATGGAATTCAGATCATTGGATTTACAAGCAGGTAGCAGGTACCTTACCAGCTGAGTTGTCCCGCCAGGGCCTACCTGCTTGTACTTTTTAATTTTTTTAAATTTTTTATTATTATTATAATTGATTCAGTTGTGCATGTGCGTGTGTGTGCGTGTGTGTGTAGAACCACGGGCGAATTCGGGAACCACCATGGACCACCTCCATCTCCTCCTTGTTTACTCTGCCTCAGGATTCACAGGCTCCGCCCTACCAGGACCAGAAACGCAGGCCGCCCCCGCTTCTGCCTATCTAGACGTGGGGTCTAGGATCCGAACTCAGGACCTTCTGCCTGCAAGGCAGAGGCTTAACCCCTAAGCCACCTCTCCAGCTCCCATTTCTTGTACTTTTTAAACTCAGTAAAGTTACATACTTCCTGGTGCTTAAGATGTTTTAATCTTTATGTAATTACAATCATTCTGAAAATAGGAAGTCCATTCATTATGGTTTTAATTTGCCTTTCATGATGATTAATGATAATCAGTCTTTTAAATATTATTGGCCACTTATGAACCTTCTTTTCAGATATATTTCTTTTATGCCCTGTCAGAAAGAACTACAGCCAATATTGAATCTGGGGTCACTGCAGAAAGTGTTTAGAGCCTCTAGACATACTCATCCTCTCTCTCTCTATCTCTCTCTCTCTCTTTCTCAGTTCAAATATGCTTTTTAGTTAAATTTTTATTGATTTATCACTCCATTCTTCCCAAAAAGCATTTCTTGCTCCACTTTTTAGATATTTACTAGATGTTATCACCTTGTTAACTGATAGAGTTAAAAACACAAATCCTGAGGAGAGGTAACCATATACCTCAGAGACCCGAGCCCCTACAGCAGACAAACTAGAGTGACCCTGGGAGTTCATAGAAGCATACAGGCAGAAGAGGGAGTGGGAGCGAGAGAGAATGTTAAAGGGAAGGGAGGGGATGGAAGCAGGGGGACAAAGAGAAGATGGGATGAATACTCAATATCCTTGTAAAAGTAAAAGAAAAAAAAACACAAGTCGTGCCAGAGAAAGCTGGTTGTCTTGGGATTTTGAAACCATATGTTCTCAAAATGCAATGTTGATTCCCAAGAAATTGGAATTTCCCCCACAATCTCATGCCAGGAAAGGAAGAAAAGGCTGTGATCTGGCAATAGCCAGAATAGGCTTGTCTCTGGGAGGAGGATTTCACTCAGTGCTGACAAAGTGTTAGACCACCTGGCAGGGTAAACCACTAAAAAATAGGAATCCATGGAAGGGATTACACCTTGCTTAGCTATGCATATGTGTCTTCTATACATAATCGCTAATGTGTTATTAAAAACTATATGTTACCTTAATTTTTTCTTATTCCACAGTACCCAGAAGAATTCTTGACACATAGTAGATAGGTGGAAGAAGGATGTGAGGGAAAAGGGAGGGAAGGAAGTGAGACATTCTCCTTGATCTTTTATTTGAATACTTCTCAAAATCTGAAGTAAATGATGCTTCTATGTGACTTTAAGGCCAGCAGAAATTAAATAAAAATAAACATTCTCTCCACATCCATATATTAGCACTGCACATTGAATCCACACTCTTGTTATTACACAATTTGTTTGCCATTTTATTCCCAAAATTGGCCGCTGAGCCAAAAGCCAGCTTAGACAATATTAACAGTTATTTCACAAAGAGTGCACATATGCTCATCTGTTCCAGCATGTGTGAAATTCCCACTGCAGAGTTGGTTGGGCAGCAAGATTTCAAAATTAGTCTCTTCAACACACCACCTGCCAGCAACCACCATTTTCCCAACTCAAGTTTTCTGCCACATGTTTATATTAGCAAGGCTAGGTCACTTTGGGTGTCCAAACCCCGAGCTAGAAACACATATAGCCTGAGTATTCCTGGCTGTAGTTTAATAACACCTACAGACGTCTGTGTCTGCACTGTGAGTCCCTCTTAATGTTTCCAGAAAGATCCTTTGTCTGGTATGCTGATACTAATTTAATCAAAGGGAGAATCTATCTCTCTGACACATTCTTAACCACTGACTTTTGAGAATGTCTTCTCTTGTCTGAAATCAGGCAGATAATGATCAGAAAAATCAAGAAATGAAGACAAGAAAGGACTAAGAAATCCAGAAACAAACAGACTACTGTGATCAATGAAAATAAAACTAATAACAAATGCACTTTCTGTTCAATCTTTGAATATATGTGTATGTGTGTAGAAGTAAATTCATGAGATTAAAATGTTACATTCACATACATTTTGAGCAGATACCCCCAAAATGGAGAGTAGCATTTGAGTCACAGAAGCCTCCCTGTGTTGCATCTCACGTTGCCCCTGGTTGCACTTCACTTCGAGGGTGAGGCAGAGGCTCAGAGAAAGGATTCATCTTAATCTACTTCGGAATCAATAGGAAAACTGCGCCTTCACTTAAACACAGTGCTCCCCTTTACAAGAGGACAGGAATGTTTAGCTCTACAAGAGAGATCTCCATGGATTTCCTCTGTGTAGATATCTTTTCCTAAACACTGTGTTCCTCTCCTGTCTCTGCTCAACCAGTGTCACCTTACCCTTGAGACTTGGCACACCCTAATTACAAGCTGCAAGCTTGCCCTCATCATCCTTTCTCCATTTGACTAATGTTTTAACACTTACAGCCCAACATTCTTCTTTACATTTTACTCGTTCACCTGTTGTTGTCTGTTTCTCCCTCCAGTGTTTGTGTGTGTGTGTTGTGTGTGTGCATGTGTGCGCAGGGATTCTGTCTTCCAGCTGATTCCTTGAAGCCTTATTAATGTTTGGTATGAAGAAAAGGAAACTTTATTACAGGACTCATAAAGTCATTAACTGCAGAATTAGTGAATAGAAGAGCTTTCTCAGATGCTCACAAACAGTAATGTTTTCAGTTTTTCCCCAGCTTCCTCCTACATGCTAATGCTTTCACTTTTTCCTCCTGTGCAGGGAAATATGAGATGGACAGACAGCACTCGTATTTACACACGTGAGCATGCAGACACGTATGCAAAGGAATGTTCATCTTTATCAGTTTCATAGTACTAAGTAGCAATTTTATTTTATTTATTCATATGCAATATGTTATGGAAAGGGAACAGAAACCAAGCTACGAAATTCCCTTCAGAGAATTCACTGTCCATAGATATGAACAAGAGGACAATACCACGTGACGTGACACAGGGTAGAACTTCATTACTTAACTTTGCAGATGTTGGGGCACAGAAATATAAGCTATTCCATGAAGAGGAAGGTGTTGACATATGATATCTTGAAGAACCGAGAAGTTTTGGGAAAGATGAGGGAACTATATTCCAGTCAGCAGAGAAGAAGAAAAAATATTTAGAAATGGAAGAAACTACATAAAAAATTCCAAAATAAATAAATAAAACAGGACACCACACCCAGTTACTCCCCTGAGCCTGTGGAGGACACATTCACTGAATGATTAGCTAGCACCCATCTGTAGGAAGCTTCGGTCACCATTTACAGACATTTAGGACTGACGCTTTTATATATGGGGCACTCTTAATGTTTTTGCTGAGTAGAGCAATGTTAAACAGCAATTTGTAACATTTGTTTAATGTAAAACCTCATTCTGGAAGAGGTGATAAGCATAATCTTGGTAAATCTTTCCAGTAAGCCTGAAAATAAGATTTAGGGAAAAAGTCTTGAAGAAGATAAGAAAGCTGGAAAACTAAATCAATTGCTTCAAAAAAAAAAAAAAAATCTCCCACCACAATTATAAGCTTCTTTTGTCCTCTTTACCTGATTAACTCTGCATTTTAAAAGATTATTGTAGATACGTTATTCATGAGAAACTCAAGTAAGAAACACATCCGGGCATGGGATTCATATAGGAATTCACTGAAAAATAACAGATAAACCAAGAGCACAGAGTGATGAGAACTAGAACGAGGGATAGAAGTGGAAAGACAAATAGACAGGGACCATGAGGCCATTATACAGTGAGCATTTCTTCCTCTGGCTACTTCAGTTCCCAGGACAAAGAAGACCTAAGTAAATTGCATTCCATTATTGTTTATTTATTTAATCAAACTAGGTTAAGAGGAAAAAAATGGAAATAGCACTACAATGTACAAGCAGGTGTGAAGCAAGACATGAGAGAATGAAAACTGTAATATTTTTCCTCCTCTAACCTTCCTTTAAAATCTAGGGCCGTAAAAGTTTCCAGTGTTTGCAGGTTCCCAAATCGCCCACATACACCTGTTCAGGAACTTCTATCTTCTTATAAAATAGAAAGTACTCCAAAATAAAAAAAGGCCAGCTAATAATAACATATGGTAAGGAAAACTTTCTGTCAGTATATTTTGTTTTCTTTTGTTTTTTCTAGGCTACAAAAACCAATTTTTTTTAAATTTATTCAATTGTGCGTGTGTATGCGTGTGTGTGCGTGTGTGTGCAACCACGGGCGAATTCGGGAACCCCCATGGACCGCCTTCACCTCCTCCTCCTCCTTGTTTACTCTGCCCCGGGACTCACAGGCTCCGCCCTACCGGGACCAAAAACGCAGGCTACCCCTGCTTCCGCCAGGCGTCTATACGTGGGGTCTAGAATCCGAACTCAGGACCTTCTGTCTGCAAGGCAGAGGCTTAATCCCTGAGCCACCTCTCCAGCCCTTACAAAAAACAATTTTTAAAATGTGTGTTTGGATCCTAATTTCCCATTACTGACTAGGCAGAGGTAAGTATGTAACAATGTTTCCCATTGGATTTCAATCCCAGATAGTTCTATAGGTGTTGTTTTGGCTAATGCAACAGTGTTTGCATAACATTGCATAGATAAGTGCTTATTTTGAGTATTTTATCTATAGATTTAATTTAATGAGCTTTGCATATATGTATGATCAACTCCTCTTTCTTCACTGTTGGCTTCTTTCCATAGAGGATCCTAGCAAATCTAAAGAAATTATAATCTAGAAAGATCAACCTTAGGGAAAGAATATCTTACTAAGAGAACAATACACATGACCAAAGAACAGAGTGAAGGAAACAGACATGACCACATCAAAGATTCCCAGGCCAGTCTAAGCTTGCAGTTTTCAGTGGACTTAACACTGTATGCCAGAAGCCAGAGAGTAAAAGAGAACCAAGGAGAGAAAGGTGAGTTGTCGGAAAAAGGTTAGGGTGTCTCAGAAGCTGGGACCAAGTTTGTTTTTCTATTTTCATTGGGAATTTATTGGAGTGTTTTATTAAGATTGAGCGTGTATGTGTGTGTGTGTGTGTGTGTGTGTGTGTGTGTGTGTAGGCGTGTGTGTAAAGCCCAAGAATGACTCTGGGAATCATCCTGGAGTTCCCCAGGCTCTAGCCTCTAAGGCTGAAAGTTCAGGCCCCCGCCATTTCCACTTGATGCTTTGAGATCTGGAATCTGGGCTCTAAACTCAGGTCCTTTTGCTTATGAGACAAAGGCTTAATCCCTGAGCCATCTCTTTAGCCTCAATAGCTGCTTAAAAAAGAAAGAAAAAAACTGTATTCTGGGACTGCTGAAACCCATTAAAGAGGTTAAACAATGCCCTGGACAGAAAATAATTGAGGTCTTGGGCAGGAGCAAAAAGATAATAAAAAATAATCAGAGTTGAAATTCATTGAAGAAAATGAGACCTTAGTATTAATCTGGTGGGAGTATATACTTCTGAATTCATATAAGTTATTCTAGATGTGAAAAGGTTGGACAGAAACCTCTTGCTTCATGTTCTAATTCAAAATTGAAAGTTAATGAAAAGTAGAAAGAAATCAGCGACATTTTAACAATAAGTAGATGAAGTACTTAAAATATACAAAAAATTAGAATTTATCTATCCAATATATGCTGCTCCACAAATGTTAATAAAGTCATAAAACCTGTGAATGCTTCATAAATTCCTTATATTCATATTTGAAAATGTTAAAGAATAAATAGTATAGTATAAAAACATTTATATGCTTTTAAACTGGCTGAATTGTTATGCCAATTTTTGTGGAATTTTGTTTAAGAAGTGTATCATATTATGCAAATTTCAGCATTGGAAGTTTTTCATTTTCCCAGTTCATAATTTTTTCAGTTTGATTTATTATTACTGTGCATGTGTGTATATGACATGTGTGTGTGGAAAAGAGGACAGCTTTGCAGCTTCCTTTGACATTTATGTGATATCTGAGTGTTGAACTCTGGTCATGAGGCTTGTGTGACAAGTACCTTTACTCTTTGAGCCATCTCTAGAACCACTAGACTTTGGTTTGGGATTATCTGGGTGAGCAGGTTGATAGTAAGTCTGACAAGTTCTTTTCAGTAAAAGCTCATCCTAGGTGTAGAAAGGTCTGTCTATGTGCAGCTATGTGAGCAGAGTGTTAGTCTGCTAAGGTGTGCTCGACTAAATTCCACAGCTGCCTTGTGAATCTGAATTCAAGAACGGCTTGCTTTGTCCTCATCAAGGTGATAGTGTGCTGCAGTTGTCATGTCTGTAGCTTCAAAGGGGCTTCATGGATCTGTTAATTTAGCTCCTTAGGAAAGTATGTAGCAACCATGGGAAGAGAAAGGTTTGGTGCACTTAATATAGAAGGAAAGACTGAGTACAGAGTTGGAAAGATATGCATTTCAAACGGAATCATCTGGAGAAGCAAAGCCCTGATGTTGTGTAAGTTGATACTAGGCAGTGCCCTAAAATGCATGTTCAAAAATGGAGCCTCATGCCAGCAAGACAGCTCAGTAAGAAAAACGTGACTGTGCTCAAATCTGGTGACCTGAGTTGGATCCTAGAGCCAACATGGTGGATGGACAAATCCAGCTTCCAAACAGTTGCTCTATGGCCTCTTCATTGCACACTTGTTCTCCTAAGAGCTCTCTCTCATCTCTGTGTTTGTCTGTCTGTCTTTCTCTTTCTATCACTTTCTCAATAAATAAATAAATAAATGACAATATTTGTAAAAATAAGTTGTGCCTCCTCACTATCTAGTTTCTTGCTTCTCTGTTCTCTTGAAAGGTCAGGATCTTTTTTTTTTCTGCTCATACAAATGTAATAGATACCCCGGTCCCCTCCCTCTCTCCATCCTTCCCTGGATCTCCCTGCTCCCTCCCCCCTTTTTCCCTTCCTTTCCCCCTCCTCCCTTTCTTCCAGTGCCCCCTCCCCCTATCTCTGAAGCATCGAAAGGTCTGGATCTTGAGGAAGAACTAGAGATTTTTTTTCTCAAACTAAAACAAACCCTGCATTGCTATGGTGTAAACAATCACATATTCAAAGATTGTTCCCCACAGAATTAAATCAATGGTATGTTCATGAACAATGTATCCTAAGATATTCTGAAATGTACTTAATATTTGTTAATAAACATAAGGTACAATCTAAGAATATTAAATGAGCTGTATGCTCTTGACTGTTTGGTACACTGGGTTGGGAAGCTTCATTTAACAGCAGTGTTGAGCAGGTGCAGAACTTACCTTTGCAAATGTTAAGTCCAACAGTCACCTCCAGATTGGCAGGATAAATGGTCCTCTTCCAACTTTAAGCCCCAAGATTTTCACTGTATGTTTTTATCTCTTTTGAGTTCCTCTAAAATATATGGGGGAATTTTGGTATGTCAGTCATTATGCAGGTCTGGTAAGGACAAGTCTAGTGAGTTCCTAGATGCAGCAGTCCTGCCTTGAATGGAGCATCTTGTCCAATGGTGAACCTACCCATCTTTAGGTTTTTACAATCTCACCACTTCGTCTTCTGTGATGTTCTCAATGCTTTAGGATGGGGAGAGATTAGATTGGCCTGATTCTGGGTAAACCTTGCTAAGCTGCCAATATAAGTATACTGTATTATGGCTGGCTGTTGCTGTCCATTTCACTGCTCTTCTACTGCCCTATGCTGCATCCTTTCATGGTGGTGAGATCCTCTACCTCTGTTGTAGAAGAAGATTTCTAGACTGAGTGTTAAGTGTTCTTCCAATCTATGGGCATAATAGCAGCTATTTATAGAACAGTTTGGTGTACTGTCTCCCGTCCTATAGGTTTATTGACTGTTTTTCCCTATTGATCTATTTTCTTCCCTTTTTTAAATTATTATTCTAGTTAACAGTAACAGGAATGTGTTCCATTCTGACAATTGGGTCTTGAGTTCAATTAGAAAGCTGTTGGTTGTCTCCTTGGTACTCATGCCACTATTACACTGGTGGTCACCTGTTGCCATGGTGATTTTCATTGCAACTTGCAGAGCTCATGAGGCCTGTGATTATTTCTATTCTCTGGTACTTGTACAGTATTGTTTGTCACTGCGTAAGCTATCCAGGAAGAAGGAAGTTCTCAGACCAGTTCTGGTTGCTATATTTGCCCATATTCTGTGATCCATATGTATTGCATCTTTAGTAATTGGGTCTTACTGACAGTCTTTTGGAGCATAACAGAAAGCAATGACAAAAGCCTATGTTTGAGGATCTTTGAGACACTCTATGACCAACATTTTATCAAAAATTTCTCATTCCTGTTACTTCTAGTATATTTTTTGTCACTGGGTTCTAAGTGGATCAGTCCAAGCCTTTTTTTTTTTGACAGTTATTCATTGCTAGTGTGAGTGTAAACTGGTACAGGCTCTTTGGAGATCAGTGTCAGTGTGGAGGTTCCTAACAACTGCCTTATGACCCAGCTATGCAACTCCTAGGAATGTTCCCAAAAGTCTCTACATTTTATTACAAAGACACTAGTTCATCTATGTTTATTGCAGCTCTATTCACAAAGAGCAAGAAAATGAAGTCAGTACAAATCCATAGTTATAAAGACAGCCTGGTACTGGCTCCAAAATAGACACACAGATCAATGGATAAGGATTGAAGACCCAGATATAAGCCCACAAAGTTACAGCCATTTGGTCTTTGACAAAGGGGCCCAAAGAATCCAATGGAAAAAGAACAGCATCTTCAACAAATGGTGCTGGCAAAACTGGATCTCCACATGCAGAAGATTAAAGCTGGATCCGTACTTGTCACCATGTACAAGACTTAATTCCAAATGGATCAAGGACCTTGATATCAGGCCAGAGACTTTAAAAACCATAGTTGAAAGGATAGGGAACTCCCTCGAGCTGATTGGGCTAGGCCAACACTTCCTAAACAGACATCCAATGGCACAGTCACTGCTACCAACTCTCAACAGTTGGGATCTTGTGAAATTAAAGAGCTTCTGTTCAGATAAAGAGATTGTCACACGAGCTCAAAGGCAACCCACAGAATGGGAGAAAATCTTCACTAACCACATATCTGACAGAGCTCTACTGTCCAGAGTGCACAAAGAACTTAGAAAATTAAACTCCAAGGAAAACACTGGCCCAATTAAAAAATGGGCCCTGGAACTTCAAAGAAACTTTACCAGGGATGAAATTAAAATGTCTAACAATTATCTTAAAAAATGCTCCACTTCCTTTGCCATCAGGGAAATGCAAATCAAAACTTCCCTGAGATATCATCTCACCCCGGTCAGGATGGCAAAAATCCACAATACAAACAACGACAAATGCTGGAGAGGATGTGGAGAGAGGGGAACTCTCCTACATTGTTGGTGGGAATGCAGGCTCATACAGCCACTCTGGCGAGCCGTCTGGAGATTCTTAAAGAAATTAAAGATTGAAATGCCAGTATGACCCTGCTATCCCACTTTTGGGAATAACTCCCCATGCAGCAGAGGTTCGCCTCGATAGCACAAGCTCGACCATGTTCATAGCAGCACTGTTTAGCAATCATGGAATCAACCTAAATGTCCAACAGTTGACGAGTGGATAAGGAAACAGTGGTATATCTATACAATGGAGTACTACTCAGCCATCAAAAATGATGAATTACTGGAATTTGCTGGGAAATGGATGTCATTAGAAAGAATTATATTAAGTGAAGTATCCCAAACCCAGAAAATTAAGCGCCGTATGTATTCCCTAATAGGTGGCTCCTAGTACCAAACTCACCCAGCCCACATTGAGACACTCAAAAGTAAACCTATGTAACACAGTAATTGCAAGGATTATGAACAAGAGAGATGGGTTAGGAGGGCCACACCAGAAACAAGGAGAGAGGAGACCATGTTACAGCAGAGAAAATAGGCCTCCATCAAGGTCTGCAAGTAAGTAATGAGAAACCTGGTTAAGTTCACAGACGTTCTTTCTGATCTCACCAGAAGGGGAGGGCATATAGTCTAGCAGATAAAAAGTAATCATTTTGCAAATGGGTGATGGACCCCTCCCTCAGTGAGGTTTCCTACTCTTATTACATCTACCCTTGAATGTGCTATTACAACAAGACTCCAGTTTAACAGCTTTTTGTCTCTGGCCAGGGGGTGACATACAGTGCCCAGCAGAATGGAGTGAAGGGAATTGCAGGAGCAGCAAAACTGCAAAAGAAAATCAACAAACCACAATCCAGAACTTCAGAGACTCTATATCAATTACATAGAACTAGGACAGCCTAATCTCTCCCCATCCTGGAGCTCAGGGACATTTGCGGAAGAGGGGGCGATAAGATTGTAAGAGCAAAGGATGGGAGGAGCAACGATTTGCAAGATTCTCAACAATAGTTGGGGCCAAAGCAATCATAATGGGACTTTGCATGCCCTGCGCAATGTCCAGCGCACTGTTGCCCTCATAAAGTCTAGCATCTGTTAAGGGCACCGAGACCCCTGGAGGCAAGGGATTGACAGCCATAGTAGTGATCTTATGCTTAAGGGAACAAGAGAAAGGGCTTATGGAAATGCCACTGGGTCCTTATATGTCATCGGAGAGGAGGACCCAGAGGAGAGTTAGGCGTACACAATAAAGGACTCTCTGGGAATTGGGGGGGAGGCACTGGGGAAAGGGAGGGGGAAGAGGGCGGAGGGAGGGAACTGGTAAAAAATTTTAAAATGTATAATTAAATTTTTAATAAAAAAAAAAAAAGAAAATGAAGTCAGCCAATATGCCCATCAACGAGGAATGGATAATGAAAATGTGGTACATATACACAATGGAATATTACTCAGTCATCAGAAAGGATGAGATTATGGAATTTGCTGGTAAATTAATGGAACTGGAAAATTTAATATTGAGTGAGGTATCTCAGACACAGAACACTGCACGTTCCTTTTCTATGTGAATGCTACAACTGATATCCTTGTTAATGTATGTTGATTGGAATCAGTATTAGAGCCAGAAAATTTGAAAGGGACCAATGAGTGGAAAGGTGGGAAGGGATGGTTAGATGAAACCTTTTAAAAAGGAGATTTAGGATACCATGACAAATAGAGTGAGGGAGGGAATAATTGGGAACAATCCATAGTGGGGAATGAAGGGATGGGAGATAGGAGGGACAGAGAGACTTATTTAAAAAAATAAAACCTTAACATTGTGGAATGTAACCTCAAAGGAACCTGCTATGCTAGTAATATTTCAAAAAAATCTTTTAAAGAAAGTAACAAGAATGAGCAGTCCCTATGCAGAGGAGCACAGAGTGTGGAGAACTTTTATAATAAAAACTCATCTAATCAGCTTTATTAAAATATTCCATTCTTTCAGGTGTATCAACATACAATTGTCATAAAGATTCACAAATTCTACTGACATATACTGACTATTTTTAATTCAACTCTGAGAAGTGTGGGTTTTCTAGGCTATGATAAACGTCTGTATTTTTGAACAAAAATAAATAAATATGAAAAACTACTCATGCTAAAAAATGACTTGGAATGATTATTTATTGATTTATAATAGTATAGAAGGTATGTAAGTTCCTGATTTCAACGTACCTACTTATTTGGTTCCTGGACTTCCCTACCTATATGCCAACATGTTAATTTCTGAAATGTCAGTATTTAAACAATAGTATAAAATAATAAAATATTAGTAATACAATAATAACTGTCACTTAAATTAGAATTTATCTTGTCTTAAATTTATGTGAGCTAAACATTTTATATGTGTCATACCAAATATTAAGCAAAACTCTTAATTATGTGGTCAACTATCCTAGGAAATTAAACATCGCCATCTACTGTGTGGTAGGTTACTTGAAACACAGGAATAAAAGAGAAAGCATCACAGATTTGACCCACTTACACATACTCACCTACAAAGGGATAAAAAATGCTGTAGATTTTCTAACAGTGATACAATTTTATGAAAGCTAACAGAATATTTGTAGTATATTTAGGTCTTATATTGCAATTTATATTGCATTTTATCCTAGAAACTGAAACAAAACTAAGTATCTTTATGTTCATATAGCTAATACTCTAACAAAACCAGAGCATTTGCCTGCTTTCCATCCACTAGCAAGAACATGTTTTCTAAATCTATATTTTGTGCTTCATCCTTGGGTTTATGAGTTTGCCCTATAGAATAAAAGGCTAAAGGTAGTAACTCATGACCTCTTTCAGCCCTCAAGCAGATCTAACTCATACCTCAGAGATAATAAAACAAATCAGACAGAAAAGACCTGGATAATAAAAAATAACTTGAAATCAACTGGAATATCCTAAGGAAAAATAGTCTTTCTTATTTTACACTCTATATGATATGAATATAAAAGTAAGCATAAAGTCTTTGTCACTGTTTGAAATGTGTTCTCCACAGTCTCATGTATTTGGGAAGGTCATGGCATCTTTGACCTTTGCTGGAGGAAGGCGATCAAAGGGGGTGGGCCTTGAGGTAGATTTGTCCTCCCACCCTACCTTTAGAAGAAGTCTGCCTTTGCAGCAAGCAGTCTTGCAACTCTCAGCCTCTCAGATGGGTATGATGTAGCCTGACTCCAGCTTCAGCCACCAGCCATGCCACCTCTTCCATGAAAGACCGTATCTCCCCTCTGGAACCATAAGCTGAATAAATCTCCCTTTCTCCCTTATATTGCTTGACTCTAGGTGTTCTCTCACAGCAATAGTTAAGAGTAACCATTATGGTCTTCAATTCTTAGAAAACAATGTTTTTTTGTTTTAACACTGTAGGAAAAGAGTTGTAGAAACAAACTGAAAACTTGAAAGAAAAAGTGAGTTTTAAGCATTAAAATTGAATATATGACAGAAGTAAGTTTTGCTGTGCTCTTGCATTAAAATGACTACAGATAACAATGACATAATATGTATTTCAAAAGATCTGAATGAATTTTGGATTTTTTACCATAAAGAATAAATCTTTAAGAAAGTAAATGTTTCTCCTAACTTTGAACATCACATGATATATTTGTCTATCCAGATATTACATGCAATGGAAAGATGACCCAGCTCCTGCATATAGGCCTGGTGACCTAATTTTGAAACCCCAGAGTCCACATAATGGAAGAACTGATTTCTGAAAGTTGTTGTCTGACCTCCATCCATGAGTTCTGAAAGCAAGTATGCAGTATGCATGTCCATTTGCTCTGTCTTGCTCTCTGTCACTCTCTCTTTCTCCATATCTCTCTCACAAACTAAATAAATAAAATATTTTTAAAACATTGCATGGTATCCCACAGATATGTGTAATTTTGTCATCCAAAATTATCATGTCATATTAAATTATTATGCAAGCATTAAAATGAAGATTAATACATAAAACATTAAATATATAAAATATCACATACATAGCTATATCATAGGTATTATATGACATGTACATGAGCTCATTACATTCACATATAACTATACATACATACAATAGTATGAAAATATGATAGAGATTAGCAGAAAAATTAGTTTCAGTAAAGGAAAGAAAAATCAAATGTAAAATGAGAGTGGTTTTAATGAAACTCAAAAGGCAATTAGAATTTGCTCCACAAAAACGTCCTTTTGAAATCTAAGTGAAAATGCTCAATGCCACTGAATTGATGACCTGCTGAATTGTGACTCACTTATGCTATGTAAGTCAGGACATTACATGAAAATATCTTTTTAATTTCATTCTTAGAACTATTCTCTTCAGCTAAATTCTAGCATAAAAACAGAGAATGATTTGCTTATAAGTTTATATATAGACTGGGATCTCAATGTTCTAAATGCAAAATGAAAATTTATGACTCAAAACTCCTGACAAGATCAAGGACGAAAAGGTAGAATACATCTTCTTTTGCCAGATGTCTGACACAGTGAGCAGAGTGTGAGAAAAATAAGTCATACACACTGGAGAAGAGGTTTGGTTTGAACTCAGACAATGTTAGACTTCTTGATCCTTTGGAGGCTACAAATTTAAAGTTAAAGGGTGAGGCCCATTTACTCCTTTTTCACTTTCTTCTTATTGCCAATTTGCTCTAATTCTGGAACAACATAAAAGTCACATGAATAATGCCGTGATCTCACTCCCTTCTTCTATCTGAGTCTCTGACACAGGGCAAATCTGAAGTCATATTGTTTAAAATGTGCTTCATTTACAGAATGGGACCGGATGCCAAGCCACACAGTTGTGAGGACAAGTATCCAGATTCCAGATCTCTAACTTTGAATAGTAGGCAGTAATTCTCCTAGCTCTGCATCTCAGCTACATGATGCTGGAGATGTGGTTTAAGTCACATGGACCTTAGTCATCTGACTTACAAAATGAGAATAACTGGCAATTAATGACACTACCTTCAATGTTCTGTGATTTTTAGGGAAGAGCTAATGTGGAGGCATTTCAAACAGTTTCTATTGCATGGTAAAGGCATGGCTATGATATAAGCAACAGCATCAATATGTCCAGGGAGAAAGTCTGTTGTCTAAGGGGAAAGCAAATTGTAATGGAAATTAATATCATTTTAAGAACAAAAATCCATAAAACTAAGTCTCTCTCTCTCTCTCTCTCTCCCCCTCTTTCTGTTTCTTTCTACCATACACACACACACACACACACACACACACACACACACACACACACACACACACACACACACACGAAACCAAGAATGCATGTAATTTGGTAGATTCTAAATATTTGATATACATGATTATGGGACCTATTAAGTCTAAGACTGGAGAGGGAAGAGAAGCCTGAGGGCCATGGCATTGGGCCATGTACTATTGCCCCTGTTCTTGTGACCCTTAGAACTAGTTCACCTTGTTAGTATTTCTGAGCTTCTGACTCTTCTTCAGTGTCTCGATTTCTAGCCCAGACTCTATTCAGAGCCTTAATGGACTGAAGCATCTTCAGCAAAACAGACCTTTCATGTGATACAGAGACTTAAACAGAGAGCAAGACCACTGTGGGACACAGCTTATCCTGGATGCAGTTGCTGCTGCTGGGTTGATTCTCACTCTAACATTCTAGGCTCCCTCGACGGGTGATCATCTGATGATATGATAGAACTTCTGAAATAAATTTTCTACGCTCCATTAGTTTGGAACACCTCAGTAAAGGTAATGTTTGGAAAGGCACTCCCAGTTTAAACAAGTTGAAAAAATACTAATACCTCACATTTCCCCCCCATTGCTGTCCCCCCAAAAATGTGTAGCTACCCATCTACTATGGAGTAACAGATATTCCTCTCCTATTTAAGTAACATTCTTCTTTTGATATTCTAAAATGCAAATCCTGAGTTATAAAATTACCAGCTGCTCACACACTATTTTAGATTGTAGGAAAATGGAAGAAGCCAAAATGGATAATATATGCACAACTACATGCATGCCAATGTAAGGAAAAAATTTAAATGATAAACCACACACACATCTGTATCTGCTTCTTCAGCATTGCTTGGCAGTTAGATCTGCATTAATCCACTGCCCAATCTGTACTGTACTTACTCCCTTTACTGCAGAAAGACCGCAGCTAGTCATCACTCCTAATATACTTTTATTCTTGAAGGGTCTGCATTATTTCAAGCATGTTTATGACAAGCCATTAGTGTTTGCCTTGATATTAGCCTCTGGATATTGAGTGTTAAGAGGCATCCTTGGATGATCACAGAAACATCCCTTTTCATCCTCACTTTGTAGTAGTGATATTACAAAATAATGTATCTCAATAATGTATCAATATACACACAATGTATACACATGTGTGTATAATTTATGAGGACTTGATACAGGAATTTGACTTCGTGCTATTATGGGAGCCATTTCAATAGTCTTGGTGAGACAGGTGCATGCAGTCTGAAGGCTCCAGTGGTCCTCACACCTGAAAGGGAGAGAGGTGTGAAGTTGATAATAGTTGGATCCCAGGAGGACAAAATGGACTCAATATGAATGTCTAACCACCTTCAGAATTCCAACTTCAGTGCTGCAAGAGTTACAAGACATGTCAACCACACAAACCCAGGCAAATCTGCACCTGGTCCAAAACTCAAATAATGGTCGGGTGACCTACAATGGTTACAAATTCTGTGTTGGAGGAAAATCTGAAAGGCATATTTCTACCTTACTATGAATACACTGTAGAATACAACACAACACACATGCACAAACATGCACTCACACGCATGTGCACTCACTCATGCACATGCACACACATGCACACAGACACTTGCACATACACATACATGCACACATTCGTATGTGCACATGCACATATTATCTCACATACTTGTGCATACACACACATATACACACCATTCACTTTAGTCAGAATACAAGAGACTTCATTTGAGCTGATTTTGGTTTGCTTTGCTTTTCAGAGTCAGAAATAAACTTTCTACTTTAAAAATAAGGGTCAGTCTCTCAGTTTAAGTGCTATATATTTTCCTCTTAATTTTGAACACAGAAAATCCACTGATTTCCAGTCGTGTTTTTCTTGAGAAAAGGCTGTGGTATTCCACCTCTGAGGACAAGGACCACAACCTTCCTTCACTCATTGATTTGTTTATGCAAATAAATGAGATGATGGATAGTGAAATGTTTCATAGCTTACATAGATTAATGAATGCATACATAATAAAATCATTAAACAACAAAGACTGAAGATGCCATCAACTACAGAGAATATAAATGATTAATTCCTTATACAACCTCAGCCCAGGTCCTTATGATGTTTATCCAAGATTTTAATAAGCTGCTTGCTTTATATGTGAAGTATTTTCTTTCTATGTGGTCACAAAATCCATTAGAGTCCCATATAGGTGTCTAATTTGGAAGAGCAGTTGTGAACTGGGTCTCCGGCTTCTTTCAAAGTACTGCCTGATGCCATGCAATAGACCTTGATCCTTATCTGTCATCTAGACAACATTTTTCATAGATGCCATATAGGTCTGCTTTGCCGATGAGTAATTTTCGATAACATCATGAAAATCACACATACACAACACTTGACAAAGCACTAGGGATAAAGTGTTGGAGGAGGCCATTGTCAAGTTAGAGGAAATGAAGAGGTGGAATTCATTTTCTACCTATGAAAAACTCATTCTAGTGCCAAGCATAGTGGCATGCACCTATGGTCTCTGCATTTGAAGGTAGAGTGAGGAGGAGGATGAGTTCACAGCCAGTTTAGACTACATAAAAAATAAATTTAAAAGCTGAGCCTAATTTAAATAGATACAATATTAGACTTAAGAGAGAGAGGATTTGTTAGTGTAGACAGAAAGAACAGAAATGGCAACAGTTATTCCACATTGTTATTAAAAATTAATGGTCAAATGACTTGAAGGAATAAGAGATTTAATTTTGACTTACAATTCTTGGTTACAGTTTCTTGCCCGGCTTGTCAAGAGAGCTCATACCAACACCATAGACTGAGGGAACTGGCCACATTATATCCACATAATGGATAAGAGAGAAACAATCCTCATTTGACAGACCACATGCACAGTCAAGTGTACAGAAGGATAACAGCTTCCCTAATCAGTTCCTATAAGGAGCATGGAAGCTCAAGACCCCAGTTTCTTAAAGATACATGTCGAGAACATTCCCTGCAGTCAATAGTAGCAGTATGCCTCCAGTTGCTTAAGATAGAGATTAACTCCTATTGACTTTCCCACAAGGGGCAGGGGTGGATCTTGTCCTGTCTCAAAAAAGAATTGAGGGCAGAAGTGCTTCCTGCATATCTCTTTCATTCCTTGGAGCCCATTCAGACATTAATTAGCATGTTTAAAAGATGGGCACAGAACTTTATTGTTGTAATTACATCACCATGTTGCTGACCTTTGTATATAATAGTAGCCTGTTCTTTCTTCACAATAAAGGAAGCCATTAGGGTATATTAACATGTTTAAGGATTGGCAGGACTGTATTGATGGTGGTGCCCCCAACTATTGTTTACCTTGCACAAGTAGTCTGACTGCCACAATTGAAGTCACCCCTCTGCACAGTGTATAGATATAACCCCCCTGTTTCATGGTATATAGGAGTTTAGATTCTAAAATAAACTCAAGGTTTTGGCTTTTCCACATCCCCTTTTGACCCAGCCTGATTCAGTTCCTGCTGATCCCACTCTAGTACCTATCAGGTAGCAAAGTAAGTACGCAGGTCGCAGATGCTTGCAAGTTCCCACTATTTCATTCACCTGCCCAGGGACTAGCCCCATCCACTTTGAGCAAGTCTCCCCATAAATTAGACAATCTCTTGTAGGCTTGCTCCAGCTTAATTCAACTAGAAGTTTCTCACTACGCCCATATCTCAACGACTTCAGTTGTCAAGTTGACACCAGAATCTAACTATGATGGGGGTTTATTTAAAATTCATTTAGGAAATTGTTATTAAGGCTGGAAAGATGGCTCAGGGGTTAAGGCTCTGCCTCACACACAGAAGGACCTGAGCTTGGATATTGGATCCCACATAAAAAAGTGCCAAACAGAAAAAGTCCTGGAAAGTGGAACCTGGAAAGCCCTAGATCATAGGTTAAAAAAAGGAGACAGAGTAATACAGGATGGTTCCCAAAGTCACATACATGCACACACACACAAAAGAAAAAGAAAACACATCATCATGAAAGCTATATTAGAATTGAACCTCAAAAATATTAAGGATTCCACTAAAGACAGGTAGGATATTTTGTATTAGGAGCATGAGAGAGCAGAAAGCAATAGGGAATAGAAAACAGTTGTCAACAAGCATGGTTGTTCTCAAAGAACATGAGAACATGATCTCTATCATCTCACATAGCAAAGGCTGAAAGGTCTTACCTGAGCCATCATAGAGTAGAGACAAGTGAGTTACGTGAGTAAAGTCAGTGAAGCAATATGAGCAGCACTGCTGACCATGGGGGGGCAGCTGTAAACATATGCACAGCTTGCATCAGTGTATGCATAAGTGCATGCATCAGTGCTTGTATGGGGGCTATAGAGGTTAAATGAAGTGGACATTTGGTCTACAGATAGATGGAATGCAGGAAATACATATAATATAGAAATTGAGCTGTATCTGATTCTATTTTTAAATCACTGTTTTCCTCTGTAATGAAATTTTCCTTGAGAAAAAAAGACTATTAAATAAAATAAAAAAGAGGTATTAGGATTATCCAGTGCATCCGCTCTTTTGAAATACTACTGCTGAAAAAAATATGAAGGGCAGTGGTAGAAAATCTAAAAACCTGCAAATTCCTCATGAGACCTTTGTCATCATTTCAGCTTTCCAACTGGAGCATTGTCCTTCAGATGCCGAGGTAATAAGTGAGTTCAGGTTGCCTCCAAGAGCAGCTGCTGGTTCTACCAGGTAAATAGAGTCATTGGCTCGGCTCCACTATCAGTGATAAACATCACAGCATACTGAGCAACAAATGTCCTCCCCAAAGTGCTGTGCAAAGACCTGCTCACCCATGGGTATTGTCATGCAACTCCTACATGGACATAACACAACATGGCTGGAGAATATCCCCCATCTCTCATTCCATTGCTTCTTTCTGTTCCTTCATCTTTATCCTTTTCATTCATAAGCATCTCAAGGTGATTTAATTATACAGATTTTTATGACTTTGCATATGACACATGCTCTACTCTTTTTTTCTGAATTATGGACCTCTTCACTCAATATATCCAAAACTATTATTTTTACTCAGGAAGCAGAAGGGAAAGCTCACTTATAATATCTCCTTTGACTTAATCCAGATACCTTGAGGAATGTTTCCACTGTTAATTCTCTTACCTCTCAGTGTTCTACAGGATAACTTGGAATTACAGTGACTCATTTACTTGTCCCTCAGCAAGTATATATGTCCAACATCCTTCATTCGTTGCCATATATTATTGTTTTACATTTCTTTATCCTTCATCTATCCATCTGATATCTTCTACCTGCTTCTAAATCATATGGGGCATCTATATTATGAAACCATGTTTAGATTACATCGTTTTTCTGCAAGATGAAATATATATCTAAATATCTGTATTTATATCTATCTACTTATATATTTATATCTCTATCTATTTATCTATCTATCTATCTGGATAAATATGTGAAGAAACAGTGAAGTGATCTATCCTCCTAAATCTGTAGTCCTTGGGGCAACTGCTGTCTTTTGGTGACCTTCAGTGTCCCATAAGGTGGCACAGTGGGTTGCCTAAGGCAAGTACTCAGTCAATTGTGGCTAAAGAATCTCGTAGTGACTTCCCTTCAGGGATGCTTTCAGTCAAACAAATTAACATTATGGTTTCGAGATATATTTGTTGAAAGAAAATGCATGTGACCCTGAACATTAGTAAGATATTCTGGAATATGCAGAAGACAGGGTCTTAACATGTCTTTCTTAGTGTCATATATCGTCATTTAATTTAACAAATTCATTATAGGTTCCTATGCAAAGGATAAAGCCTATTAGAAGTCAGGCACCTTGTATTAATGTGGGCTGTCAGCTTTCTCTTTGACAGCTTCCTCCATCCTACCAGCTCTGCTCTCTTGGTTTCTCCTGTTTCCAATAACAGAATGCCAAGAATTTTATATTTTATTATTAAGGGCTAGGGGGATGATTCAATAAAGTGTTTACCATGCAAACATTTGGGATTGAATCCAGATACTCACCATCCATGAAAAAAGTGTGCAGAAATGGGAAGTGCAGAAAGGGGAAGATTCCTGGAACTTACTGACAAATCAATCCAGTCAAATCAGTGAGCTCCAGGTCCATTTAGAAATATTGTCTCAGGAAATTAGATGGAAAAGGATTGCAAACATTCTGTGTTTACCACTAGTCCCTGTACATGTATCCACACAGATATGTGCATACTCACACACACACACACACACACTCGTACACACAATGAACATCCTCATGTGCACACACATGCACACATACACCCCCAATTTGTACTTTAAATTGATTAATATGTATGAAATAAATATGAGTGAAGCTACATAAAGTTCTTTACTGAGATAAGGTCTTATTCTCTTCAGCCCAGGATGACCTTAAATCTGTGACCCTCCTGCCAGCCACTGGGAATATGGGCTTAGGTAGTCCTGCCCATCTAACGATTTTGTTTTAAGTAGGTTTTATAGCTTTTTTCTAAGTGTTTTTATGCATGTGAATGCACTTGTACAGATGTGTTTGGAACATTCAGATGCTGGTCAAATGGGATTTTATCACAATGGTTCAGAAACATTGAGAATATTTTTTTAATTTTTTTATTATTATTATTTATTCAACTATGCGTATGTGCGCATGTATGTGCACGCATGTGCACGTGTGTGTGTGTGTGTGTGTGTGTGTGTGTGTGTGTGTGTGTATCTGTGTATGTGTAGAACCACGGACGAATTCGCGAACCACCATGGACGCCTCCACCTCCTTCTGCCCCGGGATTCACAGGCTTCGCCCTACCAGGACCAGAAGCACAGGCCGCCCCGGCTTCCGCCTGGCGTCTATACGTGGGATCTGGGATCCGAACTCAGGACCTTCTGCCTGCAAAGCGGAGACTTAACCCCTGAGCCACCTCTCCAGCCCCGAGAATATTTTTTAGAATCAATCCTTCGTATTACACCATAGATCATGAAGTACTTCCCCCAGCAGTTAATTATTGAGAACCTGCCTTGTCCCTTTCTGTTTGAGAAGCTAACTGCGAATAATGTGAAGATGCTTCCATCTAACTATTGTTCTGGTGATATGTACAAGTTACGAATGAGTACATAATAGCAATATGATGAAAAGTAAATTGATGCAAAGGAATGAAGTGTGCTGTGGTAGAACAGCTGGCTGGAAAGGAAGATCTCTTTACTGAGGTGAGTAGGGGCATCTGGGGAAAGGTTTCGAATGGCAAAGAAAAGAGCATATGATAGACTTACACTGATTTCAGTCTGCAGGCCAGCTCAAGTCACTATATTTCAACCTGCATCTCCACGTTGAAATATAGCCTCCCTGTCAGATTGTCAGACTTCAATGCTTTGATCATGCAAGATGCATCTGATTTGACTATCTTTTTGCTGTTATCCTAAAAGCCCCCATTAATAGAAGCTATTAAGATAAAATTATTAAGGACTAGCTAGAGATTCAAAGACAATAAACAGCTTGCTTTTCACAAAGTTCACTTGCTGCTGGTTGCCATCATTTTGGACTATATATCAACCTAAGGTAAAAGAAATAACAGTGTGAAGGACTGAGAGATGAGGTGGCTCAGTGGCTAAAATGCTGAACAAGAATGACAAAGAACCTGATTTCAGACCCCTAACATATCAAGTAAATGATGCTAGCTGGGTATAGCAGACTGCCTGTAATTCCAACCCTGGAAATCAGACCCTGAGAATCACCAGAGCAAGTTGGCTAGTCAGACTAGTCCTAGTAATATGCTCTGGGTTTATTAGAAACCCAAATTCATAATAACAAGGGTTGTGAATATGTCCTGTTAAAGAAGAGTTAAGAATATTTTCTGCTAATACTCATGGGCCTCCATAGGAACACGCACTCAAGTGCACCTATGTACATATAGTCACCCACATATGCCTACCCCATCCATATTCAATAAAAAGCACAAACACACCTTCACGCACATGTGCTCATGTGTGCACACACACATGCATGCACTATATACATCTGTCATATGTACATATATGAAGGAAAGATGAGCAAGTTTGACTCCTAACACTAAGCAGTCAATGAGCATGTGTTCTCTTAAAAAAGTGAAACCAGGGCTGGAGATATGGTGCAGGGGTTAAAATTCTGCCTTACAAAGAAAAAGTCCTGAGTTTAGATTCCAGGTTTCATGTAAAAACACCCGCCAGGTAGAAATGACAGTGGCCTTCACTTCAGCCACGGTGGAAGGACCTTGGGAAATTCCAGAGCAAAGCAAAAGGGAGGTAGAAACAATCCAGGATGATTCCTGAAGTCACCCTTGGTTTTCCACAGGGACACACAGTGCCTTCTGAAGGAAGGAAGGAAGGAAGGAAGGAAGGAAGGAAGGAAGGAAGGAAGGAAGGAAGGAAGGAAGGAAGGAAGGAAGGAAGGAAGGAAGAAGAAAGGAACCAGAAAGTGGATGAGATGTTAGACACTGCAATAGTCAAGCCCCCTTTTAGCATATCTAAACTCTGGCATCCCTCAGTGATTGTATCAATTCTATTCAAAGTGAAAAGGGATTCATTTTTCATGACAGTTCTTGAAAGGCTAAAATAATAGAGAAATCTGATGTTTCTTTCTTAGTGTGACAATTCACAGAATTAAAAATCAACAAAAATTTGCCAAAAGGACATGACAAACTGGAAACAAAATCGTCTCAGAGATTGATGACACATCATCGCCAGCTTGAAATATCTGTCCTAATCCTTTACATTCAATTTTTATCAACCACTTAGGCCAGGGATACATTTAGTCCATTAACCTCAGCTATTTTTTTCCCTAAGTAACTTTGGAAAATGCAAGAACAAGTTTAAAATTAAATAGATTTTCTTGTGCTTTATAAGATATGCAGTTGACCTTTTATATTTAACAGAAATGCTCAGGTTTTTTTTCTAAAAATGATTGGATACACCATTGCATAGGACATAAAACATCTCTTCTTGCGATGTCTCCTATGTCCTTTCTTTCATCATTAGTGCATTTATTATTCATTTAGCTCAGTGTGTAAGATCATTTCTACAAAGAGATACTCTTAGATCATTTGTGAAACTGAAATAGCATATGCAGAAAAATCTGATAGCAAAGACATTAGAAACTTACATCTTTATATTGTTCTTCACTAGGATATAGATGCAGACATAAATAACAGAAAAATAGGAATAGAAAGATTTCTAAAGGCAGAAGCAAAATCTTGCTGAAGGTTCAGCCAGTAAGCTCAGAAGCAGTGAGAAGAGAGTCAGGCAGACCAGACAGGCTCAGCTTGTAGGGAAGAGAGACAGAGCAGATTAGAGGAGGAAAAGTGCAGTCTTGAGCTGGACTTTTGGACAATATGAAATTTCTCTACATGCTTTATCAACTTTATAGTGATTGTGGCCAGATAAGTGGGCATAAAGCATGATGTTCACATATAAAACAATATTAATCAATGCAAGGAGAATCTCTTTCAAAATGTTCAGTATCATAGATAGAAATGGAAGGCATACTGCTAAGAAAATGGACAAACTCAGAGAGTCAAATGGGAAATACATGGAAAAATCTGAAACAACCCATTCTTTTTTTTTATAAAAAATTATTTTATTTTTCTAGTTTTACAAATATGTTGAGTACTTATCCTTGCTTCCCTCTATTCCCCCTCTGTCCATTCCCCTTCTTTCCCTTCATCAATCCATTCCACTCCCTCCCAACGTCTTGCCTGTTTAGCAGATTTTTTTATTAATTTATTTTTCTGCTCATACTAACATAATAGGTACCTCTGTCTCCTTCCTCCCTCCATCCCCTCCCTGGACCTCCCTATTCCCTCCCCCCTTTTCTCCTTCTTTTTCCCCCTTCCTCCCATTCTCCCAGTGCCCCCTCCCCCATCTCTGAAGCACCCTTTAATGTGTATATCAAACTTTCCTCTGGGTCCTCCTCTCTGATGAGGCGTAAGGACTCAGTGGCATTTCCTAGAACTCTTTCTTGTGTTCCCCTTAAGTATAGGAACACTATTGTGACTGTTAATCCCTTGCTTCTAAGGATCCTAGTGCCTTTAGTCCATGCTAGACTTTGAGGGATCAATGATATGTAAGTCATTGCGCAAATCATGCAAAGTCCTAGTAAAATTGCTTCGGCCCTAACTTGTGTGGAGTATCTTGCATATCATGACTCCTACCATCCTTATGCTCTCACAGTCTTACTGCCCCCTCTTCCGCAAATTTCCCCGAGCCTCAAGATGGGGAGAGATTAGGCAGGCCTGATTCCAGGTGGTTGATATAAAGTCTCTGATGTTCTGAATTATGGTTTGTTGATTTTTTTTTCAATTTTGCTGTTCCTGCAATGCCCTTGGCTCCATCCTGATGGGTATTGGATGTCACCCCCTGGCCAGAGATAAAAAGCTGTTAAAATAGAGTCTTATTATAAGGATAGATTCAAAGGTAGATAGAATAAGAGTAGGAGACTGCGGTGAGGGGTGGGTCAGTCTCCCATTGCAAAATGGTTACCTTCTATCTGCCAGACTGTATGCCCACCCTTTCTGGTAAAATCTTACCCCATCAGTTGCAAGTGATCAGAAAGGACAATCTGTGAGCTTAGCCAGATGTCTCATTACTTACTTGCAGTCCTTGATGGTGGCCTATTATCGCTGCTGTAGCATGATTCCCTCTCTCCATGTTTCTGGTGGGACCCTCCTTCCCCTTCTCTCTTGTTTATAATCTTTGCAATTACTATAGGTATTACAGATATTTATCTTTGAATGTGACTCTAAGTGGGTTTGGTACTAGCATCCACCTATTAGGGAGTACATACGGCGCTTCATTTTCTATGTCTGGGATACTTCACTCAATATGATTATTTCTAATTCCATCCATTTCCTGGCAAATTGGATTAATTCATCATTTTTGATGGATGAGTAGTATTCCATTGTATAAATATACCACATTTTCCTTATCCACTCGTCAACTGTTGGACATTTGGGCTGGTTCCATGACTTTGCTATTGTAAACAGTGCTGCTATGAACATGGTCATGCTTGTGCTATCGAGGTGAATTTTTGCTGTATGGGGGGTTATTCCCAAAAGTGGGATAGCAGGGTCAAATGGCATTTCGATCTTTAACTTCTTTAAGAATCGCCAGACAGTTCGCCAGAGTGGTTGTATGAGCCTGCATTCCCACCAGCAATGTAGGAAAGTTCCCCTCTCTCCACATCCTCTCCAACAGTTGGTGTTGTTTGTATTGTGGATTTTTGCCATCCTGACAGGGGTGAGATGATATCTCAGGGAAGTTTTGATTTGCATTTCCCTGATGGCTAAGGATTTGGAGCATTTTTTAAGATATTTGTTAAACATTTTAATTTCGTCCTTGGTAAAGTTTCTTTTAAGTTCCAGGGCCCATTTTTTACTTGGCCCATTTTGTGAAACAACCATTCTTTAAAGCAGAGACTAGCCTGGTGTTTGATGGAGTGGACAAAATGAAAATTAACAGGTGGTGGCCTAAGGGCATAAACTTTCTGAAATCTACTCTGTAGTATAGTGTTCCTTCCCAGTACACTCAGTTAAAATTTCCTGAAATAGTAAAACTTACACTGTGTTCATACATACATGTGAGCACACGCACTCAAAGGCATACTAACATAAAAATAAGATGGAAGGGTGAAAGGAAACTCTGAAAGTCTGTCTACGCACTTGCTACCCATGATGATTCTATGGGCATCTCCTCAGCCCCCTGCTCATTGTGCTTTAATGCACAAATTCTTGCTTATCCCTCATACCTCCTATGGTGCTTTAGAAATAATGATGCCACATTACCTTGAAATGCCATTGTAAATGTTCCTTTCATAAGAAAAGGAACAATTTTCCCCATGTCCTCTGAAGCTACACTGCTATCAACATCTAAAAACAAGAGATCAAAGTTATGGGGCTTGAAAGCCATTAAATATTGTGAGATGCATGAAAATCCATTTTCTAATGAATCCAAAGAACAAATGCCAAAGGCCTAAACTACAGCGAAGGTGGGGGAAGGAAGTGATAAAGAAAGGCCGGAAAATTTCTGGGTACATATAGTTTTAGAACAAGGACTAAGTTCAACTGACAACAGGAAGCCACATACTTCATGAGGTTGGTCAGATAAACACCTAGCTTTCACAAATTTTTAAGTAATCCTTCAGTTCTGAGTTAGAGTACAAGAAGTCCCCCCATACAAAGTTTCATGCAAAAGCTTCCAGTGTTTCAAATGTTTCCACTGAGTTCAAATCAGTTTAAAATATGAACTAGCCAAATTAAAATTTACCTCATAGATTCATCTCATATGATTTGACTTCTGAGTTAAGGTCCAGTGAAAACAACCCAACTGCAATTCCATGTATAACCATAAACTGATGGCTGATATGAGGTACACCAGATGAACATCAACACAACTCAGGAAGACAATCAAAACACCTTCTATTATTTGGATCAACTGTCATTTAACATAATTTGCAGTGACACATGGGTATCTTAGATGAATTCAATTTTGAATGTTTATTTTGAAGCGAATCATTTTCAATAGATGGGCATCTGTTGCACAATGGGTTCATATATACATGATATTAATATACATACATAAATCATATACATGTGAAAACAAAAAAATTCTGTTATTATTTATGTGCAAATATTGAATGGATATTTTTTCAATATGACCATAATGGAGTCACTATGACATACTTAACAGGTATGAAATCCAAGAGTTTTTACTCAATTCTAAAATATTCCTTGTAGTAAAAAAAATAGGGGTTGGAGAGATGGCTCAGGAGTCAGACTCTGCCTTAAAAGCAGAAGGACCTGAGTTTGGATCCCAGATTCCATGTTAAAATACTAGGCAGAAATGGCAGCAGCCTGCACTTCCACCTCTGGAAGGCGAGAGCAAAGCAAAAAGGAGGTAGAAACAATCCTGGATGATTCCCTGAGAAAAACTTTAGTCTCCACAGGCACATACTGTGCCCTCTGGTACACACACGTACGCGCGCGCACACACACACACACACACTAAATAAAATTAAAATTTTTTTAAATTTAAAAAGAAATAATCCTTATTGCTATTTAGCAAATTTTCTTTTATGAAAATTGCCACCAGTACTGGTGGCAAAGCCTTGTTAAATTTCATGATATTTCAAGGAAGACTCAGCATTTACTCTTGTGTTGTACAGATGTTTCATTCTTGAAGCAAAGGGAAAATGTGATTAGTGATAGTTGGTATGACTTATTCTTTTAGTTAAAACCACAGCAGATAGTGTATTGCATTGCAACCTGCCCTTCTGATGCTGCAGTATGAAAATTAACTTGCTGTGTTTGCCGGCGGCATATATCTGTGTTGTATGCTTACTGAAATTAATAAATTTGCTGGGAGTTCACTGATCACCCCTTAGACTGCTTTTATTTTAAAAGATTCAGAAAGAACAACCTGAGAATCAGTCACCCTTTACATGGGGCTTTTAAACATGCAATCCAGCCTGCGGTGATGCAGTATTACACAATTATACTGGCTGAACAACCTCTTTCCAAAAACACAGTAAGGAGAAACTCAGCATGAATTTATACAATACTCATTATTCAGTGGTGTGAACTCCATGATCAGCCAACTACAGAATATAGTTGCAGCAAGAGAAAAAGCTCTGCTAACCTTGGGCGTCCTGGGAATGTGTCCCTCTACCTCTCAAACTCCTTGGGTGGGATACTGTAATCTTATAGCTTTTTCCACTGCTGTAAAATTAATCTTTATGGCTATAGGATACACTTCAGTGCAAAGTCTGTACTTGTAAATTTCATTCTTACTGTGTTACACAGTTAAGATACAATTATCAGTTGGGGTAATGCTCACAATACCTTCAAACTGCCATCTGACCTTGGATGCTGTAATTCCCTTTTCCTCTATTCATTATTTTTATATTTAAAATCAGAGGGTTGGTATGGATTCTAAGGTCTCATTATGCTTCGATATCCAATATCCAGTATCCACGTATGTATATGGTGCACAAAGTCATTTAGTTTTGAATTTGAGAACATAAGCTGACATCAAGTGTGTGTCAGCGGTAGCCGATACATGAAAAGTAAACAAACAATAATTATTACCTCTCATTGGCTAGTTTTTTTCTACAACACTCTGAAATGATTGCTGTTTATTTTTATTCATCTCTTGAGAAGATGGGCCTAACGCCTAAAATAAAATTTGTGGAGTTAATTTCTTATTGGATAAATGAAAGCAGTATGTATAGTTTCTTGTGTGCTGCAGTGAGTCTTCGGGGGGGGGGTGTACGTACAAGAAATGCACTTTTGTGTGTGTGCCTCTGGAGGTCCAAGAATTATATCAGAAATCATCCTAGATTGCTCTATCCCTTATTGCTTTGTCCTAGGATTTCCCAGGTCCTCCCTTCCAGGATCAGAGTTTCAAGCCACTGTCAAATCCACCCAGAAGTTTTGTTTTTATCTGGAGATTTGAACTCACATCCTTTTGCTTGAGAGGCAGAGGCTTTAGCTCATAAACTATTTCCCCAGCCTATTGCATATAAATTTCATGAAGAAAAATAACTTTTGGTACCTTCAAAGTATGTAGGGAAGTGTAGAAATACCTAAAGAAGTTAGTAAATAGCAGAGACCCTCAAAGTCCATGGCCTTCTTTATAGAAATGTCTCAACAATAGCTAAAACTACATATGCAGGTAATAACTTCTGAGCAGCTGCAGTGACGGGAGACTTTTATTTGAGGGAAACGCTTTCATAAGCAATGTTTAATGAGAAGATCTTGTATTAAAATATCAATGTCACATTTGGTCAAACAAATATGAATGTCACGTTTATTGACATAAATATTTTTCTATGTAAAAAATAGACATTTATTCAAGCAAATGTAGTGCACTGTTATCTAAATAACTAAGATTTTAGAGCCACACCTTTTAAAAATATTTTAAAAATTCAAATTCTGTCAGCACATATGGTTAATCCTAATTCTCAGCCATAATGACTTCATGTACTTTATATTTTATAGAACACCTTGTGGTGGGAGTGATGTGGAGAAGATAAGAAGTCCTGCTTCCCTTACATGCTAGAAAATAAAGGTAATACATATACACACTCAAGTATTCACTCATTCATTCATATGGAGAGAAGAAATAACCTAGAAAACGAAATCAGTAATAGGTTACCATGAAGGAATTCTGCTTTAAAACTAGTAGGACTTTAACAAAAGCATGAAACATGGCTAAAATTTAGAAAGCCAGATACAAAAATAGATACATCAACCAATGGATCAGACAGAGGATCCAGATATAAACTTCAGCACATACAGCCATTTAATTTTGACAAAGATACCAAAAATGCATGCTTGAGGAAAAGACAGCATCTTCAACAAGTGGTGTTGGGGAAACTGGGCATCTATATGCAGAAGAATAAAAGTTGACTGTTGCCTCTCTCCTTACACAAAACTCAACTCCATTGTCTGAGTAAAAGGAATTGCCCCTATCAGGGGATGGCCTGAAGGGAAGCAACTTGGTATGCCACAGAAGCCTGAACCCCCCACAAGAGTAGACAAGCTAGAGAAAACCATAGAAGGGTCCATAGAAGTATATAGGCAGGAGGGTGGGAGGGAGTGGAAGGGATTGATGAAGGGAAGGGATGGAATGGGAGGGAGGAGGTGGAGGAAAGCAGGGATGAGTGCTCAATATGCTTGTTAAAGTAGAAAAATAAAAATAAATAAATAAAGATTAGAAAGCCAGAAAAGAGAGCAAAAAGAAATTGTCAGAACAAGAATTCTATGCTCAGACAATTTGGAAGCTCAGGATAACCTAGGAGTATGGAAAAAGATGAGCTCTTTGGAAAATTGCTTCTAAAAATAAAATATGGTAAGTCACTCCTTAAAAAAATGCACTGAATCTGAAAAGAATAATGTAGAAACATGGAGATCAGTGAGGAAGTTTTTATGCTAATCTTGGTACAAAGTAAACTGCTATAAAATGAAACTAGAGAGAATTGATACAACATATCATCATAAGATAAATATTGCTGGTATTCAACTGAATAACTGCTATGGGGGAGAGAGAGAAAAATCATTGAAATTAATATATAGTGACCAGGTACATACCTTGAGACACGGAAAAAAATAAATATTAAAGAGCGTAAGAAGGAGGCAGTTTGGGTTAGGTGTCTGAACATGAAACATGAAAGAGTTAGTGATGCCAGGTTTGAATCTAAATGTATCAAAAAATAGAAATGGAAAAAGCATAGAACATAGTCTGAATACAGTGAGTATAGTTGTGAACTATTGGAAGCGTCAGCAGAGACACATTCAATATGAAAGTAAAGTAGGGCGGGAATTTAGATTCCTTAAGGGTAGAAAACATTCGAAGAACATGATAAAAGTTAAGAATCATCATTTTATATAAACACTCATACTAAAATATACATAATTTGCCAACCCACTTTGGAACTCAGCTTACATGAACCTAATCTGAAATCATGAAGTAGTGAAACTTGGTTTGGATAAACTTGTCTGTTGCTTACTCAACATCTTTGATATGTAAAAATCTTAATATTCTGCACACCTCATTTCTCCATGGTGCTTTCCTTGATGTTCATAACAATCACTGATGTCGAAATTAATGTCTTTCTTTACAGAAAAAAATGCCTAAAATCAGGAAGTAAACAAGTAAACTGAGAGTTTCTGCATATGGGCATAAATCTTTATCCCTAACAGAGAGATATGATTCTTGCACTTGCTAAAATACCAAGGAAGGTTTTATTCAAGACTAATATACTGGGAGAAGCCTACCACAGTGCAGCCTAATTCAAATCCCAACTCAACAAAGACAACTGGAATGCTTTTGTGTTTAAGACAGGGTCTCCATATGAGGACCAAGCTGGTTTCAAACGCAATCCTCCTGCTTCTCAAGTGCTGGAATTACAGATGCTGCTGCCCTGCCCCTAAAGGTTGGAGATTTATAGCCAATAAATAGAGCAAAGTAATCTGCACATGAAAGTGACTAAGAAGACTTGGTTGTCTTAGTCTGGTTAAAGGGTGTTTTGGTAAACTCAGAACAGGGTAACTAGATTTCAAAGGTAAGGAAATGTCCTGTAAACTAGTTTAGTAAGATTCAACTCCAGGTGAGCTCAGCTGACCCTCATCAGAAATCAGCATGATTGTCAAAAAGATAAGGTTAAGGGGACTGTCCCTATCAGTAGGTCTACCCAAGGAAGGGCCACTTAATGATCCCCCACTATAGCAGACAATCCAAAGGGAACTCTGGGACCCACAGAAGCAGACAGACAGAAGGGTGGGATAGAATGGAATGAATTGATGAAGGGAGGAGAGGATGGGAGAAGAAAGAAAGAGGAAGAGGAAAAAGAGGGGGGACAGGGACATTTATTCATTATGCTTGTAAAAGTAGGAAAAATAAAATTCAATTTAAAAATAGAAAAGCTCAGTAAGTCAAAAAATTTTTTTAATTTTTTTATTTTTCTTGCTCATACAAACATAATAGGTACCCCTGTCCCCTCCCTCCCTCCACCCCTCCCTGGACCTCCATGCTCCCTCCCCCTTTTTCCTCTTCCTTTCCCCCCTCCTTCCCTTTCTCCCAGTGCCCCCTCCCCCATCTCTGAAGCATCCTTTAATGTGTATATCAAACTTTCCTCTGGGTCCTCCTCTTTGATGTGGTGTAAGAACTCAGTGGCATTTCCTAGAACTCTTTAAGTCAAAAATTTTTTTAAAATATTTATTATTTATTCAATTGTGTGTGTATGCGTGTGCGCGTGTGTGTATGTATATGTGTGTGTGTAGAACCACGGATGAATTCGGGAACCACCATGGACCGCCTCCACCTCCTCCTTGTTTACTCTGCCCCGGGATTCACAGGCTCCACCCTACCAGGACCAGAAACACAGGCCGCCCAGGCTTCCGCCTGGCGTCTATACGTGGGGTCTAGGATCCCAACTCAGGACCTTCTGCCTGCAAGGCAGAGGCTTAACCCCTGAGCCACCTCTCCAGCCCCCAGTCAAAATTTTTTTTTTAAAAAGATAATCTTCAGGGAAAATTACACAAAGTTTGGTCAAGGAAAGAGCTGTTATTACTCTCTGTGCTTTCAATATCTCATTCAAAAATATTCATTGACAAGTGTCTGAGCATATAACATAAGTCAGTAGATACACCATTGAAGAAAGTGGCTCTTCTTCCCCCACACCCAGTATTAACAGGCGTCCCAAGTGAAACTCGGTGAATCACATATACAAAAGGGCATGAATGCAGGAGGATACTGATCAGGAAAAAGAAGGTTCACAATGAGCATAGGAGGGAAGTTGGTATTGGGTACTATAAGGCAGAGTCCCAAATGAGCCATATCACGGACAAGGGATAGAAGTTTATGGACAATGCATTAGATGGAGACATGGGCTAATTCTTGAAGGGAGAAAAAGCTGTGTCAGAGGGAGATGTGAGGCTTTTGTAATCTAAATAAGGATCATGTAAACATGGACTTTACAAATGCTGGCCATGGGGGGGGGGTGCGTTAAATGACCAGCAAGTAGAACTTCTGCTTTGAATATGGAGGGGTGGAGGAAAGGAAATCTATCGAGTACTATGGGATAAAAACAGAATACATTCATTGCATTTGTCATGGTTTGAAATGTGTCCCATACATTCTCATGTGTTTGGCAAGGTCATGGCACCTTGAGAGGTGGAGCCTTGCTGGAAGAAGGCAGTCACAAGGGGTGGGCCTTGAGGGATTAGTCCCTACCAAGAAAAGTCTGTCTTTGGAGCAAGCAGTCTTGCAGCTCTCAGCCTCCAAGATGTCTGCAGTGATGCAGCCTCCTCCAGCTTCGACCAGCCAGCCATGCCACTTCCCCCATGAGAAACTGTATCCCCCCTCTAGAACCATAAGCTAAATAAATCTCCCTTTCTCCCTTAAGTTGCTTAACTTTGGGTGCTCTCTCACAGCAAAGTTAAGAGTAACCATTACAGTGTTCATGTAAGAAACTCTGAAAGAATAAAAACAAATTGAAAAATAGGCCAGAGAGGTGGCTAAGGGCCTAAGATTCTTCCTTACAAACAGAAGGTCCTAAGTTCATATCCCAGGACCCACATAAAAAATGCCAAGCTGATAAGGGAGTAGGCCTGCACTTCCAGCCCTGGTGGAAAAGTGTAGGAAATCCAAAAGCAAAGTAAAAAGGAGGTATAAGCAATCCAGGATGATTCCTGAACTCACCCTCAGTCCTCCACAGGGACACACAGTGCCCTCTGATACACACACACACACACACACACACACACACACACACACACACTAAATAAAGTCAAAACATGAACCCAAAAATTGAATTTTCATTATGTAGTAGGTGCTATGTTGAAAGGATGTCTTAATCAATTACAAAGGTTTGCCACTGCCCTTAGAGAGTGACAGTAGTTTGTCTTCCTCTTCAGGTCTCAGCTCAGAGTTCTACTCTATTACAAAGCTCTCCCAGGCTCTACTTTACCTAAATCAACAACCCTACCACAGGCTTCTTTTCCCAGGCTGATTAGTCCTCTTTATCCCCTTGTACTTTGTATCAGGTGATGAGCTATGTGGGTCAAGTTTATTCATTCCCAAACACAAGTATTAAAATTGAACAAATGGCAAGTTACTGAACAGTTGACAAATTTTGTAAAATAGAGAGAGTAAAAGTCAGAAACAGATAAGCAATTCTGGATGCTAATCACAAAGAGAATTCAAATAAATGCTATCTTTAGACACAAGAACCAAAGAAAACAATCCAGGGAATGAAAAGTAGGAAATTTCTACCAAACTTTGACATCCATGAGGCTTCTGAGCTATGTGAAATCTGAAATTTTCATTAGACCAAACAGCAAAGGGGCTGGGTTTTCTCTCATTTTCCTCATTCATAAATTGTGGACCAGGGAATGGTGGTGGACTATACCAATGCATAGTATAATGCACATGGGCAATCATTCTACATTGTGTGATGTCAAGGAATTAGGCTAGCATGGTATATATGAGAGAGCAGAGTTCTTAAAAGAGACAAGGACAATGGGAAAATGGTTGATAGAGCAAACTCCTGTTCATCCTTACCCATGTATTTTCTAGCACAATCATCATTTCTTATTGCCTGATGGAAAACAAAATTGTAAAGGAACATTTGAATCAGGAAATAAAGACTATACTTGAAATATCAGTGTCCTGGAATTGAGCCCTCTGTCTATCACCTGTTGGCTAAGGGATCCAAGGCTGGTGTTTAGACTCTCCTCTAATTTCCAAGTGAGATAAGTGGATGTGAGGGTAAGTGATGCTTCTCAAGTGGTGCTGATGAGTATCCCAAAGCCAACACCTACACAGGTCTCAGAGTATTACCTGCTACGTAGTAAATGTTCCACACATGCTTAACTTAGTAATAGAGGAGATGAATGATAGAATAGGCTGCATAACAAGTGCCAAGCATGATGCCGGGTGTCATGTCAGTTGTATGAGATGATTCCGGCTGCGAGGGTAATTATGGATCTGAAGTCTCTCATTCAGGGGATGCCTCACATCCCTTGTCTGTGCACACAGAGAGCTGACTCATCTGAGTTTGCACGGGGTGTCATCCCAATACTGGGTATTATGTGACTTGTAATTAATAGTTCAGAAAAGGTGCCAAACTCAGAACAAAAAGGTATGAAGAAGCCACTTCATCATGAAATGTGTATAGTTGCCAAGCCTTGCTTTGTTTACTTGTAAATTCAGTATCATGGCTGGCTTTCCTACATCTGGTTAAATGAGCTAAAGTGACAGCTTCATACACAATCATATTATGTGAATTCAAGCACCTTTATTTCTTTGTACCTCTGAGAATCTAGAATAATATTCCAATGTTTTAAACACTTTACCACTTGCTAATTCTGACCAGATAATTTCATATTCAGTTTATGTCCAAGTTCATAACCAACTAAAAATTATTTTCTGTCCTACCAATTCGGCATAAACAACACATTTGCTCTCATTAATAGATGTCTACATAGTGACCTCCACATTTCATTATTACAATCACATCCTATAATCCCAAATGTAAAATTATCATAAGTTACATAAAATAAATGAAGGTTGCATGAGGACAGGAATTTTTTCAACATTTTTCCTGCTTCTAATTTCCTCCCAAATACTCATTCCATGTTGAGAAGTGTTCATCAAAACCCAGACTCTGAGAGTTTAAGTGCCAACACATAGCACCTGCATCTCAGAAACTGATGATTACCCAGGGGGGAAGAGGATTGTGAAACATCAAGGTTATTTATCTTCACTCCTGGGGTGTTGCATGGAATATCAATTGTTAAAATTTGATGTGCATTCCAGTTGACCCCAAAACTGTCCTGTGCATTATGTCATCCCTCATTTGACAGAGCATAAAACTAAAGTACGCAACAGTGTGTCAGTAAGAGAACCAGGTGACACTGTCTGGGTCTCCTCCCATCCCTCCATCATCCCCCTCCCAACCATAATACACTTTCTTGTTTATGTTCTGTAGTGATTTGTGGTTATTTCCCAGATTTCCAGAGAGAATATCTGTAGCCAAATATTCACGAACACCTGTAAGGGAGCACAGAGCTCAAATACCCTGCCTTTCAGCAAAGTTATGGGATGAGCCCTTTACTTTTCCATTTATTCCTTGGTGTCTTTGCACCATGAAAAAAAAATCTATTCTATTTCTTCACTTCCAAACCAGAGGTGTCAGACAATTTGTGTTATTTGCATCAGTGATGAAGGGTTGTGGCCTGATAAACTACATAAACACAGATTTTGAATGTCAGGGGATTTGAGAAAGAAATAAATAGCATGTTCACTCAAATTTTGGAAACTTTTAAATGTTTCCAGTAAGGGATTGAATAGATAACAATTTTAAATTCCCAGATAAGTGGTCTAAGACTTCCTGCAGGTCAGAATCATCTTAGGAACTATTGAAAAGAGCTTTCTACCCCCAAGTGTGTGGTGCTATTGACTTGGCAAGCTGCCAGAATACAGGGACTTTCAGAGACTCCAAGAGAATGTAATTGTGTGTCCAGGGTTGAGAAGCATTATCTTAAGATATGACTGTAGCACAGCAGCTCCCCCTCTCCCTCACGACACCCCTACCTCACCACACACACATTAGACTTCCAGGGGCCTCTCTAAGCTACCAAGCTCAACTAAATCCAAATCAATGTAAACAAGGTCTGGTAAGCCTTGGTGATTTTTAAGGCTCTACGGGTGACTTTGACTTGCAGTCGAGTTTGGAAATCATACTGCTAAGAGTTATGATTCCATATGTGGCCTATAGTTTAATAAAAGCAAGCCAACAACACATACAACCACTGACATCAGTTAACCTGAAGGGACTGAGGAGTCTCTCAATATCAGATTCTGCCCCTTCACAAGCTTCCTGGCCAGGACCACTCACTGACAAACATGGCAGTCTCTCTTCAGTTTGCTTTCTTAAACATGGAAGGCTAGAGTTAATGTTTTGATGTTAAGGTATTGATGTCTTCCTTTTCCTTGTTTCTTTTCTCAAATCACTTGTGAATCTATTCTACTGATTAGGTCATTGGGAAAACTTTCAACCATGTATGTCTAATTACCACATAGTGAAAAATGATTGCCACCAACTACTTATCACTAAATGGTTGTCTAGTAAGCTAACTGCTAAGCCGAGAATTGAATATTCCTCATAATCAGAATTGACCCTTTTCTTGTCAATCATTCTCCATCTGTACTCACACTACCCTCTACCTAAATATAGAGTATGTAGTTCCCCCACCTTTGTCTCTCTCTGTATCTGACATGTTTTCCTTCCATATTCCTGTATGGTATTTACATGCAGTTAATGGAGACCAGAGATATACCTCATAGGTAGAGAAGTCCCCTAGCATTAGTGAGACTATGTGATTAATCTTCAATAACATGCAAAAAATCAGTTAATTATCCTTTTATAAAGATTACTGTTTCTAGTGCATGTGTATGTAGTAATAAAACTTCCTACAACAGAAAATCCATATCATCTTAGGTATAGTCTTCCTGTGGCTCATGTTACATTCTGGATATCAGTTTCCTAGTTTATATCTTCATCAGATTATAAAAAGAGATCCACAAAAAACTCAATTTGTAAGATCTATACAACCTATCTTAGCCATATGTATAGTTGGTTATTTTTTGGTTTTCTTGTTCTAATTTTTTTATGCTTACCCAGTTCAAGCTTAGTATATTACTAGCCAATATTTTCACAGGGTGTCTACTTGTGATATTTCAGAAACTGTGGTTGCTTGCAGAACATAAATTATAATTTCCTTTGGAAAATATTATAAGGGGTGGCTCTTTTTTTATTATTCAATTGTGCATGTATGTGTGTGTTTCCATGTGTGTATGTATATTTGTGTATGTGTGTGTGTGTGTGTGTGTGTGTGTGTGTGTGTGTGTGTGTGTAGAACCAGGAATGAATTTGGGAACCACCATGGACTGCCTCCACCTCCTCCTTGTTTACTCTGCCCAGGGATTCACAGGCTCCATCCTACCAGGACCAGAAACGCAGGCCGCCCCCGCTTCTGCTTGATGTCTATACGTGGGGTCTAGGATCTGAACTCAGGACCTTCCGCCTGCAAAGCAGGTGCTTAACCCCTAAGCCACCTTTCCATCCTATAAGGGGTAGCTCTTTATCTTCACTGTATGTACGATACACCTTATGGTGTTTGTATAATAACAAGTCATCCATGACTGAATTAGGATACTGCTGGCTTTCAGAGTTCATTTCAATATCACCAATTCTTCCCATTCAAAAGGAACATGAAAGTTCTTACCAAAGAGACAGAATACCACCAGTCTTGTTCTCATGGTAAAAAGAAGAACATCATTACAGGAAGGAAACAAAAAGATAACAGGAAAAAAAACTTAACCTAAATTACAATCAGTGGATGAACAGATAATAAAAATGTGCTACACATACACAATGGGGTACTATAGCTGCCAAGAAAAAATGAAATGAAATTCACTGGCAAATGGACGAAATTGGAAAGTAGACTGATGAGGTATTTCAGATGCAGAAAGACAAGCATCATGTATTCTTCTTTATATGTGGATGCAGCATTGAATCTACAGAATGATGCATTTAATAGAAACTCTTAAGAGAGCATGAGTTGTGGGGAAATGTGGGATGATTCTAAAAGAGAATGTTAAGAGCACAGAAGAGTAAAAGGTAGAAAGGGGAATAATAGGAAGTAAGTTTTAAATTTGAGGAAAATAAGGGTGTAGGAAGAGTAAAAATGAGCACTAAATATGTAAGATACAGCCAGACAGAACCATTTATTTCACAAATCTATCACAAAAATACAATTTCTCCAAAAATTTAACCTACATACACTACACAGGGGAATACAGAAAGAGTAGAGAAAACATAAATTGCCCTGAGCTGTACCTATTAGAAGCCAAAGGCAATAAATACCAGTTATATGATACATCCTAATAACCTGTTGGCCAGAAAAACCTAAAAGATCCCCAAATAATACAGGTATTTGCCATTGCTCTTGGTTGCCTCCCAGACCCTGATAGTAAGACCCTATTGCTGATGACATCACACTCAAGGATCACATGACATGGAGAAAGCAAACTGGAATGGGTATGGAAGCTTTCTCCTAGTCAGCTAGCCTTCACAGTTCCAGAAGGTATTATATACAGCTGTCAGCAGTCAATGGTCTTACTCAGCTGTGAGTGCAACAGTGGGATGTAATATACAAGGGTCACCAAATGCTATCAGATTAGATCTCAAGCTTGCAATTTTGGCTGAGAACACATGCCCACTACTATAAACCTAGCCAAATGCATTGTGAGCGAGGAGACCATAGGCCCTAGGTAGGATTAAACTTATTGCTAACTCTAAGTACTTGATAATAAACTACCATCTAAACACTACTTATACCTATGGATTAGAAAAACTCTCAGCACTCAACCAGCAAGAATTATCTTGAAATGGAAGATAGGCAATGCAGAAAAATACAACTGGTCAAAGTAAAGTTAATAACTGCAGAGTGCTCAGCCTTAAACAGGATATCAAAACTATCCACTAACCCAAGTCTTACAGAACCTTGCAGAAGAAGAGGCAATAAGAATGCAAGAGCCTAAGGAAGGGGAGAAGTGCAGTCAGACAGTATCTCTGGTCCTGACAAGGCTCCCATATTCAAGAATTTACTGCAACAATGTCTACTTCCATGGACCTGCACAATAGTTGGTTTATCAACATTTCACTGTGGATGATGATGGAAGATCTCAGAAAATACTATACCTCCATGAAAGTCTATTGAAACTTCTGGCCAAACCTCAGAAAGGGAACTTCCTTACTCAGTGATTTACCCAATGATGGGTCATCCATACCCCAGCCAGGTAATTAATTACCAGTACAGACATCCCAGATGAAACTCAATGAGTCACATGTAAAAACAGACACAAAAGTTGGAGAGAGACTGGCTCAAAAGGTGACTTCTTGTAATTATGTATGAAAGTGTCAAAGAATTAAAAAAAAAAAAAAGCTCTTTTCTTGTTTGTGAAACTCCCATGTTTAGGCTGTTTAAAGATCCCCACCATAATACATGCTGCTTCTGAGAAATAAGGAAATTCCCATTTGGTACAACTGATTCTAAGAAAAATTGTATCAGTGATAAAGATGGATGTAACTGACCGTGCCTCTTTTCTTTAAAACATAAAATATGAATTAAAAGATGGGTAATTTGGTGAAAAACACATATCCTTGCTGGAGAAATCTTAGATGCTTTTATAATTTTGAAAAGACCATAAGAGATGCTAGTAATTAGTGTATTAGAATTTGTTGGAAACTATATCAAAGTTGACTGGCTATTTATGATAGTCTAAGGTACCTTCATTAATGTGTTAGATTCTTCCACACCATTTTATTGGTGTTGAAAATTTGAAACATAAGATGTGGGCACAGGGATGCTACTGTCTCCTATTCTCTGATACGGGCTATTTGTCAAGCACATATTGACATTCAAGGTTAATTCAATGAAACAGAGGAGAAGATAAGAAGCAAAGAAAAGATTTCAAGTATATTTATTTCACATTTTTTCTGATATCTACACTTGTATGTAACTCAGAACACAGACAATCCCAGTAATGAAATCGTTTGGTTTATCCTTCCAATAAAAAAAGAGAGAGATTTTACTTAAGTTCAGTCTTTCCTACCAATCAGTAGATGGGTATAGAAATGCACGGACTTCTTGATTCAAAAAATTTCATACTTTACAATTAAAAGCTAAATCCCTATTGCCTACATACCATTAGTTATAGTGACCCTAGTAAATCTTATCTGTAACAAAGCTATTTCCAGGCATATGCTTTTATCTTGAATCCTTTAACAATCCCTAAATATTTCTATTGTTTGAATTATCAGAAAATGTGACAGGGTCTTATCAGTCCAAAAGTCTGTGGTTTCTTTCCTTCGTTCCTTCCTTCGTTCCTTCCTTCCTTCCTTCCTTCCTTCCTTCTTCCTTCCTTCCTTCCTTCCTTCCTTCCTTCCTTCCTTCCTTCCTTCCTTCCTTCCTTCTTCTTTCCTTCCTTCCTTCCTTTCTTCCTTCTTTCTTTCCTACCTTCCTTCCTTTTCTCCTTCCTTCTTCCCTTGTTTCCTACCTTCCTTCTTTTGTCTCTCTCTGTATGTCCCTCTCCCCTTTATGTATGTAGGATATACTCAATAATGTTATTAATTATTATATGACAATTTAATATATATGCGTTATGTATAAAATACACATATATATGTATTTTAATCTACATATTAAAATTATCTATGTTTTTAAAAGGTACCACAGATTTACATGTAATTAATCTTCATATGTGATCTAAGGATTAGATTTAAATTGTATTTCTACTACTTCTAAGATACTAAACTGTGTTATAAAACAATAATTTTGACTAAAATTCTCTAACAGTTTAAGTTTGGGTAGGAATGGCACAAATCCTGTCTCCACTTGACCTTTTCACTTTAGATCTTGTTGCATAATGTGCTCTAAGTTTATGAAATGCCAAATCTGAGCACACATGACATCTAACAGGGCATTGACCAAGATGTCACCTATGAACCAACCTGAGGATGGAAGATACAGAAATGCATCAATGCCCCATTGTCTAGCACTGCCGCCCCTCATGTGCCCAAGATGATCACAATGCTTCAGTCTTGCTCCCATCCACCGTACAGAGTTCTAATGGCCATTTGCCCCCATTACTTATAGTCACTCCTACTTGTCCTACACCGACCGAGTATACCTTTCATTGTTTCCTTCCCTTGTGCATTTCTATGGAAGTCAACTTAATAACCAATTTCAGATAACTTAATTATAGCCAATACAGGCATGAATTTGCAAATCAAATTATGAAAATGGTTTAGAAGTTTAATGAATAAAATCCAAAGTATAAAAATGCAAATTGATGCCAAAATCAATTAGCTCAATGTCACATTCATGTAATTTGTCCTTTTGGACTCCATGTTCTCTCCAGTGAATCACTAACTATATTGTGTGCCACATGGAAAACAGCCAGAATGGATAAATAGTCCTGGAAGAGATAGCTGTGTCTGCCAAAAAGTAACTCTCAGTTGTTGAAAAGCAGCTCAAAATGTGAAAAAGACCATGTATTGGGACTAGGCTTAATACCAAGGGAAGAATAATCTCCCTGAGCTCAGGTATTCACTGGAAACTTAGTGTATTATCCAGTCTCATTCTGACGTAGTCCTTCCATCCCATTGCAGGAGATGCTTTCTGTGAGCTGTCCTCAACCCATCGGCCATGCCCCAGCCCAGAGTCATTGGAAAGTCAAATAGCAGTCACTGAAGAAGTTCGGGTTTGATAAACTTGCTTTTATACCCCAATACCAATTACACAGACAACAAAGCTCAGACAAATTTTTGTCACATAAAATACTTATTAACTAAATATTTATTAGCAAGTTGGCCTAAGATAAATCCAATGTGCATTTAGGACTCAGCCACTCCTGCCTTCTGTTTGTTTCGTGCATTTAAAACACCAGCTTACATTACACCTTCACTGGCGATGGTCTATCCAAGACCCATCCAGAGCTGCTGGTCCTAGAGTCGTCACCCTTACAGTTATTACTGAACAGCAGAAACCCGAGTCGATAGTTAGATACTAGAGCTTCTCAGATTTTGCCAAAAAAAGGGTAACGTTTTTTCTTGAGTCTTAGAGCCAGTTTAGATAAACATATGGAATGTCTCAAATGTCTGACAATCCATTTCTTTTAGAAAGCTTCAATGTTACTAAGAAAGGTTCACATCTAGCATTCATGCGCTCATGATATTAACTAATAAGACATCAAGTTTATCAGTAAAAACCTGGTAGTGAGGGGAAAGGTGGCAGAGCTTCCATTGCACCTCAAAATTACAAACTTTAGAAATGGGGGTCTTAATGATTTATAGTGTGCATAATGTACATCTCGATTACACTTCTAGATATCTCTGGGGACTCGCTAATAAAAATGTATTTATTTGCTATACATACAGGAAACACACACACATGACACATTAGTGTATGAAGCAATTTTCTATGTTGAGGTTTGAAAAATAACTTATTGCTGTCACAGTGCTGCTCAGGACCTGCTCTGGATATCATTTCTGCTGGGCCCACCCAGGATTTGCCCCAGGGCATGGCCCAGCACATGGGACTAAAGATGGCGCTGAGGGCAAGGGTCTTGGCCGTTACCCTGATCACTGTACAGAGAGCCCTAATTGGCTTCTAGATATCTACCTGCTTCCTGTGCTGAGTAGCATTGAAATTGACCATTGGCACCTGAAGGTTGCCTTGACCTTGTGACACAATTGGATGCCCATTTCGTGCCTTGGGGTCCTTTGTCTATATAAGTCCTTTGTTTCCCCCAATAAACTTGAGATCTGCTGGAGGCAGACTCCCCATCCCATGACCAAGTCTCTGGGGGATGGAGGCAGAGGTGGGAACGGCCTCTTCATCATCACAGCCAGCAGCTATGTAATTGAATGTGTGAATGAGTGTGTGAGTGGGCTGAAACATGCCACGCCATGGGTGAGTGGACACTACAATTTCTTTTGCTTTTTTATCGTGGCTTTCTTAATCTGCTTCTGTGCCTGGACTGGAACTCCCTGAAAACAGACAGACAGCGTTTACTCTTTCAGCTTGGCATGATATATGCAAATATGTTTAGTTAGTATCTTGAGCGAACAAGTCATTTTCTAAAAGTTCTAATTCCTGCTATCTATTTAACACTTAGACTTCTAACAAATTATTCTCTTTGAAATTATTGATGTTTGATTAGGAGTGAAAAGAGATTCTGAGCAGAATTGTTTATTTTTCTATGTAGAAATTAAAAAGAGAGCAGCTACATGACTGACTTTGTGGCTGATAGACTTCAGGAATTATACTATCACTCTTTGTAAGAAAAAAAGAAAAACCACTCATCACTGCACATGACTCAACCACCCAGCAGAGAACTCGTCCTCCAGAACAGGTTGCCATCACAGCCCTTGGAACTCGGGACGCTGCAATCTCAGATACTTCTTTTGTGAAGAAGAAGATCAAATTGGGAAAATGCCCTGGGCCCTCCTTGTCTCCTTCACCAGGGTTTATCTATTCTTGTTCCAATTTCTTAATAGCCAACATGTTGGAGGAGAGATATGATAAAATAATACACCAAATTCATTTGAAGAAATCACTGATTTGGAGATTACTGATGACATTTAGTTTTGCTTTATAAAAGCTAAATCCCAGAATACCTAATCATTTTATTATGTTAAAGAGTGACTTTCTAGGGCTGGAGAGATGGCTCAGGGGTTAAGACTGCCTCACAAGGAGGAGGGTCCTTAGTTTGGATGTCAGATCCCAAGTACAAAACACCAGGCAGAACCAGACATGAGGCTGAGGCCTGCACATCTGGCCCTGGTGGGCGGGGCCTAGGAAATCCCAGAGTCAAACAAAAAAGAGGTAGAAGCAATTCCGGATGATTCCCAAAGTCACCCTTGGACCCTCACAGGGACACACAGTGCCCTCTCTCTCTCTCTCTCTCTCTCTCTCACACACACACACACACACACACACACACACACACGCACACACACATAAAAATAAATAATTTTTTTTAAAGTGTAACTTTCAACTAAAAGCTTCTGACAATTTCTGAGGCGAACAGTTTTTCCTGAGGCTTTAGCAACAAACTAGACTTGTTAGATTGAGCTCTAGGTGAACAGAGCATTCCTTAGACACAATTGACTGGACACAATGTGCAGATAATAAAGGACCTTGTACCTCTCTGAGGGCAGGACCGTGGGACAAAACATGAAGATTGTTTTCTGATGTGAGGTTTCCAGTCTCTAGCCGAACCTCCTATTGGATCTTTTTCTTTTTCAAAGTCAGATTTCAAAGTCACTCTCTCAAGGGATGTATGCTGAAGAGGAATAGCCTCCAAATAGTAATCATCTCTATATTCCAACATGGGTCTGGCACTATTGTGGTTCCAAACACCTCAGGAATCAGTGTCTCAGTCATGTCCTTGAAAGCAGAATAGTACGAGGCCTGCATTGTGGCTGGATCAGAAAGCATCCTAGATCAGAAAATTTGTGGGGTGGAGAGATGGCTCAGAGGTTAAAGCCTTTGCCTGACAAGCAAAAGGATCTAAGTTCATATTCCAGGTCAAATGTAAAAAGACTGTCAGAAGCACTGGCAGTCTGCATTTCCAGCACTGAAAGGTGGAGCCTGAGAAAGCACAAAGCAAAGTAATAAGGAGGTAGAGCAACCCAGGATGATTCATGACGTCACCCTTGGCCTTCCACAGGTACACATACTCCAATGCTCTCTTGTACACACACAACACACACATACATGTGTGTGTGCACGCACACACACACACACACACACACACAGAAAATTAACAAATGGTTAAGCTTGTCCAGTATGTAAACTTCTAAATTATCCTGGATTTTTACATCTTTGCTTTGAATTGTATGGAGAGGCTCAGCTTAAGTTAAGCAGAGAGAACAACATATGTATCTGATGTTCTGGGCAATAAATATTATGTATGTGAAATACATTGAGAAATCGAGCAAAAGTGGCAAATTGATTCTTCTGACAGAGTGAACAGAAATAAGATTGATTGACCAAGGTGGCTGCAATAGCATGTGGGGAACACAGAGACGTCAGACATTGTGAGAAGTTTGGAATCTGCTTAGACATGTGCCAAATACAGACTACATGATATGGTAATAATAATTAGAAGGGGGATGTTATTGGATAATCAGAGGCATTATTAGAAAGCTCTAAAAGGATAAATAATCTAGAAAAGTCAGAGACTGACAATTCTCACTGGGATCAAATAAAATCCATCTGTGAAGCACAGATATTACAAGTACTCTCAATTACAGAGTCACACCGTATGTTCCTGATTTTGCATCAGTTGTAAAATGCATTAAAATAATTTGGTGCATTAATAGCTAAGGTAGAAGAGCTTGCTAACAGTCTGCATGTATTCTGTAGGTTGAATGGATAGAAAACTCCCCTTTCATCACTTGGGTCAAACTTTCTTGCTTTGCCATTTGCTGTGTTATGTGGGAGGCAGAGCTGAAACTTCTCCCTGGGCACCACACAGCCTCATCTATCAGATGTAGCAGAGCAAAACACAGGAAACAAACAAACCAATGAACCAAGAGGAAAGGGCGAAAATCCCTCTGTGATCAATACTCACTGAATCAAGGGCTGGACCTACTGGAAAGTAATTAACAGATGCTCTGTCTCTGTAATATGTGCTTATAATTCAGGAATGTTCTCTCTACAGAAACTGTGTTGATTTTTTTAACTTTGCCTACTTTATAGTGCAAAATGATTAATCTTCAAGAGTTAGCTCTCAAGAAGCTGAAAATTAATGAAAGTGATGAAGAAAGAACACATTGTATCTTGCGACAGAGCATTTTTTCTCCTGGTCTGTTCTAAATATTTAATGTGTTTCGTCTCACATTATCCACTAGAAAACCTAAGTTTGGAATGTTAAAAAGAGAAACTTTTTAAAAATCAAGCAGGTTGACCTTATATACATAATGAGCAAAGAATTAGACTGAATACCAAATCTATGGAGTATTGAAGCCAATTATTTTCTCCTATTACATCAGAAAACAATGGATCTGGAACAAGGTAAGTCCTAAGGGGCCAGTGAGCTGAGGGATGCTGGATTTGGAGGAGAAGGAGTCCTAAGATAAATTAATAATTTTAAAAACCCTGAAATGTGGGTGGCATCTTAGGATACTGTGATGGGTAATGTTGATTTTCAACTTGACAGATCTAGAATCGCCTCAGAGATTATCACTAAGGGAGAGTCTGGGGTAATTTAACTGAAGAGAGAAAGCCCTGAATGTGGGTAGTCCCATCCTTTGGACTAGGATCCAAGACTGAGCAAAGCAGAAAGTGAAGAAAAAAAAAAAAAAAACAGCACCCATCAAGCTCTGCTTTCTGACTACAGAAGTGACCAGCCACCCCAGACTCTTGTTGCCATGGCTGAAGCTGATCTTCCCTACCATGATGGACTGTTCGATAGACTCTGAGCTACAGTAAACTCTTCTCTCCCTAAGTTGCTTTTTTTAGATATTTAGTCTTAGTAACAAGTAAGGAAACTAATGCAGATATTATACTACTTAACGTTCTCCAAAGAAAATCATTCACACACACACACACACACACACACACACACACACACACATACACACACACACAGAAATAAGAAGATTAGACACAGGAAAGAGAAATTGACAATTGTCTTAAATGACTGTGGATGATAAGAAGCTCCATTATTGACCAACAGCAAGTTGGCCACTGAAGAGGGTAAGGAGAGCTTTTCCAGTCTGACTAGGACAGCAGCAGGCAGAGAATAAATTCTCTCTCCACCTTTTTGTCCTCACCATCAGGCCCTCAGTGAGTTAGATCAGTCCAGCGAGTTCAATGCCAATCTCCTCTAGAGACACCTTTGCAAACACACCAAGGAAGAATATGTAACCAACTATGTAGATACTACCATACTGCCCTGGCAACTTGACACCTGAAATTCACTGTTAAAGATATGAGCTAAATGAATATAAAGCCATCAAGTCCTTGTGCTTTAAAAGTTTTTTTGTCCAATCATATTAGCCTCCCTCCTTTTCTCGAGTTGGTTAGATCACTAACTGATTATGAGTGTGGTACTGCCTTCGGGACTTTACATGCATTTAGGAGATGATTTTAAAAAAATCTCCAAAAAGCTGTTAAAATCGGTAAACTTCATCTGAAATTTAGGAAACTCTTTAAAATGCTTTTTCTTCCTCTGTGACTTTAAGGAACATTCTTTGCAATACTGATTGAAGCATAATTTAAATTGTCTCTAGGCCAAAGTAGATTGAAAAGTAGGAATAATGTATTAAGAATGATCTGGAGAAAGAAAAGTCTAGGTCTAATTAATATGATCAGATAACACAAGACAGTGTGTTTTAAACCATCTCCAGGTTAGAATCCTAGTGTGCTGTGGATTGAAGAAATAGTAGAAACAACTCTTAATCCTAGTGTACTTTGTCAGGGTTAGGCAGTGTGCGAGCAACATGCTAGAATGGTCTCTGAAGGTTTTGGAAAGCTATCCCCCACTGCTGGGATTGGCCTGGAGGAACACCCCCTGCTGATAGGGAGGAACTGACTCCAACACTCCACAGAGGTAAAGTGGTCAACTTCCCCCAACCCTTTGCTTATGACAGAATATGGAGATGAGTTCTCCATGGCAGATAAGCTAAGTCCATCAAAAAAAACAGTTTGACCTTGAAGTGGGCACAAGATCAACTGGGTTGGGCCTCAGTATAAACTAACCAATGAGGAAAAGCCATTTTTTATGTGTTTGTCTAAGTGTATAAATATACCTGACCCCTGGCAGCCATCTTTGGTACCTGCCCCTCCTGAAACTCTATGTCTGGAGTCCATGAGTTCTTTTCCAGCTCCTTTCCTCTAGTGGATTCCATGCCTGGAATCCATGAGTTCTCCAGGGTACCTTTGCCCCTCATGGTACTTCAAGTCTGGATTCCCTGAGTTCCGTTCTTTCTCTCCTCTAATAAACTCTACCATAATCCTCTACACATGTTCTGGTTCAATCTTCAACTCCAAACACAAGAACCTGCATACATACAGACTCCAGGAGAGTGACTCCATAATTAGGGCACCTCTACAACCTCAGACAAACACTGTTCTCTGAGAATGAAGTGTTCTAAAAAATCCTTTTGTTCCTAAGAACTCTCTTTTATAAAAAGAATACCATTCATTCAATGCTGAAAGTAAAATTAAATCTTGCTTTCTTTTTATCTTCAGTTGTCAGAAAAAAACTGTGTTAAGGTTTATTAATGGCATAAACATAATAAATGTATAAACCAAGAAAAATATAGCCTGCGGTTTATTCTTTCCACTGCATCCTCTGCTTATTTTGTGCTCTTTTCTTGGTTTTCTTGCCCAAACAGGAAAAATTTCAAGTTAGTTGTAGAGTATATGTAACATTCTGCTTTTCATTTTATCAGTAGTGACAAGTATCTTCCATTCCACTTCCTGCATTTAATTAACATGTTAATGACAAGTGAATCCTTATTTGTTAATTCATTTGTTGTTCTCCAGGAGGGTTGCACTAAAATTTCTGTCATTAAATATGGAGTGCTATTTCATTACATCATATTCCAGTTTTTGCAGAATATTTGCTACAGTATTTCTGAAACTTCTATCAATATCTATATCTAATTTTTAACTTCTATGTGCTGCTTAAGTAATGGTCTTATGCTTTTCCTAAAAGTTTAAGGGATGCATCCAATTAAATTAGAAAAACATCCAATTGGGAATATCTAAAGATCACATGCCTAGACTTTGTCCCAGCTGGATGATAAGGAAATGGGCTGGCAAAGAAGAAGAAAGGGTCATTATTATTTTTATTCCACGACTTTCACCCCACTGTTGAGACAGCATACTGTTCTTTATTCTTGTTTTATCCTGAAGACAAATCTCTCTTCAGAGCACAATGCTTCTTCAACAGCTTTTTGAAGGACTACTTTTCTTATTCTGAATTTTCCAGTTGTGTAGTTTATGGAGAAATACCTCAAGGTCAACTTTCCCCAACAACTGAAATTTAGTTAATCTTTTTAATTAATCTACCCTGCCTATCAGAGCAGGCTAGAATGATTTTGGAAGTCCTGGCCTCTCAACACTTTTCAGAACATAGTTTTAGGTAGGATGAGTTCCGGATCCCAGAATATTTGGAGTTTGTCTGTGCCACAAGATGAAATTAATATTGACTCTTCCTAGTTCTTGAATTTTGGTTAGTCCTTTTCCATAACCTTCATTTCTTCACTGATATGTCCTACACGTTCCTTTCCACTATATATTAACTTTCCTGTGTCTATTAGGCATGGCTAAGTGCCTGGCATAAAGCCCTTTTCTGCTTATTATAGGAAGTAGGAATATCTTGAGTCCAGCCCACACTGATCATTTTTTTCTCTTGATAATTTATTTTTCCAAAGAACAATGCTATTGTTTCCTTCAGTATATACTCCTTGGTTGAATATGAACTACAAATTTCTTCCCCTATGCAGAAGTTCAGATTTGTTTGCTTTGTGTTACCCCAAGAGGGGTGCTCAGAGTCTGTCCATAAATGCAATCAGCAATCAACCAGATATCTAAGCATAGTTTACATGCAGAATTCTCTGGCTTTTGTTTTCTATGATTTTACTCTTTACCCCACAGCTGTAATTACCTTGAATCCGGTCCTATTTTTTTTCAGATAAGAAAACCCAGAACATTCTGGAGTTTGAATACCTTATGACTGGCATTGAATGCCATGTGCTCTCAGCTTTCCTGGAGAGAGACGCTCATGTCCTGAGGCCCTTTCTACCAACTTATAATTTCTTCCATGCTCATTCTAGTTGTGTGTGTGTGTGTGTGTGTGTGTGTGTGTGTGTGTGTGTGTATCTGTGCTTATGTCTGTATATATCAGTGAAGACTGTATGTGCCTGTAGAGGTCCAAGGGTGACATTAGGAATCATCCTGGATGGGTCTAAACTCCTTACTGGTTATGTCTGGGGTTTCCCATGCTCCCCCTTTCAGGGTGAGAAATGTAGGCCTCTGCCATTTCCACCAGGTATTTTCAGGTGGGAACTCAAGTCCTTCTGCTTGCAAGGTAGTGACTTAACTCCTAAGCCCTCTCTCTAGCCCCTCTAGTTATAAATATATATGAAGGACAAGGAAAGGGGTCGGCAAAAAGTGTGCAAATGAATATATATGATATATATATCATATATTTATATATTTGTTATCACTGGGAAAGTAAGGCTAGTACACACTTATTTGGCCACTTTAGAAGCAAAGTTTCGCATGATAAATCTTAAAAGGAGATAGAAACAGTGAATTAGAACATGAAAATCAAATTTTTATCATCATATGATGAACCCAGAAGGGAAGTCTGTGACCAGAGTATCTTTATGAGCAAGGAGCCAACTCTGTGAGGTAATTCTGTGGCCTTGCAGAGACCTGTGCCCAGATATGCCAGTGTTCTTTGGACCAACTCTGGTGTAGACCTCAGCCAGCCAAGCCTGGGTTTCCACCAAGGTTTTGAGACATTTTTTCTTTCCCAGCTTTTCCCACCCTCCAGAGCAGATTGAAGTATCTTTATTTTCATACATTTAATGGCTCTTCTCTCCTTTTGTTTTTCTTACAGAACAAATTCTAACCTTTTTTCTGCACTTTCTCTTCATAATTGGTAAGCTGAAAGCAATAAAATGTAAAAACCCTGATATAGACTGAGCGATCAATCTGAAAGTCCATATGTGACCTCAGAGAAACAATTAACATAATGAAATAGTGGTGCCATCCCAGCTGGTTCAAACCCCAGGTCTGCACTCAACTTTAAACTCTGGACAATTTTTTAAAACAATCCCTCTATCTCAGTTCTGGAGTTAATGCAGAAATACACAAAGGCACACAGCAGGCCTGCCACCAGATGCCTTAGGAACAGGTAGCTGGAATCTAAACCATATCTGTCTTGTTTCTTTCATGGAACATGAAAAGCATAATTTAACTTGAAAGACTAATATTCACCTAGAATATCTGCTTAAAATTTCAAAAATTTAATTCTTTTTTTTTTAAGCTGCCTGTGCCAACCACCCTAGCTGGGGCCGAACACCCTAGCTGGGGCCGGGAGAGAGCTGATAAATGTACTGATTTTGATCTGATAAATGTACTCTTCTCCCTCACAAAAGGGGCCCTTAATTCTTAAGGCAGACATAACTTAATTTCAACTATACAAAAGTATTTACCATTTCTCAATCCGTAAAACATGCAGCCCATTTTTTCCAATCCAGTTGATTCTCATGTGGCAATATCCATCTTCAATGTGTCTGTTAAAGCGTTTGGCCTTTTAGAAGGTCATTTATCATAACAACCTACCCTAAAACCACATTTAAGCTTACTGAACTAATAATTTCTCTTTTCTCTTGCAAAGATGTATTTATATAATTTCTTTTATATTTATATTATTTCATTTTCCTTATTAGTGGTGCTTAAAACTGAGCCAGAGCCTGCTTATGTTTGAGAGACAAGTGCTCTGCCTCTGAGGAAAACCCCTATTTTACTTCTTGCACTTCTATGAGGGTCACTTAACTGATAGTAATCAGTTTTCTGTAGTTGAATCATCATTAATATTTGCACAGTGTTAGTAATGCCAACTGAATTGAATATGACTCAATAAATACATTGAGTATTTATTAAATACAATAAATACATATGGGAAATAATTTTTTAAAATTCCAGATTTTTATAAGAAAAAAATAAATGTTTTACAAATTATATTTAAGTGACAACCCAATTAGTGATGTCATCTTCAAAAATGGGCATAATTTCTCCCTAGAGCATAGTTTTGCATTTGGTTAACAGACAGCTGAATTTCATGGTGCAAGTAATGACATCATTTTAAATTCCAAAGTCCAGCCACATGGCCCCTTTGGCACAACACAATTCACAGCTAGCAAAAATTGCTTAGTGCTGGATTTTACACCTGGCCTCCTGGGACTGGATGTAGGCTCAGTAAATAGCACTGAGAAAGATTATAGAGATGCCTGGGAGCCATCTGTGCACAGTGGCATAAATGACAAACCAAAGCATTTCATCTGTCATCCCCAAAGTTAACCTCCTACCTCTGAGACCAAGATGTAAACACAAGGAGAATTTCTTTCTGCTGGGCTGGCAGGAGTCTTGCCTTCCCATCTGACTGAAGGCAAAATTGGAGCGTGGGAGCAAATAAAGCCTGCTGGTGATGCAGAGCTCATTCCTGCTGCAGAAGGTGATTTGGTGAGGCTGCCCTTTCAAGCTGCTTCCCCAGCATCCATCTGGAATTGTTTACACAAGGACAAACCTTATTTGTTTACTTCCAGGCATAACTGCTTGTCCTGTACCTTGTCAAAGTGCTGCTCCCTGGATCCAGATCATTAGAGAAGAGCACTTTCATGGGTGAAAGAGAAGGAGGGAATGTTAGTGCTTCTCTAAAATTCAGAATTGTTAAATTGGTGATTGTAAGGTTATGTATCTGTGAATTTGCGCATACAGTTGTAGAAATAAGCCTTCTGGGCCACAACATTCCTGAAAACAATGAAAACCCAGCTAGGCGGGCGCTGAACCAACCAGGACAATACTTTGTCATTTGTTAAAGAAGTAGATTGCTGCTGAGCTCTCAAAGGACATTTCATCTTTTAACTCCTTAAGTCAAATCAACTATGAGTTTTCCACACATGTTCAGATTGTTGAAAGAGTTCATTTCCTTGAGGTTATAAAACTGAATTTGTTTCTCTGTTAACTGGTGGCTGCAGACAGCTCTCAGGTCTAAATATGCTGACTCTTCTTTTGGGCATGTCATGACAGGTGTATTTGATCCTTCCTGAGCAGCAGAGTGGGACTCTTCTGTCATCTAGAGAAAATTATTTTTCATGTTTATTTGATTATGTCAGGCCCACACAGGTAAGTCAACAGTGTCATCTAATCAAGTACTTGGAATCATAGGCAAAATACATCCTCTTGTCTGAGCACAAGAGATACAGGGTTGAGGAACAGAAATCAAAGTCAGGGAGTACTTCAACATCCTGACTACCACAGCATCTTGGTTATCTTTTCTTTCGCTGTCATAAAATACCCTGATAAACGCAGCTAAAGGGAGAAAGGGTTTATTCTGCGGAATACAGTCCATTATTCATCATCAAGATACCAGGAGCTTGGAGTTGGTCACATTGCATCAAGTTTGGAAGCAGAAAGTGATAAATGAATGTACTCAATTCACTTTCTCCTTTTTGTACAGTGTAGACTCTCAAGCCAGGGCTAGTGCCACTTACAGTAAATATTTGTTCCAACATCAATTAACACAATCAGGATAATTCCCACAGGTCTGTCCTTAGGTGACTCAGAAACTTCACATTTTTATGGCTGTGCAGAATAATAGTTTTTATTTCCTTTAAATCTACTTGGTTCCTACTTACATATAAAAGTAATATTTTTAGAGGACAGCTTTTAGAATCAGAATACCTTAGTCTGAATCTCTGTTTTTCTTTTTATTGGTTGTTTCGCTTGGGGGCAAGTCATTTCATCTCAGTTTTGTTGGAGATTAAATGGATATAATTGGCTGCCAAATGAGAAAGGAGTCCATGACTTCACTCATTATGAATCTATTTGAACAATGTTCAGAAATGTCTATAGCCAATGGAAATATTTTATAGCAATCACCTTATAGACATGATTGAAATTTGTAAATAATTGGTGAATTTTATTTGATTCCTCTATAAATAATGGCCAACTTAATTCTCCTTTAATTGTTGACCAATTTAGTTAATATCTTTAATATCATGTGATCTGACACATACATTACAAGGCAAACTACCATAGAAATTTCATTTCTTTGCTACTTTTAATGATAATTATACTAATATTTATCCTGTACTGCCAATTTGTGCTGGGTTTCTTCCACTTTTATATTACCTCAAAGAATAAATTGTCAATTTCCTTTATGTCTCTCTGAAACTATACTTCTATAAGATCTATTTCTTGAAAGTCAAGAAATTACTGATATAAAACTAGGCAAATTGCTATCTAAAGTCCCCATCTTTTTTTAGACTGTACCACAATATACTTTCTATTACTCTTTGTTTTGCCTTAGTTTATGTTGCTTTTCAGTTCCTTCTTAAGTCTATGTTCAAAAGATTTGATTCAGAACTAATTTTTGAGATCAGGTGAAAATAGGACATGTCCCCTGGCTTCTTATTTTGAGATCCTCATTTAGGAAGTTTTGCTATGGGAAAAAAAAGGAGAACGGGTGAGTACAGGAGGGAGAGAGAGAGAAAGAGAGAGAGACAGAGAGAAAGCTCACTTTCCATGAAGAAATCACAAAGGATAAGATATAGAGACTGGATGGGCAGCTCTAGGGGCCCCTCAGATCCTCCCACTGAGAGCAGACATAATTGTAAGCTGACTCAGAGAGTCTCACCCCTGAAACAGAAATCCTGTTCATACTACATCTTATACTATCTCTTATATTACATCAAAATCTCAAGTAAATATTGAATTATGCAAATGATAATATAACTCCCAGCATTAGGTTATGCTATATGATGATTATAGGATTCTTGACACAAATTGGGTCTCTACTTAGTTGACTATGAACTATACAGAAAAGAGATTACACTGTTGGTGCCTGACCTAATCAGCTGAGCCTCTCAAAAGACAGGCCTTTTCTGAAAGAAGTGCTTCTATGCCCAAGAGGTTCTCTCCTATTGACTTAGATACACCAAACCACCATGCACCAAGCCATGTGACAGAGAAAACTTCTAAGAGCCCAGAAACACTCCAGGAAATCTCTAACAGCAATGATAAGATAATGTTGTTATTTGAAAATTGAATGTTCTCCAACACATTCTTATTTTGAACTCTGATTCCCCAGGTGGCAGTACTATTTTGGGAGGGTATAGAACCTATACGAGATGGTGCTTAGCTGAAGACAAGTCTCTGAACACTATACCCAACTCCTGACTCCTGCTATTCTACCTGTTTACTGGTCTGTAGCAAGGTGAATAATTTTTACCACATGCTGCCACTGCCATGATTTGAGTTGATTAGCCATGTTTTCCCAACATGTTAGCCTGAAACCTTAGTGAAACTATGAGTTAAAAAAAAAAAAACTTTCCACTCCAGACTCACAGTGACTTAGGTAAGATCCGCACCGCCCACCCTCAAAACCCCAGGCTGACCACAAGACCCAGCTCCTCCCACCAGCCAGCTGGAGCAGGAGCTGCTCCACGCCAAATAATTCAGTTCAGTGAAAAATGCACAGAAATTGAGAGAAGGTCTTAAGAGTTAAAACGATAATGCCCAAGTCAAAGTGCAAATCCATGAGAAACAACACCCAAGTAAACAAATCTCCCACTGAAGGAATTAATTCCATAATGATAGACTCCAACCACAACAAACCCATGGAAAATAGCGAAGAAAGCCTGACCCAGGATAACGACTTTCAAAACATGATGATTACCATGTTCAATACTATGAAAGAGGAAATCTGGGAGGAATTAAATAACTGCATTAATCGCTTTGAAAAGGAACACAACAGACACTTGGAGGAGTTGAGAAAAACAGTTCAAAAAAAAAAAAGAGGCATAGAGCAGTTAAAACAGATTCAAGCAGAGTTTTAAACTGAACTAAAAAACAAATTATCTTCAACCCAGAGCTCAAAAGAGAGTCTTATCAGCAGAACTAACAAAGCAGAAAACAGAATTTCAGACCTTGAAGACAAAGTGGGAGTATTAACCAGCTCAATAGAAGAGGTTGATTTTTTGGCTTAAAAAATACTCAAGAGAGATATTCAAGAGTTACAGGGACACTTTGAAGAACCTTAACATGCATATTCATGGAATACCAGAGCAGGAATCTCAAAATACCACACCTGAGGAAATTTTTCAAACTATCATTAAGGAAAACTTTCCTCATCTAAAAAAGAGAGGCCCATCCATATACAAGAGACATTCTACACTCCAAACAGATATTACCAAAATAAAAACTCGCCATGGCAAATAATAGTTTAAACACTCCACATTCAAGATAAAGAACTGGTGCTGAGAGCTTCAAGGGAGAAAAAACAAGTCACTTTTAAAGGTAAACCTATGAAAATAACAAATGACTTCTCAGTCGAAACAGTAAAAGCAAGAAGAGCTTGGAGAGACGTACTTCAAGTATTGAATGAGCAAAAATGTCCCACAAAATTATCCATTATGATTGAGGGAGAAAGAAAAATCTTCCAGCACAAAGACAACTTGAAGGGATACATGTCCACCAAACCAGGCCTTCAAAAAATGCTAGAAATGATACTCAAGCGTGAAGAAGAAAACAAGCATATCCAGGAGAACAGAAGAGAAGTATAATACCACCCAAAACTAAAAGCGAAACATACACTTACAAAAGCCACTAAACATAATAAATGTCCAGAATTAAAAATAGTTCTTCCATGATAACATTAAATGTTAATGGAATCAACTCACTGATCAAGAGACACAGATTACAAACTTGGATTAAAAATCAAAACCCATCAATCTGCTGTCTGCAGGAAACCCATCTCACCACAAAAAATAGGCACATCCTAACAATAAAAGGCTGGTCAAATATTCTACAAGCTAATGGAACCAGAAAACAGGCAAGGGTAGCCATTATCTTATCAGACTAAGTGGACTTCAAACCAAAAAAAATCATAAGAGACACAGACGAATACTATATTTTAGTCACAGGTACAATTCATCAGGAAGACTTCACAATACTGAACATATGTGCACCAAATACGGGCCTCACCACATTCATTAAGCAAACCCTACAACATCTAAAGCAAGAAATCAATCCCAAAACGATAAATCTTGGGGATTTCAATACCTGCCCTCTCAACATGGGATAGATCAACAGGTAAAAAACTTAACAGAGACACTTTGGAGCTTAATCAAACCCTTAGCAAAATGGACCTTATAGATCTCTGTTGAGCTTTTCATCCATACAACAAAGAATACACATTTTTCTCAGCAGCACACGGAACTTTCTCCAAAATACATCACATATTGGGACACAAAATGAATCTCCACATATACAGAAAAGTAGAAATTCTAGCCTGTACCTTATCAGACCACCACGGTCTAAAATTTGACATCCACAACACAACAAGCAACAGAAAATACACTAACTCCTGGAAACTTAACACTATGATGCTGAAAGAGAATTGGATTCAGGAAGAAATTACAAAGGAAATTCAAGATTTCCTGAAAGTGAACAACAATGAAAATACAATTTACCAAAATCTCTGGGACACAATAAAAGCTGTCCTAAGAGGTAAGTTCGTAGCTCTTAATGCCTACATCAAAAAATGGAAACATCAGAAATAACTTAACAATAGCTTAAGGGTTTAGAGACACTAGAGCAATCTGATCCCAAAAGTAGTAGAAGAGAGGAGATTAGCAAAATAAGGGGAGAAATATCCGAAATGGAAATCAGGAAAACGATACAGAAAATCAACCAGTCAAAAAGCTGGTTTTTTGAAAAAAATCAATAAGATTGATACACCCCTAGCTAAATTAACCAAAAGCAAGAGAGAGAAAGCCCAAATTAACAAAATTAGAACTGAAAATGGAGTTATCACAACTGATACCCAAGATATCCAGAGAACTATAATGTCATATGTCAAAAATTTATACTCTGTGAAATTTGACAACACAAAAGAGATGTATAAATTCCTAAGTAAGCACAACTTACCTAAATTGAATCAGGAAGTTGTGAATTATTTAAATAGTCCCATAACATATGAGGAAATTGAGGAAGTAATCTTGAATCTTCCCACCAAAAAATGTCATGGACCAGATGGATTCAGCACAGAGTTCTACCATACATTTAAGGAACTAATGACACCAATACTCCTTAAACTAATATTGTCTAATCCCAAAACCTAATAAAGATACACTTAAAAAAGAAAATTATAGGCCAATTTCTCTGATGAACTCATATCCAAAGATTCTCTACAAAGTCTTAGTAAATCAATTTCAAAAACATATCAAAAAGATCATGGGGATCAAGTAGGCTTTATCCCAGGCACACAATGTTGGTTCAACATACGCGAATCAATAAATGTAATTCATCATGTAAACCAGTCTAAAGTCCAAGACCACATGATACACTTGATGGATGCAGAAAAAGCTTTTGACAAGATCTAACAGCCCTTTATGATCAAAAACCTAGAGAAGGTTGGAATGGAAGGAACCTTTATCAATATAATAAAACCTGTATACAACAAGCCAACAGCAAGGATTATACTCAATGGGGAAAAACTGGAAGCATTCCTGTTTCAATCAGGAACTAGACAAGGCTATCCACTCTCACCACTTCTATTCAATATTGTACTTGAAGTCTTAGGTGAAGCCATAAGACAAGAAAGGGACATAAAAGGAATTCAAATTGGCAAGGAAGAAGTCAAGTTATCTGTATTTTGAGATGACATGATCTTATACCTGAGTGATCCCAAAAACTCCACCAGGAAGCTCCTGGAACTAATTGAGAAGTTCAGCAGGGTGGCAGGATACAAAATAAATGTACAAAAATCAGTGGCCATTCTATGTGCCCAGAATGAAAGAAGTGAAAAAGCCCTGAGAGAAACAATCCCATTTACTATAGCCACTAAAAAAATGAAATACCTTGGGGTAAACCTAACCAAGGAAGTAAGAGACCTCTATAATGAAAACTTTAAAACCCTAAAGAAAGAAATTGCAGAAGACACCAGAAGGTGGAAAGACCTCCCATATTCCTGGATTGGCAGAATCAACATAATAAAAATGACCATCCTACCAAAGGCAATATACAGATTCAATGCTATATCAATTAAAATCCCAAAGAAATTCTTTAAAGAAATTGACCGAACAATCTCAAAATTCATATGGAGGCACAAAAGACCCAGGATAGCAAAAACAATCCTGAGTAAAAACAACATGGCTGGAGGTATCACCATACCAAACCTCAATCTACACTACAAATCCATAGTTGTAAAAACAGCCTGGTATTGGCTCCAATATAGACACATAGATCAATGGATAAGGGTTTAAGACCCAGATATAAACCCACACAACCCCAGCCATTTGATCTTTGACAAAGGGGCCCAAAAAATCCGATGTAAAAAGAACAATAACTTCAACAAATGGTGCTGCCAAAACTGGATCTCCACATGCAGAAGATTAAAACTGGACCCGTATTTGTCAACATTTACAAGAATAACTCCAAATGGATCAAGGACCTCGATATAAGGGCAGAGACTATAAAAATCATAGTGGAAAGGGTAGCGAACTCCCTCAAGCTGATTTGGCTAGGCCAACAGTTCCTAAACGGACATCCAATAGCACAGTCACTACAACCAACACTCAAGAGATGGGATCTTGTGAAATTAAAGATCTTCTGTTCAGATAAAGAGATTGTAACTCCAGCACACAGGCAACCCACAGAATGGGAGAAAATCTTCACTAACCACATATCTGATAGAGCTCTATTATCCAGAGTGCACAAAGAACTTAGAAAACTAATCTCCAAGGAAACAAATGGGACAATTAAAAATGGACCTTGTAACTTAAAATAAATTTTACTAGGGAAGAAATTGAAATGTCTAACAAATATCTTAAAAAATGCTCCACATCCTTAGCCATCAGGGAAATGCAAATCAAAACTTCCCTGAGATATCACCTCACTCCTGTCAGGATGGCAAAATGACACAATACAAACAACACCAAATGCTGGAGAGGATGTGGAGAGAGGGGAACTCTCCTACATTGCTGGTGGGAATGCAAGCGTATACAAACACTCTGGCGAGCTGTCTGGTGATTCTTAAAGAAGTTAAAGATTGCAATGCCATATGACCCTGCTATACCACTTTTGGGAATAACCCCCCATACAGCCAAAATTCACCTCGATAGCACAAGCATGACCATGTTCATAGCAGCACTGTTTACAATAGCAAAGTCATGGAATCAGCCCAAATACCCAACAGTTGACAAGTAGATAAGAAAAATGTGGTACATTTATACAATGGAATACTATTCAGCCAAAAAAATGATGAATTAATCCAATTTGCTGGGAAATGGATGGAATTAGAAACAATTGTATTAAGTGAAGTATCCCAGACACAGAAAATTAAGTGCCGTATGTACTCCTAATAGGTGGATCATAGTACCAAACCCACTTAGAGACACTCAAAGACAAATCTCTGTAATACCTACAGTAATTGTAAAGATTATAAACAGGAGGGACGGGAAAGGAGGGCCCCACCAGAAACAAAGAGAGGGGACCATGTTACAACAGAGAAAATAGGCCACCATCAAGGACTGCAAGTAAGTAATGAGACATCTGCTTAAGTTCACAGACTTTCCTTCCTGATCATTTGTAACTGATGGAGTATGACCTCAAAAGAATGGGAGGACATACAGGCTGCCAGATAGAAGGTAACCATTTTTCAAATGGGTGATTGACTCCTCTCTCACCACGGTCTCCTACTTCTATTCCATCTACCTTTGAATATACTCTTATAACAAGACTCTAATTTAACAGACTTTTATCTTTGGCCAGGGGGTGACATCCAATACTCATCAGGATGGAGCCAAAGGCATTGCAGGAACAGCCAAACTGAAAAAAAATCAACAAACCATAATTCAGAACATCAGAGACTCTATAACAACCACCTGGAATCAGGCTTGCCTAATCTCTCCCCATCCTGAAGCTCAGGGAAATTTGCGGAAGAGGGGGCGGTAAGATTGTACACAAGTTAGGGCCGAAGCAATTATAACAGGACTCTGCATGATCTGCGCAATGACCAACATATCATTTACCCCTCAAATTCTAGCATGGACTAAAGGCACTAGGATCCTTAGAAGCAAGGGATTAACAGTCACAATAGTGTTCCTATACTTAAGGGGAACACAAGAAAGAGTTCTAGGAATTGCCACTGAGTCCTTACATCTCATCAGAGAGAAGGACCCAGAGGAAAGTTTGATATACACATTAAAGGATGCTTCAGAAATGGGGAAGGGGGCACTGGGAGAAAGGGAGGGGGGGGAAAGGAAGGGGCAAAGGGGAGAGAGAACAGGGAGGTCCAGAGACGGGTGGAGGGAGGGAGGGGACTGGGGTTCCTATTACGTTTGTATGAGCAGAAAAATAAATTTTAAAAAAATCTTTCTTCATTTAAATTCTTTCTGTCAAGCAGTGTTTAACACAATGCAAAAGTAACTAGAGCACTGAAGAGATGGTGCGGGGGTTAAGACTCTGCCTTGCAAACTAAAGAAACTGAATTCTGATACCAAATAGCACATAAATCACCAGGCAGATATGGTGGTGGCCTGTACTTCCTACTCTGGAAATCACAGCTTTGAAAATTCCACAATGAAGCAATCTAGGATGATTCCCAAAGTCACCCTTCGGCCTCCACAGGAACACACACATACAAATACACACACACATACACACACACACACACACACACACACACACACACGCACGCACGTGCGCGCACGCACGCATGCACACATGCACCCACTAAATGAAAATAAAAATAAATTGATTTAAGAGTAGATAAATAACTGTTGATTAGCTATATAGATGCTCTATTCCAATCATGACTGTTGAGTCACTAAATGAAAACTCTACTCCAACCATAACTTTGACTTTGAATTTGGAAGGGTTTTGGAATACCTTAATTCTAACTCAATAAAACTATGGCCAGAGAATTCAGCTTGTTTCCATTTTTATTTTTACTTTATTCATTTTTTTTGATTGTTGGATGCTATAAACTTCATGACTTTTAGTCTTCTTCCATTCTAAAATATTCTTAGTTCATGTTCTAGCCTCTTTTTTAAATGTTTTATCAGTATTTTCTAAGCTCACTTCTTCTGGAACTCTTATACATATATAATATATATATTGTATGAGATAGGCTTTTGTCTCTCTTGCAAAAACCAGATAGAAGCTATTTTAAGGGAGGAAAGGTTTACCTGGGGTCATGGTTTCAGAGGTGTCTTTTCTTGGCTTCAAACTCTGGGCCTGAGGGAAGCAGAATATTAGGTCTACTGCAGATGAGCAGAGCTGCTTACCTTGGGGCCTCCAGGAAGCAGAGCACTGCTTAGTGCCATCAGGCTCTTTCTTCCTTCTTCTATTGCAGCTGAGCATTCCCCAGGTTTCTTTTGTCTGCCTTTTAATTATCATCTCCAGAAATACCCTTGTAGACAGGTTAATCTTCTAGAAGGTTCTCAATCCAATCAAGTTTACCATCAAGATTAACCATCCTTACATATATTTACTAGTCCCCAAATTGACTAACAGCACACGATGGCAGGAGAGTAAAAGATTTGTTCAGCGCTCCCATTCCCAGCAGAGACTGTTTAAATATGAAGAAATGTCCAAAGAAAGAAATATCAACCCTGGTAAACTGGTTTACTATTGTTATTTCCTATGCCAATCCGTACAAAACATACTGTGACAGTTTTAGCAAAGAAGGGCATATGACACCAACGTTCCAACTTACGCTGTGACAATCAAACCTAACTCAATTCCTCAGGTAGGGAGACTGGCTGTGATTTGGAGAGATCTCTTCTTTCCTGTGAGACATACAGGAGCAGTAGGAATAATTTTTTTCCAACACTACTAGATGTACTAAATTATAATTGTTTTGGTATTTTTGATTTTTATGTTTTTCTGTTGCTCTGAACATTGAATGGCTAGTGGAATTTCCATACTAAATATTCAGTCGAGAAAGCTTGAAGATCTAAACACTCTCCAGATAATCAATACCCAAAAATATGGTCAGATAACAATTTCCCTAATCTATTTGGTTAGGTTTCTCTAAGGCCCGTTAATGATTGATGAAGATTTTAATGAAGATGATGATGCTAATGATGATGATGATGACAGACATACCTTGAAGATTCATAATTATTGAAACAGCCCAGTTTGGAACTCAGTGACCACCATGATCCTGATCTGTGTGACTTGTACAGTGTTGATGCATGATTGCTTTCTTCCTGTGATCCCTGTAAAATGAAGTTATTTCACCCACACATTTTGAAGCTTTACATTCCCCTGTCATCTTTTAAAATTCCCTTTTCTTACTTGGCTCATAGAGCGACTTTGCACAGAAGAACATTTTATTTTTATTGCCTATAACTTCACAGATGCAGAAAGTAAAAATGATAACGTTAGCATACCTAAAAAATAACTTTTTAAACCTTTACTTTTGTCTATAAGCAAAACTGTCCCAAAGAATTAATTTGCGGCTATATTACATGTGTTAAATCATAGACAAGAAAAATGTCTACCAGTTGTGACTAAGGCATTTTTTCTATAAGAAATCATATGGGCTCTCTTAAATTATTAAGGTTAGTGATCAAAAGATGTGTTATATGAAACTATTTCTTCAGGTTATAATGCACAACATTCCATTTTCACATCAAGAAATATGTGACTTTGGCAAGTTCCTTTCTTTTTGAGGTCACAGAGTCATCATCTGTAAAATGAGATATGAAATCTAAACTTTAAACTTCTATGGCAATCTCTTCCCTTCAGCTGGCTTTAGTTAAAGAAAATCTTTAACAGAAGTCTGATTCCTGAACTGCTGACTGAAATCCTTCCATGATGTTTCACGCACGTGAAGTACACTAAGTGCTAGAAAATTTGTTTGCTCTGACCTGAGATCGTATGTTACACTCATTTAGTTCTAATGTTAATTTAGAATCCCAGCTTGAAAGGTTAGATTGCTGCTGAATTGTTGGGACAAACAAACATTTGTGCCAGAGAGAGGCTGCATGGGTAAATGCAGCTGTACACACACCTAGTGACCTGAGTTCAATCCCTGGAGCCTACATAGCAGAAAAAAACAAACAGTTGCTGAATGCTATCCTCTGCTCTGCAAGTACGTCATGACATACATGTCTGCTCTTTGCCTCTCAAATAAATAGATAAATAAGAAAAGCAAATATTGTCTGATTTTAGTGATAGTTTATAATGGCAAAATGTACAAACTGGGCAGGGAAAGAGACCAAAAAAGAAGAGCTAGAGCTACCTTTCTTATATTTTTTTTGTTTTGTAGGTTACCACATTAATGAATTTTAATCATTTTCATCCCCTTCATCGCCCTCTTTTTCCCCTTCCAACTGACTCTCTGAAATTCTTCTACCCAGTAAGCTTTCTCCCACTTTCATGACATATTTTTGTATGAGTTTAATTGGAGCCTCTTATTCAAATAAGATTAAAAGATTATTTATTGGAGCAAGGAAAAGTTATCAGCAGCTAAAAGAATCAAATAAATGAGACACCATACTACCAACAATTTTTAAATGCCACTTATCCCTCAGGGAGCAGTGGGATCTCATGGGCTCCTTATCCACCCATGATGAAATGTTGACAGCCCATTCAGACCTTGTGCAGTTGCAGTGAGTTCACGAGTGCAAAGTCATACCCAAAAGATGTCTTATTGCTGCACACATCTACAGATTTTTTTCTCTGACTTTCTTACCCACAACTTCTTCCTCCAGGTTCCCTGAACCTTGAAGAGTAAGACTGAGCATCTTAATATCGACCATTTTTGACACTTTAGAACTTTTGCAGATGAAAATGTTAAGTGAAGAGTTTATTCAAGTATACAAAATGGTAACAGCAGGGCTCTTATTCTATCAAATTCTAATGACTGAGTTCTTAACCACCTGACCCTAACCTATGTAGTGTATTCTGGCAGGTAGTATAGATATACTTACTTTTAATAGCCTAGTAAGTGAACAATCATTTCAATTGAAAGTTAAAATAGATTTATCTATAATTTCATTCAATTCAATGGGAAAACTATTTTGAGCAGCAGCCTAGAGCCAAATACTTTGCTAGGCAACTGGAAAACTATAGTAACAAATAGAAGACAGTGTTTATATGGCTCAGAGTCTTAAGCAATAGGTATAACCAAGTGAAAAAAAATGACTTCATTCCAACTCATAGAGGAAAGGGGCTATGCTTCAGAAATTCTGATGAAAGATAGGTTGCAGCCCAATCAGAATGCACTGTGAAGAGAAAAAGACATTTCGAGAACATCCTAAAGATATATAAGACTCCTATAGAAAGTAAATAAGATTTTCATTAAAAGAAATATTATAGGGAATGAAAAATGAAGATGGCATAAGCTGTGGATAGGAAAAAGTGTATAAGCAATAGTTTGTTCCAGCCTAGGATGTCTGTATAAATTCATTTGGATAAAGAAAACCACATTTTCACTTTCTTGCTTCCCAAACCATAGCTTTCCTGTTGGCATTACTGTTGAGGAAAAATCATGATTACACATCAGGATGTGCTCATAACTTTCCAAGAATGATACCTCATGACTTTTGATAAAAAATATTTTGAGAAATATACTGTTTTCTGTTGGGTTCTCTTCCCTGAAGGATTTTTAACCTACAAAATACCTTCTAAAATATAGTCTGAATAGAAGTACCTACATGGGTGGACAATGCTGCTCCCAGAAGACTTGGGTTATTAAATAAAAAGCTCAGCTCTAAGCATGGAATGACTTCCTGTAAGTTAATAGTGTGGAGGTCCTGAGGTGCCTAAAACAACAATTATCTTTGCCATTGTTCTTGGTCACCCACCACAATTAGACCTTGTTTCTGAAAACACCACATACTGTGGATACAAGACATACAGCAATCAATCACACACTGACCAGGAAGTTGGCAAGCTTCCGTGGTGCTGGCAGGTATTATGTAGGGTGCTGGAGAAGAAAGACAGATTGAACGACTTCCTATAGTTCCCTAGAAGAAAAATTCTCTAAGGCAGTTCCAGGTCATCTCTTCCTTCATTTTCAAGTATAGATTTGGTCCTATTGCTATGATTCAGGACTATGCATTAATGCTTCCTCTACCAAAAAGTGTCAGGTGACCCCAGATGTATCAAGAAGACAGATTGCAGCCTTGTGACTTGGTGACAAATAGAATAGGAATTTAGATTGAATAGAGATGTGAACAATGGTTGAGATTTGATGGCTAAATCTCCAGGAATATTCTCTTCAATATGAAAAGACCAGTGATTCCATTTTTAAGTGCCGGGTTTCCTAAATGGAAAATCTAGTTCTACATTACAAAATTTGAGACCCTGGAATTGCTTAACTCATAAGAAAAATGAAATCTGTGCAGGAGCTCATATATCTTATTAACAGAAAATCCTACAAATGTATGTGGTTTATAGATTATGTGTTTACTAGTCTACCTTCTTTGCTTGCTTCTCTTTAGCCCACTAGAATAAAAGTCCTCTTAGAATGCAGAACTAGACTTCCTGGCTTCCAGCACAAACCCCATCCTCCCCTATTCACCAGCAAATTAACAAATTAGGCATTTCGCAATTTATCTCGCCAGAAATGCCATAAGAAAGTTTTTATTAAATTTCCATTAAATTACTTGATTTTCTTTTTCTGTTATGTAACATTACATCATTACTTGGCTGTAAAAATCATGATTTAATTGGAGAATAAATGTCAAAAAATTCACAAATAACTCAAAACAAAAAGAATTTTTGCTTTGAGATGATTTAGCATTTCACTGTAATAAAAGCAATTACTTTAGGTCTTTAAACATGAACTCACACACAAGCACTCTATTCCTTTCAATTAAAGAATGTCTGCTTAATAGAATGTTGTGTACCATACCAATAAAAAGCAAGGCATGAGTGCAAAATATCACAAATACAGCAAAGAAAATGGATTTACCATGTTAAGTACACGTATTCTAGAATGTCAAAAAATTTCATTTTTTGAAATAGATGTACACTTGCTCATGAGATCATGCATATTTATATCAAATTACTTTAAAAACACAAAAAGGAAATTAACACAGCATTATCTGTATATGTGTGTTCTAATACTACATCCTTAGTGAAGCAATGCACTGAGTATAAATATAGAAATCCACACTCAGTACCCCACCCGGGACATTAAAGTCAGGACTTAGATGGTTAATTCACATTCCTACATAGCTATCCTACTTTCTTTGAAAGAATCAGTCATTGTTGACCCATTAAAATTACTTAAGCATTAAACTTCTACTAACAATTTCTTATAAACAAAGTAAAAAAAAATAAAGACCCCACAGTATTTAATCTACTGGCTTTGCAACATTCAAGAAGCTTGTCCCTGTTCAAAAGATGACTTCTGGATTTATTCTATCTCTATGCCATTAGTGCCAATAGAATCATTGATTACAAAGAGAAAATTGTTTTCACCAAGTATTCAAAACAACTAACACTGAGAGCATATAACTCTGGGAAATGTCACCAATTTGAAAACACAGAGGCCCACCTGCCTCTATCCTAGACTGTAACAGGGAGAGATTTAGAGACACAGGAAATCTCCAAGACTTGATTCAAGAAGCCCATGTTAATCTGTATTTTGTGGCTCTGCATGCCCAAAAGGCTTAGTAAACTTTCAAACAGCAGTGAGAAATACTCTGGAATGTCCCCTGGACACAGCATTAATATCCAGTGATAATCAATGAAAGGAACTGCTAGGATTGCTGAAATGCCCACATGCTTCTATATAATTTGATTTGCTATTATACAAAAAAAACATACTTCAAAAAATGTTAACAGTGGTGATCACTGAGTGTCAAAGTTGACAATGAACTTTATTTTCTTAGGAGTCCTTTCCTTTGTATTTTGATTTGTAGTAGCAACAATAAATAAAACTTCTTATGAGAGACAGTAGAACATAGTGGGGAATCCAGAAAATGCAGTGCTCCCCGCACTTCTGATCCTTGCTGAAGCCCTTGCCAGCTGTGCAACCTCAAGCAAGTTGTTTATGCACTGTGGGTACAAGTCTCTGTATTCCCAAATTGCAAAACACACCTGTCTTGCAGGATCCATGTGAGGATTAGCTAAATTAAAATACATAATGCAGTTAATGCTGGCCAGCAGCAAATGAAGCACTTTATAAAAGCTAATAATGATTCTTAAAAAAAAAAGCATTTTCAGCAAGGATGTTCTTTATGGATGCTGTTCACATGGTAATGTCTTTCACGGTGCATTTCAGACCTTGAATCAAAACAAAACTCTTCAATTTAGGCAACAGATAAAATGACGCTTTAATTCTGAATGCTGCTCTCTGTATTTTTAAGGGAAGGCCAGTGTTGCACTAGACACAGTGTGAAGTAGACGCTTGAAACTAATTCAGAGTAACAGCATGGCACAGTTCAAAGAACATCAAAAATTGGATGAGGGCACCCTATTGATGTCAGGTCTGTTACTGATTTGGTGCATAATCTTAGGCAAGGTATTGCTTTCTCAGTGTCCTCTTAGCTTCCTTCTCTACACGACTGTCCCTTCCAATTCTTGTTTTCATCTCCTCTAATTCTTTATGAGGATGATGGGGGAGAGAATATGATATGCTGAGGACACAGTGAGTAACAAAACAATCAGAAATACTGTTACCATGAAACATATCTTAGAGCTCTAAAAGCTGATTTTCAAAACATTATGTGATAGGAATAGTGCCTGTCCTCTCCTCAAAATTTAAATGACTGGTTCATCCAAAGCTTAGCTTTAAAAGTCACGCAGCTCTCATCAAAATCAGAATGTGAAGGAGAGTAATTGAGCATGTGCAGGTGCATGGGGAAAGCGGTTTCTGTCCCTCTGGGTGGGATGTTGAAGACTCATTGTCTTTGCTAATAGTGTGCATGACCTTTGTCTTCTTTACCTCACTCATCCAACTTTCTGGATAAGAGGAAGCATGAGAAACCAATAGGAAGAGATGCTTGCTCCACGCGATCTTGAATAATTGCCTGCACACCAGTGAAGAGAGATATTAGAAGATGACCTTACCCTTGAAGAACTTGGAGTTCTAATTACAAGAGTCAAAAGAGACAGGTGCCATCTAATGTTCCATAATCTGGGGAGTCTGGGAGGCTTTAAGGAATGATTTGCTTTAATTTGCTCAGATGATGCCTTCACGGTTACTATTCTGTAAATCAGTGCTTCCCAAGAGCTTGCAGTGAAGCCAGCCTTTCAAAGGCCTTGTTGTGAAGCAAAGACTGATAGAAATGTTAGAGGAGAAAACATAGACATGAAACACCATGAAACACCTGCATTTCCCAATGAGGTGGCCATGATTTAGAGAGTTGAACATGCCTGAAGCCTTATGTTCGTCTTGCCCAGCAACTCATTCACAAACAGACCATGTGGTTTACCCAGCATCAGAGAACTCAGCTTTAAAGAGGTTGACAATCACATTTCTACAAGAGAAGTGGATATAGTGTGTGTAGCTGACTTTGTGCTGTTTGTTCTCAGTCTTCCTTTAAGAAAGCTGATGTTGAGACTCTATATCAACCACCTAGAACTAGGGCAGCCTAATCCCTCCCCATCCTGAAGCTCAGGAAAATTTGTGGAAGAGGGGGCGGTAAGAGTGTAAGAGCACAAGGATGGGAGGAGCAATGATATGCAAGATACTCCACATAAGTTAGGGCCGAAGCAATCATAATTGGACTTCGCATGCCCTGCGCAATGTCCAACACACTATTGACCCCACAAAGTCTAGCATTTGCTAAAAGCACCAAGATCCTTGGAGGCAAGGGATTGACAGCCAAAATAGTGTTCCTAAGCTTAAGGGGAACACAGGAAAGGGTTCAGGGAAATGCCGCTGGGTCCTTGTATGTCATCGGAGAGGAGGACTCAGAGGACAGTCAGGCATGCACATTAAAGATTCTCCGGGGGGATTGGGGGAGGGAAGGCACTGGGGGTTGGGGAGGGAGGGGTGAGGGGAGGGCGAGCAGAGGGGTGGGGGGAGGAGGAGGGAGGGAGGGAACCAGTGTACCTACTAAGTTTGTATGAGCGGAGATAATAAAAAATGTTAAAAAAAATTATATCTTCTTTAAAAAAAAGAAAAGCTGATGTTAAGAGACACTTTATTCTGAGTCTCTCTTTTGAAGTTTTCTACTTCAGATCAAATCAAACTCCTAACTTACTGATAAAATAGGCATTTTATCAAGTGGCTTGTCTTAACCTTCATTGTAGTCTCTTCCTTCTGTCATTCTACTTTAAAATGGCTTCTGAAGTGGAGTAAAGGGAGAAAGATCACCTTATTGCTGCACTACATGGTTATTTCTTATCTGCCACCTTTTCTATTTTTCACAAAGGTCCCTATCCACAGTAATGTTGTACATATAAAAATAAAATTGCGTAAAAAATAAAATGGTGTACCCTCAGAAATGAAGACATGTCCACACTCTATCACCATCCTTTCCTGCTTTCTTTTTAGATTGCTTTCACATTCAGATCTTCACTTTGATTTAGTAAATAGATGAGCAACCATCCTTTCCCGTCATTAGACCAAGGGCATGTTACTTAATCATAGAAACTGCTATCATCATTATAACCTGACAGGTCAAGTTGATCTAAAATTCAGAACACTTATAATATTTATAACACTAAGTCAGGTTGATTAGAGGATCATTTTTAATCCCAGAGATTCAGTTAACTCTTGATCTGTGTGGACAATTGTAGCATTCTTAAAATGGTAGAATCCCCTCAATAGAAAAATTATTCTACCTGTAAAATTTCTTATCTCACTGGCCTCAGGCTGCTACATCAAAATACGATAAATTGGCTGACTTGTGAACAGCAGACATTGATTTGTCACAGTTACAGAGCTTGAAAATCCAAGGTCAAGGTATTGGCAGATTTGCTGTCTCATGAGGCCTGATTCCTGATTCATAGATAACCATCCTCCTGCTGAGCACTCACACAATAGAGGAGAGCAAGAGAATTCCCTGGGGCTTGCTCTACAAGGACAGGAATACCATTCCTCAGGATCCTACATCACTCTAATAAGTAAATAATCACCCGAAAGACCAACACAGTGGGTCTTACATGCTATAAATGAATTACAGGACAACATATTCAGTCCTTAACACTTGTTATATTTGCAAACATTTCTGAAAATCTGCTTAATATGACCATCGTGGGCAAATAACAACAAATATATCCTGTGTATTCTTCAACAATCCTCAGTAATTTTGAATGAAAGTTCTTTCTTTCTGTGTGTGTGTGTGTGTGTGTGTGTGTGTGTGTGTGTGTGTGTGTAGTGCTCATGTCTGTAAAGAAAACAGAAAGTGCCCATTGTTACCAGTTAAGAGCTTCTTGCTTAGGGCATCCTAGAAAACTACCGTGAGAAAAGAGAGAATGTGAGAAAAGATAACACAGAGAAACAATTTATAAGACAGCCACAGAACATTGTGTGAAACTCTTTCATCTTTTTTATTCAAACAATCAAATTTATAGAAGTCAATTTTGGACCAGGGACTAATGCTCAGTCTCTTGGACAGAAATAGAATTCCAATGAGTTCCAGTAGATTATACTTCTCTATGGCCTCCATGACATATTGAAAACAAAATACCTCACTTTAAAATCTAAGTTTTGTGTTAAGTGGAGTGAATAAGTTAATAGTTCTTTGTTCTTGGCATTAGTCATTCTATTGTTTTTTAGGTTTTATTTTCAATTTGGCTAAAATCTGGCTCCTTGTTATTGCATCTTCAATTTGCATCTCTTTAAATTATAAGAATATTTTTAAGTCCCAGAAACAGGTGAAATGGAATCAATCAATCCTATTAAATATACTGATAGTGATCCCAGATGGAAATTTTCCATTGTTGCCATGACAATGCCCCAATGTCTTTGTTATTTCATACAGTAACAAGATATGCATTTAATAGAGGCATCTAATTGTCTTTCACTCTGGGTTTTGCCAGCAGCATAGCAACATGCATCTTGTGAAACATGAGAGTATTGAAGTTGCTCTGCCTCCAGCTGCCATTAATATATTTTAAATCGTGTTTTGCACAAATTGTGGAAAGAATGTTTTTGGTTAACCTTCCCAACTATGCACTTAATTTATTCTTAATGAGGCAGGAGAATGTTAAGCAAATGTGAACTGATTAATTTTAAATAAATGAAGTGGTGTTTATTAACCTAACAGTATGTAATTTCATGACCACCTGAAGTTGTAGCCATCAAACATAAATGATTTTTCTAACTGAGGTAAAGAGTAAAAATAAGCAATGGCAAATTAAGATACGTTGTGACTTCCTGGCAACAAAGGTTGTGAATATTCCAGGTTCCTCTACTAATCCACCGTATTTTATGAAAGGGTCCTTAGAACTCTCTTAGGTCTTATAGCCTAACCAATAGACAGTTATATTCTCCCACCTCAGAACAGTGTTATTCAACATACTTACATATTCCATGGCAAGCATAGAAAGTTCCAACAGTTAAAAAAACTCCATTCAAACCAAAATGTTACACTTAAATATTTTGGTTAATTTTATAATTTGAAGTTCAAGTGATATGTATCATGTGATATAAGAATGTTCCCTACTTCTCACTAAAACTTTATTTCTTTTGAAAAATCTTCAACAGGCACTTGGATAATCATGTCCATATGACTAAATGCCTATCTAACTTATTTGTCTTATATATGAGTTTTAATCTTAAATTAGAAACTTAGCTTTGGGAGCAACAAGACAGCTAAGGAAACTGGAGACCTATGGTCAATTGCAGGAAGCCCACATGATGAAAGGAAAGAACTGACTTCTAAAAGTTTCTTCTGATCTCTACCCATGTGTGCATCTTCTCCCTCTGTCACCCTCTCTTTCTCCATCTCTCTCCTTCCATCTCATTCATAAATAAATAAAATATTCTTAAAATAAACTTAGCTTTCACATGTGTACCATATCCCAACACTTCTAAACACATAGTCTCCCTAAATTCCAACAAGGAAGTATAATAAATGTTCCAGCATTTTGGTAACATTGTATAAAATCATAAGATACTCTCTCACTAATCCTAATTTCTTTGAGCTAATTAAGTGATGCTTTCTAACATGTGAGACTTTTGGTGGAACAAGTTATAAGCTGCAATGATACGTAGAGTAAACAATCTGGTGGCATTTTTACAAAGTACAATCTTGGGACAAAATTCAGATGAAAAAATAATCCATGAAATAGAAACTCAGCTAAAGTAATAGCTGTGCCAATAGCTGTACAGTCTACAATACTTACCTTGGAGGATGAAGGAAATGAAGAAATCAGTGGAGAATGACCTGTAAGTAGTATACAGTTCTTAGATGTTTGGGTTCACAAATTTCTTTTAGTTCCCATAGTCACACTGTAATTATCTGGGTAGCAGATCCCAAATTCAATCTCAAGTGTATGATTTTAAAGGCTGCACGCTTTTCCTTACATTCAGCCTCATCAACACTAAAGTCAACCTCACTGGTAGAGCAAACAATAAGCTCCAGGGCAAGCCAAGGAATTTCTTCTTGTATTTGCCCATGAGCTAGTGTCAACTGACCCTCAATCCCGAGCTCGAGGCTGAGTCCCGAGTCTCTCATGGAAATTGGGAAAGGCCTGTCACAAATATCTGATCACAAAGTCTCAGCATAAAGATGACACCCGTTAGGGACCAGGTTTGGGGTTTCTGTGAATCAACCATTCACCAACAAGAGTTCCTCATGAATTCTCTTTGCATTATGGTTATCCCAATCCTTTCCCTCTCACTTGAAATACTATAAGCTGGAAAAACCAGTTACATGGTCTCCCCAAAGCAGCGGGTCCACCTGATCCACTCTCCTTCACATGTCTAGTGTGTCCCTCAGTGTTGCTTAAGGAGAACATGCTGTGTCATTCTACATCTGCAATCTGCTTGGGCTGCTACCTTTATAAGATTTCCTAAGCACCATATTAAATTCAGCTATTTAGAATTAAACTTTATAGTAGTTATACACCCGAAAGCCATTTGACTCCTTGCCACATATTAGAAGATCATCATGTCTCTATCATTTCATGAACTCTCTAATGTACAGCCTCATTTCTATTTCTTTTTTTTTCCAATCTCATGTCACATAACTCTGAACTTAATCCATGCTGTACCAGTTAATCTTTGTGCTGCACTGAGACACTACTCAAAGTCAAGCAACTTAATGGGAGAAAGGGAGGTTTATTCAGCTTACAGCTCCAGAGGGGAGATACCATCCTTTATGGCAGAAAAGCCATGGCTACTAACAGAAGCTGAGTCAATTTAAGTCATGTCCTTTATGGAGGCTAAGAGCTGCTACTGCAAGTTCAAGAGCAGACCCTCTTACCCAAGCAGAGTGGGGCTAACCAACCTGAAGGCCCACCCCCTGTAACCACCTTCCTCCAGGAAGGCTCCACCTCTTAAAGGTGTCATGACCTTCTCAAACAATGAAAGATTCAAACACACTAGCTGTTGGGGACAGCTCACATTTCAAACCATGATACATTTATTACAATCAAACTGTCTGACATGATTTCTCAAATATATATTTAAAGTTCTTGCCTTTCAGACATCCCCACAAACGAAATGACTTTTCTAACCCAAGGTTACCCTATTGATCTCTATGTGATCACTAAAGACCCATCTCAAATAAAATTGCAGTTTACTTTTCATCAGGCCACCAAAACTGTATTGAGATATTAACCTACTTTAAGTTACTTATAAGACTTTACTAAGATATTATTTTAATTGTAATAATTGTTTTTGTATGTTTTATCTTTAAGAATTTAGTTATACAAGCCCCCCTCCATTCCCTCCATTCCCTCACCCTTCTTTTCCTCCATGTTGTCCCTTCATCCCACTCTCTGCTTCCCTCCTCCCTCCTCTCTCTCACCCTTTTTGAGATATTATTATATTGTCTTTCTTTCTCTCTCTTGCACACAGAAACAAACCTACGCACACAGAGATGCTTTCACATTGTGTCTCAACTCAATTGCTCACTACTATACCCTCCTAGGTTGAAAATTTAATAACAATAAGTATCTTTTAAATGCTGCTTAAAATAAAGGTGGCAGAGCATACCCTCTTGTAAAATGCTGAAAGGATGCCCCAGTGTTTTCATCCTAACAGGCTTAGGAGAAAATCCAACAGAGTTTTTTCATCACTTTCAAAAAAAAAAAAAAAAAAAAACCCTGCCTGACATCATTAATGCAAGGTCAGGCACAACGGCCAGCCTGGTGCAGTAAGTCCTTTTACATCGTCCTCATTGCCACCTCTGTATACACCTCAGAGCAGTTCCTGTCCAAGTCACAGATGGTATAAGATAGAAAATGGGAGAACAGCTGGTATCTCTGCAGAGTACCCTGGACTCTCTCAACACTCAACTCAAAGTGTCCCCATAGCCAGAACAAAGCAGGGAAAGAACAAAATTGGCCAGCAATAAAGCAATTTATTTCCCTTGAATTCGCTTTCTAATAGCCTCTACCCTCTGTTAGTTTTAACTTAGGTGACCTGGCAGGCACACAGGCCGCGTGTGGGCTCTCAGTAAGAGCGGCACAGGCTTAGTCCAGAGAGCCACCCACAGAGATGAGCTCTAGATGTCACCGGGCAGTATACGTAGAGTGAGGGACAAAATAATTCAGATAGGGATGAAAGGACAGAAAAAGGAAGTCAGGAATATGGGGAGAGCAAGTCAGTAGTATGGTGCAGCAGCCTGTGTTGTCTCCCAAACTCTTGGTTGTCCAACTGGCCTTTGAAGATCTAATAAAATGATGCTACAGAAAATCTCTATCAGATTTCAGTAAGGTGGTTTGCCACAAGGTCATCAGGGCAGATATCTCTGAAAAGAAGGATATGTGACTTATCATGTGACCTGCAAAGCAAAAAGAACAGGTGAGAAGGAGAGAGAATGCAAAGAAAAGGAGAACAATCAAGTAAAAATACGATTGTAGAGCATCCTGGTAAATGATCCCACATACTGGAATACGTATAGTCCAAAGTGTTCCAAAACCCAGAAGCCCTAAGATAGAATGAATTGGCTGTCTTTAAAAAGTATGAGGAGAGATCTGTGATTGGAACATTGCATTAGGAGCGGAGTGGAAAATTCTAAGCTAGGCAAAGGTCAGACCCTGTAATGAATCTCCTAGCTTCCTAGATGGAGGATTGAGTATACTTCTGTGATTAGTATAACAAAGGACCACTTCTGAGCATTTACACGGGAGAATAGAAAGGTGCAATTTGCCCTTTAGGATGACTAGTTCAACTTCCCTGAGGATGATGAAAATTTTGTAGAAGATAGACAAGCAACAAAGAAATAAATGAGGACAAAAGCTAGGGTTACCGTTCGGTAAGTGCTCCCATGACTTGAGCAACAAATAGAAGCAATGCTAAAGTCCCCAGGCTCCTAAACCACTCTGAATGATTTCCTATTGCAGAATTCCCTCACTGGAGGGTATTCTGGTCTTTGCATGTTTGTTTCTCATGCATAACAAGAAATCCTAAGAAAAATCAAGACTGCTCCTTAGTCATCTTGTACAAGGTATTGGTGAAATACATCACAGCGCAGGAGTATCTGCAATGATCCTCAGAGGGACCATTGATGCAGAAGCCAAAGCCCTAGATCCAAACCTTGCTCTCACCCCTGGGCAGATAATTTGATCACAGCATCCCTTGAGCCTCAGTTCCTTTACCTGTCAGAGGGAATGTTGCCCCCTGGGATTTTGGTGCCAGTAAAACCAAATTACATAATGGATGAGATAGGGCTGGAAAAGTTGCATTTTTAAGTCCTGTCAAAATGTGGAACATTATTGTCTGTTCTATTTTCCTCCTCTTATGCATTAACCTTTTCTATAAAAGAGCATTTCCCTCAAATTAGAAGCCTCTGCGAATTATAGGAGAGCTGAATAATCACCACTCTGTTATGATAGATGCTTTATAAAAAAGCACAGGTAATGTCTATTCCTTTCAAAGTGTTCTAATCAGACTAATTCTTCTTCCCCCTTTTGAAAGACTCTGTTCTTCTGTGCCTCTAAACTAGAAAAGCAAATGGACAAACCTGTAATTCAAGGACACTTTGGTGTAAAGGAAACACCACTGCACTTGGAATCACATAGTCTGGTTGGTCTCATCCCCTACTGCAATTAGCAGCATGACTTTTACCACACCACTTGCGGTATCTTGACTTCAAGCAACCCATCATAGTGAGGAAACTGAGAAGATAATCATTCCTCCAGCTTCTCTACACCAACTGGTCATCTCACAGTTCAATTTCAATTCTGAAGTCAACTAATTTGAATTAGAGCAAAACCCATAAGTTCAAGTTCAGTTCTCCAGGACCGGCCCACTTCAGATAGCATGGGCTCTGCAGTCTACCTATAGTTCTTCCTGGCAAACTCCAAAGCTACAGAGTCCCTCAAATTCACACTGTTACTTACTAGAATGACTCGGGATACCACTACACTTATACACAGTCTTTATAATAAAAGATATAATTTGGGAACAACTAGATGGAAGAAATGTACAGTGTCATACTGGATTAAGAGCATATGTACAACTTCTAAAGTTTTTTTAGAGACTCCATCTTCTCAACACATTAATGTGCCCAACAAGCTGAATGCTTCTTTAATCCTCTTTATGTCAGAGTTTAGATGAAAGTTTCACTACGCAAACAGGATTGATTATAACACTGGTCATTAAGCTCAGTGTCCAACTGCTCTTCCGTGCCTGGAGACTGAAGATAGGACTGATACTCCTAATTCTTCAACTAGGTAGGTCATTTTTCTTTTCTCTTGATCAGGCTCCATCCTGAAAAATAAATAGATGCAGGCTCCTCCAAGGATCAACACATTAGCATAAACTCCTGAATGCTGAAAAGGGGCCTATTATGATTAACAAAAGTAGTTAAGAAATTTCCTGTGACTTAAGATGTTTCAGGATTCTAGATGCTCTGTCTGAGAACTAGGAGCAGATAATTTATTATCAATCATTATTATTGTAAAATAGAGGACATTCAATTAGATTAATTTTATTTTTGTTCTTATTTGAGTATTCTTTTGTTGGTTAAGTTCTATTTTTACTCCAGGTCTAACAAATATTCTGAGCTCAGCAACACACAGGAAAATATATACTGGAGCTTTAAGAATTTTAAGACACTGTGCAGTTAAAAGGTTAACTGTATTCTTAGTCACTGTCACAAAAGAAAAATCTGACACTTCATGGCTGGGTTTAAAAAAAAGAGAGAAGTAGGAACAGATTTAGATAATCAAAAAAATGTGAGTTCAAAGAGGAGTTATTAAAATCTACCTAAGTAAAACAAAAAATACAGGAATATTCAGGAACAAAAATTATAATATCTTTTCTTCACAACTTAGAAGCTATAATTAAATATAAACTTGAAAAGCACATTAATTCAAAATGGTGTTACTCTAATACAATTACTGTCCATTCTGTAGATCCCATTTATTGTGTAAACTCTAGAACATCAGCATGATAAAGAAACAAAAAAAACTAGCCTTAGTCCTGATGAATCAAATAAAATTAAAAATGCGTTTTTTGTATTTCAACCCCACTACTGTGTTTGTGGGGTTGTAACTGAAGAGCCTCTCAGGATTCAGGGGTAGCTATAGCATGGTCTGCCCTTCAGTTCCATCAGCAATGTTTTCCTCTGGATCATCTTCTGAACATTCTCCCACAGTCAATAATAAGTGATCAGAAAGTTTCTGGCAAGTGCTTTGTTGTTCTGTCTGTAAGCTATAGAACACAGAGTGTGAGGGGCTAAACCTCCAGCAACTCCAACATGTACCAGAAACTTTTCTTTTTTCACTCAGTAAAAAGAAATTGCATTGACAGCACCACCTAGTGAAAGAATGAGGAACTCACTTACCTGGGTAAGGAGCAGAAGTAAATCTTTCTAAACTCAAGTAATGAAATTGTAAACATCCTAATATGTTTTGTTTTTAATACATATTTGTCCTTTCACTATATATGTATATATAAATACATATGCATCTCAATTTTGATTTTTTAGCCATTTGCAATAGTTTTCCTCTAAACACAATTAAACATTTTTATATTAAATCCACATGAAATAAAATTCTACACATATCTAAGTAAACATAATTATTCATGCAGAAAAAAACATTTATTGTAGTTTCAGTTTCTTTTACTTATGATCTCTTTTCTTGTCTTTCCATTATTTTTTTAAAAAGATAAATGGAAGAAAAGTAGAAGTCTGAGAATTTATTCTAATAGTTCTTCATTGAAAGACACAAATTAGAATAACATAAACTGTGTATGTAATTTATAGTATGTTCATCCTTTTTTTAAATGAAAAATATGTGGATAGAATGTTGTTTATTATGAAATGGCTTTATAAAACTTAAGACTAGAATTCATCAAATGTCTTGCTGGTTACATTATATAATTGTCATGTCTTCTGGTTACCCAGTGGTCTCCAAGCTTTAGTACACATAACAGACATCTGGATTGTTTGTTATTCATTACCAAGTAGATAGCTTGCCCTGCTCCTAGGGTTTGATCCCAGAGAACTGAGGTTAGACACTGTCATCTGCATTTCAACCATTTCACAGATAATTAACAGTGGGTCTCTTGTCATACACTGAGGACTAGAGAGATAAATCTGCCATTTGAGTACAGTGGCTTTCTGAAGGACTCAACCTGTTCTAACATTAATTTTGTTCTTCAACCATATTCTCCATGAACCATCTTATCCTTGAATCTATTGCTATTCTGATGCTGCTCAGTCTTCTGATTCCTTTAGAATAACGTCAGTTTGTCAACCAGTATTCAACTGTGGATGAAAGGACAGGCTGTGAGGATTTAGAAAGAAGGAACACTTCATGATTGAACAGCTCAGCAGTTAAGAACATCCTAGAAATGGCTGGAGATACGGCTCAGTTCATAGAATACCTGCCTAGTGTGCGCAAACCCTGGGTCACATCCGCAGCACTACATAAACTGGGATTGGTGGCCACACCCACAATGTCAGTTCTGTAGAGGTGGAGGCAGGATAATCAAGGTCATTCTCAGCTACAAAGCAAGTTTGAGGCTTGCCTCAGCTACATGAGACTTTCCAAAAAATTTCTGCAGTAGGGCGTGATTTGGGGCTGCTAAAGGAGAGCCGTAAGTCTTAGTCACTACAATATCCTCTTGGCCTAGTATAATGCCAAGGTCATAGTACAAAATCAACAAATATTTGCTAAATAATGACTATCAATGACTATCAGTAAGCCCATACTGAAAGATGGTGACTTGAAATAACTGCTGTCATAGATAATTTTTTTCTACAGCTGCTGTGATACAATACTTATAAAACAACTTAAGGGAGAAATGGAAGATATATTTGGCTTTTGATACCACAGGGGACATAATTCATTGGGGTGGGAATCCCACAGCAGAAGGCACGGCTGGAGGCAGAAGCAGGAAGCATTATTATGGAGTAGAGAAAGGAAAAACAAACTGGGAGGAAGCAGGGCTGGGCTACCTAACCTTGAGGCTTAGCCCCCACGACTTGTCTTCCTTTAGCAAGTAGTAGATGGGATCAAACTTGCCACAACCTTCCCAAACATATGATAACTGTGAAAGAAGAAGCTAGATATTCCCCCATCCCAGATACACATAAAGCCGCCTAGAGACCCTTGTGGTGAATAAGCCATAAGTAGACAATTACGGGAACAGGATCGGTCCATGCACTTCGTCATGACACACAGGTTACCTGGTAGTTCTCACTGAAGAACCTTGTGAGTAGTTTGAACCTTTAGTAGAAGAACTTTTAGTGGTAGTTTGAACTAATATGCAATTCTATCCAAGCCATTTTCCTAAAATACTTAGGATTTCTAAGTCCTGCGACTTTTCCCTTCCCATTTTCTGACCTCAGTCTCTTAAATATAATTATCTCCAATTTCAAAATCAGCTTGAGGAAAAACTGAAGTGAAAAAACACAGGCACAGCTGTGTTCTCAGTACAACTCTGTCTCCTGCAATTGTCTTTCAGTTTTCTAATTAAAGTTCCTACAGTTAGGCATTTATAGAAGATGTGCTCTGATTTCTCCCTACACTCCAGGTAGCTCATTATTCCCCACAGACTGATACTGGAAGAGTTAACAAGTAGGAGAAGTATTCCTGAGTATATTATTCATAGATACATAAGATGCATTGCATATATATTACACATGTGATATGTACTCTATAAATGCATGTATAGTACACAGATATATAAATAAATAATACACAGAAAACCTGATGTGGTATAGAGAATTATAAATTTTTAATATTATACTTATTCATTTGAGAGAAAGGGAAAGGGAATAGGGAGGGAGAGAAAGAAGAGGTCAGAGAACAACTGAGAGAAGTAAGCTCTCCCTTTCTGCCATGCGGCCCTCCACAGATTGAACTCAGATGACCAGGTTTGCAAGCAGCAGGCTGAGGCACTGAGCTGTTACCCCAGCCGCGTACATTAGCATTTGTCCATGCCTTGACTTTTCACTAGGACTTGCAGCAAATCTTTCTTTTCCTGTGCTCACTCGGCACTCCTTAACGTGACCTTAGGCTTGGCCCTAACCATTTCTAATGGAAGGCCCGCATGTCTTCCAACCTTCGAGGACCCTGTTCAGAACCTTTACAGAAAAACTCTCCAAGGGTCAAAACACAGCTATGAAAACACGGGTGAAGGACCAATCCGTCTCCTGCTTGCTTCTCTGAGCCCTTGAGGAAGCTCTTCAACTGAGCTGCTGTTGAAGACTAGAAGTCTGCTTGTTGAAAAGGGGGTCCTGCCAAAGAAGTACTTGGCACTTGCCAAGGGGATAAAACCTATTAATCCCAGGAGGTCCTTTCTAGAAAACAGATACCAATGAATGAATGAGAGATAGATACATACCATAGGCTTGAAGAATTCCTCTGTCTGTCTCTGTCTCTGTCTGTCTCTGTCTGTGTCTCTGTCTCTGTCTCTCTCTATGTGATTATCATAATTGGGGAAACAAAATTCAGTGCTATGCCGGAAAAAAGAGGAAGGAAGGAAAGAAGGGAGGGAGGGAGGGAGGGAGGGAGGGAGGGAGGGAGGGAGGAAGGAAGGAAGGAAGGAAGGAAGGAAGGAAGGAAGGAAGGAAGGAAGGAAGGAAGGAAGGAAGGAAGGAAGGAAGGAAATTCAGAAAGCTACACACACACACACACACACACACACACACACATACACACACAGACACTGTGGATTAGGAAGTTTTCATTCTATTAAAAAAAAAAATGAAAGGAGAGCGAGGAAGTTATGCCCCTGTCCCCAATCCATCTCTGCTTGCTCACTGTGAGCGAGGATCCCTCAATGCAGGATGACCTCTGCGCGTCCTTCTGAGCTCGCTGCGGTGCACTCAGAGCGAGGCTGTGCCTTCCCTGCAGGCAGGCGGGCACTGCGCCAGAGCTCGCGGTCCTCCCTGGGAAGGGCTTCCCTCGCCCAAGCAGCTGAGCCAAGGAGGCGGGCAGGAGCGCGGGCGGCTCTCCCCCGCAGCTCGGTGGAGACTGGGGAACGCTGCCTCCCAACCATCAATAATGCAGTCTTTTGCCAGCGATAAATTCCCTCCAAAATTAATGAAACAGCCCTTTTAAATTCTCCTGTCACTGCCTTATACAGCAGGAGCTGGGCAAGGCCTCCCGCTCTCTAAATAAATATAAAAGCCACATAAATTGTCTGGAGGCGGAATCTTGCTTGCAGGGCCATAGTCTAATCTTTTCAGCTGCCTACAGAAACTAGGAGCAAAACAGAAACCCGGCACCCACGCCTGACCCCAGAACAGAAGGCAAAGCTCTGCCTTGCACACAGAACCCACCAGCATGGGCGTGCATGTGTTCACCGCCCTGGTTTCCTGCAGTGTGACCTAGATGCTACCATACGGAATGCTAGGGCACATGGAGAGCTTTAAAGGTTATCTACACACATACACACACACACACACACACACACACACACACACACACACAGAGGTAAGAAAATTACAGCCCCAAAGGACCAATCAAAGGAACCAAAGTGTTGACTACGGACTGTATTTGCTTGCTTCTTGCTTGTCCTAGTATTCAAAATGAGTACTTCTCAGTTTAATGTGAATAATGCCTCAGATGAGGATGGAAGGAGAAGATGCCTAGCAGCAGCTGCTGCTGCTACTGTGTACAGATGTTTCTGGTCAATAGCAAATGTCCACATTTACAAGACGAATTATATGAAGTCAAAGTGAATATAAATCATATGAAGACATTCTGTTCTAAAGTAACAAATTACTGAGAAAGCATGTTAACAACAAAAAGACAAGTAGATATAACTTATAAGGAACAGGAGCCCAAAACTTGTAGTGACAGATCTGAATGGAAGCCCAGGCAGTCTATACCCAAGGAGCGCACAGAATGGAAATGGGGACATGAAGGAAATGCAGACGCATCTAACTTCGGAGACCAAGGTGCAAAACAGAAGAATTAATTTATTTATGGCTTATAATGATACTTCACATTTAGTGAGGTCTCAAGAAATAGCTAGGCATGCTGGTAATGGTGAACTCTAAAAACATTTTGAAGTGTTAGACAGAAAAACAAAAATCAACTGTTTGTTCCACAGGAACGTGGGATGGTGGGCTGTTCTCACTTCCTCCAGCTCTGATGTGACATGCACCATAATTTCTCAAACAAGAGAAAACTGTGACTCACAACATGGGCTGAATGTTGTTCACAACCAGAGGGGAACCTGATGGGAACCTTGCAGGACCAGCAGTCCACTGAGAGCAAAAGTCTAAGTAGAACCAGATGCCAAAGCTATTGTATCACAATATTACAATTGTGATACTGAGTCCTGAAAGGAGAATTTTGTACTACAAGATTAAATACATGAGAGATAAGAACCATTAAAGATAATTTCTTTCATATTAACTTTGAGCAGTACTAACCTAGATTATTTTTTCTGATAATTTAAGATGAATGTGACCTTAAACAAACCTTTTTTTTTTTGCATTACCAACCACTTTCCAAATACTCTTGAGAGCTTTATTTGTATGAGCTCCATTCCTTCCCTCAAAGCAATCTATAAGATGCATGGTTGGTTATGCAATTTTGCAGTAGAGGAAACAGAGGCAAGAGACACTTACAACCTGAGACATCAGCAAAACCTAAAGTCCATGCCCATCTCAAATACCAGCTCCTTCAGTTTATACCCAGAGGTTCTAAAAACTATACAAAGATATAGTATTGGGATCAGTTTGGTTAAGTAAAGTGTTTAGAAGTTATTTACACTTTTTTGTAAAAAAGGACAAACTGAAAATCATGAGGTTTCTTAGACTTACATAAAACTGAGGACACAGATTACCTGGTGTTCAAGATGTTCTACAAAGATGTATTAAAAATGCATGGCACTGGAGGGGCACTAGACATAATTTGATTGATACAAGAACGGACTAAAAGTAGACAAATACAAATATAGTTAAGTGTTTCTTACAAGACAAATGAAACTCAGTAAAGAGAACTCAGGTTCTCTACACAGTACTGCACAAAACATAATCTAAAACAAATCATGGCATAAAATACAAAATATGTTATAAATCATTTAATAGGAGAAATCTATGTGACCTTCAATTTGATGATAGGGTTTTGGATATAATACCAAGTGAATATAATAGAAAAACTGCAGAATTTAAATTCTTTGAAATAGAAAAATCTGTTTTGTGATTGTAAAAAATACAAGTCAAAGATTTTAATAGTTGAAAAACTCAGATCTAATAAGATTTATATCCAGAACATAAGAAAAGAATTCTTGAGACACAATAAGTGATAAGAAAATGTACAACCCAATTTTCAAAGTGGACTAAGCCTGTGAGCATGTCACTAAAGATAGGTGCATATCAAATAAGCATGTGGAAACATTCAGCACTCCTTCATTTCTAAGAAAATGCAAAGGAAACAGCAGACAGATGGCAATACTCTAAGAACTGTTGATACCTAAGCAGTAAAAACAGTTGTTGGTGAGGACACAAAGCAATAAGCCCTCTCATTTATTACCAACAGGAATATGAGATGGTTCCATCACTTTGGAAGACAATTTACAAGTTTCTTACAAAGCTTAACAGAATTGACCATTTTGTACAGCAATTGCTTACTCTTTTATTTACCCAATTAATTGGAAACGTTGTGCTTCTTCATAAAGATCTATACATGACTGTAGGATAATAGCTTTACGAAATGGACAAAACCGAAATACTCTTCTGAAAGTGAGAGAATAAACAAGTATGACAGATCCACATTATGGCAAATTATTAACTGGTAAAAGGCACGGAATACCAAGCATAGCATCCATCAGCACGAGTGAGATTTTTAAATTTTTTAAAACTTTAGTGTGTTTGTGTATCAAAGGGCACTGTATAACCCTTTGGAGGACTAAGGGTGACTTCAGGAATCATCCTGGATTACTTCTACCTCCTTTGTGTTTCACCCACCAGGGCCTCTATTTCTGTCTGGCATTTTTATATGGGACCTGGATTCTGAACTCAGGACCTTCTGCTGGTGAGGCAGAGTCTTAATTCCTGAGCCATTGCTCCAGCCCACAAGTAAATCTTTTACTTTTTAATGTGGGGCAGAGGTGTGTGCATGCCATAGCACAAATGTGAAGTCAAATGACAACTTTAAGAGGTCAGTTTTCTCCTTTCCTCATGTGGGCTCTAGGAATCAATCTCAGGTTGCAAGATTAGAACACAACTGCCTTTCCCTGTTTGACATCTTTCCAGCCTTGGATCAATCTTTGAACTATATTTGTGAGTAAAAATCAAAAATACTAACCTGAAGATATTAAATTCTCTATGATTCTAACTATATGACAGACTATGACATGATAAAGTGATCAGTGGTTGTCAGGGATATAGGAGGAAGTCAGAAAGTTAAACAAGCAGAGAAGAGGGGATATTTAAGTGATAAAAATATTATTTGATGGGGCTGGAGAGGTGGGTCAGAGGTTAAGCCTCTGCCTTGCAGGCGGAAGGTCCTGAGTTCAGATCCTAAACCCCACATATAGACTCTGGGCGGAAGCAGGGTGGCCTGCATTTCTGTCCTGGTAGGGCGGAGCCTGTGAATCCTGGGGCAGAGTGAACAAGGAGAAGGTGGAGGTGGTCCATGGTGGTTCCCGAATTCACCCATGGTTCTACACACACAAGCACACACACATACACACACACAAATTGAATAAATAAAAAAATTCTTTGTTATACTGAGATGGAAGTTTCATTATACCATACATTTATCAAAGCCCATAACACAAGTAGTGAACATTAATATATACAACTTAAAAAATTATAAGTCTGAAGTTCCAAGAATAGAGTGTAGGCTATGACTAAAAGTAAATTGTACCACAAATGTATGAAAAAACCTCACTAAATAGGTACTGACCTTCGTAAGTAGAGGAATCTATAAGAGTGAAGTCAGAAAAAATTGAATGTAAATATGATACTGTAACCCAAAGACTTTTTTCATGTAGATTGGATTAACAATTCTGAGCCCTGTGCTTATATGCTTCAAATTAGCAAATAGATGGGAAATTAAATAGGTGGACTAAAGAATGCCATCGCAGTGAAATATTACACATAGAGAAGATAGAAGGCTAGGATGATATATGTTAATTAGAGATGGAGAAATGACTGTATCGAGAAAATATCTATCATATCTAAGAAAATATATCCAAAGGTGGTTGCAGAAAATATTTATAAATATGTATGAATATATAAAACAATTAATGAAAATATACATAATGAAAAAAATAAAATTATCTATTGTATGGGCTTTCAAAGAATTTATTTAGATGTTGTGCTTTGAAATCCCTATGCTTTAATTACAGGGTGCACATAGTCTCTTACTTAACAAGAATTGCATGGAAGCAGAAAATAACTAGAATGCCCTCCTCACAGTGGTCTCCTACTCTTATTCCATCTACCTTTGAATTTACTCTTATAATAAGACTCTATTTTAATAGTCTTTTATCTCTGGCCAGAGGGTGACATCCAATACCCAACAAGATGGAGCCAAGGATGGTGCAGGAGCAGCAAAACTGAAAAAAAATTAATAAACCATAATTCAGAAAATCAGAGACTTTACATCAACCACCTGGAATCAGACCAGCCTAATCTCTCCCCATCCTAAAGCTCAGGGAAATTTGCAGAAGAGGGGGTGTAAAGATTATAAGAGTCCTAAAGATGGGGAGGAGCAATGATATACAAGATACTCCATACAAGTTAAAGCCGAAGTAATTATAATAGGACTTTGCATGACCTGCGCAATGACCAACATATCATCGAACCCCCAAAGTCTAGCATGGATCACAGGCACTAGGATCCTTAGAGGCAAGTATTAACAGCCACAATAGTGTTCCTATACTAGAGGGGAACACAAAAAAGAGTTCTAAGCAATGCTACTGAGTCCTTACACCTCATCAGAGAGGAGGACCCAGAGTGAAGTTTGTCATGTGTACTAAAGGATGCTCCAGGAATGGGGAGGGGAAGGAGGCACTGAGAGAAAGGGAAAAGAGAGGAGGGAGCAAAGGGAATCCAGGGAGGGGTGGAGGGAGGGAGGGGAATGGTGTATTTAGCAACACTGAAAAAAAAGAAAATAACTAGAGTGAAGAAACCCACTCCACTGTGGAATGTGATGACGTTAACACTGACAGGCTTAAATTTCATCGACAACATATGTCACTATAGGTTATGACCACTTTACCTTTATGGTATTCCTCTCCCATAATGAACAACTTCACTGTCATCATAAGAAAACTGATATTCAATAAATAATTAAGAAACATTTTAGCAGAAGGCACATAGGTATGGAAAAAAAAAAGACTTGAAATGGAGAAAACTAGATATTAAGATTGAGTAAAGAGAAGTGAAATGATATGACTACATCTGCAAAGTCCTAAAACAATATAGATTAATTCCTTGAAAAACATTTTGCAAGATAGTAATTCTCAAAAATTTCAAAGTCATGAAAACAAAGTCTGAAAGACTGAATAAACCAAAAATGATCTAAGATGGCAGGAACAATAGCAATGGAATGTTACAGTGGATGGAATGCTTCAGGAGAAAAGTTATTAGGTAATAAACGAATACATTTTAATAAAGTATATACTTTGGCTAATATGTAAATATTAGTTCATTAATAATGACAAGAGCATCATACTAATGTAAGTTTAATTATAATTGCTACTGATGGTGACAGAGATCTTGGATTATCGTCATTCTTTATACTATCACAAACGATGAAATCAAAATATTTCTAAAGTAAAAAAATTTTAGACATAATTAGAGGGCCTTCTGAATATCTGTGAGAATATGAATGCTTCTGGAAGAATCATGCCATCTGTTATTAGCTATTTACAACACAGTAGTCCAAAGACAGTGTGAGCAAATTCTGGTCTGCAGTTTGTAGAAAAGTGAAGACTTATCCCTGGAATACATAGAAAAGGAAAGTGGAATGTGCTCATGTAGCACACAGGGTGGATAAAGAGTGCTTTCTAAGGTCCCGCTTCAGAATAAACAATCATAAACCATTCAGTGCTGAAGAGTGCCAGGACAAAGGGAAAGAGCATTGTCTCTATGCATTTTGGCCAAGTCTTCTATCGGCCTTGATTCTCAAGGTTCCCATATACTTAGCAAATAAATTTAATTATAATTGCTACTGAATCACTCAGCCCCTGCACTTTGTGATGTCCTGCATTTGATTCCATCGGGATAAATTGCAAATGAGCAGGATGAAGAATATTTTAGTCAAATTCATTTCTTTTAATGTCTGTCTGAAGTTCATATTCTAAGAAAAAGTCAGAGCTAGATGCAAGAATCAATTTAACAGCTGAGGATTCAAGTTTGGGGCACATTTGTAGAGAATTAGTAGTTGACTTAATCCCAGAGTGAACTTTCAGATTGTCTAGTTGATGGGGAAGGTCCAACCCAAGGTAGGTGGGACTAGGCCCTGGACAGGTGAATAAAATGTGGAGAGCTGTTTGAGAAAATTGGCATCCTTCTGTATACTTGGCCAGACATGCTGATCTGGCAAGTAAGGATCATCCCTCTCTCAGCTGTTATGTGGATATGGAGTGGCCAATACCCTAAGCGTATTCTCCTGCCCAGCTGGACTAAGAACTATAACCAGACTATTTTAAGAGCATAACCCCTTGTTCCCTGTATTAGTCACGGTTCTCTAGAGCTACAGAATCAACAGAATGAATATTAAAAAAGGGAAGTTATTGAATTGGCTTAGGAAATATGGTTGAGGTAGTGCAACAATGGCTACTCAACAAGTAGCTGCTCAGTCCAGTAGTCCAGTCAATGGTGGATAAAGGCTGGAGGATTCCTGGAGAGTCTTCAGTCACATTGAAGGCTTGGAGGGTTGAAGGGCTGGAGGGAAAAGAGTTTTCTAGCACAGCATCAGAAAGTCTCTTCAAACTCTTCTGTTCCTTTTATCTAGTCTGCTACTGGGAGGTTCCAATTAGATCTAGGGCTGGTCTTTGTATTGCAAATGTACTGATCCAGATAATCTCTCCAGGTGGTCTGATAGCTGATCTTAGTGTGGTCAGGTTGACAACCAGCATTAACTAGCACATTCTGTTAAGCAGCTTTGTCATAATTTCATCTGCAACTATGCAGAATAACTGCTGTCTATACAGTCTTATATATTACTATGTACTTAAAAAATAAGAGACAGAATAGTAGATAGTGAACAGGGAGACATACTTCCAGAAAAAAAAATCAATTAATCTTGATTTTGGTGTGAAATTCATGAAAATGTTGCTCTTTTTAGTCCTCAGTGTTCCTTAAAATGAAGTACCTTGAAAAATGATCCCTTTTAGTTCAAATGACAGAGGATCAGTGATTTAGTCAAATAAGTCCTTCTATTCAATTTTTAGCCTCACTATCTGTGGAGGTCAAAGACATTGTTAATTTGATTAAAAAAAAAAAAGAATGAGCATGCAATTTGTAAGTCATAGCAATCAAAGCATCTCTATCAAACAAATCTAGTTTCTCTTGGAAATAAGACAGAGATGGATGAACCTATGAATATTATTGTAACAAATTCTGTTTCCAGCTACTTTGAGAGAACATTGCAATTAGAAGATAGTCATATAAGAAACCAATTAGTTTTCAGATAGATAGATGGACAGACAGACAGATAAATACACAGGTAGATGGATAGATAGATTTTATTTCTAACACAAGACTGCCTCATCAGTGTCTCTTGAGCACAAGTTAATTTCTTTTCTTTTTTTCAGTTTGCATGGATATATTGCCTTGAGAATTCTTTTTTTTTTAACATTTTTTATTATCTCCGCTCATACAAACTTAATAGGTACACCAGTTCCCTCCCTCCCTCCTTTTCCCCCCACCCCTCTGCTCACCCTCCCCTCACCTCTCCCTCCCACCCCCCAGTGCCTCCCCTCCCCCAATCCCCCCGAGAATCCTTTAGTGTGCATGCCAAACTCTCCTCTGGGTCCTCCTCTCCAATGACATACAAGGACCCAGCGGCATTTCCCTGAACTCTTTCCTTTGTTCCCCTTAAGCATAGGAACACTGTTTTGGCTGTCAATCCCTTGCCTCCAAGGATCTTGATGCTTTTAGCAAATGCTAGACTTTGTGGGGTCAATAGTGTGTTGGACATTGTGCAGGGCATGCAAAGTCCAATTATGATTGCTTCGTCCCTAACTTGTGTGGAGTATCTTGCATATCATTGCTCCTCCCATCCTTGTGCTCTTACACTCTTACCGCCCCCTCTTCCGCAAATTTCCCTGAGCTTCAGGATGGGGAGAGATTAAGCTGGCCTAGTTCTAAGTGGTTGATATAGAGTCTCTGAAGTTCTGGATTATGGTTTGTTGATTTTCTTTTGCGGTTTTGCTGCTCCTGCAATGCCCTTCACTCCACCCTGATGGGTATTGGATGTCACCCCCTGGCCATATATAAAAAGCTGTTAAACTAGAGTCTTGTTATAAGAGTATATTCAAAGGTAGATGTAATAAAAGTAGGAAACCACAGTGAGGGAGGGGTCAATCACCCATTTGCAAAATGGTTACTTATTATCTGCCAGACTATATGCCCTCCCCTTCTGGTGAGATCACACCCCCTCAGTTGTAAAGTTAATTTCTATGAAGTGTTATTTAACCTTTACATTTCACCACTTGAATTTAAACAATACTCCACATTTTAGCTTTTCTATCTAGAGATAACCACACTTTTCATCTGATGATGAAAAGCTGCCTTTTCATCCAATGAATGCCTACTAGACACATATTTTGTCAAGAGCAGAGACAGCCCGTATATATCCATTCTCGCCTCATTTCATGGGTTAAAAGTCATAGAAAAATGGAAGAGCATGACTGTCTTGTTTTGCTATATATTCCTAGGAACAAGAAGGTGCACAGTGGTCATCATGTTTAAATGTTTAATCTGAAAGTTATTTGCACATTTAAGGTATACACATATATTTTTCAAGCTCTGATACTTACAAAATGTATGATTCATAAACTTTCTATGCACCATAATTAATATGCCTATAAAAAACAGAAAATTTACTATATCTTTTTTGGGGATTATCATTTCCTTCCAACTTTTCTCATGGTGGAGACTGCTCATTTACAGGACTGAAGTTACAATGAAGTCATAATTTTACACTTGCCTTTGTTAACTATGTCAAATGGCTACTGATCATTCAATTTCTCATGTTCAGACTCAAGCCAAGTGCTACTTGTTCAACATTTCTTGGACATGGGTTACAATTTTTGGCTTCAGAATTTTTCCATGTATACTTTCTATGTCTGAGAATATAGGCCAAAATCTGTGTGTCCAAATCAAATTGCATATATTACTTCTAATATTATTTACTTATTTATAAATCTAATTATCTGAATACTAGGAATCAGGGACCACATGTGGAGGTGACAGAAACTTGGAATTCATTAGAAACTGGTTCTCTCCTCCATCAAGTAGGTTTTCAGGAATGGAACTCAACACAGTAACTTTTACTTACTTAGCTATTTCACTGACCAGCAAATTGCACATTAGACTTTAGGGAACATTTGCCCAATAATCTCTTTCCTTACTCTCTCTCACGTGGTTTTCACTTTCTCTAAATTTTCAATGTGCTTTTTGTCCTCATCTTTCTCCCTCTTTGATTAAAGATTGGACATAATATGCATTAAGTCTGCTTCACTGCAAGTTTATTGGAGGCAGATTCTATGACCAATCCTTCTTTAGGTCCATATTAGAAAGAGACAGCATGAACTCATTTCTATCTAAGTTTGCAAAAGGGATTTCATCTCCTTACCTGTGCCTTTGTTGTTCAACCTTCTCTCTGACTCAGCTGGTAAAATGATCTACTTTTAATGGTTTACAGTATTAAATTGTCCCCACCTGGATGATGTAATAAAAATCCTCATCTCAAAGCTTCAGTCACATTTACGTGATTAATTTTTCTATGTAATACATATATTAGTGGATTCTGAAGATTAGGATATGGGTATTTTCTGGGAAGAATTATTCTGCCTACTTAAAGTGTTCACATAGAAATGAAAAGTATTAACGGTGACAGGGAGCATCCCTTGTTAATATAGATAAGGAAACTGTGATTTGGAAAACAAAAATCTTGCCCTAACCCCAATATAATGAGTTGCAAGCTTAGTCCTGACTTACCATGCATAATTTGATTGAAACACTTCACCGTGTCATAGTTCTTTATTCAAAAGCAGAAATTAATTAATTTTATGTTCATAATCTGTGGATAATTTTCTCAAAATTTAATCAGATGTGATATCATTTAAATATAATTTTAGCATTAATAACATACACTATTATGCACTGTGATCACCCTGGTGTGTGTGTACAGATCACTGTAACTTCTTCCTTTTAAAAGTGAAACTCTTTGCACCTTTTGACCAAAACTTCATTACCACCTTCTCATAGTCACATAATCACAACTTTACCCTATATTTTTATCAGTTCAACTTTTTCATATTCACATATAGCTGAAATGATACAGTGAAGGAGTAGAATTTGAATGTGCTCATCACACACAAGAAAAGGTAAGTGAAGTGATATGTATGTTAAGTTTATTTCTCTTGTCTCATCTCTCATAATGAAATCTTCAGGAAAGGCCGTGAGCATTTTCCATATAATAATCACTATTTTTTTAAAGCTTCTAAACAAGCATTACTCTTTCTATTATATGTGTACATGTCAAGATATCAGAGTAATTTATAAATCTACATAATTTCTTGTCAATAGCATACCATAGCTCATGCCTATAATCTTCATGTTTGGGAATTAAAGGCAGAAGGGCAGAGAGTTTGCATCTAGCCTTTGCTAGAGTAACATGGTCTAGGCTTGCCTGAGCTAAATGAGGAGACCTTGCATCAAGTAACAAAATGCCAAGGATGCAATTCAATGGCAAAGAGTTTTTCAAGCATGTACAATGCTGCACAAACACCAATAGACTCTACCATCTTATCATCATCTTAAATATTACTAAGAACACCAACCTATCATTTTCATTATGTCTATTTTCAAGGTCATGGAGTGTCCATGTTATGGTCTTGAAGATTTCAGTACTGGCTCACTAGAATTCTATAATTGTTCCTTCAACCCTTTCTGTATTTTACTCTGTAGACCATCAAATTATCAATACCATTTACTGTATTTGTCCTATAGAAATATTAGTAAGGCATGGAAAATGACTCAACATTTCAACTACTTATTTTGGAAGCAAAAGAACCAGAATTCAAATTCCTCTACACCATGTAAAATGTCTTCCAACAGCACTAAGTCAGCTGAAATTCCAGCCCCAGGGTGTGAAGCTCAGAAACCTTTAGAGCAAGATGTCTAGCCAGAATAGCCTTATAAGTGAATTCAGGCTTTATTTAGAAACTTAGCTTCAAAAGAATAAGGTGGAAAAGCAATTAAGGATGACTCCCAATATGAACCTGGAATCTTCATGTGCGTGGCATGTATATGAATGTGTACCTGTCCACATATGTGCCCACACACAGAAATACAGAAATACAATACACATATGCAAACGCATACACATGAAAATGGAAAAAGAAAAACAAAAATATAAATATTAATAAATATTGTTGCCCATTCCTCATTCCTTTCTGGCTAGTATTCGGTCTATTTTCCTTTTTTTTTTTTTTTTTTTTTCTGTGTGTGTGTGTGTATGGTTCACTGGATTTCATCTGAGATTGCACAATAAGAAATAAAAATGACATGAATTATTTATATTCATGTGTGAAAGTTTCAAAACCTAAAAAAGAGAGATTTGAAAAAAATTGTTACTTTGGGTTTCATTTGTTCACATCTTTAAGAACCGGGCACACACGAATGGGACATTGCTGTAACGATTAAGCTCTGTGGATAATCATACACTCATTACTTATTCTTTTTTCCCTTAGATGCTTTCTGTGACATTCTTCAATCTCTTAGAGGGCTTCTGAACAGTTTCTCTGTTCATATTCTAGACATACATTGACCAAAAATATGGTACAACACAAGAGATAAATGAGTTATTGAGGAAAAAATTTTGTTAATGTCTACTGGCATAAAATTCTCTGTGACTCAACATTTAATATTTTAAGATTAATTTCCTTCTCTTACAGATCCGCTTATACTACTTCATTCTGCAGTGAATATTTATACAATTCCAATAATTTTAACACCATGGACTGTTGTCTACTGATTTTATTTTATTTTATTTATTTTTTTGATTTTATACTTTTGTTTTTATTTTTTTTTATTTTTCTCTGCTCATACAAACATAATAGGAACCCCTGTCCCCTCCCTCCCTCCACCCCTCCCTGGACCTCCCTGTTCCCTCCTCGCTTTGGCCCTTCCTTTCCCCCCTCCCTCCCTTTCTCCAAGTGCCCCCTCCCCCATCTCTGAAGCATCCTTTAATGAGTATATCAAACTTTCCTCTGGGTCCTCCTTTCTGATGAAGTGTAAGGACTCAGTGGCATTTCCTAGAACTCTTTCTTGTGTTCCCCTTAAGTATAGGAACACTATTGTGACGGTAAATCCCTTGCTTCTAAGGATCCTAGAGCCTTTAGTCCATGCTAGAATTTGAGGGGTCAACGATGTGTTGGTTATTGCGCAGATCATGCAGAGTCCTGTTATAATTGCTTCGGCCCTAACTTGTGTGGAGTATCTTGCATTTCATGACTCCTCCCATCCTTGTGTTCTTACAATCTTACCGCCCCCTCTTACTGCAAATTTCCCTGAGCTTCAGAATGGGGAGAGATTAGGCAGGCCTGATTCCAGGTGGTTGTTATAGTCTCTGATGTTCTGAATTATGGTTTGTTGATGATTTTTTTTCAGTTTTGCTGTTCCTGCAATGCACTTGGTTCCATCTTGATGGGTATTGGATGTCACCCTTACAGTCCTTGATGGTGGCCTATTTTCTCTGCTGTAACTTGATCTCCTCTGTTTCTGGTGGGAAACATCCCTCCTGCTTATAATCTTTACAATTACTGTAGGTATTACAGAAATTTGTCTTAAGTGTCTCTAAGTGAGTTTGGTACTAGGATCCACCTATTATGGAGTACATATGACGCTTAATTTTCAGTGTCTGGGATGCTTCACTCAATATAATTGTTTCCAACTCCATCCATTTCCTGGCAAATTGCATTAAATCATCATTTTTGATGGCTGAGTAGTATTTCATTGTATAAATGTACCACATTTTCCTTATCCATTCGTCAACTGTTGGACATTTGGGCTGATTCCATGACTTTGCTATTGTAAACAGTGCTGCTATGAACATGGTCGTGCTTGTGCTATCGAGGTGAATTTTTGCTGTATGGGGGGTTATCCCCAAAAGTGGTATAGCAGGGTCATATGGCATTTCAATCTTTAACTTCTTTAAGAATCGCCAGACAGCTCACCAGAGTGGTTGTATGAGCCTGCACTCCCACCAGCAATGTAAGAGAGTTCCCTTCTCTCCACATCCTCTTCATCACTTGGTGTTGTTTGTATTGTGGATTTTTGCCATCCTGACCAGGGTGAGATGATATCTCAGGGAGGTTTTGATTTGCATTTCCCTGATGGCTAAGGATGTGGAGCATTTTTTAAGATATTTGTTAGACATTTTAATTTCGTCCTTGGTAAAGTTTCTTTTAAGTTCCAAGGCCCATTTTTTAATTGGGCCATTGGTTTCCTTGGTGTTTAGTTTTCTAAGTTCTTTGTGCACTCTGGATAATAGAGCTCTATCAGATATGTGGTTAGTGAAGATTTTCTCCCAATCTGTGGGTTGCCTATGTGCTCGAATTACAATCTCTTTATCTGAACAGAAGCTCTTTAATTTCAAAAGATCCCATCTATGGAGTGTTGGTTGTAGTGACTGTGCTTTTGGATGTCTGTTCAGGAACTGTTGACCTAGCCCAATCAGCTCGAGGGAGTTCCCTACCCTTTCAACTATGGTTTTAATAATCTCTGGCCTTATATCGAGGTCCTTGATCCATTTGGAATTAATTCTTGTACATGGTGACAAGTACGGGTCCAGTTTTAATCTTCTGCATGTGGAGATCCAGTTTTGCCAGCACCATTTGTTAAAGATGCTGTTCTTTTTACATTGGATTTTTTGGGCTCTTTTGTCAAAGATCAAATGCCTGTAGTTGTGTGGGCTTATATCTGGGTTTTCAACCCTTATCCATTGATCTGTGTGTCTATTTTGGAGCCAATACCAAGCTGTTTTTACAATTATGGATTTGTAGTATAGACTAAGGTTTGGTATGGTGATACCTCCAGCCGTGTTTTTGTTACTCAGGATTGTTTTTGCTATCCTGGGTCTTTTGTGCCTCTATATGAATTTTGAGATTGTTTGGTCTACTTCTTTAAAGAATTGCTTTGGGATTTTGATTGGTATAGCACTGAATTTGTATATTGCCTTTGGTAGGATGGTCATTTTTATGATGTTGATTCTGCCAATCCAGGAACATGGGAGGTCTTTCCATAACTGCAGGTCTTCTACAATTTCTTTCTTTACGGTTTCAAAGTTTTCATTATAGAGGTCTCTTACTTCCTTGGTTAGGTTTATCCCAAGGTATTTCATTTTTTTAGGGGCGATAATAAATAGGATTGTTTCTCTCAGGGCTTTTTCACTTCTTTCATCCTGGGCATATAGGAAGGCCACTGATTTTTGTACATTTATTTTGTATCCTGCCACCCTGCCGAACTTCTCAATTAGTTCCAGGAGCTTCCTGGTGGAGTTTTTGGGATCACTCAGGTATAGGATCATGTCATCTCAAAATAAAGATAACTTGACTTCTTCCTTGCCAATTTGAATCCCTTTTATGTCCCTTTCTTGTCTTATGGCTTCACCTAAGACTTCAAGTACAATATTGAAAAGAAGTGGTGAGAGTGGACAGCCTTGTCTAGTTCCTAGTTCCTGATCGAAGTTGGAATGGTTCAAGTTTTTCCCCATTGAGTATAATCCTTGCTGTTGGCTTGTTGTATACCGCTTTTATTATATTGATAAAGGTTCCTTCCATTCCAACATTCTCTAGGGTTTTGATCATAAAGGGCTATTGGATCTTGTCAAAAGCTTTTTCTGCATCTATCGAGAGTATCATGTGGTCTTGAATTTTGGACTGGTTTTTTTTTTAATTTTTTTATTATTATTTATTCAAATGTGTGCATGTGCGTGTGTATGTGCCCGCGGCATGTGTGTGTGTGTGTGTGTAGAACCACAGACGAATTCGCGAACCACCATGGACGCCTCCACCTCCTTCTGCCCCAGGATTCACAGGCTCCGCCCTACAAGGACCAGAAGCGCAGGCTGCCCCTGCTTCCGCCTGGTGTCTATACGTGGGATGTGGGATCCGAACTCAGGACCTTCCGCCTGCAAGGCGGAGGCTTAACCTCTGAGCCACCTCTCCAGCCCTGGACTGGTTTATATTGTGAATTACACTTATTGATTTGCATATGTTGACCAATTCTTGTGTGCCTGAGATAAAGCCTCCTTGATCTTCCTGGATGATCTTTTTGATATGTTTTTGAATCCAATTTGTTAAGACTTTATTGAGAATCTTTGCATCTGTGTTCATCAGAGAAATTGGCCTATAGTTTTTTTTTAAGTGTATCTTTATTAGGTTTTAGGATTAAGATGATATTAGCTTCATAGAAGGAATTTGGTAGTGTTCCTTCCTTTGCTATTTGATGGAACAGTTTAAGGAGTATTGGTGTTATTAGCTCCTTAAATGTCTGGTAGAACTCTGTGCTGAATCCATCTGGTCCAGGACATTTTTTGGTGGGAAGATTCGAGATTACTTCCTCAGTTTCCTCATATGTTATAGGAATATTTAAATAATTCACAACTTCCTGAATCAATTTAGGTAAGTTGTGTTTATTTAGGAATTCATCCATCTCTTTTGTGTTGTCAAATTTCACAGAGTATAAATTTATGAAATATGATGTTATAATTCTTTGGATTTCTGGGTATCAGTAGTGATAACTTTATTTTCATTTCTAATTTTGTTAATTTGGCCTTTCTCTCTCTTGCTTTTGGTTAATTTAGCTAGGGGTGTATCAATCTTATTGATTTTTTCAAAGAACCAGCTTTTTGACTGGTTAATTTTCTGTATCGTTTTCCTGATTTCCATTTTGGATATTTCTCCCCTTATTTTGCTAATCTCCTCCCTTCTACTCCTTTTGGGATCAGATTGCTCTTGTGTCTCTAAAGCTTTTAGCTGCATTGTTATGTTATTTATTTCTGATGTTTCCATTTTTTTGATGTAGGCATTAAGAGCTATGAACTTACCTCTTAGGACAGCTTTCATTGTGTCCCAGAGATTTTGGTAAGCTGTATTTTCATTATCATTCACTTTCAGGAAATCTTGAATTTCCTTTGTAATTTCTTCCTGAATCCAATTCTCATTCAGCATCATAGTGTTAAGTTTCCAGGAGTTAGTGTATTTTCTGTTGCTTGTTGTGTTGTGGATGTCAAGCTTTAGGCCGTGGTAGTCTGATAAGGTACAGGCTAGAATTTCAACTTTCCTATATATGTGGAGATTCGTTTTGTGTCCCGATATGTGATCTATTTTGGAGAAAGTTCCGTGTGCTGCTGAGAAAAATGTGTATTCTTTGGTGCATGGATGAAAAGTTTGCTAGAGATCTGTAAGGTTCATTTCACTAAGGGTTTGATTAAACTCCAAAGTGTCTCTGTTAAGTTTTTTACCTGTTGATCTATCCCATATTGAAAGGGCAGTGTTGAAATCCCCCAGAATTATCGTTTTGGGATTGATTTCTTGCTTTAGACTTTGTAGGGCTTGCTTAATGAATGTGGGGGGGCCCATATTGGGTGCATATATGTTCAGTATTGTGAAGTCTTCCTGGTGAATTTTACCTGTAACTAAAATGTAGTATCCATCTATGTCTCTTAATGATTTTTTTCTGGTTTGAAGTCCACTTAGTCCGATAGCATAATGGCTACCCCTGCCTGTTTTCTGGTTCCATTAGCTTGCAGAATTTTGGACCAGCCTTTTATTTTTAGGATGTGCCTATCTTTTGTGGTGAGATGGGTTTCCTGCAGGCAGCAGATTGATGGATTGTGATTTTTAATCCAAGTTTGTAATCTGTGTCTCTTGATTGGTGAGTTAATTCCATCAACATTTAATGTTATCATGGAGAAACCAATTTTATTTCCAGACATATATTACATTTAGTGGCTTTTGTAAGTGTATTGTTACACCTTTAGGTTTTGGTAGTATTATACTTCCCTTCTGTTCTCCTGGATATGCCTGTTTTTTTCTTCAAGCTTGAGTATCATTTCTAGCATTTTTTGAAGGCCTGGTTTGGTGGACATGTATCCCTTCAAGTTGTCTTTGTGCTGGAAGATTTTTCTTTCTCCCTCAATCATGACTGATAGTTTTGCAGGGTAAATCAGCCTGGGTTGACATTTTTGCTCATTCAGTACTTGAAATATATCTCTCCAAGCTCCTCTTGCTTTTACTGTTTCGACTGCGAAGTCATTTGTTATTTTCATAGGTTTACCTTTAAAAATGACTTTTTTTTTACCTTGATGCTTTCAGCACCATTTCTTTATCTTGAATGTGGAGTGTTTTAACTATTATTTGCTGTGGCGAGTTTCTATTTTGGTCATATCTGTTTGGGGTGTGGAATGTCTCTTGTATATGGATGGGCCTCTCTTTTTTTAGATGAGGAAAGTTTTCCTTGATGATCATTTGAAAAATTTCCTCAGGTGTGGTATTTTGAGATTCTTTCTCTGGTATTCCATGAATACATGTTAGGCTTCTTCAGGGTGTCCCATAACTCTTGAATATTTCTCTTGAGTATCTTTGGCTTTAATAACCTCTTCCATTGAGCTGGTTAATACTCCCACTTTGTCTTCAAGGTCTGAAATATCTGTGTTCTGCTTCGTTATTTCTGCTGATAAGACTCTCCGTGGAGTTCTAGGTTGAAGATAACTTGTCTTTTAGTTCAGTTTTGAACTCTGCTTGAGTCTGTTTTAACTGTTCTATGCTTTTTGTTTCTCGAACTGTTTTTCTCAACTCCTCCAAGTGTCTGCTGTGTTCCTCTTCAAAGCGACTGATGCGGTTATTTAATTCTTCCGGGATTTCCTCTTTCATAGTATTGAACATGGTAATGATCATGTTTTGAAAGTCGTTACCCTGGGTCAGGCTTTCTTGGCTATTTTCCATGGGTTTGTTCTGGTTGGAGTCTATCATTATGGGATTGATTCCTTCAGTGGGAGATTTGTTTACTTGGGTGTTGTTTCTCTTTGACTTGGGCATTGTCATTTTAACTCTTGAGACCTTCTTTCAATTTCTGTGCGTTTTTCACTGAATTGAATTATTTGGCCTGAAGTTTTGGGGTTGGCCAGGGGCGGAGCTTACCTTGGTAGTGGTGAGTCCCGGCTGGACTACATGCGTCCTAGTCTGTGGGTTGGGGAAAGGGAGGATGCAGCAGGGGCAGGGTGTTATTTAGCCTGGGGAGCTGAGGCGTGGCCCGGGACATGGGGTCCTCCTGGGCCCAGGAGCAGCTCCCGGCTCCGGCTGGCTGGTGGGAGGAGCTGGGGCCCTTGGGCTACCTGGGGGTTCTGGTGGTGGGTGGGGGTGGAGCTTACCTAGGTAGCGGTGAGTCTCAGCTGGACTGCGTGAGTCCCCGGAGCAGCGGGTTGGGGAAAGGGAGCTGTTTACTGATTTTATAAATAGCACATGGAATTCTTAAATCTATTAACTGCAGAAATGTTAATTATTATAAAAGTCCTATGAACAGGAATATGGAGGAGAGTGCGCAGAGAAGTTTGCTGATGATCATGTGATGCAACTTTGGCTTTTGGACTCATTTGCTATTGCTAGAAATCTATTTTTCATCATTTTAATCCAATGGCTGATGGTATATTCTTCATAGAGGAATTGATTCTAAAAAGAAGTGCATAAAGAATTATGGTGCTGGAGGTTAATCCTAAATCCAAGCGCTTGGTGCTAGGACCAGCTGGTTTCTGATAAGGACCTGGCTGGTGATATGTGGCCCTTGACAGGATGCACCACACACACAGATTGTGTCTGAAGAAGACAGATTCCATGGAAGTAGAAGTCTGAGAGTTGGGGAGGGTCAGGTTACTCTTTAATAATAGCTGCACTCACAGAAATTAACTCAGAGTCTCCAGGAGAGCTGTCTTCATCCAATCCAACAAAACATTGCCCCCATGGACCTAACCAACATCCACTTGGCTCAGCCTTTTAAGATTCTACTGCTAATGAGCATCATAACATGAAGAACAAATTGCCAAGACAAGAATCACTAAGGAAGGAGCCACATTAAATGAATCATGAAATAGGAGTTACTGAGTGACAACTTAAAGTTAAGAGTGTATCAAAAATCTGAAGAAAGGGGGCTGGAGAGGTGGCTCAGGGGTTAAGCCTCTGCCTTGCAGGCAGAAGGTCCTGAGTTTGGATCCTAGACCCCACGTATAGCCTCTGGATAGAAGCGGGGGCGGCCTGCGCTTCTGGTCCTGGTGGGCAGAGCCTGTGTATCCCAAGGGGGGAGGGGATTAAAACAAGGAGGAGGTGGAGGTGGTTCATGGTGGTTCCCGAATTCGCCCGTGGTTCTACACACACACATACATACGTGCACATACACACACAATTGAATAAATAAAAATAAAATTAAAAAATGTGAAGAAAAAAAAACCAGTAGAATGGAGAAGGTAAAGAAAGGCCTCTTGTAATAAACATGTAATGAAAAATGGGGATGGGACTTTTACAACATATTATAGAAACATTAACTGGTATTAATAAGTTTCTTTAATGTCTAAATGGAATTTACCTGTCCAAAGTGAACCTGTGACAATGCACAGAAGCCATCCCCAGATGTTTCCCCACTCTATCTCCTAGACAGACAGGAAAGGTAAGCCATTGCCCCCATGACACACTGAAGATCAGGAGCCATGACCCTGTTATACCCTGAATTCCTGCCGTTGATGTCTTCTGCCTCCACTAGACCATTCTGTCTACCAAGTCCAAACCCAAGTCCAAAGAAAACTTCTTGTGATGTCTAAGTAATGAAGTTTTCCACTAATTACAAACATGCTTTTAGGCATGCAAAGCTAGATTTCATGCTCTCCATAAAAGAAAATTTTGTAATTCAGATACAAAGACATCACACACAAGTGTGTTGGAAATACAAGAGCATGTCACGTGGACGGCAAGAGCACTGCCTTCTATGCTCTTGAGGACTGCTTCCCAGTCCTTCCCTGTCTCACCTAGGCAGGCAAAACTTTCCAGACCCTTCCTCAAGACAGTCAGGTGCGTGTTAGTGAAGATAATCAAAAAGGAACAATAAGGCAAATGTTGGTTAACCAAGCAGTAGCTGTACAATTTTCACATCAGAACATCTAGAAAGCCTGAACACAGAAGCTATAAATACACCACGAATCACAGTAAACTGAATCACCACAAAAAGGGAGAGTTGTTTTCTCTCCCTCAAATCACACAGAATGAAAGTAGAAAGTAAGTCAACGTTGTCAATCATGTGTCAGATTCTTTCCATCTTTTCTGGAATGTGGGGCCATAAATCTATTTTAACTTATATGTCATACCTATAAGGAAAGAGAGCATTGTGTCCTTACCATATACCTATAAGGAAAGAGGGCATTGTGTCCTTACCATTTGGTCATAAGTTTTGTTGTTGTTGTTGTTTTTTTACAAACTTGCTGTTGAATCTTCTCTGTCAAAAGGATTTTCTAAATTATCTCAACCATCTAAACCTTAGAAAGTAACATACTGTTCTTGCCTCTTGGGTTTTTTTTATTATTATTCTAAGAAATAATTCTTCTAACAGTAAGGAAGCATTTGGGCTCACTGCTGATTTGCAGCCTGAAATGATTTTCTATATAGACATAAATGCTAATTTTTGGATGGTTCATCTTATGCACAATACTGACTTTAAGATAGCAAAAGATTAAGTGAATTTCAATGTTTCAACTCACCAGAGGAGGCTCAGAGATTCTATCAATTCATGTGCTTCAACTGTGCAGTTGTTTAAGAAAAAAAAAATTGCTACCATCACTCCAAGCCTGAAAGGATCCTGATCGTCTCTGACATTTAAAAAACAGAAAATTATTTGGCTTTATTTTAAATGTCACTCCTCTGCAGGTGAAGAGTTTATTCATTTAGGAATCTGCAAGATAGAACAAACTGTTCTCGGGCATGCTGGCTACAGAAACTTTAATAAACCTGACTACATACTTGTGAAATAGAAGTTGGAGATTGCTGAATCATATAGAGGCAATGAACATAGAATAAGCTTTTAATCTTCAGAAGCAGTAGGATATGGAAGCAAGGATCCTGGACGACAAATTAAACTGTAAGATTTGAGTGCCAACTTCATGGGTTAATCATGAACTCTGAGAACCTGGACAAGCCAAACATCTCCTGAGATCTCTTTCCACCTGTATGACAAGGAGGTCAGTGGTAGCATGTGGTCACTTCAAAAGTCTCTATCTCCTCAAGAGGTCATTTACTTTTTCATTCTCCATCTCCCCTTGTATAAATGTGAGTTAAATTTCCAAGCCCATATAATTTCAGAAGGTGGGAAAAATAAATGCAGTTGAAAATATCAATGTGAAATCACATCAAAAATCATAAGAGCTCATCAAATTTAAGATATTTTAGTACTGCATATATTTGCAAAATAATCATACATTGGGAAAAAGATTATTTCCTTTATATCTTGTGCACTATTTTTTTCAGTTTTAAACAAGTAGTAAAGGGACCAGGTGAGGTGCCTGCACACAAGCCTGGAGATATGAGTTTGATCTTCAGCAGCCCATATGATGCAAATGTGTCATCTCCTCTCTCTCTCTCTCTCTCTCTCTCTCTCTCTCTCCTTTCAGAAATGAATAAATTATTTTTTAGAAACAAATAGAAAGTTAAGAATTATCTCCTACTTTTTTGTATTTGTTGTCTATTTCCTACATCCTCACTCATGCTGGCATCTTATCTCTCAGGAACAGATGTGAGGTTTTCTTTGTAGACAAGAACACAAATGGTTTAGGATCTGGATCAATCATCCTCAAAGTATATCAAAAGGCTTCAATGAGACCAATGAGAAGAGTGAACATGGCAATGGAAGATGGCATTAACTCTCCAGGCCAAAGAAATATCACAGCAGTTCAAGTTGAAAGTAGCTTCAAGCTTTCATGTTTTTCTTTCTTCAGTGGGACTCTCCATTGTTCTACCTGTGTGGAATTTTCTTTATAGCTGCCAATTTGGCACCACTTGAAAGAATTTTTATAATGACCATTCTTTGGTAAGACATCTCCCCTGACATTTCTTTAACCATATAAGTCTTTCTCTGAGATCCCTCTTATTACCCAGACCAAAGTGAATTCCCACCTATTCATGGGATTGCCTTTTACTTTCAAACCTCTGCTCACGCTGCGCCCCCTGCTGTCCTTCTCACGCTGTGCCCCCTGCCGTCCTTCTCATGGTGTTGTCTTCACACTTCAAAGCCCATTCAGCGCACCCAGGCTTGATGAACATTTCCTTAAAACTGGAATGACATCACACTCCGTCCTACATCCCTACCTTTTTGCAAAGTACCTAAAACTTTACCTCTCATCTGCCTTCCTCTATTGTCTACCCTTTCAGATCAAAGTGCCTTTAGCGCAAGATGTGATCATCTTAGTATCTTACCACCCGAAGGACTGTGAATTAATAGTCAGTGAATAAGTACACAGTGTATGTAAATGCAAGCAGTGTCTTAGGCAGTGATGTCTTCAATGAAAGAGAACTGTACAGCAGCTGTACCCTTCTCTCTACCTTCTACTTCAACATTGATCAAAATCTGCCCTTGATGTGACAGCAGTCGATTCCTACAGCCACAGGAACAGTGAGGGAGACCAGAGGGAACTAAGCAAGGCTGCAAGCCTGTGAATGGAAGCATGTTTACTGGGAGAACTGACCTGAAGCCTATGGAATTCAGCCCATAAAACCCCACCCAGGGTCCTCCATAAAGCCTGCCAGCAGGACTTTCAAACTGGCCCCACCAGAGATAATCAGTCAAATGTCAGAGAAGAAAACAAGAGAAAACTTCCATTTTCGGTAACCCAAAAGTTTAATAAAAGGGCATCCAGGGTCCAGAGTTTTGGAGCAACTCTTGGCGCTATCTTGTCTCCCCTTTGTCTCCTTAAATAGCCAGAAACTTCTTGCTCCCCTTGATTCTCCTGAGCAATCAGGTGTCCCTTTCCCTGTGTTTAAATTAATTTTACTTAAACCATTCAGTTACCTCCCAGCTTCAGTCTTTGTATAGGAAAGCAAGAACCCAGACAGAAATCCAGTAACGTTTACATGCCTTAGCCCTCCTTAAGAAACCAGGACAAGGTGCAACCTAACATCTTCACATGATTTGACTAGTGATTAACACTTTAACATCTCTGCCCTCACTACTCTCTTTCCAAACTTGCTACCATATCCCCACTTACTCTAAGTCTTCACATACAATATAGCTATTCTCCTTGTAAAAAAAGAAAATGAATTTTATCTATGTACTTTCTATATTACCCAATATATAACTAAATACTAAGTTACGAGTAAATGAATATCCAAAAAAAGTAATACATAACAATTACAAAGGGAAGTGTTATGTCTTTTATTTAATAATATCTACTAATTATTTTATATGTGCTGGGGCACATATAAAGTACATATGAGAATGAAATATTTACACTTGCTAAACTGAAGGCTATTAGATTATAATGAGCACATTTCTTCTTCACTCACTGTTTTAATTGGTGAATTTTGCTATTTGACAATTATTCTCCTCTCTGCCCTCCCCCATCTCCCTCTCCACAGTTACCTCTCCTTTTCTCAAAGTCTTCTTCAATATTCATGCCATCTTGTTGTTTTGTTCCACTGAGGTCCATCAGTGCCTGCTGTGTGACTCTGGAGCTCAGATCTTCCCTTAGAGTATCTATAGTCCTAGAAGGCTGCTTCTGAGCACGTGACTAGATATGTCCCTCCACCCAAACCTGTCGGTTCCCCATTTCTCATCAGTGTTTCATACAGCCCATGTGCTTCTCAGTTCATAGCTGACCATTGGTCATGAGGTTTCCCTGCAGGCTTAATATCAGTAATCACTTCTGTTGTGGCCTGCTATGTTATTGCTATAGCTATTGTTTTTTGGAGGATGGAATTTTACAATCCTTTCCCTGAATCTGATTCATATTCTTTCTGCCCCCTCTTCTACAGAGGTTCCTGAAACTTTAGGAGGAAAGTATGTGCCATGTGGAAGACTGGACTCAACTTCATTTATTCTCAGCACCTTGTGAACTACATACAGTTCTGCAAAGGGAACATGTAAAGAATTTCTGGTGTTTGTCTACTAATTGTTCTTTTGTGATCATAGAATCAGTTTGAAGCAAAGAACAGGACAGAAACAGAGTAATAACTTGTGAGTCTTGGCACAGGCCTTTACAGATATACTCAGCCAAAATATTTTAACTAGTGGGAGATAGTATTAGAACTTCTTATATACTCTGCAAGATTTGTGGGAAATGCAAAGGCCATTGTGCAGAGAGGAGAGAAGAACTGGTTGGTCTCTTCCTTGCAAGGACTTGTCACTCAAACCAAGATAAAGGAGCAATTACCAACGGAATGAGAGTATCACAGGGGAATTTGATTTTAAATATGAATTAATACAGAAGAAAACCATGCTAACTTGTCTGCCCAATGTTTCACTAACAAGGAACAATGGTGGACCATAGCTCCCGCCCCATAAAACTGTTTACCTCCTTTGGCAAAGGGTCACAAAGCAGAAGCAGGAGGCCAAAAACCTCCTGGGCAAATGTGAGTCAACACATCTACCTATGCTTTAGTGCCATCAAATAAGCTCCATTGCCCTATAAAACTAGTTTACAAAACAGAAATTAAAATTTAAGAAAATCTCATTGACAATGTAAAGGAGTTATGTTTAAAAGGGGATTAAAATAGTCATGAAATGACAAATGTATAACAAAATGAAGATGGGGCAAATAGGTGAAATAGCAAAATTGACAGATACGATGATTAGCAAATAGAGCAGATACAGTATCTGAGGAAACAATGAAAAAGCAAACATTTAAAAAATAGAGCCAAAGGAATATTTTTAGCATAAGGAGGTTTGAATTTTTATCTTGAAAGAGTAAATTCTAAATAAAATAAAATGACTCCCATCTGTTAACTTCAATGAATTTTATATAATCCTTTTGCCCTTAAATAAAGGACATTCAGTCATTCAGGAAAAAGTTTGAGTTAACAATACAGTGAAATGCACATGGTGGCCTCATGTTACTTCACAGTAGCATCTAGTGCCAAGTAATGAAGAAAAAAACAGCTCTTATCTAAAGTGTGAGGCAAGGAAAACCTATCCAACCATACTGAGCTCCAAGTACAAAGGAGAAACAGCAGTAGGTGGTCCTCAGAGCCCCTCTTGGGAAGACAAAGCAAAAAGTCAAGGAACAACTCAGCAGTGAAGCATGAAACATAAAGTAAGTGACAATAAAAATGGGAGATAGTTAATTACAGAGCAAAGACATTTGAAAAATGCTAAGAAGAATCTACCAGGGTAGATTACAAGAAAAATTCCAAACCTTTATGCTAAATTGTAAAGCTGAATGTTGCAGTTCATCTGCATAGTTGCTGATAAATGACCAGAACACAGCTTAAGGGAACAAGGAGTTTACTTTCTTACAACAGTCCGGTTACAGTTTTTAGTCCAGCTTGACAGGAGAGCACACACCAACACCAGGGCTGAGGGAACTGGCCATCATAACGGCTGAGAGATGGACAATCCTTACTTGCCAGACCAGCATGTCTGGCCAAGTATACAAAAGGATGCCAACTCTCTCAACGAGCTCTCTGTGATTTATCCAGGGCCTAATCCATGGGCTGGGTCTTCCCTAGCAGCTAGACAATCTCCTTCAGGTTTGCTCTGGGCTTAACTCAACCATCAACTCTCTACAACTGTGCCCAGAGTTCAAACCTTCAAGAATCAAGTTGACAACTGTGCCTAACTATGACACTGAGCTTGGTGGTCTAGAGAAGTAGTGTGTGCTACTGGGAATCAGTATTTGGAGGTGTCTTCTTTCTCCTATCATTTCCTGGTAACATGAGGTGACCAGGGCTCACTGATACAATGAGGATACTTCACTTTGCCACTGACTCGAAGCAGTGGGCAGTCAGTAAAGACTGCACACTCCAAGACAGAGCCTTTTTTTTTTTAAAGCTGATCACCTCAGGTATCTTCTCACAGTAATGGAGAGCTCACAAACAACTGTCCAATATTAATTGAGTCTCAAAATATATCATGAAGTAAAGGACTATAAAAAAGAATTCCTTTTTAATACAGAAGTAAATATTAAGAAAGTTAACAGAACTGAGTAAAGTTTAATGAGGAAAAATACAAATTATAATAGATACTTTGTAGAAACTTAAGAAGAGTAGAGGTCTTGTAGTATTTAAGCTATTCACAGGCACTTTTAACCTATTTCACATTTACAAAGACAACTATGTAAATAGCAATACCACTCTCTTAATAGTAAAACAATTATATATAAACATGGAAAAGAATGTAGGTTTTAAACATACTTAAAACAGGCAACATAAATATTGAACTTTGGAAAAAACTGTGTCTGTAATGGCAGTAATTACAAATAATTATAATTTCTAATTCAATAAGAAGCACAAGGTCAAATGTGACATGTACATGTAAAAACATCATGCTTAAAAATGGTGAATCATAGCAGTTTAAAATAAAGGGTAGGAATAGGTGCATTAAGCAAAAACAGGACATGATCACATGATTCATACCCTAAATACCAAGCAAAGATGACTGGTATACAAAGAGTGGATGGATGAAGAACTCAGTAACTATGACTGGCCTTTCATATGCTGAATATGAACAGATGAGACAGAAGAGTGCATCAGAAACTACTACAAGTCTAGCAGGATGGCTCAGCAGATAAATGCTCTTACTGTGCAGACTGGATGATCTAACTTCAATCCCAGGAATCTATATAAAAGGGGAAAGAGTGAACCAATTCTATGAAAATGTCCTCTAAATTCCACATGAACACCATGGTACAAATGTACCAGTGTTCACAGATCTCATATATACATGCATGATAATAAAGTTTATCAAAATGTTAAATGCAGGAAACCTTGTTTCTTTTGATCCAAGAGATCAAAATCAATTAATGCTGGACATGTAGAAAGATATAATAAAAGTCATCTGTCTAGTTGTTATATCCTAAATTTTGTGAATTGAAAATAAAAAAGTTCATTCTTATTTCTCAGGTTATATCATATGACATTTTTAAGAAAAGTAGGAAATCTCAATAAATACCTTAAAGTAAAAATATAGGACATTTTAATATCAATCCAATAGTTCTAGACAAGAACAAGAACAAACAAAATCATTCTTTTCAAATTATTTGTATTTTTATAAAAAATATCAAAGAGGAAGAAGGGGCAGGTTGATGGAGGAGAGAAAGGGCTAGGGGAGGAGGTTAAAAAAAATAAGGATGAATGAAAAAGATATAAGGAAACCTGACACTTGACAAACTAATGAAAATAATAAATAAGTAGAGTATAAACAAAAGTTGTTACATGTGGAGAGAAATTCTGCTCCCAGAAGTAACTAATTAATGAAAACGCTAGGGCCGAGGACAGTATTTCTTTCTCTTGATCGTTGGTCAAAGGTCTCAGAGGCCCCCAGAACAATGCAAACAATTGCCACTACTGTTGTTTGGCCATCAGAACTAGATGCAAAAAGCCTGCAGATGAAGACACTACAAAGAAATCAAAACGGAAGTGAACTGGAGGCTCCTACATGCTGAATAGACTTCCTGGCATCAAATGACACTATGTAAGCTGCAAGGGGCAGGAATGGAGGTGACTATCATGAGCAGACTTGCTCAGCTGTGGACACTGCATGCTACACTATTAGCCTGCCAGGCAAGACATTCACACTGCACACTAATGGCAAGGCTGTCACAGGGGTAGCCAAATGCTTTCTGATTGGATTTGAGATTGCTCCGCAGGAAGTCATTCACATCTGGCTCTGTAAACCTGATTAGATGTTAGTGGTTGGTTGGGAAGGTCATACTTCCTAGTGGGGAAGGTTTGGCTGTTGTTTTAGTAAAAGAGCGTGGTGTGCGTGTCAAAGTGCTTTCTAAATAATTATGTTCATGTCCATGGATTAGTGCCACTGTTAATGCTGGTCAGACAAGTATCTTTTTGAAGCATGCAACCATACCTATAGATACACAACTGCTTGAATTGCTGAAGATAAATGACTCTTGATGTTCATCCAAAAATGAATGTCATCTAAATTACCCCTTCTAATAAATATAAGAAAAAGGACACAGAAAAAAGAATGTGTAAGCTGGAGGATGGGAGGAGTGCATGGAACTCTACCTTCTGAACACAGCATGACCTTTGGACTATTGAACTCACAGGAGTTGTGATTCATAGGACAAGATTGGGCCCCTAGATATCCAGTCATGGTCTGGTGAGGAACGCACACATATCCACCTCTCTCTGTGTGCTTATGGGCATTGTTATCCCTGGGGAGAGTGGCTCACAAGGCTACACCCCTCCCTGAAGTTCTACAAGCAGTTAATGTTTACTAGAGGTCAGAGAAATATTTTATTCTTCAAGATAACTACTGGTAAAGTGTTTATGATTTTGTAAATAACATCTCACCCACATTCCTGTAACTAGTGAAACTCTTTCTCTCTCTCTCTCTCTCTCTCTCTCTCACATTCACTCTCTCTCTCTCTCTCTCACACACACATACACATACACACACACACACACAAAGACCAAAAAAGGAAAATATTTGAAAGAGACAGAAAACCAGTGAGAGTAGCGAGAGCAAGAGGGAGGAATGGAGGTGAACATGATCAAACTACAGTAGACATCTGTGAAAATACTAAGGAAATCTATTATTCTACTAAGCTAATAAACTTGAAAAATGCATCAGTACTAAATAAGGTTCATTCTAGAACGTAAGGATGATTAAGTCTCAAACTAGAGTAATTGTTAAAAGATCTAAAGAGAAATATGACTTGGCAGTAATTGAACCTTTCACAAGTTAACATTCTGATAAGAAACCGCATTAAAGATTTGAGGAACTCAAGCGAGATAAGAACATTCAGTGGATACCATAGGGACTAAGGCTGGATGAGTGAAGGGAAATGCCCTTGTCACTGGGGTGGCCTGAAGAAAGGGAAGTTGGTATGCCACAAGAGGCCTAAGTCCCACAGGAGTAGACCAACCAGAGAGAACCTTGGGGTCCATAGAAGCAGATAGGTAGGAGGGTGGGAGGGAGTGGGATGGACTGAGGAAGAGAAGGGAGGGGAATGGGATGAAAGAGGGAGGGAGGAAAGCAGGGATAAGTACTCAATATGCTTGTAAAATTTGAAAAATAAAAAAAAGGACAGGTTAGTGACATGACTTAATTAGTAAAGACGTGCTACAAAACGTAACAACATGAGTTGAACCCCTAGAAATACTCATGGTGGAAGGAGAGGACTGATTTCCAAAAGTTCAAAAGTTGTCCTTTGACTTTCATATAGCTAACATGATAGGTTTGGGTCTATTTCTCTCTCTCTCTCTCTCTCTCTCTCTCTCTCTCTCTGTCTTTCTGCCCGTCTCTTGCTCTTTCCTTATTTCTCTATCTCTGTTTCTATCTCTCTTGTTTCTCTGTCTCTCTCTCATAAATAAATAGATAAATAATTTTAATATGAAAAGATGAACTGATGATTACTACTATAACGCTATAATTCAGTGTATGTGTGTATGTGTAATCGTGAAAATGAAAAACACATTTAGCATAAAGCATACCACTTTAAAGTAGCACATAAAGAAATTTGTAACCCATTTCAAGCAAAGCAGTCATTTTCAGCAAAGCCAATTCTCTGTAGCATTATTTAACCAAAACAAAAAGAAAAAGAACAAAACCTAACAACAGGAAATATGGACACTGGGCTGCTGCATCCATGAACCCTCTGTAGTTGTGTTAGCTGACACAAGACCTGCACAAAGTCTGGCCTACTCACCATTCACATGGAAGGGGGATGATTTCATGAGGTGCCATACATCCCTGAGAGACTAAGGAGGGTTAATGTCAAATGGGGTGAAGCAGAACTAATTTACTTAAGGTATAGCCATTGATACATTATCCATGTTCCATCAAGTGCTCAGGTAGATGCCAGTATATGCAATTCAGATGAAACTCAGTAGGGAATACACACACACAAAAACATGAAAATAGGAAGAGACTGTCGACAGCCACCTAGCAGAAAGTGCTGCATTAGAAATCTCATTCCTTGATAACTTATGCAAGGAAGACCTGAGAGTAGATAAAATCATAGCTTTTCCATGAAAAATGTAACCCACTGACATTTTCTATAGTCCTTCAAGAGATAAGGCTATATAGCTTGAGACATTAGAGATGTCTGTTTACACTGGAAGTGTCTTCATGTATCAATTGTCTCTCTCTGGCCCATGCTAGATATCAGGAATGCTGATTCTCTGACCGTCAGCCTGGCCAACCAAGCATCCATCAGAAACTAGGAGAGTTCTACTATTTCCCTGTCTCCTTCCAATGAACTAGAGGATCTGTGCCCGGATTTGCAATGTTCCCAGTCCCCCAATCCCATTATCCCCTGTGTATAAATAAAATCTGGCAGGGTCAGATTTTCACCCTTCTCCCTCTAGGAGGACTCTGGGCTTTCCCAACTGATTCAACCCCACTTCTCTCTACTTCAGATTTGTGTATTTCTTTCTTTTTCTACCTTTCATGTACCTCAGTCCCAAAACAGCTTCATGGATCACCATGCTTAGACGTGGTACACTGAAATAACTTTTAAGGAGAGAGAACAGTCAAAAGAGGTTGCCTAAAATCCTTAAAGGAGATTGAGTGGAAAGAAGGTTTGTAGTTGGAAAAGGAGGGTGATGGGTTTGGGTAAAAATGACAAATTCTTTGTATTTATGAATTTGCATGAAACTGTCAAAGAATACAAAAGTTAGTATAAAAAAGAAATATGGGCTGAGGTGATATTTTCTTATGATATGATAGTGTGTCTTGAAAACACAAATTACCTAAACCCTGCCATAGCCAGAGGTTCAGAAGTGTATTGAGGACTGAATTATAGATCAGAATTCAAAGAAGTCACATGTGCAGAAAGCGCCAAAGACAGACAAGGGAATGCACAGTTGTAACAATAAGTAAAGAAAAGGTATAAATAGTGGGAAAAGTAGGAAAGATTTTATATCTCATATGTAAGGAAAACATTAAGAGAATACTGATCCCCCAAAAAACTGAACATATTAAGACAATTATTATTCTTGAATGAAGTGAATTTATGCAGAAGTGTGTCAATTCCCACCAGGATTACTTATAGCACAACAGTAATATTTATGAGAAAATAACTAGCAAGCCTTTGGTGTTTATATTTACAACCACGATGTTCTATTTTTGTTGTGTTTGCAACTTTGTGTGTTGGAAACAAAGGCTAATTACAAAGTTCATAAATAAAACTAAACAAGCAAGAATAGAAAAAAGCTCTTAAAAGGGAAAGCAATGAAGCAAAGAATATCTGCTGACAAATACTCAAACACACATTTCAACACTTTGCAGCTTCTATTAGTTGCGAGGATATGAGATGGAGACATGAACCAACAGATGGATTGAAGCACAGCTGAAAAATCAAAGTGTGAAAGAGATGTATCAGTTTGCTATCTAATGAAGATATTTCAGATGTGTGGAGATGATGAGATAGTAAGGCGGCTTCTGGTGCCATTGGCTGACTGCCAAAAAAAAAAAAAAAGAGTGCTGAAAACTGAAAACATACTTCATGCTTTTGTCAAGGAAAATGTTAAATAGATTAAAGACTTAGAGGCATACATTTAAATGTAGCCTTAAGTGAATCAGAGGCAAACAGAATTATTTTTCCCTTGGGGTGGAAAAGGTTTTTCTATGAATCTAAAACATAAGTCATAAAAAGTAGTGCTCCTTTAATCCACTTACATAAAGTTACAGGTCTCTAACTTGAGGTTAAAATCATAAGGAAAGTTGAAAGCCAAAAGCAAACATAAAAGAAAACATAAAGACAAGATTTTGCAGCTAATATTTGAATAAGAGTAATCCTCCAGGTGGAACACCAGCTACCAGAATTACTGAGAGATGGCTAAGATACTGAGATAGACAAAAAATTGAGGAAAAAAAAAGAAGGAAGGAGAAAAGGAAGAAGGGAGGGAGGGAGGGAAAGAAAGGAGGGAAGGGAAGGGAGGGAAGGGAGGGAAGGGAGGGAAGGGAGGAGAAGGGAAGGGAAGGAAGGAAGGAAGGAAGGAAGGAGGAAGGAGAGGAGGAGGAGGGAGGAGGAGGAGGGAGGGAGGGAGGGAAGGAGGGAGGGAGGGAAGGAGGGAGGGAGGGAAGGAGGGATTCTGGGCTGTTTCTACCTTTCAGTTCTTGTTAATAATGGTTTTGTAAGTTGGGTCAAATTGTAGCTGTGTGCTTAGTCATTTGAGGAACTGATGCTCAGTGTCCTACTCTGGTTACAGGATTTCAACTTGCTACTAGAAGGTAAAGCTCCTCGGTATTTTTGCCTCCATGTCAACACTCATCATGATTTGATAATCTTATAACATTGTGCTTTTGGCTTTCATGCCTTTGATTTGTCCTGCTGAGCAAACTTCGATATGGTGCTGTTAACAAGCACACATTTGGGCGTGTTCATTGGAGAAATGACTGTTTTGGTTTTTTGCTCATTTTAATTGTGCTGCCTGTATGTTGTTGAGTGGTACAAAAATTCCTTATATATTCAAAATACAATAGAGATTATTTTAGTTTCAATCTGAATAACTTTTGTCTCTTCATGTCTACTACTAAGGTTAGAATACAAATTTGTGGAGTTAGTTATTTCTTTCCACCTTTATGTGGGAAAATGGGAGCAGCTTGCTCACCGTATCCTGACTACAGAAACCAAAGAAAGAGAATGTGAGCACTCAGCTACTTACTCTTCTTCCCTTTTATTCAGTCCAGGACCTCACTGTATGGATGGTACTGTCCGCATTCAAGGAGAGTCTTTTCTCCTCAATTAAACCTCTCAGGATTTACCTTTTAGACATTTAGACCTTTAAACTTCTCAGGCAATGATATATCCACCCATGCTGACAATCAAGGCTGACAATCATAAAAGATAGTCACTTGCAACTGCTTCCATTTTATAGTCTCCTCACCTGTCCTGTGTTCGTAAAAATCCCTACTACTGTTATTTTGAGTGGCTTAAAGGGATTAATAGGGTATTTAAATGCTCATTGAGATTCTGTAAGGAAGCTGCTTAGTCCCTGGCTCTTCACGAGAAGTCTTTATTTCTGATTCATTCTCATTCCTTGGTACATGTTTATTTGGGTTTTCTGTTTCTTCATGATTTACTTTTTATAAGCTGATTGCATCCAGGGAATTAGTCCATCTTTTTTACAGATTGGCGTAGAAAAGTTTGTCTATATTGTTTATAATTTGAAGAAACAGCCCATGGTTCTGTGGATATTTTGTGGTTTTCTTTTGTCTTGATTTTCTATTTCTACTCTGATCATCAAGTCTAGCCTTACACTTACTCTGGTTTGGTTGATTCTTCTTTCCACGGTTTCTTTAGATACAGCAGGAGGCTGTTTATTTCAGACCAGGAGATATTCAATCTTCCCTCTTGACTTCTCCTTATTCCACAGGTTTTCCATGTGGTGCATCCCTCCTCATTTGTTTTGGGAAATTTTTAAATTTTTCTTCTTGATTTGTTCCTTAATCCATTGGCTATGTAAAAGTAAGTAAATTTTAAAATTTTTGAGACTCATCTTATACTTTTTGAATAAAAAAATAAAGATATTTTCCTGAAATTTTCATGGGATTCTTTTGTCCAGCATTGATACCAATGTAAAGTATTTGGCTTATCTTCTATTAGGCACTTCTGTCAAGTACTTATCTGGAAAGTACTTGGCTTACCTTCTATTTAGGGGACAATGTGTAAAGAAAACATTCTCTAATTTTTTGGAAGGAAATTAGCAATAAAGTAATGTGGAATTTACTTTTTTGCCTGAAATTTGTAGCCATTTTTAATTTATTTTTCTACTCTTACAAGCAAATTAAGTGTTCATCTCAGCTTTCCTCCCTCCACCTCTCCTATGCCCTGTTTTCCCTTCACCAATCCCTCTCACTCTTTGCCACCCTCCTACAATGGACCCCACGGTTCACTCTGGCTTTTCCGTATCTGTGAGGGCTCAGGCTTCCATTATATATCAAGTTACCTCTCTTTCTGGACTTTACTTTTTATTCGTTTATTGTTTGTTCAGTTGATTAGTTTTGCCCTTGTTTTTGCTATTAACTGTAATTTGTTCATTTTTGTGAGTCATTCAGATTTTATACTAATCGAGTCTATTTTTGCATGGATTTTTCTACTTGTCTTACATTATCAAAGTTATTAGTATGCAAGTTCACTTAGTATATGTACCTGTGGGTCTTTCTCTGTTGCTGTGAGCAATGTTCAAACTCAAGCAACTTAAAGGAGAAAGGGAGATTTATTCAGCTTATGATTACAGAGGAGAGATACAGTCTTTCAAGGTGGACAAGGTGTGGATGATTGGCAGAAACTGGAGGAGGCCTAACTCACTGCAGACATCATGGAGGCCCAGAGCTGCTGCTGTAAGCTACAGAACAGATTTACTAACCTCAAGACCTACTCCCTGTGACTCCCTTCCTCCAGCAAGCTCCACCTCCGAAGGGTGCCTCGACTTCCCAAACAACTAAAAATTCAAGCACATGAGCCTGTGAAGTGGAGGCAACTCACATTTAAAACCATGACAGTATATTTTAAGTCTTTTTAGGTCATAAGTTTCTTATAATTCATTCTTTGTTCTTGGTTATATTAATTTGAATTTTCCCTTCTTTTCTTTGCTCAGTCTAGCTAATAGTTCTTTGATTTTTTTTCAAAAACCATCTTTAGATTTCAGTTGGATTTCATTCCCTATTTTTTAACTTCATTAATTTTCATTCTAATCCTCATTGTCCACTTTCTTTTGTTTGCTTTAGATTAGGTTTGCTAAGACTGTACTTTCAGGGATCATTTCTATAGTTTGTTATTGGATTAGGTTTGCTCTACTTTTTTCTGTGTCTTAAGGTGAAAGGAGACCTTGATTTTAATATTTATTTTCATTCTTTTATCCTCTTTTTTCCTAAGCATTAATTGTTAAAATTTTTTTCCTTCTTGTCATGATACTTTGTGTCATGATTTTCATTTATTTCTAATTATTTTCTGAATTAGCTTTACATTTCTGATCTGACTCTTTAATAGCCAAGTTTCTCCAAAAAACATGGGGAAGAGAAAAGAGAGCAAAGAGGAGAGGAGAGGAGGGGAGAGGAGAAGAGAGGCAGGAACAGAAAGAGAGAGGAGGGGAGGGAGAAAGATAAGATTGGGAAACTGGCTCACATCACTGTATGTTTTTCCATATTTGAGAGTCATAGATGGCTATTCTAGTAGGGCTTTTTTTTCCCTGACCACACTTATTTTAAACTTCATCTGTGTTATGTGATGCTTTTCTCTGGGGAAATGCCTCACAATTGCCTATCTATCACAGACAGAAATTCAACTACAGACCACAATAATGATTATACCAACATCTAGCTTGCCCATCTAATGAGTTTCTTTGGGTTACTTACAGGAATATGAATGACTCAAAGACAGCTGCCTACATCATCAGAAAGACCATTTCTCCATGTGTGAGACTCATACAAGTTGCAACTCTAAATCTTCTGCCACAAGACTTGCTAGAGAGTCCCAGCCAGACTGTTGGGCTACTCAGTCTCTTCCAGACTTCTTGGCTCTTCAGCAGTTTCCAAGATTGCTTGTCTGGCAGAAGCATATTCTTACACAGCAGTTGTTTATTGTTCTTCCTTGTCTTAGGGAGCCCTTGCCCCTCAGCCTCACCAATATTATTAGTATCAGAACCTCCCTGGCCCTTAAAGCATCTCTTTCCAAGATGAAATGTTTTAAATTATGACAGAACCAGAAAGAACCTAAATGTCCCTTTTAGGTCCAAAGGACATCACATCATACCTATAGGAAAAACATCATACAGTATTAAACTTCCCATACATTGTTCTTAAATTACTCTTGATTCACTAAAACATCCAAAATGTGTCTTGGACATTAAAGGATGCTTCAGAGATGGAGGAGGGAGCACTGGGAGAAAGGGAGGTAGGGGGGAAAGGGAGGGGCAAAGGGGGAGGGAACAGGGAGGTCCAGGGAAGGGTGGAGGGAGGGAGGGGACAGGGGTTCCTATTACGTTTGTATGAGCAGAAAAAAAAAGTGTCTTGGCCCGTTGTAGAAATAGGTTCTGAGTTGGGTATTTGATCTTTGTTTTCACCCAACAACGCTTCTTTTTAGATGTCTTAAAACCAAGGTTCTCCTACAAAGAAACAGACTTACATATTTTGATACAACATGCATGTGTTCCTCCAATTGCCTTTGAACACACCCGTATTCTTCTTGAGAACCCTTAAACATAAACTTCCCTATATTCATTCTAACTAATTAATTCTTTAGAGAAGTTACTGAATAGGACCTACTTCATAGACAGCATATCCGTATAAACACAATCTCAATTTCAAGACTGTAGAACTGGAGATAGGTATAATATCAAGCTTCTCTTGGTGAAAACCCAAAGCAATACTTGTGTTCCAGGTCAGTTGAGGGGAGCAAAGAAGCAAGCAGCTTACATCATCACTTTGGCTCTCTTCAAATTAAGGATGGCTACCACTTCATAAGTTAGGGAAAGTATGATTGCAGATTTAATGTCTTCAGAATATTGCATCTATAGTAGATACTCATTTTCATGAGCGAGTGTTGAGAAAAATAGAATCCCCATATCTCAAACTTACCCAAGGCTTAATTCCAAAACTGGTGACAGGGGAAGGATGACAGGTTCTGCATATTTCAGGAAGAATGCCTTCTGACTGTGAGCTGGCAGAAAAGGAACCTAAGCTCTTAGCAGAGGAGCCTGATATGAAGTCTCTCCACTGAACTGAGCAGATAAAGGCAGAGGCTGGACTTGTTTCAAAATCCCCAAATTCTGATCTTTCTCACAGAATTTTTGAAGACATTCTTAAATGACTTTTTCTCTAATCTGCTGCCTGCTCTTAGGACTGTTTCCAGAAATTTTAGATGCTTAGTGTTTGTAATTTTAACCCCTCTAATGAGGAAGAAGGTCAAAACAGTTTCTCCTGGTAACATTCCAGAAGTCAATCACCTAAACCTTTATTCTTAATGGGAAAATGAAAGTAGGAGAGTCAGCCAAGATTCCAGTTTTATTGTATTAAATTATCAATACTTAAATGTGCTTTGATATGCTGTTACTAAAGCTGAAGAGTCAGATCACTCTACATGTTCGAGATGGAATATAAATGCGTATGACTCGTGTAGAAGACCTACTACAAAATGTAAATTATGAAAGTATTATTTTTGACGTATACTTCCACTTCTGCTTTTTGCCCTTCAGCTATATCTACATACATATCATTATTTCTAAGAACAAAGTATTGGAAATAATGGAATACAAAAGCTAAATAGAGCATGATGAAATGAAGAAGTGATTTATACCATGATATAAAAAGAACCTAAAGATACATTTGGCTTAAAATTAATTTGTTTGAGAAAAAGAAATGAAGGATGGAGATAACTATTTATCTATATATAGACATCTACTTATTTATAATATATCTCTATATCTATGTATCTATCTATCCACGTACTCTTGAATTTTAGTGAAGAATCTTGGAAAAATACAAAAGAAATCAATAAAAGGTTAAACTAGGAAAAGGGACATTGACATATTCTTTCTGATGCATATGTGAAGTGCTGAGGATTGAACCCTCAGGTAAATACTTTACCATGCCAGTACTAGTCCACATACCATAATCTAGAGAGCCTTTTAATATGATCTCATTTTCCTGACTCCAGTTTGATGGCCGCTGTCTTCCAGGGGTGCTTTTTTCCCTCATTTTTATTTGTTTTCTCTACTTTTACAAGCATGTTGGATATTCATCCAAGCTTTTCTCCCTACCTCCTTCTTTCCCTCCCATTCTTTTCCTTCCCTTCACCATTCCCTCCCACTCTCTCCCACCCTTCTTCTGTATACATCTATGGACTTCAGAGTTCACTCTGGCTTGTCTCACTCTTATCAGGGGTCCAAGATCAAAGAATGATCCAGGTCACACCTCAGGGCTGGACTAAGGTCCTGGGAAATCACCTCCAAACCTTCCCTCCTCAGCTTACCCACAATCCTGTCTAAAACCTGCCATTCCCTTCTCTCTGCGTTCTTTTTCCTCTCCTCTTTCTTCTCCTTGCTCTCTTCCTTCTCCTGCTATTCACCCTCCTGTGGTTTCAATTGGCCCAGAGGTTCTTGAACTCCAATGAAAACTTCCATCTAGTCTGTGGTCCAGTGCGCTAATAATTTTAAACTTCACACTCATAAGTTCCACAACTGAGAGAGTATCTGGCTACTTTTGAGCATTAGGAAATTCTCTACTGACTTATATCCTGTGGATCAAAATCATTGTAATGAAAACAGATGAATGCTGAACTCATTGTTCCCTGTACAGCCCCTGGGCTACTTAGAATGTTTGGACTTCCAGTAAAAACATCCACATCACTTCTAGTGAGGACTTTGAAGCTCCATATGAAATTAATCTTTCATGAAAGAATCACAAAGCCAGATCTCAGATGTTCACATCTGCAGTATTTTCTTCTACTTTTGTCTTTTTAGCCTTTATTCCTCTATCTACCTTTACAGTAGCATGGCTACAACCATCATAATCATTTGTATCCCTAACAGTCTACAAAATAGTCTGCCACTGTAGAGATAATGAGGCTGAAGTATCTGTTATTAATTGCTACAAAATAAAAGATACAGAGAATAAGACTTTATTTAGGCAAGTTTGATCATTTTCCAGAAATATTTCTGAATATTTTGGTTATGACTACTACTCAGAATACATGAAGCAGATACAATTTTTCTCTGCCTAACTGTCCTTGTGAATCTTCCCTCCCATCTACTCTCTATTCTGGTATTCAAAAGCTCCTTGTGAATTCACCAGTTATGGGTTTGGTATGATACAGATATGGCAGTCACCCTCTTTTTCTTCTTCTTCTGTCATCAAGACATAAGCAAAAGCAGGAAAAAAAATCTCCAAACTGTAGTTTTTGTAACCCACATGCTTTTGGGAATGTCTAAAAGAGAGCTAAAGAGGGTTCTCTCTCTCTCTCTCTCTCTCTCTCTCTCCCTCCCTCCCTCCCCTATCCCTATGTCTCCCTCTCCTATCTCTCTTTCTTTTTCTTCTCTTTCATGTCTGTCTTTGTCTCTTTCTCCTGTCTCTCTCTCATCTCTGTCTCTCTCTGTTTCTCTTTGTGTCTTCTGTATTCTTGTTTAAGCTTCTAAACATTAAACTTATTCTCCCCAACACTGAAGACATTTTACTGTTTCTCTGAGGATTATAGTATCTAATTACATGACCACTTATTTATCACATGTTTGCCTATAACATGCCTGTTGTCCGCAGTTATGGGAATTCTTATACTGCTTGAATTCTTATACCTTTAGATCCCATGATTTTGTTTTAAAATAAATATAAATATTCTAAGCTTGTTCCCTGTTTAATAATTTTTTGTGAAGAAAATGATTCTGTGCTTCTGGACATTTCCACTGTGGATAATGGATTTTGATAAATATAATCTGACAGTTAAATTGAGACCTTTCATTTTCTAGGGTTTCAGAAATTATATGGATTTCTTTTATTACATTTATGGCCCAGAAAATCTTTCTGATCTTTTTTCTTTGCCATCCTATGTAAAAGAATTGATGAGATAGTGTATATGTACTACCTGATATATATGTATATCAGGTTAACTAATATATATAAACTAATATATATATAACTCATCAAACTAATAGATAAAATATTTAAGAGACATAATTTCCAAAAAGTCTTATATATAAACAATTTCAGAGAAAATCTGTAGTGCATGACAAGAAAGTAAGTAATTCTTATTGAACTGCCTGGGGGCTCCTTTAAGACAATTTAATTTGACTCAAAGAAACAACAAAACAAAGCAAAACACTTTTGCAGAGCTAATAATATTTGCAAGCCATGTGAAATGATGCAGTGCATGAAGATGAGCTAAGTGATTTTAGACTCAGCCTTATACTGACAAGAGAGACCACAGGAGACACACAGTGGGTGAAGAAAGGAGGATGACAAAGTATTTCTGAAGCTGCAGAATGGAAAACTATAATGCAGCTTCCACTACGGAGGAAGGAGACATCTGCATTGCTTATTATGTAGACCAAAATCTATCATAAGAAGACACAGAGTATGACAAAGAATGAAATCCAGTGACCGTTCTTACATGTCTTACTGTTTCCTTACATTCAGACACTTACTGCAGCTGTACTGAGTGCCAATCCGCTCCCATTCCAGACAGTTTGTCTCCTCAGCTTGCCTGAAAATGGATCTCACTGTCACTGGCCTGGCAGGGATGAATTAGTACTGTGTTAAGCCCAGAGTAAACCAGCAAGAGACTGTATAGTTGATGGCGAAGGCCCAGCCCATGATGGGTGGGACTAGACCCTGGTAAATAAAATACAGAGAGCTGGTTGAGGAGGGGGGCACCCTTCTGTATACTTGGCCAGAAATGCTGGTCTGGCAAGTAAAGCGCATCCGTCTCTCAGCTGTTATGTGGCGATGGTGTGGCCAGTTCCCTCAGCCCTTTGGTGATGGTGCGTGTTCTCCTGGCAAGCTGAACTAAGAACTGTAACCAGATAATCATAAGAGAAGAAACTCCTTATTCCCTTAAGCAATTTTGTCATGATTTTATCAGCGAGATGCTGAGTAATTGCAATGCTGAATAAACTGAAATTGATACATGGGAGACTTAGGAAAAAGAAGTCTTTTTAGAATTGAGGGCCTGGTGGCCAAGGGCCGCAATGTAGCCTTAAGGTAGGAGAGCATTTGAACAGAAGAAATAGCTTAAGATCCAAGAGGACTGACAGAAAGCCCTCATGACAGTGTGAGAGGAAGAGGAAGGGAGAACAGAACAACCTTGAGTGGGGTCACAATCTCTTATAGTTTTCACCATTGTTAAGGAGAGCAGTGAGGTCAGAGGTGGAGTCCTTACAAAATCACCACCTGACTAAAGTTGAGGCTTTACAACATGGCAGCTGTGGCTAACATCATTGACGGAATGAAATGGAGAGACAAATTTGGAATCTGCATTTTCAGAATTAAGGACTCACACCAAACTTGAGGGAATTCCTCAAATATAGGAAGTAATACTCTTTTCCTCTAACCCCCACATTCAGAGCAAAAGTCTACTTGCTGATCATTGCCTTGCCTTATACCCCTCCTATCCCCAATGGACAGTTGGCACTTCTAAGCCGAGCTTAGTTCACTCCCTTCTGGCCTTCACCTGCCCATAAGCACATGGATAAAACTCCACTCCCCCTTCAAGATGCTGTTTCTTCTCCCTTCTGAGAATTAGCCCATGTTATCATGTAATCAATAACCTTTTTTATCCCTTGTCTATAGCATGGCATGTGCAGGTTTATTATCTTACAGAATAGATATTAAAAGGCTAGTGACAGGACTAGGGAGATGGCTTGGGAGCTAAAGCCTTTGTCTTGCAAGCTAAAGGACCTGAGCTATGATCCCAGATTCTACATGGTGGAACTCTAGGTGGAAATGGGATGGCCTGCACTTTTGGCCCTAGAAGGTAGAGCCTGGAAACTCCAGAGCAAAGCAATAAGGAGGTAAGAGTAATCCAGGGTAATTGCAAAAGCAACCCTTGGGCCTACACAAAACACACATACAAGTAACTTCTACACACACACACAAATGTTCATGGAATCTGATAAGTTTACACAGATTTACAAGATATACTAGCGAAATATAAAGTATTGTGAATGTTATTAGGAAATGTTAGTTTTGATTCTTTTTTTATGAGAAATATTATTTTGATGGAAAAAACAAGTGACCCCCCAGACACTGACTTTTGAGAAAGACTATTTTAATCAAAGGTTAGACAGCAAAGACAGAAAGCTTCCTCTGTCCCATTTTCCTAATCCCTTTCTAAAGAGCTCATGCATCCCTTAGCTCTGCACCCCTTGCTTAACTCCAGTGTTGCAATTCAGAGTTCAGAGGCAAAAGACTCCTTAATTATCATGGCTATCTCTGAACCAGACCAATATTAATGTTACGAGAATTGTTAGCTTCAAAGTGTAACAGAGACAGAAAATAAAATGCCGTTTTTTGTTTTAAGAAACTAAACTTGTTTCAGGAAACAGTAGCCATCCTTGACTGAACAGTGAAGTCAGAGCACACCTTCTGTCACTCTTTCACCTGTAAAACTTCAAAAGTTCTCTAACTTCAAAGCACCACTATTCTCTAGCAAGACTAACTCTTAGGATTTCAAAGGAGTCATCCACTTCACTGATTAGTATGCTAATGGATACTAGTGTGGGGGTCCCCAGGGATCGCAGCCACAAGAGAGATCAGGAAAAGGTGAGTGCGCTGTCCGCCTGCTTCCAGCCTTCCTTCCCGAGGACAATCGGAAGTGACAGGGAGTCTAGTCAAGCAAAAACTCCTCTATTGTAAGTCTACAACCATCTTATATAGGCAGGGGAATTCCAGGTGCGGGAGGGGGGGAGGGGGGACGGGTAACCAATCATCTTAAAGGTCAAGCCAGCATGCAGGCTGTATGTAGCGAAATTTCTTTAAAACATCCTGAGCTACTCCCTCCTGACTTCCTCCATCCTGAGCTGTTCAACACATCCTTGAGCCGCCCCCTCCTGACTTCCCCTGAGTTGGTCAAAACAACCTGAGCTGCCCTCCAGACTTCCTCCATCAAAACATCTTTGTCTAACCTTGCCAGATTATTGAGGTCACCTAGACTGAGGTCCCCACATACTAGAACCCAGAACCTAGGGAAACAAATCTCTCTACCCTCCAGGAATTTAGGAGCATCTAGGGAAGAACAAAGCACTTCTCCAAACATGAAAATCTTCCACCCACTGTCCTATAAAACCTGAGTAGACCACTTTCTCTTTTGCAAATGCAGAGTGCTTTCCTTTGAGACAATTAGTCTTTACCCCATTTTCTCAAGACAGGAATTGAAGCAACCTGTCTCCCTAACCAATCCCTGTCTCCTGATTTGTTTGTAGAGACCTTCAGGTTACTTGCCTAAGTTTGGCCCCAGCCAACCTAACAAGCTAGGATCAGCAACCATTCTTAATAGGCCAAATAAACAGACAACCAATAGTGAAGGGCAAATAAAGGAGATTATTTCCATGTAAACACATTAGAAAGAGCGCAAAAAGATCCAGTGTCCATCACCCTTCATCTTTAGTCTTATTGTGATGTTTAGGCTCAAATAGAGAAAGAAAGAAAAGTACAACTAAGTTGGGTCAGTCAAGGGTCCCGCCCATCATTGACCTATCACAGTCCCTCCTGCAAGGCAGTATAGAAAGCTGTCAAAACTCTGTCAAGTCTTCTTGGTGACACCTAATTTCTTTTGGGTTTCTTTTTTTTCCAGAGTCCAAGATTGAAACCACAATAGGTCGAAAGGTTAAACCAGTGATTTTATTGAAAACTAGAGAAATGGGAAGAAACTAGCAGTCACTTGGTCCAAGAGAAGCAAGGGAGAATCCATATTTCAGCCTTAAAGTGGTAAGGAATTAAAGCAGAAGAAAGAGCTAGCTTAAGAAGAAAGAACAGGAGGGCTGGAGAGATGGCTCAGGGATTAGGCCTCTGCCTTGCAGGCAGAAGGTCCCGAGTTCGGATCCTAGACCCCACGTATGGGGGGTTGCACTCTGGCCCTGATAGGGCAGAGCCTGTGAATCCCGGGGCAGAGTAAACAAGGAGGAGGTGGAGGCAGTCCATGGTGGTTCCCGAATTCGTCCGTGGTTCTACACACACACACATACACACGCACACACACGCATACACACACAATTGAGTAAATAATAAATAAAAAAAAATTAAAAGAAAAGAAGAGAGAGAGCCGCCAAAAACACATGAGGAGATGAAAGGTCGGCAATGACATGACGGCATAGATGAAGAGCAGGAAGAAGAGGAAGACAGGCAGAGTTACAATCCTCTATAGTCTTGGGTGTTACTACGGAAGTGAGGTAATCGCAAGGTTTAGCCTCATAACAAACCATGCCATGGATAAGATGGAAACTTTCTGTTGGGTTGGTATTTTCCTAAAGTGGGGAGAAAGGGCTAGATGAGGGGGATTAGGAAGGAAGTTATAATATCAGGGTTGGTTGGTGAGCTGAGGGACCAGGGAAGATGATGTTCCCTTGGTAAGGTGATACCCTGGTCCCTCACCCAGATAGGAAGTGTGTGGTCAGTCCGCCGTGGCTGTTACGGGTCCTCTTGTTACAGATCTCAGGCCACTCAGGACTTCACCACACTGACACCAAAAACTTTATCAAATGGAAAGGCTTTATTGAAGCTGATCAGCAACCACACACCAGAGAGTCAGGATCCCAGTGTGTGTCTCTGAGAAGTTGATATCTGGGATTTTTAAAATCGGAGACCACATCTAGAACAAGAGACAGGAAGTGAGCAATTTTTCATAGAAGGCAGATTTTTTGCAGTTATGCATAAGTGCATCTTTCATGACGTTGGGTGTTTGATTAGACCACCATCACAGGAATGTTGTAGGGAGACTCAATCCTAATTGTTTTCCCAGAACTGCAGTAAAGTGGGCACAGGTATTGTTTTCCCAGAGTTGATGGGGGCAGGTATATGAAGGGGTCTGCCAGAATTTTTCCTAACTTAGCAACCTGCTATTCCTTTTTTTACCTTGACTACAACACTCTGTTCTAATGAAGTGCATATTCCTAAAGGGTAATCTCCTTTTAGCTTCTTTTTTGATGAACCAAACAACCTGGACTTCCCATTTGTTTTAACACTCACTGCTAACTCTTTCTTCCATTGGGGGGAGGGGACTTTTTAACACAGATCTGATTTGCACTTTTCCCTGTCATCCCTGACCAATCCAAATATATAACTGAGTCCTCTGTTTCATTCTTGTCACTTAGTTGCACAAGTTTATTTTCTATTGCTAATCCTCCCAAGGCTCAATGTTTCATTTTGTTTTTATCTGAAGAAACTTGTTTCAGTTAAGGCATATTTATTAGACTTACTAAGACATCCTGCACATCTGAATTGTGTAGTAGTTTCTTTCATTGACTTTTAATCTTGTATAAATAAGAATAAATAAGAGGTCATTTGAAACTTTTTTTTTTCTTTTCAGCTCATACAAATATAATAGGAACCCCTGTCCCTCCCTCCCTCCACCCTTCCCTGGTCCTCCCTGTTCCCTCCCCACTTTGTCCTTTCCTTCCCCCCATCCCTCCCTTTCTGTGTCCCCCCCCCCCGGCTCTGAAGCATCCTTTAATGAGTATATCACACTTTCCTCTGGGTCCTCCTCTCTGATGAGGTGTAAGGACTCAGTGGCATTTCCTAGAACTCTTTCTTGTGTTCCTCTTAAGTATAGAAACACTACTGTGACTGTTAATCCCTTGCTTCTAAGGATCCTAGTGCCTTTTGTCCATGCTAGAATTTGAGGGGTCAACAATATGTTGGTCATTGCGCAGATCATGCAGAGTCCTGTTATAATTGCTTCGGCCCTAACTTGTGTGGAGTATCTTGCATATCATGACTCCTCCCATCCTTGTGTTCTTACAATCTTACCGCCCCCTCTTCCGCAAATTTTTCTGAGCTTCAGGATGGGGAGAGATTAGGCAGGCCTGATTCCAGGTGGTTGTTATAGAGTCTCTGATGTTCTGAATTATGGTTTGTTGATGATTTTTTTTCAGTTTTGCTGTTCCTGCAATGCCCTTGGTTCCATCTTGATGGGTATTGGGTGTCACCCCCTGGCCTTTTGCTGCAATGGGATAAAGCTGTTACTTGCACCAACTCACTGCAGTAAGAAGTGATGGGCAAGTTGGAAGAGGCTTTACCTTTGAAGGGGTAGATAGCTGACTGTTCTCTGGGGTTTGGCCAACTCAAGTAACCTCTTTATTCAGTTCTTTCTATTGCTACTGTGAAAATAGCCCCCTCCAAGTTTCTATTAGATTGAAGTTAGTAGTTTGAAAAACAGCATCCTTCAACGAATAAAGAATTCCTTTTCCACAAAGAACTGACTCCTGCCTTATTGTAGGAAGTGTTTCAGTGAAGGTATATCAGGAATGTGTGGATTCAAGGGTAGTAGATGGACAAAAGAACAAAGCAAATTTAACGTGTTGAACATCAGAAAGGGAAGATTTTGATTTTCCTTTCACAATTTGTGTTGAAGTGAACAAAAAGTGAAAGTTATAAGGAAAATGCACAATAAAAGACACAGTCTTCCATCCAACATTGAGTAAACCATCCATGTTCACATTTCTTTTAGGTTGAATAATGTTCTCTCCAGTAAGTCAGAGCACTTATTTGAAATTTTCTGACATCCTTAGTTGAAAGTTGGCTGTATATTCTTATTTTAAGATGCACAGAGTAGATTATTTTGGTTTTTTTTTTACTGCTAGTTCTCAGTGAACCATTCACAAATAGTTTTCAGTACTTTTTAAATTATTCTTTTACAAAAATGTTGGATTTGTTAATTAGACTGATCAAGTCATCATATAGTCTAAACATATCTCATAACTTTATGTTGCATGCTATAAATATATATAATCATTATTTACCAATTAAATATTAAGTTGTAAAAATATTCTTTATTCAGATATTATAAGCCACATAAGTTAACCCAGTATAGGACTTTGTTAATTGTTGATTCATCATCATGCCTCCAGAACATTATCATGTAGATTTATTTAGAGAGCTTCTCAATGAATTAATGTTTATTTCTACTCACCAATCATTTTTTAAATAAATGGATAGACTATTAATATCCCTTCTTCTTTCCATTTCTGCAATGTTCTAAAAATGGGGAAACAAGCAAACTGATGAACTTGAAAGAGACCATTTTTTTCATTTTTTCATCTTCTTTTTCCATGTGCATGTATGTGATGGAGTATACATGTTTGTTCACATGTGTGTGCACATGTTTGTGTGGGTATATGAGCATACGTGGGGGCTTGAGGTTGGTGCTGGGTATCATCCTTGATTGTTCTTCTTCAACCATATTCTTTGGGACCTAGATCTCTAAGTAAACTCAAAACTTGCTTGTAGGACTAGTCTGATTAGCCACAAACCCCTGTAAACTTAATAATTGATGGTAAAAAGCATATAAAGGAAATGTATTCAGTATGGCCTAATTGGGGAGACAATATCCAATGCCCAAGTCCATCTGTCTGGAATTTTGATGTGGGATTTGGGTTATATAGGAGCAGGAGCTATATAGTTTTGTAAGGATGTGGTTCAGCCCACTATCCTATAAAGTAGTCTGACCAGTTGTCAGAGTTGTGTGAAATCTCTTTTGGGAGGTAAGCTCTTTCTCTGACTGATACCAGTCCCTCTCTCACTTAGGAGATACCTGGGAAAAGTCTAAGTAAGAGGATCCATTCTTTTCATCATCCTGACATCTAGAGTGGGAGAAAGGTACTGCTGTCAGGTGTCACTCTCACTTTCAGGATGGAATTACAGGCAGGTCTTTTCACACTTCCAGCTTTTTCAAGTGAGACCTGTGATAGGAATCCCACTTCTCAGTCCCTCCACTTTCAGGGCAGAGCTTCTGATTAATGGCCACACTGCCCCCCAATAGTTAGTGCTTGTAAGAGCATGTGCTTGCCTGACCTTTAGTGCTAGCAGGGTCCAGGTCAAAGACTGATCCTGGCCACAATTCCTGGGCTGTAAAACATCCTGGAAATCACCTCCAGACCCTGCCCCCTCAGCCCACCAAACATCTCATTAGGATATAAAACCTGCCATTCCCTTCTCTCCACCCTCTTTTTCTTTTTCTTTCTTTCTTTTCTCTCTCTTCCTACAATTGACTCAATGGTTCTGGAACTCCATCACAGTGTGGTGCATTTTTGAGGTAACGACAACCTTACAGTCTGGAAGCTGCTTGTATGGGAAGTACTTTAACTGCGGAGTCCCTTCCCCAGCCAGAGAAGCCTTCCTATCAGAAGCCCAGTACCACATCTATAAGCCTGGACAAAAACCATGTTTTAAAAGGCCCTGCTTTCTGAATAAAGAAATGCCAACAAACCACAATAAAATGCAACAAGACCAATGCACTGATAAACTCACCTTTACTTTGACTACCTGTACAAGACTGCCATAAGATCAAACCAGAAAATGCCCAGCAGGAAGCAGGGGAGGGACTCATGAGACACCAGTCTCACTGAAGATCTATTGGCAGACTGATGGCTCCAAGGAATTCTTTTTTCTCCATTGGTGTGGGCGTATCCTTCAGTGGGTGGCCACTTACCAAGGAGGAGGAGGAGGAGGAATACAAGAGCAGGAAAATGATGATGAGGAGGAGAACAAGAAGAAGGAGGAGGAGGAAAAGGAGGGGATGAAGAAGACATCAAAATGATGGAGGTAATAATTCCCCTTTTGTTCCAACTAGTTTTGTGCTGTGCCTCACTGTACACAGGTTCAACTCCCCTGGCTGACTGCACCCTGTTAAGTTAGAACAAGTTAACCCATTCTCCTGCAGTTCAAGGAGGCATATCATGCTTGAATACCGTTAAGTGCCGGGTCCCTATCCAACTAATCTGGTAGAATATGTCTCACTTTGTAAAAGATGGATTCAAAGTAACATGTTTTGGGATAAGGACATGGCTTTATTTAAGAGAAATAAGGAAAAATATGGGAATTGTCAGGCCTTGGTGTTTCTTCCCAACTCAGGCCTAAAGCCTGTCCCCTGAGGAAGGTCACAGTAATGCCCATGAACAGGGGCTGGACACTCTCTCCTAAATAATTCGGGTTTTGCCTCAGGCAGGAAGAATTCTGGGAATTATGAGTGCCCTTCACCTAGGTTTTGTTTTTTTTGGGATAATTCAAGTTTTGCCTCTGGCAGGAAGAATTCTTCTGGGAATTAGGAGTGCCCTCTACCTGGGCTTAGAATTTTTTTTGGAACTAGCTTACTGCTCTCTGTTCTAGAGTAGAACCCTGCTTTTTAAGTTTTAGTCAAATATTAAATAGAAATTTCAGGTCTAGTCATTTACAATAAGTAGACTTGTTAGCCAAAAGGAAAATTAGAGAATTAAAATTAAGGAAATTAGAGAATAACTTCTAGAGTCTTAAAACATAGGTTGGGTAAGATTCCCACCTATGTACTAACTCAGAAATTCCAGAAGTACAAGACTATGCTCTCAGTCCACTAGAACCTTAAAAGAAACTGTGATACCTTCTTACCCTGGCTGAAGGCCAAGGAAGAGACCATCATGCCAGAAAGTCTAGATGCCAAGACTGCCCCTGGAGATGGTATTTGCAATCCAAATTGGGAGAATCCATGTCAGAACCAAAGGGGGCTGTGTCTTTCCTACCCCAAACAGCACTCTTATGAGAAATCACAGAGATGGACCATCTGAGTGCACTCCCACCAATGATCGCCTCTGCCCCAAAAGAGACACCCTTGGCATATGGGGCCTGACTGGACCCCAGGTTTGGAGTATGCATGGTTCACAGATGGGTCATCTAACTGATGGCAATACGCTTCTGGAATTCCTCAAAGGAAGACATAAGCAACCTTACTATTAAAGGAATAGAAGGATGCTATTATAGAAGTTATTCTTTTAATAATTATATTGCTTAAGTGTTTTCTTCAGTGCATACCTCAGTGTTCCATCGACAGAACCAGCTATAGCTTATGGGTCTTGAGTATCCAAGTCAAGGTCCCCCTTAGAGATGTGGTTTAAGCTTGGATAGTAGACACTACATGAGCTGCATACATTTTCCCAAGTTAGAACCTGCTGCCATGCCTGGTGCCTATGTCGACCTGCCTGACTGAGAGTATCAACCTGGAGAGGACAACAGTAAAAGCTCATGCTGGGGTGTTGGGGACTTCTATAGTTAATTGTAATATATGTTCCTTGCTAAAATCAAAAGGAGATCATTCTGCCTCTGTGTATTTTAAAAAAGCAGTTAAAATGTGGGCTCAGCCCCACAGCTATCCGGTGAAGCATTATAGATTAGATAAGTTTGGAAATACTGAGAAAATGTTTCTGTTAAGTGCCTTTGCCCTGAAGCAATGGGTTAGGTTCTTGAAAAAAGGGTCCACCCTGAAGGTGATTTTGCTGATTATCTATTGTGTATGCAACATTCTTTACCCCAAAATTTTCTGTATAAAAGTTGTCACGAAAGTTTCAATAAACGGGTTCAGGATACACTCAGACGAGAGGGAGCTGTGTGTGTTCTGTTCTCCACCCGGTCTTGGGGAGCCCTGGTCTCTAGGCCGCGACTCTGGTCTGCGGCAGTGAAGTTAGTTTTTTCTAACTATGTTTTTTGATATTCAGTCAGCTGACTCATGATATAATTGTGGCTTTGGGCTTTATTAACCCAGTCCTTCTCCATCTTCTCTGTGGAGAGTTTGTTCTGGTGTGAGCCTGCTCTCCACCACCAGCAAAATAAAGGACTCTTAATTTGACTGCTGTTTGTGGCACTTTCCTGTGTTCAGCATCATGGCAGAGGGGACATATCAGGTCATTTGAGGGGAATGAGTGGTGGATATGATCAGTATGGATTGTACTCATGTACTAAACTATCAAAGGACAAGCAAAAAAAATTTAAAACTAAGAATGCCAAATGGCTACATGACTGTGGAGAGCATGAGGAAAGTTTCAGTGACGAAGAAATGAATGTGGAAAGGCTAGTAAATGAGAAAGCCTATGTGTAATATTAAAAGAATGTGGAAACAACTGAAAGTGAAAACAACTGTATGTATAACTGTGTGTGATAGATAAGTGTGCCGCTGAGTTGTCCTAGCTGTGGTGTTGTTGGACCCTGAGACCCTCGCCCTAAAATTCACAGAACGGGCCAGTCCAGGCCCACAGTGTAGATATTTGCTCATAGCTGATCAGGCACAGCTATAGTTAGCTATTGCTCATAGCTATTCAAGAGTAGCTACTGCTAGTCATTGTCTAAAACTATGCACCTTGCTACTTCCCTCCCTGCCCTGAAACCCCTGGTGATGGGAAAAGGAGTTGTTACCCTTAGTGATGGGAAAACAGGCTGTAACCTCAAGATGACTAGCCCTAGGGAAAACAAGTCTTGCAAGAAAATTCTGTTAATAGCATAATTGCCATCTGGAGCAAACTTCCTGCAGTTAAGCAGGTAGACTGCATCAATCACAAAGGCCTGTTAATAAAAAAAAAAAAAAAAAAAAAAAAAAAAAAACAAAGGCCTGGACTCTTGCTAACCAACGAGACCCCACCCACCCAAAACCCCTTGCTTCAGTAGCTAGGGGCCGCTTCAGTCTCTCCTGCGTGAGAGGTTGCTGGAGCCGCCCGGCGCGTCGTTAAATAAAACCTCATGCTATTGCAGCGAGAAGGGTCTTGGTCTTTCTCTCGGTGGCCTCGTTCCTGACTGAAAGATGGGGGGTCTTTCAGTATGATACAGACTGTGGAAAACATAATAAATGAAAATGTGTAATGTCAAAATGAGGCAAAACAACCGTATTGTAACTGTAAACAGACATGTACCCCGATGCTGTAACGTGGAATAAAACAGTATTTAAGGGGCAGGCCGAGAACCGGGACCTGAGTTCGGTAGGGACAGAGCATCCCTAGACTCTGTCGGCTTGGCAGCCGAACTCCCCGATGCAGATCCAGCCAAAGTACGTCCTGCTCCCCTGAGGACGCGATGGTTGGTTGATTGTCTGGCATCCCTCAGCTCTGGCAACGCCCGCACAAACGGCCCTTTTCGTCCAGCCTCGGTCCCGGCTGGAGACCTGCGCCCTGGAATATGTCCATCGGTAAGGCCCTGTGTGGTGTGGCATAGACCTCTGGGGAGGTAGAAGTCAATGACACAGGCCCCCCAGGTGTGCTCGCGACAATGACTAATACATTTTTAAAGTTTTCATTTAAAAATGTATCATTTTTAAGCTCCAGAAAATTCAAGCATGATATATGTGACTTGCCTTAGGAGAAAAATTCAAAAATGAGTTTTTGAGACACAACACTGTAACAGGCGTTGGACTCTCCAATTACCTTTCAACTTTCAGTCTTTCGCAAGCTCTGACACATTCTTTTCCTTGAACATATATAGAGGTATGATGGCTAATGTTGGTAGTTAGAGTGACTGGATTGAGAAATACCCAAGTAAGGGATATAGAGTTTGTATGTGTGTGTGATGTATGATGTGTGTGTGTGTTGTGTGTGTGTTGTGTGATGTGCGTGTGTATGTGTGTATTGCGGTTGTTTTCATAAAAGTTTGGCACATGGATAAATGAACAGAGTCAGAAAGACCCATTGGTCTTTCTGAAAATTATGCCACCTAGTAGGCTGGGCTCAAGTGATCAGTGAAAGGAGCCTAAGTGGGAAGCCTTGGCAGCTTCTCTGACCACATGCGGCTCTTGTAAAGACCATCACCTGCCTGAAAGACCAGAGTGTGTCTAACAACAGCACCTAGGCTGCAGACAGCCTGACTATCTGCAGATGCCAAAGGGCTGAGAGTTTGACTGGGAAATGCAGTATTCTGTCCAAGCAGATACAGATTACCATAACATACAGATTAGCAGCACTTCCTAACACACAGACATGTAAAATGAACCTTAAGTTAACCTGTCAAATTAGCTGAAGTTAACCTGTCAAATTAACCTGAAGTTTCTCAGTCCTGTGTTTCTTTTCTTTGCCAAATAAATTTGAGCCAAATAAATACTTTCCATAGAATCCATGGGGAGAGGGGAATCACAGTCCCTGGATGACTGGCCCCCTCAGACTTCTCAGAATAAGCTTGGAACCAATGCAGAATTCTGGAAACATGATTCTGAGTAATCTTTTGTTTCTTGCATCCTAGAAATGGCAAATGTAGGAAGCTGTTTTCCAAGTATACTTGGGAATGAACAGGGGATGAATGCTGTACTCTACATTTCTCAGCTTTTGGTCTTGGCCTTACATCAGTGGGTCTCCAAGGATTTCCAGATCTTCAGCCTTTGATTTAGGCTACATTATCTCCCTTTTGTGAGAAGCTTCAAATGTGTGTGTGTGTGTGTGTGTGTGTGTGTGTGTGTGTGTGTGTGTATGTTTATATGTACAAGGGGGTACTTCAGAGTGTGGTCTGTGGAGACCAAGGGTGACATGGTAGAATCATGTAGAATTTCTCTATCTCCTTATTGTTTTGCTCTAGAGTTTCCCAGGTTCTGCTTTTCAGGATCTGAATGACAAGCTGCTATATCTGCCCAACATTTTTGCATGGGTTGTTGGGATCTAGGCTCAGGTTCTTTTGCTTGTGAGGCAAAGACTTTAACCCCTAAGTCGTCACCCCAGGCCCAGCTTCAAACTTTTTAAACTTAACAGTTACCCTTTTCCCCAGCTCTCCAGTCTGCTATCAATTAGTGAGGGTTATATCCAATCCCTAAACTTGTAAGTGAATCTAATAAATTGCTTCTTACAACAATATGTCAAAAGCAAATACAAGACTTTGTACAAATCATCATGGCCTACATCTTTTACTTTATATAAGTTTGGTAAGACGTAGTGCCAAACATGGACAGCTATAAAAATATAAAACAATTGAAGCATTGAAGCTCACCCCATACAGCTTTTGATGGGAAAAATAATTTTTAAGCACATCATTTCAATTTCATGGAGAGTATCAAAGGCATATGCTAATGAATCAGAGTATGATAAATTTCAGAGATTGACAATCCCTCAGTTTCTCAAATACACAAAGGAAATGTTTGTTAGAAGTTAGATGCCACCTCATCTCTGTCCATCAAATAAAGCAAGCATAGCTGTGTCTGACCTAGATCTTATCACTCTGTCCAGTCTCCTGAAAATGTTTATCTAGGGAGGGGACTGGTGTACCTGTTAAGTTTTTTTTTAATTTTTTATTGTTTATTATTTATTCAATTGTGCATGTATGTGTGTGCATGTGTGTGTGTGTATGTATGTGTGTGTGTGTGTGTAGAACCACGGGGTCTTTTCTCTCCAACCATGTGGTCTTCTGAATAGCAAACTGAAGTTGTCTCCAGGGTTGCACACAAGTGCCTGTACCTACTAAGCCATCTTGCTGGTCTCTTTTGTTGTTTTGTGTTGTGTGTGCCTGTGTTGCCCTTGTGTGAGGACATGGAAATGCCTGTGTTATGGTGTATGTGTAGAGATCAGAGGACCAACTTTCAGGTTTCGGTTCTCACTTTTTGATGAGACAGGGTCTTGTCTCTGCTGCTTAAGCCAGGCTTGCTGACTCATGATATTGTGGAGAGTCTCTTATTTCACCTACCCATCTCCTGAAGGTTCCTGGGGATTGTAGTCACTTGGGCCACTGTGTCCAGATTTGGACCTGGACTTAGAGCCTCAGGCCTGTGTAACAAACATTTTGTCCAATGAGCCATCTATTCAATAATTTCAATATTATTTTAACACATATGTGTAGATGGGGTGTATGCAAGTGTATGCATGTGTGTTTGTGTGCATGTATATGTGTGCATGTATATGTGTGCATGTGGAGTCCATGCATGTCCATGCATGTCATGCGAGTGCCCCAAAGGTGATACCTGGAATCACCCGCAATTGTTCTATTTTAATCTGTTAAGACTGCTTGTCAAAGTAAGCACAGAACACTAATTATTCTTATGAGTAATCTAGCTAGCCAATTTGCTCAGGATTCCAAAGTGTTACTTTTAGAGCTGAAATTCCTTAAGGACTGGCTGCTGTGCCTGCTGGCATTTTATGTGGGATCTGGAGATCCAAATCCCAGTCTTTTCGCTTGTGTGGCAAGCACTTTAACCCGTAAGTGATCTTCCCATAGTCCTCTCTGTGTACTTTTTTAAACTAATTTTTATGATCTTTTATAACATTGCCTAAACCCTCTGAATTCCTCTGTAGCTAAACTCTTTATAAGAGCCTACATTTTTTTCTCCTCATTCTGCCCTCAGTCTACTGTCATGCAAGTGTTGTCCCTATCTATCTCTCCAGGATAATGCTTCTCACAGGCTAAGCACTTGTTTCATTATTTCTGATGAAATGAACACATGGCAGCTTCATCCTGATTTTTGTTATGTAATAGGTGGAACTCTGGCCAAAGTTGTATTGAAGTCATCTGCTGAAAAGCTTTTCTGATACAGCTCTTACGTCTTCTCTCCATATTTGCACATACATCTTAGCTTCACAGATGTGGATTCTTTCAGCTGGCCCATTGAGCTTGATGTGTCTCAGAGTTCTATATATATCCTTTTTCCCCCACGGTGTTTGACTCCTTTGTGTGACATACTTATGACTTCAAGTAAAACAATGCTAATAAAGCCTGTCATAGTTAGATACAGGTATCAACTTGATGGTTGAGGGAGGGTTTGTACTCTGAGCACAATTATAGAGAATTAGAGTTGAGTTAAGCCCAGAGCGACCCTGCAAGAGTTGATGGGGAAGACCCAGCCCATGGTGAGTGGAACTAGTCCCTGGTCAGGTGAAAAAGAGGAAGGGAACTAATTGAGAAAGTGGTCATCTTTCAATATACTTGGACAGATATGCTGGTCTGGCAAATAAAGACATCCCTCTCTCAACCATTATGTGGTTATATTGTGGCTAATTTCCTCAGCCCTTGGTGTTGGTGGACTCTCCTGTCAAGCTGAACAAGCCATTGTAACTTGGTTATTATAAGAGAGAATAAACCCCTTGCTCCCTTAAGTTGTTTTGCTACGATTTTTATCAGGGAAAATGAAGAGTAACTGCTACAAAGTCCAAATGTATGCTCCCAAACTAAACAACTCTGCAAATAGTTTTGGAAATAATTGGCCACACAAAAGGCGTTTGTGCTTTTCATTGAAAGGCTGGGCTGCTTCAGGTCCAATATGGTGGTCTTCAATACATCTTAATTTATAAAATAAATAATAGAACTAAATAAACAATCTAAGTGGATCTGCCCTTTTCTGTCAATGCAATCTGTTCTTGCCTAATCTAGAACACATAAAAACATGCTTTTCTGGGTGGAAGTGCATGCATGTTCACACATATATGTGTGTGTGTACATTTGTGTGTTGGAAGCCTGAAGTTGATGATAGGTATCTCCCTCAATAACTCTCTATATTATTTATTGAAGCAGGGTCTCTCAATTTAACCAGAGTTCTCCATTTGACTGGTGTAGCCAGCTTGGCCTGTAGATCACCTGTCTGTTCCTCCCAAGTGCTAGGTTTACAGGTGGCTTCACTGTCTAACTGGCCTTATGCTTAATGACTCCACTGAGACATCTCCCTACCCAGACATCACGACTGAAAGCTCTGGTACCCAGTGTACAGGAAGATTAGAGACAGGCAAATCCCAAGGGCTGGATGGCTAGTCAGACTAGCCAAAATAGTCAGTTCCTCATTAGTGAGTAAGCTTGCCTCAAAAAAAAAGTGGTAAAGTGATTGAGGAAGGCATCTTAACATGAACCATCAACTTTGGTTCTCTATAAGCACTTGTCCAAATGAGTGCATCTACACACATACCAAACACATAAGAGGGGAGGGGAAATTGAGACTTGTAAAGATTATATATATATACCTTGTAAATGAAAAGGTCCAAAAAAATTAAAAATTAAGCATGCTTCATTCTTTAACCGTTAATGACATGCTTATTTTTCAACTTCATGGTTTTCAGGATTTTTTATGTGATTTTTAAAGCCCCAGATAAGCTCTTTAAAAATATTTTATTTATTATTTATTTATATATTTATTGTGTGTGTGTGTGTGTGTGTGTGTGTGTGTGTGTGTGTGTGTGTGTGTCAGAGGGCACTGTATCCCTGTGGAGGACCAAGAGCGACTTTGGAAATCATCCCTCATTCTTGCTTTGCTCAGGATTTTCCAGGTTCTGTCTACCAGAGCTGGAAATGCATCCAGACAGACTTCTAAGACCAAAAGAACAACAATGCTTCCATGCAATCCTACTCACTGGAGTATGGACTCTGGCAAGTAAACACAGTGAGTATTGCAGGGATGGGCCTGTTCATTATTAAACCCTTCTAGGGGGAATCTTTAGGAGTAGAGTTTATGCACCATCAACACATGAGGATCATATTGGGTTAGAGAAATGATTTAAGGGTTAAGACTCTGCCTCACAAGCAGAAGGTCCTGAATTTGGATCCCACGTCCCACATAAAAATGCTAGGGGGAAATGGTGGAAGCCTGCTCTTCTGCCCCTGATGGGCAGAACCTAGAAAATCCCAGAGCAAAGCAAAGAGGTAGAAGTAATTCAGGATGATTCCTGAAGTCACCTCAGGATAATTCCCAAAGTCACCCTTGGTCCTCTACAGGGACACATGTACCCTATGCTATACACACACACACACACACACACACACACACACACACACACACACATTAAATGAATGAATAAATTAAAAGAAAATCAGGATCTTTTTGAAGGTAGGAATCTGAAGGTGAGTAATAGGAACTGGGGCCTTATCATTCTGAGAAAAATGTAAGGAGATATTTGTAAGACAAATTATTTAGAAAACCAAAAGAATCTTCAGGTCTTACTTTTATTGGCTTTTTTATCCTCGAGAACCTTGTAATGACATTTGACGCACACAATCTAGGCCAGCAGTTTTTATTAAGAATTTGAGCCAGAAACATCTGCAATAAAATTATTTGCATTCTCACTACACTATAGTTCTATTCACCAGCACTAATGTAAAAACCTATCAGGCAAATTGCTTTTACATCTTTCTTCTGAGTTTTAAAAAAATGAGCTAGTATACAATGAGCAACAAATAAGGTAAGTTTTCACAACAAAAGTCTTCAGTAACTTCCCTCTTGTGTTTCTCTTTTATTTTGGGGTAAGAAACTTTTGAAGTTCGCATTCAAATATCTTACATTCTAAGAAATTATAATCATTAAGAGAAGAAAATAGCAATAACTTCTCTAACTTCACAAATAAAATATATAATTTACAACATGCTTCTATGTAAATTTCATATGATGCCAACAATCATATAATTATTTTTATTTTCATTGTGGCAGGCTAAGGAGTATTACATTAATCTGAATTTTAGTTAGTTAATCATAAAACTGGCCTTGTATCTTTGGGTACCATTTCAGGTGTAAATTATTTCTGCTTCTCAGGTCTACAATGGGGTCAGAACATATAATGTGGTCTGGAAAATGATGTGATTTTGCCTCAATAAAGTTATTCAGTCAGTATGACAATTAGATTTTCAGTTAGAGTCACTTTATAATAATTGCCATCTATTTAAAGAAAAGAATGCCAAAAATTTGATGTTAATAAAATAGAAACCACCGATAGATAATGGGAGAAAGAAAGAAGGAAGGAAGGAAGGAAGGAAGGAAGGAAGGAAGGAAGGAAGGAAGGAAGGAAGGAAGGAAGGAAGGAAGGAAGGAGAGAAGAGAAAGAAAGAAAGAAAGAAAGAAAGAAAGAAAGAAAGAAAGAAAGAAAGAAAAAGAAAGAAAGAAAAGCAAAAGAAAGAGAAAAATAACTGCACTAAACATCTAAAATAGTATAGCTTTGAAAACCTCTAGTACTTCCTAGAAATCCTGTGTAAATTCTTCATGTGTCCCATGTATGATTTTCTGGGCAAGTATGTGTAAGGTTTCCATCCATAGTACTCCATTGTCATGTGTTCATAGCAATGCATCACCTGAAAGAATAAGATTATTTCTACGGAAGATATACAAGATGACAACATAAATTTTTCTAGAAGTAATGGAACTGGAGTTATGGGCCTCGTAGAATTTGAAGTAAATCTTGAAAGAAGTTGAATTTCAATAGGAAGGCAGAAGAAGGAGTATTTCATGCTAAGAGAAAAGTAGGGTCAAAGAAGCTTTTGTCTTTCTGTGTTTGTGGAAATACAGATCTTTCAACAATTGCTGGAGGTTTTGGATGAGAAGGCAGGCATGCTTAAGGAGGAGTGCTATTCAGACAGCAAGTCACAGTTGTCTTTCTTAAAACGATAGCAGCAGAATCTCTGAGTCTCTGAGGATTATCTGAGGTTCCTATTTTCACATAGAAGACTCCAGCCTCTGATATACACCCGCGCCCTCTCCTAGCTTCTCTACAGAAAAGAGAGGCCAAGGCCTGTTCTGACACATAAAGCCCACTGGACCCTTTCTGCCTCATTGTCATAAACTACTGGTTAATACTTCTACTAAAGAAATGAAATGTTTTTTCTCCAAGTATGTACTGAGCACATCTGAAAGAGTACTATGCAGACCAACAATCATGCTTGCCTTTTGGTTAGTGGAGATTCTAATTACAATTCTTTTCATCATACCAAGTCAGCATCTCAATCTAGTCTATTCTGTTTTTCTCTTCATGTGACTTTTTCTCATCCATACACCTCAGATGCTCCTAACAAAGGTAGTTCAAGAAAACTAGGTTAATGAAGCCATGCATGTAAAGAGTAAATCTCTCTTGCACGCTCCCGCTCTTGTTCTCATTCTTTGTCTCTCTCTCTCTCTCATTTCTGTCTCACATTAGGGCTTAAATCTTCAAGAAAAAAAATCGACTCCTGTCAGGAAATGACTTTAAAGCATTGACTGGGCAAAGGTGAAAGTCCTATGCAAATCTTATTATTGTATGTCCTCAGTTCTTTTCAAGTAAAAGGCAATAATTTATCATATACTTTGATTCTTTTAAAAGTGATTTTTCATTTAAATTTTTTTAGATTGTTAGAAAATGTGCAGAAAACAGGTTCCAAAGCAAGCACCAAAGAAAGCAAAACCTACATTCAAATGGCTGAATGTTATACAGAGACAAAGAGAAATCTGCACATTACAGAAAATAAAGCACATTAAGTTTCAATTGAGTTTTAGTTAATAAAGTGCTACTTGATGAATCTGCATTCTATATTTATTTACATCAAGAACACAAAATTATGGTAGCTTATAAATTGAAAACACAGTGAGAAATTACTCTCTGGTTTAAAAATCATTGTGACTGCACAGGTTGATTATTAAGCATTTCTTTTCTCTTCATTTATTCTACTCTGAAATTCTGGGACTCAGAATACCTTCTCAAGAACTGCTAGATTCCACGAATAGGCAGAATTACAGAGAAGTACTGGAGAGCAGGAAGAGAGGAGAGGAGGCGCTCTTGTCTCGCTCCTTTTCCTACTGCTCTGGAGAAACCCCGTCAAGCCTGGAGTTTCTTGCTGTGCTCACCAAGTGAACCACATCAGTACCTTTTCCGTGCCTCTTGTCTCTTTATTCAGGGTTTTTCTTTATTACTCTACAGAACCCATGCTCTATTTTTCCTCTATCATTCCAGCAATCTCTGTATGATAGCATCCCAAAGCAATTTTACTACATTTTAAATAATGGTGTCATTTCCCTTTTCCAATCAGGATTCTGGCTGATACAAATGAACGGACCCTTTGTATTATCTCCTCTGTTGATACACATAAACCGAATGTGATAGGAAGACAAAGAAATGCCAATGACAGTATCTCCCACCATTTCAGGTCAGAAAATGGTACAGATGCAATTATGCTTAACCCCATAGGCTGAAGATACATTCCCTGAAGTTAGCCATGGAAGCCTCTCTCAATACCAGGCACTCAACAACGAGGATGTGAAGGAGACCCAGAATGTGAAAGAGCTTTCAACTAAAAACTAGGCCAGAAGGGAGGGGTCTGAGGAGAGTAGGAACAATTTTATCATCTTTCCTCTGAAAGCTTCAATATTATTTTATGCTTTTCAACTTTGAAAATTGCCTTGTTCATAAAAGTTGCATGGGTAATTTAGGTATTTTTCTACAAAAAGAAAACTACAGAATATACAATGAATTTCAGAGTTCAGAACTTTTTTCCATTAACAACCAATTTCTGATTACTGTCAAACTGTCACCACAGAAATGTTGGGTGTTTTCAGCTACTTAGATTCTTACTTACAGAAGAGTTAAATGAAAACCTATAAAGTACAATCATATTAACATACCCTTAGTACTGCTGTATTCACATACCCTCAGGAGTAATAGCAATGTTATTTCAAATGTTCAGTATTTTATTTTCAGAAAGCAGTATGATGCTTACATTTTCTGAATGAAGGAAATAAATAGAATAGAACTAACAAATTTCACATCTAGGGACACTTGAGATATAATTTTATGGCTTTGTCAAATTTGAGTTCTTGATAAGTGAATTATACCCAGATTGTTCTAAGGTGTCCAGTAAATACAGCTTTGCTAAGAAAAAAATCTACCCAGTGCCATCAACAGATAGTGTTATAACTGATCAGAAGGAATTGATGATCTATAAGAGCTCTGAAATGGATCACACATAGCCTGTGGCAATTAGTAACAGCTGCCTTCTTGGCAATTGAAAGCTTACTTTAGGCTCATCTAGTAAGGAATTATATAGTTAAAGCAAACCTGTAGAAGATTTTCTAACTGCATTAATTAATGTGGGAAGACCCTGTCCACAGTGGGTGGGATTATTCCTTGTGCAGGAGGACAAGATAGAGAGAGAGAGAGAGAGAGAGAGAGAGGATTGGAATTAGGCAGACTGGCATGCTAGAAAGAACGCTTTGGTCCTTGCTCCTCTCTCAGATCTTTCTGTAGACATAGGCTTACAGTGTTGGTATGACCATCCCTGACATTATGGAGTATAATCTGAAATCATATGAATTAAACCTTTCATTCTCCAAAATTGTCTGGATCATATATGTATTGCAATAGCAGAATATTAGACTAAGACCCAGCCTACAGATATTAGTGATAACCAGAACGTTCTTATTAATCTATAAGTACTCCACCAGATCTAATAGTTCATTATGTAGATGAATGTAGAGACAGAGTACCCATGCAAAACTGCATCATTGCTTCCCATTCCATTAATCTTTTTTTCTGATATTATAAAATCTTTCCATATCTTACCTCACACAACCCACACAAAAACATTACTCTGACTTGATAAATAAAAGAAATAAGTATGGAAGGTAGCTATGGACATGGTCATACTTCATGCAGATATTGTACTGGGCATATGGATGGAATCACCAGGAAGCTCAGAAAGGCAGTCAACCATGTTCCCAAGCAGAAAAGATGCACTCAGAGATTACATTACAGTGCCATATTTTCCTTTTAAAACGATTTCTACAAGAAAAGTTTTACTGAAGATTGATTTTAGAAATGTCAGAGGAAAACATTTCAGTTAGACCCAAGGAAAATCTTGTCTTATATTCATAAGGAAATAAACACCAGATTATTAAGTTTATACCTCTCTAAGGAGCTAAAGCTTTTTTCTTTTGAACAAGAAAATCCAAAGTGCAAAAACTCTAATGTAGCATGACCTGGAACTACCCTTAGGTCATTCACATACTATATTGTATATGATGACATACAGGATTGTTTTCAAATCCCCTGCCGGGCCAGCCAGGGGAAGAGGGGAAACGGCGGGGCCTCGTGGCCTCAAAGTGAATGGGTGAGCCCACAACGGGGTCACCACCCAGACCCCGGGAGTCAGGCAAGAAGCAGCACGCAGGCGACGAGTTGGCTGAAGACTCAGCTTTACTCAGGAAATGTTTGGGCTTATATAAGGTCGGGGGTCCGATGAGGTGTGGCCACCCCTCTGCTCAGGGGAGGGGGGGAGCAGCCACCAATCATTTAGCTGTTACTAGGTTTCCAGGTTAGATGGCCACTTCCCATTGGTTGTTCACCCCTCCTTCCCATTCCCATTGGTTGTCCATCCCTCTGCCTGTATGGTTTCTTGTTCAGGCTTGTCTGAAACCACACTTCCTGAATTTGGGAGCCTGGGCTAGGGCCTCCCTGAATCCATAGTGCCACACAGGATGTCAGAAGTATTTTTTAAAAGTACAAAGCAGTACAGGTTCTTAAATCATAACTGAAGAAGTAGAGGATTTTCAAGATCTCAGCACTGCGGAGGCAAGTAGTTTTCAACATTCAATCTGCGCTCCTCAGCATCAGCATCCAGGTCTATTCACACTTCATTAGAAAAACACAATATAAGAAGATTGTGAAAGAAATTTATTCCTCACTGTCTGAAGACTGGAAAGCCCAAGATCAAGGTGGGTACTGACAAATTCAGTGTCTGATGAGGCTCTGCCTTCTTGTTCATGGATGACGTGTCATCATGGTGGAAATGGGGTAGAAAATCTCCAGGGCTTCATGTGAGGACACTAACTACATTTGTGAGAGCTCTGTCCTTGAGATCTGACCTTTCACATACCATCATATCATTCATTATTAAGCATTAAGAGTTAACATCTGGATTTGATGGAAGAAATCTCAACCTGTAGTATTCAGCATCTCCTAGAAACCAGAAGAAAACAATATTTTGAGCACATTAAATCACCAATCTGACAATAGCAACCAGAAGTCTGCAATTGACAAGTGTCCCTGAGTAATTCTGGTACATGCTAAATTCAGAACCTCTGTCTGGGCTAATGGTCAATGTAAGGTCAAATTTGGACTTTGCAATTAGACTCAACCATCCGCTGTTTAATCTTTAGTATTTAACCTGTCATAAGTTTAAGATTTTCTTCAGTAAAATGAGTACTACTTCTTCAATATCATTGCCAGATTTTAAATAATCATAATAAACATAAGAATTGGACACTCAACTCAAATGCACCCCAGTGAAAGGAAGAAAGCCAAGCAACCATCTGCCAAGGAAGTTAAAAGTAAAATAAATATCCATTATGTTTTTCACCTTGATCAATACTGGGCCATGAAATTTTAAAAGCTACAGATACTGCCAAAAGACTGCACAGGGAAAGCACATTCTATAGGAATGTGGAGCATGGTTCACACACTGAGGCAGAACTCAGTCCTCATCTATATTGCATCACTCCTTTGGAGAGGGAATGCGTAAGATTTCAGCCATAAATAATTTACTTAAACACCCAAAGAGCTTCTAAATATTAGAATTGTCTTTTTAAGTAAGACAAAAACCTGTGAAAAATTTCAAAGACAATCAGTACCGCCCATAGACAAAAGCCACCTGTAATATATAACGACCCTGGGACAGGCAGAGTTGCAATGGCATTTCATAACAAGCATCATCCTTTGCAACTAGGAATTTTCCCATACTCTTTATATACAATCTGAAGTTCCCTTGAAACCTTTCCCTATGTCTTCCTTATACCCTCCATCACTTACTTAATCTCTCCAGTGTCTAGCTTCAGCATCTACTTTCTAGTTCACTTCACACACAATACAATTCCAACTGGTCTCCCTGACTCTGTCAGACTTAACTATCTATTCCTCTTACCAAAGTAGAAAAAAAGCCACTCAATATTCTTCTCTTGGAGGTGGCAGCACTAGAGCATCTATCTGTTCTAAGACAACGCCATCTGTTTCTCAATTGTGAAAAACCCCCCTTCACTTGTAGCCCCTAACTAAAGGACTACATGATTTATGACACTGGGGGGATTTAGGGCTATAAGATTTAGCCATGATGTCCCCAAAAGCTCCATAATCTCTTCATCTGCCTGGTTGAAGACTAGTTTCTGAAAGTCAAATGATCCCAGATAATCGAACAGAGACAAGATTCTCTTAATCTCACAGTAGATGCTTGTGTTGAAGGTCAGATTACTCTGAAACTTTGTGTATTGGGTCTCCTATCCCATAAAGATACATCATATTTAAGTCCAGCAATGACATGCAGATGAGCTGTTGACATATTGCCATTAATTATTATCTAGAAATAATTTATCCCAGCACTTCATAGAAAGCCTCCCAGAAATAACAAGGTCTCAGACACCACTGCAAGTGCAAGAATTAAGATAGGAAGATTCAAGAACACCATGGACTGGGTTTGCTCCCATCAATTAGACAATCCCCTGCAGTCTTGCTTAGGGCTTAACTACTAATTTTTTTCAGAGAAAAGCTATCAGATATCAAGTTGACGCCTGCATCTAACTATGACAAAACCCTACTGAGGCTGACACTGTCAAGAATTGGATTTAAACCTGTGATTATTTTTGATAGATAATAAATTGTGTTCTGATCAGAGGGTCTCAATACTGAGAGATCTCTGCAAACATGTCTTAGGACAACATTTTTCTAGGCTACCAAAAAGGCATGTGTTTTTACCAGCTGTTGGACTCAATTTGTATTAAATATAAAAAGTTTGTAGGTGAATTTAAACCAGATTCCTAGGGAACACTGACCTTACATAACATGATATGACTGAAAGTCTCTTTTCATCTCAGGATCCTGATGTTAGCAGCTTTTACTAGAAAAATGAAAATAGTTGTCCAGAGCCCAAGATGCATGAGGAGGTCAGCTCCTGTTCTCCCTGCACTGGGAAATTCAGAGTATTCATTTTGCAAGGCATATGTAATGCACTAAATTTTTTGTATTTTATTATAATATTTTATTTTGATACACACTATGCTTAAACCAGAACAAAGAACCAGAGTGAAGATCTTGGATGAGATGAATTCATTTTCTGTCTAATTTAAAGATTAAAAAAGTACTGGCATGTGAGGTTGGCTAAATATTTAAATGCTCTGTGATTCACGTGGTAAAATCCTCACTCCAATATGAGGTATTGTGTTACACTTAACCTAGGGAGACACCATAAAAATGCTATTCATCTCCAGTAGAGAATCATTAACAGATCAAAGTAACAGTTACTCTGAAGTTCAACTTAGTGAACCAATGAGTTTATTAGTGTTCCTTACTGGAGTATGGGTGAGGGTTGCTTACAGGAACAGAGGACCTAACACACAAGTTAGGTTCAAAGCAATCATAATAGGACTTTGCATGACCTGCACAATGATTAACACATTATTGACCCCTCAAAGTCTAGCATGGACTAAAGGCACTAGGATCCTTAGAAGCAAGGGATTAACAGCCACAACAGTGTTCCTATACTTAAAGGGAACACAAGAAAGAGTTCTAGGAAATGCCACTGAGTCCTTACACCTCATCAGAGAGGAGGACCCAAGGAAAGTTTGACATACATGTTAAAGGATGCTCCAGGGATGGGGGGAGGAGACACTGGGAGATGGGAAAGGAAAAGGAAAAGGGGGGATAGAGCAAGGGAATCCAGGGAGGGGTGGAGAGAGGGAGGGGACTGGTGTACCTATTAAGTTTGTATGAGCAGAAATAAATAATAATAAAAAATAATAAAAAAACAGATTCAGTTACATTTAAAAAAAGACAACTGCATCACAATATAAGTGATGATTCACAAAAGCTATGTCCCTGGAGTTCTCAGCCCGAAGTACAGACAATAGGTCAGATAGTCTGGGAGAAGTCCTAAAAATCTTGTTAGTTTCAGGAACTCCTTAATTAACACTTAGTGGGCCTCCCTTCAAGATAGAATGTTTCAATCAGAGGATTATTTTTGTACAATAGAGACAGAATCTAACCTCTCTTTAGGTTAGAATTGAAGGCCTGGCTTTTTGATGTGTTATTCTGCTCTAGTGACTGTGACAATTAGGAATATTGTCCAAGATGGCACCATGCAGTTCAGACATTAGGAAGTGAGGGATTTTGAGATAATTAGGTCATAAGGGTGGAAACTAATGGGTGTATAAGTGGGGTTAGTGCCTTTATAAAATAGATGTCAGCAACCTTTCTTTCCTCCACCCATCATGTGAAGATACAAGGTCATTCACTTGCAACCCAAAGAAGGGTCTCGCCAGGTCTGGACCATGCCAGCAGAGAGACAGCATAAAAATCCCCTCAGCATACAGAGGGCCTTCATTTATTAATGTCCATCTGTTTTCCTAGGACCTGAGAAACTGCTGAGTCACACCACAGTCCTAGAGGTCATTGCCTTTGAGTCAAATTTAGCATAAGCTGACATTACTCCTTCCTTAATGAAGGCCTTAGAGATCAACTTTTTTCATCCTTTTTATAATGCTTAAAACTAGTATGTTTACAACAGAAATTCAGAAAAATACAAGTTTATAAGATAAAGCTCTTCCTTGCCCATCATTTATTTAAGCGGTGCACATGCATGTATGTGTGCTACAGCATGCGTGTGAAATTCAGGACAAGTTGCAGGAGTTGGTTCACTCCTTTCCCCGTATTGTTCCAGGGATCATCGTAGTTGGACTTGGCAACAGGTCCGTCTACCTGATAATCCATTTTACTGGCTCAGTTTCCAACTTTTCTTTCTCTACGTTCACTTTTGGTTTATTGCTTTGTTTTCTTTTCCTCCAGAGTTAAGTAGTCATAAGGAACCTTGAAGAACAACCTCTTACCAGAACCAATGTCCATATTCTCTTGTGTTCTCATGGCTACCAAGACATTTCTGCAGGGATTTTTTTCCCTCAGAACAGGTCACCTAATCTCAGAGTTGCCTCCTATTCTTCCCACAATGTTTTCGACCTTTCAGTGTTGGAGCTCCACCACTTGCCCTTAGACCTTTTCATTCCTAATTGTTACTGGTGCTCTCTTCTACTTTAAGGGTGTTTAAGTGCTTTAAATAAAGATACTTCCAGTCTCTCTCTACACTCATCCTTTCTTCTGAACTGAAAATGTGTCCTCACATTCTTCTCAGCCCTTCCCCACAGTCTGGCTCCTTGCAGTTCATATTTCCATCAAAACAGCATTGTAGTGAATTTTGCAACCTGGAATGCTTATGTGCTTTCATCATTAAAATAATATGCTATTATTTTTGTTTCAACCTGATCTTCTCACTTCTGTTCTTTGCCTCCTTCCAGATTATTGTATAATAACAGTGGTTATAATCTTGTTCCTCAGAAACTTTCACCAGCACCTGTCCTCCCACCCCATAGGCCACTGTCCACATATGCAATGATGCTTTATTCAGTTTGCAGGCAGAGTTTCCTTCTGGACTTTATCTGAAATTTAGTTTCCAACTTAAATAATCATGAGAACTTTTATATTTAGTATCCTCAGAGTTTAACATTGCAGCATTAGTTAGAAATGGAAGATAATTTCCAGAAGTCACATACATAACCAGGAAGCAATCTCTTTGGAATGAAAGAATATATCTTACAATGAGATAAGATTTTGAGCTATCAAATTGTTAAGGATTAAAAGAATAATATCCAGAGTTAAGCAGCATAAATATGTCATTCAAGGTACAAGCATACAATCTTCATTTTTATTTGTTAAATGTATTTTTATTTATTTTTAACTTTATTCCTTAAAAAAATTTAAATAGGAGGATACTTTACAAAGAGTTACATTGGAAATGAAATTCCTAAGTCACAAATACAAATGCAACATCACAGAGAAGTCCACAACACAGTAAGAGGAAAACATAAAGGATCCCAGACTGCCTAAAAACCCAGCCAATCCACAGTTCCCAGTCATGGATCCCACCACCACACAATCTTCCAACACAGCAGGCAGCACTTCTACATTGATCTTTGCAATCTGACCAATGGATTCAAGGTGAATTGACAGATAGTGATACAAATCATTTAGTTTGTCTATGTCTAGCAGTTACACTGAAAATAAGTGCTGAAGTGAGTGAAAGCTGTGGTTAAAATTTAGAATAGAACAAGAGAGGTTTGTGGATTTTTTCCTTCCAGTCTTTTCTGTTCCATCCAACAAGTAAGCAAGAGCGAACATAAGAGAAGTAATGGAATTACTGAGAGGAGTAAGTTTATAATGAGAACTAACATTTTATAAATAATGTGCAAGATAAATCCATTAATTGTAATTTTTATGGCCCAGCAACATGGAAAGAAAGAATTTGCAAGTATAATGTATTTTCCATTCTAACAAATAATACAGTCATTTGAATAAATTAAAAAGAGATAACTAAAAGGAAAATTATACTAAAATCACCCATAAACTTCACTGACAAGGGAAATCCTCCTTATAGATACAGCACTTATGGGTTTGCCCTCCCAGATAATTCTCTTTCCCAAAACCATGTGTGCTTGACTTATATAATTTGAATCATAGTGTGCGTATTTTCTTATAAACTTTATTTCATAATAAAATTTCATTTCAAAATATGCCTTTTGTCATATGTGAAAGTTAAACAACATTGCCATGCATAGAACAGTTATTATTCAAGACTAGGGAAGTGTTTTGAAACTGAGAGAACTCATCATCAAGAAATAGAGAAATATGGCCATTGCAGTAATACAGCTGTTGTGCCTTTGGAGCTGTCCGTCAAGAAACATGGAGAACTTTGGGACTTTGGGCAGGAAAAGATTTGTGTCTTGGAAACAGGGCTTAAAGGGCCACTCTATTGAGAATTTAGAAGAAAGTAGTGCTGAGGAAGACATAAACTGTGGAAGCCCAGCTTGTGATTGTCTAGAAGGGAGAGAGACTGTATTGGGAACTGGAAAAGAGATAAATGGAATGATGTTCTGGCAGAAAGTTTGATCAAGTTTTGCCCTCATTTCCAGTGTTTGGTGGAGGAAGTTTCAAGGCAATGCAGTCTTGACAGTGTAGCATGGTCACTTTATAGAGGTCCTGCTCAGAGTTATGACATAAAACAGCGAGGAATCAGGCAAAAGGAGAGGAAAACTGTAAAATTTGATGAGAAAAAAAATGTGAGGACAAGTTTAAAGATATTGTAGACAGAAAAACGAGGTTGTTACTGGAGATTAACTCCATTAGTGAACTATAGCTTCCTTTCTATTTGGATAATAGAAAAGGCTGCACTCTGAGGGCAAATTCATCATGGAAGGTGCCCATTCATAAGAATGAAAATTCTTTTGGAAGGGAAGAGTCGAAAGACAAAGTTACAAAGGTAATTCTACTTAAGTAAAGTGACTGATCAGGAAAGAATCTTCCCAGCATCAACACAGAAAAGCTCAATCAGCTGTGATTCAAGGAGGCCAGTCTCCAACTTAAGCCTAAAGCAGAACTTGATGAATTTGTCATGTGGTACTGATTTTAGAGCCATTAAAGATGCAGAAGTAAGGAACATGTGGATTTCTCCTCTAGGTTTTAGAGAGTGGCTGAAGCTAGTCAGTGTGTGGTAGTCAGCCCAGTATGTATTTTTTGTGCTGGTTTATCTTGAGGCATGAAGAGATTCGAGATGCCAGAACCAACATGGGACATCTGCCAAGGAAAGCTGTATAGTATGAGAAGATTCAAACCAAGAGAATGACGTGCTTTGCAAACAACAGCACCAGAGGAATGGAACCAGAGCCCTTTAAAACTGAGATGATTTCAACAAGAAGTTCATCTTTTGGACTTAGAGTTGTAGGATTTGGAGTCCGTCCTGATGATTTTTAGTCTTGTTACAGAAAGATCTTTCCTGGATATGTCCCCATTCCTCCTTTTTGGAATGGTAATGTGTATTCTGTGCCATTGTATTTTAGAATTTATAGGTTTTGTTTTTTGAGGATGAAGGTAGAGTTTATTAGAGGAGAGAAAGAACAGCTCTCACGGACTCCAAACATGGAGTACCACCAGGGCCTAGGGCGTACTGGAGAGCTCATGGATTCCAAGCATGGAATCATGGAAAAACAGGGACAAGTGCCCTGTTTTTTATTTTAAAAGAAGCTCTAGATTTGGACTTTCATACAGCGTTGGGACTACTGATGGTACATATTGAGAGTTTTAATATTTTAAATTAATGCAATTTGCATCATGAGATTGTCATAAGTCTGTGGGGGCCAAGAGGTGGAGTGTCATACTTTGATAAGTGAGTTTTCAGAGGCTCAAGTGTTTGAATCCTTAGGTGATGTTTGGAACGCTCTTAGAAAGTTTAAAGATGGAACCTTGCTAGAGGTAGACATTGCACAATAAGTGAGTCTTGAGGTTGGTTATTCCCATTCTGTTTCCATTAGCATTTGATTCTTGGAGTTGGCAGTTAGCGCTCTCAGCCTTCATGATGGATATGATTTAAGCTGTCCCCAGCTTCTGCCAACTGCCATGTCTTTTCTGCCACAGTGGACTTTATGTCCTCTCTGAAATCATAAACCAAATAATTATCTCTTTTCTCACCTTAAGTTGCTTGACTTTGAGTGTGACTCACAGCAACAGAGAGTATAACCTGTTCACTCACATTTTATTTTGTATAAGTGTCATTCCCAGGCACTCTGTCTCTTCACTTTTGTGTTGCTAAGCAGCATTCCTGTTTTGCAATAGACATGTTTTCCTCAGTTTTGGAAGCTGGTTGGAAAGTTCAAGATCAAAGCACTGGAATCTAGTAAATGACCTTCTTAATCTATTAGTATCTGATAGAACGTAAAAGTGCAAAGATACTAAGTAGGATGACTTGCCCATTTAAAATCATCTTCATTCCACCTATACCCAACTGGGGTGTATCTGTGTGTATGTGGGACATGGGGAGTGTGCATGTGTATATGACTGATTGCTTCATTGTATATGTGCATATGAGTGTGTACACATACACGTGTGTGTGTTTGTGTGTGTGTATGTATAGGTCTGAAGTTGACATTGAGTTTCTTCTTTAACTGTTCTCCACTTTTTCATTAAAGCATGGTCTCTTAGTTAAGTCAAGATCTTACCCATTGGCTAAGTCAGCTATCCAACTTCTCTTGGGGATTCCCTGTATTTGCCTTCCAAGTTCTGGGATTGTAGATAGTCACCACTCCTGCCAGTTTTTGCATAAGTTCTGGGAATCTGAACTCCAGTTCTCACAACTGTAGTGTAGGTGCCTTATCCACTGTGTCATTTCCTCAGCCTTTGATCTAATATTTTTGGGTTGTGATACAGAATACACAAGACAGGGCAGCTTTTAATGGAAAGCTTATTCAATTTGCAATTCTGGAAACTGATTATTTCCAAGATCCAATGGTTCAATCTGGCAATAAATACCTGCTGAATCATAGCATTGTGGAAAAGGTAGGCACTTACAGAACAGGTAGGTGTGAATGCAGTTTTGCTTTATTCCAGCTGCTCTCATAAGAACAAAACCATTCTCTATGCCAGCTTGGTGACCTTAATGGTACTGCCTCCCAACACTGTCACTGTGGAAACTAAATTACAAAGTAATTTTCAGATATGATAAACCATAAACCTCCACCCATGAGGGCACAAACCCCTCTCAAGGTCCTGCTTGATACACGGCAAACATGCTGGAAGGGGGCTGGAGAGAGGGCTCAGGAGTTAAGACTCTGTCTAGCAAGCAGAAGGTCCTGAGTTCAGATTCCAGATCCCATGTGAAAACACCAAGTGGAAACAAGGGGGGAGCGCTGCATTTTTTGGCTCTGGTGGGTGAAGTCTAGAAGTTTCAGAGTGAAGCAAAAGAGATAAAAGCAATCCAGGATGATTCCTGAAGTCACTCTGATTCTTCCTACAGGGACACAGGGTTCCTGTGATGCCTGCACACAAAATAAATAATAAAGTTTTTATTTTTTTTAAAGTCTTAAGAAAAAGAATGCTGTAAGACAAGAAAGGGACATAAGAGGGATTCAAATCGGCAAGGAAGAAGTCAAGCTATCCCTATTTGCAGATGACATGATCTTATACCTGAGTGATCCCAAAAACTCCACCAGGAAGCTCCTGGAACTAATTGAGAAGTTCAGTAGGGTGGCAGGATACAAAATAAATGTGCAAAAATCAGAGGCCTTCCTATATGCCCAGAATGAAAGAAGTGAAAAAGTCTTGAGAGAAACAATCCCATTTACTATAGCCCCTAAAAAAATGAAATACCTTGGTATAAACCTAACCAAGGAGGTAAAAGACCTTTACAACAAAAACTTTAAAACCCTAAAGAAAGAAATAGCAGAAGACACCAGAAGGTGAAAAGACCTCCCTTGTTCCTGGATTGGCAGAATCAACATCGTAAAAATGACCATCCTACCAAAGGCAATATACAGATTCAATGCTATACCAATCAAAATCCCAAAGCAATTCTTCAAAGAAGTTGACCAAACAATCTCAAAGTTCATATGGAGGCACAAAAGACCCAGGATAGCAAAGACAATCCTGAGTAACAAAAACACAGCTGGAGGTATTGCCATACCAAACCTTAGTCTATACTACAAATCCATAGTTATAAAGACAGCCTGGTACTGGCTCCAAAATAGACACACAGATCAATGGATAAGGATTGAAGACCCAGATATAAGCCCACAAAGTTACAGCCATTTGGTCTTTGACAAAGGGGCCCAAAGAATCCAATGGAAAAAGAACAGCATCTTCAACAAATGGTGCTGGCAAAACTGGATCTCCACATGCAGAAGATTAAAGCTGGACCCTGTACTTGTCACCATGTACAAGACTTAATTCCAAATGGATCAAGGACCTTGATATCAGGCCAGAGACTATAAAAACCATAGTTGAAAGGATAGGGAACTCCCTCGAGCTGATTGGGCTAGGCCAACAGTTCCTAAACAGACATCCAATGGCACAGTCACTGCTACCAACTCTCAGCAGTTGGGATCTTGTGAAATTAAAGAGCTTCTGTTCAGATAAAGAGATTGTAACACGAGCTCAAAGGCAACCCACAGAATGGGAGAAAATCTTCACTAACCACACATCTGACAGAGCTCTACTGTCCACAATGCACAAAGAACTTAGAAAACTAAACACCAAGGAAACCAATGGCCCAATTAAAAAATGGGCCCTGGAACTTAAAAGAAACTTTACCAGGGATGAAATTAAAATGTCTAACAAATATCTGAAAAAATGCTCCACTTCCTTAGCCATCAGGGAAATGCAAATAAAAACTTCCCTGAGATATCATCTCACCCCGGTCAGGATGGCAAAAATCCACAAAACAAACAACAACAAATGTTGGAGAGGATGTGGAGAGAGGGGAACTCTCCTACATTGCTGGTGGGAATGCAGGCTCATATAGTCACTCTGGCGAGCCGTCTGGAGATTCTTAAAGAAATTAAAGATTGAAATGCCATATGATCCTGCTATTCCACTTTTGGGAATAACCCCCCATACAGCAGAGGTTCACCTCGATAGCACAAGCACGACCATGTTCATAGCAGCACTGTTTACAAAAGCAAAGTCATGGAATCAGCCCAAATGTCCAACAGTTGACGAGTGGATAAGGAAACTGTGGTACATCTATACAATGGAGTACTACTCAGCCATCAAAAATGATGAATTACTGGAATTTGCCGGGAAATGGATGTCATTAGAAACAATTATATTAAGTGAAGTATCCCAGACCCAGAAAATTAAGCGCCGTATGTACTCCCTAATAGGTGGCTCCTAGTACCAAACCCACCCAGTCCACCTAGAGACAGTAATTCCAAGGATTATGAACAGGAGGGATGGGGTAGGAGGGCCACATCAGAAAGAAGAAGAGAAGGGACCATGTTACCGCAGGGAAAATAGGCCTCCACCAAGGACCCAAATAAGCAATGAGACATCTGATTAAGTTCACAGACTTTTGTTCCTGATCATTTACTACCGAGGGGGTGTGATCTCACCAGAAGAGGAGGGCATATAGTCTGGCAGATTAAAAGTAACCATTTTGCAAATGGGTGATAGACCCCTCCCTTACTATGGTTTCCCACTTTTATTACATCTACCTTTGAATGTGCTTTTATCACAAGACTCTAACAGCTTTTTGTCTCTGGCCAGGGGGTAACATACAATGCCCACCAGGATGGAGTGAAGGGCATTGCAGGAGCAGCAAAACTGCAAAAGAAAATCAACAAACCACAATCCTAGAACTTCAGAGACTCTATATCAACCACCTAGAACTAGGCCAGCTTAGTCTCTCCCCATCCTGAAGCTCAGGGAAATTTGCAGAAGAGGGGGCGGTAAGAGTGTAAGAGCAAAAGGATGGGAGGAGCAATGATATGTAAGATAGATACTCTATACTAGTTAGGGCTGAAGCAATCATAATTGGACTTTGCATGCCCTGCGCATTCTCCAACACACTGTTGACCTCACAAAGTCTAGCATCTGCTAAAGGCACCAAGATCCTTGGAGGCAAAGGATTGGCAGCCACAGCAGTGTTCCTATACCTAAGGGGAACACGGGAAAGGGTTCAGGGAAAGGCCACTGGGTCCTTGTACGTCATCGGAGAGGAGGGCCCAGAGGAAAATCAGACATGCACAAGAAAGGACTCTCTGGGAATTGGGGCGGGAGGCAAGGGGGATGGGGAGGGAGAAGGGTGGGGAGGGGGAGCAGGGGGTACAGGGGGAGAAGGAGGGAGGGAAGGAACTGGTGTACCTAATAAGTTTGTATGAGCTGAAATAAAAAAAAAAGAAAAGAAAAAGAATGCTGGAAAGGACAAACATTCAAACCACAGCTTTGTATCCTCTGCATATATTAAATCCATCTACCCATCCATCCCAATCATACCAAAAATCCCAACATCTACTGAACCTACAACTGTAAGCCTCTGACATTAAATAATATATGCGTTTTCAAATACAACAAGGGATAGGAACAGGCTACATATTGCCACTGAGAAAGGGAACAGTAGAAAAGCAGGGCATTTCAGGTTTCAAGTGCCCTGCTCAATTCAATATGCTGAAATTCAACAGAACCCACATTGCGTGAGATCAAAAATCTCAGAATCATCTTCTTTGACTCCTTGTTCCCTGTTTGACATATAGAGTGAGGAATGGACACCTCAGAATCCTGGTGATTTTACCTTCAAGGCTTGCTCAGTATAGCCCATTCTGGGGTTCCATGTTGTAGCTGTTATTCTGCATGATGCCAATAAAGGGCTTAAGGGAATAAGGGGTTTTATTTTAGGTTACGGTTGTCTTATTTATTAGAGTTCCTTATCCAGCTTGGCAGAAGAGCATACATCAATACCATAGGGCCAAGGGAACTAGCCACAATGGACTGCTAGAGTTCTCAATTGGCAGACCAGCATGTATGGCTAAGTATATGCCAACTTCTCCAACCGACCTCTCCATCTTATTCACCTGCCCAGGAACTACCCCATCTATCATGGGCTGGGCCTCCCCGCCAATTAGACAATCTCCTGAAGACTGCTCAGGGCTTAACTCAATGAATTTTTCACAATTGTGCCCAAAGTTTGAGCCTTCAGTTACCAAGTGGACGCCTATATCCAATTATGACACATGTGTGTCACTATATCCGGGGATCTACTAAACATTAACCTAACAAGGATTCTCTCTTTAGAAGCTCCACACCTGCAGCACTGTGAACTCAGGAGACTTTGCAGCATCCTTTGGCATTTTTTGGGTCTTATTTTAATTGGAACTTTTTTTAGTATTGCATATATGAATATAGTGAATGTATGATATTTTTATCCTTAATCTTCAATCCCATCCTCTTCCCCCTCTCCTCACAACCCTTCATCATCCCTTCTAGACTCCCTTTTATTTTTAAATATTTTCAACTTGTACAACCCACTGGATTTCATCTAGTTTGTCTTTGATGGCATACGCCTGACCTAAAACAAGTATCATAGATCAATTGTTACACCATTGAGAAGAGCATCTTCCTTTTCTTCCCTATCAGCATTAGTCCTCATCATTCTCTCAGTGAGATGTGAAAATTCCTAAGATTATTTCCTTTTTATGGTGAGATGTTATTAGGACAATTATTCTTTTTTTGTAGTGAATGATAATTTTTTTTACTTTTTTATTTATTTATTTTTATTTTAGTTTATTTTTTTAATTTATTTATTTTTCTGCTCATACAAACGTAAAGGTACCCCTGTCCCCTCCCTCCCGCCACCCTTCCCTGGACCTCCCTGCTTCCTCCCTCCTTTTCCTCTTCCTTTCCCCCCTCCCTCGCTTTCTCCCAGTGCCCCCTCCCTCCATCACTGAAGCATCCTTTAATGTGTATATCAAACTTTCCTCTGGGTCCTCCTCTCTGATGAGGTGTAAGGACTCAGTAGCATTTCCTAGAACTCTCTCTTGTGTTCCCCTTAAGTACAGGAACACTATTGTGACTGTTAAACCCTTGCTTCTAAGGATCCTTGTGCCTTTAGTCCATGCTAGATTTTGAGGGGTCAATGATAAGTTGGTCATTGAGCAGATCATGCAGAGTCCTATTAAAATTGCTTAAGCCCTAACTTGTATGGAGTATCTTGCATATCTTGACTCCTCCCATCCTTGTGCTCTTACAATCTTACCGCCCCCTCTTCCGCAAATTTCCCTGAGCTTCAGGATGGGGAGAGATTAGGCAGGCCTGATTCCAGGTGGTTGATATAGAGTCTCTGATGATCTGAATTATGGTTTGTTGTTTTTTTTTTTTTTTCAGTTTTGCTGCTCCTGCAATGCCCTTGGCTCCATCCTGATGGGTATTGGATGTCACCCCCTGGCCAAAGATAAAAAGCTGTTAAAATAGAGCCTTATTATAAGGATAGATTCAAATGTAGATGGAATAAGAGTAGGAGACATCGGTGAGGGATAATCATCTGCGAAATGGTTACCTTCTATCTGCCAGACTATCCCCTCCCTTTCTGGTGAGATCATACCCCATCAGTTGCAAGTGACCAGGAAGGAAAGTCTGTGAGCTTAACCAGATGTCTCATTACTTACTTGCAGTCCTTAATGGTGGCCTATTATCTCTGCTGTAGCATGATCCCCTCTCTCCTTGTTTCTAGCGGGACCCTCCGAGTTCCCCTTCCCTCCTATTTATAATCTTTGCAATTACTGTAGGTATTACAGAGATTTATCTTTGAGTGTCTCTAAGTGGATATGGTACTAGGATCCACCTATTATGGAGTACATACGGCACTTAATTTTCTGTGTCTGGGATATTGAGTGAAGGACAATTATTCTTGTTAGGATAAGAATTCAATGCAATTCTTGTGAAAGCATACATATCTTTCATGAAGTCATGTAAACCACAGCCATGTCATGTCCCAGAGATAATGTCTGGCCCATCACTGACCCATATCAACCTCTTACACTCTTACTGCCACCTTTTCTCCTATGTTTGCTGAGTCTTGGGATTAAGGGTAGATACAGTTTGCATCTCCTGTTTAGGGCCAGACAGTCTTCAGTCACTTATTTTTGTGTTTTAGCCACCTGTATTTTTCTATAGTAAACACCTTCTTTTTTATATAACATTTTTATTATTATTTCTGCTCATACAAACTTAATAGGTACACCGGTTCCCTCCCTCCCTCTTCCTCCCCCCTACCCCCTTGCTCCCTTTGAATATACTCTTATAGTAAACACCTTCTTTTGAAGAAAGAGGTTTTGAGGTCGAGTGCTGAATGTTCCTCCAATCACTGGGCATAATAGCAGATATTTAAAAGAAGGGTTGATTCATTATCTTCGTATATAAAAATTCATAGGCTGCTCTTCCTTTATCATCTACATCCTCCATTTTTATAGGTCCTTGTTCTATTTTACAGTACCAAGAATGTGTTCCCTTCTGACAACCAGGCCTTAAATCTGGTCAGGAAAGTGTTGTTTGCTTCTTTGATATTCATGCCACTATTATGCTGATGGTCACCTTTTGCCATGGTGATTGGTATTGCAACTTTCAGAGTTCACATATTGATGAGACCTTTGATTGTTTTTCTCCACCAGTAGCTTCCATAATATTCTCTGATACTATGGAAGATATTCAGCAAGGAGGAAGCTTCCAGACCAGTTCCAGTAGATATTTTCTGTCCATGTTTTGTGATCCACTTGTGCTGTATATTCAGTAATTGGGTCTTATTTTCAGTTTCTGAAGAGCAAACAAAAGCAATGGCAAAAGTCTATATTGTTTAGGAGCCCATGAGACCTTTCTGACTAACAACTTATCAGGAAGTATCATATACCTATTACTTCTAGTATTATTTAACTTCTTCTGTGTTCAAGATGGAGCATTTTCTATTATTCTCTCGGCCTTTCTTATAGCCTATACCGTCATCTCCTCTAAGTAATTTATCCCATTATTCCCTTGTTCACTCTGTCCATGGTAGTAAAAACAACATGGTACATGTACAAAATAGATACATTGATTAATGGATCAGAATGCAGGGTACAAATTACTGTATTACATAGGTTTACCTTTGAGTGTCTCAATGTGGGCTGGGTGAGTTTGGTACTAGGAGCCAATATAAAAATTTTTTTAAAAAAATAATTGTTATGTGAAAATGAAAGTAAAAAAAAAAAAAAAAAAAAAAAAAAAAAAAAAAGAACTCAAAGAATCAAACACAAGAATGCAAACAGCCCAAATAAAAAAAATGAGTCCTGGAGAAACAAAAAGACTTTTTTCTGTGTTGATCAAACAGCAGTTTATTTTTTATTTATGCTAGTCATGATGTTGAAGCAACTCAGACTGGCCTAAATAAGAAGATAAAGAGAGGGCTAGTGATATGGCGCAATGGGTAAAGGCACCAGTGAGTTCTAACCAAACCTGAGAAATCCTTTGACATCTTGAAAGTGAAAGCCATACATCTGCAGCAGGGCCTTCTTCCATTATCAACGTGTTCATTAGAGCTCATGAGCATTTCCAGGGTTTACTGTCTGTGGTTTCTGAACCACATTTGCTCCACAGTACAGACCGCTTTGGAACACTGCACTGGAATGCAGCAAACAGATTCCATGACACCCTGGCTCTGCCAAATTCACAGAGGTGCTTTTTTCTCAAGGCTCTGGGGCTCCAGTCTATGTGTATGTGGAAGATCTTTGCCTCAATGTCATCTTTCCACTTTCTTTATAAGCAGCATTTGCCTTTCGTCCACACTAACCTATTAAGGAAACGTTTGCTGGCCACACATCTTGCTTCTCTCTCCTAAACAGCATTTTTCATTCTCTGCATAACCTGACTCAGAATTTTTTATTTCTCTATGGTTTGCTTCCCTTTTTCAATTCCACCTTTAAACCACTTTATCTCTTCCCATGTCTTACTATATGCAGCTGAAGTCATGAATCACTCTGAGCACTTTGCTCAGTTATTTCTTAACTATTCTAATTGTATCTCATAAAGTCCTTAGACATGGTCATGGCTAGATACAGATGTCAACTTGACATGACACATTTGTAAAAAATGAAATAAAATAAAATAGAATAAAATAAAAAGTGATTGAGTTAGGCCCTGTGCAAGCCTACAGGAATTGACTAGATGATAGGGAGTCCCTGAGCTTAAGAAAATTGGCATCCTTTTGTATTCTTAGCCAGACATGCTAGTCTAGCAAGTGAGGATTGTCCTCTAAACAGTTCTGTGGATATAGTTTGGTCAGTTACCTCAAGTCTCAGTGTTGGTGTGCGCTCTTTTGCCAAGCTGGACAAGGAACCATAACAGAGAATCTTAAACCAGAATAAAACCCTTTGTTCTCTCCTTCTTTTGTTTGTTTTAATTTTTGCATGTGTATCTGTATATATTAGAGGACATTGTGTATGCCTGTGGAGGCCCGAGAGTGAGTTCAGGGATTGAATCACCCTGGATTGCTTCTACCTCCTGTTTGCTTTGCTTTGGAGTCTCCCAGGGTCCACCTTCCATGACAGGAACTACAGATCACTGCCATTTCTGCTGATATTTTAATACTTTTTACATGTGATACAGGATCTGAACTCAGAACCTTCTGTTTTGGAGACAGAGACTTAACCCATGAGTCATCTCTCCTCCCCCACTTTATTCTCTTAAACCTTCGATTGTGAATCAACCTGCCTTAGAATAATTGCTATAATTCAGACATTATTCAGCAGTAGCAAGCATGGTCCTTTGAAAGTTTCCCAAACCTTGTTTGTAATTTTTAATTTGCAGTCCTATGAGTGTCTTTCTTATGATCTGAATTTCTATCAGCATTCTAGCTACAACCACTTAAGAATACTGAGAGGCTTCCATCTTTCCACAATTATTCTCTTCTTCTGAACATTCCATGATGTCTCCATGGCAACAAAGAGTTTTGCCAACACTCATGCTACAACTGCTCCAGTCTCTACTCACCTCCTGTTTCCAAAGATACTTCTATATTTTAGGAATTTGCTATAACAACAGTCCTACTCAGTCACCAATGTCTGGCACAATCCGTAAGTGGTCTGTAATAAAGAGAATTTTATCATTTTGCAGTTTTGGAAGTAGGGAAGTTCCATGTCAAAGCACTGACATGTGGTGAGGGCTTTCTACATCAACTAATAGCAGAAGAACAGAAAAGAACAAAGGAGCACAAATCTGACTTTTGACAACAGCAATAATCTCACTAAAAGTAAACTTTCATTCTATGTTGTAAGGGACATTCAAGCAATTGTTCTCTCTCTCTCTCTCTCTCTCTCTCTCTCTCTCTCTTTCTCTTTCACTCTTTCTCTCACTGTCCTATGTTCTCCCTCTCTATATCTTTCTCTCTCCCCATACATATGTGTATGTGATACTTTTTTTCTAAAAAAATTTAAGGGCACACCAGAAAAGGTGTAGCCCTCTGAGGATTTAAATGCAGCTTCCTAAATCAAACAACGCTCACGAATTACATGCTTCCAAACTACAATTGTTTGCAGCCATAGGAGACTGATTCTCATTGAAAAGAGGAGGAACAGGAAAGAAGAAACTCATATCCGGCGCCATAGGTATCTGAAATGAATGTAACTCCATACTACCTAAGATCACAAGCCTTGAGAATAACCTTCTTTGACAACATATCCTCCATCTGGACATACAAGGTGAGGACTGGACCCTCTGGGCTTCTGGCAGCCTCACACCCAGAAATAACATTTGGGTATAGCGCATACTGTTCTCACTTAGAGCCTGTAGCTTATATCGTAGCTGGAAATACAATGGTACTTAATGTACATTTAGTAAGATTATGAAATTGACACTGATGTAATACTTCTTGTGGCATTCAGAATTTATTCAAATCTTTCTCGTTGATGTCCTTCTGGGAAGAAGAATGTTCTTTTCTTATACAGAATGAAATCAAGAATCAAATTCTATTAGTGAATTTGGTGAGAGCCAAATTATGGACAATAGAATATAAAATGATTGAGAAATGTTCACTTGTTTTTTAAAGAATAGATAACACTGAAAGTTTTAAACAAGGACTAATAAGAGCCTCAGATATTGCTTTTTTAAGAAATTATTTCTGTATGCATTATAGAAAATGGATAAAAAGAAAAAAGTTTTTTAATACATTTCTAGAATCATTAGTCTAGAAATGACAAGGTAAAAGTCCAAAGGGAACAGAGGAAGAAAACAGGATAAGAATCAAAACTGTGGTAGTCTTGGCATAGTGACATACAGCTGTAATGCTAGGACTCAGGGGTGGAACAGAAGGATCAGTCTGAAGGCCAGCAAGATTAGCCTAGACTAGTTGAGATCCTTTCTAGAAGGGAGGGAGGGAGGGAAACAATGAGGGAGGGAGGGAGGGGAGGGAAAAAAGGAATGGAGAGAGAAAGAAAGGAAGAAAGAAAGAAATGGAGAGAGAAAGGGGAGAGAGGGAGGAAGGGAAGAGAATGTGCAAAATAATTCCTACCTTTATGTCCCATAATGAGAACAAAATAGTTTTATGACTGTGATAGCAGACCTTTCCCTTAGGAAAAACTCACTTATGAAAATGCACTCAGAGATTCCAGTGCCAGCAATCTGTGTTTGCAGAGGGTGTTTTGAGATTGAGTCTGTAATGAATTGCTGCTTATCTTTCAGAGGAAGAGACTAGCTCTATTTCATACCTTTCTATTTCATTTCTTAAAATCTTGCTTAAACTACTATGATTCTCCCATCATTATGCATCAGATTAAGACAGACTTTGAGTGCAACCCTCAGATGGTTTCCCTTTATCTTACAATTGTCCTGGTTAGAGATCATTTCTCATTTTGTACACTGATTTCAAGTATTTATCCAAGTTACTACCTTACCCCAATCTTTTGTCACATAGCAAGCTAAATCAATGGAAATGGAAACAGGTTTGATGATTCACTTTACCACCCTGTACAGACTAAAGAACAATCCTCATAAAATATATCCATCAATTAAACTTAAAAGCCTCACTTGAGAACTTGGTACATCAAGCACTTCAATTTGTACATGAAGTTTCTGGGAACTAAGTTGCAATTCAAATTCTGACTCCATGGGTCCAAGGCAAGATCTAAGTGTCTGTATTTTAACATGCTGCCCAATGCATTGGGAGGTTGGCTCCCAGAATGACACTCTGAATGACAAGAGTGCTGACATCACTGTTTGTCTCAATAGTTTTACTTGAAAACAGAAGTATGGAAGCCCTTGATAAAGAGCAGGAGGATGAGATTCAAGGCCAAAGAATTCAAGGCCTAGCTATATTTCACCATGCAATGGGGGAGACAATTGAGGGTAAATGCTGGATATGGGAAGGCAGTTGCTTTATGTGGTGATTAATTAATAAATGTATTAAACATTAGCACATCATCTACCCTTCAGTGAGTGACCAGGCTCATGCTAATGCAGGCAACACTGATGAAACTACGTGCTACACATGTGCGCATACATGCGTGCGCACACATAGGAAAGGAGGAGGGAGACTGCTTGTGAGCTTTTCAATAGAAGAACAAAGGGAGATAAGATTGGGTAATATGGGGTGAACATGACATAAATTCATTGTATTCATGTGTGAACCTGTCAGATAATAATAACAACAACAAGAAGACTGGGGAGGTGGCTCATTAGTTTAAGCCTTTGCCTCGCAAGCAAAAGGACCTAAGTTCAGATTCAAGATCCGATGTAAGAAATGTCAGGTGGATATTGTGATATCCTGTAATTCTGTCCCTGGAAGGAGGAGCCTGGGAAACCCCAGAGCAAAGCAATAAGGAGGTAGGGCAATCCAGGATGATTCCTGATGTCACCCTTGGACCTCCACAGGCATACACACTCAGTGCAATCTTATACACACACATGTGCAGTCACTCTCATGAAACACACACACACACACACACACACGCAATAATAATAACAAAGAACTCAAGACCCATCTCTGTTGTCTATGAGCTGGTTGACTCGGGGCAGAACCTCACTTTCCTCAATGTGTCCTTCTGCAACAGGGCACTGAATTCATTTCTAGGAAATAAGGCATGTTCTTAATAAGCATTTAACAGAATTCTAGTTTTAATGAGTAAAAAACTTACAGTTGATTTAATGGTAGTGAGTAGATTTATTCAACCACATTGAATGTTTTTTTCTGCTAAGAACATATCCCAAATGGTCACCATTTAGTTACAGAGAAAATGGAAAATTCAATAACCTTCATGGAAAAGTGACCCTGTCTGTTTGTATAGTCACAGACTGAAACAGTAAACAAAGAATATGACCAAGAACCATGAGTCAGGTTAATTGTCATTTCCTTCTTGTATGTGGATATTCTGCTTTTGTGCCCCAATCATGGCTTTTGGTAAAATACATTCTTGTTGAATTTAGAATAAAACCGTTTTTCATCTCATTGCAATATCTGCCTTCCAACACAAGAACACTTGTGTTGTTACCTGTATTCAAGAAAAAGGCAAAAAAAAAAAAAAAGCCAAGAAATGAAGGAGTTAATTGGAATAATCCAAACTTTAATTTGGACATTTTGTATAAAATATTATTCTTTAATAATCTATAAGCACCAAACTTTTGACGGTAAAATTTAAAGAGAAGAAAAGGAGGGAGGGAAGGAGGGAGGGAGAGAGAGGGACAGAGGGAGAAAGAGAGAGAGAGAGAGAGACTAAGGAAGAAAGAGAGCTGTCACTGAACTTGCAGAACCTGTCATGACAATGTTCATTTTCTCGATCTTTGGTACCAGATGCCTTTTGGAAGCAGCCAAGCATTGAGGGTCACCTTTCACCAGCTGCCTGAGTCCTGTTGCTTTTGATGACTTTCTCTAGCAAATGTGATGTGATTCTTTTTGCCAGCCCTCTCCTCCGAGTCTGCTGAGTGGGTGCACACTGCTCTCATCTCAGTAGCAGGGATGTGAACACTCCTGTCAAGGACCATGTCCCCCAGGAGGGCAGGACCCTGTCTGTTTTTTGACAGTCAGACTCCCTCGGTCTGGGTAACACATTTAAAAACTGACTAGTTTCCATCAGCAGAAGTGCCTTCTTGATTGTGATGGGTCAAAACTACTGAGCACATCAATTAAAATAGAATAAAAGGCAAAGTGAGGGAGCAAAGATCCGACTTTTACCAAGACAGCCCATTTCCTCCTGGGTGGGCGGATGTCTTTCTGTGCTCCTAATGACACTATCTGATCAATGAACTGATCTTTCCTCCCCCCAACACCACTATCACAGGAAACCAATTTCTGTGTCTCTCTTACTTACCCATGTCATCTCTGACTTTTCTTTCTCAAGATTCGTTCTCTTCTTCAGCAAAAGGATTTGCCTTCTTCACATTTGCTGGATATATTATACATTATATATATTCCTATCAGGGAATGCCCACAATACCAAAACTATTAGAGCATTCAACCTAATTTCTTTTTATTCACTCACATTTTTTCCTATTACATTACGTCCACATAGCTAACAGCTTGACTTATAGAGCTGAAAAAGGGCTTTGCTTAACACATTCTAGCAGATAAGTAAACTGAGTCATAAGAGTTGAACTCAGTGGCCAGGGTTACCTAGAAGCATGTTGAACAAACCCACTTTCTCTTCAACATACACTGTTTTTTCACAGTGACATCTCCATACTAATCATAATTTTAAGTGTCTGATTCAGACCAGGAGAGACCATCACATGTATTGGTTAAAAAGCATGTCTGCTATGCCATACGCACCTTCTCACTCCAGCACTTCCTCCTTCAGGGTAGCAGTAGCAGCATTTGCAGTCACATACAGTAAGGCAGTTGGGATTGGTTATGTTCTGAACGGTGAGCTATGCCTTACTGATGATCATTTTTTAAGTGCAAATTAGTATGCACAAGCAATAAAACCCAACTGATGTGACACACTCACCAAACAAGATAGTAACCAATGGTTCTTAAAACAGGAGAGAGTGCTGCATTTTTTCATTTAGTGATCAACAGATAGCCAAATGCCATTTTACCAAGGAAGCAAATAAAAATATTTCCCATGTATTTATATTACAATCTCATAGAGTAATTAACTTTAAAGTCTCCAAAAGGCATAGTTTGAAAGAAGAAAACATGTCGTGGGCCCAGGACCCTACAAGTGCTGGAGTTTGCAAGCCTATACCATTTCCCCTCCTACATTAAAAATGCAAGCCCTACCAAGGCTATTTATCATCCACTTTCTGCCCAGCTTCCTGTGTGCCAGAAAAGGCTGTGCTTAAATAAACAGGTATGTTCCTGAGTGGTAAATGAAGCAGCTGCAGGTCATCCAAGTCTAAGCCGTTGTTCATCAAATCTGTACAAAAATCTAATTTGTCAAAATTAGATGCAAGAAAATTCATTAAATGCAGGCCGTAAATAAATCCAACAAAATTAACCTGGGATAAGAGCAAGCCATTTCCTTATTGCCAAATTCCCCTGAACTTCTGGAAAGTCAGTCACACTGTGCAAGAAACCAGAATGAAAGCTTCATAGCAGATCAATGCGTTCTGTCAGCACAGGAGCTATGCCCAAGCCGGGAAGAGTGACAATTCCACTTGGCTTTGTGTAACTCAGCCATACTTGGAGGCGAGGTACCCAGAGGACAGGAACAGATTCAAGGCACTTAAAGAGGAAATCAGAAATACAGAGGTCATGGCTGGATGGTGAATAGATACTGGTGACCCCAGAGTGTCTATTTGGAGAAAAGGAACAATAGGAGAGATGGTACAGTCAAAGTGCCCAGAGAGCTGTCACATAGAAGAGAAAAAACACGCAGGCCCTTTCTCAAAACTGTCAGCAGTCAAGAGAAGGTCAAAGAATTTAAAGAAAATAAATACGTTATGTAAAGAAAAAGAATTGTTTGTGTCTGGTGTCTTGGATTGCTGTGCTCATACCAACTGTCCCACTATCTCACAAAAGAAAGAAAACAGAAAAAGGCAGAAGCAAAGAAAAAGTCAGAAGTGATCGCTACTGAATGGCGATGAGCTCCTCACTTTAGGATACATTCTAAGAAAAGCCAACTAAGCACCTTTTGTAAATGATGCCTGTGTCAAGGAGGGAGTCTAACAAAAAGAAGAAAGCAGGTGTTATTGGTGGCACTGAGGATCAGAGACTCAGAAAGTCCTAGCACGTGGCTTGGAACCTCACTCAGCTGCTCTCTCAGTCTTGCTGTGCCCGTGCACACTCCAGCCCTCTGTAGAGGACATGCTCTTTCAACAAGCACATTAGCGATTCTTCCTAAGCTTAATTATGATAACTGCCACTGATTGAATATTTTCTTTGACATGAACACTGTAGAGATGGAGAGATGCTTCAGTGGGTGGGAATGCCTGCTGCACAAGCATGAAGACCCCACATACAAAACCAGGTGTGGCACACCTGTCACCCCACACTGAGGGGGGGCAGAGGCAGGAGAACAACTGGGAGTTGCTGCCCACCAGCCTAGACACAAAATGACAAACTCTGTGTTCAGTGAGAAACTCTGTCTCAAGAGAATATAGCAGAGAGTGACACCTGACGTCTTTCCCTGAACTCCACAGGTGTATCCACAGATATTCACACCTTGAGTGCACACGTACATCATGCACATAGACCACTGAAGACAGAGAGTAACAAATCCCACCTCAAAGTGGATAAAAGGTAACTTAATCTGGAGTCATATATGAGTGACCATAGTCCAAGAATAGAGATTCAGGTTGTCCCAGATTCCATCATTCCATCATGTGATCATGTGTTCCACTCTGATAACAGTTTCTGGAGATATATGTATATGTATGTATATATATATCAGAACAAAGAAAACCAGAAATCAAGACACCCCTCAAATACATTGGTGGAAACATTGGTTAGACAGATTATAGGGAAGCTTAGAGATCTCAGCCAAAGATCTTAGATGATGACATTCTCAGACTTTCAGTTGATAGAAAACAGGAATCTAGTAATACATCCCACAGGACTTACAAATAATCACAGACATGTTAGGCCACATGCAGACGTAGACCCTAAATGCCATTTAAGGGGGTTAGATATAATTTGGCTCTGGACATGCAACATTAGACTTCTTCACATCAATGTGTCTCTAATCATTCAACTGACCTTGCAAGTGTCACTTCTTTCTAGGACCTTATATTCACATCATACATAAATATCTGAGTATTACATGAGATTTTCATCGCAGAGCGATTGCCCTTCCCAATCTGTTTTTCTGCGTGTCCATACAGGCCGTGTCAGCCATTCTTAATTTCACTTTCTGGAACTCGATGTCTATGGAAATGGAATGTTGAGCAACCTAGGTCATATGCTGTCAACCCTGTTATGCTGTCATTCTTCATACGTCTGTTCTTGCAAATTATTCAGTATTTAAAATGTCTTCTTTAACTTCACTCATTACACTAAGCCCTATGTTTCCAGACACTGCTTTTACTGTGGTTGCCTGTTCTCTAAGAACATGCTCCTCCAAGTCTCCTGGTGCTTCACTTTAACCTCTCTATTTCTGGCCCTGCACCTCTGTGCTGAACATTCCCATCTGAACCTCGGTGACAGGTCACTTTTGTCCATGTGTTTCTGCTTCTACATGTGGGCTGCTGATGCAGCTGCTGGGAATCAAGCAGCCATGAAGATTGATGTTCCCATAAAGACATGTAATCCAATTGCTGCTGCTCTGTCGATCCACAGTGCTCAGCAGTTCCCAGCCAGGGGCCTTTCATCATTCCTCTCAGCCATTTTTCTAAACTGTCACCATTTTGCACAAGCTTCTAAATCTACTTTCTTAGTTTAGAATTTAACTTGCCTTCTTACGTCATATTCTTCCATCTTCCAAATGCAGTTCTCTTTCTCAGCATAGGAAAGTCCCTTTGCCTAGCAAAAGATGTAGGTGCACATCCTGTTTTCTCTTCCCTTCACACTGCATATAATGCATCCTACAACAGACATGTCATAAGAAGCCAGCTAGGTCTTCATATGCCAGATATGTATGTGCCCATATTCTGCACGTATAAATTGCAGCACTATGAGTCTTCAGCTCTTCTTTTTACCAAAAACCTTATACTATCAATCTCATGTTTGTGTATGAGTGAGTGAGTGTGTGTGTGTGTGTGTGTGTGTGTGTGTGTGTGTGTGTGTACATAGGAGAGAGCACTTGAGTGCGAATGCTTGTCTTGGAGTGACATGGGAATCATCCTGGATTGCTCTATCTCTTTATGTCTTTACTCTGGTATTTCCCAGGGTCTGTCTTCCAGGGTCAGAATTGCTTGTCCTGACCATATCTTTATATCTTGCTAATATTTTTATGTGAGATCTGGAGATTCAAACTCAAGTCTTATTGCTCACAAGACAAAGGCTTTAACCACTGAGCCATCCCCCCCGACCCCATTTCATTCTTCCTGTGTTCTTCCAACTCTTTCCTTTCTAGATAGTCGTTCTCACCATAGATTGAACTTGTGCAATTCTCCCTTGCCTACATGTTCTCTTATAACTACAACTACACGCAATGTACAGAATGGAGCTTGGAACAGAATAGTGTTTTGTGTGTCCATGTGACACATTAACTAGTTTAAATTCCACTTACAAGCTTCTCAAATTCTCTGTCATGAACACTTGTGTCTTTGTAGATAAACCAGCACTTTGTAAATGCATGAATGCTAAACATCTTAATTTATTTAGATGATGAGCTGAACGTGCTTTCAGGTTCACATTGTCTTGTCAGCTCTGAGCTCCATCTGCTGGCAAGATTAGAGACCAACACATTTAAAGAGAGTTTAAAGCCTGGTAAAGGTTAAAAAATTACTTTCAAGATGCCCCACACTTCCCTGACAGTCTGTTGAGGGTTGATGCTAATGTGAGGGAAGGGAAGATGCTTTATTCAGTGGCACCACTGATATATGATTCATGTTCCAGAAAGTGCTGGGGCACAAGCCATCAAAAGCAACCCAGATGAATTCCATGGACCACACGTACAAAAAGGCATGGCAATAAGAGAAAGACTAGGAGGGAAGAAGGGTTGTACAAGGAGAAAGAAGAGGGAAATGTTATAAATTCACTGTATTCATATATGAAAATATTATAAATTCACTGTATTCATATATGAAAATCTAAAAGAATAAAAATGAAAATAAATTAATTTTCCATAACCCCACAGGAGATAGAGGCAGCAGGATCAAGAATTTAAGACTAGTCTCTACTACATACATAGTAAGCTCAAGTCCAACCTGAATTACATGAGACTCTCAAAAAATTACTTTTATCCAAGCACAGTAGTACTGATATAAATCTCTATTCAAGAGAGAGAAAAAACAGCAAGTAGTTCAGGGCCAGCCTGGAGTACATGGGAAGGTCGTATTTCACAAATAAAAAATGAAAGCAAAAGAAACACTTTACGTTCATGAACAACATCTCAGTATTTATGTACGGCCAGTTCTTCAATTGTTGCACAAGCAGGTTTGCATATTATCTGTCATGTTTCCAATCAGACTGATGTTAATAATAGGTGCAAGTCCTCCAATATCTACTGAGCACTTAAAAAATACCTAGTGTAAACCAGGCGTGGTGGCAAATACCTGTAATCCCAGCACCCAGAAGGCAGAGGCAAAGGAAACACAGCAAGTTCAAGGCCAGACTGGTTTACACAGTACGATCCAGGCCAGCCTGGACTATATGGCAAGACACTGTGTCAAAAGACTGGAGAAATGGCTCAGTAAGTAAAATGCTTGCATAAGAACTGAAGTTCAGATCCCCAGAATCCACACATATGCATACATTTGCAAGCATACATAAACACAGATGTGAGTACACATACGCATTCATGCACACCACACTCACACCACTAAAACAAAGCAAACATCTAAGGACAGCAGCAGCAATATTAATCAAGGCTCCTTAGGAGAACAAAACTGTTAGAATGAATATATATATATGTATATATATATATATATACATATATATATATACATATTAAAAGGCAGTTATTAGACTGGCTTATGTTTTCAGTGATCCAAAAATTGCTTTCTTCATCCTGGAGAAGACTGAGGCCCAGAAGCTTCTCAGTCCACAAACCTGGATCCCTTAATCTGGCCCTGAGTCTGGAGGATTCCTGCAGATCCACCAGTCTTCATGTTGGAAGATGGAAAAATCTGTGTTCTTTTTTTCTGTTAAAAGTATTTTTTTATTTATTTTTTAAAACTTTATTTCTTTTTTATTTTTTTCTCCCACGTTTTATTTATCCCTCCTTCCCCCTTTCTTTTCACCCCCCTTCCCGCCCATCCCCTGGAGCATCTATTTATGTGGGCACCAAATGTCCCTCTGAGTCCTTTACCCTAGGGTTCAGGATTCAGTCTCTTCTTGGGATCCCCATTAGCATAAGAACTCTATTATGATTGTTTACTCCATCGCCTCTAGGATCCTACTGCTTGGAGCCTTCTCCCGTGTGATCCATGCTAGACTTTGGGGAGTCGTCGACTTGTCACCATTGCCATTGTGCAGGTCAGGCAAAGTCCAATCCTAGCTGCTGCAGCCCTAGCTTGTGTGGAGTATCTTGCATATCGTTGGTCCTCCCCATCTTTAGGCTCTTCCAATCTTGCTGCCTCCTCTTCTTCAAGGTTCCCTGAGCTTTAAGATGGGGAGAGATTTGACTGGTCTGGTTCCAGGTGATTAATGTAGGGTCTTTGGTGTTCTGAATTATGGTTTGTTGTTGTTTCCAGTTTCGCTATTCCTGCACTGTCCTTGGATGCATCCTGATTGGTATTGAAGGTCACCTCCTAACCAAAGATAAAAAAGACTATTTAAATTAAGATCTTAATATAAGAGGAGACTCAAAGATAGATTGAAGAACAGGAGTAGGACACAGCAGTGAGGGGGGTCAGTGTCCCATTTGATGGATGGTTACCATCTATCTGCCAGTCCCTACACTGTCTCTGATGGTGAGATCAAACCTGTTTATTGGCAAGTGATCAGGAAGGGGAGTGAGAGTGAGCTGCTCCAGATGTCTTACTGCTTACATGCAATATATGACCGGGGCCTATTTTCTCTACTGAAGTGTGTTCCCCTATCTCCTCTCAAAGAGCTGTGTTTTTTTATCAGTGAAAGACAGCAGCTTTGGTGGCTGCTGGAGATAGTGTTGGCCACAGCAGTGACAGTAATATGATAGATGAACTCTCAAATGCAATGCAAAGCAGCTGGGAAGCAAGCATGAGCTTTTGCTTTGCCCCATCCTCATGTCCGGGTTGGCATCTAAAAGTGCCACCCACATTTAGTATGGGCCTTCAGTTCACTTAATTAAGTAAATTCAGGTATGCACAGAGGCTTGTCTTATAGTGGATTCCAGGTCCAGTCAAGTTGACAACCAAGACTGACCATTGGCAAGGTATGACTGGCAGAGCTACTGAAAGAAAAGCACCAAAAATCCAATGGACAAGTCCATGATGTGAAATACATATAATCTTTTATAAAGTAGGAAAAGGGAAGAGACAAAGACAGAGATGCAGACTGCCATTTGATGCATGTAGCCATGTCAGTAGTAACTTTTAATGATTGTTTGCTGATTCTGCTTGTTCTTTGACAACTTCATACATGCACATAATTATATTATTATCCACTCTCAGACCTCTCCTCTTCTCTCTTCCCATCACCTTTGCTTAACTACATCTTCCCTAAAAATCTCTCTCACATTTATGACTATTGCAGTTACTTTTCTTTTATTGCTGAGAGAAAAAAAAAGTTTAAACTCAATAAACTTGACAGAGAAAGCAGGTATTTGTTTGGCTTACATCTCCAGAGGGAATAGAGTCCATTGCAGCAGGAATTGCATAGCCTAAGACATGGTAGTAGGCAGAAGTGGGGTTCTGCTTCAGGACACCTTAGCCATCAAAAGGAAAACAGAGTAAGAGTGAGTAAGAGAAAAGGAGAGAAAGGAAGCAGGGCCAGACACCAAACCCCAAGACCCATCCCTGTGATGTTCCTTCCTCCATAAGACTCTGTCTCTTAAAAGTACCACTACCTTTTTGAACATTAACACCAGCTAATGATGAAAACAGAGGAGTCTGTGGTGGGGCAATTCACATTCAAAGCATGACAATGGTTTTGTTTTGCTTTGTTTTATGACCCACTGAGTTTAACTAGACTCTGGTTTAGAACCAAATCTACTGTCACCTGGTGGGTTTGGCAGTGGTATCCCCCCGAAGGCAATGACTGACCCTCTTCTATAATCTATGGCTCATAGTTAACAGTAAGCAGTGGTAGAGTCCCCTGAACAGTTCCCCCATCGATGATTGGTTGTTGACTGAGACAGTCTCATGCAGACCCTGTATGCATGACCCCCACTGCCATGAGCTCATGGCTGTATACGTTGTCACATGTACAGAATGGCCTTTTCCCTGTCTTCTGGTTCTTACATGTCTCTTGTCCCCTCTTCTGCAGTGTTTCCAGAGCCTTCAAAAGGGTAGTAAAAATGTCTTACTTAGGGCTGAGCCCTTAGCATCTTGTTGCAGCACTGAGTTTCTGCATTCACTTCTGTCCACTGCAAAGAGAGGCTTCTCTGGTTAAGGCTAAGAATAGCTTTTTGCCTATCAGTATAAATAAAAATAATTAACAAGCAGTTGGAAACTGAATCAATTGATTTAAATAACAGTAGTAACTTTCACCCCTTGAACTTAAGGCTTCACCAGGTATGGAGTTTTGACTAGGTTTATGACACAGATTCCCCACCTGTAAGGTAGGCCTCAAATCTAAGCTCTGCACAACAGTCTATTGCATATCTGGGCACATCTTACCTGGCAGGTTGGTTACTACTTGTATGGTTCACAGCGGGTAAAACCAGTGAAACCTCTTCTCTAGCGTCATGCAAAACATTTTGGAAGTTAGCCAGCAGTGAGGGAGTTTCTAATTAAGTTACAACTTGATTTCTCTTTTCCTTGAAGCCATGGTGTATGATTCTTCAGCATTTAAATGTCCTATAGCAATGGCCTATATTGTTTGGGAGGGGGCCCTCTGGTGCATCCCTATCCAACAACTCTAGGTATCTTACAACTGTGGTACTGGGTCAGTATTCCACTTGCTTCTAGGGAAATCTTTACACAGCATACAAGGAATATCCCATCAATTCTTTTTTTTTTTTTTTACGTTCACCTTTTTTAATACATTTTTTATTATTTCTGCTCATACAAACTTATTAGGTAGACCAGTTCCCTCCCTCCCTCCTCCTCAATTCTCTTCCATGTTCTTAACTGGGTTACAAGATAGTAGGCTTCCATGTGTATATTTTTTCCTCCACCCCTCATTTCATTAATTCCTACCCATATGCACCATTTATATCCATCTTCCTGCTTAGATGTCCTTTCCTAATGTTTGCTTTCTCTACTTTCTTTCACCCCTTCCTTACTACTTCCCACCACCCCAAATAAACCCTTGTAATTTCCTGGCTTCCAGAGGCATTCCAAGTTAAACACCCAGAGGTAACTTGTCAAAGCCACGCTCCACAAATGACAGAGAGCACGCAGCTCTGATAATTCTGGACCTAAATGACCTCACGTAGTATAATTTTTTTCTAGTTCCATCTATTTACCTGAATATCTCATGGTTTCATATTTATAGCTGAATACAATTCTATTCTGCATAGACATGGCATTTTTCATTATCCATTCATCTAGACATCTAGGCTGATTCCATTTCCTAGCTATTGCACATAGTGTGGCTAGGAACATGGATGTACAGGAATTTTTAGAGTAAGCCAAAGTCCTTTGGAAATATGCACAGGGGTGGCATAGCCGGGTCACATGTGGGTTCTAGTTAAAGCTTTTTTGAGAAATTCTCCAGACTGATTTCCAAAGTGATGACATCAGTTTATAGCCCCACTTATACTGTGTAAGAGTGTCCCCTTCCCCACAACACCATCAGCATTTGTTGTTATGTGTCCTTGACTCTGATGGAGGTAAGGCAGAATTTTAAACTTCGTTCCCATGTTTTCTAAGGGTGTTGAATACTTTTTAAAATGTTTCCTAGCTATCTGCATTTCTTCTTTTCAAAACTCTGTTCTATTCTATAGCCCATTTTTAGTAGGATTGTTAGTTTGCATGATATTTAGTTTTTGAGTTCTCTATATGATGTTTAATTAACTGGCAAAGATGGTCTCCCAATCTGTAAATTGACTCTTCACTTGACTGACAGTTTACATTTTTGCATATGTTTTAGTTTAGTTTTATGAGTTTTCCTGTATAAGAACAGAGAGTTCTTACCTGTGTCTGTATGTTGAAGTGTACTCCCTGAATGTGCTTCTAGCAGTTTCAGAGCATTTGGTCTTATATTGAAGTCCTTGTACATTTTCACTTGAGGTTTGTGCAAAGGGAGAATAAAAAATCTAGTTTTATTTTTCTAAATGTTGATATGCAGGTTTCCCCACATCATTTGTTTTAGAGTCTGTCCTTTCTCCAATGTATAATTTTGTCATTTTTGACAAAAGTCAGGTAGCTATAGTTGTATGACTTACATCTGCATCCTTTACTTTATTCCCTTTCTGTACATTTCAATTTCTGTGCCAGTATCATACTATTTTCATTATAACGGCTCTGCCTTATGAACTGTAATCAGTTATGATGACTCTTTCCACAACATTCTTTTGTTCAGGATTGCTTTGGCAGTCCTTTGCCCCTTCCATGGTGCCATATACATTTTAAGATTGGTTTTCTGCATCTGTAAAGAATTATCCTGGAATTTTGATTAGAATTTCACTGCCTCTATAGATTTCTTTTGGTAGGCCATTTTCACAATATTGATTCTTCTGATCCACAAGTAGGAGAGGTCTTTCCATTTTCTGGTGTCTTCCTCAATTTCTTTGTTCAATGTCCTTTGTTTCCAGGTTAGGTTTACTTCTAGGTGTTTTATGCCTAGGAATTTTATTTTTGTGGGATTGATTATCTGCTTTCTTTTTCTGTATGTTTGTCATGGGTATATAGAAAGGTTACTTATTTTTATGATTGATTTTGTATCCTGCCACTTTGCTAAAAGTGTTTATCAACTCTAAGAGTTTTTGGTGAAGTCTCTGGGGACTGTTATGTGTGGACTCATGTCATTTCTAAATAGTGATACTTTGATTTCTTCTTTTCCTATCTGTATCCCTTTTATTTCCTTCTCTTATTTTAAAGCTTTAGCTAATGGATTCAAAAATCACACAGACATGTCAATACCTGTATATTTGATACAGAAGAGTCATTGACAAGTCCAACACCCCTTTGTAATAAAGGTCATAGGCGGGCTGGACAGGTGGCTCAGGGGTTAAGCCTCTGCCTTGCAGGCGGAAGGTCCTGAGTTCGGATCCCAGATCCCACGTATAGACGCCAGGCGGAAGCAGGGGTGGCCTGCGCTTCCGGTCCTGGTGGGGCGGAGCCTGCGAATCCCGGGGCAGAAGGAGGTGGAGGCGTCCATGGTGGTTCGCGAATTCGTCTGTGGTTCTACACACACACAGACACACACACACACACGCACATACGTACGTACACATGCACAATTGAATAAATAATAATTAAAAAAAATTAAGGTCATAGGCAAGTTTGGGATAAAATGAATATAACTCAACATGGTAAAGATCATGCACAACAAACATACAGTCAACATCCTCAATGGAAAGAAACTCTAAAATCCCATTAAGATCAGGAACAAAATAAAGGTGTCTACATTATTTTCCCCTATTCATATAGTACTTGAAGTCTTAGATAATTATTCTTCTATGCATTACATGTTGAACTATCTTGAACATACTGATTTTAATAAAATGTTAATTTTATAATTTCATTATCTATCTTTTGCATTCACATTTACTAGAAAATTTTAAGTTGCATATATTGTATTTGTGCTTTGCCATATATGCTATATTTTAAATTGATGGAACCCTGAAGAAATATCAAAGTAGTTGGGTGAAAAATAGATTACTTCTGGAATTTTCATGGATCTTGAAAACATAACACTGGAGACACGCCGGTGAGATGGTTCACTAGGTAAAGGTGCTTGCTATCAAGCACAACAAGTTGAGTTCAGTCCCTGGAATCCATGAAAACTCAAAATTTGACAACTAACTCCCCTAAGTGACTCTGTGGTCTTCACGTGAACACTGTGTCATATGTACATGTAAACACTAAATAAATTAAAATTTAAACACTAAGTATACTTGGGGAAGGATTTTGCTGACTGAATCATTTATGTGTTAAGTGGGAGTCACCCCTCTGCACCCTCAGAGACAAGAGAAGGAACATTTGGGAAAATGGCACACTACAAACATTTTGAGGATACCTATGGAATTTAGAGAAAGGAGAGAGAGAGAGAGAAAGAGAGAGAGAGAGAGAGAGAACCAAGGGGTTGGCCACATAGCCCATAGATGTAAATAGGAAGACTGAGTGTAGGGAAATAATGGCATTTGTAAATTCGGCTGAAATAAGAAATATCTGCCTCCCATAAGTATCTGCATAACCCTATATGGCTCCACACACGAAAACACACATACACGCACACATGAACTCTACACACACATACAAGTAGATGTGAAAATAAATTTTGGAAAAGAATAATCTACTCAGAGCTTATTGTTAATACAAAATTTATACTTTCCTCCTCAAGTCTTACAACATCAATATCTTATATTCCTTGCTCACTTCATATCCACAGATATATGTCTCATGTACAAGCATTTTACTGTTTCTGAAACATTAGGATTCTTTTGGCCTTAGGTTATAACTAAGCATGACATCATGAATGCTCCTTATATTTGCATTGAATCCTAATATCGTCAAGTATCAACTGCTCATATTTCCCAAGTTATTAGTAATCAGTAGACATTTGACCTCAGTTGGTCTACACAAATCACAAATATCTCTATGCTTTCCTTCCTTTTCCTTACAAGTATAATTTGTCTTGAAGGGCATTTGTGTTTTTTTCCTATAAAGTTTTCCTTATTCTGGATTTTGCAGATTGCAAACTCCTGTGGCTATTTAAAAATTTTCTTGAAGTAGCAGGTAAAATACTCACTGCGCAAGCAAAAGGATGTGAGCTTGGAAGCCTTTCCTTAGGTAAAAAAATTTTGTCATGGTGGCATGCCATAATCCTAGCATGAAGAGAGACAGGAGGAGTCCTACTGTTGAGTTACAGATTTGGTGAGAATGAGAAAAATCCTGTCACAAAACCAAAGTGAACAATGATTGAGGAAGACACCAAATATGGATCTCTGACTTCCATATATGCATGTAGTGTACACACCATGTATCATGTATTCACACATGAACATGCATATAACACATACTCCTACATATATAAAAGATTTTTTTCAATATTTATTTCTTACATATTGGTAGGTAAATCTTGACACTGAATATGGGATTGTAAATTCCATCTGGTAAGCCAGAGAGATGGCTCAGGAGTTAAGCTTCTGCCTCACAAGCAGGTCCTGAGTTTGGATCCCAGAACCCATGTAAAAATGCCAGGCAGAAATGGCAGCAGCCTGTACTTCCAGCCCTGGTGGATAAGCCTGGAAAGTGGAGCCTGGGAAACTCAAGAGCAAGGCAAACAGGAAGTAGAAACAATGAGGGTGATTACAGAAGTCACCTATGGGCCTCCAAAAGCACACACGGTGCCTTTTGATACATGTAGACACATACAGAGAGACATACTCAGAGACAAACACATGAATAATAAAATAAAAAAATTCCATCTGATGATGCAGCACATCTAGTCTCTTTTCTACCCATAAACATACAAAAACTTCTTTCTGAAAATGACTGTGACCCCTATCACTTTAATTTAGATATTAGTAAAACTTCTTCTATCAAGGGTTAGTTTAATTAAACCTTGACAATTATTCATATTTTGTGGTATATTTTTAATTTTATTAAATCAGTATAAATGTTACAATATTCACATAATTTAAAAGTTTTGAGTTGGCTCAAAGCATGTGCTTTAGAGATTAGTAAAAGCTATTTTGGGAGAGTAAAAATCATTATGAGTTCATGGATTCACACACATTCTCCTTCTTAATTGATATATAAAATGTCCCATCTTTGACTCGTTAGAAGTGCATTCATTTGAGGGACAATTTGACACAATCTTTTTTTTTTTTTTTTGATGAGTACAAGATTTTCCAGATTCATCTTGTACATTTATAATCCAGATCTGATGTTCATTACTACTGAATGAATCTTTGTGTCTGAGCCTTTTCACTGAATGGGGGTGGCTGAAAATATTTTTAAATTTATATATATCTATATAGAGAGAGAAAGAGAGAGGGGGGATAATGAACACATAAGTGCACATAAACGGGAGAGAAAAATGGTGCACAGATACAGGCAGAGAAATAGGTTCACTATATATAACTGATTGAGGTATATAGCAATTAAATTTATTTTCTGTTGATTTTAAGTTTGCTATTTATTTAAGATCTTGCTTCATACTTATTTAGATTAAGTACTCAATTCCAACATTAAAGTCTGAAAACTCTAAGGAATATTTATATACAGTTTCTACCCATCCTACACATATTTCCTCTCTCTGTGTAGCTAACTCATCAATTTTATTCCATCTTTTGCACTATGAGCAAACATGTACAAAACAGCACCTTCCTCTCTTTACAGACACATGGCGACAGACCTTCAAGCATTCTCCAACCTCCCCTTCGTGACTGAGATATTCCTCATTCATTTTAGCAGTACTGTATTAAGTCCCTGTTTTTTAAATTAAGAGCAATGAAATCAGTTTACAACCAAATAGAATATTTCTTTTTACTTAACAAGAATGGTATTAGCAAAAATAAATGGATGAATTAATGAATGAATGGACCATGTAGGCAGTTAAGAGCTCCTCTCTTTACAAAGAAAGGTCAAAACATAATAGTCTTTCAGACTTAACATTATAACACTAGAAACCCATCAGAGATATTTACCTTGTGAATTCTGAATAGAGGACAGATTCAAATTAAGAAGTAGGAATGTTCTGCTGCACTGACCTGCCCTTTCCCCACTCCCTCCCTAGCTCAGGAGCAATTTTTTTCTCCCACATTTTATTTTTTCCTAATCATACAAGCTCGACAAGTATCCCTGTCCTCTCCCTTCCCTCTCTTCTCCCCATCGTCCCCCATTGCACTCTTCAAGAGCAATCTTAAAGACTCACTGTGGGAATGTGGTCTCTAAAAAGGCATAGCTGATGTCATGTGCAAGTTATTGTTTAGGTCTGTTTTAACCTGCCGGGGCTGAGTGACTCACGGCATTCTTTGCTTTGTCTAACTTGAATTCACTGAGGATAGAAAAAAGGTGAGCATTACTTCAAGAAATTACAAGGTAGATAAGCAAAATAGAGACAACGAAACACAATATTACAAAAAAGACATACACACATATGCCCAATGACCCAATAACCAGCATAGAAGCTCTTTGAAAAATTAGAGGAATCAAAAGCACATTTATTGTAGGGGAAACTATGCACTTGCCCAGAGCAAGAAGCATACTCAGAGAAAGACTTTAAGCTATCATTTTGGATGGATCCCTGGGCTCAGTGAAAGCAAAAACAGAGAAGATGGTCCCACAATTGAGCTGAAAAAAAATCTTCACACCTGATACTCTAAGAAGTCTGTCAAACACAAGATGAACAAAGGCTAAGGACAAGAGGTTACCGTTACAACACAAGTCAAGAACATAGTGAATTAGTGTAACTTTGGACAGTGTGTGTGTGTGTGTGTGTGTGTGTGTGTGTGAGAGACAGAGAGAGAGAAATAGAGAGAGAGAGAGAGAGAGAGAGAGAGAGAGAGAGAGAGATTTGAGAAAAAATGAGGACACGGCTTCCAGGGTTATCATGGCAGGTAAGTCCAACATGTCACCGTTGTTCAACTCAAAACCTCCAGTCAGCGTCCCAAGAATTTGTTGTTTTGTCAGAAGAAAAGATGGAGGGAAAGCTGTAACTCATAGATCAAAAAAAAAAAAAAAAGATTGTTCTCATGAAAGATTAATAAAGTACCCCCAAACAGGAAAAAACAAAACTCTGTTCTACTCAAAAAGTATAATGGCAGGCCAATCAAAATAAGCTACATGTGGCTAGTTGTGACTTTTGGTAAGAGTTCTAAAATAAATGAATCAGTGGTGGGAAGAAATCTCATAGCAGAACTCAGTATGATTCACAGGGAAATAGCCAGGTACTAACTATTCAGACGAGAGACTATTCTAAAAACTAACCTCCCAGCCCTAAGTGGGACATGTCCATCAACCCTCAGTCCTCAAGGAACATTATGGAAAAGGGGATGGGAAGAATGTGAGAGCCAGAGAATGGGAGTACTGTGAGACTCTGGCTTCTGGACATGACATGATGATCTCACTCATGAGTTCTCAGCCATGAACTCATGGCTTCCTTCATGAGATCATCCCAACATAGATGGGAGGGATGCAAGAGGCCTTGCTTTGAGCTTTGGACCTAGTGGAAGTTGATGGCTGCTGAGGGAAGGAGAGTCAATTTTCTTTCAGATGTATCCAACTGGTAGGTTGCCCAACTCCAGTAGGTGGTGTGTGTGTGTGTAAGAGAGAGACAAATATAAGCACAGGAGAAAAGGGAAGAAAGGAATATATTGGGGGGGCAGAGGACAGATATGATCCAGACACACTGTATAGTATACATGAAATTGTAAAATAAACAAAAAATATTAAAAATATAACCAAGCTACACTAGATCTGAGAAAAGATCTCAGAGCTTTCGCTAGGCTTGCTATTCCCCCAGTGTGAGGGACAGATCAAAAAGGCAGTTGTAGAAACCAGGAGGGCTGAACCCTAATAATTTGAAGGGTGTAGGCAGCAGGACTTGAGTTAGGTAAGCAAGCATATAGTGAAAGATAGGATCTAACTAAATAGAGCCCTATGTGGTCATGAGCTGAGAAGACAGCATTGAATGACGTCAGTTCTCCTCAAACTGACAACAGAGACAGCTGATGTAGTTAACATCTCAGAAAGATGCTCTGGCAATATATGCAAAATTCTTTTAAGTTTTCTATGCTAAGGCAAAGGAGCTAGACTGTACTTAGTTTCAAGACTTACTGAAGATTGAGTAGACTTTATCTGTCATAAGAAAAGTACTTTGGAATTTTGATTTTTTTTCCATTTGTAATATGTGTACATACAAACGAGCAACTCCAATGATGGAATGCAAATCTCAACACAAAATTTTTTACATATATGTATACCTGAAGGTACTATCATATAGCATTTTAATAATTTCATGTATGAAGCAGTTTCATGGTGTGGAATTTTCCAATTGTGGTATGATATTTGATGTTCCACATGTTTTGGGTTTTGGAGTATTTCAAATTACATAATTATGGAGATATTCAACCTGTGCACAGTTGCTATATCCAAGACTGTGCAGCACTAGAATCGAGGCCAAAACAAGATCAACAGTGCAGAACAGAGAAGTCAAAACAGAGTCAACACAAGAGCATCCCCGTGGAGCAAAGACAGCCTGTTCAAGAGATGAGTTGCAACTTCATATATTTAACAGAAAACAAATCAACAGCATAAATGCAAAACTAATACAGTTTTTTTTTTAAAGAAAATACTCAAAAGAGAACATTCAGGTTCTAGTGCTTGACAAAGACTGCCTTTACCATGATCAATACAAAGACTAAAGTAGGGTTCCAGAATTTGACAAAAGATCCTCAGATTTGCAGCTTAGGGATTAGAATGCACCAAGAACAGTCTGCTTGGTGTGGAGTTGCATGGAGCAGAACAGTACAGGAAAAGAATTGAAGATTCTTGGAAAATGCCTAGGAAATAGCTGACTTTCAGGTTAAGAGTGCCCACGCTACTCTTTCTGGAAACATCTTAAAGAAAATCATCAGCTCTGACATCAGGAATCCTTGAGTGTTCTTCCTGAGGCCAGAGGTAAATGATGTATCAGTGTCTTGAAGCATGTTCACAACAAAATGGGGAGTATAGACTGGCTCTTTCTATCAGTTTCTGCACTATGTTGATTTGCTGCTACCTTTAGTTTGTGTTTGCTTAGACACTTAAACGCAATGCATGGAGAAAACAAGTGGTCTTTCCGTTCCACTGTCATGGACGTGAAATCACCTTGAAATCCCAACCCTAGGTCTTCTGATTGTCCAGACTTAATGATCTTTGCACATGCTCCAGGTGTGGGAGGTGGTTAGTATCCCCAACTTATGTTGGAGGAAAGATTTTCTGGTGTTACCTCTCCCCACCACAGGGCTACACTTGACATTTGGACTCAGTCATAATCCACACCATCACACTGAGCACTTTCTGCTTATTTTTTGGCAGGCAGATTCTACATGGGTTGACTTTCTTTTACTGAACATTTCCTTCAGTAATTTCTTTTCTTTTAGAAACAAAGGTTAAAGTCAACATACTATCTTTCTTAGCTACTGAGAGCATTAACGTTAGTTACAGTAACACTAGCAATATTATTGATGCTACCTCTAGATATCACTTACATCCCTATTCAATTTGCAAGAGAAGAAAGCGAACTCCAAAGAATTTGCTCCTGGGAAACCGAGAAGTCAATTCATCATTGGCTGAAAATAATATCTCATTTTTTAAAATGTATTCTGCAGAATGCTTCCAGATCATGGCTATCCTAATACCACTAATCATAGATATATTGGAGTCATTTGTAAAGAAGGGAAAAGAAAAGCAGTAACATTCCCATAACTTCCCAAGACCTAGTGTGCAATAAAAAAAACAAACAAACATGAGACCACCATTGACTTAACAAACGGATGACTTTATTGAGAGAGGATAAGATAGGTGTTTACCTCAGTCAAACCATCCAGGAAAACAAAGCATACGAACTTACACAATACTTTGGTTTAAAAATTATTTATAACACCAATGTTAAACCTGATGTTTGAAGAAGCAAATGGAACATGAGGTGTAAATACAAATCATGAAAACATAAGCTTGCATAGGTGAATTAATGTCGATGCACAAGTGGCGTTTCAGGAAGGCTTGCGCACTGGAGAGTCTGTTGATGGTATCAGCCACATCTGCCTCCCCAGACACATGAAAGTAACCAGCACCATGATTCTCAGTCTCAGTGAGGTTCTGGGCAGGAACGATGTGTGCTGCATGAAGGTGAACTGAACCAGCCCCCCCTCAGCCCAAGTCAGACGGTGCAAGTGTACCGCTGGCTCCACCACCAGCCACCTTAAGGCAATTGCAGTGTCCCTCACAGTTTCACTTAATCTCTAGATAGGCATGGTTGGATGTGGCCTCTGTTTTCTGTCCCCAGACAAGAAACTATATTCCTTTGAGGTTCTTTTCTGTACCATGAAATGCCTATTTCACAGCTGCTTTTTTGCTATAAACTGATGAGCACTTGGAATAACACCTCGATTGTTTTATTAGCAGAATCACGTTGTGAACATCCAATGGGACTCTTACCAAAAAAATCTGAAGTGACTGGGTTTTACAGTCACTCTCTCAAAGAGATTGCTTTTCCAAATTATAAGACAAATAATAGCATCACCTTAAATTTCCCAAGAAACTTGATTTATGTATTATACATTCTTGTATTCTTTAATTCAGCACCTTTTCACGATGTGTTTTGGTGGAATAAATTTTTCTTAGGAAAACGTTTCCCCAGGGGAAGGAGGACTTTCATTTGAAGAGTCATATTTCTATGCCATCTCTCCACTGTACTTCCTCATTACTTACAGACGCTCATGAAAAGAACTGTCACAGCTCTTGCAGTCACAGCACTGCTGGAGCCACAGCCTGTGAGAACGTAAGCAAAAACCCCAACACTGAGAACTTCAACTGCTGCAGCTACGGTCTCAATCAGTCACAACTGTGGTCTGAAATTCAGCGCCACAATGACTGCAGGATCTGGTTGTCCCAGTGTGTTCTCCTGACAACTTCTCTTCTCTATTTTCAGTCCTTGCCGATTTGTGGAGATAATGTCATTCAAACCCTGCTTTTCATGTTTCCTTCTTATATTTGAACCTCACCAACAAATAATGGACAATAATCTTCACAAATAATTCAGCCTTAAAATGCTGAAATCAGCATACTGTGAAAAACTGCTAAAAAAGAGAAAACTGGTTTACTATGCATAATATCAAAGGCATATTAAATCTATTAGAAACATGTTATTAGGCAGTGTGCAGATTCATATAAGGGAAAGAGAATAGCTTTTAGGGCCAGACATATCCATTAAAAAAAAAACATGATTACAAATATGGCTGTGTTGGTTTGTGGCATAAACAACCTTTAAAAGCTACTTCTGTATCTTCCTTAGCATAGCAAAAGGTTTCCTGGTCAATTCTCTCTTAAACGTAATAACAATAAAAATATCAGCAAATTGCCTATTTCAAGTAAATGTCTGTTTTGTTTGGTTTTCTGTTTTTGTGACTGACAAATAAGCATTTCAATACATAAAGTTATTGGTTAATTTCATACAAATGATCTGAATGTCTTAACTGCACAATAGACCCTTTAGAAATATCTTCTACACAATCATCTTAAAAAAAGAACAGCTAATAATATTGTTCAGAAAGTGACTGTCTGGCATGAAGAATCTAGCAGGAAACTCTCCCATTACCAGTCGTCTTGGTCGGATCGCTGCAGTACAGAGAGCTGATGAGAGGCACCTGTCAGAGCCACAGGTCACCAGCAGCGCGGTGGGAGCAGATCAGAGCTCCTGATGGCAGCGATGCGCAGGATCTTCTCTGAGTCTGATGCCCATGGAGCGTTCACAGGCATTTGCACACTGCACTACCATGGCCTTGGGTGGAGACTGCTGGATTTAAGGCAAAACTGATCTTCACAGACACGGTTGGCATAAAGTACATGGCTCATCAGAAAAGTGACTCTCCCATTGCTGTATCCCTCACTTATTCCTGCCTTCTCCAAGTGGATTCTCTCCAATTAATTGTGAGCATTTCTGTCTGAGTAAGTTGTTGCAAGCCAGGGGCAATATCAGTCTCTGTTTCTTCCCTCTAAAGGTCTCGCATATCCTCATGGATAGAAAGAACCTTCCACTAACAATGTGGATGACATCTCACCCAGTGCAGCACTGACAGGACATGCCACAGTATGCTTCTTCTCTCTTTAAAGTTGACTATCATAGGCAAAGAAGAAGTGTTGTCTCCAGGAAAATATGGCTTAAAAGCTCACAGGCACCAAGAGAGAGGAGAGAAAACGGGAAGGTTTTCTAGAGTCACTTTTCTGATTCTGAGCATCATGTGACACATATAGTTTAGAATTTAAAAATCTTTTTTTCTCTTGCTGAAAGACCAGGTTTGGATTTTTAGGATAGTTTTTAAAAGCTGATGTTAAGAGACTATATGGCACAGCATGCACAGTGATGACTATGTGAATAATGACAGTGGCACAGCATGTACAGTGAGGATATGAACAGTGGTCATTTCACATCCCTGCTCCCTGCACAGATAATCCACTCCAAATGGAGAAGTTGTTTACTCCAAATTCTGCTGTTTTCAGTCCTTCCAGTGTCTTGTTACAGGGGTCTTGTTACCACCTAGACAAACAATCTCTTTTAGGAAAAGCGTCACTGAATGACAGGTCTTCTTGTTTCCTAAGTGAATTTCACACAAAGGCATCACTTGTGAACAATCCAGGCTTTACAGTGTTAACATGGGAACCACACCATAGCTGGTATTTCTAATTTGGCACAAACAAATTTACAGAGGATACAGTCATTTAAAATAAAATTATTGTCAGATGAAAAGTAGCATGTGGGTTGGGTTCAGAATTTTCTAGAAGAGTTCAATCAGGTCCAAGGTCCAAGGTCATACATTTTGAAATACAGTGACTTAGATCTAAGTGGTCAGTATTACTATGAAGAGATTCTCCTGGTGGAAACATCCATCCATATCTTATTTCCTAATTTAAATGTTTTAATATGATAAAAAATATATACTGTTGCTTGAGTTTTGCTTGTTTTCTTTTCTTTCTTTTTTTCCTTTAGGCCAGTAGAATGCTCTCAGCTATTATAAAATCACTTGAGACAGTAAATCAATGGCATACAAAGTCATCACTTTCAAAGAATTACAATGTTAAAATTTAGAGCAAAATGAAGCAATTATCCAGTCTACAAAGAAAAAAAGAAGAAAAAGGATAATTGTGACTTGAACACAAAGAAGCATTTTTTCCAAGTCAGAATATTTAATCCGACCTTTTCTAATTCATCTTCTATGCAATGGTGTAGAAAACGTTAGGCAGGAGAGTGTACATGTGGAATATTTTAAGATAAGGCTCCTTAACATATTGTGCTCATTCAGCAATACACATTGCATGGGCTTGAACTCCAGATATAAGAAATTTAGAAACAATAGTTTTTTTTCAAAGACATAAGTATTAAAGTCTATTATAATATTGGGCCTGAAATACAGCTGCAGGTATTCTGGTCACCACAGCATCAGGAAGAAAAAGAATGCATCTGTATTTATATACAATGGCAGAGCAAATAGAAAACACAGTGGAGTGGCAGCTCATTAAAACTGTGGTAAGTTGGTCCTATCATCTCAAAGATAGTTCATTTGAGAATATGAACTTAACTGAGAACATTAGATTTCTATCTTCTTATTCATACGTAAATAATTACTGATTCTCTTAAAAAAGTGTTCATTTTACAAAAAAATAAAATAAAGGTAAAATATTTTAAAATTCTATTCTCTTAAAAACCTAAAAAAAGTAACATTTTCAATACTGATGTTGAACTGGCTACCCCACGGAAACACTGCCTCTGGTCACCCACTAAGACAGCTGAAAGACCAGCGATCTGGTTAAGTGGCCTGACTTTGTTTTTATTATTTTAACTGAAATATGTTCGCTTCACAACAATAAATATGATTAAGTGAACTACACAGAAGCAAAAGAAATGCAGCATTTAAAGTAAAAGAAACTACTTAATGAAATAAAAAAATAAACATTTATAAAATAAAAGTACGACAAATGATGTCACCTGTTTTGTCTAATTATCGATTTAAAACAACAGGTGCATTTTTCTTTAAAGTTACCATTAAAAATGCTTTTAAAAATCGAAGTAAAAATCACAGGGCAGGTAAAGACACAGCATTCCTGTCAGCAAGGAGACTCTGGATACTGAAGCTGCCTTCTGGAATCTGACTTGCCCTTCCCTAAGGAAGGCTGCTCTCTTTCCTGATGGACATTCACACCCAGTTTTTCCCTTTCCTCCACTTTTCTGATATGAACGTGGCCTTTAATTTTTTCTTTTTTTTCCATATTAAGACTTGTTCAAAACTTAACCCTCATTTACTTTTTACTCAAATCCGTTTAACATACAACTTTATGAAGCCAAGGATCATACTCATAATTATGAGAGATCTCAACATATTTGGAATCTGTTCAAAACAACTTCCTGAACAGTATCCAAATTTCAGAATGTCTGGAAAGAAAAGGCAAACAGAAGGCAGGCAGTTCCCAGTGGTAAAAAACTGAGGCAAACCTCTTTCTCCAATCACCTATTTATATGTGGAAATGGCAAAGGTCAGATCTATACCAGGAGAATGAGTAGTCAGTGAAGCTGGAGGAATGTAATACACATGGCTGGACCACTTTTATATCACTAAGTAGTATGAACAAACACATTTCAATGAACTAGCAGCTGGACATTTTTAAGGAAGGATTAAAAGGTTTTGTGCAAAAAAATACAAAGAGCATGAATAAGGATGCAGAACTTGCATAAAGATTCACTTCATCAAATTCAAGTTTGCGATAAATTAATCTAATTATCGGCAGATACATAAAACATCAATAAGACACTGCCAGCAAAGGCTGTTATTTCCTTTGTGCAAGAGGTGTGATCACAGCCAGCAAGACTGATGGCAACCTCTCCCCAAAACACGTTCTAATTATATATCCCCCTGTTACACAAATAAATAGAAAAGAAGGCTACGAAAGCTTTTCAAAGTTTTCAGTGGATTTTGAATGGATATGAGAGAAAATACCAGAGATTTAAGATTCTGCCAATAGTTACAACCAATTACCAATTACAACCAATACCAATTACAACCCTACCCAAAGGCTAAAGAAAGCCTTGCTCCTGAGGAGTGAACGGCAGAGCAAGATTCGAGGCCGACTTTCTCAGGAGGTTTACAAAGACATGCGAATTCTCTACTAAGCCCAAGCCATTCATAAGTACATATTTCATCTGCTCCAGTTTTCTTTTTTTCATGTTTTACTGCTGCGATTTCTTTCTTTTCCTGAAGAGAATAAAACCAAAGGCTCCGTCCTTCAAAAATCATACTAGCAGACAAAGAAAAAAAAATCTTTGATTTTGCTGCATTCAAATGCTGCACTTTACTTTGATAACTCATCTCTATTCTAACTGCTAAACAAGGCCTAGTCCTTCATGCCAACACTCCATACCTAGCAGCATGGCATTTTACAGAGCTCTCAGAGGTGACTACATCCCAGGAAACATGAGCCAGGTAGAAGTGGCCAATATTCAAAAGTTGCTTTTCTTATACTGCCCAAGTGATTAGGAATAACCAAAACATTCAAAGCAAAATAAATGTTTTTATAGTTAGGAAAACATGATAATAAACCTAGGAATGACAACACAGGAGGAAAACAGCGAGTGTGGAATGAATGTTGTATCATCCAGTAATATGTAGTACAGCAAGTCCATTTCAAGACAGAGTCCTAAGCGTTTTACTGCTTGGCATGGAAACCTGGGGAGAGGAGAACAAAGAAAAAAATAATCAAGGATAGATCTTTGAAACTCAGGTTTTCCAAGCCCAAAACAATTTATTTTCCTTTTTTTTGTGTGTGTCCTACAAACCATTTTTTTCTATACTCTAGCACATAAAATATTTATACACAATATGTTATTTTACTATTATTAGCAAATATGTATGAAGTATTAGGGACATACACTCTGCCCCTAAAATGCAGTTTGACAAAAACAAAACAAACCAAAACAAAAACTATAGACAACTTCCAGCAGCAGGAATGACAGCGGACTGGGTGGGGCTTGGAGGACATTTCAACTTTAGCACCTCTGTCTCTCCCTCAGATATGGCTGATCAGGATAGGAAAGGGCTACTTTTTCAATCTTATTTAATTTTTTCTTATTTTTCTTACTTAACATTTGAACTTTTTATTTTCTATTTTCCTATGCCCAAGAAAACAGAAAGCAGTTTTTGGATGATTAATATTTTGTTCCAAAACATAGAGCCCTAGTAGCTAATTCATAAAAGCTATTTTACAAAGGTTCATCTGGATAATTAGAAGTTTTTTAGGCATTCCAAAATGTAATAGTGAAAATACATGATTATTAACAAGGTTTTAAAAGGTAGTTCCAAACATTTTAAAAAATTATTTTGCGTGCACACATTTGTGTGTGTGTGCATCAGAGGGCACTAGGTATCCCTGTGAAGGACCAAGATGACTGCAGGAATCATCCTGGTTTGATTCTACTTCTTTTTGCTTTGCTCCTTGATTTCCCAGGCTCTGCCCACCAGGGTCAGAGGTGCAGGTTACCACCATTTTTATGTGGGACCTAGGATCCAAATTCGGGACCTTCTGCTTGTGAGACAGAGTCTTAACTCCTGAGCCACCTCTCCAGCCCGGTTCCAAATATTTTTAAATGCAATTTCTATTAAAGATTATATGATTGTATGATGAACAAGGAAAATAAATATTCTAGCAGGAAGATGTTTATTAAAAATAATGAGCAGTGTGCATTATAGTTACCATTTGAGTATGTTTGTTTAAGTAGGACTTTTTTCTAGGAAGCACTTTGTTTTCATACCAATTTCTTATTAAAATTCTCAGTACCAGTGGGGAAGGCAAAGTTAACAAAAGAATAGGAAGACTTCTTTTGAAGAAAAAAAAATAATTTTATTTTACTTTGTTTTTTGGTAGATTGTTCTGAAAGTGTCAGGGGAAAGAAAAACATAATTCACAAAACAAAACCTGTACTACTGGAGGGAACAACTAGTCCACAGAAACTTCTGGAAGTTCTTGCTAGCATGATATTTTAAGGTCCATAGTTCTTCTGAGATGCATGGAAGGAGGCAATGATCTGAATTCAAGTGGCTACTAATGTCATCCCCACCCGCTGCAGAAGGGCAGCTGTGAGCATGGGCGCAGACACGGCACCATTACTAGTGTAAAGCAAAAAGGGATGTGATGAAAAGACACCTTACAAAAAGTGTGTAAAAGTTAGGCAAAAAGGGTCTTTCCTTCTTAGTCACAGTAGTTTCTCTCTCCTTTCCTTCCCCCAAGAGAAAGAAACAAAACACTTTCTACAAGGAGGAATCATTTCTACAAAGAATCATGGTTTGAAATGTGTCCCCCACAGTCTCATGTGTTTGGAAAGGTTGAATGGCACCTTTGAGAGGTGAAGCCTTGAGGTGGATTAGTCCCACCTTACCTCCAGGAGAAATCTGCTTTTACAGCAGGCAGTTATACACTCTCAGCTTCCAAGATGTTTGCAGTGACTTAGCCTGTCTCCAGCTTCAGCCAGCCAGCCATGCCACCTTTGCCATGAAAGACCATATCTCCTCTCTGGAACCATAACTGAATAAATTTCCCTTTCTCCCTTAAGTTGCTTGACTTTGGGTGCTCTCCCCCAGCAGCAGATAAAAGTAACTGTTATAGAAATTGGTACAGAGTAGTGGGATATTGCTGTGAGATTAAGAGCACCTGGTAACAAAAAAATGAAACTGTTTGTGAATCTGAGAGAAGTTGGTACCCAGAAGTATGGTCAATGCTGTGATGTGGCTTGTGTGCCTTTGGAAGTGTTTGTTGGGAGAAATATGGAGAACTTTGAGACTTTGTGCTGGGAAAGTCTCTGTGTCTTGACAATTGGGCCAAATGGGCCTTTCTCTTGACAGCTCAGATGACAGCAATGCTGTGAGAGATGCAGGCAGTGGAATCCCAGCTTGTGATGGTCCAGAGGGAAACAGAGACTAGGTTTGGAACTGGACAAGTGACAAATGGAATCTTGTGTTGGTGGAGAATTTAGTGAAATTTTGCCCTTATACTGAAAGTTTGCCTGAAGTTAAACTCAAGTGCTTGGCAGAGAAATTTCAAAGCAATGTAGTCTTGACAATATGATATGGCTACTTTTTAGTTCTCTTCTATAGAGTTATGAGAAAGAACAAGGAATCAGGCAGGAAGAAGCAAAAATGGTGAAAGCTGATGATGAAAAATGCAATGGCAAACTTAAGAGTTGAACTGGGAGATTAGTTCCATTGGTAAATCAAAGCCTGCTCTCAATTTGGATAATAGGAGAAGCCCTACCTACCTTGAGGGCAAGATTCTCCACCCATAAGAAAGCAGATCCTTTTGGAAGGAATGAGCTAAAGGGTAGAATTCCAAAGCAAGGGTCTGTTTCTCCCCAAAAGCAACTGCCCAGAAGTAAAAGAAATTTTTCTTACAGTCAGCACAGAGAAGCTGAATCAACTGACTCAAGGGGGCCAGTCTTGGCAAAGTCATCCACGTAGTTCTGGTTTTAGAGGCATGAAAGATGCAAGGAGGGGAAGGCTGTGGATCCCTCCTCCAAGTTTTCATAGAATGGCAGGATCCAGAGAGCATCTGGCAGAAAGCCTACTGTTTAGAGGCCCTAGAAGGGCAATTTGTGTTGTGGAGTTAAAGCATGGTTTGTCATTGAGAAGTAAAGATGTTAAAGATGCCAGAGACAATGTGGAACATATGCTAAGGAGAGCTGTATACCCTGGGAGGAGTCAGCCCAAGAGAGTAATGTGTTCTACGGGTAGTTGCATTGGAGGGGTGGAACTGAAGCCCTTTGGAACTGAGATGATTTCAACAAGAGGCTCACCTGTTGGACTTAAGAGCTGCAGGATTTGGAGTTTGTCCTGCTGGTTTTCAGTCTTGTTATGGACTGATCTTTCCTGAATATGCCCCTATTCCTTCCTCTTGAAATGGGAAAGTTTACTCTATGCCGTTGTATGTTGGAAATATGTAACTTGTCTTTTGATTTTACAAGAGGCTTTGGGCTTTGGACTTTTGGACTATGTTGGGACTACTGATATAGTCTACGAAGACTTTTAAAGTTGAACTGAGTACAATTTGCATAATGAAAAGGCAATGAGCCTGTAGGGGGCAGGGGTGGAGTGCATTGATTTGAAATGTGTCCCCCATAGTCTCATGTGTTTGGGAAGATCATGGCACCTTTGAGAGGAAGAGCCTTTCTGGAAGAAAGTAGTCACAGGGGGTGGGTCTTGAGGTGGACTAGTCCCACCCTACTTCTGGTTAAAAATCTTCTTTTACAGCAGGCAGTTGTACAGTTCTCAGTTTCCAAGATGTTTGCAGTAACTTAGCCTGCCTCCAGCTTTGGCCAGCCAGCTATGCTGCCTCTGCCATGAAAAGACTGTATTTCCCTTCTGGAACCATAAACTGAATAAATCTCCCTTTCTCCCTTAAGTTGCTTGACTTTGGGTTTTGTCTCAGATAAGAATAATCATCACACCACTTAATAACAGAAGAGTCATTTAGCTCACAAAAGAACACAGTAACACTTTCTAGTTCTGTATTAGCTGCTCCGCCCTGCTGGGCCTTGGTCTCCTTGGTACAGAAGATGATTGCAACTTCTGGTCACCTAACTTTGAGAAAATTACTATGAGAGTGACCAACTCATTCTAGAAGGAATACTTAATTTCATCAACCTGAAAGGAAGATGTAATATACAAATGGATATAATCATAATGGCAAAAATGAAATGAAAGATATGGGAGGCCAGGATGGGAGGATGAAGGCAAGTAATAAGGCCACTTTCAAACAGGTTGTGTGTGTGTGAGAATGTTTTCGAATCAACTTTATCATTAAGTTGTATTTGAATATATATACATTTATTTGTAAGTACTAGAGTTATGGTCGAAGTATTTTTCTAATTAGCTCTGTTATAGTTCCAAAGAAGTTAAGCTAAGGAAGGGAAAAGCAAATAATGAAAACAAGGTTCTTTGTTGGAGGAAAAGCCAAGCTTTGCTGCTCTGCAGGCTTCCTGAGTGCTAGAGAAGCATGGAATGACCTGTAGTGTCTAGAGCTAAGAGGAATGTTCCACTATGCTTGCTTTTCTCCTGATGAATTTCCTGGATGGCCTACTGTAGTGGCTGTAAAGATAACCCTTTCACATCCATGGGAGTGGTTACTTCCACTAGCACAATGTAACCATTTGGTTTTAACTTGCTTGGGGAGAGGGTTATTTCTAAAACAGTACAAATATCTGACACCTCTTACACAAGAAATCAAATTTAACTAGTAATGAATGTCATCTATGTAATAACATGTTTACATCATAAAGGCAAACTTTAAAGAAATTATGGAAGACTACCATTAAGGGGCTAATGAAAATGTGATTGAAGAAATCTTCAAATATTTTGGCAACAAATAATATCTATCAACTAATATGACTTAATGCATTTATTACCACCTTCATTCACATACCTTTTCAAGGGGGAGGGGAAGGGTCCAGGTCCCGCTTTGCAGTTTGGTGGCCTAAGGTGCCCATGTTTCTGCCTCTGGAGTGATGTACTGCAGGTTGGGACCCCACCCCCAGTCTTCTTTCATAACTCTTATAGTACATGAATCTGATAATCTTGGATCATATGTTTCCCTTGTGTCTATTCCATAGACAAAAGGTTAATATGAGCAGTCCTTTCACTTCATCTCATAATTTTCACAAATACAAGTGAAGGCATCCAAAACTATGGCATTCATTGCACCTTCTGAATACATGTTTTGTATGGTGTCTACATGTAAACTGAATATACACATTCATAAATAGGCTATGTATACCTTATCCCAAATGGTTGGAATCAAAAGTGTCTTAGACTTCAGAACTCTTTTGTGGAATATGTGTGCCAAGTGCTCTTAATTTTCTTAACTTCTAATATATACAAATCTATTTTTGGGATGTAACGCATCTCTAATCTGAAAATATAAATAAGAAATGCTCAAAATTCTGAAATTTTTGGACATATCAGCATTCAAAATCTTTCGCACTACATAGTTTCAGCGCCCCTCCCCCAAAAAAAGAAAGAAAGAAAAAGCAAAGATGCGTGGGACGTGGATTGCAACTACCTTCTCATAGTGAAAGCTATGACCTTTCTCTTCAGAAATATGCAAATACACTGAAAATTTTGCATTCAAATTAAGGTGCTTATTTACTTGTGTCTTTCTTGATGTTTTTAAATAAAGTCAGAATACAATGATATACTGAAAGAGAATTTTGTCCTATCCAGTTATTAGAACAGCCTTCAATTTCCTTCCAACATGTGGCTTATAGAAGCATAACTAAAACTCTTCTTACCTTTATGAGAGGACTCTGATTTTGAGAAGTGACGTGTGGCACTAGACTGGTTTGCAAAACGAGTGTGATCCAGATCCTCAGCTTCTACCACTGGTGGTGGTGGTCTGAAGGAAACCAGAAAGTAGAGAGATATCTAAGTAATGGCTATTACAAGTCTACTTCCCAATGAATTGAATTGTAATTTTTTTGTAGAAACTCAAAGCTAAAATGCTTTATAATTCTCATTTTAGTTCCTGGATAGTTGCATGATCTTAAATTATTTTACTGTATTGTCCCTGTGATACACATACTTCACAAGAAATAAATCCTTTCTCAGTATTCAAAGGGGAGGGGATTGTGCCAGAGAAATAAATATGAATGAAGTATATAACTTGTCATCAATTTACTTTATTTTTGTCAAGTTTACCAAGAAACAGAAAGCATTAGAAATGAGGGAATAGAAGTGAGTAAATTTATAAAGAAAAGAAGGAAATATACCAGTAAGATAGCTCAGTCGATAACACCTATGACTGCAAACCTGGTAATCTACAGAAATCTCACCCTGGAAGTCCACACATTGGAATGAAAGTTGTCCCCTGACTTTCATCCATGTACATTCCATGCATGTGTATACCCTCTCCTCCCCACCTTAAAGTAATAAAATATTTTAAAAAGAAAAGAAGGAAGAGTCCACATAAAGGAGACCAAGAGTCAGGGAGAGGGAGAACTTTCCTGAGCAAAGCCACTAGGTGGCAGAATATATCTTACAATATTTGCAGCTTCCACTGTAATATAGATCTATATCAGAGGAAAGCAAAATGCAAAAAAATTGGAAATAACTCTAAAAGTTTTATTATTTTCATTTTAAGTTACTATGCAATATATTCACAACTATTTATGTCAAAGGAAAAATGCCAGAAATAGGGAATTTTTAAAAATTCTAAACCTTTTATTATTTGACTTACATAATATCAATTTTTACAAATACTTAGTATCAATAAAAATGAAAAACGAAACAACCTAATTCTCCATTCTGTTTCCCAATGGCAAACTGATCTGTTTTACAGAATAAACATAGGTGGTTAATACGATCACATATATAACCGAGTTACACAATGGTGAGGCTCAAGTGTTCTGAGGTTTCATAATTGTGATCTGTCTGACACAGAGTAGGTCAGATGAGGCAAGTGACTGGGCCATGTCCACACATTGAGAGTCACGAACAGTGTCAAATGGACTCCAAACCCAGGCGCTGGCGGCTGCACAGCTGCATAGCTGTGGCTGTGAGCAGCAGTAGCTGTGTCTGCACACATGGCATGTAAGTCTGTAATTGTCATGTGTGCATTTTCATAGGGAAGCAGTAGCTTTGCGTTCTGTACAGCCCCAAACCAAGCAACGGCATGGCAACAACTGGAACTACTCACGTGACTTGTTTACTCTTGTATGTTAACCTTACCAAAGCATTTGAAAATACACCTTGTATGTTCAAGAAATAACTGTACTTTCATTGACATTCCTGTTACATACAAATAAATATAGTGACCATGGAATACTTTCACCTTTAACTATTTGCTTATAGATATTAAATAAATAGTGCTTTCTTTCATTGTTGACAACATTTATAACATCTTATAAGGTAATGTAAGCCTTGTTAGGAAGAACTGAGTCAAAAGCAACTAATGACGGTTTAGCTTTACAAAGTTGCTAAAGATATGGCTTGAACCCAAGACAAAAAGTTGGTAATCACTGAGACATGTATATTGCTTAGTCCTTCATTAACCTCGCCAGGGCGCCATAGCAGGAGATAAAGAGCACAGACCTTGTGGGGACACACACTCAGCATGCCCTGCACACACCCCACACTATCCCAGGACACTCTGCACACATTGCCCTGACATGGCAACAACTGGAGTTTGTATTCCACAGTTTGGGCTGCACAGCGAATAAATCTTAAAATTCCCTTTGTCCTATAAGATTATTTTACTTCATTGAAGATGGCATTTCAAGGTTCAAGATATTTATGGTTAAATTCAGAGAAATTTCCTATCAATAGTTTATGATTTTTGTTGTATTAGAAATAGCTACTTCCCACTGTTCTCACAAAGTGACTTGTATCTTTAGATTAGTAATAGAGGCAAACACCCTTCAGAGTTATTCAAGAAAGCAACATCTTGGAGAAATTCACGTTGACACCCATATCAGGTTAAGGGCTTCCCTCTGCTTTTACACACCTAACACTTTCTACCTACAGCACTGAACAAAATTCTACTGCAATCTGGGCAACTGTCACACTGTAAACTTCATGAGGTGCTTATCATGGTTCTATACAATTATTTGGGTCATCAATAAATAGCTGATGAATGATCAAATGGACAAACCATTCATATTAATGCGTTACAAACTGAGTTTTGTAAAAAAAAAATTAGGTTTCTCTATAGTAATATATAATTAAAATATCAAATGACATGTTCAGTCTGAAATTCTGTAACTAAGATACTGCGTTTTGTCTTTTTTTGTCACAGATTTATACACGATGCCCAGGCTGGCTTTGAACTCAAGTTCCTCCTGCCCTGGTCTTACTTCAGTTATATGGGTATTGACCACGACTATATCACAGAAAAATGGGACTCAGGTTATAAAGCATTAAAATTAATTCAAGACTGTTCTCTGCTTCCCTAGAAAGAGAAAAATTATCTGGAAGAAGCTGAGCTTCTGAACAGTGACACTGTAGACGCTGCGTGGCATTGCTTCTCCCGCTTGCTGTCACCAGCTGAGGCGCCTACGAGGCAACATGGAGGCACACAAGATGGCAAGGCCTGAAATCAACCGCCAGGACAAGCAGCTACCACATGCTCATGCCAGAGGAAAGCAGGAGCCCACCAGAAAGCACACATCCAAGCGGCTGTGGTCACTGATTATTTTTAAACTACGAAAATGAAGTTTTCACAAAATTCTTATTCATCTTTGTTTTGCCATATATACAACCTTTCAATACATACTATTAGAGACAAGTGCTCCTTTCAGGCTCAAAAAGGATTGAAGTTCTGTTCCATAAAAGCCACGTTTAACTAATTTCTAACAGTTATTTTTATGATACAGGATCACTTTCAGTATGTCAAATACTACTAGAATATCTATTTATATTCTGGAAACTTATTTTAAACTTAAATAAAATTTTAAAAATAGCCTCTATAGAACATGCCTATCATATCTCCTATCAAAGTTATTAGTGTTTCAAATAGGCCCAGAACTTAAGGATTACAAAATAAATGACAAAAATAAATAAGAAATGTTACCTCCTGAGAACAGAATGTTTCTCATTTTACTATACTGATCTACATGATTCTAAATAGTTGGTGTCTGCTAAGCCAAACACTAAAGGATTATACACTATTACAGACCACATTGCTATCATCCTGGGAGCAGTGTAAACCTTGTGAAAGGTATTTATCTATGGAGAGCACATGAGTTTAAAAATAAGGTTTCTAAGAATATTCAATATATTTGAAGAAAGCAAGTCTAGGAGCATAAGTAAAGCCAATAATTGGCAATGACAATTTTTTATATATAACTTTTGTTTCAATAATTTTCAAGAACATTAATAACTATGGTCCAAATTCAAGATTTTAATAATTCAAATTTTCAATATCTAGTGTAACTTTTACCTTTTTTGAGACAGAGTCTTTTGCATTCCAGGCAGGCCTCGAACTCACTATGTAGCTGCAGATAACTTTTAACTTCGTATCATCACACCTTTACCTCCTAAGCACTAGAATCAAAGGCTATGTACCATCTGTCCCGTCTATATGAACCAAAGAAAAAACTCAGGCCCGTGCATGCTGGACAAGTTAAGCTACATTTCAAACCCCTATTCTTTTTCATTTAAATTAACTTTAATGCATACGTAAAAGCTTGGAAGTAGAACACATTTTTAGGCCACTGTAGCGCATATTGTTTCATGTTTAAATCTGGCTCAGCAAGTCTCTCTCCTTGCTTCTTTCAGTCTAAGCGTTCCAGGCTCTGCGGCTCCCTGAAATGTGGGCTTCCTTGTGCCAACTCTCCTGCTGAACACAAAGCTTCGTGCTCCTGCTGAGTACAATTTAGCTCCCACTTTTCCTATTCTTCCCCCACCCTCCTGCTCTCTTCAGCCATCCTTTCATTAAGTGTTTCCTCTTATTTTAATCACACATTCTTTGGAGAGACAACAAAGACAAAGACCATATGTCCACAGACTCAAATGTAAGCATCTAGAGGTAGGAAGACAGCAGTTCCTACCTGCTGCAGAGGGACTGAGAGTGGACAGCAAGAACAACAGTAGTGAGCACACAGAGACTCAGAGAGATGAGTTTGAGCAGGTTTAAATGTCATGCATAAAGAACTCCAATGCTGGTTTAAAATCTGATTCTTATGCAGAAAATGATCAATGTCCTCTTTTGCTAGCTGATAGCATAGACTCAGTAGCTGCAGAGCCAACTAATGCTGACAGAAAGTACTTCCATATTTACACATCTATTTCTAGTACATATTGATGTTTAACTTATACAATCCAGTTTCACACTTGTAATAAGGTTTGAGAACAACAAACACTTGACACTACCTCACCAACACAGACTTTAGGTCTACATCTACACAACTGTCTTCTCAAGCAACTTGCATGACCTTGCTCACCCCAAAGACAACTTCCTCTCTCCACTATGGATGTCATCTTACCGTGAAGGCCTGTCAGTTTTAGAGCGGTGAGATTCTTCACTCTCTTTTGACTTTGAGTGTGTTGACTTGGCTTTTTGCTGCAACAGAAAAGAAGGGGAAAGATAAGGCTCAGAAAACATTATTCCATACCAGGCCTTCCTTTAGGAATTTCACGTTACATAGCTTAGCAACACAGAATATTTTTATGTACAGCCACTATATCAAACGAGTTTGGTGAAGGCAATCAGCAGCCATCCACAAAGGCCTGGCCTGCCCCACACAGGTGTGTTAACCATGGATCAGAAACAAAGAGCCACACAACACTATCAGAGCTACACAACACAGAGTGCATGGAATCCAAGTCTGTACACCTGACTTAGGGCTAACAATTTCCTAGCCGACAATGAAAGCACATTCAAGCCAACTTTTCTAAGAAAAGTTGTGAATCAGAACCAGTTTCAGAATTCAGAAATTTTAAAAGTCATACTTGCCGGCAATGTGCCCACTGCTCTGTAGATTTTCTTATTTATAATCAATTAAAAACATAAACAAACAAAAATAAAACCCCACCTTTTCCTAGCTAACAAAGAGTTCCAGTCACTTGTATTTTCTTCTATGCAACAGACACATTTGGAAGTCCTATCTAGAAGGAATAATAGAAGAAAGCCTGAACTACTAAAGGAAAGGGAGAGCCAATTAAATACAATTACTATGATATGAATGCTTTCATTTGTTTTAAGTCTGACACCCAAGAACCCAGCAAGAACTGGAAGACTAATGCTATCAACCTCGTTTCAAGGTCAAGCAGTACTGAGACTGAAAGACAGGACCAAAATTCCAGAGGAGGAATTTTTTGAAGAGAGAACAGTGCCAAATGGTGTGTCATGTATCTACACCCTCAGTTGCATGCTTCAGGCCTAGTACAGACTCTCTCTGAAAAGGCTTTAATATATCAATATTCTACCTCCTTATAAATTCTTCTTCTATATATATTTGTCTTAAGTTTGCTGTGTCTTTCATCATTTTTCTTTCTTATCAATTATACACTGTTAGTGTGTATATGAATGAATGAATGAGTGAATGAATGAAGAGATACTGTTGTATTTTCATGTAGATCCAGACAACAGTATGTTACATACAATTACTGATTGTTAAGTTGAACATGCAACCAAGGAATACAAGAAACTGAGGACTTTTCAGCAGAATGAACTGCAGTCATGGCCTGTGTGGTCATCTCTTTCTGATTAATGAAGGAACAATAACAGTGTAGATTTCTGCTAATAACGTATTCAATGATTGCCAGTGTGTACTTGTCAGTTTTCCACAGATTGAGTCATGCCAAAGGAAAAGAAACAACTTTCAGCAATCAATCTAGAAGCTTTCTTTTGCAATGGAAGGTATTTAATACAAAGAATTACTGACTAGAGTAAAGAAAATAATTGACTGTGGAAGTCTCAGCTCTAAACAGGACATTTAAATCATCCCCCATTCCTAGACTCAGTCAACATCGTAGAAGAGACATTGGTAAAAATATTAAGAGCCTGAGGTTAGAGAGGGGTCCTGTCTGACAGTATTTTCTGGGCATGACAGGGTTGCTGTGCCCATACTCCCACTGTGACTATGTATATTTCCGTAAGACCTGCATATTTGACCCATTAATAGTTGACCATGGAAAATAGAAAATCTAAAGAGGCATTACACCTCCATGAGACTATTGTGAATTAATACAGGATAGAGGAAAAGTGAGCTGCTTTCCTTAGTGGTTTACCCTCTGATACATGCTCCACATTGCAGCAAGTGTTCAGGAACTTGCCAGTACAGGCAACCCAGATGAAACTCAGTGGGCCGCACATGCAAAAAGACATGAAAGTAGGAAGAAGACTGGCTGGGAAGAAGGTTTGCAGTGGGAAAAGGGGAGATGGGATTGGGTAATAAGGGGTCAGAATAACACAAATTCATTTTACTCATATGTGAAACTCCAAAAGAATAAAAATAAAAGAAAAATAAACAAGTGTGTGGTAAGGAAGAAGATTTATGAAAGCACACTGAGAAACCACAGCAAAAGAAAAGACGGTCACTGTGAATATTGTTACAGCATGCCCCTCTCACAAAATGAACACATGACAACTAAGATAATTCATCATTAGCAACATCAAAACCTTGGTCTTAAAGTGAATAAAATGAGTTTTTAAAATCTTGGCTGTAATTTTTTATACAGTGCAATATTTTTTACAATTCAACTTTTCATAGTAAAACAATTTTTATACAACTGATTCACATTTGTAAGATAATTTATATACCATAAATATATTTTCAGAGCTATTACTAAAATCAGAGTCCTGTTTTCATTTCTAACATTATTCCTAATTTAAAAGCAAAGCAAAAAGAACAAACAAACAAAGCCTCTTTCCTACCTTCCATTCAGGTTCATGCTTTCTTTTATCCATAGATGACTTCTCTCGCTCTTTGGCTTTCTTGTAAGCTTTCTTTTCTTCTGCCATTAAAAGTCGAGCAATTTCCTAAAGAAAATCCAGTTACAATATCAATTATAGACTTAAGGTTGGAAAATTACTAGACTGTTTCCACAATATATAGGTTGTACTCATTTGTCTGAACTTACCTCATCCTGGGCTACCTGGGCTGCTCTCATGTCCACATGGGTAGCCTGTGAAGCAGAAAACATGAAAATAACTTCCTGGAACCCATGCTTTCCACACAAGTAAATCAGTTAGCATTTGAAAGCAGTTGTAGTTGGAAACCCTGAAGCTGATCAGCAGCAGTGCTTTCTCCAAAACACGCAGGGTGCTCTTCACCCCTCCACAGAAGGCTTGAGAGAACTACCTGAAGCAAGAAGCAGAGATCGGGAGGGGAGGTCCGCTGCAATCAGCAGGCACGAGAGAATACAGAGGTCCTCTTTACCCCCTAGGACAACTTCTGACACCCTCCTCAGTGGATGCCTGTAACTGGATAGCACCACATCCAACATACACTTTCTCTTCTTATACATACATGCACTGATGACAAAGCTTAATTTACAAACTAGCCATACAAGAAATGAATTCATAAACCTAATAATAGAAGAGAACACTTTTAACAATTTCCTGTGTGTCATGGTTTAAAATATATCCCCCACCATTTCATGTGTTTGGGAAGGTCATGACACCTTTAGGAGGTAGAGCCTTGCAGGGTAACCTGAATAAATCTCCCTTTATCCCTTAAATTGCTTGACTTTCCGTGTTTTCTCACAGCAACAGGTAAGAGTAACCAGTACATTGTGCTGAAAGTTGCTAATTTTTTCTTTTTGTATTTTTCATTTAATATTGTTTGCACATTTGATCGCAAATATCTGAAAGACAGAAACTGGCCTATGGGCAAATAGGGATCACAGTACTCCATTCCTGTGGTCTTGATTTTCCTACCTAACCAGAAGTTGCCAGTCTCTCAGCTGACAGGACAATATCCCCTGTACTTACAGAACCTCCAGAAGGTTCATTACACTGTAGTCCAGTTTACACATCTACTAATGTGCCTGATTGCCTTAATGTGCTCACCAACAGTTCTTCTTCCTGCAGTTTTCTGGCGATTTCAGCATCATACCATTCCTGGTCCCTGTGGGTCCCGCGCAGGTGGTGTAGAAATCGCTTCTTTAAGAACTCTCGGTTTCCTCCCTAGAAAAAAACTCAGTAAAATAAGGACACCGAGTTTGTTCTGGAAAGCTGCACATATAATGATGAAGAAGTCTTCCTTTAACATTGACAATCTGTCCACATGCTACAATTCATAGGACTGAGGAAATATATTTTTCTAGGCAAGGAAGTGGAGATACACATTATTCAAACACTTTTTATCAAAATTACCCATCCAAACCCACCTTATTAAAAAAAAAATCTCACAGTTCACAGATGCTGCAAAGGAAACCTTCAGAAATAGAGAGAGCAAAGACAAAAAAAAAAAAATAAAGCTACTGGAAATACAAATGATTCAGAGAAAAGAAGTTCCCGAGCCAGTTTTAAAGGAGCTAAGCTATCAGGAGAAAGCCTTCTTCCTAGTTCCCGCAGTCCACACATATCCCTGCAGAGCAGACAGACCCATCTGCAAGAGATGGAAGACCTCCACATCCTCCTTCAGGCCTTTGTCTGGTCAATAAAACCACCTCTACAACTTTCCCATAGTTTTGAATCAATCTGCTATCACTAAATGTTAAGTAAAATATAAAAAGTCAAACTCTAACCTCAGATTTGTGTTCCTCTAGTGTAAAAGCAGCAAAGGGGATGATGGGCAGTTTGAACTTTTTTTTTCTTCCCTGAAATGTTATGGGTGGCACCTATTCTTTTATAAATTTTAATTAAGGTAGTAAATAGCTAATCCAAAATTATGATATGTACCCTTTTATAAGTCATAGATAGTCAACAATGTGATGATATTATACTCAGAAATTATTTAAAGAATTTAATTCCATCAACAAGATCATGTAGAATAGTAACCATCAGTAAATGGTCATGGAAGAGAGAACAAATTTACACCCAAGAGACTGTTCACACCAGCGGTGCCAAGCACCCTGACTTGTCAGTGCCTGAGAAGATGCTGTGCAAGTGCTAAGTACATCCCCAACATCTGCATAGAAACATGTGGCCAGGTGCCTGTGCCTGCAACCAGTGCTGGGTGGGTGGAGACATGAAGTTCCCTGGGTCTCAGGTTGCCATCCTCCCTGGAGGTTCAGTGAAAGAAAAATAATGACCAAACAGGTGCCAACACTCTCCACTGATCAATTCACACACAGTATAGGGATAGGAGAAATATATTTCTCCTAGACAAGAAGTGGAGATACACAACACTCAAACACTTTTTTTTTTTTTAACCAAAATTACCCATCTAATCCCGCCTGGTAAAAACACTCTAGTACATAGAGTATATACATACATACACATGAAAAATTAAAAATAGAAATAAAAATGTATTTTCCCCAAACCTCAGTGATCAAGTAGTTGGGGTGAGCCCTGGCCATAGGTCCAGATGATTCCCACCTGCAAGTCACCTTGAAACCATTAATGTAATTAGTACACTACACCATCAAGGAAACCACACATTGAAGTCATTTCTATTAACAGTACCCCACACCTTGTAGCGTACACACATGAATGAGAAAACAATAAAATGAATGAAATATATATTTTTCTGTGAAGTATGGTTCTGAAGAAGTTCAGCTTACCCTTGTGGTAAATTAAAAATCCATAGAATCATGCTTCTGTCTTACAGCAAAAAAAAGTGAGAACATCTGTTTTTCTAGCTTCACATTTCTCAGGTCATCTTACCCAGATCCTCACTTCAAGAGTACTGAATCAGGCTGGTCTGGCCTTGTTTCCCACAGATTTCAGATTAGTGTGAGATACGCCAAAAAACCCGACCTTATGTAACTGGAATATAAGTCTCCCTGAATATGATTAGCATGGTAACTTCTGGAATGGAAGATTTCAGAGAAATAAGATTAAGTAGGAAGCCAATTGATGGAAACCACAAAAACAAGACTGGTGCAGGAGCAGCCCGAGCCTCACCCGGCAGGGCACAGAGAGAGCCGCTTTGCTGATGCTTACAGTGAGGTCACAGTGTGACGCTCAGGCACCAACACTGCCTTCTTCACTACTGCTCTTCCTCTGCGCACACTGGAGCAGAAAAGCATTGCCCCTGAAACTCCACTGAAGGTGTAGTCAGGTGAACAGTCAGTCACAGCTGGTGTGTCCTAAATGTTACCAGTTACAAGGAGAATATGAAATTCTTAATAAAAGTCAGAACTTGAGGTAACCTCTCTCTCCAGCTGACATATGTAGGTAAGAATTCTTTCCACTCTTGTTGTACCATTAGAAAGTGCAACTCTCATCCAGTAGTGACTCTCCCGGCCTCAGATGCTAGACTCCTGGACTATGTTCTCCCTATCTGGGACATGAAAGGTTTTACGGGTCCATGCAAACAGCAACTATGGTTATGCAATGGCAAACTGCTTTTGAAAGTTTTTACTGGTGGGGAGGGCTAGGGAGATGATGACTCAGAAAAAGAAATTGACCCAAGAGTGTGAAGACTAGAATTTGGATCCCAGAACCCAAATAAAAGCCAGGGAGGTATGCTGTAACTTCAGCATTAGGGAGGCAGAGACAAGGAAACCCAATGGAATCTGGCTAGCGAGATTAAATAGTGAGCTCTGAGTTCAACCAAGAGGCCTGCTGTAGCAACCACAAAAGAAAATCAACAAACCACAATCCAGAACTTCAGAGACTCTGTATCAACCACCTAGAACTAGGCCAGCCTAATATCTCCCCATCCTGAAGCTCAGGGAAATTTGTGGAAGAGGGGGCGGTAAGAGTGTAAAAGCACAAGGATGGGAGGGGCCATGATATTCAAGATACTCCACTCAAGTTAGGGCTGAAGCAATCATAATTGGACTTTGCATGCCCTGCACAATGTCCAACACACGATTGACCCCACAAAGTCTAGCATTTGCTAAAAGCACCTCCTTGGAGGCAAGGGATTGACAGCCAAAATAGTGTTCCTATGCTTAAGGGGTACAAAGGAAAGGGTCCAGGGAAATGCCGCTGGGTCTTTGTACGTCATCGGAGAGGAGGACCTAGAGGAAAGTTTGGCATGCACACTAAAGGATTCTCCGGGGATTGGGGGAGGGGAGGCACTGGGGGGTGAGGAGGGAGGAGTGAGGGGAGGGTGAGCAGAGGGGTCGGGGGGAGGAGGAGGGAGGGAGGGAACTGGTGTACCTATTAAGTTTGTATGAGCGGAGATAATAAAAAATGTTAAAAAAATAAATAAATAAATCATTTTGATAACAACAAAAATGAGGCCTGCTGTAATAATAAAAGTGGACAGCAATTGAAGAAAGCATCTGATCTAAACCTTCAGCCTGCATACATACATACACATATTGCCCACACATGTCCCCCATATATACATGCACCCACATAATTCACACATATATACTCATATGCTTCCCCTGACAACATGCAAATAAAGAAATAAATAAGAAAACGAAAATTTTACATCTTTTTAGAATAACAAATTAAAAGAAACAAAGAGACTAGCTACTTACATCTTGGCAACCTAAATTAGAATCTAGGAATAACTTTCAAACAGAGAAGTTCTATTGTGACAGCTCATTTTTCCTCCCGCACCCTGTTCCTTTCTCAATGACTCACTGGTTCTTTTATTGTAGTGCCAGGGAAGCCTGTGCTGGATTAGTGCCTACTCCATAGCAACAATCCTGAATTTTTTTAAATTTCATTATTAGTGTACGTGTATGTGTGCCTGAGTGGAGGCCAGGAAAAACTTCTGTGGAGTTGCTTCTCTCTGTCCACAGCAAGCTGGTGTGGCCAGGCTTGTGCAGTGCTCACAGTCACTGACCCGTCTCACCAGCCCAGTTTCTATAGATTCCTTAATCTAATTATCTCCTGTGTTTTATGTTTAGGATTCTGCAGTCCGCAAACACAACTTCCAACATCAAGATGGAAAAAGTATAAAATTAAAGAGTCAGATACATTGGAGAGAGAGAGGACTCCTGAGATAGGTCTGACTATGTGTTCCTGACTGTGCTTGAGTTGTGGATACCTCCCCATCTTCCTGCCTCCTGAGAGCTGAGATATGCGATAAACAACTAAAAGTGCTGGCAGTTAAGAAAAGCTTATACTGAGCTGGAAGCAAAATGAATAACGACTGACATCTTTGTCACCAGCTATGCATGTGTGACAAGAAACCACTTGGCATTTAAGACATGCCGTAATACATTTGACTCATAATGAACATCAGAGAAGAACAGATATTTTCAGGCCCTGAGAAGTAGGGGTTAACGTGTGTAAATGGTAAGCTGTTTCAGATATCCAAACGAACAGAGAACTTCTCTCAAAGATTGGGTATAGTTTTGCTTGACAGAATTAACCAATCACATTAAATTATCAATTTTATTTCACATTCATTTTCAACTGATTTTTTTAAACTGTTCTGCAAGTGCTCTTGAAAACAGCTCTGTTGCCTTGTAATGTCTTTTTATTTATTTATTATTATTATTTACTATTATTATAAGTTTCTTTATTATTCATTTAAATAAAATTGTGGCACATGATAATGATTTTAAAGATTTTTTTCAAAAGCAAGAGACATAAGTACCTAATTGCTATATTGTAATGTAATATTCTGACCTATTCAAAGAAAGTTGCAAAGACAAATAACAATGGGACTTAGGAAAAAGCAAACTGAGTACAGATGACAAACACTAAACAGTTCCCACTGAAGTAATTTTAACAGTTGTCTAGCCACACTGTTCCTCAAACCCTGAGTTAGCAAAAGCACCTACCTTTAGCTCCGATCCTGTTTAGCTTCATGTTTCCAGGTCTGTTTAACATACCCCAGAGCATAATTTAACATCAAATCATTAACCGTCATTGAGAGCACACTTACAGGGTTCACTTCATGGAATCAAGAACGTAGAGGTCAGCTGAGGCACCATCACCCCAGCCTCCAACTCTGGCACTCCAACATGGCTTTCTAAATCTGGAGTGCCAGATGTCACTTCTCCAAACACTACTTGGTGAACATCCTCTTCTCTATTTCAGAAAGTTCTTTGTTCACCATCTCCCTCCCATGAAGAACAGGACTCATCCATTTAGAAGTGTTTATGCGGCTCAGGGGTTAAATCCCTGCCTTGCAGGCAGAAGGTCCTGATTTCGGTTACTAGACCCCAAGTATAGATGCCACGTATACGCCAGGGGGAAGTGGGGGCGGCCTGCGTTTCTGGTCCTGGTAGGGCAGAACCTGTGAATCCCAGGGCAGAGTAAACAAGGAGGAAGTGGAGGCGGTCCACACATACACACACACACACACACACACACACATGCACGCACATACACACGCACCCACAATTGAATAAATAAAAAAAAATGAGACTCTCTGTTGAATTTTGGGTTGAAGATAATTTGCGGAAGAGGGGGTGGTAAGATTGTAAGAGCACAAGGATGGGAGGAGCAATGATTTGCAAGATACTCCACACAAGTTAGGGCCGAAGCAATTATAATTGGACTTAGCATGCCCTGCGCAATGTCCAACACACTATTGACCCCACAAAGTCTAGCATTTGCTAAAGGCACCAAGATCCTTGGAGGCAAGGGATTGACAGCCACAGTAGTGTTCTTATACTTAAGGGGAACACAGGATAGGATTCAGGGGAATGCCACTGGGTCTTTGTACGTCATCGGAGAGGAAGGCCCAGAGGAGAGACTGGCAGGCACATTAAAGGATTCTCCAGGGATTGGGGGGGGGAGGCATTGGGGGATGGGGAGGGAGGGGTCAGGGGAGGGAGAAGAGGGGGTTCCGGGGGAGGAGGAGGGAGTGAGGGAACCGGTGTACCTACTAAGTTTGTATGAGCGGAAATAATAATTAAAAATGTTTAAAAACAAAAATGAACCCAAGCTTCATCCACATAGATTGAAGTTTATTCCAGCAAGGGAACAGCATTCAGATGGAAATGGCTGCTCACCTGGAGCCAGGGATGCCAGCTTAGAAGTGCTTATGCATCTTTTGATGTATTCATTCATTAACATTCTAAAGCTCAGATTAAAGCATAAGATTCAAAACAACAACATACTGTTGATATTCAGAATGCTTTGCTGAGCTGGATTTTCATTTTCCTTATAACCAAGTCTTTTAATGTGAGATAATGTGACAGGAAAAACAACTTTCAGTGTGGATCTACAACCTAGAACCTAATTTCACAATAACAGAGTGTGACACTATAGCAGGTTCTTCCTCAGTTCTTCTTTCCCAATAATCATATCATCCATCTCTATAAAACTTGGAAGGAGTTAACTAAAGCTAGGATAACAGGTATGGTTTATTCAAATAAGGATAGCATGGTACTATGATATGGAATACCACCTCACAGCAAACCCCCGACAATACAGTGAGTCATCTGTATCCATGATGAACTTCAGAGTTAAGATTCAACAGGGACGAAACTTAATTAAAGCTTATCTACTACATCCCCCCTCATTTCTATACAGATATTAGGAAGTTACTTATATTGATACTTAGAATTGCAACTGCACAACCAGAGCTACAGAAAGTTAGAGCATAAAAAGTGAATTTAAAAAATAACTTTTAAATTTTAATTTCATAAACATCACTCCCAAATATAAAGCATTCCCAAATTTACTCACAAATTGCATTTTTAGGAAAAAAATCTATCTATTAAAATAATTATGAAACCCACAAATTGAAAGTACTATATAAAACGACTGACTATCCAATGCCTCCTGCAACAGATGAGCAAGATGCAGTCTAGGAAATCAGTACTTCTAGCCTTTGTGGCAAATGATTACTATGAAGTCCTTACTAACAGATCTGGGCTGAAATAGAACCAGAAATTCAAGAGCTCTGAATCAGTATCAGTACAAGGCTTGGCAACTGGAGAAGTGTATTGTGATAGTACCTCCACCTACAGCGTGATCTTGAGGAACAAACCCTCTAGGGATTAGAGAATTCATACTGAAAGGGAAAGGTACAGACCCAAGATTAATTGAATACCTTGTAAACCCGGCTCCAAGACTTGATATAAGGACGGACATTCAAGCTGGATAAGAGGCAAGGTTGCTTATGGAACTTACTGGATTGTTTTATGTATACACATGGCACCAGGACTTCCAAGGGGCTGTCTTCATTACCTGGGTCACGCGGGTGCTGAAGGTCTCCACTTTCTGAGAAGGGAGGAGTCCTGTGTCTGTGTCTCCTTTCTCTCTCTTCACCTTGCCCACGGTCCCTCCCATAGACAGTTTCCTTACAGGGAAGCCCTGTTTTCTGTGAAGACTTAGGTGAAAGCGGGTCCTGGTGTCGAGGCTGCCTCTCCCGCTTGCGAGCTGGATGGCTAACGTCAGGCTCCCAGCTGTGGCACTCCGCGCTCAGACACACATCCCCACTGATCCTGGGAAGCGGAGGTCTTCGTGGCCTCTCCTCACTAGGCCGTTTCCTTTCAGGATGCTCACTGGCCACCTGGGCACCCTCCCTTCCTTTGTCCCAGCCAGAGGAAGCCAGGGATTTCTGTGGTGAACAATGTCCTTCCAGATCCTCCACGTTTTCCCGTGGATGCCTTGCCTTTTCCTTCCTCTGCTTCACAGTCTTTCCATCGCTTTGGAGGCTACAAGGTCTTGAGTAGCCAGAACCCAACTCCCTGGCCCTCCTTGACCTTGGTTGGTCTGAGTGGAGGCAGAGGATGTAAAAAATAAAAATGCATAACTTAGTGAGAATATGAACTAATTACATAGGGGAAGCCAGGGCCCAGCATCACATATTTTGAAAATGGATAAAGTTGAGTTACAACTTCACAAATTGAGAAGAAAAGACTGTTTACCAGAATGGTCCATGCACACATAGTCAAAAAAGTAAAAAACTAAATCAAGGGAAATAATTTGAAATCTGAAAGAATTTGATCATAATTAGGAAGAGTTAAGAGAGTTGCTTCATATTTGCCAATAACAAGAATTATTACTTATTCTACATTAATTTATAGCTCCTGTAGGTTTTAAAAAGTGGGATTGTGAATGTTTTTTAAAAATAGAAAAAATAAGTTTTGTGATTTTGGCAATTTCCAAATATTTTTATTGGAAATGGTATTAAAAACACAGCACAATGTTCCTCCTAACTTCTGCTTAGTTCAAAGAAATGTTCCACAAATTTAATGCTCTCTATCGCTGCCCCTTTATGCAGCCAAAGAAATGCTCTTGGACACTTAGAACAGCTTTATCTTACAACTTGGTGAAGAAGAAGAATGGAATAGAAGGGAATTTTACGTGATTGAATGTTATTTTGAGATAATTCTGTTCCTAATTTTAGCTGAAACTTGAAGGAAAACATGAAAATGCAATGACATATGGAAGACATTAAAGAAGTAGCTTTCTAAGTATAATTCAAAATTTTTAGTGCTGTATTCTTTGTAAAAAAAAAAAAAAAGAAAACATCTGCTAAAAATACAAATTCCCAAGTTTAATACAAACTTCAAAATATCACATTCATGTAGGATCTCATTGGGCACAAGCATATTCAGAAAACAAATCAATATGCATTTTACAAGAACATACTAAGTTTAACATTTCTCTAAAACTTTTACTGCTTTTGAAAATAAAAGAAATCATGGTTCCATGAAAACTGCTCAGATACATACATGCCCTGTTGGGGTGAGCTACCTGCTGCATTTTCATTGGACACAGCTACCACAATGTGATGAGAAGCAAAAGAAAGGACTCTAAGTGGCCATGATTGTACGGCTTTCACGGCATGCTTGGCTGGTATGACCTGCTCACCTGATAAAGGGCACATCGAGGGATATGTGGCACGTCAAGTGCTACACTGCTGCACGCAGGAAACAGCCCCACCCCAACCATGAGCAGTAGTTTCCTGCTACACTTTCTGGAAGTAAATATTTAGAAGTAGGTCTTGATGAAAATCTGTCTTCTAAACAGGCATTGCAAAAGAAAAGTTTCTCCATTATTTATGGTCAAATATTATACAAAAAATCAAAATAAAACAGAAAAATTGTTCTGTATAATTAAAAAAATCCTGCTTTTTTTTTTAGTTTAACTCCACCTTTATATCCTAGAAAAAGTAACTGTAAGTTAATGTGATGCAGGCCATGAAACAGGTTAATAGTGCCAATGACAAAGTGCCTGCAGGGAGCAGTACTGTCAACATCCACCTCTAAGCCCCGTGTAAAAGCAAAGGGTTTTATTCATGCATGAATGTATGGGGCTACATTGCTTTGTTTTAATTCTGCCTAAACAGTTAACCAATGTTTTACTCTGGGGAACTATGTTGAAAAATATTGTGCAGTTATCATTAGGATTTTCAGGATTTCATGGAAAAACAATTCTGTATGTCACCTATTGTAATGTATTTAAATCTAAAGTGGGGAGACAGCAATGGAGAAGGCCCCTGTTTCTTTATACTTGAAGACTGAGACGTGGATATTTCTTCAGACCAAGTTATCTGGCAAATATAAATGACTTCTTCATTGATAACATCTAGGCATATAGATACACATATATATGCACATGTGTTTAATGTGTGCCTCCATGTTTGTAATTCAAAATAAAATGTGCTTACCAAAAATATATTTATATAACCTTAAAAATATACATAAAAGTAGTACTTTAAAATTTATAAATCCTTCACTAAAATGACATTAATACATTTTTTTTAAATTCTTTATGTAAAGGATGTAGTTTTAGAACTTTATTTTACAAGTAAGGAAAAAAATTAGAGAAGCTGTAATAAAAAACTGTTAAATCTATGCCTTCAGGAATAGACAGAAGTCCACAGAGTAATCTTCCATGGCTGCAAAGACCATAGCTTAAAAATGATTATGAATATGATCATGATATAAAACCAAATAGTTTTGAAAGAAAAACATGGAGTCACAAGTGAATAATTAAAACCATTTTACAATTTGACAAATGTTTTTAACAATTTCAAATTTATAGGTAATCTATAATTGACCATTTTAAAGACTGATTCATTAAAGTGTTTGTACAGTACAAGCAGATCAGGCAATCGTAATTACATACTATGATTATTATGCAAGCGAGGCGAAAATCAAACTACATAGACGAACAGAAAAGCACCAGGTGTGTTGGGAAGGAAGCACTTTGAAGAACAGAAGGACTGTTATCAAACACAAGCTGAATTATAATATGGTCTTTGTGGAATTCCACTTGACTGAATTCAAAAGCATATAGATGAGGTTTATATGCTCAGCAAGACAGACAAAAGGAATACCAGATCTATGCATGCTCAGGGGGTCAACATTTGCTATTTCTCAGTATTCTCAACACCATAGTCTCAATATTCTCGTATTTCTCAATATTCTCACATATGCCATCCTCTATGAATTTGTAAAACTAGTAAGCATACATATATAACTTTTCAGTTTTTTCTGGAAAAGTATGAAATTCTTACTATATGTCCTGTCCTGGAGATAGGAATCATATGACAACATTGATCCAACCCAGCATGCTTGGATCTTGGCTCAAGTACAGGTCTTGACACAGGCAGCTAAAATAAACTTTAGTTAGCTACTTTGCTATTTTATGGTTTTCTTTTTTAATTTAACTTATTTATTTATTTATTTTGTGTGTGTGTGTGTGTGTGTGTGTGTGTGTGTGTGTGTGTGTGTGTGTCAGAGGGCACCAGAGGGCACTGTGTGTCCCTGTGGAGGACTAAGAGTGACTTCGAGATTCATCCTGGGTTGCTTCTACCTCATTTTTGCTTCACTGTGGGATTTCCTAGGCTCTGCCCACCAGGGTCAGAGGAAGTATAAACTGCAGGGTTTCTGCCTGGCATTTTTACATGAGACCTGGGTTCCAACTCAGGACCTTCTACTTCAGAGGAACTCCTAACCCCTGAGCCATCTCTCCAGCCTTGTTCTTATTTTTTAAAAAACTTTAAATTGACTTATTAATTATTGGGAATATAATTTCAAAAGAGAATTAAAAATTAAACAACCTCTACATATGATCAAAAGAATATATTTCTCAGATTTTAACTGAAGTTGAAGAATAAGAACTCTTTCCCTTCTGGTTCCTATTATATAAAACTTTATATATATATAAAGCAACTTTTTCTTTTTAAATGATGTAATATATAATTACATCAAAAAAATGAGCATAAAGAAGACATTTCTTAAGAAAGAGCTGAACATATGGAGGAAGACTGCATCACACACTGAAGTATCAACCTGATTACTAAAACAGGCCGGGGAGTTGAGCTCTAACCAATTATGGTAATTTTAGTGCAAAACCATGTGACTGGAAAAGATTATACTCCAACTGTAATAATTCAACCATCTATGTAAGTGCCTTTCATCATGCTTATTAAAAGCAAGCACATACTTACCTACTGTTATGTAATTACAGAAAACCAGAAAACTGGTTTTCAAGGCCCTTTGGGATCCCTGGCCTTAAAATGTTTACTCCCGGTGTTACTTTTGGGCTCTGTTCACTGAACTTCAATAAACAATGGCACATGAAAGTACAGGAAGTATCTTTCTTTTGACAAGCCTTTGAAAAGAACTGAACTGTGTTTGCAAATATTCATTTCCCAACACACTTATGAGATAATTACCACCACCTCCGTCACCATTCTCACCACCACCACTGTGCCACACTACAGAGGCAGACCAGAGAAGTAAAGCTCTGGAGGAACTTCTTAGAATAGTTCTACATGGTGATCATGTGACATGGAAAGCACCAGAATCAAAGAATAAACAGTGAATCTCTAAGTTCAGCATTGTTTTCCATCCACCATACAAGAAAGGACAGAAGGAAGCTATTACCCATGACTGACGCATGATGAACCAAACTGTTAATCCACACAGCACTCCTGGAGACCCCAGGTCACCATTTCCTCACACATACTTTATACCGCAAGCAACTGCAGCACAAAGGAATGCCTGCCCAGTGGTGTGAAGCCATATTCAAGGTCAAACCACCAGACCAAAAAAAAAAAAAAAAAAAGGTTCTGACAGTACAATGGGATAAATTCATTCATTAAAAAAAAATAGAATGCAATTTTTTAAAAGTCAAATAGAACCCGGCCAAAAGCTAAATACACCCAGTAACTGAGAAATATCTCAAGATTCCTCAGGTCATTTTTTGGACAAAAATTAAAAGCATTTATTGCCATAGAGACTAGAGCTTGACTGTTACCTCTGTCTTCATGAGTGTAACTATCTCCATAAGCACTGCCCCCAGACAATTCCGGAATGTGCTTCTTTCGCTTTTTTTCTTCCAGTAACTCTTTTTCTTGCAAAAGGCGAGCTATGTCCTACAAAGACAAAAACAAAGTCAAATATTACCAAAACATGAACAGACTTGACACGGTAGAATTTCACTAGCTACCACAAGCAAGCCTTCCTAGGCTCTGTCTAGAGTCTGAAGACTTTGAGGTGACCACAAGCTTTCCTGGGTTCTGTTTGGAAGTCTCTAGACATTGAGGTATTCACCTCATGTTGCCCAAATGCCACTCAGCAGAAGAACCATGTAATCTGAAAGACCAAGACAGGCTTGACTTCTTACTCATCAAAATTATCTAACTAAATCCAGATCTCTTCATTCAAGACAATGATTTGGATTAAGAAGGACAAACTATCAAACTTTATGAATGCCATTATAATTTAATTATAAAAATTATAAAGCTAATTATCTTGTGTTCCTGAATTAGCACTGCACACCTGTGTGTCCCATGGGTTTTGTCCCCAAGCCAGTCCTGAGCAGTTTCTTTTTATGAGAAACTGCAAAGGATGGAGTGGCGGATGACATTCTCTTCCACCCCCAAAAGTTTACTATCCTAATGAAAGTAAGGATATACACATGACCATAACAAAATTAAAATGTTAACACCTCAAATTTGCTTAAAATGCTGCAGGAAAGGACCACTCTGTCTGCTTCAAGGGATCAATGTGACACTTAGTCAGGCTTTAAATAATCAGACTGCAACAGTTTGTGGACCTGAGGAGCAGCCAACAGATTCGCTAGACCATAAGATGAGGATGTTGCGAGGAGGGGTGAGACCTGATCATAGACCCTCTGTGTGACCGCAGGAAGCTGTGGTCTCTGCTACAGGATGAAGAGCTCAGTTTCTGTGCTCGCATGGCAATGTGCCAGTTGAAGATTCCAACCAAGGAAGCCTCATGTAACAGTATAAGAACTTTTGTGCTCAGTGGCACTTTTCTGGAAAGATGGCTCACACCTCAGCAGATCCTTACAGACTGACACAAATATGGCAGGAATATTCATTGTACAAAGGATAATAAAAAATAAATCATTTGAGATACTTCTTTGTAAATAGTGCACGTACTGCTTAGATCTTAACTAAGATGTACATTTAGAACAAAAAAGTGCTCTTCTTCCTTTTGAAATCTGAATCTGTCTAATGGCAAACACTAGGGCTGTAAATATCTTTCAAACAACTCACCTAAATGAATCAGACTATTTTTCACATGTATAAAGTAACAACTTTGATACTAAGGCTAGGAAAATAACATTACAAATAACTCTACCCTCACGTTTTTATTATTTGTCAATAATGTCCTACAACTCTTCAGTATGTTATGTCAATGCCCATTTTCAAACTTCAAATATATTAGTAACACATTGTTTTCAGCCAATTTAAGCATATGTTGTATACTGTATACGTAGAGACACACATGTACACATACACCCTGACTAGTACTTTTTGATAGTCTATTTAAATCCATGCCAGATGCTTCACAGGACAGGCCTGAAATGCTATGACTCAGAATGCTTAGCAAAGGATACAATAATCTTACATCAAGCTTCATGAGCAGATATGAATTCCTAGCACTTTGGTTAAAAAAAGTACCCACTATGATAATCCTCTTCTCTTGTAAAGCTAAAGCCAGAGATGTTACACAGTAGAAGAACTTCATTTTCATTTCAATTTTTATCTGTATAGTAAAAAAAAAAAGCATGAACTATTCAATCTTAAAGTCAAATGTCCTAATTCCTTAATAATCATCTCCTTAAATCCAAGCATGTTGATCAATGACCAAGGCCTACACTAGTGTCTTATATCCATTAGGAAGAGAGACAGGGTGAAGATAGTGTATATCAACTTCCAAACTATTACCTGTTATACAGAATTTTACAAATCCCTTATATGCTGACTAAAAAAGTGGAAAGAAGGGCGAAGGCACTCTTTGATTGTTTACTAAGCACTCAAAATGATATTTTCCTAAGAGCCATGGTTAACAATACACAAATATGCTGTAAACACAGAAAAAAAAATGAAGGAAAATTATCAAACCCAAATGCCAGTAAAATTACTGAAATACACTCTGGGAACCTTATAATTGCTTTCTGACTATTGAATTTAACTCTAATGGAAGTATATAAATAAGTTACTCTTTGAGGAAAAGTAAGGGAGAAGAAGAAGAATAAAGCCCCTCTTTATTGAAAGTAAAGGCAATACTCCTTAGCACAGAAGAAAAACAATAGCTACGACATGTCATGCAACTGAGCACCCTAATTCTTCATTCTTCCAAGCTCTCAACTCTTCCACCAAGGAGAAATGGCCTTTCAGGCTTAAAGAGAAAGACAGTAAGTGTCACTATGTTATTAGCAAGGCATAGACCAAGGATTCTCTGCAAAGGGTAGATCTCCCTTCTTTTCAACCTTAAACTGTATCCCAATGAGTTCAGACAGGTGGTTTCAATACATAGTGATAGAATTAAATTACTGGCCATGATGGAGCCAACCAACTTGTCACCTCTGAGATAAACAATGCCTCTGTACCTCAGCTTCCTTCCTGTTAACACAGTCAAAAAGAACACTTTTAAAATTCTGCCCAGGAAACTCAATGAATTCTCAGAACAAATAAAATACACTGAGTCCAAAAATATAACATAACTTAATCTTTAAAAAGCACATAAATGGTTGGAAGTACAGCTTATTATAAAGTCCTTGTTTAGCTTCTCCAAGACCCTGGATTTAGTGATTAGCATGAAACAAAGATTAGAAAAAAAAGTAGATTAAAATGAATATTAACTTTTTTTTAAATTGGATGTGTGAAATCTGTTAAGTTTTTATAATCTAGAACTTTGTAGTTTTACAACACAGCTGTTCTTGATATTAATAAGGAGTTTTTGCTGGATAGCTTACCAAGTAGCAAGGAATACTGTAGAAGGTACTGGGGGGAGGGTAATAAACACACACAACTCACGAGATCTGAAAATTTCAATAAAAATCACCAAAACAGATGACCACAAGTATAATAGTGGCATGAGTATTAAGGAGACACCAACAGCTTTCTGATTGAACTCAAGACCCGCTTATCAGAATGGAACACATTCATGTTACTGCTAACTAGAACAAGAACCTATAAAAATGGAAGAAAATAGATCAATAGGGAAATATAGCCTAGGAACCAAAGGGAGGAAGACAGTTCACCAAAATGTTCTGTAAATAGTAACTATTATATCCTTAGATTTGAAAAGTACTTAGCACTCAGCCTAGAATTCTTCTTCAACAACAGAGGTAGAGGATCTCAACACCCTGACAGGATGTAGCCTAGGCCAGAAGAAGAGTAGTGAAGTGGACAGCAATGGCCAGCCATAATGCAGAATACCGGCGACTGGGCAATGCTCCCCAGAATCAGGCCATTCTAATCTCTTTCCATCCTAAGGCTTAGGGAACCTGGAGAAAGAGGGGATGGTAAGACCTAAAAATGGGAAGGTCCACTAATGGACAAGACATTCCACTCAAGACAGAACTGTTGCATTCAGGAACTCACTGTAGTGAGACTTGTCCTTACCAGACCTACAAAATGGCTGACATACCAACATACCCCCACAGACTATAGAGGAACTCAAGAGAGATAAGAACATAACAGTGAAAACCTTAGGGATTAGAGCTAGATGAGTGAAGGGAAATGTCCCTATCAGTATGGTGGCCCAAAGAGGGGCAACTTTGTATTCCACAAGAAGCCTGAACCCCCACAAGAATATACAAAAACCAGAGCAAGCCCTGGGGTCCATAGAAGTGGCCAGGCTGGGGGATGGGAGGGAGTGGAATGGATGGATGAGGGAACAGGAAAGGAATGGGAGGGAGGAAGGGAAGCAGGGATTAATATGCCTATAAAACTAGTATGCAATATGCTTATAAAACTAGGTCATATTTTTTGAAGGTAATTAATTTTTCTGTTATTTTAAAAACAGACACTTTACTATCTATACATTATAACCCCTTCTTTCACTCTAGCTTCATCCCCAAAGTGTCACTTTGGCCAACATACCAAGAAAGAAAATGAGAACAATGCCAGCTCCTGACCGTCAGGGACATCTCTGACTCTGGTGGGTTCCATTCAAGGATTGCCTTCTACCCTGAAGGGCTAACTGAAGTGCAGATGCCTTCAGCAAGCTGAACAGCCTCCCAGAGATTCTCTTCTACTACTCTGAAAACGTGAAAATCAAGTCTTTGTGGATGTAATCAGTTACGGTCACACAGAGTAAAGCTGGTCCTCAAAACCAGTGGGTGGAATCCTTATAAAGAGAAGAAAAGACAGAGGAGATATGTCGCAGGGCAATGAAGGTAGATCGCAGGGCAATGAAGGTAGAGATTGGCATGAGCACTAGAATGGGCTTCTGACAGGAAGCAGGGTCCTGGCAACACCTAATTTTAGACCTTTGCCCTCTAGAAATGGGAAAGATAATTGTGTTAAGCCATCAATTTTTCAAAATAACTCAGCGGTCCTAAAAACAAATTCACATTGCATATTAAATTGTCTCTTACCATCTCTCAAGATCTCACTAAGCTTAAGAGTAGTGTCAAAGTTAGATACAGGTGTCAACTTGATGGTTGAGAGTTTGAGCTCTGGGCACATTATTGAGAATTAGTAGTTGAGTTAAGCCCAGAGCAAGACTGCAGAAAATTGTCTAACTGACAAAGCAGACCCAGCCCATGTGGGTGAGATATTCCCTGGGTAGGTCATTAGACTGAGAGTTGGCATCCTTGTGTATACTTTGCGGATGTGCTGGTCAGGCACGTAAGGATTGTACTTCTTACAGCTTTTATGTGGATGTGGTGTGGCCACTTCCCTTGGCCCTTGTTGGCATGGGTTCTCCAGCCAAGTTGGATGAGGAATTGTAACTAAGAATTGTTAAGTCGAGAATAAAACCACTTGTTCCCATAATCCATTTTGTTGTTAATTTATCAGCAACATGCAAAGTAACTGCTACAAGCAGTCAAAAGGCAATGGATTGTGGCCCGTGGAGAACCTTAGAGGTGACACACTCCATGTGAGTATGCTTCTGCTGCCTCCAGAAGCCTTCATAGTGCCAGCGCATGCAAGACTTTTGCTCCACAGTCACACAACACCTTTTCCTCCTGGGGTGAGGGGCATTCACTATACCTCATCCTTCTTCTCTTGGATGCGTCGTCTCTCTGCCTCGATGGTCAGCTTCTCCTGAATTTCCTGAGCAATTTCACAATCATATTGCTCACTACAAAGATGAAAAATATGAATAATTAACAGAAAGTGTTACTTTTTGCTAAAAGGAATAATAAACTTGTTGTATAAGCTGTGACATATTCAACCTCACTCAATATTCATGACAATAACACAAAGAGGCTGATATGGGCAAATATAACAGAAAATGGAGGTCTAGAGAAGTTATATAATTTCTCCCAGAGTCTCAAAGCAACTGTATGACAAAACTGGCCTCTCATCCAGACACTGCAAAGAAAACTTCAGCTACTTCTCCCCACGCTGTCACTTTACTCCCCTGCAGAAAGACAACCATGTTCCCAGAAGTCTGTAGAGGGAACATAGCCCAGATGATCAATGTCCACCAACATATACAGTGTATGCAGAAAAACTGTCACCTAATCTACAGGTAATTGTATGGGATTGGAATTACTGATATAAAAAATTTCTATATCATTTCAAGTTCAAAAATAAATACCAAGTTATCTTCAAAAAGAACAGGATAATCAGCTTCAGTTAGTTCCCAGTAAAAAATTACTTGGCAAATGCCAGTTTTGTTTTTCAATACTTTAAGAAAACATCATTATAACCATAATTTCTTGTTTTTCCACAACTTTGATTTTTGCATTAGTGCAATCAACTAAAATGAAAACACTAGATGAGTGTCATGCTTAGCACACAGGACATAAAACATAAGCAAGTTATCCTCCCGCCTGCTGACAATCAACACCTCCTGCTGGGAGAAACCAAGGAAATCATTCTGGCAGGAGAGAGTCTGTAAAATTCCACCGGCAAACCACAAAAAAAAAAAAAAAAAAAAAAAAGACAGTTTGACTCTTTCAGAAATCACTATAAATTTGTCAGTAAGAACAGAAATTTACTGGTTTCAAGTTTTAGGAAAAGTCAAAAGTTTACAATTCTAGAATGTGACTAATTTTTGGGACAGCTCTCAACCAAACTGCAGCAGGCAAACACTCCACTTCTTGCAGTTATCATGAGATTTCAGGTCCTGTAACCTCCTGCCCTTACACATACTATTCTTTCTGCCCAGAAGGGATTTCTCCAACTGTCACTATATATAAACTCTGAATTGAACATCAAAGTTCAGATTAAATCTATTACCTCATTATGAAGCTTTTCCACTCTCCTTTATTAACAGGAATAATATTTGTAATTCATTCTCTGTAACTTAGGCGTCTAACTGTAGGTATTTTCCTGAGCTTCCAAAGGCAATGGCTATCTTGTTCATAGTGCTGGTTTACAAGTGATTACTTGTAAGGTAAGAAATTTAATAAAATGCAGAGTAACAATAAACAGAAGAAGGAATCCATCATTGAAAGAAGAAAAATCATAGGCTTTCTTGTTTCATCTGAACACTACACTGAAGTAAGCACAGAAATCTCTTCATGTCTCTTTTTTCCTCAATTTTTGTGAGTATATCTACCACTAAAGGACTAGATTATTAGGAGCTGCTCTTAAAGAAGAAATGTACCCTTTCAGCTCTAAAACATTATAGAGTTCTTAAAAAGGATAGGAGGGAAAGGGGAGTAGGAGCTGAAGAGATGATTCAGGGGCTAAGCCTTTGAATCACAAGCAAAAGGACCTAAGAACAATCCTAGATTCCACATAAAAATTTCTGGATGGAAATGACTGTAGCCTATATTTCTGGCCCTGGAAGGCAGAACCTGGGAAACCCAGAGCCAAGAAGGAGGTAAAGCAATCCAGGATAATTCCCAAAGTTACCCTTGGGCCTCTGTGGACAAATACAGTGCCCACTTCTATACCCACACCCACACAGGTACACATACACACACAAGGAATTGTGCTGTAAGGACTCAGAAACAATCACTTCTATGCATGTATCTATGGGAATAAAAACTGAGGGAATGTGATTAAATGTAAAGTTGTATATAGAACTGGGTTTCCAACTCAAGGTTTTCTAGAATGTTCTAGTTCCTGAAAAGCAAGAGCTTCAAGGAAAAGAGGCATAGCAACATAGTGAAAGAAATAGTAAGGAAACCCAATGTAAGTCACAAATTTTTTATTTTCTCAAAGTACAGTTCAAACATAAGATCTTTATCCCTATAATATGGGTAAGAAAACTAAGCGAGGAGGTTGTCAAACTGCTCAGAGTTACAGAGCTAAAAGCATTAGAATTCCTTCCATGATTAACATGTCACTAGTCCAATCTTCAAAAAAAAAAAAAAATCTCCAGGTAAACTATTGGCAGCCACCTTAGGATTTGTAATTGAACAGTAATAATGAGAATCAGAGGGATGGACAGGTTTCCTCTGCTGCCCTAGTCGTGGCTCCACAAGCATTCCTCATATTAACTCCATTCCCCAAATGCTCACAGATCTTTGTAGCGCTTCTGGAGCTGAGCATGGGCTTTCAGGTCTTCCTCATGGAGCTGCTTAGCCACTTGGAGATCATGCTGGACCAAACGATTCCGCTGAATGTTTGATGCCAAGTGATGCTCAACTGGGTGAGAACGATCAAAGAGCAGAGTTATAATACTTTGACTTGATAATAATAACCTCACAGTTAAAGAGGAACCTCACCATTCGCAAGACCTTTATATCCACCATTTCATTTTATACTTTCAATACCAGATAAAAGAATTATTCCACTGAATAAAAAGAGTAAGTAACTGGCTTTTGGTCAAATGGCACAAAAGTGCCAGGACTTCCACACAGATTTCTAAGCATGGCCACTGTTCTTTCTGTTACCATGGACTACAAATCTTAAGATAACACAAATCATAGCATTTCCATCAGAATACCAAATAAGCATTAAAACAAATAAGCATAATGTTGAGGATGATGGTGGCACATGTCTGTAATCCTAGCCCTTGGATTAGGATTAGGTATATGCAGAATGATCAAAATTTCAGAATCAACCTTGGCTACATAGGGAGTTCCAGACCAGTCTATGCTACATGAGACCTAGTCACTAACAAACAAAAATATCCAGTGTACCTTAATATTATTTCTTCTATTTCTTCTAAAATCTGTCCAGTCTCTATTTAGGAGCAAAAAGAGATTTGGATGCCAACCTCAGACATATCCCAGATATGTTTACAATTGTTTCCCTCCAAGGAGATGGAAGGGAAAAATTTTATCATTTAATTCTACACACTCAACACTGTGCATGTGTGGGTGATACACACTCAATAGTCTGTATGAGTGCTACACACTCAATACTCTGTGTGTATACAATGTGTGATGCATAAGGAACCCTGTGTATGTGTAATGTACATTCAACTCTCTGTATGTGTGTGCGATACACATTCAATAGTCTGTTCATGAGTTCTATACACTCAACATTCTATGTGTGTGTGCAATATATGAAGCATACTGAACACTGTGTGTGTGTGTGTGTGTGTGTGTGTGTGTGTGAGATACATTCAACTCTCTATGTATGTGTGCTATATACCCAACATTCTGTATATTGTGTGTTTGTGTGTACTATACACTCTGTATAAGCATGTGTGAATCCAAAGGAGGGTACTGGGCATCTTGTTCTATTGCTCTCTGCCTTATTCCTTTGAGACAGGGTCTTCTTACTGACTCTGAAGCTAAACTGGCAGTAAGCCTCAGTAATCCCTCTCTTCCACAGCTGTGCTCAGAGATCTGTAGAACCACGCCCTGCTTTTTTCTCACAAGTTCTGGGGATCTTAACTTAAGTCCTCAAGCTTGCACCACAAGAGTTTTTACCCCTGCCCTCAGCACTTGTCTTCTCCTCTTTCCCCCTCAATTCGGTCTTTGCCATCTGCCTAAACAAATCCTTCTAGGTATATATGTGGTATAACCTTTCTACCTTAAGCTAAGAAAACAGCCTCAAGCAATGACTTAAAAAATATAATAAGAAAATAAAGACTTGGGAATGAGAGCCATTACTCACTTTCTTGTTCCTGCAAGCTATGAGCCAGGGTGTGGTCCTCCAAGACAGCAAAATCCCGGCACACTGTAGAGGACAAAGAGGGAGAGAACAGAATGTCCATTAGGCTTATTTGTACGTTAACTTAAAAAGAAAAGAATTTTGTTCACTTCAAAATATTTCCATTTTTTGAGACAATTAACTTTACAATTTGTAATACATAAAATGTTATTTGGTAAAGTATGAATTCATTATTCATAGAAGTCCACAGTGCCTGCTCAATGACAAGCACAGAGTCACATAATGGTCAACCCTCATCCCTTCCCTGAGGATAGTAACAAAATTCGGGTCTAGAAGCTGTAATTCATAAGGTACTGCTCAAACACTCATAAATGCTATTCATATAATGTATTTATTATATATATTTATCCATATAAATGCTGAGCTCTGTGGAGTTCTATTCATTCCACTGCTCCTGGGGTAGGGGACCATCTTTGTTAGTCCCCCCAGTTGGAGCAGGTTTCTACTACAAAGATACTCAAGTTCTTTCATGCTTGTAGACTCTCAACATAAGACAGAACTGGGACTTTAAGCCTCTGGAAACCCACAGCTACTTTCAAATAATCTGCAAACCGAAAGAAAACACAATCCTAGAGAATACCAGTTCTCTGTCCCTGATTTAGTCCTCATTCTACTCTTGAAGACACAGGTAACAGGTAACAGCATTTGTGGATCGGTTTCAAAGGATGTCTCCAAGGTCTAGTTTATACTACACTGCAAGTTAAACTTCTGCTTTCTTAAAGAGAAGTTACAAAGGGAAGAAAATAAGAAGGACTAGTCAGGAATAGAGCTGTTTTAAGAACAAGCGGATTAGATGACATGTTCTACTCTATTTCAAACATATAACCAATACTAAAATAAAAGAAAAATGTACTTCCATGTATGACACTGTTTCATGACTCATGAATACCCCCGGGGTATTCAAGAAATGACAAATGTCTACCAGCATCTGGGGTTTGTCTATAATAGCATCAACAGGAATGAGAAGAGGCCACACCCTTGCCATCTCAGCATACTGCATTCTCTCACCAAGAGAGACAGCATATATAGAAAACATAGGGAGGTCTTTGGGATGTCAGGCTGTGTTTCAGACACATCATTCCTGCCCAAGAGCTATGTCAACTGAAAATGACCAGTCCATCTTTTTCACAAATGCACCTGCAAAACCAGCAACTCCAGCAGAAGGCTCTATTAGTTTCATTGGGTCAATTCTCCAAAAATTCTAACAACCCAAAGCCCAAATGAGTCACTTTATATCTTACAAAATGAACAATGTTTTTGAATGTTCTTGCAATGTCCCACATTTAATAAGTGAGAAACCCAAGGATCAGAAAAGAAAGGCCTTATTAAGGCTGTACATTGTACACTGGTGACAGGGCTGGGAGTTATTCAACAGCTAAGCCGGCAGGAGAGCTTTCTTCTCAGACACTGAGGCAGCCCTCCTCGGGGCCAGGTAAACTGTGATCAGAGACTGAGACGATCCTCTAGATTAATCAAATGGATGTTCTAGAGCACTCCTATTCATGCTGAGTTTCTAAATAATAATCAATGTGTGGGTTTAATCTATAGGAAACAAATGCCCAGGATCGATGTAACCAAGTCTTTCAGGAAAGAATGCTATTTGACACATTCCCTTATTAGTTAAATTGTCTTTGTTATAATAGAAACGCTTATGCTTGTATAAGGTCATTTTTTAGATTAATCTTGAGTGTTAGCTTTTAAATAATGGTGACAAGACATTATTAGGTCTTAACAATTTATTAAGTCTAAGATACGATATTTTAAAAAAGAAAAGCTAGCAGGGTGAGTTAGGTCTGTAATTCCATGTATGTCAGTCAGGCTGGGACTCAGGGACATTTAAGCTATCATGAGTTAGACAGTGAGACATACAATAACAATGAGCAGGTAAGAAAATAACAGCACACATTATATATAGTAGAAGAAACTACTGTTTGGAGAAATTATATTTTAGTGTTATATGCACATATATTTTATAAATATACACAAAAGTAAATAAAATTTATTGGCTTTTGGGTTTATATTTATCATACATGGCTTTTTATATATTTCATTTTATATTCTATAATTAAATATAATTTTTAATTCCACTTCTTCCATCAATAGTATACACTGCCTACAAAAATGAAGATTTGCTTTGTGATATAACAGGATTTGTGAAATAATCAGGATTGCTGATTATTTTAACAATGGCTCTTTCTACAGATTTTTAAAATCTAAACATCTGGGGCTGGAAAGATGGTTCAGGAGCTAAGCCTCTGCCTCAAAGCTGAAGGACCTGAGTTAGGATCCCAAATCTCATTTAAAAACAAATGCTAGGAGGAAATGGCTACAACCTACTCTTCTTGCCCTGAAAGATGGAGCCTGGGAAAACACAGAGCAAAGCAATAAGGAGGTAGCACAATTCAGGATGATTCCAGCAGTCACCCTAGAACCTCCACAGACACACACAGTGCCCTCCGATACACATAAGCGTGCACACACACATACACACAAAAACTTAAACATCTGGACTGAAGTACATTCAATTATTGTGAATTAACCCTAAACTTTCTCAATTAAAGGTCCCCAACAAGTCTGGTTTGGAGCTGACCTGGAAGAGGATCTAGCTGTTTGATGACTGTAAGGAATTTCACAGATGTGATGCTCAGGAGGTGTGCTGTCAACTACACTGATTTACAAAGTACTTCTGAAGTTTACTGAGTTTACTAACAGCTTCTAAATGTATCATCATGGGCACATAAATATCTGTCCACTGTTCAGTGGACATTCAGCACTGAATTCTCCAATTCGTGGAATCACTACTCAGGAACAAGCTGAAACAGTCACAAGTCCAGTCACCTTTGCAACCATTAACTAGACTGGAATTGCAGAAAGCCACTTAGTCAGGAGAGTTCAGACACTGGATGAACTTTGCTCCTTCTCTCAGTTTCTGCAGGGTACGGAAACAGGACAAAGGGTAGCTGAGGAAGCAGCCTCAGATCAGCTCCCAGCTTTCTCTGCAAGCACACTGAAAGTAAAGGGCTGGGAACTGGGCTTTCATGTCGGAACAGCACTTCACAAACGCTTTTTCAAAACTCCATGTTCGCTTTCCCTCTCCACCCAGGTGCAAACTCTTGCACATACTTTGAGATGGTGCTAAGTATGGCATGCAACTAGTGTTACAGAGAGGCTGAGGTAAATGTTGATTAACTAGAAAAAAAAATGAGAGTTCGGGAGAAGACAGTGAATTCAACATGGCCTCCTTGATCCAGTAAATAAGAACAGCCTAAGAAATAATAGACAGGAGGGTAAATAGAAGGAGGGTAAAAAAAGAAAAAAGGAAGAAGACTTTATGAAATTTAAAAAGGCAAAGATACAACAGCTAAAAATATGGAAGAAAAAGCGAAGCAAATACCTCAACGAAAAGAAAATGAGACAAACAGCTCAGCTAGAGGTGCCCTGACAGGGACAGGGAAAACCAAAGCCCCATTCATAAAGCAAGTTCTGGGGCCCAGGTGCAAAGCCAGGGGAAGGAGTGCCCACCTAGCAGGAACCCCAGCCATGCAAGCCTGAGGGCTCCAAGCAAAGGTATGTTCTTACCTTGGGAAAGCCCCCAGCCACAGTAGAGAGGAAGCCCATTGTGTCACTCTCTAGACTTGAAGGACAAGGTGCAGGGACCATTTTCACTGTTAAAGCTGAGCTGCCAGAGAGCAGAGGCCAACCATGTCTGGGAGCCTAACTGTGATCTACCATGGTTCCAGAGTGACGTATTAAAGACAGGAGAGTGGAGAGTGCTCAGGGAGCCGAGTGCATGCTCCTGCCTTTAAGTCTCAGCAGATGAGAGGAGCGCTGCAGTCACCTCTGACAGCACAGCAGCCATCTCTTCGCCACTCACTTTCTCAAAACTTCAGAACTGAGGTTGCATCATGCCACCAAGATGATTAATGCCTACGAGAAGTTGACAGTAGGGAGACTGGTCCTCCACCTATACACAGCTCAGTCCTATGGTTGCTTCTCACATTATTAAGGCATTTGGGAGATCTCTCTTCATCACCCCAAAAGATCACAAGGCTAAGTGTGACCAGCAGCAGAGGCCCCTGGAATGCAAAGAAGAGAAGCAAAGGACTGGCTTGGTGGCCCCTGGATATCTGTCCAGTGTAGGTTCAACTTCAGCATAAAATCACATGAAAGATGAATTCTGAGATTGAACTGGTGTCCCCCAGCACCATGCACATAACTGGCAATTTCCACGTTTCAAACCCCATGAAGAAACTGTGCCAGTGCTTTGTGTTTTTTCTTTTCTTTTCCCCTTTTGTTTCCTTGTTTCTTTCAATACTCCTGTAATAGTGTTTTATTTTATTAATTTTGAAAGCACCTGTTTCTTTTCTATTTCTCTTTAAACATTTGTCTAATTTTGCTTATGCAGGTTTTTATTATCGAGCATTTTTTTCTTTTCTGTTTATTCTTCCTTTTTTTTTACCCTCCTCCCTTTTTCACTCTACCTCACTTTTAGTGGTAGTATACTGAGACATCATCATTTTAACTTGTGGGTTTTTTTATACTCCTTTTTGCTTAATTTGTGCCTTCATATTATTAGAGAATCTTTATTTGTGTTTGTTTTTCTCATTTTTCCCAGTCTTTTCCTTTTCTCTCTTTCTCTCTATAATGTTCTTCTCCATTCCTTGTTTTTCTTTTATTAAGTCTTTCATTTCCTGTTCTTTACATGACTCTTGCTTTGCCTTACTCATTTATTATTTCTACAATTACCCTAAATGTGTTAACTTTATTGCATATTTTTAAAAGTTTTTGTCATTTTTTTATTTTATGATTACTAGTAATGTACTGGTAGTTTTAATCAATTTTAAATATACTTTTACAACTGTCATGGTTTGAAATGTGTCCCCCACAGTCTCATGTGTTTGGCAAGGTCATAGCACCTTGAGAGGTGGAGCCTTGCTGGAGGAAGGCAGTCACAAGGGGTGGGCCTTGAGGTGGATTAGTCCCACCCTACCTTGAGGAGAAGTCTGCCTTTGCAGCAAGCAGTCTTGCGGCTCTCAGTCTCTAAGATGTCTGAAGTGACTTAGCCTCCTCAGGCTTTGGCCAGCCAGCCATGCTGCCTCTGCTTTGAGAGACTGTCCCTTCCCTCTGGAACCATAAGCTGAATAAATCTCCCTTTTCTCCCATAAGTTGTTTGACTTTGGGTGCTCTCTCACAGCAATAGTTAAGAGTAACCATTACAACAACTTGTATAACTTTATGTTTTAAATGATCACTGCCTAATCAATGATGATATCCGGGAAGAAATGAAAAATTTTTAGAACTAAATGAAAATGAAAGCACAACTTACTAGAACTTTCAATATACATCTAAGGTAGCTCTAGGAAAAAAGTTTATAGCTCAGGCATCAGCATTAAAAAGAGTCTCTCTCTCTCTCTCATAAATAAGTGCTTTTTTAAAAAATAAAAAGGAAGATTGATAGTCCCCTAGTGAAACTAGCCAAAGAAAGAACAAGAGGAAAATCAGGTTGCTGGGGATATACTTCAGTCAGTGGAGTATATGCCTAGCCATACATAAGACACTCGGTTCAAATTCCAGCTTTGCAAAAGAAGAAAAAAATTGAAGATTAAAACAGAAATATTACAGTGAATGTCAATGAAATGCAGAAGATGATTAGGGAATTCACTGAAAATATATATTTCAACATAACTGGAAACTCTACTAGAAATAGATACAATACTAGACACATTACATTATTTACTAAAATTAAATCAACGTAGACTTAAACAGATGCATAACATACAAGATTAAACAAGTAGTTTAAAAAAATTTTTCCCAAAGAAAACTCCAGGACTAGACGACACCACTACTTCCAACCCTTAAAGAGCTCTGACCATCATCCCTTCCTTGAACAGTTCCCAAAACGAGAAGAGAAGATGCATTACAAAACTCATTGTTTTAAGCCAGTATAAACCATGAGTGTTATGTGCACCACACACATACACACACACACACAAAGATCAATTTTCCTAAAGAATATAGGTATAAAAGTTCTCAAGAAAATTCTTGCAAACCAACTCAAGAACACAATAAAATCACACAACATGATTAAATTTCATTTCTGGAATGCAAGTTTGACTCAGCATGCATAATTCAAAATATGTAACATAGTACTAAATAAAGACTGTGAGGAAGGACTAAAATCATATGATCATCTCTACATGCAGAAAATATCTGAAAAAAATCAACACAACTATATTATATAGAAAAAATCGGGCTGGAGAGGTGGCTCAGGGGTTAAGCCTCCGCCTTGCAGGCGGAAGGTCCCGAGTTCGGATCCCAGATCCCACGTATAGACGCCAGGCGGAAGCGGGGGCGGCCTGCGCTTCTGGTCCTGGTAGGGCGGAGCCTGAGAATCCCAGGGCAGAAGGAGGTGGAGGTGTCCATGGTGGTTTGTGAATTCGTCCGTGGTTCTACACATACACAGACACACACACACACACACACACACACACACACACACAGACACACGCGCGCGCACATACACACAGTTGAATAAATAATAATAATAATAATAATAAATTTTAAAAAAAGAAATTTTTAGAAAAAATCATAGCTACAGCCATACTAAGTTGGAGAAAATTGAAGTTAACCCCTCTAATATCAGGAAAAAGACAAAGGTCCTACTCTCCATTCACTACAGTATTTAAAGCCTATAGAAGTAAGGCAAGGGAAAGAAATAAAAGCCATACAAGCAAGAAAAGAAGTCAAATTTTCCCTTTTTGTAGATGACATAATTCTGTACCTAAAACACCCTTAACATGCCACCAAAAACTTTACATGTTAAACATTTTCCATAAAGCGGAAGAATTCAAAATCATCACAAAAGTCATTTTTATTTTGATGAAATTTTGATGAAAACCTGGAGTGGAGAGACATTCCATTCACATTAGCTTCAAACACATGCGTACATGAGAATAAACCTAACAAAAGAATTTAAGATCTTTACAACTAAAACTTTAAGACATTTAAAAACATATCAAAGAACAGAAAACGTAAAGGCTATACAACTTCATAAATTAGCAGAAAATTATTAAAATGATTCTATTACTCAAAGCTATCTATACATTAAATACAACACACATAAAAATTTCAGTGGTGCTGTTTATTCACAGAACTACAATAAAACCACCTTAAAAATCACATGGAAGCACAAAAAGCCCTGGACCAAGCCATTCTGTAGAGACAGATCAACACTGGAGGTATCACAACATCTATCTCAAAGTATATTGCAGAGCCACAGACAGCAAGGCACTGGTACAAAAACAGACTTAAAGCCCAGTTTTCTGTTTCTGAAACAGAAAACTGAGAAATACACACACACACATGCACACACACACACGCACACACATGCACACACACACACACACACAGCTATAGCATCCAATTTTGAACAATGATGCCAAATAGACTAGAAGACTAAAATAACAAGACTCAGTTTTTTTACCTATAGAAGAATTAAAAGACACAGTAACTGAAAGAAAGAAAACATGAAACTAGATCCACATCTCTCACCCTGCACAAAATCAATTAAGACTGAAGGTAAAGTACAATAAGACCCAGCTGACCCTCTAATGGATACACAGGTAAAGAACAAAGTAGTCAGGACATAGAACCAGCCTAGATACCCACCCAAGACTAAGGAAAAAGTAGTATATATGCACAATAGATTTTCTTCAGTTATATTGAAAAACGAAATATGGATGGAATTAAGCGAGTATTATGATCCAACGAACATGAAATATACCTCTTTGGCCTCGAGCAGTTCTGTTGAAAGAGCTTGGATAATGTCTCAGAGTGTCAGGGAAAAAAATGGCACTATGGCTTGTTCCTTAAAATAAGACAATGCCTATTTGGCTCTTTGAAACAGAAAATAAAATAACCTTAAGTAAAGACAATACATGTACTTAAAAAGTGAATTCTGGTTCCCAAACAAGAACTGACAAGAGTTAACTGCTGGGCATTAGCACTTCCCAAGAATAGAATCCTACCAACGAGAATTGGTCCATATCACTCTCGAAAAGCAGAAACAGTAAAAAGATATTTTCATTTGCAATGGTTCTTAGGAGACCTACAGGAAAAGTTCTGAAGGGGAAAGTTTTAAGAAAAATCTCCCTTTGGGATCTGACAACCTATCTTCATCTCTCTGGCCCTCCATTCAGCATCAATGAATCTGCATTAATAAATGTAAGAATGATAGATGTAAGAGATAGGAAAGAAATAGTAATAGTGTAATTCCCATACCTTTGTTGTCCTGAAAAGAAAATGTTTCTATCTTGTGAAAGGAGGGTTTTTCTCTTTAATTAAGGTATTAATAAAACTGTCTATACAGAAGACAAATATATTTCATCCTACTAGTCACTCGCCTACATTCCATGTGCCAGTAAAGTCTATGTCTAGGTCCTAGGTTTTAGTAAATGACAAATGGAACCTTATCTTATCCAAGTAGTCACCTAGACACCTCATAAATAACTTCACCAACATGAAATCCATTTTTCACAACAGTCTCTTTTCAGTGACTACATAACACAGTCTTCACAAAAACATAATCTGTCAACCTCTAGCACTTATCCACTCACTGGCTCTATGTCAAACCAGGTGGTATTCATAGTCCTTAAAGAATAATAAATATAAAGTATAACACATGAAACACCACGACCAGTACTAAGAAGACTACTGTTGTATGCGCCTTACAAATGGTTATCCCCGTAGCAAGTCATATGGCTTCAAGTGTACTCTGAAGTGCTAGAAGAAGCAAACATCAAGATGATTTTCAATGTAGCTTATTTTACTTTTTGAATATTTGCATATTTTTTTCATTGACTTTCCATAAAGGGTAGAATCTTACAATATTTTTCAAAGTGTTTCATAATGAGAGTATATGTTTTTAATATTGTTTAAGCATTTCACCTGTGAAGCAAGAAATAAGTATAGGGGAAACAATCAATTTTAGTGGCATCATCAACTGGTTCAATTTATACTGCTCCTTTGGAATTTCAGAATCAGATTCTGTGATTTGTGGAAAAGACAAATGAAATCTGTCTATGATTTTTCTGAGCAGCAAAGCCAAACATGAAATACCAAAAGCAATTCAGTTCCCAAGATTGGAATGGAAGAATAATGTCACCTCCTTTCTCACTTCCAAGAAATGTTTTATACTGAATATGAAAATCTATTCATCTTGAAATTTTTTTATTATTATTTTTATTTTTGAAAGTTGAGCACAATGGAAGGAAACTAGCATTGAGTTCTGTAAGTGTGCTACATACACTTTAAACACACATAAGGCCATTCAGCGAGAAGCCATTTCAAAAAGCAAAACGACTGAATCCCAACATTTCACTCAGCCAATTTATCAAAGTTCTGACTTGGAATTTTCCTCCTAATCCCCTAAATTCAAAGTTATGTGAAAACCCCAGTAACCTAAACCACTCATTTGGCAAGTAGATATATTGTAGCTAACCACAGACATACCAGATTACAGACAAGTAGGTTTTGAAAATGCTGAGATAATGTATGTCATCAAATCAGAAGTACTACTTTAATATCATAGGCCATCTACTTCATTATCAAGACCACAGAGCAATGGGGTAGCTTATTGAGAAAGAGAAAATGGCTGAGTCAGAAATTTCCAACTGACAGGGTAGCTGACTGAGAATGACAACCACAGAGAAAGTGAAGGAAAGGCAGGTAGAGGGGTAGACACAGCAAAAACTGGTGGGAAAAGAGAAAATTTCCCATAGTAATGTACATTGCCATGAAAGAGCATAGGCACTACCATTTTACAATGTTTTTTTTGTTGCAGGCATGGACTTCTGGATTGGTACTGCTGTAAAGGCCAAGAAAAGTTATGGTTCAGGTCTTGTCCACTCCCAGGAAAGACAAATGAGGTACTAACATGCGGCACTCAGGGCCCTGCAAGCCCAACATCTCCTTCTTCTCAGGAGACACCCATGATCTGAAAGAATTTCACTTAGATCATTTAGTATGAGTTCCTACAAAACCATGGCTGACTTCTGTCTTTTCATTCCCATTATTCAAGTAGAAACAAGTGCTTGTTTCAAAATTGCAAATGATCACATTCCATAGAGCCTAATGTTGGGTAGAACAGATATCAACAAGCTTTCCATAAAACAGACTAAAAGGGAACACTCTGCAAATGCATCATTCTTCTATACTCATAAATCACAAGTTTTTCCCCCACTATATTTACCACATGCATCTAATTCAATGTAAGTTTATTATTATCAAATACTTTATTTTAGTCATTGAGAGAGAGAAAGAAAAAAAATACATGTGTGCACACATATCTGTGGAGGTCAAGAAATAACTTTTGGAAGTCAATTCTCTCCTTCCACATTGTCAATTCTGAGGCTCAAACTTGAGTTGTCAGGCTGAGGCTCCCTGACCCATCTCACCAACTCATAATATTTTTAAGAATCAGGTTCCCTCAGTTTCATGAACCAGATTTCCAGTGCTAAACAATTAAATGGGGCTAGGAAGTACTATTTTGGACAATGGAGAACACGGAATTATATCATCATCAAATAAGCATCAAATAGTGTTATTGTCTAACAGTGTTATATTAGACAATAATTAGGGCAGTACTAATTTGGACATCAGAATTACTTAGTGAACTTCAATTGGGGTCCACAACACTCAAAACCACTTTAGCTGTGTCTGTGTGTGTCCATGCATATGAGGAAGCACACTTCTGTCTGAAACAACAGTCACTGATTCATCTTGCCAGAGTGGATATTGAGTGGACTATCTTGATATTATTTCAGATTCAGGGTGCCTCTATACTAAGATTTCTCCTGGTTCTTATTCTTGAGCCCCTGAATGGTAACCTTTTTCTAACTTGTGTGTTTATGAGGCAATGTTGGTGTATCTGCAACCAGAGATAAAGGAGAGGAAACAAGGTATTCAACACTGAAAATACCTGTACTACTTACTAAGCAAGCCCACCACAACCCTGATTCCATGCCAATCAAAGGCAGCTTAAAACTAACTGAGTAACAAATGTGGATATTTGTACATTTTACTCCTTGAAAATCAAACTGATCACAATTGGAAAAACATTCCACAAATTTTATTGTTTTTATGGCTTTCCTTAGGGCAACCTCATTTTGCTTGGTGACTGGCTTTAGAACACTTTTCAGGATTTCTGTAGCTTACAAAGCAACCAAATGTTCTTACTATCATAAATATGAGTAAATCAGAACTGCTGTTTTTAAATACTGTTCTTATTTTCAAACAGACATAAAATCTTAGTTACATTTAAAAAATGATTATCCAAATTACACAATGCTAAAAAGCGAAAAGACAGAATTCCCACATAATGTGGAGTACATTGGGATGGTACTGGTTCCATGAAGTACTCAATGAACACACTGCACGTGAAGCAGGAAGGTTACCAGTCCTGGCTCCAATATGTGAAGAGCTTATATCATGTATGCTAGCTTTTCTGTAGTGTGAGAGAAATGCAGCCATCGATAAGTATGAACAGTGTGCGGAACCTATTCTATAAAGGTTCTTACAACTTTGACAGACACAGATCCATATTCCAGCCTGAAAGTGGAGATTACTGCTAGCCAGCTAGCCAATGGTCCTCAAAGGAGCAGAGCATTACATAAGCAGCAGCAGACAGCACTTTATCAAAGCTTTTTCTCTAATCCTATCCAGAAGCAAGTGTTTACTCATTCTACATTAAGTTGGCACATCCCTACAAAAAGCCCAAGCTTCTGGAGGTTCATCTCAATGGCACTTTCCCTGGCACTCTGATAGGTCCTCGCATGCTCTAACAGCCAGTTCTTTGCCTCAGCCTATGAAGAAAAGTCACTCATCTCCTTAAATCCCTATAGAATAAATGCAGCAGTACCAATGAAAACCCAAAAGAACACATCTAGACCAGTCAGCTCAGCAGGGAACGGCAGCCCATGTGGGTTTGCTGGCTCCATATGACCACAGAGCCCAGTGCTGGCCGCTGGAAGTTGTACCTCTCCACTGTTCTTCATCAAGGAGGTACTTTAGGTAACATTAACTGTTAGCATTAGCAAATTGACTATAATAGCAAAAAAAATATACTCAAAATCTTCAACTTTATTACAAGTAAAGATCATGAGGTAAGTAGGCAAAGTAAAATATTCTCAGGACTTAACTCCTATAAACTGCAAAATTCTCAATTCCATTCTGTCAGAATGCTACACACATCTCCAATAATCTTGAGGCATGTTTCCAAAACGTGGAAACAAACACAAAAGAGCAAGTCTTGAGATTCCTGAGTCTCTAATCTACTCTGACATGTCACTTATCCCAGTAATTGGTCATGGTCATGGACAAGAAATATGCTTGAAGGGCAGCTTGAGATAATGGCACCTTCCTAGAATCAACTCAGTTTTATAATAATCTAAGGCAATGCCTTCACAAATTACTCACTTTCTGAATCATCTTATAAGTAGGCTTACTTAGGATCCAATTCACTCTTCTAGACATAAAGTCTATAGAATACCCTACAATAAGTGCCAAGAGAAAAACTGTCTGTTTTAAAGTACACCCATAAAACTGCAACACAGATGAGAAATTGCACAGAGATTACTGGACACAGTAATTTTTTTCAGGAAGAAACTGTATTCCCTTTATTGATACTTAAATGTGAATTTTTAATAGTTTTCTATCCCCACCCCGAAAAAAAACAAGCTGGAAAATGAACTGTCACAGAGATGGATTCCATTCAAGATGCTAAAAAGTAAGCCAGAACTCTTAAGAGTGACAAAATGGATCTGTTTTTAATTGTGCTTAGTATTTAAGAACAACGTCTAAGAAAACAAAACATTAGCTTTGAAGCTATATGGATCAGGACTCAAATACTTTTATCAATGTTTAAATAAAGTCTTTAATCTCTTTGAATTTTGGGTCTTTGAGGAAATTTATTTTTTGTTCAGTATGTGGAAAATAATAGGGAGTCAGATTCTGGTGTATTACCTCACACCAGAGCACTACAGATAATGATAATACATTGTGTATTTCAAGAAAGCTAGAACGAAGAATTTTGGTAAACATTTGAAGAGACAGACTTTTACCCTGATCTAAACATTATGAATGTATGAAACATCACAAGAAAAAAATAAATTAAATGAATTTAAAATAAATTTTAATTTTAAAATAAAGGTAAGTACTGTAAAGTCTAAAATGAATAAAATAAAATATGCCGCATGAAAGGAAAAGTACCTGCCACTCAAAAAGTAGTAATGAAATAAACAAAGCCTACTATTAGTGTTGTATCATCAAAGTTAATAACTGCCTGTAAGCATTTTTCTCTTAAGTATCTCTTGTAGACAGGTCTCATTAAGTCAAAGATTAACACACATCTATTTTTTTTTCCTACTGCAAAATTTATACAAGAATATGCAGCCATTTTTTGCCCTTAAGAATCTACAGGAATGGTTTGTAGCAATGAACAGCAAACTCTATTTCTATAACTACCTCTAACTTATACTCAATAAAGGGAAAAAAAAAAAAAACATGTAGAGCAGATCTAAGTCAAGGGGAAATCAGAAAATCTAGAATGTCTAATTAGCTTCACCATTCCAAAGATTTTATAGTTGAATGCATAGAATTAGCAAACACTAGCACTGTATGTGCAAAATGATGTGGCTCTAGGGTGAAAGACGCCCAAGAAGGTGTCACAGCCAATCATGCTAAGAACGAAACAGCACACAGAAAAGTGCACCCAACAGATCAACATAGAGATGAAATATACTGCAGCATGGCTAACACTAGATGAATTTTCCTAGTTCTGTACTATTGTTGCTTTAATGAAAACTTCCTATCAAATCTATATGAGATATCAGCACCTTTATTGCAGGCAATGTGGACAGTACTTGCCCACTATGCAGAAATATAATGGTTTTACTATAGCACATAAGGTACAAATAATTGAAGCATAAAGAAACCACTTCTCATGTCCAGATACTCGTCTGAATTTTAGTCTAAGTTGTCAGTAGATAACCAAGTGAGTTTTGACAAACAAGTCATTACAAGTCACATCTTACCTTGTGAACAACAGTCTAACTTATCTTAACACATGTGAATAGATACAGGACTGTGTAAAACACAGTTGATTCAGCATAATAACATATATCTGTCTCTTAGACAATGAGCACACCATCTGAAACTGTAACTTCAGCCTGTCTGAAGGCACTTGTTATTCAGGACTTGCTGATGCTTTAATCTGGTCCTGCACCAATGAGAACTGCTATCTTCAGGGTTGCTAGTGACTTCACTGTTTCTGGCATTAAAAAAAAAAAAAAAAAAAGACAAATATTTGTTTTTACTCATGTGGATGTTAACTTCTTCGCAAAGGTACCTCAGAATGCCCTTCCATTCAGTTTTGTATCATACAGAAAGGTGAGCTTTCCTGCACTCCACAATTCTCACAAAGCCTTCATTATCAGAGTAAAAGGAAACCAAGTTATCAGTCCCTGCCTGTCTACTTGCTACAGATATGGCCTGTGCCATTTGCTAAAAGGTTTCCTGCAGCCAGATGGTCAGGGCACAACAGGGAAAACCAACACTTTCCATATTCAAAAGGCTTCTTAGAGATTAGCAGATTTCTAAAGTTCACCTGAAATGTGTCCTAAATGGCCCGGAACTCTATGCAATGCTATTCAAAGACTTCAGACAGCCTTACAGTGTCCCGTGTCATTCCCCATCAGAGAACCGAAAGGAAATCAGGGGCAACCTGCATCTGTGAACAGGAAGACCAGCTGCACAAATATCTTTCTGCTACAGAGATGACCTTAGTCCACTTTTTTTGCTCTGTTTTGGTTTTAAGTGTGTACGTATGTTATTCTTTTTATTAAGGTTCTGAATATTGAACCCAGGGTTTCCTTGCATGCTCAGCAAGCATTCTGCTACTGAACTATATCCTCTGCCCTACCTCCCTTGTTATTCTTAAAGATTGAAAATATTTGGAGGAAAGGGTGACATATAGGCCAGCAGCAGTGTGCCTGCCTAATATGACCCAAGAACCCAAGGTTCAATCCCCACCACTATAAAAAACAAGTAGAAATTATTTATATGGTTTTTAAAAGTCGATATAATCCTTAGAAATATAAAATTTTGGACATTCCAGGTTTTTAAAGCAGTGTTAATTTCTCACCATCTGAGCTAAAAGAAACTTCCTAAAATAAGCACAAATTAAACTTTATCCCCAAAGCAAAAAACTTCAGAGCTACTTTTGGTCATAATTTCCTCCCTCTTTCCATCAGATATCATTCCAAGTTTGCAATCTACACATAATTTTTTGTTTCCAGCTCAAAACTTTCAGAATTTGTTGGTTTTGTTAGTTTCCTTTTTAATTAAGAATTTAAGAAAATAAAACATGTCTGACCTGCTTAGTTAAAATGTTATTTGAAAAATTTCCCTTCATATAAAAATGAATCTAAACGATAAAATGGGATGCATAAGAATTCTGAATTGAATACATCATCTAAGAAACTAACTGGATCTTCCCATTTTCAGAGTGAAATTGGCACATCATTTCATGGAATAATATTGCCTATAAGAAACTTGCCTGACTCAAATGAATCCTTTAACTGCCAGACCATTACCTCTAAGAGTCAACCCTAGCACCAAATTGTTACAGCATTTGGAAGATTACAACAAGAAGCAAATGCAATTTATTCCTTGCCACTTATTGCTGCCCTTGTGAAGTCAAGAAAAGAATCCCAGCGCTTACTCTGGTCTTATTAGTTCAATCTCTTATACTGACAAGTTTTCAGAAGTACGGTAGAGTAAAACAACAGTCAGCCTTGTGTTAAGGACTAGCAGACCAATGCAGAGAATGAGACAGCTGCTCAAGGAAGTAAACACTTCAAAGTGAGTTCATAAAACACACAAGAAAGAAGGCAGACACACAGAGACTGATGTTTTGAGTTCAGCCTAGGGTAGGGGTAGAAATAGACTCTCCTGGCATAGTAGAGAAGTAAACTCTGGCCAGAGGATTAGGGTTAGGGCTCAGAGGAGCAACTAGAAAGAGAAGAGCAACATGAGCACAATACCTGGAGAAAGAATGTGCACCCACATATCACAAATCCACATATCCAGTTAACCCTCAATGAAAAGTCTTAGATTGCTTTGATAAGTACCATCACTGATGAATAGATAAGGAAATTGGAACTAAAAAATACTGACATATGTCTCTGAGCTGTTGCAGCTAACAAGTGGTAAAGAAGAGATGTGGAACTAGGACCTACAAATATAGACTTAAAGTATATTTCTTGACAAAGAAGTTTTTCAACAACTACATTTTTATATTGCAAGTTAGATGATATATTGAATAAGTTAATGTATTAGTTTAAGCGAAAGCAAATCTTGCAAAATAATTCTACAGAGAGTGCCGTTACAGAAAACAAGAACAGCAGAAATGTGCTCTTAAAATAAAAAGGAAAAAAAAGTCATGTCATATACTGCCAAATAAGAACTGGAAATCGATACATTTGTTACTCTTCTTCCTTACATAAGCTAGCTCAATATCCATTCCAGATACTTTTAGGGAATACACAGGAAAACCCATGAGTTAGAATAGAAACAAAGCCAAGAGAAGAAAAATAATTTTGTCAAACTTTATAATATGAATATACAAAACCCCAAGGTTTTCTACCACATTTTTACAGTATATGTTATATTTATTTAATGGTCGACAAGGCAGAAAATAAAGAAAGAACCTCAGGATAGTCTGTGAGAGAGGCAACTTTTGGGATTTAAAAGTCACTGAAGCTGCACATTTACATAGCCACAAAGGGTTTGTAACAATCTCCAACATCATATGCAGCTCTTTATGGTTAGTTAGCAATGCCCCCTTCTGCTAAATGATTTTTCCAAGATCAGCTCTAGGAAGCTTCAGTGGGAAAACAATAGAAGTAACAGAAAAGAATGAACCACGCATACAATACAACCCATTTTAAAATAATAAGGCCAGACTTCAGCTGTCTGAGAAAACAATAGAAGCACCCCCACCCAGGACAGCTTAGAATCCAGTTACTGACTAAATTGTAGGCGAACTCAGAAAGAGATGTGTAACTGCAGACACTGAGACTTGAGCAGCCCTTCTAAGAACTGCTGGCCCAGATGCTAAGAGGGATGAGAGCTACAGATGGGAATTGAGAGGATCTTAATTGACTCTTTCTCTTTCTCTGCTACAAGTTGCCCAATATACTCAAAAGGATGTAACACCTGAAGTAAATCAAGGGATTCTCCTCAAGGGTTGCTGGGCAAGGAGGAGAGAAGGGCATTCTTACACCATTCACACTTTCACTACCTGAACCTCAAAGCTCTAACATGAACTCAATGGAAACTAGCTCAGTCTATGACTCAGTAGAAAAGTCCAAGTACCAAAAGCCCAGGGAGAGTCCCCTGGTTATTTTTCATTAGTAGATTTCTTAGAATTGGAAATGTTCATCAGACAAAACTTACAAGCTTGATAATAAACTGGCCAAGATCTATCTCTGCCAAGAACCTCTCAGAAGTGATACTCATAACAGGTTTGTACAGAGTCAAATAGTAATAAGCTAAAAATTCAATGTTTAACAATTAACTCTGAAAGGCACCATCAGCTCATCAATTGTATTAAAAAAAAAAAAAAAAAACGCAGAAAAAACTTTAAAAGTCCAGCTGAAAAGCATCCTATTATTTTGGCAGCCAGGATATTCTCAACCTGTATTTTACAAATGCATACTTCAGAGTCTTGACTTAAATCGACTCAAAATCTACAGATCCCTGGAACCATCTCACAGAGATTTAGCTAATTTTGAGAGATGTTAAGGATGGGTATAAAAAAAAAAAACTTTCCCACAACACTAACATGTTAAAGTAAGATGTTAAAACCAGTGACATAACTTGTAAAACATTAAATTTAAAGCAAACTGTTCAAGCTCAAGAAGAAAACAGTCAAATTATAAAACACATAAAAGTTTCAAGCCAATATGCAGGAAATGGTTCGAGATCACTGGTCATCAGAGAAATGAAACCACAAGGAAATGTCAATTCCTGTCAATGGCTTAATAAGCCGGACATGGTACTCTGGGAAGCTGAGGGAGAAGGACCATAAGTTCTAGGCTAAAGTAGTGAGGCACTGTCAAAAATAAATAAATAAATAAATAAAAAAATAAGGTGTCTTGGAGGGGAAAATAAAAAAGACATTATCAACAAAAACAGAGCTCACATTTATTGCTGCCGGAAAAGGAAAATGGTGCACTTTGAAATGAATTTGGTGGTTTTACTACACATTTATCCAAAAAAAAAAAAAAAAAATCCAGGAAAATCAGACACACACACACAGCAGTCCAGGGAAATGTGTCTAAGAGGAGGACAAAGGAAGAGAAAAAGGATGAAAAAGGATAAAGAGTAGCATCAGCAAGAATAATGACATGAAAATGTCTTCCTGTAACCCAGAACCATGTCAAGTGAATATACAACAATGAATACACATATATTCACATACACGCACGCACGCACACACACACACACACAGCATGTAAATACTTAAGGCAACTTTAGAACAATCAAGAAAAACTGAAAACCCAATGTTCTTAAAACAGACAAAAAAAAAGTGAAATACAAATAGAACTGCATCTGACTGCACAATAAAGGAACATATTACACATATTACATCACACATTATGATATTTTTGTATGATCCTGCTTATGTAACACTGTTGACAAGGCAATGTATAAGGGGAAGAAAACAAGACAGTGACTGTCCCAGAAGAGGAGTTATAGACTATTGTGGTTTCAAGCCTATATTCAGAACTGGATATTAAAAAAGTGAATGTTTACAATATGCGAACTATACTTCAATGAACCTAAGATAGGAAAAGAAAAAGAGAAAAATTGGAAATAAGCGAAAATGATTATATAAGCAAAACTGGTTTAGTTAATCATGAAGTTTTCACTATTCTTATGCGAATGTACAGCTACCAACCATCTTACACATATACTTCTGTATGTGTGCATGTATGTTTATGTGCATGTTTGTATATGTTTATGTGTGGATGGGGTGCACATGTGCATGTGTGAGTATGTGGGTATTTTCATGCATGTGAGCAATTTGAAATGAAATGGCATGGAAAGGACACAGTTCTTGCTTGTCATATCTTTAAAAATATCTGAGAACTCCTTTGACTAATTTCTAAATTAAAAACATTCTAAATTCAGACATCTAAATAATCTCCAAAGTCCTTCTGAATATGAAACCAATTAACTTTTGTAGGTCTCCTCAAATCTAGATATCCTAAGTCTCTCTTTTTGAAGCACAGAACAGTTTTAAATGGGTTCAGTTGAAAACTGGAGTCAATAGCACGTTAGTGGCCATCTCTGAAATTGCCTTGGGTCACAAGTTAAAATGGTTTAATCTCAAAAACAGGAAGTAAGGAAAGAAAATCATGTATGATTTTCTTTGGGTTTACTTCCCTACAGGGCTTAATTCTATACAGTCACAGTCCATAAACAGGAGCCCATTCATGAAGGTTGTGTGTATCAGAGAAGACTTGCAGTGCTGTGTGGCTTTTCAGATAGAAAAGCTCTGAGGTAAGCAAGCGATTTCTTGAAATCACTCACAGTTCATTTGCTGAATCAAACATGAAAGGCCCAAAATACTTGGCTAAAAAAATATAAAGCCCAAAGCTCACAGTATCACAGGAAGCATTAGACCGAGGGCAGGCTCAGCAGCAGCCTTGCACCTCCCTCATTTTATCCCACTATTGTAAATATAGGACAACAGTAAATGAAGCACTTTGGAAGTTATTCTTATACATCTACACAAAAGTTTGGAAGAATAAGGAAGAGCAGTGAGATGACTCAATGGTAAGGCTGAGTGCAAACCTGGTACCCTAACTTAGGAGACCAACTTCCTCTAATCTGCACATATACCATGGAATATCCCTCACCCCTCTTACACTCTCAAATAAATAAATATGTTGATTAAAAACAGAAGAAACGAAAAAGGAAAGTAGACAAGAAAGGAGGGCTGTGTGTGCAAATTTCTAATTGTAGATGTCTTCCTCTGGCGAATGTACTTCTGTGGTTTAATCTCTGATCCACAGAGAACCATAGAAATTGATGAAAGTGACCAGAATAAGTAGGTCTTAATGCTTTCTATTCTACCTTTTGAATTCACTGCAATTTTACATGGTTTTCTCCATAAGAATTGTCCTGTCGATACTCATAACATAAAAAAATTAAATTGCACAATTTTTACACCCACATAGGAAAAATATACATATGCATTCAAAAAAACATGAAATTACATGGCTACACATAGCAAAAAGATAATTTTTTATCTACATGTAAAATTTGTGGGGTTTGATTTTATTTGCTTCTGAGAATGAGGCGCAGGCTGGTCTCACACCTAACAATCTTCTTGCCTCAGCCTCCGGAGTCCTAGGATTGAAGGCACAGCATGTGCAACTCTGTTTGAAGGATGCTTCTAAGAATTCCAAGATACACCCGGGATTACAACCAGACTCCCCAGATATTTTTACAGTAGACCTCAAAAGGGGCAGGCAAGGCAACAGATTATTACTTTCCAGCTCCCAACTGTGTGATGCTGCTTTGCACTTAAGAAAATAATTACTGGGGCTGGAGAGGTGGCTCAGGAGTTAAGCCTCTGCCTTGCAGGTGGAAGGTCCTGAGTTCGGATCCTAGACCCCACGTATAGACGCTGGGCGGAAGCGGGGGCAGCCTGCGTTTCTGATCCTGGTAGGGCAGAGCCTGTGAATCCCCGGGGGCAGACTAAACAAGGAGGAGGTGGAGGCGTCCATGGGGGTTCCCGAATTCGCCTGTGGTTCTACACACACACACATACATACACACACGCGCACACAGGCATACACGCACAATTGAATAAATAATAAAAAGGAAAAAAAGAAAATAATTACTGTACTTACTATAATAGTAGTCTAATCATCATTTCTCCAAGGCCAGAACAGAAAAGAATTGTTTTATTTTAAATGCTATACATGTCTATGTTGGATGATATGTGTGCGTGTGTGTGTGTGTGTGTGTGTGTGTGTGTGTGTGTGTGTGTGCAGGTATCAAGAATCATCCTCCACTCACTCTACTTCATTCTTTTGAGGTTAGATCTCTAATTAAACCAGCTAGTCTGGCCGCCAGTCTGTTTCCTTGGAGGACTGTAAGTACAGATGGCCATCATAGTCACCTGGCATTTTTACACGGGATCTGGGGATCTGAACTCTGGTCCTTTATGCCGCAAGAGGTTTAACTACCCAGTCCTAGAGTTACCTTTATAAAATTAATGCTGGCATTATAGGTATGTGATGCACAAAAGTAAGAGGAATTGTGTCTAGTCTTTAAAAGTTTATACTCTGAAAAGGAATACAAAACAATTAGAGATAAGACTTCCAAATCACACAGGGAAGCTTGCACTTAAGATTCTCATTCTAATTCTTAAGTATCTTAAGAGATACTCATTCATCATTCAGTTATTCACTTACTATTGCTAACTACATGAAAATTATGAAGCAAGATAAGTAAGACATATTAAGTCATCTCTAAACAAGTACACTATTGGCCACGGCCTCCATTTTGTAAAGGCTCCACCTTAGCTAGTCATTCTGTAAAGAGGATACCGCCAGTCTTCACTTTTCTGGTAACTCCCAAGCTTTTCCTTAGCAACTACTGACACTGTAAAAGACTGTGACCCTACCCAGGGTCTCTTTCTTCTCCTGCTCTCCAAGCTCTCCCTTCTCTCCTCCAGTCAGTCCCTCAAGATGACACTCTCCCCAGCTTCTGACCTTAAGCTACTTCTGTTCTAATACTGTCCTACCTACAGAATTTCAACTGTAATAAACTTTTATTCTTAAGTCTGTCCTGCATGGTAACTTCTCTTTATTCATGGCCTCCACTGTCACCTACACATGGTGGAAATTGCTCCCCATTCCTTAGCTATAAATACTAATATCACATTGGTTGGCTACTCGGTGCACAGGCAGTAAGCTTTAGATGTCTGAGTCTACTGGGTTAACTTGTTGTGCCAAGCATATTGTTTATCTTTCCTCTTGAAGCTCTGAATTTATGTCATTTGATTTAATTTACCTCATTATATCACCTAGGCACCCAAGACCTACAACTGATCAGTAGTTTCTAGATATGCTTCTTTTATAGACAATCCTAAAATTCTCTAAAACACTGTGTGTATGTGGGGGTAATGGCTCACAAAATAGCTGGCTACTAGTACTTTAAAAATTAAGGGGCTGGAGAGGTGGCTCAGGGATTAAGCTTCTGCCTTGCAGACGGAAGGTCCTGAGTTCGGATCCTAGACCCCGCATATAGATGCCAAGCGGAAGCGGGGGGCGGGGAGGGGGGGGTGTCTGTGTTTCCCGTCCTGGTAGGGCGGAGCCTGTGAATCTCCAGGCAGAGTAAACAAGAAGGAGGAGGTAGAGGCGGTCCATGGTGGTTCCCGAATTCGGCTGTGGTTCTATACACACACACATACACACGCACACACACTCACACATGCACAATTGAACAAATAAAAAAAAATTTAAATCACTCCTGGTGGCTCAGGAGTTAAACCTCTGCCTTGCAGATGGAAGGTCCTGAGTTCGGATCCTAGACCCCACGTATAGACGCCGGGCGGAAGGGGGGGGGCTGCGTTTCTAGTCCTGGTAGGGCGGAGCCTGTGAATCCCAGGGCAGAGTAAACAAGAAGGCGTTGGTCTATGGTGGTTCCGGAATTCGTCCGTAGTTCTACACACACACATACAACATACACATACACGCACACACACATACACATGCACAATTGAGTAAGTAATAAAAAAAATTAAAAAAAATTAAATCACTCCTAAGTACACTGATTTGTAGATGTTAAGAATTTTGTACAAGGTTATATTGCACACAAAGCTCACCAACTCTGGAACAGATGCACCTTTCCATCTGAACAATAAAAGTACAAAAAGAAAAAAAAAGATTTATAGAACTCCTGCATGGAAAGAAAAACAGACAAACAAAGAAGATACATTTTCATTACAAAAAGTATGTGCGGCACATACTTTTAACTAGAAAACATATTTTAACTAGAAAATAAAGTATATTAACATTTAACTGATATAAATATCTTTTTACTTATATAAACTCAAATGTCTCTTTGCCTTCAACTTTGTTATTTCCCAAGGTATAAATTCTGCCATAGCTGTGCTTGTTAAAAAAAAAAAAAAAAATCTTTCAAGTAAAGAAACTCCACAAAAACTAAAGAAACAAGCATTATGTTTTAATCTAGGGGAAAGAAAATTTTCAAACAATCCCTAGTGTCAGTTGCTACCCATAACCTTTTCTGTTACGGTCAGGACAGAGTTCAGAGTGTCTCTCTCACTTTTAAAGAAAGGGTAGTGGGAAAGGAGACATGTTCCTCCATGCCTCTTCTCAATCTCTATTAGAATCTGCCCCATGATGTCAAACACAAAATTTCACAATTCTGAGCCACAATATTAAAAAATTATTAATAGAACTAACTCTCCCTGAACTGAGTTGGGGTTTCAGTATGACAAGAAGCTCAGCGACTGTTCCTGGTTTGTTCCATCCTAGGCACAGGCCTCATTCTCTGTAATTAGGGGAGATACACTGTGAGGGGTGCCTAGGTCATAATTAAGAGTTATAGGAGAGAAAGAAACACTTTATTAGACTAGAATATTTCCTAGATCAAAAACTTCATGACCCTAAGGATGCTCCTAGTAAACACATGGATTCTTTTGATGAGCTTACAATTAGAACCTCATCTAGATGCTGACAAGGACATTATCTCAAAAAAAAAAAAATGGCCTCACTCAAAAATGAACAAGTGGGGGCTGGAGAGGTGGCTCAGGGGTTGAGCCTCTGCCTTGCAGGCAGAAGGTCCTGAGTTCGGATCCTAGACCCCACATATAGATGCCGGGTGGAAGCAGGGTTGGCCTGCATTTCCGGTCCTGGTAGGGCAGATCCTGTGAATCCCCGGGGCCGAGTAAACAAGGAAGAGGTGGAGGCATCCATGTGGTTCTACACACACACACATACACACACACGCATATCCTGCACAATTGAATAAATGATAATAATAAAAAAAATTTTAAAAAATGAACAAGTGTTAAATTCTGGTTTAACAAACAGCCACACACACTCTATCATCAGAATATGTACGATGGCTTGCCAAACACTTAGATTGCCAAACACTATATTATATAAAATGCAAGCCAGTAAGACCATATTAAAAGTCTTAGCACTTGAGAATGGAAAAATAATGTTTTAGGTGGAAATTGTGCAACTCCTTAAAAAAGAAAATATTAGCACAAATGAGTCATGTCTTGATAAGCAATCAGAAAAGGTAGGGGCGTAAATGCTTAGACAAAATTTCTAAGTTTTGTCTGTTCTAAGAGAAGGAAGAATGAAAGCAAGCTTTCATTAATGTGCAGCATGTCAGGTTTTCTTTGAACTCCAATTGTCATTCTTCTCATCGTCAAAAACAAAGTACCCAGTGAACGCTTTCTCTTTAGACATACAACCAACTCTCTCACTCTCTCTATCTCTCTCAAGAAACAGGGAAAACTTAGACATCTCTAGGAAAGGACCTGCCGAAATTCCCACCTTTCAGGTCTTGACAGTGAAGGGTAACATAAGAAAACTAGCATTAGAAGATGGAATAGTCAACTGCTGAAATCCTGAGCCTGAAGGTGTCATTACCACTTAGGAACAATAGGGCAAATCAGACTCATTAAAATTTTGCCTCAAAAAATCAATAACTACCAGTCATTGGCTCCTTTAGAAGCCTGGGGCAGAATACAGTCAAGCAACCAAATTTTCCTGGGATTTTAAAATGGCCTTAGCAAGACCATTTGAGTCACATTAATTTGGCAATGAAACAAAGTTCCAAAAAAAGCAAAATCTTTGTTTTTCACTTCCACATTCCCAAGACAGCTCAGGCCACAGATCCTGATGAATTAAATATCATCCACGAAAGGGTGGTTTGTTACTGCAAGCCCTTAGAACTTAGGGGCTTCAAAGGGAGCTTTGGGAACTTTGTGGGTTTGCAATCTTTGCTTCCAAGGACCAAGGAGCCAAGGATAACAAAAGGTAATCAGCACCTCCCAAAAAATCAACAATGCTAGGCCTTGAGGTATCTGATTTTGGGAAGCCACCAGGACACCTCAATAGGATCCAAGCCAGATCTACCGAGAACATCTATGGCTTGACATCAGGTCTCTCCTCCAATCAAGCTTACTGGTTTTCCTTAAAAAAAAAAAAAGGTTCAGAGAGGCTTTGCATACATCCACTTAAGGAAATGCCAAACCTAGACTTCTAAATCCCTAGGAGAAAAAGCGCCAGCCAGAGGCCGACTAAGCTAGCAGGGACAGAAGGAGGGAAAGCAAGGCGAAAGGGTCAAGTTTCAAAACAAAGGCTGCAAGTAGCAGGGAACGCCTCAGTGCCAAGCCCTCTCCACTCTGCCGCCTCCAAGCCAGGGAGGCCGGCTCGGCTAGACCCGCGCCCCGTCGGGCTGAGCGTGCCTGAGGGCCTGGCTTCTCCGAGCTCGCCGAGACGCTGCAGCCTCCCCGGGCCGCGCCAGGCAGGGCCGGAGGGTTGCGCTCGCCCGGCGCTTGGCTTCCCGGAGGTCCCCAAGCCCCGCAGCCCTCCAGATCCCGCGCCCGAAGCTCCCCGAGACCCACATCCAGAGCCGCCCCAGAGCACCCTGAGTCCCGCAGCACCTCGGGATCATTTCACATCGCCGAGGGCTCTCGCGCCGGAACCCCCAGCCCCGCAGCTCCCCGGCCGCCCCGCGCCCCGCATCCCGGAGGCCTTGGGTTCCGGAAGCCCCCGAGTCCCGCAGACCCCCGGATCCCCTCGCGCCCGGCGCCCCACCTTCCTTCACGCCCGGCAGCTTGGACTGGTCGATGCTCACTTCGGCCATGGTGCGCCCGGAGCGCAGCGCCACGCGCCCAGACGCGCCACGGGCCAGCGGACGGCCGCGGGCCTCGGACCCCGCCGCAGACACCTGCTCGGCGGGCCTCGGCGGCCGGGCTGGATCCCCGGGACGCGGCGGCCGGAAATGGACCGGCCGTCCAGTACGGAGGGAGAGAAGAGACAGAAAGGCGGCGGCGGGCGGCGCGGCGGCGGCGGCGGCGGCGGCGGCGGCGGGGGGCGGGGAGGCCTGGGCCGTGGCCGTGAGCGGCGAGGGGACGCCCCCGTGGTCGCCTCTGCGCGCTCCTTTGGGCTCCCGGGCACTGCCGCCGCCCTCCCGCGTCTTTAGCAGGGCCTTTGTGACCTAAAGCTCCGCCTGCCCCTCCGGGTCATTGTGGGGCCGGAGGATCCGATCCCTGATTCTGGCTTTCAGATTGGCACTGGAGGTTGCAGAGCCAGCCCAGCTCTGTCACTGTCTGGGGACCTAGATCTAGTGGGAGTGTGCATTAAAAAAAAAGGCTGTAATATAATTATGCAATACACAGAGTTTTAAAAAAACAGTTGATTAAATTCTGGGCCCTTTTAAAGAAAAAAAAAAAAGGTTCATAACCATCTGAAAAAAACTAAGTCATTCATTCATCCATCCAAAACGTTTGAATGTTACCAAATTTGATGTTAGGTTCTGGGGGTGACAAAGATGTGTCAGCATGCCACACATTGGATTGCGGTAACCTTAGTATCTAGCATATGCAATCTTTCCTATTCCATCGCCTGGAAATAGAATTTTCTGTTTAGGTGAAATTTTGACTCCTTCCTCCTCCCAGAGGAATATTGCTCTTGTCCTAAACTTGTGTGACACTGATCAGATCTTCCCAACCCATTAGTCCCCAAACCACCCACATTGATCCCAGTAGGTGTATGCCCAAAACAGGTTGGACCGAAAACTTTCCTGGGATACCAAGGTAAGTGTTTGGAAGAAGTATCTATTGGCTGAGGGGGAGGTTCCCCCTCACTTAACAGTGAAACTAAATAACACAGAAGCAAAGATAAGAGAAAGGGAGATGAAGAGGACACTTTCTCCTGGCAACAAAGTAGCCATAACTTTCATCACCAGAGCTACTGGGGACTGTAAATCCTGGATTCTGGGATCCATCCAGCAATCTTTCCATTTACCTTGTTTGTTTAGTCACTTGCTTAAAGTTGCTTTTCCATCATATAGCTCAGAATGCCAATCAGAGAGCTCAGGAGGTGTGATTTTAACTGGATGCTGAAATAGAGACAGGTCTTCAGCTTGTACAAAATAGAAGAGGATGTTTCAGGCCAATGTGTGGCACATTGCCACCCACCCGTTAAACCCAGTTCATTGGATTTAAGTTTATGTTTGTCTAATATGACTATTTTTCTTTTTATTTATATGTTTTTGACAGTTTCATACGTAAGTACAGTGAATTTAATGTAATTTTTATCCCACAGTACCCAATCCCATTCCCTCTCCTCCCACTGAAAACCTTCCCAACCAACCTCCCTCTGACTTGCATGTCGCTTTGTATATTGTCGTAGTTAAGCACAGGTGTCAACTGTTGAGATTTTGAGCTCTGGGCACATTTGTAGAGAATCAGTGGTTGAATTAGGCCCAGAGCAAACCTGAAGGAGATTGTCTAGCTGATGGGGAAGGCCCATGATGAGTGGAATTAGGAATTCCATGATGAGTGGAATTAGGCCCTGGAATAAAATATTGAGAGCTGATTGAAGAAGTTGGCATCCTCCTGTTCACCTGGCCAGATGTGCTGGTCCGGCAAGTAAGGATCATCCCTCTTTCAGCTGTTGTGTAGAGTGTGGTCAGTTCCCTCGGCCCTGGTGATGATGTGTGCTCTCCTATAAAGCTGGACTAAGAAATGTAACCAGCAATCATAAAGAAATAAAATCCTTGTTCCCTTAAGCAGTTTGATGGTCATTTATCAGCAACTATGCAGGCGAACTGCAACATATATGTAGCCATTGAGTTTCATCAGGATCATCTGTATGTGCCTGGCACTTGCTGGAACATGGATGATACATCCGAGGGGGTGTCACAGGAAAGTAGCTCCCCAGCCCACAGCCAGCATTAATCCTCCTCAGGGATGTTTGACACTTCATGGCATCTTCCACTTTCTGTGATGAAATGCTGAAAAGCCAAATCTTGTGCAGGTCTTATGGAATCAGATATAACAGTGAGTTCATGGGTGCAGCAGCCCTGATAGGTGGAGAGACACCATTCATCAGCACTCATGTCCACCCTCTGGTTCTTACATTCTCACCACCACCTCTTCTATGATGTTCCCTGAACCTTGAGGTGAGAGTTATTTAGATGTCCTATTTATGGTCAGGCAATCCACAGTCCCTTATTCTTGCACAGTAGCAAGCTGTGATTCTATGTATTAAACGCCTTCTATTACAAAAGGAAACTTTCTTGGTCTAAGACTGAAACCTTCTCTAAGCTATAATGCATGTGATAACTATTTAGATGGCAGCTTACCATCATGTCCACATAGCAAAACGATAGCAGTTTGTTCCACCCTAGGTCTGTGCTCTGCCCATCCTAAAATTCTTGGCCTGATTTACAGTACCAGGCATATATGTTTCTTACTGAAAACTGCTAGCCTTTAAATCCAGTTGGAAAGAATGAAATTATTTAATTTTAAATGGTTCTATAAATATGGCTTACTTTCAATCTTGTCCTTTAATATCAAATCTACATTAATACAAAAAAATTTTAGAGAAAAAATTTGCCCACTCCATGCTGGACCAAAAGAACATTCAGGAAGTTAGGTGTGCAAGTAAGAAGGTAGTAGAATACATTTGTGGAGTATTTTGATTGGCTATTTATTGATGTATTTCAGATTTCTTATAGTTACAGAAAACATTTATAATGGCATTTTTTTCCTTTTTCCTTCCCTACATCATTTTCAGTTCTCTACCAACCTATGCCTTGTGAAACAAATCTATTTATAAATCACTAGGGGCCTCTTGTTTGTGGTTTACTCTTGAGTTGGACAAATAAGAAGCACCTCAAGCACCCGATGCCAGAGTTCCCAACGCTCCTTCCTGTAACTACAGAAGGAGACAATTGGACAATGAATGGATGTACCATCGGACCAGAGTATGAGAAGGCAAATTTGCTCCAAGAAAACAGCAAAAGGTTCTAACAGAGGATCCGTCTGAACAACAGGATGGACTGTAACAGCCCTTATTTGGAATCCATATTCTTTTGGGTAAGCAACCCACAGTAGAATGAGAATGAGAGGAGTCTTAATTGATTGATGTTTGATTCTCAGCAATAGTTGGGCTTCCAGGGTGGCATTTCTATGACAATGTGTTGCAAGATTGACACATCATTGCTGCTCATGTTTTGTCCAGGGACAACCCACTACTTGCATCTGGGGAACTTTTTTTTTTTTTTTAATGAACCAGGCTTGCTTTATGGAAATTCCCTTGATAGGACCCTTTCTATTTTCAGTCTCTCTGTCATATTTTTTTGCAATATTTCCCCATGAAAGAGCAGTAAACTTCATCTTGGGAAGTTGGTTGGAGGTCTCCTCTCCAGTGGTTTCTTTGAGGCCATGTGCTGGCCTAATGCCTCCTTCCTTACTCTGGAAAGGATTCTATGGGGTGCCATGGAAAGAGAACCATATTTAGGGTTGATTTTAGAAGCTCCACACTGTCTGACTCAGGAGCTACAGGAAAACAGGGCTAGTGGTTATCATTGAAAGCTCAGTGGAAGTACCATGTACAGATGAAACTGCTGAAGATGAAACTGGAGAGATTTGTCCAGGAAATCTAGGTCCAGCAGTTTTGCAGTATACCTGCTATTGGTAAATTTAACTGACCTTGCATTGTTAAAAAGCCCTTAAGGTAGTGAGGTTATTTGTCTTGTGAATTCTAGGAACACTCTTTGGACAATAAAACATGGTGTTCACCATTATTGACCCCACAAAGTCTAGCATGGACTAAAGGCACTAGGATCCTTGCAGGCTAGGGATTGACAGCCGCAGTAGTGTTCCTATGCTTAAGGGGAACACAGGAAAGGGTTCTGGGAAATGCCGCTGGGCATCGGAGAGGAGGACTTAGAGGAAAGTTTGGCATGCACATTAAAGGATGCTCTGGGGATGGGAGGGGGAGGCACTGGCGGATGGGGAGGGAGGGGATAGGGGAAGGGAGGAGCAGGGGGTGGGGGTGGCGGGAGGGAGGGGACCGGTGTACCTGTTAAGTTTGTATGAGTGAAAATAAAAAAAAAAAAGACACAAAAACATGGTGTTCACAAGACCTCTCCTCATTCCTGTGTCCCCATTCCTTTGAGGACAAAGATGAGAGCTACTAACAACGAAACAGGCCCTGCTCTTCCAGGTCAGGCTGGATAGCTTATAAATGTAGCAACACCTCCTCATATTACATGTGATTGGGAACAATGAGTGTACAAGGTATATGGTCCAGTTCAGTTGCTTGGGAGGCAGAGAGCAGCCAGGATACGACATAGAAAATATAGAGTCCTTGGGACTTAAGCAGGTGGCAAAGGTAACATTTGATGGCATTATGTTGTTTTGTTTTTATCTTTGTTCCCTGGATTTGTTTTGTTTTGTTTTATAGACAAGGTCTAGTGGTGTCCAGACTGGCCTTAATCTAATTCAGTGCATAGACTAGCATAACCTTGAACTTCTGATCCTCCTGCCTCTATCTCCCAAGTACTGAGATTATAGGCCTGTGTATCACACCCAGTTTTACACAGTGATAGGATCACACCACTCTTCCTCCTTCCCCCTCCCCCTTTATATGTACTAGACAAGCACTCTATTAACTGAGCTACATGGCCAACCCATTTCTAAAATGTATCCTTTGATATCTATATAAATGGATTTTTATTTTATCACGTTCACTCCCCATTCCCATCCCTTATCCCACTCTCCCACCTTCTTCTGGTCCTTACTTCTTTCTTCCAACATCATCCTCTTATTTTTTTCTGCCTTATTTTAATTAGGGTTATTGCATGCCCATGGAATATCTAGGGGCGAAGGGATTTTTGGGAACTCCCAGTGTTCAGTGGGAGCAAAGATCACAGACCACATTGCGTGCAATGTCTCTGTATGAGTGAACGGAGCAGCAGCAAACTCTGTTTCCTCTGGGCTTATGTAGATACAAGCAGGAAGGCATTAGGAGCAACAGTCATTCTAGATTTTCTACTTTTTATGGGAATTCTATTTTTTAATGGGAAAATACTTAGTTATTGAGGCATTTCTGGGAGAGCCAAACCCCACTGGCAGGAACATGTACATGAAGGAGGGCCCCAGGTTGCCAGCTCAGGTTGAGTGAAGACTGCGCACACCCACCTTGCCTGCCCAGAGGTGCCATTTTATCCAGGAAGTAGTGCAGTAGCCTAACAAGGGGTATAAACTATATATATATATAAAATCTAAGGGTATAAATATTTAGAAGGCAGTTTGACACCATGTTTATTTAACAAAACACCACACTTTTATTAATATCCAGAAAGGTGGAGGTCATGTTGCCCATAAGGTCATTGTTGCAGTCTGCCTGCATGGTTGCTGATAAATGACCATCACACAACTTAAGGGAACAAAGAGGTTACTTTCTTACGACAGTCCGGTTACAGTTCATAGTCCAGCTTGACGGTAGAGCACGTACCAACACCAGGGCCAAGGGAACTGGCCACACCATCACTGCATAACGGCTGAGAGATGGACAATCCTTATTTGTCAGACCAGCATGTCTGGCCAAGTATACAGAAGGATGCCCACTCTCTCAACCAGCTCTCTGTGATTTACCCAGGGCCTAATCCCATACATCATGGGCTGGGTCTTCCCCAGCAGCTAGACAATCTCCTTCAGGTTTGCTCTGGGCTTAACTCAACTCTACAATTGTGCCCAGAGCTCAAACCCTCAACAGTCAAGTTGACACCTGTGCTTAACTATGACAGCCATTAAGGCACTCGGTTAGAAGGAAAGAGTGGTGGAACTGGCAATATGACTCAGGGGTTAAAGCCTTTGTCTTTCAAGTAAAAGAACTTGAATTCAGAGCCCCAGATCCCACATAAAAAAATGACTGCTGTCTGTAATACCAGTTATGGAAGGCAGAGCCTAAGAAACACCAAAGTAAAGAAAGAAGAATTTAGAGCAATTCAGAATAATTCCTGATGTTTCACTTGGGCCTCCACAGTTACATACTCAAATATTTTCTTGTATGCATTCCCACACATGTGCACCCATTTACATGCAAAACACACAAACGTGCACAAGCAAAAAAGGAAGAAATGAAGAGGGGGAAAAGCCCAGGTAAGCAGATTTCAAGCAGGGTCCCATTTGATCTATAACAGAAAATGTTTATAGTCATGGCACAGTGAACCTGCTTAATTTGGAAAACATAAACCTTCATAACCCTTGGAGGAAGGAAAAGGGACCCAAACCAAGGAATACTGCTAGATAAATAGCAACGTGCACCATTGTCGTGCACATCTACAAAAAGCTTAAGAAGACGGTGAAAAGAAGAACAGAGCAGCGGGGCCTGGCAGAAAGAGAAGATTTTGCCTACCAGGAAGAACAACAGGCAGGCAAGAGCCTGTTGTGTAGAAGGAGCAGAAAAACTAGGCTTTGTGGAAACCCCCATGAGGCGGGAGAGAACCAAAACAAGATACACATTTGCATTTGGCCATTTCATGTATACTAGATACCCAGTGAGGTCCTCAGGGGTGGGGTTTCCTCTAATGCAGCAAAGAACTTAAATGATGAATTATAAACTTGGACAAAGCACAGACAGTGTAGGTAGAGTCTGCAGATGAGTGTAAGGGAATCACAGTGAGAACCAGACCTCAGAGGCCTTATTTGCCTTCCTGCCATGTGTCTCTTGAAAGCACTGCTTCCTCCCAAAGCCCCTGCAGCGCTAGGGTGGCAGTGGCTGCTGGTGGTCTTAGCTCTGCCAACACCTCTACAAACAGTCTCTTTCTTGCATTCTTAGTGAAATCGCTGTGATGGTGACTTGTTTCTTGCCTAGACGCTGACTCATTCAGCGAGACAGCCAAAAGGTCGACATTTGGCTCTCCTTAAAAGTACCCATGCTTCGGGCCAGAGGAAAAACGAAAGAAAAACACTTGAAAGCTGGGCCAGTTGTTTAGAAAAATCAGTTGCTTTTAACAGAGAAAGTTACAAAAAGGAGCACCGCTCAGGTTCCAGAACAGAGGATCTGGAAATCCCCTGATTAATTCGTCCATCCTTTCCTGAGTCACAAACACTCTGTTTGCTTCCACCCGAATGTCCTTATTTTAACAAAATTTCCTTGTGACAGCTCCTCAAATACAGTCACATTCAGAAATACTCAAGGTTAGTTGGGTGGCATAGCTCATTTGGAAAGCCAGTACCTCACTCATACTAAAGATAAACAGGATGTAAGTTAAACCTTATTGCTTATCTTTTCTTGCTTCTATCCTCAAAGCATTTCCATCTGGCTCTAGTATTGAGAAAAGACAGAAAGACTGGAAAATTATAGTAACAGGGAAGGAAAGCTAGGGGTGGGGTAAAAGACCTTTCATCCCAGGGTCTGACTTCGAGAATCATAAGAACTGGCAATACAGCTCAGTGGTAGAGTGCTTACCTAGCACTTGCCCTAGATTATAGTCCTCAGTATAAGTAGAAAAGAAAAAAAAAAGAAGAAAAAGAAAGAGGTAACCCAGGCATGATGGTACATGCCTGCATGCCTACAATCCCAGAATTTAGCAGTTCAGCATGAAGTTAATATTGTAGTACACTGTCTCACAAAGGTCACAGGCAGAAATAATTTTGAAATACTAAAAAAAAAAATGTGGACTGGAATGTGGAAGAAGATTAGTCCTAAGCACTCCGGTTGGAAAACAATATTCCACACATAATCCTAATGAGAGTCACTAGAATGTAAGCTCCTAAGAAGGAGGGATTTCTATTTGCAGTACTATTTCCTCTAACACATAGAGTAATACTTGCACATAATAAACACTCACTGAACATTTGCTAAAGACATGAGTATAGGTATCTAATTGCTTATCAGAAAAAAGAAAAACAAGACTGGGGAGATGGCTCAGGGGTTAAAAACTGGCCCACAAGCAAAAGAACCTATTCCCATGTAAAAATGCTATTATGGTTGCATTTTGATGTCAACTTGACAGTTGCAGATTGTTTGGGGCACAGCTGTAGAAGGTTAATGGTTGGAATGACTCCTAAACAAGTCTGCAGGTACTTGACTGATTGCTGTGGAGAACCCAGCCCATAGTGGGTGGTACTTTCCAGTGGTGGACCAGATAATAGGAGGCGCAAAGAGGAGGGACTTGTTCTTCTATTATACCGTGTCGACTTGCTGTGGAGTCCACTCTGCGAGCATCGTTCAGTTTTAGAGCATCGTGGCCTTCTTTGTTGCTGCTCCTGCTGCCTCTGTCCTGGCTGACTTGGAGCTTCACCTTTTCCATCATGTTGTTGCTGTTCCAAATGCCTTTGGAGCCTGGTCTCTAGGCCTTGCTGATATTCGCTGTTCATCGCCAATGTAGGAGCCAAGCTGTTTTTCCTCGATGTTGGAACCCAGCGTCTTTGACCCTCTAGAGAAGCAAAAGTTTGAGACCTTGGTCTTTTGGCTTTGTGGAACATTCCAGTCAAGAATGAGGTTGCTGTGGGCGGCACTATTTTTATTGTTAATTTAATAAACACACATATATATATATATATATATTACATTCTATAGATTCTGTTTCTTCAGAGAATCCTAATACAAATGTCAAATGGATGTGGCAGCAGTCTGCAATTCTGGCCCTGTGAGGTTAAGCCTGGGAAACCCCAGGGCAAAGTAATAAGGAGGTAGAGCAATCCAGGATGATTCTAGATGTCACTCTTGGACCCTCACAGATATACATCATACATACACACACACAAACAAACAAAGGAAAGCAAAAAGAAAGGGATATGGGTAAACTAATGAATAACAGTAGATCAGTGGATCTTTGCAATATAGGAAAAGAGCTGTTTAACTGCACACATTGCAGGAAAGACACTTGTCTCCTCTTGACAACCGATTCTTCCCCCCTCATCAGCACAACCTATTAAAGAGAGCTGCTTCAAAACTGAGGCTATAATTAGAACTGTAATTTATCTACACCAAGAGATTGTGGTAGTTAGGACTCCCCCAGTATAGTCTCATAGAACAGGTGGGCTAACCAACAAACATTTATTTTTTTCACATTTGAGAGGCTAGGAGACAGAGATCCAAAAATGTAAGTAGATCTGGATTCTTCTGAAATCTGTCTCCTTGTTTGCTGATGGGTCCTCACACGCCCTTTGTTACATGTAGAGGAACCCAAGATGTCTCTGTATGTTTATATTTCTTCTTCTAAAAAGGATATCAGTCATATTTCAATTGTTGCTCATTTTTATGTCCTTATTTTAGCCAAATTTCATCATAAAAGACCCTATACTCAAATATAGTAACATTCAGAAGTACTAAAGGTTGGCAGGTTAGTATATCTCTTTTAAAGGGACATAGCTCATCTTATAACAGAGATCGCCAGAACGTTGATTACATCGTACTGCTTATCTTTCCTTACTTCAGGCCTGAAATCATTTCCACCTGGACTCTCATATTGACTCAAGATAAAACGATAGAAAAATTATAAAGACGTGAAAAGGAAACATGGCTAGGTGAGGGACGTCATCTCTTATGCTAAGGTCTTACTGCCCTCTGTGCTGAGAAAGGTAGAAACATCAGTTACCACTGCTGAAAAACAAACTGCCCACAGAGTCAACACACATTTTCTGCATGACACTTTGGTAACTCTGCTTGATCAGGTCCAGAATGATGTATAAACTTGAATTTCTCATCCTTGCTCCCCATTCCTAGTTTGGGACAATGCCACATTATCAATCTATCTTTAAACGTGGTTTACAGAAGAAAATTCTTACCTTTTAGCCTGTTACAAACTGTATTTCTGAGCAATTTTTTTTTAAAAACAGGTAGGGGAGGGTTCTTAGCAAACTTTGGAAGTGTAACTTATATATGTACATACAACGTGCATGCAGGCATGAGCGTTAGCATATGCACATGTGTCTTTTAGTCTCTCGTTCTTATGCAGTCAGCAGTAGTTAATCATGAGCACTCCATATAAATGTTTTTTATGTAATCCTAATGGCACTACCCAATCCTCCTCCTCTGATATAGTAATCAGGGAGTTGAATTAAGTTTCCGTCTCTCAGAGCTTCACAGTGATCCTTAAACTATAACATGAGCATCAGGGCAGTCCATATTCAAATCATATAGCACTTCCAAAGAACTTTTGCTCTACTCAGTCACCCACTGTGAACCACACACTCCCAGGTCATTCAGCAGAACTGATTACTACTAAAACTGTGATTCTCTATCAATCTGAAATACTGATCCTTCCACCTATGACTTATATTTCCCTTGTAGCTCCAGAACTCCCTTCTAGCAGCCCACCTCTAACAAGTCTACAACCACATCAGAACCTATAACTCATTTCCCTTCTCTCCTTGGTATTACTCTCACTTACCCTGTCTTATTACTTTTCCTGTCACTGTGGTAAAATGCCTTCATGAGAGCAACTTAAAGAAGAAAGGGTTTCTTTTGGTCTGTGGTTCGAGGTCACGGTCTATTGTGGCAGAGAAGGCACAGGGTCAGAAGCTTTCAGCAGCTGGTCACATGGCATTCACAGTCCAGATGCAGAGAAGCAATGAATCCTGGTGTTCACCTTGCTTTTTTATTCCATCCTTTTTATTCCATCCAGAACACCAACCCATAGGAATGATGCTGCTTGTATTTAGGGTGGGTCTTCACAATTTACTTAACCTAATCAAGATAATCTTTTACAGGCATTGCTAAGAGTTCATCCTCTAGGTGTCCTAGATCTGAACAAGTTGACAGTTGCCATTAACCACCACAACTCCAACTTTGTCAATGTGAAACCAAGACATGTCACTTTAAATCACACTCTTACTTGCTTGAGAGATGGCTCAGGGGTTAAGACTGCCTCAGAAGCAGAAGTACCTGACTTTGGAGACCAGATCCTATGTAAAAACACTGGACAGAAATGGTAATAACTGCACTTCCAGCCCTGGAATGCAGAGTCTGGGGAATGCCAGAGCAAAGACAAGAGGAAGTAGAAAATCCAGAATGAGACCCACAGTCACCCTTGAGCCTCCACAGGCATACACACACACACAAATAAATAAATAAACAAACAAACAAACAAATAAATAAATAATATTTAAAAATCAAACAATGTAAATCACAACCTTATATCCCTTGTCCCCAGAGTCTCATATTTATCTCATTATGAAAAAATGCAGCCTGACTTTTAAAGTCCCCATAGTCTTTAGCAATTTGCACTTCATTTCAGAATTTGAAGTTCAAGTCCTTTAGCTATGAATCTTTAGAGAAATAAAAAGGGATACATACTTCCAGCATAAAGTAAACTTTTCTTTTCCAAACAGAATGAAGCATAGGAAGGAATGAGTAAATCACAGCGAGACTGAAATCCAGCAGGGAAAACATGGAATCTGGAAGCCCCTCCAGCCCTGCAGCCCACACAGATTCTCTCCTGGGCTGGCTCCATTTCATGCCTGCAACTTCAAGGTAATTGCTCTAGGGTCCTGGCATTTCCAATATCCTCAGTTCTCCACTGAACTCAGACTTCACCTTCACACAGTCTATCGTTCTTTTTCCTTCAGAGGAGAAGAAACCAGAAGTGAATTTCTATCCCTGGCTATCTTGGGAGTTTGCTGCCACAGAATTTCTGTGCTGGACTTCTTCCTTCTACTGTCTACCTGTCTTGGGATCTATCTAACTCCTGTACTACCTCAATGGGTCTTGCGATTTGAATCCAGGTCCTCCTGCTTGAGCAGCAAGCGGTCCTACCTGCTGAGCTATCCTTCCCAGCCCAGGTTTTCCTCAAGCTAAGATGTAGTGACCCAGAATGTAGAGAGCACATAGAAATAGGCTGAGAAGATTGTATTTCTGGATTAAGTCTAGATTGTGGGAAGTCTTCAACGATAACCTAAAATTTAAAATCATACTTAGTCCCAAGAATGTGCAATTTTGTGTTTACACAGTGTTGTAAGAACAAGGCTCTGAAGCAATAAAGCAACTCAAAACCTGTCCTGCTATTCATTAGCTAATTAAACTGGGGAGCTAATATTGCTGATTCTTTCTCTTCACATAACTCCTATGAATCTTTCACTTGATTGTAGAGACTGTATTCTCCTCACCCCCATCTGCCACGATCTTCTCTCTCCCATGCAGACAAGCAGAGGTGACCAAGGCTTCTTGTGGATAATTACTGAAAAAATGTGCAACAATCATAAGCAGGAGATCTCTCTTCCTTATTGTCACTCCTGCATAGAGACTATCTAACTGAGAACCCTAGAGTGAACCTTCTGACCCTCACCACTAATATCTCTATGATGCAAATGCTGAAACTAACATGGAGGGGCTGGAGAGGTGGCTCAGGGGTTAAGCCTCTGTATTGCAGGCGGAAGGTCCTGAGTTCGGACATATAGACGCCAGGCAGAAGCGGGGGTGGCCTGCGTTTCTGGTCCTGGTAGGGCGGAGCCTGTGAATCCCAGGGCAGAGTAAACAAGGAGGAATTGGAGGCGGTCCATGGTGGTTCCCGAATTCACTGGTGGTTCTACACACACACACATGCATACACGCACAATTGAATAAATTTTTAAAAAAAGAAATATTAAAAAAAAGAAAGAAACTAATATGGAATCTGATTACTATTGTATGCTTCTGACTCCACTGCTTTAATGGGCAAAGCAAGGACACATGTCAACAAACAAATATATGTAAATCAATGATGTGCAGATTATAAAATGTGCTACGGTTGAATGCTTATAATGCTTGATACATAAAAAATAAAAATCAGTGAATCACCGTTGAACCAATTTAATTTTTGTTTACATTACATGGTTAGCAAGATAAATGAAAAATGAAACGTAAAAGTAATCTGACTTTTGATGAATTTCCAAACCATGGAGTTACTAAGTTAAAGAAGGAAGAGCAACATTGGAGTTAGTTATGCAGAAAGGCTACAAGTCTTCACACAAGCAAAAATGATTGCCCTTCATAAAAGTAGTTCACATATATAAAGGAAATCTACATTAGAAAAAGAAGGAGCTAGGTAGCATAGACAAGTTCTTCTGTTCAGAGAAGATGTTTCACAGGAAGAAGAGGTTGTGTGGTTTGATGATCTGCCCATACTGAGATAGCACAAGAGACAGTTTTCTGGGTAACTTTACCTGCACCATGAGAAAGAAAGACAGGGACTTGGAAAACAAATATCTAGACTGCCTTCCCCCTTTCCCCCTTTCACCCCATTATGGGGACACTTTGAAGCATCTGTTCGCTATTGTCTCTATTTCCTCCATAAGGACTGTGCTCTGAGCCCTCAGTGGTACCACAGCAAGTAGGTAAAGTCATGAACTCTTCCCATTTTCTCTGTGGTATTAAACTCCTGGTGCCCTTAGGTGTAAGTAGGGAGGGTTATATACTCTCCTCTCTTCCTTTCCTACTGCTTTCCTTCTCTATTCTTTCCCTCCTGGTATTTATTCCTACACGAACTATTTTGAAGTCTTTTTTTGGAGCTGTACTTCTGCAGAAGGAATGTTAAGATGCATCTTATTTGAGCTCATGGTGAGGGGGGGAATGGTTCATCATGTCAGGGAAGGCACAGTATCTGAAGTGATTCCATTTAAAACTGTAGTAATATGAACCACCTGCTTGCTACATCTTGGCAGAAGCAGAATGCAGGACCTTTAGTGGGAAGAGATATGGTCCTGGTAAATTGCCTCCTCCTTCCAGGTCCCAAGCCCCAGGCTGCTAACATTTCACCACCTCCCAAAAACCCATCATCAGCTGGGGAGCAGGTGTTTCAGTACATGAACTTGTGTGGAAATATTTCAGATTCAAACCATATAGATGGGGAATCAACAAAGGAACTTATTTTGATTGGGTCATACTGGGTGTGGGAGTGAGTGGGTCTGAGGACCACCTGAGAATGCAGGAATCATATGAAGGACAAACATGATTCCCAGGCAGGAGCATAGCAACCTTGGTGAAGCTGAGGTCTTGACTCTTAGCACAATATGATTCGCTGTGTAGATCGATGTTTTTCCACAATTTGAGTAAACTGAGAAGGATCAATAATTTAAAAGGAGACTACTGGTGACAGGGACAAAAGCAAGCCCCTCTGACAAGACCTGGGTCCTTCTTCAAGGAGCATAAAAGGCAATTTTGAAAGAGTCTCCCTTACAGTTTGTGTGCAGCTGGGTCTCAGCATCCAACTGAATGGACTGCTCTTCTGCCTTCCACCTTTCCTCTCAACCCCTTAGCAAAGCTCTCATCAGTGTCAATAAATCTGTGCTCATCCTGTTTTATAGTTAATGGTCTTAGGAAAGGCATACCCAGGCAGGAATTATACCAGCCAGGGTAAAAGCTCTGCGAGTACTGACTTTACCTAATGGTTTCTGTAGAAGGAAGCAATTCCATTGAAATAATGACAATTATTTTCTTAATGAAATGCTTTGAATGGAGGCTCTGTACATGAATGCATATTACAAAAGTTCAGTTAATGAAACTAATCGAAATTGTTCATTATGGAACTTTATCCATTATAACTCTATATATTGATGATGTTGAAGGGTTTTTTTTTTTAAAATAATGAAACGTTGAAAATCACTGTGTAACAAAGCAAAGTGAAATCTATGGCAGGTCAGCAGAAAGCATGAATCACCAAGGACGAAGTGAAAATCTCATAGACAGAAGTCAGGGCAGCTACAGCTGCTTCTTAGCTTCTTAAAATCTTTGGTTCACCAGCTAGAATGAGAGAAATTCTTCAGATTTGACACAGACTTTTCCCATACTTGTTTGACCACTCAGAATGCACCCAGAGAATAGGCAGTGCAACTGTTGGTCAAGGACAGAAAAGTCAATGCTGAGTGTTAGATATTATATCCATTCTGTTTCTGAATCCCCATTGCTAAAAGAAATATACTGAAAGAGAAAATTAGGACTTGCTAGTCTTGTTCTCAAGCAACCAAGAATTAGTCGGAGGTGAAGACACTGTCTTCAACACAAATAGAACACAGCCAGTACATTTGCATGTTAGAACTCAGGTATATGAGAGATGGATGAAATCATTTTGACTTAAGGAGGAGATTGGGGAATTTTTTTCAATTTGAAAATATGACCTTGGACCTGCGGTTTTAAAATTAATTTTAAAATCAATCCATTTTCCAGGTGCAATGAACAAAGGATGAAGATATTCTAGAAAGAGGAATTGCGTGAATGAAGGAATGGTCTCCTGAGAGCTTTTCATTATCTACACTGCACAACAAGCCAAGGTATAAGCCAACAGTTAGGACAAGAGCAAAGTCGAATCTGACATCAAGGTCAGACAAGAGCAAATGGGACTCCAGAGAGCAGGTCGTACAACTAGGAAAGTAGCCAAGGATGAGTCAGACTCCTTGAAGGGACAAAGCCTGTAGATTAATCAACAGTCCAAACCCAATACACAGAGAAAAAAAAGTACAAATGGTACAGGAAAGCTCCTCACTGGAAGGGTTTTCCACAGGAAAAGCTTTTTCTCATGCAATTTTCTCTAGAAAGATCCTTGACTTCGGACTTTCTGTGTTTTTACAGGGGACCTGACATTTTCCTCCTGACATCTCTCAATATCAATATGGTTCTTCCTCAGTGATACTATTATTATTTCCCAATCTCGATAAACATCATTACAGTTTATTGTTTCATCTATGTACAAGGAAGGCATTTGCATATTTGTCGATGGCTTTTCTGTTAGTCATTAAACTTTTTTTTAAATTTTTTATTATTTATTCAATTGTGTGTGTGTGCATATGTATGTGCATGCGCATGTGTGTATGTGTGTGTGTAGAACCACGGACGAATCGGGAACCACCATGGCCGCCTCCACCTCCTTCTGCCCCGGGATTCACAGACTCCGCCCTACCAGGACCAGAAGCGCAGGCCACCCCCGCTTCCGCCTGGCGTCTATACGTGGGATCTGGTATCCGAACTCAGGACCTTCCACCTGCAAGGCAGAGGCTTAACCCCTGAGCTACCTCTCCAGCCCCCAAGTCATTAAACTTATGTTTGGTTCCCCTCTGCCTTCTTTGGTGCCAGCTGGGTCTTCCATATGGGAGATGGAGGAATAGATGTCAGCCTCCTTTTCTCTTGCCCTCTTTTTGACTCAGCTTTGCCTAGCTTGGGAAACATTCATCCTACTGTTTTCCTTGCTGTGTCTAGAATGGTCAGGACACCAATGCTCTCCAGTAGGCAGGGTGTGAATGAATGATGCTAATGGAAAAGACTACTTACACAAACAAAACCACAGATTCATTTGTTCATTCATTAGGTGTCTCTGGAGGATCATATGGTGGCCCACTATTCTGGCTGGTGGAGACAGACGTAGTTATGAATAAGCCAATGACAGTAATAAACTGGGTTCATGAAAAGTAAAAAGATCCTGACCCCACCCCCAAAATACGCAAGTACTCCATAAATTTAGAGTTCAGACATGAGACTTTCAGGAAAGATATACCATGCAGTGACAGCTATGAGCTGACAATGAACTGGGTTTAGGGAAATAAATAGTGATTTTGTAGAAGGAGGAGCATCTGTTACTCAAGCTTAAAATGGAGAGACAGAAAAAAGAAAGTGAGAGAGAACACAAGTGATAGAGAGTGAGAAAGGTGAGAGAGAGAGAGAGAGAGAGAGAGAGAGAGAGAGAGAGAGAGACTTCCTTGCAGGTGCAATTTCCTGTGGCAGAAAGTAGCTTGGCAATTTTGAAGAACTGAAAGAAGCTCCTGAGACTGAATTACAGTAAAGGGAATGCATATATGCATAAGTTGGAATGATGGGTGGAAGCTGTAATGAGGGACTTTCTGGACTATATTCATCCTACTGGTAGTGAAAATAACTGAAAAGCTCTAAAAAATACCATGAAGTACAGGTATTTATATTTTCCAAGAATTACTTGAAAAACTCGGTAAAAAATGGAATGAAGATGAGACATGGTGTGCAGGAGGAGACTTGCTAATTTTATTTTCTTAGAACAAATGTGAAATATTATCTTCTTGGTCTGGAGTACTGTAAGAAAGAAGTAGAAGAAGTCAAGTAACTGGAGGTTGAATTGAAAGTAGAGGACACCAGAGAAGAAAGAGCACTGGTAAAAGAGAATGTTCTTGAGTGATCTGTGTAAATGGCTCTGCCATTTTGTAAGAGTAAATACAAAAGGAGTTGTAGCACAGTGAGGCAAAAAATGAGTTGCTGAGCTTTGAACGTTATGGAGAGGCTTATGAGAGACCCAGGTGAGAACATGTCATAGTCAGGCACAGGTGTCAACTTGATAGTTGAAGGCTTGAGCTCTAGGCACATTTATGGGAAATTAGTTGTTGAGTTAAGCCCAGAGCGAGATCGTCTGGCTAATGGGGAAGGCCCAGACCATGGCGGGTGGAATTAAGCCCTGGAATAAAATACAGAGAGCTGATTAAGAAAGTGAGCACCCTTGTGTACACTTAGCCAGACATGCTGGTCTAGCAAGTAAGGATCGTCCCTCTCTCAACCGTATGTGGTGATGGTGTGACCAGTTCCCTCAACCCTGGTGATGGTATGAGCTCTCCTGTCGCTGTAACTGAACTCTAGTAAGAGACAATGAGCCCCTGTTCCCTTAAGCCATTTGATGGTGATTTCTCAGCAACCCTGCAGGTGAACTGTAACAGAACACATGCTTGAACATATACTCGAGCTGTTGAAAGGGAGCTGACAAAAGACATGTGAGTTCTGCTTTCACTAGTAGGCAGGTAGTAAAAATAAAGCTCTGTGTCTCCTAAGATGTCAAAATATGGTAACAATAGAGAGTACATAATTAAGGTCTGAGAAAGTTCATTTCTTTTAAGGTCCGAGAATAAGAAGATGGTAGAAGAAACTGAGAAACAGTAACTACAGTGAGGTAGGAGGCAGCTGGAAAGTTTCTTTTTAAGAAAACTGAGGTCAACAATGGAGACTTTGGGAAAACATCCAGGGGGAAAACAGGAAAAATGTTCATTGGATTTAATGATGAAATGGTTGTGTAGGTGAAGTTGTGAAGGAAAAGAGAAAGTAAAATAAAAATGGATTGAAAGTAAATATATAGGAGAGAATCATAGGCAGAAAAATTGGCCTTGATGCAACATACTATAAGAAAACAAGAGAAGAGCAATTCTATTCTAAAAGGCTAGTATCATCCTGATAACCAAAATTTAGTCTAATATATATTATTAATATGTATTATATATATAATATATAAAGAAGTGTTTTGTTCTATGTCATGTCAATATATTAAAGAAAAGAATTTAGAAAAACTCAATATCCTTTCACAATGAAAACACTCAATAGCATAGGAATTTAAGGGCAATTTCCCAATCTGTAAAAAACCCATTCCCAAATCTCCAGAATTGACATCACGTGTACCAGTGAAGAGCTGACGTATGCCTCTGAGCTGGGGAACCAGATAAGGCTTATGCTCAGCATTTCTACACAGCACTGTACTCGTGGTTCCAGCCAGGATACTTGGTAATGGCAGGGTGGAAAGGCCAGCAAAAATGTCTGAGATCTGCAGATTCTGTGTAAAAATGCCAGGCAGAAATGACCAAGGCCTGAAATTCCAGCCTTGTGATGCAGAGCCTGGGAAACTAGAGCAAAGTAGTAAGGAGGCAGAGCAATCCAGGGTGATTCTGCAATGCTATCCTTGGGTTCCTACAGGCACACATACTCAAATGCCCTCTGGCACAAACACACACCACACACACACACACACACACACACATGAATCTTAGAGATTCTTGATATTCTTCAGAGGCTTTAGAAATGAGCAGGTTGAATAGGCATGGAATAAGGGATTCCACATAAAGATTTGTCAGCAAAACTCTAGAGTATAGAAAGTACAGGAAAGTTTAAAAAACTAGTAGTAGAAAATAGTAACACAAAAGAAAAAACTAGCCTCAATTTCCAACTCAGTAGTTTAGACTTCCTTCAGAAAAACAGTAGTTACCGACCTGTTTGAGTTCCAAATTGGCTTCATCTTCTTCCATGCTATAGTGTGGATGCTTGGAATTGTGTCATTTTTAGAGCTGATAAATCCTTAGTCCCTGGGGAGAAGTAGAGGCCAAGACCAGAGGTCATTATAGCTTTTCCAAAGCCATAAAATTGAATTTGGAGATATATTGAAAGCCTCTGACTTGGAAAGAAAACCATCACAATTAAGGCAAGTATTAAAGAGAGTCTTCTATGGGATGCTTGCCAGCTTGGAATTAATTAAATTGAACCTTAATTTATAAAAGTGCTTATTGTGGCAAAATGAAACCATTGTTCTATAGTGCATGGAGGTGGGTGTGTGCTCCCATTAGGAAGTATTTCAAATCTCAGGTCTTCCCACTTTAATCTCTTTGTTGTTTCAAAAGGAAATGATTCTTGTGTTATTATTAAGAATATGATCCCTCAGTTCTAACAAACAAGTCTTACTTTTACCTGCCTTCTGTGTTCTCCGCCTTAATATTAATGGAGTTTCAAAATAATTTAATCCTGAAATCAGGAATTAAAATTGTAAAAAATTATGAGAATTCTATGCATGCATACTATTTTCCAAATTTCTGCTTTCTGTCTTTGTGCGTGTTTGGCTGTGCTAGCATGCTGAGAGTGCTGCCTTTACTGACTTGGACTCGTCAGGAATGTATCGATCTACCTCTCCCTGCCACTGACCACGGAGCAGATCTGTCACTTCTCCAAGTACTGAATCATCTTGACAGGATACATTACACTTCATGAATTTCTTTTCTTTATCTGAGAGATTTATTATTCAAGCTGACTTGCCTTATAAAGCCGAGTTCTGTTGCCTCCCACAATCATAAAAATACTGTTTTTGACCGGAAAGTTGGTTTTTCTGCTAAACTAAAGGAATTATTATTTTTTAATTATGAAGATCTCTTCAACCACTCTTTGCTCCGGATTCCTGACTTTGCTGTGTGTGATGATTTTCTTAGAATCAGTGCATGGATGGCCATATCTCATTCAAGGTATGTGCATATGAATCTGAAGTCCTACACATCAGTACAGAAGCCTTTTCTCTCTGTTTGTATGGCTTATTTTCCTACTGTTATTGAAATAACATTTTAAGCCAATCATTTAATCCAATCATCAAACCTTCCTTAAATAGAGGCCATTCTGAATTGACTGTAATCTATCATATTTTTCTCCTGAGGTAAATTATACAATATTCATTCATTGTATTAAATTAACCTTTTATTTTATTTTTTTCTGGTCATGGGACAATCTTTGAGATGTGTGTTCTATAGACAAATATTAGCAACATCTAAGCAGCAACACAGGCAGTCATATATCTAGGTATATTTCAAAAGTCCATATTGGTGACTTTCATCATATAAGATGACTAATATATTACTTCATTATGAAAGGAGAAAATTTCAGAGAAAAAATACAAGATATGCATATGTGTGCAGAGACTAGAGATCAGGAATGCATGGGAAGTTACCACAGCACTTTGGGAGGGAATACTGACTGCGCTCCTCTGATCTCTAACAAAATCTGGGTTATTATGACAACTAAATAAGCTCATCTGTGACATTTAATAAGATATATACCATTGTAAAATTGGTGAAAATTAACTTCTATGCTCACTATACTGTAACATTTCAACCTTCTTTTGTATTTTTAGTGTATCATAAAAAGTAGTTCTAAATCTGAGAATTGGTAGCTACATTTTGTATAGATTCTTTAGGTAAACTATAGAACCTCTGAAACCTCTGTACATTTCCTTGTTTTAAAAATAATGACTTGAAATAACTTTGTTAGGATGATGTTCCTTCCAGATTAAAATTCCAGGGTTTTCTTTCCCTTCAATATGCTTGTTAGGAAAGAGACTTATGCTTTTCATCTAACACAATGGGAACCATGAGAGAGAATAATAAACTCATGTGATACTAAGCTCTCAACCTTTGGATCTAAATTCACAGTTATCAGACCTTTCAGCCTCTAAAATGTACAGAAGTTTCAGAGGTTATATAGTTTACCTCTAACCTCCAACCTCTAGCATGGTTTTGAAACTGAACACAAATCAGAATTGTATTATGGCAACAAGAAGAAAATTTATGCAACTTATTTATTTATAACTTGTCTATTAAAAACAGAGATCATCAGAAATCTAAGTTCAAGGGTAGAATTAAGGATCCTGAATTTCATGATGGTGTTCACCTTTTAACTTCTACTGTTCATCACAATTACTGTACCTTGTAAACCTTCATGACTGTCTGCAAAATAGTGAGATTTTCAGCATTCTAACAGAGTGTAAATGTGCATGAATAAATGCAGACATCTCTTGATGACTTTGAAAAATTAGTGTGTGTTAATGGTCATTGCTGCTTCTAGTTTCATGTGAATAGAAAATATGAAAAGATATTAAACTGTAAAACATTTGCTGGAGGACAATTAAATCATAGCTCTGACCTCATGATTCCACCACATGTAAATTTCCACATGTCACCAGCAGCATTGTGGAAACATTTTCCTCTAGGATCCCCTTTTATTTCAATGGCATCTTCTATGAATGAGGGCAATTATATTTTAAGTTAGATCACTCCTTTGGTCAAAGCTGTTCAAGAATAAAATGAGCTTCTCTCAATGCATATCAAATGTTCAACTTCAATCTTTCAAATAAATATTTATCTGCTAATTCCAACTGCAGAGGTGAATTTGCCAATCTTCCTTCTGTGTAATAGGTAATATCCTAGACACAGAGCACAACCCTACTAGTTTCTATTCCATAGGAACTGTGAAAAGTGCATGTCAATGCCCAATTTGTCAAATTGAGAAAATGCTTTGCCATGGAAAAAGAAAGAAAGAATAATATAATCAAGGGAGCTATGAATAATTTAATTATTGTTATGCAATCATTTGAGAAGTTTCCTAGTGTTTTTTCCAGTACTGTCTCACTGCTGTTCAGTGAAAAGCCTCATTCACATCTGATTAAAGACTACTGAGAATGTTAGGCTCAAATATCTGCAGAAGTAAGGGACCAGTATTGTCTGTGCATTTCCCAGTGTCCAGCTTTTTCCTATCATGGGAGCTTTGTTGTCTACTGTCCTTCGTCCCAATGATGTCTATAGTCATTTAGGTTCAGCTATTTTCTTCAGCATTATTAACACTGTTTGAAGATGGAAACATGTTAAAGGTACAGGTATTTTTTCTTTTTTAATATATATTTTAATATGTTAGCTTTATTTACTTTTAAATTATATTTGCAATAATTTATATGTCTTCATCACCCACCCTTCACCCCTTCTCATCCCTTCCATTCTTCTCCCCTGCCCCGTTTTCCTCCCTCTCTATATGTGCAATCCACTGCTTTTTTTTTTCTTTTAAGGCTTATGTTTTCCTTAACTGAAAATACAAAAAAAGAAGCAGACAGCATATATTATACATTATTTTTCCTAGCTAACATCTTATTTTATTTAGATGTGAAATAAAAAGTTCCCCCAAACACCACTTTCTCCAGAGATTCTTAAAATTTTTTGTTGTCTCAAAAATGAGTGTCAAGAATTTCTAAATACCATTATCATGCAGGTGTAATAACCAGTAACAAAATGGGAAATACTTAATCTTTTGAAAAATGTTCTACCTTTGTATGTAGAGTACCAATGTAAAACACAGCCCTCATATCAAAGAGGGAAAAAGAGGGTTCATTATTTAGTAGTCCATGTGAGGGACTGTGGCCCAGGAAGTTAGATTTAGGTTGCTCCAGATGCCATCTTGCAAAGTGGTAACAATTTCATGAGGCTTTTAGAGATAAAAAGCAAGCCATAAGTTGAGGTACTTTTGAAATACATTTATGGAAGTATCAAGCAGGCAGTTCCAGTAAACAGTAGAATCTCTGCTACAGGTTTCAAGTGCTATCTGATGACATTCATAGCATCTAGGCTGGTGAACACTAGTGATGTGTTGCATCAATACACCTCCAAATGTTTCATTTTGATATACACAAGGATTCTAGTCAGACACAGAAGTGTCAGGGGAGACAAGAGACAGTGCATTATGCAAATGAAGGGTCCAGAGCTATGCCTTCCTCATTAGCCTCTAGACTAATAATTTGTCCAAGTCAGAGGAAATGTGTTTGTCCTTTTTGTCATAGCATAACAGTTCTCTTTCACACACAAGCAATCATCATCATGGACTCTGAGCAGTATCTTTTTGACACAATGGAAGCACTTTAAAGATTCTAATTTAACATTTTAATGTTAAAGGATTCAAATAAAAATTATATAATGCATAATTATGTGTTGTTATTGAGCAAAGTTATATTGATATTTTTAATTCTCAAAGGTAAAAAAATAAAGCCCGTGCAGAAGATGTCTATGTCCATGAAGTAAAAGAAAATTAAGGGAATGAATACCAATTAATCATCTTTGGTCAATGTTGAAATCTGTGATGCTGTCATTTGCCCTAAATCACTACTTTCTTCCTTAATGAGCCATTTACTTTAGTCCATTAGGTGACATGTTTTGTGTGAAGAAAGACAGATGACTTAAGGAAAGAATCTAGTCAGACCTGAGCCACTGTTTTAGCTGATGCTATCATACTTTCATTACTAAATTTCTGCTTCATTAACCTAGTTTCTGCCCACACACAGATAAAGAAAGACATAAAGAAAGAAAAATGACCCAGTAGGAGTTACAAAATATCCTTTTCTTTTTTAGGCCACCACTCGAATGCATTGTGCTATACTAATTGCCATTCCAATGGTATTGTTATTAATATTCATGTGTCATAACTCAAATGCCTCTTGTCTCAACTTATACTCCAGAATAAAGACATTTATAAGGCTGAAAAAACTGGGAACCTGAGCCATAAATGGCAGAGATAAATAAAGAAATATCAAAAGAGGTCAATATGAAGAAAGCAGACATTTTAGTTTTTCCACAAGGTTGTTTCAAAGAGTTCAAAAGTAATCCAGCTCTGGACTACAAATTGATTCCTATTTAAATCATATATATCAAATACAATCACAAAATAAAATGTGACTATTTTCTCTTAGAAACTACTTTAAATTTGTAATTACTATACTAAATGCAATAGTACGTGATTTAAAACAAAGAGGAAAGTGAAATTCACCAGCAGTGCCACCCTTGAAGACAACCCTCCAGGTGGGGTTCTGTCTCTTTAAGGGGGTCTGTGTTCATATGTACTGGCTGGCTATTAGAATGGTCTGTCTCTTTGGATTTTATACCTTGCTACCACTCTTTCATCAGTGAATATGTACATTATGAGTTAACTGCAAAACATTTTTACAGGAAATGAATTGTTTATGGATAAAGAAGACACAGGTCCCAAGGAACTACTGCTGGCTCTGCTCCGTAAAAATGTTGATTTCCAAAAGCCTTCCAACATTGGTGAGTTAGGAATACAGTTAAGTTTATCAATTAAAAGATATAAACTCTATTTTAGCTTTGTCTAAATTGTAATTCTATTCTAGTTCTAAGTGGTAATTTATGGTTATATTTAATTTATATTTATATTATTTTGCAATTTATATTACATAAGAAACACTAACTTATATGCAACACTGATCCTTTCAATAAATGTTTCCTTTTTGCATAGTCATGTTAAAAGCAATGGAGTTATTTAAAAATAACAAAAGTCTGTTTTGTTCTAACTAAAACCTCCAAGTACTGGTAACTCTTTAAGGACAAGTTGTACTTACTGACATTTCCTTTCATGTGTACAACTCTCCATTGGTACAGCTACCTTTCTCTTGTTCAAAGTTTTAAGAACATTAACTATATCAATAAACTTCCACTGGGAATGTCGACAATTAAAGAGGTTTAGTGCTGGTGAAATTAGCATAATTTTCATACACATTATTTCCATTTGTGGCACAGAGACTGAATTGGAATATGAGGCCACACTGATTGACACTTTTAATTTGAAGAGGGTTTGCTCCTCTAAGTTACTAAGATTTTTATCATAGATTTAGCAAGTCTAGCCTAAAGGAAAATGTGGGGATGATAATTTTGTATTCTTTCAGACCCTGAAGCACTTTTACAAAAGTTTGTACTAGTTGTATCATGAACTAGTCCCAGACAGAAGCAATAACTGCAAAGTTGATTGATTAGAGAGGCTCAGTGATGTGGAGAGTTCTGGAAAGTTGTTAAGTCCAGAGTCAATTTAATATAGACTGTCTTTAATCCCCTTGTTATGGGGGTCACTCTCTAAGAGTTTGTTTGTACCCAGGTTCTTGTGTTAGGAATTGAAGATTGAAACCAGAACATGTGTAGAGGATTAAGGTAGAGTTTATTAGAGGAGAGAAAGAATGGAACGCACAGACTCCACACGTGGAGTACCAGGGACAACTCATGTACTCCAGATGTGAAGTACCATGAGAGACAGGCACCAAAGATGGTTTCTGGGTTCAGGTATATTAATACACTTAGCCACATCTGGAGACAATGGCTTTTCCTTATTGGTTGCTCATACTGAGGAGTTGATCTTGTGCTCAACCTCAAGGTAAGGTTTATCTGTAATGGAGAACTAATCTCCATATCCTTTCATAAGGAAAGTATGGGGGGAAGTTAGTGAAGAGTGTGCTCCTTCAGGGTAATTCCATCAGTGGGGGATGACTTCTCAAGACCTTCAGAGATAGTCCCAGCATGGCTGCTCTAAAACTGCCTAACTCTTAACCATTACCAACATCTGTTGGTGACCTAACATCTTTGTGCTTATTTGGTTAATCTTTTGGAATGTACAGCTAGGTTTCTGCTTCCCACCAAATCAAAGACTAAGAATGTTCTCTGAGAACATTCGAAAACTACAGGAGCAATTTCTCCTCTTTGCTTTAACTCTTACCTTTCATTAATGTATTTGAAAAGTATCCACATTTATGATTTTCTTTGTTCTGTGACTACACACCCTCAAAGAATTGCTATCATGACAAAACATTGGAATTTAGGAAATCTGAACATGTATTCCTGAGATATGGGTCACTCATATTTGACTCCAAAATATCCTCTTTGAGGTGAGAGTAGTGATTTTGCACTTACAGGGCAAAATATTAGTGAAAAGTATATCTAAATGGTGGGTGATGTATCTCAGTAGCAGAGCACTTGCCTAACATGCTTAAGTCCCTAGGTTTGATTTTTCAGAACTGCAAGCTGAAACAAAAACAAATGAAGAGTCACTAAACTTTCCAAAGGATTAATTATACTTTAAAATAAATCATTATCATATAATAGTATAAAATTAAAAGTGTAAGATGTTTTGTTACAGAAAAAAACAACTTATAAAAAGAAGATTCATATTCAAACAAAATAACCTAGGTAGTTTCTATTAATACTTATTGATAATAGCTTTTCAGGCTTTTCTATGTGATCACCAGCATACATGTATTAGGGTCAACAAAAGGAAAAATTTTCTTTGTAACTGAACTGCATATTTATATTTTCTGTGAACATTGTTTCATGCTTCTTATAGTGTAGTTCAAAATAATACTTCATGTTAGAACTGTGTTGTTTTGGAAATGGTACCTTTTCATGATTACACTATTGCATTTCAATATTGTGCACCTTGGAAAATATATTGAGTTTGACATTAGGAATAGTAGGGTGACCTCAAAGCCCATGAGATGATCTCTGCCTTCCATGTAAATTCAGGAATATATATCCTGAAGTCACATTTACCAATATTTCTTACAGGTGTACAACTGGCTAAAAAATTGGAAGAATTTAAGCAGGTGAGAGAGCAACATATTTTAACTTCTGCTTAGTTACTGTTTTTTTTCAAGAAAAAATTATTAATGTCACAATACGAAACTTTTATTTCTGCTAGGGGGACAAATCAATTCATTAAAAGAAAATAATGAAATTATACTGAAACAAAGAAAGTCCTATAAAAATGGCCCATGTAATCATACTAATGACTTTAACTGTAAGACTTTGGGACCACTAAATTCTCTGGGAATCTCCTCTGTACAAAGGGAAGTTTATAAGTTGTTTTTTGAAGTTTTTATTTTTAAGTGGTTGGATTTTTTTTTTTTAATCAAAAAGTTGTGTGGTTCCAGCAAAGGAAGCATGCCACAGTGTAACAGTGTAGCTGCTCTACTTCTCACAGCTGGTTTGGAGATCCTGCACTGCCACGTTTTTGACAGAAAGCCGTATTGTTCCCTTTCCTGATAGTTTATGGAAAACATTCCAACATCACTGAACTACATGATGTCTGATGTCCTTAAAATATATTGGATGTGGTTCCACTATCCTGCCCTGGCTTCCCTACAGCTAGTCTGTGGGGGTAAGGCCGTGGTGGAAAAGCTTGTTAAAGACCGAAGTGGGTTAAATGCTGAGCAGAAGCAACAGAGCCTCAAATATCGTTCTCTTCTTGCTGGAAGATAAAAGGACTTCTGAAAATCCAAGGTTCATATGATTTTCTGGAGTTTTTACTCAGGTCACATTTACAGATTCCCCATTGATTTTTTTTTCCCAGAGCTGACTCGATATGCTAACAATCTGTTCTTTTTGATCTCTACTTAAGTTATAGACCTATCCCATACAGTCTCTGAATGTCAGTTCTGGCACTTTTAGTTATTTATTTTGTTTCTTTTCCTCCTTTTGCTTTCCTTCTTTTCCCATTTCTTCTTTTCTTTTTTAATCTTTCTCCCTTTTCTTTTCTTCTTCCTCCTTCCCCTTCCCACCTCTTCTTTCCCTAGTTATCCTGGCATCGTGTTTGCTATGAACTAATGATCATTTGAATTTTCCACAGCTAGAGAAGCTGAAAGAACAGCTCAGGGAAGCCAAAGATGCTGGGACATCTTATGTCACAGACAATGTACCCTCTTACCACCCTAAGAAACGAGGTAAGGTTTCATTTTATTGCAATATTGACTTCCAAAACACAATTTTACAAATATTTCTAAGATAACATAGATGCAATTTTAGTCTATGATGGTGATTGATACAGAATGGATTCCCGTGAGTATATTCCCATGTTTATGTACCTGAGCTTCAGTCCTGTGTCAGTGGCGTATAGAGGGCACTATTTTCATGTTTCAATGAAACATATCTTTTTAAAACTTTAATTTACCCTTTCTATTTTGACTCAAAAACTGATGTTGGAAAGAATTAAGTAGAAGTAACCACAGTTTTTCGGTTTCAAATTTTAAAGCACCCTTCTTCACAAGAAGGGAACCCCTGCTGCACTCAGGATTTCAACATGGAGCATTTAATTCTAGAAAAATCATTCTTTTTAATTATTTTAAGTTACTATATCTTGTTTTATTGATTTGGTTCTTATTTTTGAAAGACAATAAATATTGTGTTGCTATAAACAAACAACTACAAACAAACAAGGATCAGCGAGGAACCGAGCAGCACACCCGGGAGATTTTTTCACGTGGACCTCACTTTGAAACTCTGAGGGACCAAGGACCTGGATGAAAGTATCATACAGTTTTTACAGGTTCTGGCTCCTTAGTTCTCTACATGGAACCTTGGTTAGCTTTTCTAGCTGACTTCAGCATGCATGTTTTAGGGTGAACAAAAGAGAAAATTTGCTAGCAGTTAAGTGTGTTTATAGAAACAAGATTTTATGATCAAATAGAAACAAAAGCATCCTTCTTAATAATCATGATTGCTTATAGCAGTTGTTTCCACAAGATAATTGGAGAGAAAACATTTCTCAAAAGATTCACAAAATGCAGTTATAAATTGCTGTTTTCTCCTGTTCATAATTTTAGATTTTAAATACAAACCTAAGGTAAAAGTTTTCTTAAGACTTACTCATTAAACTTAAGGTTCTAGTCATTTATATTCACTTAACCACAGCAATTAAGAAATTAATTTTCCTTATCAGTCTATGTTTCTCTAATTCATTGGTGATGTGAGATTTCTTGAGGTGTACTTGATTTTATTTGTCCGAACCCCAAATTTGTCTTTAATTTTTCTAAAAACATTTTTCTATAATAATAACAAAAGGAAAGATGACAGTGTTAATAACTTAGCATATACCAGACATTTTATATTCTAATATTTCAAAATACAGTGATTAACTTTTTGGGCTTTAAAGCTAGACTACTTGTGTCAAAATTTATCTTTGATATTTCCCACCTGTGTGGCTTTAGGCTATTAGTTAATCTATTATGCATTGTTTCCCTTTGTCCAAAAATACATAAAGTAAAAATGTTTCTCATGAGATTGTCAGAACTATATGAGTAAATAACTTAGAATATATCCGCATAGTAAGTTCTATGGAATCTCAACTTAAAAACATGGTAACCACTTCACTATTATATATTAGGACTATTTTTTTATTGCACTTGTGTGTGTGTGTGTGTGTGTGTGTGTGTGTGTGTGTGTGCTATGATACACATTTGAAGGTCAGAAAACAGTTCTGTGGAGTTGGCTCTTTCCTTTACCTTGTGAATTCAAGGGATTAAATTCAGATCCATAAGCTTGTCCAGCAAGCACTTATACATACCGAGTCATCTTGCTGGCCCAATATGACTGTTTTATACATGTGGAACATGCATTTTAGAGGGCCTAAATGATGTATTCAAGTAATCCAGTTGTCAAGTGACTTAGTGGATATGAAGAAGAAGGTGATATGAGACAGCACAAGATGGAAGATGAAAGGGAAGGAAACCTGGGCCACTTGAAGGATTATGAGCTTGTACTTTGCATCACATAGGAAACCACTGGGAAAGTCTAAGCAAATCATTGACCGTCATGAGACAAGTTCCAACAGAACTATTCTGGATGCTTCCAGAACAATATGCTCCAAAGAGGAGCAGAGGTGGAGGCTGAGAGTGCTCACCAGACTCCTCCATGATGGACCTAGGATTTGAGTAACAGCAGAAAATTCAGAGAAACTATGAATCTGGAGATGTTATAAATAAAACATCAGGAATATTTACTGCAGAATCACATAGGTGTGAGAACAGCAAGTACTGGACATCTGGAATGGTATCTTCTGGTAATTCCAAAATTTCACTGATCCAATGATATGGACATGTCTTTTCTAGAAGGATCTCTTGGCCACTGCATTGTTTCTCTTGTTCCATCTCTTCTTACATAATCCTTACATGTTTTTCCAGGTCTGTTCAAACTCTTATGCTCAGGAGTAAAAGGTTTATTTAGTCTCCAACTGATGAAGAGTTTTGCTATAAGGGTCAAGATCTCATTAGCAATGACATTCTTTAAAAATGAGAAACTTATCAATTATTTTAATGCATAAATGTTGTTTTAAATCTGAATTATATGACAAGGTTGCTCCATCCAGGAACTCACTGAGATGAGACTTTTTCTTACCAGACCTGCATAATGGCTGACATGCCAACATGCCTCCCCTCTGGTACTATAGACTAGCAAGGGATTCAGGAGAAATAATTACATGCAGTGGGCTATGGTTAGACAGATGAAGAGGAGTGCCCCAACGTGTCTACTGAAGGAAAGGTCACTTGGTCTACCATAGAGGCTTGAACTCCCACTACAGCAGATGATCCAGTGGGAACCTTGGGACCCATAGAAGCAGACAGGTAGAAAGGTAGGCTGGAGTGTGATGCATTAATGAAAGTATGGGAGGGAGGGAAGGAAATAGGGGAAGGAAGAAGGGGAAAAGAAGGGGGGAAGAAGGAGAAAGAAGAAAGGGGGAAGGAGAAGGGAGGGATATACTTATAAAACTAGGAAACTCAATATGCTTAGAAAACTAGGAAAAATATATAAAATGCTTGAATTATTTTATATACTCAACTCCAATTTAATATCAGTTTCCTTGTAGATGATTGGATTACTAGAATATCACTTAAAAATACTAGCTTTTAAATTTTCTCTTAGCTGTTTATTCCAATTGTTACCTAATATCTCAATTTATTTATTTAATACAGTGATAACTACTTTCATTCATTTTTGTGGAAATGATGCAATTTAATTCTTCCTTATGCTAAGTAAAACTGCGTGTGAGAGGTATGGTTTCCTTATCATTGGAGATGGATGGAGACTGCAACTTACTCCATAATTTGGCATTTGTGACTACTACAGTGCCAAGTCAAGGAATGTAGATATGTCTATAGTGTATAGATTTTTATTCTTTGTGTGTGTGTGTGTGTGTGTGTGTGTGTGTGTGTGTGTGTATGTGTGTATAGAAGAGGGCACTGTGTGTGCCTATGGAGGACTAAGGGTGATTTTAGGACGCATCCTAGATTGCTCTACTTCCTTATTGCTTTGCTATGGGGCTTCCCTGGCTCTACCTCCCAAGGCTAGAAGTGCAGGTTGCCACCATTTCTGCACATGGTTTTTATATGGGATCTGTGAGTCAAGTTCAGGTTCTTTTGCTTTTGAGGCAGAGGCTTAACCACTGATCCATCTCCCTAGCCCCAGATTTTGATTCTTCAACATATACCCAGAATCGGTAGAGTTGTATCGTATGTCAACTCTATTTTTAATTTCTTTGAGGAACCTCCATAATGATTTCCATAAGGCTAGACTAATTTACGTTACTACCAGTAGTGAATAAAGGTTCCTTTATTTCCTGCAACTATTTATTTTTATTTCCCTTATTTTATCTATTCTGACTGAGGTGAGATGGCAATTTGTCAAGGAGTTCCAATTTTCCTTTAAGTTAAGCAAATTTCATAATAAAATAATTATTTGAAATTGAAATAAAACTCAGTTCATAGAGTTTGAATCTAGAGCAGATCTTTCAGTATTTTGTGATTTTTTTTATTTCTGAGCTCTTTTTATTCTTTTTTTATTTAGTCACAGTGACAACAACCAATTCCTTCTCAAGGTCACCAACCTCCTGCTAAATGTGATCAAACAGCATCTTCAAAATGGTGCCATTGTCTAGCCTCATGAAACAGGTCTTGTGCAGGTCTTATAGAAGCATACATAGGTGCAGTGAATTCATGTGTACAATAGCCTTGTCATGTCCAGAAGATAATGTCTGAGCCTGACCCCATCAGGCTCTTCCAATTAAAATTAACTTTCACAGTATTTAAAATGACTCATTTAAGAAATTGAAGATTGCCAAATTTTATTTGATTTGTCTGTAGCAATACTTTATGATAGGAACATGATATGATAACGAATTAGTTCACCTAGATATCTTATAGTTTCACTGTGATCTTTAAACTCTCTTCCTCTCCCCTCAGTATACATAGACCCATTCAATAAATTCCTTTTACTTATGAGACTTCCTCTTTAGCTACCTCAATAGTAAAATGGGTGGGTAAGTGTCACAGGTCAGTCTGCAGTGCTCTTTTCATTGTGTTGCATGTATTGTCATGCATATCAAAACCAGCCAATAGAACTTGCTATGGTGAGTTCATTCTCTACCTTGCATGGCCCATACTGGCAGTCACTAGCCACAAGGCACTATTGTACACTTGTCATGTGATTAATATGATGAAGAATCTGAACTGGTCATTTATTTAGTCTTAATTTAGCTAACAGGTATCATAGGAAACATCCATTTTATGGAAGTGTCTCTGTCATTTCTTACTCAAAAATACATACTATTTTCTTCAAATGTAAGATGTTTTAAATTAATGTGATATGTTCCTAATAGAGAATTTGTTTGGTTTTCTTTTACAGCTTGTTTTTGGAAATACTGTGTCTAAAGCTCTCTCTCTGGATGCAAAAAAGATAAGACGGTTAAGAAGGTGATTTACATGTATGTACACACTCCATTGCTCAAACATGACAATTGTTTTCAGCGGGCAGAAACTGTGACAGTAATTCTACATCTTGCTTTTCTGAGTTTGCTAACTTGTTCCTGAGTGTATTGAATATGCTAAATGTTTATGCTGTGAATAATGATAAGCTTATTTCACTTTGGAATGGCATGGACTATCAAGTGGCATTTTAGATAAAGTTGAAAGTGGTGTATCTGTTGTGTGCTTTCTATAAGAGTTAACTGTCTGCAAACAATTTGTTGTATAATGCTATGCTACTAGGCTACCAAAATATTTTAAAAGCCTCTTAGAAAGGTAAAATAAATTATATTATCTCAATCTGTGTAAAAGATATGTTTTATTGTTCCTTGTCTTTTATGATTGTGCTGGCCAAATTCTTTTCTTTTAATTGGAGCAATTGCCAACTGAATTAGGAGTGAACATGTTGCTGATAAGCAGAAATATATGATTTACCTGACTCTGGGAGCAAGTAATGCCACCTTCCTCTGAAAACTATACTACAAAACAATTTGGATTTTGGTGTTTTAATTCTTCCATGACAAATAGGAACTATTTACAACTTGCTCCATGTCTGGAGTGGGCTAGACTCAGTGTGCCAACAAACACCCTTCCCCCAAAACTCATGGGATTTCCTTTGTCAGGATTTTATTTTCTGTCTATATATCAAACTGACCCAAAGATACTGTCAAAATAACTTTAAAATTAATAAATATTAATGATTATACTACCATTCCTTTATATTATATTGATGTTTTTAAATCTATATCCTACTAATTGTGAAAAAATTATGATACAAGTAGACTTTTTCTACTATAAAATTTGCTATAATTTACATACTCTTATGAAAAATCAGTTATGCAATTAGTACTATAACTTAACAATTCATTCCCCCATGCTCTGCATGGAAATAGGAACACAATTTTAAAGAGAAATTCTCTTCAGGTTTGTGGCTTCTTAATGAAACAGCTTGATAAAGGAAGACACAGGCACTGAGCAAATCAATGAGACAAATTGTGAACAGAAATGATATATTAACTCAGTTATATTGAAATGAGATCCCATATCAACTAGTAAGCTGCAGACTTATTTTGTATTTTTTATGATGTGACCATAAAACTAAAACATTTAGAATAATCAATTTTTAGTTGATAAAAAGCATTTCTCTCATTGTTCACTAATAAAGACCATGGCTAGATGATGAGACAATTGTATTGCACATTAGAATGGAACTTAATATCACTATCTTTCCATCTCTTACCTTGTATTGGATGTCATAGCCTAATTTTCTTTCCTTTGACCATCTATTCTTATATATACATATATACACACATACTAAATACATATATGTGTGTGTATATATTACTTTGCTCATTTCTTCTTCCAAAATAGAATCTCTTTTTGCCAATTCTAGCCTCTAATTTGCTATGTGGTTGAGGATCATACAAGTGTGTTCCTTAATTTTCAGTTAAGGTAAGTCACTAGTCATTCCTTTCCTCCTGTATTATGACAAGTACCTTCTTATCTATCACTCTTTTATGGAACAAATTGCCCTATTGACCAGCATTTTGGCCTTTCCACATCTGGAATGTTTGATGATGATTACTTGGAATTAATGATATCTTTTCTAGATTTGCTTACACTTTGTTTAATGTGGAATCTCTGGTTCAGGGAAGATGTTGTGTTTTGTGTTTTGTGTTTTGTGTATTTTTTTTTATACCACAGTAGCATCATTATTATTGTTGATAACTGAGCTGTCTAAAATATCAAACTGTAAGCTTTGATAGATTGATTAAAATAATTGGACTCATTTGAAACAAACTGCTCCCAAATACACCCTGCTATTGAGTACCTTACTAGGCAGAGTATATGAAGCAAATTAAATAGTTAAATGGGTCAGAAACTTCAAAAATTTTGCTGCACTCTGATATAATGGATCTTGCAGAAATCTGTGCTTTATACCGAATATGTGCTGGTGATGTGCTTCTGGGTAATCTTTATTGAACATTTCATTGTTATGCTTTTTCATAGTTTTACCTTCACAGTATACCATTGCTAGTCTCCCTTAACCATTAGTTAAATGTTAAAGCTATTTTAGAGGACAAGGTAGATTGAAACTTCATAAATGGGTGTCTTTGATTTCTTCTAAGCTCATAGATATAATCACACCTCAGTAGGGTTGTGCTTTACTTGGTGGAAGTCGTCTGAAACTTGAATATGATAATAGAAGCCTTATGTTATAATTATTGTAGAAAACATTTATAGATGAAAGAGAAAGAAGAGAGGGAGAGAGAAAAGTACATGAGAAAATATATACCATCTCCTTTCCTTATTTACTATCAAAAACTGAACCTAATTTTAGAGAAGCAAATCTATCTTTTAGTATTATTCTTTAATTGTAAAAATATCAGTGGCAAATGTATACAGAACGATACCACTGGATTTGAGTTTTAAACTAATATTTAAAAAGTAAATTTTAGGGGCAGATAATCATTTCTAAATTATCATTAATATACCTAAAATATACATGCACTGAAATTATATGCACAGTGTACTTGAAGCCACAATGGTAGGACAGTATGGTGAACTGAAGGTCGAGCTTTGGAGGGTGTTTGCAGGACGATGCCTCTTTGACAAAGCAGTCCCTAAGGCGTATCAAAGAATTTCACACAGTTCTTCCACAGTTCTGTGACATTTCACTGGAGGAAGTCACTTCTGTGAAAGTGAAAGTTGAAATTGTTGACATTAGTCAAGAATTCTCCTAGTCAGGGGAAAATCCACAAGTTCAGCAGAGATGAGCCTAACCTTTATTCACATGATAGTTTATGGTATTTTTTCTATTTATTTAATGTGTGTGTGTGTGTGTGTGTGTGTGTGTGTGTGTGTGTGTACGCGTGTATGTCTGCATGTGTGTATCAGAGGACACTGCGTGTTTTGTGGAGAACCAAGGGTGACTTTGGGAATCATCCTGGATTGCTTCTACCTCCTTTTTGATTCGCTCTGGGATTTTCCAGGATCTGCCCACCAAAGCCAGAAGTGCAGGCTGCTGGAAGTGCAGGCCGATGCCATCTCCACCTAGAGTTTTTACATGGGACCTGAAATCCAAACTCAGGACCTTCTGTTTGCAAGACAGAGTCTTAAGCCCTGAGTCACATCTCCAGCCCCTGTGGTATCTTTTATTACATAGTGTACTGTTGTGAGAATGATATGAAATGATAATGTTAGCTAGTAATACATTTAAGAGTTTAAAAGAGCATTTATGATGTATAAACTAAGCGCCTGCTTTCAAGTTTAATAAAAATTACCTTTCTTCAGATATCTACTTTGTCTTATTTCTGTTGAGATTTTTATTTCTGGTTATTCTTTAATAGTTTTGTGCATGTATCCAATTTGTTTCTCCTCCTCATTTTTTCCCCAACAAGTTTTCTTTGTGTGTGTGTTTGCCCACTGTTTTTAATAAAGGTGGACTATATTTGCATGCACCTGGCTACTTACTGCAGCTTGAGTGATTTGTCTGTGGCAACACACTGAACTCAGTGGATCCCCTTTCCTCGGCCATCATTAACCATCAGTATTCATTCAGAAAATGGTGATAACATATGAACTCTTCCCTCATCCACCTACTGCATTTTCAGTCATGATTCAAAGGATGTTGCCATGAAAGCAAAAGGAAGACAAGGAAAAACTGACCATAACTTTGTTTGTTGATGTGAAAACATGGTTAACAGACTATAATTTTGTTATAACCCACTCACAAATGTATATTTTAACCGTAATACAAGGCTCTTGCATTACCTATGATATTCCTGATGTCTTTTAGAGTTTTATTAATTTATGTGAATGATTGTGTCTACATTGTGATAAAGTAAATGTCATTATTGAAACACTTGTCTCATTGTATTAGAGGAAATGTTGGTGGTAGAGAGTAGCAGCAAAATCAATGGTCTCATTTCTAACTCATTTCCGGTGGTGGAAATGCTGATGTTTCTAGTTGCATCTAGGAAAGTTGTGAAACCTTAGATGAAATCTCTGTCTGGATTCCAGTTGCTTAGAGATAAATTCTTTTTTTTACAAACTCAAAGTTTTGGTGCAATAAGGAATTGATTTGAATAACACAATGTATAAAGTTCAAATTATATTCCTTTCCAAAATGTAGCAGAAAAGAAATCAGTATTTGGCTTGGAAACTTGCTTGCCTCCAGCAACTATAGCCGACTTGACTTCAAACCTAGCAAAACTTCAATAAGCAAGTAACAGTTTCACTTTCACTGATATTCAAAATGAAACTTAGAAGGTGAAAGCCCACAAATCACCCAGTGGCCAGAGAGAAAGCTTTAACTCTATGGAAGAGAAACAAAGATGTTCAGAATGTGGTTTCTCTTTGACTTGGCTCTGAAGTGTGGAAGTGGGTGTAGTTCAGGATTAGATTGCCTGAAAGGCAGAAGGCCACGTGTTCAATTCCCTACACAATAATAGCAAACAATAATAGCATATTAGTAATATCACATCGAACAGTGATAACTTAGCAAGGAGAAGACTTGAAAGGTTAAGGAGAGAATGTTGACCTGGAAGACAAAACCCATGATTTCTCAGTCTTGCTTTGTGCAATTCTGAGTAAAACAATCTCCTCCAACAGTTTCCAAATAGTTGAATTTAAAAAAAAAAAAAAAAAGTAGGGTTGGGGAGACGACTCAAGGCTTAAAACCTTTGGCTTGCAATCAAAAAAGGACTTGAGTTCTGATACAAAGATCCCTCGTAAAAATGCCACGTAGAAATGGCATTGACCTGTAATTCTGGCCCAGGAAGGTGGAGCATGGGAAATCCAGAACAAAGCAATATGGAGATAGAGTAATTCAGGGTGATTTTAGATGTCCCCCTTGGGCCTCCACAAAGTATGCCCCTCCCCCTTCCCCAAACACTAAAAATGAAAATAAAAATAAAAATGTAAAAACAAAATGAGGATTGGATTAAGTAAGATTAAGATTTTTTCCTTTGCATGTGTTTATATATGTATATATATATGCAGTATATGTATATGTGTTCATATTGTGTGAATGATGTATGTGTATGTACATACACATGTGTATGCTTTCATGGAGACCCTACTTTGAAAGCTCTCTCTCTTTTTTTTTTTCTATTGTGCCAGGGTCTCCTAACAGGATGCAGAGCTCATCAATTGATTAGGCTAGGAGCCAGCTTTCCTTGGGGATTCCTTATATTCTCTCCCAAATACTGGGGTGACAGGTGGCCATGACAACTACTCAGCTTTTACATGAGTTTTGGGCATCCAAACTTTGGTCCTTAATCTTGCTAGCCCAGCCTGCTGTCCCCTCTTCCCCCCGATCCTGACTAGACACTTGTTCTTGAATCTCTAAATAATGTATGACAGAATGAATGGTATTTAGTGACTTTTGTTATCTGTTGAATAATATGTTGGACAAATTGTGCCCACTGTTTAATTCAAAGGGATATGTCATAGAAGAAAGAATATATTGATATGACTTTGAAAATTGTAACTTTATTTTAAAAGTTTTGTAATTCAGATGAAGCAAAGAAATTCTTACAAAGAAATAAATATCTGGGCAATCTTGTCAATAAAGGTAGGAGATAGTGAACGTAAGTTTGATGACTGAGCAGGTGAACCCAAAGTGATGGATCAAAGAGAAAACATGTGATGTTATTTCCTAAGTCTTGTAATATCAGTGTCTTCAGATTTTAATAAGCAAGTCTGTTAAATGGACACAAGGCACTTACTTAGAGTTCACCCACAGTGATTCTGGACATTATAACAATTAAACTGTCTTCCTTTTATTCAGACTTCCTATAGTCTAAGTCTTCATAGAAGAAGCATATGAAAATAAGCTTCCTATATTGATTGTTTGTTATATGGGTTTTGGTGAGCTCAGAATTGTTAAAAAAGTGAGATAATGAAATGTAACAAAAAGTATATGCAGAAACCAGAGTTATTTCAATCTTAAGATCATACTAATACACCAAGAAACTTGTTTAAGGTTGCTTGGCTTTTGTAGCTTTTAGCAAATTTCTCCTCAAATTTAAGTTGGCAGCCATTTCCAACTCTTAAGAGCAACTGCATCTTGATTATTTTTTAGGTATAAATCAAAATACCTCAGTCTGATTTTAAGGTTGGTTCTGTCTAAAGATAACAGTCCTTGCTCATATTCAGTATATACTTCTACATTTGTTGGAATTCAGTAATTATATAATATCAATAATTAACAAATACCTAGAGATAGAAAATTCCTTCAGTTGAGTCATTCTCAGAAAAAATAAAGCTTTAGAGAATTAGAGGAGAAAGGAAAATCCAGATGACTGGGATGATGGAAGGTTCAGGGATAATGTAATGCTTTGGGGGTCTCTGAATCATCATAAACACAGTTACTTCTTTGGCCAGGTTATTAAAGCTGTTCCAGATTGTCTCAACTGTGCCAGAGGATGCACGTTTTATGAGCTCGAGGGGCACAAAATATCTTATCTAGGTTTCATATTCAACACTCATTATCTGTGATATGATATGTAAGATTAAAGAAATTCAGGATGCAAGTTTTCTAGATTTTAATTCTCTCTGCACAACTTACTGTATCTGTCACCCTGGGAATCAATGTCACTAAGCCTTCTTCTTGTTGCTATAATAATAATAATTAGTGATTATTAACTACTTGCATGCCAGACTTAAGTGCTTATATTAGTACTGATTCATTTGTTCCCCAGGATATGGTATAAGATACAAAATATTATTAATTTTCTTTCATATAGGTAGGTTTCAAAAATTAACTTAGGATCCATAACTTAGAAATAGAAGGGATTTCAACTTGGGATTTGAATCCATGAAGCCCGATCTAGTTTAGTGGTACCTTCTTTCCCATCTGCATGGGACTGGGAACACGCTGCTGTTCAAGATGGAGGAGAGATAACGGGCCTGCTTTGTGGGACAGGATGCTTAAATGAAGATCTATGTATGTATGAATCACGAAGTGTAATGTGTAGTGGAACTCAGCCACAAATTTCTATCACTTGGAAGTATGTGTTGTCAAATAACTTCCAGGATCGCTACAAGCATGTAATTGTTTCAACCCCACATGTTATATAAATGTAAAAGGTATTGAGAAACCAGATGTCTTGTGAGCAACAAAATAATGAGCGTGATATAAATAACATGGATATAAATAACAAGCTTTGATCTCCTGTCACTCTTTCTCTATTCCATGTTACTAATATTCAGTAATATATCCATTCATAATATAATGGTATGTATCATGAGAATATATCTTCTTCATAGTAGAAAGATGACTAAATACTTATGTGCACTTATGAAAATGATTTATTTAGAATTCTAACCCTTATTTGTACATCAACATTCAATAATTACACAGGGATTTTGCAAAATGATAAATCATTCTTTTGTTAGTATGAAGCATTAGGATGGGTGCTTTATATTTTAGGGATAAAATATAGCTCTCTCTCAAGCATATGAAAGATGCAGCCTGTGGCTGCATGCACCCTGAATATCTATACGTGTTACTCAACACAAAATTACAAGCTTATTTCAGACATAAGTTTTCTGTGATTCTGTTTCTGATGCTTAATTGCATGCTTCTCTAGTGTGAACTTTGTAGATGACAAATGTCCAGTTGCAGTGTCAAAAGACTGGACTTGCAGTATATTCTTTTCCTTTCTGAAAATATCTTAAATTATTTAACATCATTGTGCTTATTGACTGAAGAATGGTTGGAAGAAAAAGAAAACCTGATCATATATGCTCAGGAATCAAAAGGGACTTATAAGTAAGGGTGGTCCATTTGTGAACGGTGAAAGATGATCAATCACTGGCCCATGTAGCTGCTGTTCAATCCTGCTCACAGTCGGAATCAATTAGCCCCTAGAATTGGAAAGCCGATTTCGACCAATCCGATCCATGGGGACACCAACACGCTTTTTTGAGTGATCTGCTGCTTTCCTGAAACAAACAAAGTATAGTATTTTCAATCTGGAGTTCAAATTATCAGTCAATACTTTTGTCTTCTGTTTGGTGCAGATTCTCAAGCTTAACAAACCTACCTGATTCAAACTGAGGTAGAACCCAGGAATCCCCAGGTGCCATCAGTATATTAATCAGTTAGTGCTGGCATGCGCAGACCTTTCCTGTCTGAGGGGTTCATTCTTTCTTACTTCCTGAGGACTGGAAAGCAGTCGGAATGAGTTTGAGGGGAATGGGGACATGGAGAGGAAACCCTGGAGATGCTGCGACTGAATCAGGGTCAGGGCTACTCGACAGAGATCTAAATGTGGAAAGCTCCTTGTTGACTTATACACACAAAAACATCAATGCCTTTTTCTGCTCACATTCAATAAGTTTTTCTTTTATAATTTAGTGTCTCTACTACAGAAAAGAAGGAATATTATGCGTGGATGATATCAGGCATATACAGATTAAACTTTATTATCAATTGAACAATTTTGGAATGGGAACAAATCTTTAGCTGTGCTTTGACTCAATGCAAGGATATTTGTTCTACTTTTTGAAAATGAACTGTAACAAGATTGTCAGTTTTTAAAAACCACAACCTCAGTGACATGAGACCTTTTGTAAGATAACATTTTTCAATGCCCTTAAAGAATTAAAAAGAGATTTGGTTCAGGATATTTCCAACAGAATTTTTTTTTCTTTTCTGTAAATGCTAGAAGTGAACAAAAACATCAATGCCTTTCTCTGCTCACATTGAATAAGTTTTTCTTCTACAATTGAGTGTCTCTACTACAGATAAGGTACTTTTATGTGATCATCTTAGGATAAATAAATCAGAAATACTGTTTTCTTTTTAATTACAAACATTTCATTCAAAAAAAATTGTTCCCTATAAAAAGTTATTTAACTCTTAATCCAAGCTGTTATTTTCTTTTGATGTGGACAGAATGATGACTTACCACCAATGTCCATTTTCCAGAGTCATAAATATGTCAAATTACAGACAATGAGTTTGTAAATAAGTTGAAATTTAAAGACCTTGAGATGTAAGGATTAAATTGGCTAACAAGGAAGAGCCTGGTATCTACTTTCAGGCGTTCTTAAAAGCAGACAATGAATGAAGACCAATGGACAAGAAAGCGGTCTCTGAGGAACTCCATCCATCATGCAGGCCTTGGAGACAGAGAGAGGATCGTAAGTAAAGGAAAGGACCCCTGGAGCCTCTGTCCTTCAAGTACAAGAAATATTTTAATTCTGTCAGTGACTGGAATGGGATAAATTATCTTCTCTCTTGGAGCCTGTCGGGAAGAAGATGACTGGTGGACACCTGAACGTCACCTGCGGACAGCTGGCACAGGAAAGAGAGAGCACAGAGTGATGCATGGATGGGGGCATATTGGTGCCACCACTGGCTGGAACTCAATCTTATGACTCTATCCAGCCACAGAGGGGATGAGGAAAAGTACCCTGAAATGATGTGTGCTGTATGATGAGGGGCACTGGACTCTGACCTACTGAATAGTATAACAATAATTTGTACTATGATAGCAACAGAACCCAAATGCATTTGTCTTGTGTTTTTAGGAATTATGTTGCTGTGTAATGGAACTAAGAAATGCAAAGTGTTAAAGTGATATGATTCTCCCCCCCCCTCCCCAACTGGCTTTAAGCCATACATTTCTTTATTGACCTTTCTAGCATTAAAACTCCAGGAAAAGTGGAGGCAGAAGCTGCCCTTGGATGAAGGAGAATGCTCAGGGGACTTCCCAGACAAGGAGGAAGAGGAAGTGAAAACTCAGACCCTCCCAGGTGTTAAAATGGGGAAGAAAGAAGCAACTGAGGACAATGGGGGTACAGATGGTACCTGTGCTGTCCCCAGAGCCCCTTCAGATTCGCATCACACACACACACACACACACACACACACACACACACACACACACACGAAAATAAATGAAATCACATATCCCTTGGTCCTGCTACAATTGAGCTTTAAAAAATTAAGGTAAAAGGAATGGAAGATGCATTTTTTTTCTTGCTTTGTTGTGGTCGATTTTTTTTTTGTACTCAAGCAAATGAGAGGGAGTTGTGATTGCATGGAAAACAAAATAAATCAACTTCCTCCATCCCAGTCCATTCTCTCCTTCATTCATGGCATCCAAGTTTGCTGTAAAAAAAAATGCTAGAAGCCAAAAGACAAAGCATGAGCTAGAATAATTGTGTTACTTAATGTTACTAAGTGAGTGCTTCTCTAAGGGAGTTTCCGCAATTCCGTCATTCTAAACTATTCTTTAATTTTGACTAGATTTAGATACCACCTACTGCTTCCATTTTACTGAGATTGCTTACTCATTTAATACACTTACTTGTTAAGTAATATTTAACTGCATTTGTGTTTGCCCTTTGCACTGGGAGGATGATACAGTGCGAATGGGACTTTGTAGCTCTCCATGTCTATGTTTACATTGAAAGGAGCTATGAGGTAACAGACATGAGGACCTAACATACATCTTTAACAGATTCCCTTTTACCAAGCTAGCTGAATCATCTAAAATTATTTTATTTCCTTATAATTCATCTTTTATAATTATCAGATTAATAAAAACAATTTCTGACAAATCAACCAAATTATTCATGTGGAAAATTACCCTTTGCTCTGCATCTCCCTGCATAGTTGTTACCCAAGGGCTTTCAGATACACTAAGATTCCTCATTGAAGAGGAATTGACCCTGTGGGTAGATAAGAGACTCAGTTGGTACATAGTTATTAGTTGTAGATACCTAATTACTTTGATCAATTACAAATTCTTACAAAATTTAAAAACACACATATCAATACTGGACCTGTAAAAAAAGTTTTAGCACTTACAGAAAAACAATTATTTTCAGAAAGTTCATGAATGTCACAATAGCTCACTAGATTAGAGAAATGCTGTAAAATCTATACCCACTGAGAAATCAAAAGATAAGCTGGTAGGTTTTTGAACATTTCTGTTGATTTTAATTATTCACATAATAGTCTGATACTCTGTCTCCAATGCATTGTCTGGACTATACAGTGTGCGCAGAGTAACAGGGAAATAATCTTTACCAAGTAGGAAAGCTGTATTTTCTGCCTATTGAGCCCTCTTGTGGCAAAATGGAAGTATGACAGGACTTACATTCGATGCATTTGCAGCAGTTCACTTTTCTTTCTAAAATATTCTCGAAGAAGTTTAAAGATGTGACTTATATATCAAAGTAATATTAAACAGAATATTTGGTTTGTTTATTTCAAGTGCAACTTTTATATTTACAATAAAACATGGATTCTTTTTGTCTTTGTGTGTGTGTTTATATTTTGCTTGTGGGGGTAAGTAAGTGTACGTATATGTGTGGGTGTATCTGCGCATGCGTGCGCGCCTGTGCAGGAGGGCATTTGAGTGTGTGTGCCTGTGGAGGCCCAAGGATGACATCGGGATTATTCTAGATGGTTCTACCTTCTTATTGCTTTGCCTACCAGGACTAGAATTATGGGCAGTTGCCATATCTGCCTGGCATTTTTATGGAGATCTGAACTCAGGTCTTTTTGCATATGAGACAAAAACTTTGACCCATGAGCCATCTCACAATCCCCTAAATATACATTTCTTATGTGAAACAGCATTTCTTTAATGTTTTGAATCATGGATGCCTCTATTTTTAAAAAGTCTAGAACGTGCTTTTTTTAAATTTTTTTTTATTATTATTTATTCAACGAACCACCATGGACGCCTCCACCTCCTTCTGCCCCGGGATTCACAGGCTCCGCCCTACAGGACCAGAAGCGCAGGCCGCCCCCCGCTTCCGCCTGGCGTCTATACGTGGGATCTGGGATCCGAACTCAGGACCTTCCGCCTGCAAGGCAGAGGCTTATCCCCTGAGCCACCTCTCCAGCCCTAGAACGTGCTTTTAACATTGCAAAAGACAGTTTAAAAAGTTGTCTTTAAGCATCTTAATGCCAGTTCCCATATGAAGAATAACTGGTCAGTCATCTCTGCTTGGCTTGAAGAGAGTGAAAGAGATGTACTTATGAAACAGACTGTTACCAGGGTGTGAGGTCTCCCAGTCATCCCTCCCATTGATGACTCAGGCCCAGGGGTATTCCATATGCTCAAGCTTAGTGGACTTACTCTTCTACTTCTCTTTATCATATGATTTATGTATCTGTTCTGCAAAAAATGATTTATTTTGGCAGTTTTGGAATTATACTTAAAATAATTGCATACTGCAAATCTAATAGTCAACATAATTCTTATTATTAATAATGTTAATAATATTAGCAGTACTTAATGATATTGTTAATGTTAGTACCATATTATTAGATATGGGCTATGCACTTGAGGTTTGCCAAGAAAAAAATCTGGTAGGTAGCCAAGTAAGATGATGGATAGGTTAATTAGGTCTTCTGTGGCAATAATTTACAAGATTTCCCTCTCTCAAAGCATTGATTTTGTTTGTCACTCATTCTGTACTATAACTAGAAATATGAAAGGAATAATATATGAATTCTATCTTTATTCCAACCATGACATGTGTAGCTATTGTTGCTGTTTTTCCTTACTGCATAGTATTTCAATTAACATTTGTCTATTCATTTTACTATACATGAAAGTCTGAGGTGTTTCCTTTTAAAGTGTTGCTATGTAGTGATGTGTGCACGCCTTTGTACCTACCTAAGGATTTCTCCACAGAATACATTCAGAAGTTGATAGCTATGATTATACTTAGTTTTATTACCTAGTTGCAGACTGCTTTCCAAATTTGAACTAATTTATACATGAGAGCAAAATGTTATACATTCTGTTGCTACAAAATGCTCTCTCCTGTGATATTTTTAATTCTGAGCATCTGGTGCATTGTTAAATATCTTATTTTTGAAAATATTTTTAATTTTATTATGTGCATGCATGTATACCTGTGTGTGCATGGACACACGTCATAGCATATATATAAAGGTTAGAGAATAACTTCTGAAATCAGTTCATTCCTACCATGGGCTCTGGAGACTGAACTCAAGTTTTTCAGGCTTGTGCCATAAGCACTTATACCAACATGGTTATCTTGAAGTCCCCTTCTGTCTTTAACTGATTTATGACAATGTTATTCAAACCACCCATCTTGTCATTGTCTGTTGGCTCTCTTCTTCAGAAAGTTCCTGCTTAACTCTGTTTTTTTTCCTGTTAGTTTGCTTTTCTTTGAAATATTGGTTGGTAGCAGGACTACAGAATCTCTAAGTATTAGAGACTTTTGTCAGTTCTACATATTCAAAGCAGTTCAACCTCAGTCAGCAGCCTTCCTTGTTCTTCTATGAGAATCTTTAATGCTGGTGTCAATACTTTGACATCTTGTTGAGCAAATCATCTTTAATACCTAATAACAGAAGCAACGTGTCAAACTTTTTGGAAATTTTTCACAGAATTAATGAATTAATAATTGTAATTACAGAATTAATTAATTGTAATGAATCTATGGCATAAGTTAGTTTGGAGAAAACTGAATTCTTACTGTTTTTATCTTGCCATTAAAGATGATTGTCATTTAGGTTATGCTTAATATCTTCAAATAATCATAGTTTTCCCATAAAGACCACTCATAGCTTATTGAATTTGTGCTGTTTTAAGCAATACCACTAAGAATATGTGTGCAGAGGTCCCTTATTTGGCGCAAAAGTTTCATTTGATTTGGAATTTATCAGTGATTTTAGTTGTAAATGGAATTTAATCACCTTGAATATTTTTTCTTCCTCTAATAGAAGGATTTGTTAACTGTGTTAGTTAATTTTAAAGAACAAACCACCTTTATGGATGATCCAACGTGATAATGGTGTATTTTTTAAATATACTATTGGTTTGGTTCTGCTATTATTTTGAGGGGAATTTTGTACTTACAGTCATGAAAGAGGCTGTATTTTCTTGTTCTCACGCTTCATGGTTTTGGTGTTTAGATAGTTCTATTCTCATTAAATGGGATGAGGTTTATACTGTCTTTTTTTTTTTTGAGGTTTGTTATGCCTTTAATTACATCATGGTTTAAGAACATGTTCTTTATGAAAACCATGCCTCTAAAGTTTATAAAGCTTACTCTGCAGACTGGCAGCTCAGCAATTTCACGTGTAAATGTCGGTTCAAGCATACACACTCTTAGGTACAAAACCTTCTACTTATCCTATTTGTGGTTTTGAGTTCCAGGGAGAGAAGTTTGGAATCAGGGTGCAGACGTGTTCCCTAAAAACTGTAGTCAGAGTCGCTGTTGCATTTAAAGCAAATGAACAGTCTCTTGGAGTAGAGATCTGCCTCTGAATACTGTAGGAACTTTGATCAGTGAAAGAGGGAACTGTCATCAAACAGAAGTGAAATGAGTGTGGCTGCTTGTCTGCAATGCAAGCCCTCAATAATTCTCCCATGATGTGGGATCCTTTTGCCTTGGGCAGAGTTGACTTCAGAAGCCAGCAACTAGGCAGAGAGAGGGTTACCATGTGAAGTCATGAAGGCTGCCGACCTTCTGCTTTGCCGGCAGGATTACTGTCTGAGGGAGAGAGGGAGCCAGCTGCTATTTATGAAGTACACACTAAAAATCCTATAAAAAGGATTGCATTGCAGAGAATTAAAACCTCTTGCTAACAGCCTGTGGGGAACAGTCTTCCTGCTGGTGTTGAAGTGAGTGGGCCATTCTGGGAGTGGATATTGCTGCCTCAGATCAGCCTTCGGATGCTGGGAGCCATCTCAGACATAGTCACTGTGACCTTTTAGAGAAGTTGGGCCAGAAGCACCTGGACGATTGTTTCCATTTCTGATGAACAGAAAGGACATGAAAGCAGCCATGGCAGGGCTGCTCAGAGAGAGATAACATCACAGAGAGGTTGATGGCTAACACTCATTAGAAAAGAGACCACACCCATGCTGGAGGTGCTAGGAGAAACTTAGGAACACATGAAAGCAAATATTCACCACGAATCCTGTCATCTTAATAAGTGTCATTTAAAAATTCAAGTGTAGAATTAAGAAATCGCAGTGGGGCACTGAAACACAGCTGACTAACTTCAAAGAACTAACATCTAGAAGACCAACAAGAGCCTGAGAAGGAGGAGAAGAAAGTAGCTGATGTCCTTAGACTCACGTCTGGATTTTAATATAGAGACTTAAACTTTAAATCCAAGGATAATATATTATTTGTGAAAAGGTCTTTTTAAGTAGCCAATCAATCCTGCTTTTGCCTTTCTAACAGACACTCAAGAATAACAGAGAGATAAGGTAGAACAGATCGATGCAAGTAAATAAAAATTCCTGTTCATTACAGACTAAACTGAATGTAGAATATGGTTAGACATCTGTGCTTCAAAGAGCATCTCTGCTTTCTCTGTGGGTCAGAAAAGTTAACATGTGTACTCTTGGTATTCTATGAAGACAGGAAACAAGATTAGCTGAATATACTTCTTTCTTCTTCACACACTGACCCACTGACCCGTTGACCAGTGGGACAATGGGTGGATCTTTCACTGACAGTAGTGCCTCTTCATGGAGCTGGAGAGATGGCTCAAGGGGTTAGAAACTTTGCATCACCAACAAAAGCACCTGAGTTCAGATCCCCAGATCCCACTTTAAAATGCTGTGTGGAAATGGTGGCGACCTGAAATTCTGGTCTTGGAAGGTGGAGACTAGGAAAACCCCAGAGCAAAGCAATGATAATTCCTGATGTCACCATCAGGCCTCCAAAGGTGCTTTCTGGTGCACACACACACATAACACACACACTCACACACGCTCATGCATATATACAAGGAAAAAAAAATCTTTTGATCTTGCTTTTACAATGCTTCCTCAAAGGTAGGAAACTTCCTTAAACAGATTCTATTACTGTCATCGTTAAGCACAGGTGTCAACTTGACCATTGAGGGTTTGAGCTCTGGGTACAGTTGTAGAGAGCTGATGATTGAGTTAAGCTCAGAGCAAACCTGCAGGAGATTGTCTAGCTTATGGGGAAGGCCCAGCCTATGATGGGTGGGATTAGGCCCTGAAGAGGTGAATAAAATACTGAGAGCTGGTTGAGAAAGTTAGCATCCTTCTGTATACTTGGCCAGGCATGCTGGTCTGACAAGTAAGGATTGTCCATCTCTCAGCCGTTATGCAGTGATGGTGTGGCCAGTTCCCTTGTCCCTGGTGTTGTTGATGTATGCTTTCCTGTCAAGCTGGACTAAGAACTGTAACCAGAAATCGTAAGAGAATAAACCCCTCATTCCCTTAAGCTGTGTGATGGTCATTTATCAGCAACCATGCAGGCTGACTGCAACAATTACAGTCTGATGATGTTGACCTAGATGGAAGGTCGTCTTGTAAAGTATGATCTCTAGGAACTGGAAGATAAGACAAGTAACCTATAAAGAAACCAAGATCACAGAAATAAAAAGCAAACGAGGGCTGGAGAAATGGCTCAGAGGTTAAGCCTATGCCTGACAAGCAGAAAGTCCTAAGTTCAGATCCCAGGTCCCATGTAAAAAATGCCAGGTGGAAACAGCGACTGCCTGCATTTCCAGTTCTGGTGAACAGAGACTGGGAAATCCCAGAGCAAAGCAAACAGGAGGCAGAAGCAATACAGGATGATTTCTTGTCATCTTTGGTCCCCCATAGGACATACAATGCCCTCTGATATACACACATGCACACACACACGCACGCTTGTGCGCATGCACTGTGCACAAAAACAAAAACATGAGATGGATGTCCCCATAAAGTGACTGGGGTGGGTCTCACTGGGGAGGTGCACTGGTAGAGATGTGGGAGCTTGGTGGGCTTGGTCCATGAGCATCCTTGAGGGTCTCATGAAATTCCAAAAGTTGCATGTAGAGAATGAATTTCTGGAGGAGTTCCACATGTTGTAAACCTACTGTACTGAGTAATACTGTCCTTTGGGGAGAAAGTATTAAACCTTCATGAATGCTAGGGAAGAAGAAAACATAAAAGACAGGGTCATGATGTGGGGAGAAAAGAAGGCAGCACAGAACAGTCAGTGACCACTATGGCCAGGATCCTCATGCCCAAGGGCATTTCCCGCAGCTCAGCCAAAGTTGGTGACTAAGCGGAGGGAGGCCAGTCAAAAGGGCAGTGCACTCTACATCCTGTCCTGTTTCCCACATGTGAAATGGAGCCCATTTCAAAGTACATCCTTGGGGCATCACCAAATAAAACCTGGAAAACATGAGCCAGGTGATGTCCTCTCTGGCTGAGGTCTGGTACAATACTTCACAGTGGGTGAGAAAGGACATGAATATCAGGATCTTCATGTAGGAATTAGGGCTGTCATCAAGAAATGCAGCCAGAGCCTAAGATTGAATCTGACATCACTTTACTCTCATGTAGACCCTGGCTGACTGAGGACAGAAACCCTGTGTCAGTGGTATGGCCACTTTTAAGTACATTTGCTCAATGCATATAATACAAGTGAGGATGACTACTCCTGACCTTGGAGAAACTTTTTCCTTATGGAGCGCTTTAGTGTCTTTATAGGAAATACCTTGAAATGGACTTGAAGCTAAACAGTGTGATGTGTAGTTTATAGCCAGGAAATCTCAGGAAGATCATTTTATCTGTCTGAAAGCACACCAATAAGATGCAAAATGAGAATCACAACACCTTCCTTGGGTGTCATAAAATATAAAAAAAAACCCTAATGAATCAGAACGTTAATCTTAGATTATATATTTTATATTATTTGCTTACAGTCCCAAATGACAGAGGGAAACACAATTAAACTTAAAAGGAGTAGGTGGCAGATAGTTTCCCTTGCATTCTAAAGTGAAATGTTGGACTAATGAAGCACTGGAGGATGTTGATGCAAAGTCATTCTTTCCAATCTCAGCCCAATAAAAGGATTAATGGTGAAGAGCTGAAGGAGAAAGCATTTCTTGGGAGCAAGGTCCCAGAGAACAGCCATGCCATTCTTCCCCTTTCCAACACAGGAAGACCTCGGAGAAAGCCACCAACAGAGCCTGGCACAGAGCCTCCCGGAACGGTGTCTGCCTGACCTAAAGAGCAAGGAACTGTAAGAACAGCCCCGATGTCATAAAGAGGGGGCTGTGTGACTTCTGACCACAGTCAAGAACGTGGGTGTGTGCATGGAGCTGGGTTAGCTTAATGACCAAAGGAATGCACCCCAGGGGCTTTCTGCCTGCTGTGATGGGTGAGGTTCATTCAACAGGATGCTGACTGTGCTCCTAGGGGAAATGCTATGAAGACTGGGGGGATGATACCCCCTGCATCTTGATCTGCTTGAAAGGCAACACTGCCAGAGGCTTGGGTGCTTATAACAAGGCTCCTAGAGTGGACCCAGGATGCACGGAAACATTCCATGTCAAGGAACCGACTTTGGCGATTTAGAAAGGTCAGAATGACTGAAGCAAGATCCTGAAAGTGCCAGCCAAGTAAAGCTCACAGCTCCTTGGCTGGAGTACAGCTGACGCAGTCTCCTGCAAGGCGGTGTGGAAAGAAGATGATGGTTACTGAACATGGCCTCCTCTCTCTGCAGCTTTCCAGGTAGAAAGGGCCCAAGCTGGGTGAAGGGAAGCTTTCCCAAGATTCAGGGGGATGTGGAGACTGATGGACAGGAATAGACATTTTGATTATTGAATTTTAAAAAGTAAATGCAAGCAGAATGATGATTACATAGTTGTGACGAGTAGGGCTTTGGGTCTTGATTCCCCCAGGTTGGCTTGAATGCATGTAGGTAGGTTGTCCAATTGCTTTTCCGTGTATGTTCTACGCACTTCTTCAAAGAGCAAAAAACACTTCTAGAACAGAGCATTTAGTGATCCAGATGTGTAAAATGTGTGTGATGTGTGACATCTTCCATCTACTAATTATATTTATGTTGACTGCTCCTCATTGACTTTTATCTCACAGAAGGTTGACCTTTTGGCTCACCTAAAAGAACTTCTGTTTCCTGGCTTACCTTACAATCAAGTCATTAGTGGCCTGGGCAAGCAAGCTCTCATGAATGCTTCTTCCTGTCTTCTCTGAACTGCATGGAAAAACCTTCCCTAAGTTATTCCAGAATGAAGGCCTGGAGGCCATTGCTTCTCTCTAGGCACCTGACTCTTCCCAACTTGCCTTCTGGTGTGCAGAAACTCTTACTTCTCTATGTGCTTAGGCCAGTGCCCAGACCTGTTGTGCTTCCACCATGATTTGTCTATAACGAGGGTTTGGAAATAGCTTCTTGCTAAATAATTTTTTTTTCTATTTCAAGGGCCAACAGTCTCAGGTTGAAACTCCAATGAACATGGTGAGAATACTTTCTTCACTGAACTCCAAATATTAGTGGCAGTACCCACGTTGAGAATATTTAATAGATCCATACTGGAATACACTATAATGCTGTGTCATTCTCAAAATATTTTTGAAGTCATGTGAAAGTGTTCTTTAGAAAAAGTCAAGGTTAACCATCACTGTTAGTAACCAAGTGCTGTTCAGGTAGTAGATACAGTTTTCTCAGGGATGTGGTCAGGCCTGCTTCCTTCTGTCTGGCAAGTTGGGTGAACATTCATTTGTTTCTGACTTTAAATATGAATGAAAATGAGGATATAACTTAAGATTTGAAAGCATAGATGAAAAACAGTGTGTCACACATACAAAAAGAAGTAAGAGAGAAGCTGGCTGGAGAGAAGGGGGGATGGAAATGAACAGTAAGAGGTGCAATACATAGATTCATTTTATTTATGTATGAAAGTGTCAAAGAATAAGCGAATAAAAAAGACATGGTTGCATTTACCCTGAGAATTAGAGTAATGTACCACCCCTGCATCTGAAAATCAACTTAGTTTCCTTGTCAGATGAAAACATATGTTAAATAAAACAAAATAGAAAGCTAAATTATATAAAATAGGCAGTCACTTACTTAATTTTACCATGATCTGACATAGACTTTGCTCATTTGGCTTTCTTGCTCTTAAAATGTTTTTTCCAAGCTATTCATTCATCCTGTTTTCATCTCTTTCCTGAATATTATAATAATTTATTATTAAATAATGCATTTCATACACTTGAGATATAGTGTATTTGAACTCAGGTTGTGGATTCATATAAACCAAATCTGTAAACATTGACAGGAAAAGGCTAGTTTTCATTCACTAATTTGCAACTGAAATACAGAATTTACTTCATTTATGCATGTAAGAAACAAATCACAATGCTGTTAAGTACACCTCGGCCTTTGTCATAAGTAGAAATCACAGACTCTGTATCAAAAATAGTAAAGTGGAAAGGTGATGAAGAATGATTCACAATATCAACATGTGTCTCCATAGGTATATGTGAGAACATATGAGCACATGCAAGCAACCCCCCATAAACATAAGAAAATAGAAAAAAACCAATCTTGTAGATATGATAAGTGGGGAGTCTTATTCTCCATTAGAAGGAACAGATATTGAGAACATAGAAATTCAATTAAGCTTGGAATGACTATTTTCTAGTACTGAGAATTATTCAATATTTCTTTGATCATTAACTGAAGGGGAAAACTAAAAGGAATTAACTTTGATCATTAACTGAAGGGGAAAACAAAAGGGAATTATTCTACTTTTCTCATATTGATTGACAACTTACAAAACATTTACATTTGATTTTTACATAAATAAGTAATCATATCTATTTTGTGGAGAAATAAGTGGATGATGACAGAGGATAACTCTGTACAAGTCCCATGGCCAGAAAGGAGCAAAAATTTGAGCTCAAAGAGTGTTTTGACAACAAATTGTAAACATTCTTTACTACTTCTTGCTATGGAAGAATGAGTTAATTTGCATATTTTAGAAAGCTCTGTATTATTGATTAAATAACAGTACTATTCTATGTCCATTACACAGCAAACTCAAGTGACGAGACTGATCAAACATGGATTTTTCTCCTCATCTCCCATATGCTATAATGTCCACCTTTGAATGTACATTCAACAAGACCTACCTTAGAACCACAGAACTAAGATTTCTGTGCATTGAACCAGTCACATTGACCCCCAAAACATCTACATTCTGATCTTACCCCTCAACCCTTCAGCTCAGTTTCTGTTTATTTAAGGTCAGATTTCTAACCGTAATGTAGAATCTGAGCCTAGAAAGAATCAGACAGGAAGTTTCCTCATCCACTTACCTCTGTTTGCCTTTGTGCTCCACAGAGCCAGCTGAGAGTCTGTCCAGGGGAGATCCAAAGCCAGAGAAGCTCCTCTTCTTCTTGGTCTCGAACACATCATTTTCCAGGGACACCAGTTCGTCCAGGAGGAGGAGCTTGGCTGACAAGCCAGTGGCCGATTTCTCTTCCCTGACAGTGGGTGGTGGCTGTATATCTGGCCCTTCAGAATCACAGGCCTGCGGGACAAATAGGGGGGACGCTGGATATTTTCTATCATTGGATGCACAGTATTTTATGTCTCATGGCTAGAGAGATGGTGGAAAATGTCTGAAGGGAAAAAAAATCCAAGCTTGTTTCTACAATTTAACATGTTCACTAATTATTGTTTTCCCCATAGAACTGCATCTTCCTTCCTTTCCATCCCCAGAATGCTTCACCTAAAGTTTTTTCAGCCTTTTCTTCATTGCATTTTGCCTCATCTCAGATCTGCTATAGTGCATTTATATCCCTTGTACTGCGCTAAGGAATAAGAAAACAATAGTTCTATTCAGTGCCTAACGTTGGGCTACTATAGAGACCCTTCCCTCCTGGAAAGAACAGCCCCATTTCATAGCAAGGTGCCTCCAAGTATACATGCTCTTCTCTCCTTCTAAAATGCGCCCCCCCCCCCGGGCTTCCCACTGGCAGGATCTGGCTCCCCTGCATATTCTTCAGATAATTGGACCTATTCTCTCATAGGATATAAACTCCCTAGCTCATGCCCCTAATGTCTCCCTAGTTGTACTGTATGTATGCTGAAGGAAAAAACACCCTGCTGCTGTTCCATCCACTTGTGCACTCTGCTCCTGTAATAAATCTCTTGCATGAACACGGCCTGTCGTCTTTGCTTGTGCCAGACATTGGAGCAGGGTCCCCTGAACAAGCCCCTTTCACCTGTCTGGTGTTTTGCTCATAAACCTATATGTATTTCTGATATTTACAGAATGATTTCTTGGTGCAGAAATCTAAATGTTCTGTTTTCCTTTATGGTTTACTAATTATTTATTGATACAAGACACTAAAAGCTTACCATATTAATGTCTTGCATTAGATTTCAGAGGTACAAAACAGTTTATCTGAGTGTTTGTGGAATCTAATATCTCCTTTCATGTGACTTATTAATCAATATTCATTAGTACACATAATGTATAGAGCTAGCTCAATAGCTATGTAGTTACAGATAAAATTGGTTATTATCAGATATCTATAGTCTCTTTTTATACTTCACCCAAGTCATAAAAGTATGGGTGTCTGGTTTATGAAGCCTCTTTTTCATTTCTTAGGCCCAATAGGTGGATTTTTTAAAAAACATTTCTATTAATGATTCCAAGCTCTGTAGCCTGAGACTATTTCCTGTGGGAGGAAGCTTTTGCTCTGGGGAGTTTCTTTCCTTCCTTCCTTTAGCCACAACTGCTGAAATGATGCTACAAGCAAAAGAAAGAATTCCCAAAGGGACATCAAAGACAAAAGTGAGACAAATGGCAAAGGCAGGAGGCAGGAAAGAAGGACAGAAAAGGCAGGATCCACAGAGACAAGAACCCACAGAGACAAGAAGCTGCAGAGAAAACGCAATGGAGCTGCCCCTCAATGGTGGTGGCTGTGACAATCACCATGGCAAAGCAGGCAGCTGAAATGTTCTGCATGAGAGTGTGAAGGAAAGGAAGAGAAACGACCCAAGTAATGGGAGGTGAAAAAGAGCAGAGGACTGAGACTGAAGAAAAATCACTGACTGCACAGAAAAGTGGCCTGGTTGTTCTCAGGAGAACCCAGAGATAGCTACCAGGCCTTAAAGGCTGAGGATTTCTGACACCCTAAGACCAGAAGTCAGACATTAAGTACATCAAAGTCTGGGGAATCCAAACTTCCTAGGATTGTACCAGACCTACAACTCTTGGTACCATACATCTAAAGGTCCTGATAACAAAAATCTGCGTATCAACTTTATGGTTGAGAACTGAGCCTTTGGGCACACCTATGAAGTATTTATTTAATGTAGGTCTCTAAGCAAGGCTATAAGAGATTATCTAACTGATGTGGGAAAACCTAATTCAAATGGACATGACCATTCCTGGACAGATAGGATGGAAAGAAAATTGGTTTGCTTTAGCAGAATGGCAACCTAGAGAGCATGACTGGGTCCTCCTCTTCCTCCTTCTCCTCTTCCTCCTCCTCCTCCTTTCTCTCTCTCTCTCTCTCTCTCTCTCTCTCTCTCCGTTTTGTGTGGATAAAGTGGGTCAGTTTTCTCAGTTCCTTATGGTGATGTTCCTGCCATAACTGAGACTTAACATCATAATCTGAAATAAACTGCTTAGTTCCCTAAATTGTTGGATCATACATTCGTTATATCAATGGAAATGTAAGATTAAGACATTTAATTTACTTACATATAGCAGATCTTATGTAAGCCTGGAAGACTATGATTTAAACCTAAGAAATAGCTTCTGCTTTGGAAAAATACAGTTATTTTCTTTTTTATTTTGGGCCTCTATGTGTATGTATGTATGCATGTGTGCACATGTGAATGAATGTGTGTGCTTGTGAGCATGTGAAAGTCAGAGGCTAATGCCTATAACACTAGAAAGGTTCACACACTGCCAACCCTGGCTGGCTGTCATCACTACTTGGCTTGTTGTTGTCAGAAGCCGAGGGCTACAAAAGCTGCCAGAGACAAGCACTGAAAAAGGCTTTCACTTTGGAGAGCACACTCTAAAGAAAGCAAAATGGCCAGGTCAGCTGACTGGGAGCAAAGGCATCTTTCAAAAGTCCTTTGAAGGAGCTGAAGATATGGTTCAGGGGTTGTGATTCTGCCTCACAAGCGGAAGATCTCAGGTTCAGATCCCAGATCCCAGGTCCCACACAAAAATATGCCAGGCAGAAAGGGCAGCGGCTAGCACTTCTGAGCTGGATAGGTGGAGCCTGGGAAATCCCAGAGCAAAGCTAAAAGGAGGTAGAAGTAATCTAGGATGATTCCTGAAGTCACCCTTGGGTCCCCCCACAGGGACACACAGTGCCCTCTGATATACACACACACACACGCACACACACACACACACACACACACACACACACACACACACACACAAAGTAAAAAAAAAATCCTTTTGATTTTTCCAATTAGAACAAATGCAAAATTGAGTTTTGTTTCCTTTTTTGCAGACACTTAGAACCCATACATCTTAGAACCCATACAAAGTTAATCTTTCTATAAAATAGATTTCAAACTTTTACTTTACCCAATTCAGCATGCTTCCAGTCAGATCAAATGAGTCAAATGAACTTCCCTTTGTGGCAGTCCTTGCAACTCTTTTTCTCTGTACTTCAGTTGTGGCATCAAGGAAAACATTTACATTGCAAGAAAATATTTAGCCAAAATGACATAAAATTTGGCATGTAAACAACTTTAGATTTTTATGTAACAGCACTCCATCCTTTTGCAGTTCATGTAGTTTAAATATGTTGACATGATTTTAAGACCTTAAATTTTCACTAAATGCTATTTTTTCCTGGTTTGAGATGTACAAATTTTGTTATTTTGAATTTTTTTTCAATTTTTTTCTGAATTCCTTTTTTTCTCCCACATTTTATTTTTTCCTAATCATACAAGCTCAACAGGTACCCCCAATCCTCTCCCTCCTTCCTCCCTTCCCCAGTCATCCTCCTTGCATTCTCCCCTCTTCCCCTCTTCCTTTCATCCTCCTCTCTCCTCCACCCTCTCCCAGTGTCCCCCTTTCTCCCTCCCATCCCCTGGAACATCCTTTTGTGTGATTGCCAAACTTCCCTCTGAGTCCTCCACCCTAGTTAGGGTTCGGGACTCAGTGGCATAGCCCGGAGCCCTTTCTTGGGCTCCCCGTTAGTATGGGAACTCTATTATGACTGTTTAATCCCTTGCCTCTAAGGAGCCTATTGCCTTGAGATTTCTCCTCTGTGATCCATGCTAGACATTGGGGGGGGTGTCGTTGACATGTCAGCAATTGTACAGGTCAGGCAAAGTCCAACTGAATTCTTTTTGACATCTGGATAAGTGACTTGCTGTGAATCCTTTGAGATCAATAATTATAACTATGTAATAGTTATACAGACCATAACAATAAGACACTTTATACTTTGTGTTAACAAGATGTTTTCCTATTTGTCAGTTGCATCTCTGTAATAGAAATGGCATCTTTCTTGGAAAGATATAGACATGTTCTTGTTTTTTTTTTTTCCATTTTGCTTTGTGTGTACTTCTAAGTGCTCATGTGTGTGCACAGGTGTGCTGATGTGTATGCTTGTGCATGTGGAGACCAGGGATTGATTTTGATGGCTTCCTCAAAAGCTCTCAACTTCCAACTCACTGATTTTGATCAGATTGGCTTTCCAGTGGGCCCCATCTCCACCGTGCTGGAATCACAGGTGCCCACTGCCACACCAGTATTTATGAAGCTACTGTGGTTGGAAGTCAGGTCTTCATGCTTGTTTTGCAAACATTGCACTATCTGAGCTATCTCTCTTAGGTATGGTCTTTAAGCTGCTTGCCATTACCTCTGTTGCTGAATCCACCGAGAGCACCTTTCCTGAGCTCCACAGCATTAGAATCACAGTGAGGATGAAATGTGCATTTGCCAGTCTGTAGTCCAGCATCTAAGGGTCAGATACATCAGATTTAACATGAATCAGCTTGGAACATAAAGACTGAGGACAAAAACTCCTAAGCACTTGTTAAAGACAAAATCATTCATTTTGTGTACTAGAATGAATGTCTGCAATTTTGAACAATGCCTGAGAAAAAAAAGCTGTCAATCTTACTAGATGAAGTCTATTATGGGTTCATTTCCATGGAAACCTTGATGGGTTTGTATAGCCATAATAATAACTTAATTCAAACTAATCAAACATCAAAGAAAGCTAATTCATACGAATTAATTCTTGGTGTAGTACAGAAATTACAACCTCTGTTCAAGGGAGAAGGGAGTGGGAGAAGAAGGCGAGAGGGAGGATGGGGGAGTGGACAACTATTCATTATGCTTGTAAAATTAGAAAAAGAAAAAAAGAAATTTCAATTTCATATGTCTTTGTGAAAATATGTAAAATTAGCAAGTTATCAGAGGACAAGACCTGGTGGGTTACAAGAGGATGTGTTACAACTAACAACTCTGAAATTCAAAATTTTAAAAGCATCACCCATTTGACAGAATAATTTTCTATTTATGCATTGTGTAACGATCTCTTAAGAATCAAACCAAAGGTGGATGGATGTCTTATAAAAATGTCTCAAATTTTAATATTATAATGGAAATTTCCATATGAAAAGGTTAAATAAATAAAATCAAAAGATAAACTAAAAGGAAGACATTTTAACACATTTAAAAAGAAAAAATAGTATTTGGAGCATGCAATAAGTCTGACAAATAAATAATAGAAAACAGAACCAATTAAATAAAAATGCCCCAAAGTTATGAATGCATATTTCATAGGAATACAGAACTTAATGTTAAATAAACATCCCACAGTACAAGCTACCTGGTTAGTGCAAATGAAAGATACCACTTCCCCATACATTACATTAGTGATAATTAAATTTGTCATTGCAGCTGTTAGAATGGTATTGGGAAGCAGAAATGTCAGTGGAGTTGGAAATAGAATGTCATCATTTGAAGAAACCTGGATAATAAACAGAAAGTTTGAAAACAGTTTTTTTTTAACTATGATACATTAATTTCACTTGTAACACTCTATTTTAGAGAAAGTTTTTCACATGTATAAGGTGGTTCGTGTCTGAACATTCACAGCCTCATTATCCATAGTAGTAAAAGCTTGCAATCATCCCACATGCTTGATGGCAAAAGAGACATTAATTACTCGACATATTTTAACTATGGTCTTAAAAGTAAATTACATAGATGTGTATGCACACATTTACTTTGAAGACATACATATATATCATATATATATATTTATACATGCATATACAAACAAATTCCCTTACTCCATAATCTGGTTCATTTTCCATGCTTTCTCAAAGACAACTATAATCATAAATCGAGACCCACTGGTGTGTGTATGTGTGTGTGTGTGTGCATGTGTGTTTTCTAATACATGTGATAAGTGGTCTTATTATACCTTGGGTATTTGCCTAACATTCATATCCACCTCAAATACCTTTTTAAAAATCCACACCTGCAAATTAGCATTTAATTTAATAGATTTGATACTTTTGGGTAGTAAACACAGAGAATGTCCAATAGACCACATATGAAGGGGGAAGCTGGAGCAGGAGGGGGACAGCTGAAGGTAGGGTAGGATCAGAGAGGGAGTAGAAAAGAAGTGAGGGTGGGTGGGGAGAATATGTTACTGTGAAGAATATTACATAAATTGAAAATAATTTTTGGTGAAATTTCAATGTAGACTTTAATAATTAATTCTCTGTGCTACAACACACATATTTTATATGGACTTAGTAGCAGCTCTATTAAACTTGTGGGCTAAGATTTAAAGTGGAGACAAAATATTTTTGTATTGCCTGTAACATTTATTCTATCAAATGCAATAATAATTTAGCCTAAACTATTTATTCACAATGACGTCAATTAGTCTATTTTGGAATCTTGTCACATAATCCTTAGTCACTAGCTACTGCTCTGTACTCTTCCTTTTCCTGTAAAGGAACAGTAAATCTTCCATTTCCTAAATTGGTGTTTGAGTTGAGACTTCCAGTAGTTATTGGAAAATGATAAACCGTGACTCTGTCTCCATATACAGAAGACAGATACCCAATGCAATAGCTGTGATTTGGCAAAAGTATCAACCAAATCTTCATGAGCTGTTCCCTCAGCAAACCACATCCCCTTTCTATCCTGATTTTGCAGTTTCCTCAACTTTTTTCCCCCAAAAGTAAGATATTTTAAGAACATAGCTATAATTTTAAAAATGACCTTCTCCTTCTTATATTTCTTCTTTCAAAATTAGCTCATTCATTTAATCAAAGATAAAATACAATTGTGATGTTCATTTTCCACCTTTCACAATGTTAAAAATAGGCTCCAAGGTGCTAAATTGTCCTTTTTTTTTCTAGAACTTTCCATGTGGATTTCCTTTAACTATTTTTATGAACGTCTTGCTAACCAAGTTTCTCTTCCTCCTTTCAGGCTTATAAATGGCAGGAATGATGATGTTTGGAACATTGATGATTATATCTGAGACATGAATTTTTGAGTTAGGGTGTATATGGGAAAAAGTCATAATGTATCAGCTAACAGATAACCACATCCTGATTATTTGGACAGGGAGGTATAAAAATAAACCCTGAGTTAAAATACAGGCACTTAATGTTTTAAAACCATGTCTGCAGTCAATAAACCAAAAGGCCAAGTTCCTAAATATGGCATTTGGTAGGCTAACAAAAACAAGCATCTTGGCACCTGCTGCATAGAGGACATTTGATTAACTAGTTGAAACTTGATTGCTGCAAAATTAGAAACAGAAGAAATTACAGGGAGCAAAGGAAAAGACCAGGCAGGGTTAGCCCCATTTCCCTATTTTGTCAAGAGTGGATAAATATAGCCCATGATTTAAAGTACTCCTAGGCACATGTACACTAGGTCACAGAAACAGCCTTCACAGTATGCTCCTTGGCTGTTTTAATTCACTAAAGTGGAAGGATTTTCACTTTTTTAGCATACTTTTTTATGTAATTTTTGAGACAGATACTTTCTATGTAGCCCAGATAGTTGAAATTACAACCCTTGTACCTTAGTGTCCTCAAGTGTCAAGTCTGTGTGTGCAACACTCCTGTTCCTGACTATAGTTCTTCCTTTTACAGAGCAATTTTTGAATATAGTTTTTGTCATAAGGAATTTCAAAACAGAGAATGAACATGGAATCTATCTCCTAAGACAATTTGTATGGAATTCATTTTTAGCTAATTGGATCATTTATATGCAATATTATGCATCTTATTATATTTATATATTATCATGATCACTATTTATTGCATATTGTATCAATTTCTTTTCTATTATATTTTTATTATATGTATTTATGCAACCAAATTATTTAATAGAGCCAGATAAATAATTTTGTTCTTTTATAATATCTTAAATTATGTTTCAACAGGGGCTGGAGAGGTGGCTCAGGGGTTAAGCCTCTGCCTTGCAGGTGGAAGGTCCTGAGTTCGGATCCTAGACCCCGCGTATAGACGCCAGGCTGAAGCCGGGGCAGCCTGCGTTTCTGGTCCTGTTAGGGCGGAGCCTGTGAATCCCAGGGCAGAGTAAACAAGGAGGAAGTGGAGGCGGTCCATGGTGGTTCCCGAATTCGCCTGTGGTTCTACACACACATTCACACACATACATACACACCCGCACACACGCACACACACACATGCACAATGAATAAATAAATAAATAAAATTAAAAAAAGTTAAAAAATTAAAAAAAAATTATGTTTCAACAATCTTTCACACTTGCGACTAATTATATTTGGAAAGCATCCTCCAACTTAAGGATGGTGTGATGGTGAACTGGCTATCCATCTGGGTATGAAGGTTTAATAATTTATCTTTATCTTTAATCAAGTCTTTCATCTTTCATTTGTTGGAATTAGGGTATATAGAGTCTATACTGAATGTTTTCAAAGTTTGAGGAACAGCATACATTATTCCTGCACAACATGGTGAACTGTAAAAATCCATCATGGCAGAAATTGCCTCAGTTATTGCTAAACCTGAGGTGAAAAAGAGGACTGAAAATGAGGAAAGTTGCTTTAGTTTTTCTGAGTCAGAGAAGAAAGGGATGAGTGGGTGTGCGGGACAAGGGAAGCATTAGAAAGTAAATAGATCATGAATGAAAGTAAATGATTCATGCATGAAAATATCATGATGAAATGTTTTTGTTGTTGTTCAGACAGGGGATTGAACCTGGGGCCTCACACATGCTAGGCAAGCACCTAACCACTTAGCTATAGTTCCAGGCCTATAATGAAACCATTCCACAAAATAAATACTTGATAAAAATGTCAGAATGGCATAGGAGAAACAAAGAGAAAGAGTGTCTGATTTAATTCCCTTTTTGATTAATGAACAGAAACTCTTTAGGTGATTAAAGTTCTCTTCAATATGAGAATTTATGATGAATACCCAACTTTCAGAGGGTGAAAGTTTGTGGGTGAATCTTAGTAGCATTTGGAGGCTTGCATTTCCTTAAATGCCTTGATGGGAGACATTCCACATGGCCTCTATCTACCCTCATTTTCAAAAAAAGAAAGATAAAGGACTTGATTAAAGAAAAAGGATCACTGAACAGATTCAGATTCTACTTACAACTTGCTTGATCTCACTGGGACAGGACACCACTAAGAGGCTTAGCAGTACATTTTTGCCCACAGGTTTTAGTTCTGACTTGTGAAATGGCCTGCGTGCCTGCCAGCGCCACCACATTCCTTCTCTGGAATGCAGATGCTCCACATTCAAGGTGTGAGCTAACATGCTCTTGTGCACAAAGGAAATTCTTCAACTTTAGCTTCCCCAAGAAGTCACAGTCACCCAGGTCTTCATAGTCGAGAGAAGCACCAAGAACAACAGAGATCAGAGAGACCCCAGGTTTAAATTGTTTCTTTAAAGAGGGCCTAATGGATGCAATGTTTTACCATGAAGTTCACCCAGTTACTCCTAATGGCAAGACTTGATACTGAGCCATGGGTGCAGGCTATCTCTTGACTCTCTGGCTCTCTCACAGTGTAGTGTTGTGCAAACTCTTTTTCCCTCTAGACCTAAATGGGCCTAAATGACCATTCATGTTACCAACTTCTAGCATCTAATGCTATGGCTGAAACTGGAATAGACACTGTAGGGATGATTGTAGTTGGTGCGGGTTTGGTCAAGGAAAACCTTTGCACTGTTCTAGCCATCTGCTGTGGGAGATGCACAAGACTACTTTGGAGCTGCAACATGCAAATTCTCTTCTGTAACTTGAAGTATTTCTAGCTGAGAAAAGTCTTCAAATGCTTCTTTTTTTCTTGGAATATTGGTATGTATGTGCATGTGTGTATATGTGTGTTCACGCATAATTTGTGGGTGGGTGTGCTACATGCACATGGATGAGTGTGCATGTGGAGGCTCAAGGTTGATATCAGGAATCATCCTTAATTGCTCTTCTACCAATTTACTTGAGATGGGATCTCTAATCAAAGCTAGAACAAACCGATAGGACTAATCTGCTTAATCATCTTGTTTTGAGGGTTCTTAGACTCTGCCTTCCAAGGTTGTAATTACAGGTGGATTACCTCTCTTACTAGACATTCAAGCACTGGTTGCTTAGCAAGTGATTTAGCTATTTGACAATGTCTTCAGCCTTGACTCTCTGATTTTAATATATCATTTATAGTGTAAATTTATTTATGTAAAAAGATGATGCATAGCACTTAATCTTAAAAAGCGTAGGTTGTCTCACATTCTATCCTTACACAAGGATTGCAGAAGCAATATTTGAATGGGCATATTAATGAAGGTTGATTTGCACTTTCTTGAATGAGGGATGGAGGCAACCAGGTGGCTAAGTTGTTGGCCTTAAGCCTCAGGAGGTTGGAATCTCTCCTTCTCAAATGCTAAGATTCCATGCTGATTGGTGACTTTGGTCCCATAAATAAAATAATCCTGTGTCCTTGTGGCATTCAATACTTTGGAAATACTAAATAAATACAGGATTCTCATAAGCTTAAATAAGCGATCCAAGATCAAAAGAATCTGGAGCAGGAGTCTGAGTTGCTGGCAGGAACACAGCCATCCTATGAGAATATGACTGAAGAATCGTCCTGGTACTTAGTGATTCTCCCTATGAGATTTAATTTTAAATGTGATGTATGACAGGCATTTTATTTTATGCTTGGCATGTATTTCTGAAAAGAAGTTACAAATAGAGGCTGAGAAGTGAAGCCTTTCTTGATTTTGTGTGAAACAAACAAGCTCCAGGGTTATATTTGTATTCTCCTTCCTTCCTTGCTTTTTGATTGGCAAGAGTAACTTTTCCAGAGTCATGAAGCCAGTGAGCAGAAGAGCCAGAGTAACAGCCTGCATAGCAGATGCCCCATTTCATGCTCTTTTAAGTAGAAACTATTTGTATAATAATAAAACACTTCTTCACCTCCAAAACAAATTTCAAATAAAGGAAGGCTTTTATGGATGAAGTGTTCTGAATGTGGCAGACACCTATACTTGAAGATGACATTCCACTAATGCTGCACATCACTAAAAATAATAATTTATTAGTGCATGGGCACTGCCCAGTGTGCCTTCCTCTGGCACATTCACTTTCTTTTTCAGATAAAGTTGCTTTCCAAAATTGAAAAAAACATTGTTGTTTAATGTCTCTTGCAATTTTTAAAAAGAAATTTCAATAATACTGCTAGTCTGTCTCTCTCTCTCTCTCCCTGCTCACTCAATCTCTTTGTCTCCTCTTTGACTCTCAAAGGGCAGAAATCAGTAATGACACTTTAAAGAAAAATGCTGGGCTGGAGAGATGGCTCAGGGGCTAATGTCTTTGCCTCCCAAGTAAAAAAAATCTTGAGTTTGGATCCCCAGATCCCAAATAAAAATGTGGAGAGGATATGGAGGTGTGCCAACATTTTGACTCTAGAAGGCAAAGCCTGGAAACCCCCAGAACAAAGCAAAGAAGAAATAGAGAAAATCAAGATGATTCCTGTTGTCACTTTTGAGCCTGCATAGGCATACATACACAATGCCTCTAACACACACACACACACACACACACACACACACACACACACACACACACATTAATAATAATAATAAATCTAGGTAAAGGATTAGAAATATGAATTTTGTATTATTTAACAGTGCTTATAGTTGTGGTAGTTAAGTAATTTTCATAACGATGTGTAAATTAATGAGGTATCAAGGAACTGATGAGCTTTCAAGACTCTGCATGTCAGAAAACAGCCACACAACAGTGCCCACTCTTGGTCCCTGCACGTGCTTCCTCAGCCTGCCCACAGACTTCCCTCAAATGCAGATCCTTTCTACAGTACTTGCCTTTCCTGGCAGGATAACTTCCTGAATAGTCTTTAAAGAAACACCGTGTCTTATTCTTTTAAAGTTACTTTTTATGTCTTTATACATGCATAACATTCCTGTTAGGTCAATATAGAATGCATGCTAAAACTTTTTAAGTTGATGAACTGAGAGAAGTTGAGTTACTTCAGTGCTTTAGCCTCTGACCCCTGGCAACTTTCTAGTAGAACCAAGTCAGCTGATGGAACAAAATGAGTTCTTAAGCCATGCAGACTCTGTACTGCAAAATTTCCATTAGGGACAGCAACTTACTTTGTAGGTTTCTGTTGAAGATTAGAAGTAACAGTGGCAGTGTGATTAATAACATGGGCAAATAATCAAACTTTTTAAAATTGAGCTTTCAAATGTAGCAGTTTTCAAAATACTTAGGTTTCTAAATTTTGAATCTTAATTTAAGAAACAAAATTGGCCCTGAGAATCTGGACTTAGAAAATTTTATTGGGAGGGGATAACATCATCAAGATCTAGGTAGCATCCTGGTCACAGCTGTTATGGTAACATTATTTCCAACTGTAATATTTCTATGATCACATTACCATACAGTACCAGACAATATCCTTCTGGATAGAAAAACACAGTTGTACCTAAGCATAATTACTCTTCAAGCTCTAATCATATCAACTAAATTTAAAATATTATTCACATGTCTTTAAAAAGTGAATTTTCCCCAGGTTTAGAGCCTTTTGTGCCATAGGAATATGGAATTTCAGAAGCAAAGTAACATTAGAAATGGTTTAATTTAACCCTCAGTAGATGGGCAATGAAATGAACTTGGTTGGGGTGGTCAGGGAGCGACATAGTAATGTAGAAAGTGGAACAAGAGAAGCAGTGGCACAGACACTGTTCTTGGAGGGAGAAGATGCATGTGAGGGTTGAGTTGACTGCATGTCTGAAAGGGAGAAAGGGCTACTTGGAGCAGCTGGCAGTCACAGTTATCCCAAGCACTGGGCAATTGTTGGAAAGTGATGCTGGCTGCTGCTCTAAAGCACAGTCTGAGGCTTATTTGCAGAAATGTGTTTAGAATTGTCTTACATAGAACCATTGTCCAGCCTCAGGGCCATTGTTCTGTTTGCAAAAGGGCCATGGGCTAGGGAAAGGGGAGACTTTTCATGTCCTACAGCCACTCTACACACGCAGGTGTTAGTGAGTGCAAAACCTCAGGAGGCTGAATGTCGTGCCTGGTTCACAAGGTTGCTTGCTGGTCATGACTGGGATTCAAGTCTCATTTTCAGACTCTAAAACTTGCAATCCCTTGGCCACACCATTGAAGGCAAGTAATAGATAATCTGGTGAGTAGGGAACACAGTGGATATAAGGCAGAGGATGTGAGATCATGTCTAATGATCAGCCCCAAGATTTTGTGATACAGAGCTCTATAGTGATACTAAGTTCTCTACAATGAACACAACTGATTGAAAGCTATCCTAGGTCATTTTTATTATTCTATGTTATTGTCACTATTATTTCTTTTGTTTCTGTCAGTAATGGAGGATTGCTGAGCCCTTGTTTGTTTTTAAGGTTTACCTGAAAAACAGGTAGGGGCAGAGCTATGATAATACCTTAGGAAATCTTGCAAAGATTTGGTATCATTTCCTTTAAAACAAACATTTAAGACAAATATCCAAATGCTCAGAATATTTAAAAAGAAGTTACACACATATATATACATATGAGATAAATATATATATATTTGTATATGAGATTCCTACATCTTGTCAGATTAAAAATGTCTGGTTTTCTACTCTACTGGTTGTCAATCTTTCAATAAGAATCCTTCAAAACCTAAAGAAACAAAAAGAAAAATTTAAATGTCAACCTTCAGTACTTGAGGTGCTTGATAGAAACAGTGGTACAACTCATTTCCAGGGGAGATTCAAACTCACTACAAAGTTTCTCCTTAGAAAAGTTCAGTAGCAGTGCAAAGAAAAAATGCAGGTACCAACTGTGCCTGACTTTTTAGAGCAGAACATTATGCATGTCGCTCTCAATTCTGAAGATATTAAACTACCATTCTCCATTTCCAAAAGGATGAGTCAGAAACAAATAATAATCACTTCTCTAAATAAACACTAATTGCTTTCCTAAACCTATGTTATTTGCTCATATAATTCTAAGGGGACATACTTTGCAGCCAGGTCTAAGTTGATCGAATACATATTTATGCTTTACTTTTGTTGATCAAAACCGGAAACAAAATTTTATAGCTGCTGTCAAACAGAGCTGAAATGTACATTTTTAGATTCTTAACTCTTAATTCAATATGTAAGTATCCTGAATATAGAACAAATCTCTAAGTTTACTGCTAGGATCTTCCTAATATCATAGCTGGTTTTTATAAGAAAACAGGATTCTTTGGAACTTACAAATATAGAGTGCAAAATCTGACTACTTTAGATATATTCTTAAGCTCTAATTTTGGCTAAAAAAGAGTAAAAGGAAAACTTTCTCATCTGTCCAGGTTATTTAAACTTGACTGCTTTTGTATATTAAAAAATATCCTGAAACTGAACATATGTTATGAAAAAATAAAACAGCATAATATAGAATATATTTCCTCAGTTCTCTTCCCTTTTGTTTCAAAATGGAAAAAAAACAAAGAAATATAATACAAAGAATTTAACACTTAGCTCCATCTTGGTTTTGTAGGATAAAAATATGCTACTTTTTTTTTAACTTATATCAGAGAAGAAAAGTCATCAAAATGGAATTCTAATGTTAGCAAAATCAAGATATACATGAAGCAGCTAAAATATGAAAACAAAAAGGCAATAGTTAAGGAAAAAAATCTTTATCCACTTTTCCATTTAGCTTACCTTGTGAAGAACCAGGAGATCCTAACTCTAGAGCTCAGTCTGCAGTTGTCTCAAACTCAGCCTTGACGCTGAGTTGCTCTCCGAGTTTTTATAGTGTCAGTTATATCCCTTCACTCCAATCCCTGCCTGTGCTTTTTCTTACATCATTTCTACAGAGTTTCCACAGAACATTTTCCCAAGTGCTCTCTCTCTTTCTCTCCTTTCTACCTCTCTCTTCTTTCTCTTCCCTTCCCTCTCCTCCCTCCCTCCTTCCCTTCCTCTCTCTCCCTTCCTCTCTTTCCCTATTTTCCCTTCACTTTCCCTATTTTTTTCCTTTTCACATTTATACTATCTATTGCTTTTAGGATAACAAGTAACAGCGGACATTTAACCCTGGAAACTCAAGTATACACCCACCATTGGATTCAACTCCATACCCATTACCTTGTACCTTAGTGCAGCTCTGAGTACTGTAAGTACTCAGGGAGTACTTGCACTTTGGGGAGAAAAATGCACAAAGAAGAGAGAGAGAGAGAGAGAGAGAGAGAGAGAGAGAGAGAGAGAGAGAGAGAGAGAGAGAGAGAGAGATGCAAACTGATTTATTGGCATTTCTTTTGGACCCTTACATTAAATGTCGATCTACAGAAATGGCGATTAGTGTGAGGTTCAATCAGGAGCATAGAACGATATCAGAGAAACAGACAGCCACTTCAAAAGTAACACATCTATACTGGGAAGACCGTCACTAACAGCCTATAAATACTGAATGGAGACATGTGGCCATGCAAGCAGCTGCAACAGACATTCTAGTCCTGCCGTTCTTCCACATGTCAACTTCTTTCCTAAATAGGCATCCTTGTTTCCATCTAAAGATTTCCTTCATTCTCATGACACGTACCTTTGCTTCTTAACCTGCACATCATTAAAAATAATTGGTTAGGTTTATGGTTACACACATCCTTGGCTGACTGGATTGGTGAACGAGTCTCCAATTCACAGATACAGAGATTGAGGCTCAGATGAATTTGTTACCTTTTTGAGAACACACAGGTAGGGGTACCAGCTGAGCTGCATTATGCATACAGATCTTGCTTCCACATCCTGCCCCTTGCCCAGGGCTGCATTCTGTTTCAAAAGCCAGCAAAGAGAATCCAAACCAGATTATATTTTTGCACAGATAGAAATAAACTTGTTCCTTTTGGTTTGGCTTAAAAGCCATTTAAAATACCAGCCACTCATCTAGGAGCTATTACAGGGTGAATTTGGAATTAGATAGGCAAACTGAGCAGAGTGCATTGAATTGGTGGGACAGTAAAATTCTTTACTTTTTATGAAAGTTTTCCAGGGAAGACTTATGTCTTGACAAGTTTGAGTTACAGAAGCAGTTCACAAGTCAAGATAAGAATACAGCCTCATCGGGGACCTTGGTTTAGACTTTGCTGCCTTGAAACAATTATGCTAACTCAAAGCCACATGATGGAAAACTCTCAATATAGCTTCAAGGGACGCATCATGAGCAAAGTTCCCGCAGCCAGGATCTGTGACATCCCTCCTCTCTCCACATGCTGACAAGAGGTATCTGCAGCTGATTCATTCCAGATCTGTCCTCTGCTCATACTGCCTGAAGATTCCACCCTATTTGTGGATTTTGTTGACCTCATTCAAAAGTTTGCCTTAACTGTACTGCAGCAGAATAATCATGTATATTCCAGGAACCCAGCTCTGGTACATTGGAGTCACTTATATAGTTTTCTGTACATTGGACACTCCTAAGTGATGTCTACATTTACACATCATTTTAAAAACAGGAGGAATGAGAGCATGCAAAGAATAACAAAAGTGCAGAACACAAGCACCCAGCTACGGAGATAACTAGAACAAGAGAGGAGATGTCAAGGGAAGCTTTTCAGCTAGCAGACAGTTAATTCTCCCAACGGTCTTGCCAAGGAGGTGTTACTCATATGTAACAGATGCAAAAAAAGAAGCAGCTCAAATCTTTTCAAAGGATACTCTAAATCTGCATTGCTTGGAACTGATGAGACCAGGGATTAGGTATTGCTGTCTGTGTGAGTAAAGAGGAGGTACATTCAAACAGAACTAATGGAGGGAAATGTAAGTTGGGCAGAGCACGTAAGTAGAGATGAGATTGTGCAGAACAGCTCTATTCGTAAAATGTTACAGTTAGTTCAAAAGACCCAAAGAAGGAGGTAACCAAGTATAGAAAGTTGGCTGGCAGAGCTACAGTTTTCCTTCAAAAGATGAAATTCACAAAAGCCATGCAGTGGCAGCATTAGGGCCCATCTGTGAATGAATGCATAAAGATATTGTGGTATAGATACACCAGGAACTATTATTTGTACATAAAAAAGAATGAAATTGTGTTGCAGGAGAATGGGTGGAACTGGAGATATTACACTGAGAGAAATAAGCCAGAGTTTGATAAGTCGTACACATACCCTTTCATAGATTTCAATAATAGAACAAAACCACGTGAAATAAGGGGACCCTGAGGAAGAGGAGGGGATCAGAGGGAAAGGAAATGGGGATGGGATTGCCACCTTACATTATTATCACATATGCAATTGTCACAGTATAAACACTCTGTACAATTATTATATGCTAATTAAAAAGAAAAATGCTTTTATTAAAAACTGTAGATGTAACTCAGTGGTAGAGTATTTCACTAGTATGTTTAAAGGACAGGATTTAATCTCCATACTTTGGCGAGAAAAGAAACAAAACAAAACAGATCACAAATATCCACAGTAAAAGGAAAAAGGGAAATCAGTCAAGAACAATCTGGTGTGGGAGAGAGTGGAGAGGACTTATAAAACACACCCTGGTTTTGTTCTGCTTCCCGACATCTTTTCCTCTCACCTTTTCTGCCTACATTCTCTCTGTAGTGAAATCTAACTGATAAGAAGAAACAGTGAGGGGAAATAAGTCACCCAAGCCCTCCTTTAGTTTCAAATCTGTGCTATGAGACACACAGGTGAATCCGTTATAAAGGCTAAAATGACCACTGCTATCCATATACATCCTGATATGAAGTAACACACAGAATTGTGGGGTTTTTTTTGCAAGTATGTTTTATATACACAAAACACACCTCTTTTCAGTGTACTCTTTAAAGAGTTTTGACAGATGCAAACATTTTAATGTCCACCACAATCAAGACAGAACCATCCATAAGATCTAAGATACTCCTCTTCTGTCAGCCTCCTTTCACTCTATGGGTCCTGGGTCCCACCTATCTGATCAGGCTTTCCCAGCATCTGAAGGAATGACAAGTGTACCACATAGCTTTAGTGGCTGGATGCTTTCACTTAGAATAATGCCTTATAAGACATTTATGCTGGTAATATTTTTCATTTTCTTTTCCATTATTGAGCCCATTTTGGTCTCTCATTTGCAGTGTGATTTGTACCGCGGTCTGCCTGAGACGATTCTACCTATCATGAAATGCTGTCCTTTTCTCAGTATTACTTTGTGGCCATATTCCATTTTGCTAACATTTTAAAAAGACTTTTATTCACAAGGGACATAAGCCTTTTATTTTAAAACCCATGTTTTAAATTTTGTCATATTCATTATGTGTTTTATAAAATGATTGGGGAGAGTTAGAGCTCCATTTGTTTAAGCTTAAGAGGAACTTGCATAATTTCTTTCTTATTTGGAAAGCTCACCAGTGAATCCATGAAACCTGTGTGCTCCTTTCCCCTCCGTGGGGAAAAATATTTCTAAAACTTCAGATTCTTCATGGATATGGTGCTCATTGATTCTGTTGCCTTCTCCAAATGAACTTTCAGTTAGTGTTCAAGGACAATTTCATTAATTATTAGTTACTTAGACTATTACTTAAAAAAATCTTTAGACTCTATTTCAGATTTTTTTCAAATTGCAGTTACTTCTATGCATTATCTTTTTCTTAGCTGTTTAATTTAGAATTTCATTCATTTTATTTATCCTTACTCATTAGGTTTCACTTATTTTTCACTGCTATTTTCACCAAACGAATTAACCAATTTCTGCTTTGTTTTATTATTTCTCTTTCAGTTCTCTAAAGATGGATGGTTAAGTGGTTGATCATATATTTCTTCTTTTCTAATATGGACATTATAAATATTATAAACACTACCTTAATCATCAATTTAACTTCATATATTTGAAATTTTTTTAAAATTTGAAATATTTTCTAATTTTTCTTGATTATTTAGATATCTTGTTTCCAAAACATTTGATGATTTTCTAATTTTAAAACGTGTTTATTTGTTTAATATTTATTTATTTATTTATTTTTAGAGGTTTATGATGTATTTCTGATATATTTGCAATATTTTCACCCCTTATTACCCAATGCCAATCCTCATGTTTCTCCACTTTAAGTTAAGCCTTTTTCTTTCCTACCTAACTTCCATCAGCTCTCATGTCCTTCTTTGCACGTGGAGCTAATCAAGTCCCATCTGGGTTCCTCTTAATGATGTATGTCTGAGTACTTGATGCAGTGAAGACAATACAGCAGTGGGCATATCCCTGGGGAGAGTTGCTCCCCTTTTCTCCCATTCAGTAATAACCCTCATTAGTCTCCGAGAGAGGTATAGTGCCTCTTTAGTCTTTCTTCAAGTTTATTATTATTGCACTGTGTGTTTATGGTGGAGGGGTGTATGCATGCCTTAGAACATGTGTAAAGGTCAGAGGACAAATTTGGAGTCATTTCTCTTCTTCTAACCTTAGGTGTGTGCACAGCAAACACCTTTATCCACCAAACAATTTTACCAGCCCCAAGTTTTCCAATATTTAAAGTTTCTTTCTAGTTTGCTTTCTTATTTGTTCTTATTTGAACAATTATTTTATAAGTGGCAAAATAACATGCTTAAGCGAAGTTTTATGTTGACTTTTAAAATTACTTGTGTTCTATATTGAAAATATTATTCATCATGAGCAGATCAGTTCAGTTTAGACATACAGGGATGTAAATCAACAATCCATCACATAAATGGACTTTAAGACACAAGCAAACTACATGATTATTGTGATAGTTAAGCCTGGGTGTCAACTTGACACACCTGGCATTAACTAAGATCAGCAACACCACACCTGGAAAGATCAGCTGAGACCACCTGAAGAGATTATACAAGCTCTAGATCCCATCAGAACCTCCATGGCTCTCATAAGAACTTCCAGTAATGGACTACATAAAAGCCATAGAAGAGAATACAGAGTGGAAGAGGAGAGACGTTCCAGGAATGCTCCAGCTATGTGGATGTTTATTATGATTTAGCCTGCCTGCCTGATAGCTTCAGCCATGCCATTTCTGCTATGTATCTTCCCTCTGGAACTGTAAGTTGAATAAATCTCCCTTTCTCTCATAAGTTGTTTGACTTTGGGTGCTCTTTCACGGCACCCAATAGTTAAGAGTAACCATTAGAATTATCTCAGTAGATGCAAAGAGAGGCTTTCACAAAATCTAACATCCTTTCCTGATAAAAACTAGAAAAAATAGGAACAGGAGGAATGTATCTCTGCACAATAAAGGCTGCTTATGGCAAGTTTCCATTCTGAATGGATAAGAACTTCAGGCATGTCTATTAAGTTCAGGAACAAGACACAGCTGTCCACCTTTATTGCACTTGTGCAATAAAGTGGATAAAATCTTAGCAAGAGCAATAAGGAAAGAAAAGATGATTGACAGGATATGAATAAAAAAGGCAGAAGTCAAGCTGTCTCTATTCACAGATGATATGATTCTATACTTAAGAAACACCGATGGCACTACCAGGAGCAGGTAAATTCTTGTAATTGATGATTACTTTCAGTAAAATAGCAGGATACAAAACAAGCATATGACATTCATTAGCCTTGTTATATACCAAGGATGAGTAAATCAAGAAAGAAATGAAAAATGAGATCTCCTTCACCATCACCTAAAAAAAAAAAAAAACCCAAAATACTTTGGAATAAACCTAGACGAGGAAGTCAATGATCTATTCAAGAAAAGAATTTAAAATATTAAAAAAAGAAATTGAAGATGATTACATAAGATGGAAAGGGTCATATTCATTGAGAAAATGACCATCCTTCCAAAAGCCATATACAGATTCAGTGCAGTCCCCGTCAAAATCACAATGTAATTCTTTACGGAAACTGAAAAATCAATCCAGAAGTCCAATGGAAGCACAAAAGACGAGGCTAGTGAATACAATCACAAGACTACAAACATTGCTGAGTTATCACCTTTCTTAATTTCAGATTATACTACAAATCATAGCAATAAGGATAAGATTGTGCAAGAAATAGACTTACCAGTGAATGAGAACTGAGGACCCAGATATAAACACATAGATCTTTAGTCCACCTAATTTAGTCACCTTCCACAAAAGCCACAATGCAGAAAATACAGTATCTTCAACAAATGGTGCTGGAAAACATATAGAAGATTGAAACTAAATCTTTATCTTTTGCCCTGAACAAAAATCAACTCCAAGTGGATCAAAGATCTCAATACTAAATCTGGAGTTCTGAAATGGCTACAGGAAATAGTAAGAAGTACACTTTAAGATATAGGTTTAATAAGAACTTCTCAAATAGAACCCCATTGTGTAGCTAACAATTAACAAATGGGACCTCATGAAATTAAAAAGCTTCTGTTCAGAAAAAGAAACTCATCAAGCAAAGAGACAGTTTATAGAATGGGAAGAAAGTCTTTCCCAGCTATACATCTGACCTAAGTCTACTATCTGGAACATGTAAGGAATTAAAAAAGATCGACATCAACAAAACAAGCAAAACTATTAAACGTTTGGCCACTGAGGTAAGTGGAGAGTTCTCAGAAGAAGAAATACAAATGCCAAAGAAATACCTAAAAAGCATTCAAAGTCCTTAGCAATCAAAGAAATGCAAATCAAAGCTACTATGAGATTCCATTTTACACTAATCCAAATGGGTTAAATTACAGAACAAATAGCAAATGTTATTGGTACTAACGCAAACCAACATGACTATTTTGAAAGTCCATGTGCAGTCCTCAAAAACAGGAAGTAGAAAGACCTTATGAGCCAGCTCTACTATTTGTGGGCACATTCCCGAAGAACACCACCTCACTGTCAAGATACAGGCACAACTGTGCTCAATGTGGCTTTATTTACAGTAAAATGGAAGTGGAACCAGATTAGATGTCATCAGCTGATCAATGAGATGAAACAATGAAACTGATAATGAAAATGTGATATAGAACCACAATGCTACATTTTTCAGCTATTAAGAAAGACAAAATCATGAAATTCACAAATAAATCGGTGGAATTGGAAAAAAAATACTGATTGAGACAATGGTGAATCAGAAAGATGGAGATACTCCATATTTTTCTCTTATATGTAGATTTAACTTACAGATCTGTGCTGCTTAAAACCTCCAGTCCAGAAGTTTCTCTTAGCCATAAATGATGGACAGCAGAGATCAGGTGACTATGAAGCACTGGGCCCCACCAAGTATGACACTCCATTCAGTCCTGTCAAGGATCAGGTAACTTTAATGAAATAGAAGACATTAAAATAGTTAAGAAAGTCTGCAGTGGTGGGTGAAAATTTCTAAATCTTCCAGGCTTCTCTGGGGCAACACCTAGAGATAATCACTATATCTGGAATATTCTAAGAAATTGTGTGTATGTTTTATACACAAATATATCATTCTCTTCTGTATGAGTATAAAGCTAATACAGTAATGCTTAGCAACTTTTAAAAACTTGACAGTATGCACTAAAGGATCTTTCAAATGAATAAATACAGTGCTACTTTATTATTATATTATGGATACATGGTGGCATATTTATCAAAGTTACTAAATCTGCATTGTATGAATGGGAAGTTGTTCTTACCTTGGTAAATAATAAATAAAGAAAAATATTAAAGCATGTCCTGTTCTAATATTACTGAGTAGAGATTACATAAATCTTAACAAAGTAAACCAGACCTGTTCAAATTTATATTTTAATGACTTTTGTCTACTTATTCTCTCAGATCCTGAGATAAGATTGTTGTTAACTTTTTGAGATGAATTAATTAATTTAGTTATTTGTTAGTCAAATATAGATTCTGCACATGCTGAATTTAAAATACATAGCTAGGTTCCATGTTAGATCTGATGGAGAGTTAAATGGGGATTTTTAAAATTATTTTTCATACTTCTTAAACGTACAGGGGGAGGTGCCAGTCCTTCAGAATTATATTGACACCTTTTAATTTGTTTTTATTCTTTTATGATTTCATATACCCCACATTTCTTTTCTTTTCACTCTCCTCCCACTGAAGATCTTCTTCTCAACTAGTCTTCCTCCTACTTCATGTCTTTGTGTGTATGTGAGATTTACAGAGTTTATCTGGATTGCCTGGAGTAGCATGTGTCTAGACACTTGCTGGAACATCTATCAATAATTACACTGTTGCTCATATCTCTGGATACAAAGAACAATTGCAAGTTCTATTTCTTTAGCAATTTCACTTACTATTGTTCTATGAATTTGTAAGATCTTTATCTCTTTCATTTTCCTCTGTCATGGTGAAATTTATCTTTCTACCTTTAAAAAATTTACTGCTTGGAATTCAGTTTGCCAGAAGCTTATTTGTTCCTTATGGCTTTTAAAAATGAGTTTCGTATGTATGACTTTGCCCATGTGCACAAGTTTGTGAGTATATACGTGTCATGCCTTCTTGGGGGAACGCTTGTCAAACTTTTCTCCTGTTTGCCTACAGCTCACCAGCTAGGATAGTCCAGATGAACCAGAAGCTCAAGGTATCCTGGTGCCTCCTTCTTCCGCTCTCTGGAATTGCAAGTGTGTACCACCATGTCTGATGTTTTCACTTGGATTCCGGAGAGGCCAAACTCAGGTTTTCACGCTTACAAGCAAAGGGCTTTTACTGACTGTGCTCACACCAGTACTCTAACTTGCTTTTGATTGCCAACAGCAAATTAGTGTTTTCTTTCATATACTTTCACTTACTTATACTGTTAGTTTAAATAAATGCTTCCCATAGAGACCACACAATTGTTCATGCTTCTCCAAATTTGACACTTACTAACAATTGACTGTTTTGTTATCACTAGAAGTGTTTAATATGTTTTCAATATAATTGGATTTATCACCACTACCTAGAAAAATTATTTTCTATTGTTATCCCATTTGTTCTGTGTTCCCTTTTGTCTCATTCTGCTTTACTTTGGATGGTTATTTTTGATTCAGATTTAATTTATAAATTGTTCAAATAACCTTATATCATTCATCATTACATTGCTATAGCTTCCCATCAAAACATAGTTTTCTTCATCACATGTAAATACAATTACCATTCAATAGGATATATCCCTTCTACTTTTTGTAGTAGTGTTATGATTCATTCTGCCTGTTCTGGACTCACAATGAATTTTTTGTTTATTCTTGATATAATTATTTCAATAGTATGTAAAATGCTTAGAATTTTTCAGATAACACACATCTACCATGGCTAATGTTGCTTTTGTGTGCATATATGAATGAATTTAAATTTACATTCCACAGTATGACTATTTGCTCTTTTCCTGAAATTATTTTTGATGTTTGTTACAGTTTTAACCCTAAACATTATGTTTAGGTCATATTTTTTTAATGTAATTACTTTCTCATAATAAATTCCAGCTGATGGTTTTTTTTTTGATCTTTCATTATTTTCAGGTTGCACACTATCAAACTGCTGTAATTGTTTATCTATAATGTACTTATGTTTAACTTTTCTTTATATCCTGTTTTTGATTCTCTGTGCTTCTTGGTTTCTTCTTTCACTAATTTTGTAGAAATCTGACTTCTGCTTCCTCAATTATTGCAGATCCCCCATCCATTACTCTATCATGCTCACAAGACTTCCTTCCCCCATAGATTTTGTTACTTTCAAAAACAATCACCATACTTACTATGTTTTCGCTCATATTTATGTTAAGTTACAGTCACAGGAAATTGTATGGATCAAATAGAGCTAAAATAATGGCCATTCATGAATTACTTTTCCTCAAATAGCATTTTATTCTATGTTCCTAGCAAATATCATTGACAATTTATTAAGAACTTACAATATGCCAACAGTGGGCTAATGAAGCCTCATTCCAGGACTCAGGATGGCTCAAGGGCTGAAACATATGTCTTTCAAGCAAAAGGACCAAAGATTGGATCCCTGTTTCTCAAAGAAAAATTCTGGACACATATGGTGGCAGACTGTGTCCTTGCCCTGGAGGAGGAGCCTAAGAAACTCCAGAGGAAAGGAGGTAGAGCAATCTAGGATGATTCCTGTTGTCTGCCTCTGACCTCCATAAGCACACACACCACACACACTTAAATGCACTCTTGTATCTATGCCCTCACATACATGTACACACACACACACACACACACACACACACACACACACAATTCTTAAGGACAAATTACTAACCTAATTTTTCAGAAGAAGAAATAAAAGTTTAACTAAACTCAGTAGACTGTAACATTTTGATTCTCTTAAAGTGTAATTTTCCACAAGTGTTCTCTTCTTTGCTGATCCACTAGTCCTCAAATACCTATTACAAAATAGGGTTAGCCAAGCTTTAAGTAATGGGAATTGGATGTGGAATATGCTGAAGGTCACAAAGGTATAAAGACCAGCCTGACAGTCTATAATACACTCTCTCAAGTCCCTAGGCAGCCCTCACTGTCCTGCACTAGGAAGTCTGTGCAGCATCCCTGAGTGGCCTTGACTCTCCTCAGATGTTGTGAACTTCCAGCATGTGGAGGACCACTGTCTGAGTTATGCATCTCTTCGAGTATCTCTGAGAAGAGTTGGGATCTTCACTCATCACCCATAAATCAGTTTTGGTTAGTTTATGCAATGCTGAAACGAGTTAGTGGCAAACATTAAGTAAATACAAAATATTATCTGACTAAATTCCCTGAGCACAATCTTAATAAAACTTTAAAAATAAGCATGATACCAAAGGAAAATAGCCATAGTTTTGTGCAGTTGTTTGCTGGTCAGAAATGTATCAGAGTTTCAGAGAGATATAGACCAATTAGACTCCCAAAATGAGAACCAGATGAAGTAGGGACCAGAATCAGTGGTAAAATTACAAATATTTTATTATAAAAATTATTGAGAGTTCTAAAGTAATCTTGAGCAATAAACTGTATGCCACTGGCGCTGGATATATTAGGATCAGAAAGACTCTCAATCATATTTTATTCAATGCTTTTGGACAATTGGACTTTTTCTTCCTAAAACAGTAAGCCTTTCTATTCAGAATTGTCCCCTTAGTGGACTCCAGGGCAAGCTGGTCAAAGGTGAGGATCTTGCCCCCAGCCTTAATGATTTGGCTGTGACACTGCTGTTCACTTGCTGTGCATACGCACACTGCTTGGGCACCTTCAAAACCCATAGATCTTTCGTGACTTGTTCTTCCTGCCAGGAAGCTTCATCTTCTGGAGCATCTGGGAGAGAGACAAATGTGGTTGGTTGGTGTGACTCATAACCAATCTTCTCAGCACACCTTGGTTGAAGGTAGAATTTGTTAGTCTGGCCAGAAACCTGTACAGTCTGTCCAGCAGCCAAAGGCAAATGTCCTGGGTCTTGAGATCCTTGCGTTGAAACTTTGGACAAATGTCAACTCCCATGATGGCGCCTCCAGCTTGGCCAGGTCCGACAACCATAAATGTCAGTCTTGTTGGAATAACTACTACCAGTTGCAGTCATAAGACAATCTCCAGGAATAGGTAAAGACATTTCCTTTTCTTTTGTTAAAATTCAACATTTCTATATAAAGATATATTTATTTTTAATGTTATATAATGTAACTTTCTTGTTAATATGATTTTGTAAAGGTAAACAACTGAACTTTTAAAATGAATAAGCATTTGTCCAAATGGAAATACAAACTGTAAGTACATGAAAAGATGTACTTTAATATTATCAGTTATCACAGAGATGCAATTAAAATTTTAATGAGAGATCTGTTAAAATACACTATGATACTCATGATTATTTTAGTGGAAAACATGTTAATATTTTAAAATATTCTTCCATTTATTGACCTTTTCATACATAAGTACAATGAATTCATGTCATTTCTTTCACTCCTTATTATCCAATCCCATCCCCCTCTACTGCCCCACTTCATACTTTCTCCTTTCATACAGTCTCCTACTATTACTTTTTTTTTTCGCATGTGTGACCAAATGAGTTTCATTTAGGATGTCTATACTGGCAAGGACCTGAATACTTGCTGAGGAATGGATGACTTCTCAGGGAGTAAACTGATGAATGAAAAAGCTCCTCTTTCCTGCCTTGCATTAACCTTCAGTAGACTCTCAGATCTTGGCAACTTTTTTTTAATCCAAAACATGCTCTGTGTCATTCATTCTTTCTACCTCTTACCAAACATCAAACTTTTTATTTTTATGAATATTTCATAATCTTGTTCATGATACTTCAGAGACTCTATATCAACCACCTAGAACTAGGCCAGACTAATCTCTCTCCATCCTGAAGCTCAGCGACATTTGCGGAAGAGGGGGCGGTAAGAGTGTAAGAGCAAAAGGATGGGAGGAGCAATGATTTGCAAGATACTCCACAAGTTAGGGCCGAAGCAATCATAATTGGACATTGTATGCCCGGTGCAATGTCCAACACACTATTGACCTCACAAAGTCTAGCATCTGCTAAAGGCACCAAGATCCTTGGAGGCAAGGAATTGACAGCCACAGTAGTGTTCCTATGCTTAAGGGGAAGACGAGAAAGGATTCAGGGAAATGCCACTGGGTCCTTGTACGTCATCGGAGAGGAGGGCCCAGAGGAGAGTCAGGCATGCACATGAAAGGACTCTGGGAATTGGGGCGGGAAGCACGGGGAGATGGGGAGGGAGGGGTTCGGGGAGGGGGAGCAGGGGGTTCGGGGGGAGGAGGAGGGAGGGAGGGAACTGGTGTACCTATTAAGTTTGTATGAGCTGAAATAATAATAATAAAAAAAAACCTTGTTCATGACACACAAACAGCTATTTTTACAGAGGCACCATGTTACTTTTTTTCTTGCAGAGTTGTTTTTCTATTTCACTTATATTTACACATGTGAACCTTTGGCTGTCAGCCCTGAATCATTTGAGGGCTATCCTAAAGTTCTTTTTGCCCCTTTGTGCAGATTTGGAGTAAGATATTCATTTAAGCAATGGCTCTTGAGAAATTTTCCATGACCAAGTCTGATAAAATCCACTGTGGGATCTTTGCTATTTTATGTTGGTCTCAGGGAAAAATCTATCACATCTCAAAGCTTTGAGTTCCCCATCTGTGAAGTGAGCAGCAACTCTGTGTGATCCTCAAGGACTTTTCTAGAGCTCAAGTCAGGGCATAGCTAACAGAAGAATGTGTGCACTGACTGCAGTATCATGTGTGCCATATCCACAAATATTTTGCTGGTGGGTGTCATTTTTGGCATTTCTCTGGTCCTGAGAAGTCAATCCATGCTATATGATAAAGAGTTTGCAAAGAAGAACTCTCTTCACATCGCTTACAGTTTTGCGAAAGAGAAGGTTAATTTTAAAAAAAATAGCACTTCAACAAGGTTGGTGCTGCCCAAATGAAAACCTTTTTTTTGAAGAATTTTTTAAACCTGATTTGAAAGATTTACCTTCTGTCATTTAATTTCAAATGCCAGGACGCCTGAAGAGTGACCAGGAAATCTCTTCCTGACATTAAATTGTGCACACATGGTTTTCGAATAAGGTCGTATCTTCATCCAAGGGTCAGGACTAGAATAAGCCTTAAGTCCACATCATTAAAATAATAAATGGATGCATGTGGTTTTTTTCTCTCCTTAAATCTAAGATCATAGTCTTTTTCAGCATCCAAGAATGTTAAAAACAAAACAAAGCAAAACAAAACTGTAAGTCAAAATCCAGGCATATGACCTCAGCTAAAATCGTCACCGTGAACTCTGTCTTTGAAAAGAATTCCCACCTGGTCAGCTTTGTTTCTCTTCATTTGCTACATATGAAAAATAACAGTTTCTTTTCTGCACCTTGAGAGTTTACTTTCTCATTTGCACTGGTCTTGCTAACCTGAAAAAAACTTTCACCCATGCATCTCTCAGTGGCCTGACAAAGAGAAGAAAAGGAAACTTTAAATTAAGATGTAAACTTTATCTTAAATGTTGACCTGGCAACATGATAGTAACTGTAAAAGTAGAACTTTGTCTTCTGTAGAGCTACTGAACTAGCCCAGCTCTCTCGGTTTATTCCACAACATTGCCCACTCCATCCTGTCTTGAGGTCACAGAAGTGCTAACATCTTGTTTTGTTTTCCTCATACTTAAAATCTTTCATGAAGTGACAGTAGAAATAAGTTACATTGTTTGATAAATAAATCCATTGGTTATTTAGGACAAAATAGAACAAAAAAAATCACAACAACAAACATTGAAGGCTATGTATTTTGGTATTAAATTAATATATAGGGGCTGGAGAGGTGGCTCAGGGGTTAAGCCTCTGCCTTGCAGGTGGAAGTTCCTGAGTTCGGATCCTAGACCCAACGTATAGACGCCGGTGGAAGCGGGGATGGCTTGCGTTTCTGGTTCTGGTAGGGCAGAGCCTGTGAATCCCAGGGCAAAGTAAACAAGGAGGAGGTGGAGGCATCCATGGTGGTTCCTAAGTTCATCTGTGGCTCTACACACACACATACATACACACGCGCACACACGCATACACACCCACAATTGAATAAATAATAAATTAAAAAAAATTTAAATTAATATCTATCTAATAAGAAATTTAACAAGGCTTCATCTAGCTTTTTTCATTTATTAAGCATTTAAAACATTCATCAAGTATAATAAGGTTAGGACTGGGAGACGGCTCAGTTTATAAAGTGCTTATTTCACAAGAGCAAGGACATAAATTCAGTTCTCAGCAACTATGTAAAATGTTAGGAATGGGGGTACATGTCTGCAATCCCTGTGATGAGGAGGTAAATATCAGTGTAGTCCTGGGGGTTGGTGAACCTGTGATGGGGAGGTAGATATCGGTGCAGACGTGGGGGTTGGTGAACCTGTGATGGGGAGGTAGATATCGGTGCAGTCCTGTGGGTTGCTGAACAGCCAGCCTGGCTGCTTGTCAAATTCTAAGCCATTGAAAGATTTTTGTTAGGCATCCTCTGGGGAATGACACCTCACTCACATACATATACACACATTCACACACACACACACACACACACACACACACACACACACAGCATACATTTACTTATATGCACTCACATGCATGTATATACATATTCACATGCACATAGGCACACATAAACACGTGCATATACATACATTCATATACACACTTACAAATATACACATACTCTCACACACATGGATATACTTGAACACACATATATACACACAAATACACCACACACTCACATACATATCACAAACATACACAGAAGCACACACATATGCACACAGAGATATACAAACATACATATATGCACATATATGCTCACACATATATGCAGAGACACACATACACTTCTACATGTATGTATTCACATACACTGATACATACCTACACACATGCTTATACACATAAACATGTAGGCATATACACACAAATACATACATGCACATACATTCATACGCACATAAACACATGTGCACACATACACACAAAGACACTCACATAAACATGGCCATAACTATAGATATATTTTCTGTATGAAGCAGACATCCATGTTTGTTCTGTGAATATATAAGGATGATTAATGTGATAAATTTTGTCAGTGGAATGCGTAAAACATAGCATGTATTCAGTACCTAGAGATCATATCAGAGTCCCTACCAATGGAATGTTAAAATGTAGCAGTGTTCTTAAGCCTCAGAAAACAGCCAAAGATGGTCTTGTTCCATATGGACTATTGTTGTGGCTATTGCAATCTGTATGCTTACAACACATAGATTCCAGTCTCTGTGACTGGAATTGGCATGCCTATGAGGAATTAGTTAGTTAGAGCAAAACTGTATGAGATTATCCAGTAGATGTAAGAGAAACCATCTCATATTAAACAGGCCCATTTCTTAGGCAGGAGGATAAGATGGACAGAGAGAGAGAGAGAGAGAGCGAGAGCTAGAGCAAGTGCTGATTGGCTTTGGTAGATTGGCAAGGTGGAAAGTATGTCCCTTTCTCAGCATTTCCTCCTGATATGACATGGCCAGCTCCCTGGACTCCTGATGATGACATTGTTTTCCTGTCCTACTGGTCAGCTGCAGCCTGGGACTTGCAAGCATGTATAAACTCCTTTTTCTAGTTTTAAATAGTTTGGGCCATGTATTTATCACTGCAACAAATAAATACTGTTTTGTTATCAGAAATAAAAGTAGCCATGTTCCTAAATGTTTACTGTTAATTGCACTTACTGTTAAGGTCTTGAGTAAATACTTTTAAGTGAAATATTTTTAAATGTACCCTGTCAAGTCACATGTCTAGTAGAGCACCAGGATTGTCTCGTTCTGTCCTGAGACAGTTTCCACATTGGAAAGTACTGGACACACTCACATGCAGAATAGAGTGCTTGATCTTTCCAGAAGTAGCAGAGAGCTAAAATAGGGCTGGTCTGTGATGCAAAAGTGCTGTTGGTGGAGGTTCTCACTGTAGAGCCAGCTCTGAGGAGTTCCTTAAAATACCACTGAGAACAACTCTCATGCATTGTGTATCTATGAATAGCTTCTGTCCCAGCCAAGAGATCAGCAAAACCGACTGACTCAACTTTTGAAGAAACCAATGCAGCATATACGTAAACAGTTCTAAAATGGCAAAGAGTCCTGTACACATGAAAGGAACATCAGAGATGCCAAAGGGAGACCTAGTAGAGATAAATGCTAGAAAGTGGTTTCATTTGTTTCCAAATCATCATTCCTCACCTGGGTTCCATAAGTGTGCTGAAAGAACAGATGCCTAAAGACAGCAAGACACATCATTACCACCCTTGAAAAATGCATTGTCAGAGACAAGGTAGGAAAACATGCCCCAGGAAGAGCAAGGACTGGTGTCTGTCTGTCCTTATGAACAGAAGGTCTAGCTGGTGCAATGTGAAGATGTGTGATGAGGTCCATAAGGAAAGAGGAATCAAGTTCAGACTCAAAGGGGATATGTATACTATGCATAAGTACTGTGATGCACCAGAAAATGTTACAGTATTTAGGCCAGAACATCAATAACTGCGCACATAATCCCCCGGTATTGGAAATGAAAAAAAAAAAAACACTCTTGACAAGTATGAAGATATATGCTTCGCATTTAAGATAAAATGAAAGCAATCTTTTATTATGTCCAGATTAAACACACTCAACTCACATGTACCTATTAATAGAGCTAGATTTTTTAAATGTATAATGAAAATTTTATACAGACAACACCAAATATAGTTTTGACCACCCATAAAGAAGGAAATCATGTCACATGCCAGAAAACAGATGTAGAGTTGGATTTTTAAGCTAACACATGGAGCTGGGGAGATAGCTCAGTGAGTAGTTAAAAGGCTTTTGCCTTGCAAGCAAAAGGACCTGAGTTTGGATTCCCGGATCCCATGTTAAAATGCCTGACAAATGCAGCAGCAGCCTACACTTTCTATCCTGAAAGGCAGAGCCTGAGAATCCACAGAGCAAAGCAATAAGAAGGTAGAACAATTCAGAATGATCCCCAGTGTTACCTGTGGGCCTCCAAAGACACACATACTTAAGTACACTTTTGTACACACATACACACACACACACACACGCATACACACATGCACACACACACACGAATCAGTTCTAGCTGGTGATAAGTTGTTCATTTTCTTTGAAAGCCTGCACCTCGGGCACCCTAGCAGACATTTGCTTGCTGGCATAGGTACATCAAGGATGTCCACTGCTCATATTACTGACATATGCTATTAAGACACCACAATAAGGCAGGGATGTATGTAAGCTGAGAGCATAATCACTGTGAGGACTGAGGGCTGATGACCTGACTGGGTGGAAATCCCACTGTGGGCCCTCTAATTTGTCACATGACTTCATGGTTAACTCTGTTGGATGGTTTAAAGATCTGGACTCTCAAGGATTTCTTTCTCTTTTTCCTCTTCACAAAGAGGATGATGATTTGTAAACTGACTCTTCACGTCCCCCTCACAACCACTGAGCATTTTAAAAATTAGTTTCCATGAACTAGAAGTGGTTTCCAAGGAAGTCTTGGCTCAAGCACCTTCTGTTTGGGGACTCTGACTGCCAGGATAGCCATTCAAAGAAAGATGGTGATTTCTAAATTATTCTATTTTTATGCTGATATCCTCTTTGTAACTCTACAATTTTCTCCCACTGCTTCCCATGATTCCCCTCCTGTTTGTTCTTTGGATTTGTTACCCCTGGCAACTGTGATTTCTGGCCTTTGCTTTTCTATCAACCTTTGAATGTTAGTAGAATAATGAAAATCTTTTCAAATAGCTTAGTTATGCTACACATAGTTGTAGATGTCATTTTTTTAGTATTCTTTGTCATCATGGTAATAGGTGTACAGAGCAGGAGAGGATAAAAATTATTTCATATAAAGTAAGTCAAAATGAATTGCCTTTAATAATATTCATACATTTGATATGCAAGTTTAATCTTTTGATCTAGTAAGTTGCTTCTTTTCTCTGCAATCTTGAAAAGTAAACATTAGTTAAATGTTTACTTCTAGGTGATTTGAAAATTTAAGTGATTTGAAAATGATTGCCACAATTAGAACAAAAATACGCTCAATTTAAAATCTATGAATTAAAGAGACAGATATGTGGAGAGGTGGTCTGCATAGGGAAGAGGGCACTAAATGACTTTTCAAGATGCAATGTTAAATCTGTGTTTTTGCCAAGGTAAAAAGCAAATATCATTTTCCTATTTCAAAGACTCATAGAGCTGAGCAACAGCAGTCACTAGAGGATTTGGCTAAGTTTGGACATGTCTGGGGTTTAAAAAAAAGTCAGGACTCATTTATAATCTAGCAGGAGAGACTGAAGAGTTTAGAGAAAGAACTCTTAAGTGGCAGAGTGGGAGGAGTTGGATAAAAAATGCCTCCTATCCCCACAGAAGTGGGACATCTTAGTCACATCTTCTTTTCTGGGTCATGAGGGATGGGTTTTTGATTCAGAGTTTTGCTGTATAGTGTGGCTTCAGTGGCCTGGAATTCATTATATAGACAAGACTGCAATCCTTCTTCCTCTTTTGGCTCCTGAGTGCTGAGATAACAAGCCTGTGAAACCATGCTCTGTGAACCGTCTCTTCTTTTGTAGATATTTGCTTCCATCTTATTACCCTTGCTCTCCTCTATTGTGAGATAATACTCAAACACAACTTAAAGGAGAAAGGGGAGTTTTTTGGCTCAAGGATCTACAAGGGAGATGAGGTCCATTAGGGCAGAAAAGATATGACAAGCAACAGAAACTGGAGGTGGCTTAGGTCATGTCCATCATGGCTGAGATAGCAAGCTGCAGACTACTGGAGAAGACCACTTATGGAAACAGGGTAGGGCTAACCAATCTCAAGGCCTACTACCACTTGTGATGTGCCTTCCCTAGCAAAGCTCCACCCCCTAAAGTTGACACAATCTTCCCAAAAATTCCCTATGCATGAGTCTGTTGGGGACAACTTATATTCAAATCATGATATATTCCTAAAGAGAGAAAAACAAGGTAGATGAGGTGATTTGAGTTGCAATAGCTCTGTTAGAGACAATTATGGCACATGCTATATGGACAAATCATGAAGTGGCAAGAGGACTACAATTTGTAAAAAATTGGCCAGATTGGTGATTAATTTGGAAGAACTGGCAATTAGAATGTAAGAGTCTGAGGGTGAGGAGAGGGGGGCAGCCAGATAGTGTGTTCTGGACATGACAAGCCAGCTGCATCCATGAACTCACTGCACCTGTGTCTATTTCCACAAGACCTCTGCATAATTTCGCCTATCAACATTTCACCACAGAAGGGGAAAGATCTTAACACTCCCTAGACCCCCCTGAGAGACTATTGAGGCTAATATTGAATATGGGGGAGGGGGTAAGGAAGATGTTTACTTCAATGGTATACTTACTGATATTCACAAGTACTCAGAAATATGCCAGAAAAGGTAACCCAGAAGAAACTCAGTGCGTCACATATGTGAAAAAGACATGAATATAAGGGGGGACTGGTAGGGAAGAATAAGGTTTTCAACAGGAAAAAAAGGGGGATGGTATTGGCAGTTAAGTTGTGGAAATATAAAATCACTGTATTCATGTTTGAAATTCTAAAGAATAATCATTAAAATAAAAAAGAAGATAACACAAAATGAAAGTAGGAAAGGGAATGATTTGCTCTCTGGGGGCAACTCCGATAGGTCATTGTTAACAGTTACTCTTAACTGTTGCCGTGACGGAGTATTCAAAGTCATGCAACTTAAGGGAGAATTATTCAGTTTAAGGTTCCAGAGGGGAGAAACAATCTTTCATGGTGGAGGCGGCATGGCTTGTGGCTGAAGCTAGAGGCAGGCTAAAAGTCTGCAAACACCCTGGAAGCTCAGAGCTGCTTAGTCCAGTAGGCCAGTGAGTGACGGCTGAAATCAGGAGGATTCCTAAAGAGTCTGAGAAGCAGAGAGTCTTTCTTCTCAAAGTCTTCTGTTCAATGGTTCTTTTTATCTGGTAGGCTACTGGGAGGTTCCAATCAGATCTAGGGCTGGTCTTTGTATTGTAAATGTCTTGATCTGGATAATCTCTTCAGGTGATCTGACAGCTGATCTTAGTTAATGACAGGTGTGGTCAAGCTGATGCCAGGATTAACTATCACAGCCATTGTCATCCTGGCACCTTCTGCATTGGCACCAGCAGCATTGTCTGGGCACGCCTGTCTTTAGCAGTTTTGCTGTGGTTTAGCAATCTCAGCAACAATCTTTCTTCGTTTGCTCAGAGCAGGAGAGGATATACATAGTATGGCAACTAAGAGGAAACAGGTGCTTTGTGAGCATATGTATGACACTTGTAATGAACCCTTGGGTCCAGGTTGATAGAGTTTGATGGGAACTATGAATATTCAAAGTGCTGCATGAAATCAGAAGAGGGAACTTGGTGGTGTTGGAGTTGTAGCATCTCCTGTCCTCATTAAAAATTTCTTTCAGGTAGGCTGAGGAGATGACTCAGGGGTTAAAGCCTTTCTGTCATCAGCAAAAGAATCTGAATTCACATCCCCAGATCCCATGTGAAAATGCCATAATGGCTGTGGAAATGGCTGTGACCTGCAATTCTGGCACTTGAAGGGGGAGCCTGGGAAATCTCAGAGCTAGGCAATAAGGAGTTAGAGCAATTCAGGATGATTCCTGATGTCATCCATGGACTTCCATAGTTACACACATTCAAGTATCCTCCCGTGCATGCCACACATACACACATACGCACACACAAATTTCTTTCAGATTTTGGTCAAGGAATTAGAAGCTAAAAATATATTTATGACTCATCGTTCAATATTTTAAAAGTGACATTTCATAATCAACTTTGATGTATACAAAGCATATAGTGTATGCCTCAAAAATTTTGCTTTCTTCCAGGAAAAATGGCCTAAATGCTCATGAAAACATATAAGATATTTATGTGTTTCTGCCAGTTTACTCTTCTAAGATGGTTTATGATATGAATTTTCTGATATGTGCTCCCTTACCTGCTTTATGAGTTGTTCCTGGAGTCGGCTGCCATGGGCTTACTCAATGGTGAAACATGAGTCTTGCCAGTTCAGCTGTGTAGATTGCACCTGCAGGTATGCCAGGGGGATGCAAGCTCTTGTCCCCTGGTGAATGTTCATTGTTATTCAGCAACAAAACTGCAGCTCCATCCTCAGATCACACTTCTCTAGGAACCCACTCAGAAGCAGTCGAGTGCCTCAAGAGATCAACATTTTGGCTTCTCTATACTTTTCATTGCCAGGATATTTCCACAGATGACTCTAGGCCAAATCCTCTGACAAGTTTCTGGACTCAGGTCATACCTGTGTGTGTCTGGGGCTCCCACATAATGCCATGCCAATGAAGTCTGGACTTCAGCCTTGGGCCCAGGGCCCTCTGCTTATTCTGAATTCCTTTTATTGTGTGCAATTACCAGTCAAAAGCCACTAGTTGTTTTTGAATATTTTTCACCTATTATTTCTGAAATTTGTAGGGATAATCTTTGGTTTGTTTTCACAGTTAGCAATACTTCTTTTTGTTACATGTTCTTTGTAAAAATCATTGAGAGGGTTTTAGTTTTCTGATTGGTCTCTGATGGAAAAAAGTTTTTTCTCTTTTTCTTGTGCTATTCCAGTAGTACATACATATACAAATGACAATTTTGACATCACAAAAATTGCCTTCTTTTTGGGTGGAGCGGGGGGCGCCCTGCATTTCTGGTCCTGGTGGGGTGGAGCCTGTGAATCCCCGGGCAGAGTAAACAAGGAGGAGGTGTAGGCAGTCCATGGTGGTTCCCGAGTTCGCCCGTGGTTCTACACACACACACACACACACACACACACACACACACACACACACACACGCACATACACATGCGCACAATTGAATAAATAAAAAAAACTTAAAAAATTCATGGCATTTAAATTTTTCTTCTGGTATCTGGGAAACTCGGTATACATGATATGAATTATTAAAAAATAATAAAGTGTTTATATCGTGTTTGTATATGAATAACCAGAGAATAAATTGATTAACATTCGTAGGCCACATGATGTCCATTTCAAGTATTCAGATTTGTTTAAGCAATCACATGATTGTTTGTTTTTAAAGAACAGAATGGCAATGTGCTGATACAAGTTTATTTAGAGATATGATTATCTGGCTGGATTCTTAAGAGTTTAGATTGACAACTCTTGCTTTAGATAATAACCACATTGCATATGTTGATAACAAATAGATCACTTTACAATACAAGTCAAGGAAACTTTTGTTTTTATTTTGAGGTAAGACTTAAAAATAAAAATTGGAGAGATATTCACATTAATTTTGAATGCTTTCAGTTGCATTGAGATTGGTAGTCATAGCATTATTTTTGATGTATGTGTTTTTTATGTTTGCTTTATAAATTCATGAATAAACTGCATAAAAGCATCCCCATCTGTCTTATTGTAATTCTTCACACACTTGGGCCATTTTTTTCTTCATAGTTGGTACATGTGGCTTTGACTCATTCATTTGTCATGTCATGCCTCCTCTGTTGCATAGCTTAATCTCTCTCTAAACTTAATTTTTCTCTTTATCTCTTTCTCTCTTTCTTCTTTCCTTCCTTCCTTTCTTTTCCTTCCTTCCTTTCTTTTTCTTCCTTCCTTCCTTCCTTCCTTCCTTCCTTCCTTCTTCCTTCCTTTCTTTTCCTTCCTTCCTTCCTTCCTTCCTTCTTCCTTCCTTCCTTCCTTCCTTCCTTCCTTCCTTCCTTCCTTCCTTCCTTCCTTCCTTCCTTCCTTCCTATCTTCCTTCTTTCCTTCCTTCCTTCCTATCTTCCTTCTTTCCTTCCTTCCTTCCTTCCTTCCTTCCTTCCTTCCTTCCTTCCTTCCTTCCTTCCTTCCTTCCTTCCTTCCTTCCTTCCTTCCTTCCTTCCTTCCTATTTTCCTTCTTTCCTTCCTCCCTTCCTCCCTTCCTCCCTCCCTTCCTTATATGAATGGTATGAATGGAGTTCTGAAGTTGACGTTGGATGTCTTATATTGCTTTCTACTTTATTTACTGAAGTAGGATCTCTCACTGAACCTGAAAGTTTCCATTTCCTGATCAGTGTAATCATGGGAGTTTCTTTTCCTTCAACCAGAGTGCTAGGATTACTGGTGGTAAACCTGTCTGCTCAACTTTCCCTACATTCTAGGGAACCAAAACTACAAACTATGATCCTCACATTTGCATATTAAGCATTTTTTCCACTGAGCCATCTCCCTGGTCAATTTTCTTATGCAAATTGGAAATTATACTTTGTCTTAAAAGCACATAACATGTGTAGTATTCATAATATTTAATGAATATAAATATATATCATTGAGCATACTATTTTAAACAGGGGAAACACAAAAGAGTTGAATCAAAAGCCTCTCCTGAAGGAAAATATTACTTACTGATGGAAATAGGACATGTATACAGCTAGCTGATGTGCAGAAACAACTGAGCTGTAGGTATGCTATAAAATCCACTATTTTAGTCCTCGTTCACTATTGTAGCCTCTAAATATGTGTTCAGTATTAATTTAGAAGAGGTACTAAAGACTGTGTCAGGGAGTGGGTCTGAGCCAAAGAAGAAACAACAGCTGGTGCTAAATTTGGTCGAACTCCTAAAATAGACTATTTCAAAAGGAAGAGACTCAGATACATTCACCTCTCAAGGTCAAGTATCATCTGTTACTGTTGTCTTAGAGGCCTGGGAGTAAGTTAACTTTCCTACAGAAGATATATTCTTATAGAATTCCAACTTGTAACATATATTTGTAAACATCTACATATGCATGTATTTGTGTGCATGTTTTCACTTATTTCTCTTCATACTTCTGTCATTGTCCATATTTTTAAAGGTAATGACATTAGGTACATACAAATGCATGTCTAGAAGTATCAATTTTGTATAACTCAAGTGGGATAATGTTTCATCCTTTCTTGTACCTGTCTTTCATTTCTAATAGTCATTTTTCTACTGATGTTAAACAGTCACAGAACTTAAGAGTTTTATTTTGATTGGTGTTTCTATTCTTTTTTTTTTCATTTCAAACTTCAATCTCTACCTCCATATGCTCTTTTAGTTTACGTTTCATGTAAGCAGTATAGTACTGTTCATATTGTCATACAGGTCCTGTAATTGGAGCATGAGTTCTGCTGTACTTCTTCAGGTATTTATAATTAAGCTGTCATACTCTTATTTTTTTTCTTTTATCCCTTCTCTGTCTTTTTCAGTTCACTGTATTCCATTTTATTGTAAGTTAAGTATTTATTTATTTTTGTTCTGTCTTTTATGAAGTAAAGGACATTTTTATTTGATTCCTAGTATTCTTTTCTGGTACTAGAGAAATAGATATTTTAAACTTATTGTAATATCAATTGAGACTTTTACCTCAAAGCTAAAAGTTCAAGAGACTGACAGAATTTGGCTTCATTTTACTGTTATATTTTCCTTTTAGTTTCATGCATTTTAATTTTATTTCCAATAAGTTAATACAGAAATATAGAGAGTGGTATAATATATGAAAAAGCAAGATGCATATGAGAGTTTAATATGGGAATTAAAAATGAATAACTATATATACTGAGAGAAAGAGAGGGAGAAAGAGAATGATGGAGAGATTTCATTATTTTGTATCAACAACATTTATTAAATTCACCTTGATATATTTTCTGTTGTTTGCAAAAACATGAAGCCCATGATTAGGTTCATAATCACAGTGTCCTTAGCCTTTTTTACATTCACTATCCTAGCTATCTGGGATGCTTCTTCAGATCTTCAGAAGGCTAGAATCCTTCTTATTCTCTAACTTTTCTTTCAATTGCAGCTTTCTGAAAAGGTTTCTTGAGTACACCCAACCTTTGCATTTCTTTTTGATACATAATTTTATTTTATTATTTGAAAATTTCAACAGCATCATCTTTTCAATTCTTTTATTGTTAGCTTTTATTTTGTCCTCAATTAAAAAAAAAGAAAATCCATAAAAACTTGAGATTGGGTCTTTTTTGTTAGGTTCTATGTTTCCCTAATGGAGTGTTTGACATATAGAGTAAATTTAAATACTGTTTTGAATGAATGATATATTTCATGCACACTCACAAACATTAAACACAAGTATGACATTATGAACAGCACTAATGTGAAAGGGAAATTGTGAAGATTTTGTATTATATGTATATCATTACAGAGCTTTGTGAATTTCTACTCTCTCAATTTAATGTGATGGCACTGCAGGTCAGTTATGTTTTCATGTCTAAGAACATGATAAATAGACTTAAATTAGACACACCAAAAAGGCAGCAAGCTCTATGGAAGAATCTTACAATGAGAAAGGAAAAAGAGAGGAAGGAGGAGGGAGAGGACTAACAGCAGCTAGTGGTCCTTATAGGAAGAGGATTTCACTATGTCTATTCTATTTTGCTCAGCTTCAATATTAATTACCCACAAATATTCATCAAATATGATTTATTTAAGAATATTTGAAATTCTGTGAATGTTTTGGGTAGAACTTTCAGTTTATTGCTTTTTACTTATTTGCTATTGTTATTTAAGCAATGAAGACCATATTAGGATACTGCATAAAATGCATGCTCCTACAAAGGTTTCATTGAGATAATTAAGATCACATATTTCATTAAAAAATACACTTCTGAAATTCTCAGTGACTGAGGAATGTTAAGAGAATGAAGTATGAATGTGACAGGCACAGCTTATTTGTATTGTGCTTTGTCTAATCACACATCCCAGTTATTACATTCATGATGCCTATGATATGAAGAAATCCCACTGCTTTTCCTTCAAAAATTTCAGAGATCGATATAAGTTAAAAATTTCAGACTTCATATTACTCAAAGTGCTGGATCCAAAAAGGAAATGTCAGGGAGCGTCTACAGAGATTTGACTACAATTTTGATTGGAAGATCGGAAAGATGATTCAGCGGTTATAGTGCTTGATGCACAAGCAAGATGACTAAAGTTTGGATCCCCAGATCTCAAGTAAAATATATCTAGTAAGTATGGCAGCTTATCTATAATTCCATTTTAGGAAAGCAGAGTGGGAATCCCAGAGCATGCTGTTTGGCTAGACTAACCTTACTAGCAATCTCTGGATTATAGACTCTATCTCAAAAGAGAAAAGCAGAAGGGAAATTACATCTACACACACACACACATGCACACGCACATGAAAATGGAAAAAGAACCAAAATACAACCTGTGATTAGAGCTGCAAAGTAGGAGATAAAATTGTTGGGGTACAGGGCATCTTGAAAAATTAAGTAAGTTTATATCACATATATGTAGCAAATTTATTCAGATGTGTATTCTATATTATACTTAAATGCACATTTATACTATGTATGAATATAAATTGAAGCATAATTTTAATCTTTAAATACCATTATCTGATATACTAACCACATGATTTGACTTATATGTTTTCTCTTATTTGAGTAAGGTGGAGAATAAATCACAAACAGGTTAATAAATCTACATTATTTATGATTTTCAGAGCTTTGAAAGTAGTCTTCAATGTTAGAGTTTAACAATGCATGCATATTCATAGTTCATCTTCAAATCTTCTTACAATATTATAAGAAATAAGATTTTATTGTCCTTGGATGATGCTTTTCAAATATTTCATCATCCTTTACTTAGATTTCCAAATATACACAATTCTTACAAATTAGGGATTTATAATGATGAGTTAAATGTCAAATTGACTTTCAAGATGTTAGAATAGGAAAAGAACATGAATGTGCTCTGCAGACATAGGGTGTGAGTTATAAACTGTAAGTACAGTCTTCAGGTTTGAAAATGCAGCAAATGTCTAATATTTTTGATTACTAATTTCATATTTAATTTTGTTTTCACTATGTCTCTTGATCTCCTTTAATATGTACCCTATATTTATTATGTTTTTGGAGGAGTTTGTGTTTTCATGATTTTTCTGATAACTTTGTTAAGAGCATTCTTTATTTTTCCATGGTTTGACAGTGTAACAATACAGACTGATCTAGAACTCATCATGCAACCGAGAATGACTTGGAACTCATGGCAATCCTCCTACCCCAACCTCCAAAGTGCTGGGATTACAGGTATGGGCCTTCACACCTGGCTTTTTAGTTAAAATAGATTTTAAAATTTTAAGTTAAGGGAAGGGAGAATGAAGGGGGGTAAGGGAAACCACTCATTATATTTGTATAAAAGGAGAATTCTTAATAAAAAAGAAAAAAGATATGAAAAGATTATACACATAACATAATCTTCTGTGGTTGCTTTCATCATTTCAATATTTACTAAGTATTGTTTTTACAATACAGAGTTTTTTTGATCTTACATTGTTCTCAATGACTATGATTTGGTAACAGTAAAATGGCCAAGTAGGAAATTTTTACTGTTATCTCCCATAGAGATACTGGTTTTTATCAATTGTACCTGCAAAAGAATATCTTCACAAAAGTTCAAGAGCCCATGAGAGAAACTTGAATACATCTGCCAATCCATATGTCTTAACTGTCTTTTTTTGTTGGAATAAAAAAAAATCTCTAAAACATATGTAATTAGGACTATACACACTTTCCCTATATCAGCCCACCCAGACCTAAGACGAGATCTAGATAATGATTTATCCCATGGTAGAAAGCAAGTACATGGTGAATGTATCAATCACCCTTATATCCTACAACTACCTACCCAAATAATCGCTTTATCACAGTTTTTGGGTTTTGGTCCAGGAATAACTAGTCCCATTGCTTTTAGATTGTGTTTGTACAGTATATCATAGCAGGAATGTATAGTAGGGAGAAGTTATTTACCCAGTGGTGAGATTCATTTACTAATGCCATGTTTAAAAGGGGAAATGAAAGGATAATAATACTACTATTCTCTTTATGGGCCTGTCTCCTCACTTAGGACTCTGTCTCTAAGAATTACCACCATTTCAAGCAAGTTTCCAAGACGGGGACTAGACCTTTAAACATGTGGGACTTTGAGAGGGAATTTACTACAACAGCTAATGACAACTGGATTGTTCAATCCAGAATACTGAAGAATTAACACCATTGAATGATAGGAAAGGCTTCAGTATAGGGAAGAAAAAGGGAACTGTTCTCTCTGTCTTTTTCTCTGTCTCTGTCTCTTTCTCTGTCTCTGTCTCTCTCTCTCTCTCTCTCTCACACACACACACACACAAGTTCATATATTAACAGATGATTTTGTATTATGTTAACTTTTAAAGAGGTTCAACCAACCTCTTCTTATGCCTTACCTCTCTGCTTCAACTGGCATATGAACACCTGTCAATCTACATGCCTCAGCTCTCTTCCTACTCAAGTATCTGGCTCTTTGTGTTCTGCTTCAGACTGCATGTGAGCCTCTGCAGGTCTCTCACAAAAATGTGCATACAGCTTGTTGCTGCATGACTGTGAGAAGGTGCACATATGGGGACAGAGATTGACAGATTCCTAAAGCTCGTTGCCCAGTCAGTCTAGCCAAATTGATGAGTTCAATACTCACTGAGAGACTCAAAAAAGAAAAAGGCACTCAAAGTTAACCTCTAGCCTTTAAACACTTATACAAGCACACCACATACCGGCACACACACTCATCACACACACACTCACTCCATAAGAAGAAATCAGCGATATTGAGATATGATACATTCATAGAAAGCTATGAAATAGTATCAGAATCCTTAGCAGAGCTGGTTGGTGAGATTTCATGCCCCAGAACAGTTCATAAAATCAGTAGAGGTGACTTCAAAATATAATCACAGTGGCCCAAGACTTCTAAGAACATAAAAATTCAAGAAAACAACAACGACATCACCAAAGTAACACAATTTTTTTTTTTTTACAGAAAACAGCTTCACAAATGGAGATCCATGAATTATGCAACAATGAAATCACAAGGAAGCTCACTGAGTTACAAAGGAGGACAGGAAGATAGTGTATCATCAGTTGACTCAGGCCAGATGCTCCTCAGACGAAAATACTTGCCAATGTTTACCAATATACCAAGCAATCTTTTGGTTTTCTACTTCATTAATATGTAGTAGATCATCTGAACATTCTAGTTCAGATGTTTGAAGAAAAAACATTCTTTAAAACACATAGCTTTGTGATTGACTCAGGAATTTTACTTGAGTCTGAGGCTATATTCCACATGAAGTAGTCCCTTCACTTTGTGCTAGCCTTATTTTACATGGGGGCTTAGATACATCTGGACTTATTGAAAAGAAGAAAATTCCCTTTATCCTATTTTGTTTTCACTAGCAATGCACTTATGCTATATTGAGATTATTGACCTTAAAATTGTTTCAGGTGAGAGACTTTTTCAAAGGAAGGAAAGTAGAATTTTTTGATTTTCATTTTCATTCTCCATAGTGATTTCTAGACTTTTTCCCACACCTTCAGTGTTTCCATTTTCCACCTTATCCATATAGATCTTAAAAAGTCCAGTCAGAATTCCTATATAACATTTATTTATATTCTTCTAGGGCTTTACACGTGTTCATATCATTTTTACTTCTTATTACCTGATCCCAACCCCCATTTTTTTCCACTGCAAACTTTCTTCTTTTCCATATATATCACTCCCGTTCTCATGTCCTTCTACGCATGTATGGCTCACTTATTGCTCTCTGGGTTCCTGTTAATGACATATGTCTAGACACTTGATGGTATGCGGGCAATTCACCAGTGGGCATATACCTGGGAGAGTAGCTTCCCTTCTCTCCCATCCAGCCTTCTATGCTCAACCAATCTTTAACCCTCAGTCTCTGAGGGAGGGGCAGTGCCTCTTCAAGTCTTTCTCATTTTATAATATAAAATACATAGTCAAACAATTTACAAATTTTAATAACGTTATTTATGATATACTCCTTTATTACTTTATGTAAAATCATATAATTTTTTAATCACAAATCATTAAATCATTCACTTTAAATTAATCTTTTAATCAATTATATAATCAATTTATATAGTTTTCTGTTCTTTAGAATATTTGTCATATGTAGCTCATTCTTGTTTATTTTGTTTTGTTAATTTTCCTTATCTCTTGTTTTTGATATGTGCTATTATGCTGTTTTGCTTTGTACATCAAACCATCTTTCTTTTTTTGTTATTGTAGACGCAGGTTTATTAGTCCACTGACAATCAATTTCATTAAACACAAAGAAATAAATCATACCTCTCTTAAATTGCCATAATAAGTCTCCAAATAAATACTCATTTTTAAACTTACAAAATCAAGCACGTTTATGTCACAAGTCAAAATAGTCTTTCATCATAAGCACACAGAAATACACATGCAAACGCACATACACACTCCACAGAGATCCTAATGCCAGTTTGACACAGTTTCATATTTCCTTACAACACAAAGTTAGAGGCTGACCTTGCACTTCAGGCTCCGCAGTTAACTGGGGTTTTGGATAGTGGTATGTATCTTAAGAAAAATGACCATGTTCATATCGAGTCTCATCCTTCACTTCAACACATCCTTGTTACTATTTTAGTATTTTGGTAACATTTTCTTCTTTGATTTTGACATACACAGGAGACAACCAGAAAAAGTCATCTTCAAAACCCCAGTACAAACCATTTTTCTCTGAAGATACCTATTTTATTCTTTGCATTATTATTACTTTCATTATTATTTTCAATATTCTTCTTGATATACCCTTCCTCATTTACTGCTTGAAAATCTTCCTTCATTTCCTGAAATTGATTTGGAGATCATTCACATTCACTTTTGTTGAAATGAATGTTCTCGAAAATGTCACTGTCCAGTGGTGTTCATGCTGCTGTGCGCGTCATTGCCTCATCTGCTGAAGAAGGCCTCATGCTGTATTTGCTTTATTGTTCTTCTGATCTTGTGGCTGAAATGTAAGTGAAGTGGAAAGAATATGTAGAGGCAGTTCATGAGAATTTCAGAAGTGATTTCACAGAATAGGTGGAGTTTTCAGTGCTAGGCTTGCTTAATCTGAGTCTACTCTGTATAAACACATTGCACTGGTCAAGGCCATGTTTTCTCAAGTTCCGTTCCATGGATCCGAGTGTTCTGGCTTGTTTACTGACTGGCTTATTGCATCTCTATTAATTCTCTGATTCTTATGGTTATTCTGATACTTCTTCCATGATGTATCTTGGGCCTTGGTTAGGGTGTTATAGCTGACCCATTCAGGGGTTAAGCACTCCACTACCATTTATTCTTTATACTCTGTATTAAATTTTGCCTGCTGAAATAAGATGTAGCTTTAATTTATGGGCACAAATATAAGTGTTCAGAAGGCATATTGGCAACATGAACATTTAGTCGAACAATGGTTAGTTCTCTCTTAGAGTCTATGACTTCCTCAGCCATGGAATTTGATCTGGTTTGTAACATCAGGCTTGAACCCTCTCTGCGGAGTGGACCTCAAATCTAATCTGAAAGCAGTTTGTTATCCCCTTAGGAATCATGCCACTATTTCACCAGAGACAAACCATGTCAGGCCAGTAGAGTAGTAAGGCTGTTGATAACTTTTCTTCCCCAGAAGCCTGTTAACACCTTTTGGCATTGTGAAAGCTACAAGATAGGAAAATTCCAATTCAATTGTAAAACAATATATGCTATTGCCATTGCTCTTGGCCACCTGATGTCAAATCATATTGCTAAAGAGACCACATGCTATGGTCTCAGGACACAGCATAGAAAAGGTGGATACTAATTCTAACCAAAAATCTCTCCTAGATTAAACTTCAGTATGTGTAAATTCCTTCCTTACTCCATTCCTTCACTAAAACATACCTATGCACATACATGCATGTATGTACATACATATACACATACACATATATACATATATAAGCATACACATATACATACATATTTATACGAATAATATCTATGTTCCAGATTCCATGTCAGTTACTTGGGTTGGGTGAAAGGTGAATATAAAAAGGAAATGGAAGGAATATTGTCTCAATTACTTTTCTTTCTGATACTACTCAGACTTAAGGGAGAAAAGTAAATTTATTTGGCTTAAGGTTCCAGAGGGGAGACATAGTCCACTAGAGCAGAGATCTCATAACAGAAGGCATGGCTTGGAGGCAGAGGCAGAAGGGTGGTTCAGACTACAGGTGTCATCAGGAAGAGAGAGAGAGAGAGAGAAAGAGAGAGAGAGAGAGAGAGAGAGAGAGAGAGAGAGAGAGAGAGAGAGAGAGAGAGAGAAGAGCCAATAAGTAGAAATAGGACTGTGCTACCAAACCTGAAGACCCACTAGGTGCTATGACATGCCTTCCTCCAGGAAAACTTCACTTCCTAAAGGTGTCAAGACCTTCCTAAACATTAGCATCAGTTAATGATTCAAACACATGAGCCTGTGGGAGACAGCTCATATTCAAACCATGACAAATACCTTATCTTTGAAATCTGTTCTTTCTTTATTTTTTTTTTTTACATTTTTTTGCCTAGTTATACAAGCTCAATAGGTACTCCCTTCTTCTCCTTCCCCCTCCCTTTTCTCCCATTGTTCCCCATGGAACCCTCTCCCTTCCTACTCCCCCCCTCCCATTTTTCCTTCCTCCTCTTCTCTTGGTGCTTCCTGATTTCTCCCTCCCATTCTCCAGCATATCTGTTTATGTGGGTGCTGAATTTCCCTCATTGACATCTACACTAGTGCGGGTTCAGAACTCAGTGGCATAGCTTAGGACCCTTTCTTGGGCTCCCGGTTAGTATGGGAACTCTTCTATGATTGTTTAACCCCTTGCCTGTAAGGATCCTGTTACCTGAGGTCTTCTCCCCTGTGATCCCTGCTAGACTTTGGGGGGTTGTTGACATGTCAGCCATTGTGCAGGTTTGTCAAAGTCCAGTCACACTGTGGTTATATCTTGGCTGCTATAGCCCTGATTTGTGTGGAGTATCTAAAGATCTTCCTCATCTTTAGGCTGTTAAAATCTTGCTGCCCCCTCTTCTTCAAGGTTCCCTGAGCTTTAGGATGGGGAGAAATTTGGCTGCTCTGGTTCTGAATTATGGTTTGTTGCTATTTTCAGTTTTGTTGTTCTTGCACTGTCTTTGGCTGCATCCTGATTGGTTGTCAAGGTCTTCTCCTAACCAAAGATAAAAAACTATGTAAAGGAAGATCTTAACATAAGAAAAGACTCAAAGGTAGATGGAAATTTGTTCTCTTGAGTACATTTTTAGACTCATTATTTTTTAAAACCATACAGATATATAAACATGCTTTTTTATAAAAAGAAAACAACAAGAGAGATTAAACTCACTATTGTTGTTTACTAAAAATAAATGATTGCCCTTTTGTTATAAACTCCAACTGATTAAGCAAAACATATTCCCTGTACTGTTATGGAAGTGAACTCCTCCTACTCCTAATTCTTGCTATAAAGATTACCTTGCTTGAAGTAAATTTGAATACAAGTCAAAGAGAAATATTTGAGGTAACACAGTTTATTAAATTTGATATTTCTTTAGTTATGACATGCTAAAAATTCAGGCCATTTCATGCATTTCTCAGCATGACATTTTAAACGTTTGTGCAAGATGATATTGCAAGCAAATAAACTGAAAGAATCACTAGGGAAATCATTTTCTTCCAAGCTTTTTCTGTCACTTTTAGTTTTAATGGAATAAACATGATGTGTTAAAAGGGTGTCTGGTTAGATTTTTAAAAAGTTCTTCTTCTTCTTCTTCTATGGGTATGTGTTGGCTTTCTTTTTAAGTTTTCCATTTTCACTTGAAAAGATCATTTAAATTCTTTAATTTTATTGAGATTTTGATGATAAGCTTGTTTTTCAAAACAAAGTAAGCTTCCTTAGCTATATTTTTGATTGAAATATATCTTATTTTTCATTTATTTATGTTTGTTTATGAAAAAGAGAGAGAGAATTCCCATGATTCCATGACACATTGGTGGAGGTCAGTACACACCTTTCAGAAGTCAGTTTTCTTCTTTTAGGTGAACATCCCTAACAACTTTGTATCCAAACTTTTTGAGTTTTTTAACCTTACTCTCTTGTTTGAATGAAACTATGATTTGTTTCATTTTAGGAGTCAAAACACCTGAGCTGGAGGTTGAAACTTTGCAATGTTGGCTATTAAACACACACACACACACACACACACACACAAACACACAAACACACAAACACACAAACACACACACACACACACACACACACACACACAAAATTGGAATAGATATAACCTCTGATGAAATTTAGAATGCTGGATAGAAGATGTGCACTGTTTCAAGCAAATATCTAAATAATCATACTAACCAGTTTTTCACATATAAAAATAGTGTCATTATAAAATCATGGTATCCAAACTATATCTAGCTCTTAACTCTTCGCATCCATGAACTTAGAGTATAATCAGTACAATTGCATGAAGAAAATAGAAAGCTTGCCTTTTTTCCTTTAAAAATTCAGTGCTTGTAATTTTTATATCATGTGTACAAGATTTTGAGTTAGCAGGCAATTCTTGGAATATGTAGCACACTGTTTTAGCTATCAAATTGTGATGATGAAATTTTCCTGGAATAATGTCTACATAAATAAATTTCCAAAGCACTCTATGAGATTCTAATCCGATGTCTATAAATTATACAGACCTTAGTATTTAAGAGTCCAAGTTATTTTTACAAGTTGAGCTGACATTCAAAAGTATGCCACGCTCTCAAGATAGTCAGCTAAGTGGACAGTTGCATGTACTGAATTATTATTAACCCTTTTCATCCATTATTCAGACCACGGCAATACTTGCATATTAAATGAAGCACATGGCATTTAAGCCAATTTAGAAATCTTTTACTGGGAGAAATCGCAAATATATAAAAGTTAAATGAGCTTTCTCTTAAGGTTGCTTTCTGGGTTGATATGTTCTTCTGGCGTAGAGGCCTATCACATAACCTGACAAGCAACACAAAGATTGAGGCATTGCTGAAAGAAGAACTGCAGTCAAAAGTATTCTAACTGAGGAACAAGAACAGGGAAAAGGCTTTGCTGTTTCTAAAGTTACAACTGTATTGTTTGAAAACTTATAGGAGATCTGTGACTTGCATCTGGTGTAATCATTTCAAAGTCACCCGGGGGGAACAGGATGCAGTGAGCTGTGTGCCACACGCTTTTCTGGCTTCTCAGATGTAGGACAGTGAAACGAGCTTAGAATAATCTAACTACTGATTCCCTTTCCGAGAGAATTTCCATGTCGTATTACTGTAAGTCACAAATAGAAGTAGCACAAGCTCAAAAAAGAGGGGTTTTCCAGGAGTTTTGGCTTTGTAGAGGGTCTAGGCAATTAAAAATCTTTGAGACTAACATTTTAATTGGTAAGATCCATATAGGTTAAGTGACATATATACATCTAAACCAACTCAATAGCCACATATGTAACAGCAAGAATAATTTGGCTTAATTATCTTATGAGCCAGAAGTTGCACAAGGCCTTGTGAGACCTGAGATTTGTATGGAGTCTGTTCTTATTCATTCTAGTAAATTGTCCTTGTGTTTGCATGTCATCGTCTGAGTTTATTATTATTAATTATTATTATTAATAATTCAATTGTGCATATATGCGTGTGTGCGCGCGCATGTGTGTGTGTGTGTGTGCGTGTGTAGAACCACAGATGAATTCAGGAACCACCATGGACGCCTCCACCTCCTCCTTGTTTACTCTGCCCCGGGATTCACAGACTCCGCCCTACCAGGAGGAGAAAGGCAGGCTGCCCTCGCTTCCGCCCAGCGTCTATATGTGGGGTCTAGGGTCCGAACTCAGGACCTTCCACCTGCAACGCAGAGGCTTAACCCTTGAGCTACCTCTCCAGCCCCCATTGTCTGAGTTTTTGTTTATTCCTTGGTTTGTATGTAGTTCTCCAAATTTCAGACTTGTTATTCCTATCTCCAAGATTTTAAAATGACCAAGCTAATAAATATCTAGATATAAAAATCTAATGTTGAGTGAGAAAGCAAAGCAATATATATATAATGATAATTATCTAATTAAAAACCAAAGTTTTATATTGCTAATGAACGTAGCCTTTGATAAAAATGTTGTCAAGTAGCTGGAGAGATTCACGTCTCTTATGAAGTTTAGGTTTAGCAAATGAAAGGAACAAAGATATTGGTTAGAAGAACACTATATCCATTATAAAATGAGTGTGCAAGAATATATAGCTTTACTTCTATAGTTTAACTTCTATAGCACATAGTTTATACATTAAAATTAAAGAAGAGAGAAGGAAACAAGCAGTTGATACAAATCTTGAGTATAGCAGATGAAAATTAGGATAAATGGAGCCAGGAATGTCAAGGTTTCCCCCCAAACCTGCAGAGAATCAAAATGCTTATGTAAAAGAACAATTTTACCAACAAGGGCAGAAATCATACTACACATGGTGCTCTTATGGGAAACAACAATATCTTGAGGAAGTAGAGCATTAGCCTCCCAAGAAGAATGAAGCCCAAATGTGTTTGGATCATCAAGGGTTCAAGACATTTTAAACAACTCATTGAAAGTACAGTTTAGTATAGTGAAGAAGATGAATTTTTTTCTTTTTTTAATACATTTTTTATTATTATTTCAGCTCATATAAACTTAATAGGTACACCAGTTCCCTCCCTCCCTCCTCCTCCCCCCAAACCCCCTGCTTTCCCTCCCCTCACCTGTCCTGCCCCATCCCCCCATGCCTCCCGCTGCAATTCCCAGAGTCCTTTCTTGTGCATGCCTGACTCTCCTCTGGGCCCTCCTCTCCGATGACATACAAGGACCCAGTGGCATTTCCCTGAACCCTTTCCTGTGTTCCCCTTAAGCATAGGAACACTACTGTGGCTGTCAATCCCTTGCCTCCAAGGATCTTGGTGCCTTTAGCAGATGCTAGACTTTGTGAGGTCAATAGTGTGTTGGACATTGTGCTGGGCATGCAATGTCCAATTATGATTGCTTCGGCCCTAACTTGTGTGGAGTATCTTGCAAATCATTGCTCCTCCCATCCTTTTGCTCTTACACTCTTACCGCCCCCTCTTCTGCAAATGTCCCTGAGCTTCAGGATGGGGAGAGATTAGTCTGGCCTAGTTCTGGTTGGTTGATATAGATTCTCTGAAGTTCTGGATAGTGGTTCGTTGATTTTCTTTTGCAGTTTTGTTGCTCCTGCAATGCCCTTCACTCCATCGTGATGGGCACTGTATGTCACCCGCTGGCCAGAGACAGAAAGCTGTTAAACTGGAGTCTTATTATAAGAGCACATTCAAGGGTAGATGTAATACTTATACCCAAAAGTGGAATCGCAGGGTCATATGGCATTTCAATCTTTAATTTCTTTAAGAATCTCCAGACGGCTCGCCAGAGTGGCTGTATGAGCCTGCACTCCCACCAGCAATGTAGGAGAGTTCCCCTCTCTCCACATGCTCTCCATCATTTGTTGTTGTTTGTATTGTGGATATTTGCCATCCTGACCGGGGTGAGATGATATCTCAGGGAAGTTTTGATTTGCATTTCCCTGATGGCTAAAGAAGTGAAGCAATTTTTAAGATATTTGTTAGGCATTTTAATTTCATCCCTGGTAAAATTTCTTTTAAGTTCCAGGGCCCATTTTTTAATTGGGCCATTGGTTTCTTTGATGTTTAGTTTTCTAAGTTCTTTGTGCACTCTGGACAGTAGAGCTCTATCAGATATGTGGTTAGTGAAGATTTTCTCCCATTCTGTGGGTTGCCTTTATCTGAACAGAAGCTCTTTAATTTCACAAGATCCCAACTGTTGAGAGTTGGTAGCAGTGACTGTGCCATTGGATGTCTGTTTAGGAAATGTTGGCCTAGCCCAATCAGCTCAAGGGAGTTCCCTATCCTTTCAACTATGGTTTTTATAGTCTTTGGTCTGATATCAAGGTCCTTGATCCATTTGGAATTAAGTCTTATACATGGTGACAAGTATGGGTCCAGCTTTAATCTTCTGTATGTGGAGATCCAGTTTTGCCAGCACCATTTGTTGAAGATGCTGTTCTTTTTCCATTGGATTCTTTGGGCCCCTTTGGCAAAGACAAAATGGCTGTAATTTTGTGGGCTTATATCTGGGTCTTCAATCCTTATCCATTGATCTGTGTGTCTATTTTGGAGCCAGTACCAGGCTGTTTTTATAACTATGGATTTGTAATATAGACTAAGGTTCGGTATGGTAATACCTCCAGCAGTGTTTTTGTTACTCAGGATTGTCTTTGCTATCCTGGCTCTTTTGTGCCTCCATATGAACTTTGAGATTGTTTAAAGAATTCTTTAAAGAATTGCTTTGGGATTTTAATTGGTATAGCATTGAATTTGTATATTGCCTTTGGTAGGATGGTCATTTTTATGATGTTGATTCTGCCAATCCAGGAACATGGAAGGTCTTTCCACCTTCTGGTTTCTTCTGCAATTTCTTTCTTTAGGGTTTTAAAGTTTTCATTGTAAAAGTCTTTTACCTCCTTGGTTAGGTTTATACCAAGGTATTTCATTTTTTTAGGGGCCATAGTAAATAGGATTGTTCCTCTCAAGGCTTTTTCACTTCTTTCATTCTGGGCATATAGGAAGGCCTCTGATTTTTGCACATTTATTTTGTATCCTGCCACCCTGCTGAACTTCTGTATTAGTTCCAGGAGCTTCCTGGTGGAGTTTTTGGGATCATTGAGGTATAAGATCATGTCATCTGCAAATAGGGATAGCTTGACTTCTTCCTTGCCGATTTGAATCCTTCTTATGTCCCTTTCTTGTCTTATGGCTTCAGCTAAGACTTAAGTACAATATTGAATAGAAGTGGTGAGAGTGGACAGCCTTGTCTAGTTCCTGATCGAAGTGGGAATGCTTCCAATTGTTTGCCATTGAGCATAATCCTTGCTGTGGGCTTGTTGTATACCGCTTTTATTATATTGATAAAGGTTCCTTCCATTCCTACTGTCTCTAGTGTTTTTATCATAAAAGGCTGTTGGATCTTGTCAAAAGCTTTTTCTGCATCTATCGAGAGTATCATGTGGTCTTGGACTTTGGACTGGTTTACATGATGAATTACATTTATTGATTTGCGTATGTTGAACCAACCTTGTGTGCTGGGGATGAAGCCTACTTGGTCCCCGTGAATAATCTTTTTAGTATGTTTTTTAATCCGATTTACTAAAACTTTGTTGAGAATCTTTGCGCCTGTGTTCATCAGAGAGATTGGCCTATAGTTTTCTTTTTTAAGTGAGTCTTTATTAGGTTTTGGGATTAAGTCGATATTAGCTTCATAGAAGGAATTTGGTAGTGTTCCTTCCTTTGCTATTTGATGGAACAGTTTAAGGAGTATTGGTATTATTAATTCCTTAAATGTCTGGTAGAACTCTGTGCTGAATCCATCTGGTCCAGGACATTTTTTGGTGGGAAGATTCAATATTACTTCTTCAATTTCCTTATATGTTATAGGACTATTTAAATAATTCACAACTTCCTGATTCAATTTAGGTAAGTTGTGTTTACTTAGAAATTCATCCATCTCTTTTGTGTTGTCAAACTTCACAGAGTATAAGTTTTTGAAATATGATGTTATTATTATCTGGATTTCTTGGGTATCAGTAGTGATAACTCCATGTTCATTTCTAATTTTGTTAATTTGGGTTTTCTCTCTCCTGCTTTTGGTTAATTTAGCTAGGGGTGCATCAATCTTATTGATTTTTTTCAAAGAACCAGCTTTTTGACTGGTTGATTTTTTCTATCGTTTTCCTAATCTCGATTTCAGATATTTCTCCCCTTATTTTGCTAATCTCCTCTCTTCTAGTACTTTTGGGATCAGATTGCTCTAGTTTCTCTAAAGCTTTAAGCTGCATTGTTAAGTTGTTTATTTCTGATGTTTCCATTTTTTTGACGTGGGCATTAAGAGCTATTAGTAAGTTGTATTTTCATTATCATTCACTTTCAGGAAATCTTGAAATTCCTTTTTAATTTCTTCCTGAATCCAGTTCTCATTCATATTGTTATCATCATATTGTTAAGTTTCCAGGACTTAGTGTATTTTCTCTTGTTTGATGTGTTGTGGATGTCCAGCTTTAGGCCGTGGTGGTCTGATAGGGCACAGGTTAGAATTTCAACTTTTTTGTATATGTGTAGATTCGTTTTGTGGCCCAATATGTGATCTATTTTGGAGAAAGTTCCATGTGCTGCTGAGAAAAATGTGTATTCTTTGGTACGTGGGTGAAAAGTTCGATAGAGATCTGTAAGGTCCATTTCTTTCAGGGTTTGATTAAGTTCCAAAGTGTCTCTGTTAAGCTTTTGACCTGTTGATCTATCCCATGTTGAGAGGGCGGTGTTGAAGTCCCCAAGAATTATCATTTGGGGGTTGATTTCTTGCTTTAGACGCTGTAGGGTTTTCTTAATGAATGTGGAGGGGCCCGTATTGGGTGCATATATGTTCAGTATTGTGAAGTCTTCCTGGTGAATTGTACCTGTGACTAAAATGTAGTATCCATCGTGTCTCTTATAATTTTCTTTGGTTCGAAGTCCACTTTGTCTGATAACATAATTGCTACCCCTGCCTGTTTTCTGCTTCCATTTGCTTGTAGAACTGTTGATCAGCATTTTATTTTTAGAGCGTGCCTATCTTTTGTGGTGAGATGGGTTTCCTGCAGGCAGCAGATTGATGGATTGTGATTTTTAATCCAAGTTTGTAATCTGTGTCTCTTGATCAGTGAATTAATTCCATTAACATTTAGTGTTATAATGGAGAAAGTATTTTTAATTCCAGACATTTATTATGTTTAGTAGTTTTTATAAGTATATTGCTTCGCTTTTAATGGTGTTATACTTTCCTTCTGTTCTCCTGGCTATGCCTGTTTTTTTCTTCACGCTTGAGTATCATTTCTAGCATTTTTTGAAGGCCTGGTTTGGTGGACATGTATCCCTTCAAGTTGTCTTTGTGCTGGAAAGTTTTTCTTTCTCCCTCGATCATGACGGATAGTTTTGCCAGGTAAATCAGCCTGGGTTGACATTTTTGCTCATTCAATACTTGAAGTATGTCTCTCCAAGCTCTTCTTGCTTTTACTGTTTCCAATGAGAAGTCATTTGTTATTTTAGTAGGTTTACCTTTAAAAGTGACTTGTTTTTTCTCCCTTGAAGCTCTCAGCACCAGTTCTTTATCTTGAATGTGGAGTGTTTTAATTATTTGCCGTGGCGAGCTTCTGTTTTGGTCGTATCTGTTTGGGGTGCGGAATGCCTCTTGTATATGGATGGGCCTGTCTTTTTTTATATGAGGAAAGTTTTCCTTGATGATCGTTTGAAAATTTTCCTCAGGGGTGGTATTTTGAGTTTCTTACTCTGGTATTCCATGAATACGCATGTTAGGCTTCTTCAGGGTGTCCCATATCTCTTGGATATTTCTCTCAAGTATCTTTTTGGCTTTAACAACCTCTTCCATTGAGCTGGTTAATACTCCCACTGAAATTCTGAAATTCTGTTTTCTGCTTAGTTAGTTCTGCTGATAAGACTCTCTGTGGAGTTCTGGGTTGAAGATAACTTGTCTTGTAGCTCAGTTTTAAACTCTGCTTGAGTCTGTTTTAACTGCTCTATGCCAGTTTTTGTTTCTTGCACTGTTTTTCTCAACTCCTCCAAATATCTGTTGTGTTCCTCTTCAAAGAGATTGATTCGATTATGTAATTGCTCCCGGATTTCCTCTTTCATAGTATTGAACATGGTAATGATCATATTTTGAAAGTCGTTATCCTGGGTCAGGCTTTCTTGGCCTTTTTCCATGGGTTTGTTCTGGTTGGAGTCTAACACTATGGGATTAATTTCTTCAGTGGGAAATTTGTTTACTTGAGTGTTGCTTCTCATGGATTTGCACTTTGACTTTGGCATTGTCGTTTTAACTCTTAAGATCTTTCAATTTCACTAAACTGAATTATTTGTTCTGGGGTTCTGGGGGTGGGCAGGGGTGGAGCTCACCTAGGTCGCGGATGAGGCCAGGCTGGACCACTTACGTGTCCCGGCAGGCGGAGTGGAGTGGGGAAGGGAGGATGGGGGCGTAGGCCTGCAGCTATTTAACCCTGAGAGGAGCTGGGGCGGGTCCCAGGCGCAGGGGGAGGTCCTCCTCGTCCCTCGGCCCTGCCCGGGGCTCCGGCTGGATGGTGGGGTAGGAGTGGGGTCCCCAAGAAGATGAATTTTTAATTTTTATTATTTTTTTCTAAATTTACAAGCTGGTTGAGTATTCATCCTTACTTCCCTCCATCCTCCCTTCCTCCCTTCCCTCTCCCTCTCATTCATCAATCCGTTCAACTCCCTCCTATCCTCCTGTTTGTCTGCTTCTATGGACCCCAGGGTTCCCTGTTGTTTGTTTACTCTTGTGGGGGTTCAAGCCTCATGTGGCTTATAAAGTTACCTCTCTTCAAGCCACTCCACTGATAGGAACATTTCTCTTCACTCATCCAATTTTAGTCCCCAAGATTTCCACTGTATGTTTTTAATCTCTCTAGAGTTCCTAAGTAGCCTATGGGAGCATGTTGGTATGTCAATCATTATGCAGGTCTGGCAAGGACCAAGCCTCGGTCCTGCCTTGAATGGAATGTCCTGTCCAACTGTGAACCTTACCATCTTTAGGTTCTTATAATTTCACCACCCCCTTTTCCAGGAGGTTCCCAAAGACTTAGGATGGGGAGAGATTAAGTTGGCCTGATTCTGAGTGAACTTTGCTAGGTTGCTGGTGCACTCTATTATGGCTGGCCATTGCTGTCCTCTTTTACTGCTCTTCTACTGTCCTAGGCTGCACCATGTTAATGTGTTGAGATCCTCTATCTCTGTTGTAAAACAAACAAAAAAAATGAATCTTGATATAGAGATTAGAAAAGCATCCCATTATGACCCTATGTAGTAGAAAAAAATACCATAAAACCAAACAACATGTTGTTGAAAAATTATGGAAAGGAAGAAAAACAGATGGTGATGGAAAGTAAGACTTGAGAAGACCATCCATGAAATCAGAAAGGAACAGAAGAGGTGGGAATATAAGGAACCATGGTAAACAAAGTTCTCAATAAAAACATAGCTTGTAAAATTGCTGGTAAGTATTGTAAAAAGATCTAAATAGAAATCTTCAATTAATCCCTAATGTCCTAAACTCAGAAATATACATGCGAATGAAGGGCAGAGGAGGAAAATAGTAAAGTTGACTAAGATTTGTATTGTTCACTCACTGTATAAATATACGTTATACATTATATCTTACATATGTGTATGTGTCATGTATATTTATAATGTATATTTATAACATGGTATTTTATCCTTCAGAAAAAAGAACATTCATCAAAACTCATGCAATATGATTATTTTATTTATACATTATAAATATACATGACATACACACATATGTAAGATATGTGATATATATGCCTATATCTCATATATATATTCTACATGATAGTATGAAAAAAGTTGATTCAGTTACAGCCACTATAAGGCTGAAATAGAATGCATGAAATTCAAGTCATTATAATAAGCTTAAAAATCATAAACTGCAATGTATTTCATAAGGGGAACAATGTTCAAGAAATTTCCCATAACATAAGTGAAACAAGATGACAGGAATACAGTCAATAGATATGGAGCATAAGACATATAGGAGGCTTAAATATACCATTTAAAATTCAGGCATGCTTTGGGTATCATGCTGATGAATCATTAAATTATAATCAAAAGTAAACTCTAAGGTAAACTGGTTAAAATAATGCGCTCAAAAGTCATGGTTAAATGCATTTAAAAGACATTCAATATAAAGCTTTGAAAATTAGAAATTAGTAGGAATATGGCTTGTAGGGTTAGTATTTCTCATTGAAAGCAGCAAAGAGTACATCTGTATTATTATATTGGGAAAACTCCATCTTTTCAGAACCTATTGCAATTTTGGCTCATTCTTTCCTAAATAAAAAATATTTTTGGGTTTTGAATAAATGCATACTTACCATTAGAACTGATGAATGTTCTTTTTTCTGAAGGATAAAAATACCATGTTATAAATTCAAACTCATTGATCAAAAATCACATCCTCTGTGCTGCTACTGAAGTACACTTATCCTACATTGTGTGGAATTTGTGCTTTGGGTATCCCATATTTTATGTTCTGTAAGAGTTCATATAACAGCTGAAATGCATGTTTTTTGACTGCAACAGAACATTTCTTTGCATATATTTTCTTGTTTTTATACAGTATTGGGTTTGCAGTTTTACAATCATAACTCATGCAATATGATTATTTAAATGTGTATATTATATTGTACCTAAACTATTTTGACATTTATTTTTTATTTTTGTAGTTTTACAAAAATATTAAGTAGTTGTCCCAATTTCCCTCCCTTCCCCCTTCCCTTCACCATTCCCTCCCACTTTTACTCACTCTTCCACCTGCATGCTACCATGGACCCCTGGGTTCACTCTCAGGCCTCTTAGGTATATCAAGTTACCACTTTTCAGGGGATCAATTTTCATTGGTAACTTCATAGAGAGGCATTTTTTAAAAAAGATTCCTCCTTTCTACATAGTTATAAAAAGTTATTAGCATGTGCCTTCTAATGATCTTCTCCTGAAAGATCTCTGATTTAATATAAAGCTACAAAGTGTCTGTTCAGAAGGCAAGTCTATACTAAAGTAATTCCTTAGGGAAAAGAAAAGGCTGTTCTGTTCTTTATGCTGTTTCTCTTATTTATAGAACAATGAATAATTATCCTAATTATTCATATATATTATATTCATTTACATAAAAGAATTTTTTTTAACAAAAATAAAATTATAAGTTATAGCTCTGTGCATTGGTTCCGTATAAGTATTCCAGAGTTCATGTGACCCTTTTGGAGAAAATTACATTTAGTTTTTCATTTACATATTCTCTGAGCTCAGCACAACACCTGATATAATTAGGTAACAAACATTATGCTTATTAATGGAGTATCTTCTATTGAATTATAGGATCTAGGCATTTTTTTATATTTGATGAGTAACAGTGAATGTAACTCATAATTACCAGTGTCTAACAAAATGCAAGTTTAGAACAAGTAGAGATGAGAATCTCTATGTTGAAATATTAGTCCTTGGTTCTAAATGCCTTATATGTGACCCCACCCCCTTAATACTGATATATTATTAATGTCTTAGGCCCTTGACCTTTGCTTGGTGTTTATTTAAATCTTCTGACTTTATTAAGACTATACTTTGTATCCCAGAAACCCATAGGGATACTCAGGGAGTAAATCACTTAGGAACTATTTATGACTTGAGCTTGCAGCTCACCAATGTCCTGAAGGCATCAGGCATGGTTTCCAGGAAATGAGTAAGCAAATGACTCACCTATCCTGGTGTCATTTAGGGGTTTTTGTTTATTCCAGGTTAAGTTTTGTAAGGCTTTTAAATTTTTTTCAGGAAACAATTATTTTGCTCTTGTTTTCAGAACCATTAACAAATTATAGTTGTCAGAGGAAATTAATCATCACAGTAGAGAGGAAAATGTGAGCTTAAGACAGATCTTACCTAGGGACCTGGAAATAAAGAGCAATGCTCACGCTTGTGGCTGGGAGGGTACAGCATTAGTTTTAGAACAGTAGTTTCTATAACTAAAACTCAGCTCATATATAAATTGGGTATATTGCGTTTTCACATATAAATTTGTTTTACTTTGCAAAGTCCTAATTTCTGTCAGCTTATTTGATATGCATATACAGAAATATATGATATATATGTGCATGTATTAGGATTCTTGAGAGGAACAAATACATATCAAATGGGGATTTGTTATATTGGCTTATATAATCAAACAATGGCCATGGCTATCTTCACACTGTAGATAATGGGAACAGGATAGCTGTTCATGAGGTTGGATACCTCAGCAATCCTGATCTGGTACTGCAGGCTTGGAGAAATCTGGTCATCAGTTCACAGTGTAAGGTGATCTGATATCAGTTAAAGATGTCAGTAGGATTGGCGACAGCAATGACATTAGCTGCAATAGAGTTTGTGGTACTAACCAGTGAGATGGAACAGGAATCAGATCAAATGCAGTAGCTTTGATCTTGGATATCCTTCTAACTGGGCAATTGCTTAAAGGTGTTACTCAACATTTGGTCAATCAAGAAAATCTCTCACAGCTGTGCCCAGAGATTTGCCTCTTAGCTGATTCCACTTTTATTCAATTGAGAACCAAGATTAATCATCACCACACACACACACACACACACACACACACACACACACACATTCATTGTAAGCTATTTCAGGCTATAGGATCATTTTCCCTCACTACTTAAGACCAATGGACTTGACATTATCCATTTGAAATCTTTGCTATTATTGTGGTTTGAATGTGAGTTCACCCCAACTCCTGACACGTGTAAGTATGCTTAGCTGACATTAATATCTGAGAAGGTTGTGACACCTTTATGTGATGCAGCATGCTGGAAGAAGGCATGCTACAGGGGTTGGATCCTGCAATTTGGAAACCTGACCCTGTTTCCTCTCAGTTTGCTCTTAGTCTATGCCTTCATGATAGCTGCAATGACCTGAACCAGTTTCCTGATTCTGTCAGCCATGCCTTTGCTGTGCAATTCCTATCACAATGGACTTTATCTCCTCTAAAACTGTAAGTCAAATAAATCTCCCCTTTACCCATAAGTCATATTTGAGCATTGTCTCATAGCAACAGAAAGAATAAGTGTAGCATATATGTTATGAATAAAAAGCAAATTTTATTTTATTATTCTTCTATGGCTGAAATAGTTAACATGAAGGAAGCTTGTGGTTCTGAATACTGCATGCAATCATCTGAAAGCTTAAACTCTAGCAAAGCTATTCATTGAAGCCTGGTTGTCATGTTTTGAACATGAAGCTCTTCTGTGTTTGAATCTTGAGTTGGTGTCAATATTTGAGAAAGTCGTGGTACCTTTAGGAGGGGGTTCCTTGATGGAGGAGGGCGTGTTGCAAGGAGTGGGCATTGAAGTTTGACAGCTCAGTCCTACTTTTATCTAGTTTCTCTTGCTATCTTCCTCAAGATGGCTGTGGTGATCTGACCCACCTCTTTCTGCCTCCAATCAGGCCTTCTGTTATGCGATTTCACCATAATGGACTATATCTTTTCTGGAATCACAAGTCATATAAATTTCCTTTTCTCCCCTAAGTTGCTTGAGTCTAAACCCTTCTTAACAGCAATAGAAGACTGACTGCAACATTGCCAATGGGACCATGTAGAATGGAGACTAACTTGAGAATTCATTAGCTCATGAGGTCCTCACCTGAATCCAAGTATAATCTCATTGTAAAGCAAAGGAGAGCCCAAGGCACTTATGAGCCTCTTCCACCATATGAGGCCATAATAAGGATATGTCATTGTAGGGGACTATGCCCTCACCAGACATCCAAATACCAATGCCTTGATCTTAGGCTTCACAACTTCCAGGACTGTAGAAAACACCTTTTTATTTATAAACCACATAATTTATGACAATTTTGTAATAGTACTTCAGATGGAAAAGATAACATGCTAAAATAATTTGTGGTATAACAATAGCAAACCTGCCTAACTAATGTGCTATTTTCAGACCTGGCACCATTTTTATGGGCATTAAAAAAGTGCTGCTCACTTCCATTTCTCTGGACCCAGGAAGAAAGCACCTACACAGAGAACAGAATATGGCATTTCAGATCATTCCTCACATCCTAGATGCTTTAATGTACAGCTTTCCCATTATTCAGCCAGGGATTGTAATGTTAGTTCATTGGATGCTCATAGACTGGAAAGGAAGGTGCCCTTCTCTAATTGTGATTGATTTTACACAGCCCAAGCTGCAAAGATTATACAACCTATATATTTTCAGTAAATGCCTTAATCTTTGTGCCATACTTTTCTCCTTTATTAGATGAAGATATTACATATTCATCATAATCTCTATCATGGCATATAATACTCATGCAAGATATTATGATAAGAAACAAATAAGACAATTAGTGATAGCTGTAACAAACCTGATGAGGGTAAAAGCTGAAAGAAGTCTTGTCGATGGAGGCTGTTCATAAAACAGTAAATAATGTATTGGCACGATTAATCAGCAGCAGCCCGAGATGGCCAAATACTCGTTTTACTTCTATGATGTAAGCATTTTGCTCGTATGTGCCTATCATGGGTTAAATCCTATTTGTTAAGGAAGTCAAGCTTCCTGGAGATCTTCCTGGATCCTGCAAACACTATTTTTGTGCTTTGCAGCAATGCAGACAATGAGCTGTGGTTTTGTTTTGGTTTTGTAATATGACATTTGAGAACTTCACTGCCCCTTGCATCTGGTTTCAATTCGACATGAAACCACTTAAACCTCATGCACACTCTGAGAACTGTGGTTTTGTCACAAAAATTATACCAATCCATAAACAGATAAAAAGTGTGCTGGTTTTGTTTGAAAATCTGGGTTTTATTCATAAGTATTAAAATAAAATACATCTAGCTAGGCCAGAGGGCTCAGTTCCATGATACCCTTGAATGTTTGTGTAGGTATACTAGCATTTGATGTAATTGCTTTCCTCCAAGAAAACTGATCTATTCACATTTTTAACAACTTCTGTTTGGGAGAGAAAAAAGTTTAAATTTTATTACTGAAATGGAAAAAGATGGGATGCGTTTTTACTTTTGATATGTGAATTTTGACAGTGAAATTTAAGTTACAGTTTTCATTTTTTCCTTTTAACCCAGTCATCATATTCTTGGAAGTGGAAAGAAACTTAGAAATATAAAGTAGGTCAGATCTGTGATCCAACTGTGGCTCAGCTGCTGCATTGGGGACAGAGAAAATAAAATACCAGTGATATGGGCTTTGGTTTTACCTATGATATATGATTTTGTTTGTCATCTTCATTTGCCTAAATGTAAACATCTTCATTTGCCTAAAAGTAATGAGGCAAATGTTTCTAATGAGATCGCCATAAAGGTGACTGCTTTCACTCTATTCAATGGACACACATTGTAATTCCATTTTCAGCTTTATGCTGTCCCTCATTTTGTGGCAGATAAAAATGTACATGAAGAGCACACAGATATTCATAAAAGAAACATGTGACACTTCCATGAAAAGATTCATGTGAGCATGCTCACTTAGCATAACATACAATCCCCCCAGAATACACACTGAACACTTTTTATAAATGCTTATTATCTGAAAGAAATTGTTTGTAATTGACTTCAACTTAGAAGATTAGCTTTATGTCCTGTCATGAACTTTCCCTTGCCCATGTCTAGTCAAGAATTTTTATGATTGTTTGAATTTATGATTATTGCTTGTTCTTGTGCATGCCCAATTATTGTATCTCTTGACATGCAAAATTATTAAGTTTTAGAAATATGAATGTTGTCTACATTTTTCTTTTGTATTTCTCATAGTTCTTGTTCTGTGATTATATAATATTTGGGTATACCTATGGCATAAAGTCTATCATGTTTGATAAAAATTACTGCCTACATCCCTTTCAAAATGCCAAAGATTTGAGTTAATCCATGCTGTCCATATTTTTTCTTTTTTATATCCAGAACAGAACAGAAGAGAACCTCCATGCCTCTCTTCTGCTTTTGCCTCCACTCCATTTGAATTATACCAGCAAACTGAGTTTTTTCTCTGCCTTTATTCTGTATTTAGATCTCCTCATACTTGATACTCACCACATGATCACGTGTTCCTCCTCCTGAGTGCCTCTCTGGGGTCACCTTTCCTAGGAACACTTGTGCTTATTAGAGGTCTCAGCATATCACAAGTAGGTCAAGATTAAGTCCTTGCTTCCCAAGCTGGAAAAGAGTAACCTTATCTTGTGATTTTGACCTTCTCAGTTTTAATACATTGCTGTTAATATTACTTTGTTCAGTCTAGTATTGATGAGTATTAGATTTTATCAATAACCAAAAATGGAAACATTCTAATACCTTGATGTTTAGTGCACTTACATACTCTACTACCTTCTTCCTGCAGAATCCATTTATGTGCCATATTCCTCCTTGTCATGTTCCCCCTCATTAAATACTCTCACAAGGTTAAAGGTGATTAAATTCAATGTTTCTCCTTCACATATCCTAAAGTCCTGCTGGAAGAAAATAAGCTTAGTGATACCACACAACATGTACTGATATAACTTCCCATGAATTTTTACCTTGACCCACAGTCCTCTGAAGACAAATGCATTCCATGTAAATTATTTTTCTTCTTGAGAAATATTTTAAGACTTATCTCTATTTCAACTGCCACAAATACTTCCTTCCCAGCCAAGATCTCAGTTCCTAAAGTTGTCATCTTCAACAGAATAAAACTAAAATTCCTCCCTTCCTCCATAGCACCACAGCTCCACACAGCCATGCCTAACCTGATTAGCTCCAGTAGTCAATATTACATGTCTGCTTTTGTTCTTGTCTCAGTCTCTGTGACTTTTCTCAACAAGCCTGCAAGATGAATCTAACTCACTCATTCATCTCCAAGGTTTCCGTCTTATACCTCACTATGGGACATCATCACTTCCTCCCCTCACCTCCCTGACCTTATCTGCTGATAATTTCTTCGAGCTGATATTTCAGTTGTACCAGTGTCCTCATACATTGCCTTCAACATTTCAAGCATGCTTTCACTTCAGGGCACTTTTCTATTATTGTTTGTCTGCTCTTCCTCATTTTAAGTACTTAAATATGTTCTTCATCTGAACAATGAATTTTGGCTCTAATTTCACTCTAGAAGAGCTTTACTTAAGCACTATTTGTAAAAGTGTATATGAGGAGCTGAAAACTGTTATGGGAATATATCCAGAATAGTCTTTCAGCTGCCAATAGATGGAGGAAGAGGGGGTTGTAATTTTACACCGGTGGGCTGAAAATGGAGATGATTTCCAAAGTGCTCTGTCAATAAGTTTCAGTTTTTTTTTTAAGTTTCTAATAGACTTTTATATTTTTTTATATAATACATTTTTATTACTATTTAAGCTCATACAAACTTAATAGGTACACCAGTTCCCTCCCTCCTTCCTCCTCCCCCCCAACCCCCTGCTCCCTCTCCCCTCACCCCTCCCGCCCCATTCCCCCGTGGCTCCCGCCATCACCGATTCCCAGAGTCCTTTCTTGTGCATGCCTGACTCTCCTCTGGGCCCTCCTCTCCGATGATGTACAAGGACCCAGTGGCATTTCCTTGAACCCCTTCCTGTGTTCCCCTTAAGCATAGGAACACTACTGTGGCTGTCAATCCCTTGCCTCCAAGGATCTTGGTGCCTTTAGCAGATGCTAGACTTTGTGAGGTCAATAGTGTGTTGGACATTGCGCCGGCATACAATGTCCAATTATGATTGCTTCGGCCCTAACTTGTGTGGAGTATCTTGCAAATCATTGCTCCTCCCATCCTTTTGCTCTTACACTCTTACCGGCCCCTCTTCCGCAAATGTCCCTGAGCTTCAGGATAGGGAGAGATTAGTCTGGCCTAGCGATTCCTGCGATTCCACTTTTGGGTATAAACCCCCATACAGCAGAGGTTCACCTCGATAGCACAAGCACGACCATGTTCATAGTAGCACTGTTTACAATAGCAAAGACATGGAATCAACCCAAATGTCCAACAGTTGACCAGTGGATAAGGAAACTGTGGTACATCTATACAATGGAGTACTACTCAGCCATCAAAAATGATGAATTACTGGAATTTGCTGGGAAATGGATGTCATTAGAAACAATTATATTAAGTGAAGTATTCCAGACCCAGAAAATTAAGCACCGTGTGTACTCCCTAATAGGTGGCTCCTAATACCAAATCCACCCAGCCCATCTTGAGACACTCATAGGTAAATCTATGTATTACCTACAGTAATTGCAAGGATTATGAAACCCACCCAGCCCATCTTGAGACACTTATAGGTAAATCTATGTATTACCTGCAGTAATTGCAAGGATGGGGTTGGAAGGCCACACAAGGAGAAACAAGGAGAGAAGTGACCATGTTACAGTAGAGAAAATAGGCCTCCATCAAGGACTGCAAGAAAGTAATGTGACACCTAGTTAAGTTCACAATTCGTTCCTGATCATTTACAACTAAGGGGGTATGAACTCACCAGAAGGGGAAGGCATATAGTCCAGCAGATTAAAAAGTAACCATTTTGCAAATGGGTGATTGACCCCTCCCATTGCCTAACGCCATATGACCCTGCGATTCCAATTTTGGGTATAAGTATTACATCTACCCTTGAATGTGCTCTTATAATAAGACTCCAGTTTAACAGCTTTCTGTCTCTGGCCAGGGGGTGACATACAGTGCCCATCACGATGGAGTGAAGGGCATTACAGGAGCAACAAAACTGCAAAAGAAAATCAACGAACCACAATCCAGAACTTCAAAGTTTCAGTTTTTTTACAATTTGTACTTTAGGAATGGAGCTGGAGCAGGGAGAGGGGGAAGCCCTAGTCATGCAGACTATCCAAGCAGGACATACAAAGGCAAAAGCATTTATACAAAAAGCATAAATCATGGTTACTTAGCAACAATCAGGCCAGGTAGACCTCAGACTTTTAGAATGTTACCTGACTCTCAGTGGTTACTAAGTAACCCAGGTGCAGACCTGTGGGATCAAGGTATGATTCAGGAACTCAGAAGTTCCATGCTTTTTTTAAATCTATGTTTAACTCTTGAGATGATTTTTGCTTAGTAACAATTTTAACCGTTTATTTTTCTATATCAAAACAAAATTAAACACTCAGAAGCAACAATCTAATCATAAGTTGGTAAATGAAAGGACCAGGCAGTTTCCAAACAATGAAACAAAATTTGCCAATGAATACACGAAAAAATGTTCAGTATCCTCAGCTATCAGAGAAATGATAATGATGTCTACATCAAGAGTCCATCTCACCCAAGTTAGTATCATCAAAAAAGGTAGAAACAATATGGGTGATGGTACAGAAAGAAAGAAAACTTACATGGTAAACATGGGAATGACAATCACAACATTAATATGGAAATTAATATGAAATTTCCACAAAAATGTATAGACTGTTGGCTAATTGCTTGTGAGTGTGCTGTTGGCTAATTGCTTGTGAGTGTGCTGACCAGAACTGTGGTTAACTGCCACTGTCATTATAGTGCTAGCCTGAGATGGTATCAAATTCAAAATTCGAAATACACTGAACACATATTGTACTTTTGCCATCATAAACCCAGGAAGTTTTAAATCCAACAGTTGTAAATTGGTGAATGTACCATGTTTATCCCTCTACCATGTCCCCAACCCTATACCTAGGACATTGGATAAATATTATTCATTATTAATACTAATATCAGCATATTAAGGTCAATGCTTAATAATTGATTGAATAATGGTTTATTAAACTGCAGTCATTAGTACAATGTAAATAAAAATACCAAAATAAAGTTTTATTGTTATGTAGAAGCTAAGCAAAAATCCTTATCATGATGTCAAATTAGCCTTTTGGAAATGAAATCCTATTTATATGTGAACCTGAATTGTTTTCTTATGTGTTCTTACATGCTCTTACCAATAACTGTGGCTTTGATTTCATGTATTTCACTACTTTTATCTGTTGGAAAGTTAATCCACAAGATTACATGCTAATCAGATTTGATATATGTCACCTTCAGAATGTGAAAGGGTTCATTCATGGATTAATGAACTTGTGGGTTCCAAAGAGATAAAACTGAACTCTCTCTGGCCCCCATCTTGCCATGCTATGACTGTTTCTATCTCCTAATATCTTGGACGTGTTTCAATGTATATAATTTAGGATCACACTGGGTTTTAGACTATTAGTACTGCCTAATCTAAGGTCTACAGTTATCAAATCATCTTAAATTATTGTTTTATAGCAGTTATAACTGCTAGATATCATATTTTGAAATCAGCTCATGTATTTCCTTACCAATCATCTCATTTAAGCTTATCTTCACTACAACATCTGCTTTCTTTCTCTTTGTAATCTACTTTGAGTGCTTGTAAAGCATGACATTCTAGATGGGTATGGACATGTTTACCTTTTTTTCTTGCTCTATGTGCTCTGTCTAGATTGGTGGCACACTGTAGGAATTAAACAAATATTTTTAATTAAAAATATATTGTATACATTCTTAGACATCAAGGGAATATAATTAAAACTACTTTTGCATTTCATTTTACCCTAGTCAGAAAAACTAATCTGAAGAAAACAATTGACAGTGAGAATATGATGAAGGGGAAGCTTAATTCATTTCTAGTGGGAGTGTAAACTACTGCAACCATTATGTAAATGTGAGGAAATGAGGGGCAGAGGAAGAAGAAAGAGGCCATAGAGTAGGTAAGAATTGAAGTCAGAATTGGGATTACTGGAGGGAAGAACGGAAAGCACTGGGGGAAAGGAGTGAGTAGGGAATATCAGCAAAAACAAAGTGCACATGAAAGTGTCATAGTGGATCCCACAATAGTGAGATTTAAGAAATTTAAGAAAACACTCCCTTTCTTCCTCCTGCCCGACCAGACAGGACTTACATTCCTCCATCCCTGGAGCTTGGCCACTAAGCCAAGTCCCAGGTCCCAGGTGAAGAATTCTGCCATCAGCATCAGCCCCTCTGCCTCTCCGGCCCACCGGGGAACCACGCACATGGTCCACGGAAGACACACTGCTACTCAGAATTCAATAGAGTCCAAAGGAAACTCAAGCAAAGTTCTAAGGGTCAAAGGCCATATATCTGAAGACCTCTGCAATCATCCTATCATATGGGAGAGATTCTTCACATCTAGCCCAAAGATAAGTAAACCTCCTTTTTTTCACCATACTTTTTAGTATTAATCACTGTAGATTAACTTTTCCATACAGCCACCCCCAAAACATATACAACTCCAGGTATTATACCACTTACACTCACATATCACCAAGATACTAAATCGTAAAGTACACTACCATACTAATATTCACCCCCTGTCTACTTAATCTGACTTAACTGATGTACTAACAGCCTAATAATAGCCTCATCTAGGAAATAACAATAACAAAAGACAAACATACCCAACTCCAAAGCAAGCACTAGTAATAACTGCCCAAGTGTAGTAATATCAACTAAATCAGTTCAGTTAAAATCACACAGAAACTTAAAGGTCCTAAAAGACAAAACAACAAAGCCCAAGTAAAAGTGCAGATCCACGAGAAACAAAACCCAAGAAGACCAATATCCCATCGAAAGAATTAACCCCACAATGATGGATTCCAACTAGAACAAATTCACAGAAAATAGCCAAGAATGCCAGACCCAAGATAGCAACTTTCAAAGTATGATCATTACCATGATTAACACTATGAAAGAGGAAATCCGAGAGGAGTTAAACAACCGCATCAACCACTTTGAACAGTAACACAACAGGCACATGGAGGAGTTGAGAAAAACAGTTCAAGAAACAAAAATAGGCATAGAGCAGTTAAAACAGTCTCAGGCAGAGTTTAAAATCGAACTAAAAGACATGATATCTTCAACCCAAAACTCAACAGAGAGTCTTATCAGCAGAACTAATGAAGCAGAAAATAGAATTTCAGATCTTGAAGACAAACTGGGAGAATTAACCAGCTCAATGGAAGAGATCGTTAAAGCCAAAAAGATACTTGAGAGGAATATTCAAGAGTTATGGGACACCCTGAAGAAGCCTAACATGTGCATTCATGGAATACCAGAGCAAGAATCCCAAAATACCACACCTGAAGAAATTTTTGAAATTATCATAAATGAAAACTTCCCACAACTAAAGAATGAGAGGCCCATCCAAATACAAGAGGCATTTCGCACTCCAAACAGATATGACCAAAGTTGAAAATCGCCACAGCAAATAATAGTCAAAAAACTCCACATTCAAGACAAAGAAAAGGTGCTGAGACCTTCAAGAGAGAAAAAGCAAGTCACTTTTAAAGGTAAACCTATTAAAATAACAAATGATTTCTCAATGGAAACAGTAAAAGCAAGAGGAGCTTGGAGAGATGTACTTCAAGTATTAAATGAGCAAAAATGCCAACCCAGACCAATATACCCGACAAAACTATCTGTCATGATTGAAGGAGAAAGATAAGTTTTCTAACACAAAGACAATCTGAAGGGATACATGTCTATCAAGCCAGGCCTTCAAAAAATGCTAGAAATAATACTCAAATGTGAAGAAAAAATAAGTGTATCCAGGAGGACAGAAGGGAAGTATAATACCACCAAAACATAAATGTTAAACAATACGCTTACAAAATCCACTAAACATAAAAAATGTCCAGAATTAAAAATAATTTATCCATTATAACATTAAATGTCAATGGTATTAACTCACCAATCAAGAGACACAGATTACAAACTTGGATTAAAAACCACAACCCGTTAATCTGCTGCTTTCAGGAAACTCATCTCACCACAAAATATAGGCACATCCTAAAAATGAAAGGCTGGTCCAAAATTCTGCAAGCTAATGGAACCAGGAAACAGGCAGGGGTAGCCATTATGCTGTCGGACAAGGTGGACTTCAAACACAAAAAAAATCATAAGAGACACAGATGGATACTACATTTTAGTCACAGGTACAATTCACTAGGAAGACTTCATAATACTGAACATACATGCACCCAATACGGGCCCCTCCACATTCATTAAGAAAACCCTACAGCGTCTAAAGCAAGAAATCAACCCCCAAATGATAATTCTTGGGGATTTCAACACCACCCTCTCAACATGGGATAGATCAACAGGTCAAAAGCTTAACAGAGCACTTTGGAACTTAATCAAACCCTTAAAGAAATGGACCTTACAGATCTCTATTGAACTTTTCATCCACGCACCAAAGAATACAAATTTTTCTCAGCAGCACATGGAACTTTCTCCAAAATAGATCACATATTGGGACACAAAACGAATCTCACCACATATACAGGAAAGTTGAAATTCTAGCCTGTGCCCTATCAGACCATCGCGGCCTAAAGCTGGACATCCACAACACAACAAGCAACAGAAAATATACTAACTCCTGGAAACTTAACACTATGATGCTGAATGAGAATTGGATACAGGAAGAAATTACAAAGGAAATTCAAGATTTCTTGAAAGCAAACGAAAATGAAAATAGAATTTACCAAAATCTCTGGGACACAATGAAAGCTGTCCTAAGAGGTAAGTTCATACCTCTTAATACCTATATCAAAAAAATGGAAACATCAGAAATAAATAACTTAACAATGCAGCTTAAAGCTTTAGAGAAACTATAGCAATCCGATCCCAAAAGCAGTAAAAGAGAGATTAGCAAAATAAGGGAAGAAATATCTGAAATCGAGATTAGGAAAACGATAGAAAAAATCAACCAGTCAAAAAGCTGGTTTTTGAAAAAAATCAATAAGATTGATACACTCCTAGCTAAATTAACCAAAAGCAAGAGAGAGAAAACACAAATTAACAAAATTAGAAAGGAAAATGGAGTTATCACTATTGATACCCAAGAAATCCAGATAATTATAACATCATATTTCAAAAACTTATACTCTGTGAAATTTGACAGCACAAAAGAGATGGATGAATTCTTAAGTAAACACAACTTACCTAAATTGAATCAGGAAGTTGTGAATTATTTAAATATTCCTATAACATATGAGGAAATTGAGGAAGTAATCTTGAATCTTCCCACCCATAAAATGTCCTGGACCAGATGGATTCAGCACAGAGTTCTACCAGATACTTAAGGAGCTAATAACACTAATACTCCTTAAACTGTTCCATCAAATAGCAAAGGAAGGAACACTACCTAATTCCTTCTATGAAGCTAATATCGTATTAATCCCAAAACCTAATAAAGATACACTTAAAAAAGAAAACTATAGGCCAATCTCTCTGATGAACACAGATGCAAATATTCTCAACAAAGTCTTAGCAAATCGGATTCAAAAATATATCAAAAAGATCTTTCACAGGGATCAAGTAGGCTTTATTCCCGGCACACAAGGTTGGTTCAACATACGCAAATCAGTTAATATAATTCACCACATAAACCAGTCCAAAGTCCAAGATTACACGATACTCTCAATAGATGCAGAAAAAGCTTTTGACAAGATCCAACAGCCCTTTATGATCAAAACCCTAGAGAAGGTTGGAATGGAAGGAACCTTTATCAATATAATAAAAGCTATATACAACAAGCCCACAGCAAGGATTATGCTCAATGGGGAACAATTGGAAGCATTCCCACTTCGATCAGGAACTAGACAAGGCTGTCCACTCTCACCACTTCTGTTTAATATTGTACTTGAAGTCTTAGCTAAAGCCATAAGACAAGAAAGGGACATAAAAGGGATTCAAATCGGCAAGGAAGAAGTCAAGCTATCCCTATTTGCAGATGACATGATCTTATACCTGAGTGATCCCAAAAACTCCACCAGGAAGCTCCTGGAACTAATTGAGAAGTTCAGCAGGGTAGCAGGATACAAAATAAATGTACAAAAATCAGTGGTCTTCCTATATGCCCAGAATGAAAGGAGTGAAAAAGCCCTGAGAGAAAAAATCCCATTTACTAAAGCCCCTAAAAAAATGAAATACCTTGGTATAAACCTAATCAAGGAAGTAAGAGACCTTTATAATGAAAACTTTAAAACCCTAAAGAAAGAAATAGCAGAAGACACCAGAAGGTGGAAGACCTCCCATGTTCCTGGATTGGCAGAATCAACATCATAAAAATGACCATCCTACCAAAGGCAATATACAAATTCAATGCTATACCAATTAAAATCCCAAAGCAATTCTTTAAATAAGTTGACCAAACAATCTCAAAATTCATATGGAGGCACAAAAGAGCCAGGATAGCAAAAACAATCCTGAGTAACATAAACACGGCTGGAGGTATCACCATACCAAACCTTAGTCTATACTACAAATCGATAGTTGTAAAAACAGCCTGGTATTGGCTCCAAAATGGACACACACATCAATGGATAAGGGATGAAGACCCAGATATACTCCCACACAACTACAGCCATTTGATATTTGATAAAGGGGCCCAAAAAATCCAATGGAAAAAAAAAACAGCATCTTCAACAAATGTTACTGGCAAAACTGGAATTCTACATGCAGAAGATTAAAACTGGACCTGTACTTGTCACCATGTACAAGAATTAACTCCAAATGGATCAAGGACCTCGATATAAGGCCAGAGACTATAAAAACCATAGTTGAAAGGGTAGGGAACTCCCTCGGGCTGATTGGGCTAGGCTAACAGTTCCTAAATGGACATCCAATAGCACAATCACTACAACCAACACTTAACAGATGCGATCTTGTGAAATTAGAGAGCTTCTGCTCAGATAAAGAGATTGTAACAGGAACTCAAAGGCCACCCACAGAATGGGAGAAAATCTTCACTAACCACATATCTGATAGAGCTCTATTATCCAGAGTGCACAAAGAACTTAGAAAACTAAACACCAAGGAAACAAATGGGGCAATTAAAAAATGGGCCTTGGAACTTAAAAGAAACTTTACCAAGGACAAAATTAAAAAGTTTAACAAATATCTTTAAAAAGTGTTTCACATCCTTAGACATCAAGGAAATGCAAATCAAAACTTCCCTGAGATATCATCTCACCCTGTCAGGATGGCAAAAATCCACAATACAAACAACACCAAATGCTGGAGAGGATGTGGAGAGAGGCGAACTCTCCTACATTGCTGGTGGGAATGCAGGCTCATACAACCACTCTGGCGAGCTGTCTGGTGATTATTAAAAAGTTAAAGATTGAAATGACATATGACCCTGCTATTCCACTTTTGGGAATAACATCAAAAATTCACCTCAACAGCACAAGCACGACCATGTTCATAGCAGCACTGTTAACAATAGCAAAGTCATGGAACCAACCCAAATGTCCAACAGTTGACGAGTGGATAAGGAAACTGTGGTACATCTACTCAGCCATAAAAAATGAATTAATGGAATTTGCCTGGAAATGGATGGAATTAGAAACAATTATATTGAGTGAAGTATCCCAGACACAGAAAATTTAGCACCATATGTACTCCCTAATAGGTGGCTCCTAGTACCAAACCCAGTTAGAGATACTCATGGATAAATCTCTGTAATACCTACAGTAATTGCGAAGATTCTGAACAGGAGGGATGGGGAAGGAGGGCCACACCAGAAACAAGGAGAGAGGGGACCATGTTACAGCAGAGAAAAGAGACCACCATCAAGGACTGCAAATAAGTAATGAGACATCTGGTTAAGTTCACAGACTTTCCTTCTTGATCATTTGCAACCTGATGGGGTATGATCTTACCAGAAGGGGAGGACATATAGTCTGGCAGATAGAAAGTAACCGTGTTGCAAATGAGTGATGACCCCTCCCTCACCACGTTTTCCTACTTTTATTCCATCTACCTTTGAATATGCTCTTATAATAAGACTCTAATTTAACAGGTTTTTAATCTCTGGCCAGGGGGTGACATCCAATACCCATTGGGATGGAGTAAAGGGCATTTCAGGAGCAACAAAACTGCTAAAGAAAATCAACGAACCACTATCCAGAACTTCAGAGATTCTGTATCAACCACTTGGAACTGGGCCAGCCTAATCTCTCCCCATCCTGAAACTCAGGGAAATTTGAGGAAGAGGGGGCGGTAAGATTGTAAGAGCACAAGGATGGGAAGTGTAATGATATGCAAGATACTCCACACAAGTTAGGGCCAAAGCAATCATAATAGGACTTTGCATGATCTGTGCAATGTCCAACACACTATTGACCTCACAAAGTCTAGCATGAACTAAAGGCACTAGGATCCTTGGAGGCAAGGGTTTGACAGCCACAATAGTGTTCCTATTCTTAAGGGGAACACAGGAAAAGGTTCTGGGAAATGCCACTGGGTCCCTGCACCTCATCGTAGAGGAGGACCCAAAGGAGAGTTTGGAATGCACATTAAAGGATGCTCTGGGGATGGGAGGGGTAGGCAATGAGAGATGGGGATGGAGGGGGGAGGGGGCATAGAGGGGTGGGAGGGTGGAGGGAGAGAAGGGACCGGTGTACCTGTTAAGTTTGTATGAGTGGAAAACAAAATAAAGTGTCCCTACTTGGAAGGAAAAAAAAAAAAGAAATTTAAGAAAACACTAATAGAAGAGAAAGAAAAAAATCTTGTTTTGCAAGTGTTTTCAAATATCTGCTGTTTCTGCTTACTTGTCCTTTCTTAATAACCATATTCTAGAGTTGAGTAATTGAGGAGGAATTACTTAATGTTTCTCCTTTCATCACAAGTGCCCATGTATTATTTCAAGAAAGGAAATCACAATTTTTGAAGTATGTCTTCTCTTCTGAGACACATTGGTGGGGAGAGCAGTTCTGAAATGGGTTCGTGTTACTTCATAATTCCAGAATTTTAAGTTTCCAAAAGGGAACATAGTTTCTAAAATAACAATATATATTCCCACTCACAAAACTATTTTTTCTCCCACATTTTATTTTTTTCCTAATTTTACAAGCTCAGTATGTACTCCCATCCTCTCCCTTTCTTCTCTCCTCACTCTCCAGTCAACCCCATTGCACTCTCCGCTCTCCCCCATTCTCCTCTTCCTTTCATTCCTCTCCCAGTGCTCCCCCTTCCTCTCTCCCAACCCCTGGAGTATCCTTTTCACAAAAGTATTTTATGCTGATGAAGTAATACAGCATTTGCTAGCTTTAAAGTGTAATAGAAAATAATTCTCCAGGTTTTTAAAGATTGCTAGTCTATAATAGGAATATAAGCAGTCATATTCCGAATCATGGATATTTAAGTACCTTAGTACTTTGTGGCAAATGTGGTTTACAGTGCTTTTGTTTGTGTAGGTTTACTGAAATATTCATGAGACCAAGAAAAAATTGATATAAACATATAGAATCTACACCATGGAAACGAATCTGTGTTGAAGTGTTTTAAGCTTAGCTGTGTTCATGTTTTTCCATTGCGGTTGATATCTACTGAAAACAAATGGAAACATCTTGTTTCAACATAAGACTTAGGGATCTTTCAGAGAAGGAGTAATTTCTTTTTCCTTGTAACTACAAAGTTATCTCTCACTCTAATTTACAACACACTACTTTTTATTCTGTGTTACATTTATATTTCATCATTCTTAAATAATGAAATGTCCTTCTAACCTCTGTATCTTTTAATTGCCTTTCATTGTCTGCCATAAATTGAAGTATATGGAAGCTATTCAATAAATGTTATGGAATAGATAAATAATAATATTTGTACGCATATTCTTTTGTTCCCTTTGAAAGTTAAAATGCCTAGGATGTAATAACAATAATTAACTTCTCCATTAAGCATCTCACTCCCAGCAATACAAACTTAAAATTTGAAAAGTAGGGATATTTACTTTTTTTTTAATTCAATTGTGTGTGTGTGCATGTGTGTGTATATGTGTGTGTGTGTGTGTAGAACCACAGGCGAATTCGGGAACCACTATGGATGCCTTCACCTCCTCCTTGTTTACTCTGCCCTGGGATTCACAGGTTCCGCCCTACCAGGACTAGAAACTCAGGCCGCCCCTGCTTCCACCTGGCATCTATATGTGGGGTCTAAGATTTGAACTCAGGACCTTTCGTCTGCAAGGCAGAAGCTTAACCCCTGAGCCACCTCTCCAGCCCCGAAAAGTAGGGATATTTAGAGATTCGTAGGAAACTTTCAATAAATGCTAAAGAGCACTCACAGACCTATTTAAAGCAAACATGGAAAAGTGCCAGTCTTCTTGCAATAGAATAGTACCAAGGTAAGCAAGAGACATCCAGCACATTTATACTTAAGAAGTTTGGAGCTTGGATTGGAGTTTTATTTTATTCAGGTAAAATGGATGAAAGAACAACTTTAGAGTTAAAAAACATTAAGGCTTATTTAATAATGGCAAGTTGTTGGTCTTAAAACAATTCTTTTTCCTTTTCTTTTGCATCATCAGAATGAGAAAAGGAAAATAGATAATTGTATTTGTGAAAAAAGTTGCCAATGGCATTATCTCTGACAGCATGTAGCAAGACTGATTGTGTTTCAGATATAACCCTGCTGTATATCTCTATTGTTGGGACATGTGGAGATGACTTGACAGTCTCCGTGAAGAGTGGTGTCATGGCCAGAACTGGGCTTTAAGAAGAATAACTAGAAAGTACACATTTGATGACTACCTAGGAATTACTGAGGAGGAAAGGAAAAGCACATTCAGTCATCTATTCTAGGCTATGTTCTTTCATGGGAAAAATGCAAAAACTAAAGCATAGGTGATTGACACTTAAGGGGGAAAAGATTACTCAACAAATGAGTTTTTCTTTGTCTCAATATTTGTATGTCAATATTTATTTGTATTTTCAGACAATGATTGGTTCTTAGATTTACAGCTCAAGCACTTAGATTATGTTTGACTGATTATTTGAATTCCACATATAAGCACTGGAACATTTCTGTTTTACCAGATCATATGATTCAGAGCCCTGGTCACAAAATGAGTTTTAAATTTCATCTGGATTCTTTTAAGAACTTTCTATTATAAAGGTTCAAATAGTAATTGATTTAGAAAAACTTAGTCAAGTATAATGTGGCTATGCCCAATGTATTTTAAACCTCAGAACAAAGACTTTTCACATGATTTTGGAGACATCAAAAGAAAACAGGCAGCAGGGAAAATGTAACACAGCTTGAATTGTGAACATAGCCTTGTATAGGATGATGGCATTTAAATATCATCTGGAGGATTTGAAACACATTGTAAGCTGTTTATTTGGATATATCTCACTCCTTGCAAGAACTCAAGGAATACAGACCTGCACACATAGAAAAGACTTTCTTATTAAGTTGTCATTGAATCACCAGGACATGTGGTTACTTTGTTGAGTATAACATATTAAAATAGAAATTTTGCCAAAAGGAATCCTGAAGGGATTAAAGAAGGAGATAAAAATACTTGGTAGCTTCATTAACCAATTTTTGACTCATCAGAATGTACATCTGAGACTCCAGGAGCATGAGAGAATAATTATCATAATGTAAAAGTAGATCACAGTGACTTGTATAGGAATAGTAACATTCCCCACACCCATCCCTAAAACTATCCAAGATGTTTCATAGAACATGTGCAGCATTTATGATACATTTAGAAAAAGGTATGTGGAGAATTAATAAGAATATTTCTTATTGATATAGATAAATTGACTGTTCAAGACTAAAATGATGAAGGAGGCATATAATCAAAAGTCTTATTCCTTCCCCAACTCACACATCGAGGCCTCTTTCAGTTCTAGAACCAACTAATTAGAAGAGAACTAGCATCTTCAAGGTGAAGACTTTGTGGTACCATATGGACTGTCTTTACTTAAATTCTTAGAAAATAATTTATTTGGTGTCTGTTTCCTAGGTAAAGAGAAATGCCTAGTCATTTCAAGGATTGTTGATGCTGATATCTGGGAATTGATGTAAAAATTTAAAGTGCTATTGAACTTTATTTATTCAACTTAATGTTGAAGCCACAGAGGGAAAATAGTAATTGAATCCTTGCCTCATTCCAATAGATGTGCTACAGGATTCTCCATATTTAGCTTGTAGTCACATGTATTTGTATTCACGTACATATATGTATATTTGTAATAGATAGAAGACCAAATCAGAACCAAGAACACTTTCTGTGGGAATGACCATATTTTAAGAATCCAAGAAAGAAGAGGTAGTTAGCCTCCATGATATCAATGTTTAGTTTTATTGTTTGACCCTTATAAACCCAGATGGTTTCAGGTAATGTCTGTGGACTTGTGCAGAAAAAAAAAAAAAAACACTGGCCACCTTGGATGTGACAACTTTGCTCATGAAGGCTGATCTAATAGTGTGAATGAAATGTAGCTATTCATCTCATGATTACATTCTCTTCTCATCAAGAAAGTAGTTTGTATTCTTATGTAACTGAAATAAGGTGCATTTGTGGTCTTGCCATGAGTTCACATTCTCTAAAAGGGCAGAATTACTTAGTAAAAGAGTAAGAAAACTTCTGAATATCTATTTATTCTAAATTATTAAAACTATTATGTTTCTCAGACCATTTGAACAAAAAGAGTTCACAAATACATTGCTATTCTTTACTAGTTGTATATTCTTGCAGAAGTTTGCAATATAAACCTTAAGAAGACTCAGATTTGGACCAAAAGTTATGGTTACTTTTTCATTTCATCACATTATTTATTCCATATATTAAAGAGCAAATACTATATTTCAGCCCTACCTAAAAGCATAAAACTTGGCAGCTTTATATTTGTAGAGAGAGGGCATTGCAATTAGGAATCTTGTTCTGACTTACTTACTGAATGATGTAGCAAGTTTGCTATCACTGAGCACTACCAAAAAATGAAGAGACTTTTCAGTGTGTCTTCTCTGTGATGTAGGTGATGCTGCTATTCAAACCATATAATCTGATGTATCAATGTTACGAGAGGTATTGGAGAGTGGAAAAGTTACTATGTGCAGTGTTTAACAAGCCCTAGAATGAGAAAGAAAACATGGGCCTTTAGGGTTTTGGAGGAGTACTTTGAGACCTTAAAGTCATAAAATGAACTGCAAATAGATAAATATCATAAAGCCCTTCTAGAATGTCACAGGACTTAAATGGAAATGAAGCATCTCACCCCTTAGCAATAAATGACCATATTGTCAAGTGTTTCCATTCTGAGCTAGGTCTGGTTAAACCTACAAATTCATATGCTCTGATATGGTTTGGCAGCACTTTATTCTTTAAATAAAGGTTGTATATCCAAAATTAAGCATGTGCAGATCTAGCATAAGTGGCATAATTTGGTGGCTCACCCCATTAGAGAGTCTCCTCTCCAGAGTCGTCACTGCTTATGTGTTTAAAGAGCTTCTCCAGGCTTGTAAACTATTTTTTCTTCTTAAATCCTACAAGACTCTGCTACTTCCAGGAGGTGAATGTTTCAATTCAGAGAAAACAGATAGGAACTTCTGGCTGTTACTGTGAACATCCAGGTTAGACTTAGACATGACCGTGTGTCACTGGATCATTATATATTTAAAGCATTGGCTGTTAAAACTGGATGTGTCCGGAGCTATGACTCAGCTCAGGTTAAGAAGAGTGGAGTAATTAACAATTAGGAAAAGACAGGAAATAGGAATGACTCATGGGTTTATGGACTAAGCAATTGAATGAATAAAAACACAAACATTTATTTTATACATTTGAATTTTAAAAACATTTATTTCTGCATTTGTTTGGAGCGTGTAAACATCTACAAGTTTATCAATGTATATATTTTAGATTAATGTGCATAAACATAACTGAATACATATGTTGAACACTGTTCTGTGTATGTGAAAAAGGGTTCTCAACGCAAGTAAGAATTTAGACTTGCAGAGGAAAAAGCTTATACTCATTAGTAGATTATAAAACTTCTGTTGATGTGGCTGGCTTCTGCCTTACTTTCTATTCTCATTTTTTTTTTGCTTATAGTCAGTTCCTTTTGATAGTCAACACTAAGAATCAGGACTTAAAAAGATTTACTGGTTATCAACCCTTTAAAAGAAAAAGGGAAGAAGCAAGATTGAGAAGGACATGGACTTGCCATACCAGCAGAAGCTGGAGGAGCCTTGGTGGAAGAAATGACTCAGTCTTTGCAGTTCTGCTTGCACATTCTCTGGCCAGGGTCCCTCCCTGCTCATGACATTGTTCATAAGCCCAACTTGGACCCTGAAGGAACACTTATTGGTAGCTGCAAACCAGCAAGATCTGCACATCTAAATAAGAGATGTGAGAGGCACATATGCCTATTCTTCTTGATGGCACTCTCTGTCCCAAACACAGTCACCTCGGAGACCTTTTGAGTATTTTCTCATCCTGAAAATTCTACCTTCTTGGGTCCTTACAGCATAGGTTAACAATTAAAATAGTTGATTCATTAAAATGTTTTAAAAGAGTAAGAAAAATGACTGAGAAAAGTGACTGAGAAAAGTGATAGCTACTATGAAACCTCATCATGGGCTAAAAGAAATCAAGAATGAGACTAACATTAAAATTACTTTTTTATGTTAGAAAAACCATAGTTACAACAAAAGGCTATTCAAACAGTTGATTAATGTGAAAATTCCAAATTACACTGTAAACTTTGTGAGGAAATAAATGTAATGGACATATTTTATATATCTAGTGTTTACAGCAAACATGCGGTATAAAGGAAAGACAAAAAAGAAAGGAGGGAGGAAGGAAAGGAAGTTGAGAAAAAAGTAAAAATGATTCTGATTAGTTACAGTTTTGTGTCAGTTAGATATTGCTTACATTGTCAGACAACAAAGAAATTTGATGGCTTAGAACATTAGTATTTAATTTGTTTAAAAAATCTGCAATTTTGGGAAACATATTGGAGTTAATGTCTTTGCTTTACTTGACCTCACCTGTATTGATGGCTTTCAAGTTGGCTCACTTCTCTGCGAACTGGGTAATAATGGCCAGCTTACCTGTATCTGGGCTTGCAGCTTGGATGTACCCCACTTAGATATTTTTTGTGGACTGACTGAACTTCCCTGGACTGATGTCTAAGAATCAGACAGGATTATGTGGCCTTTTACGGCCTAACCTCAGAAGCCACACAATGCTACTTTTTCTGTAAAATATCTGCTGCAGGTACACACCTGCCTGTATCTTGAATCATTAAGATTCAAATCACATTTTGAGATTCAAATCACATTGTAAGAAGTGGATATGGGCTGGGGACGTCAGTGAAGTCAGGTTAGGAAAATGTAATTCACTTGGTGTGGTAATAATGATGCGAACTCCTACAGTTATAAATCAGCAAGAACAACTCAAGGCAGTTGAATAAAGTTGTAAAGAAATATGTTATTAAGTGATAAAATAGACAAAATAGGGTATAAAAGAAACGAGCATAAAATATTTGGGATACATATGACGTAAGAAAATCCCTGTATAAAATCCCTCTAGTCACATCAGTCCTATATTAAAGTACACACAATATGTACCACAGAAGGCTGTGGAGTGTTTGGAAAAGAAACAGCAAGTAAAAAGAAAAAAACCAACTGTGTTCTTTTGCATCATAATCAAAGTTTTTTTTTTCCAAAGACATTGCTTTAAATGCCATCTGAAAATCAAGACTTTTAGTTGAATTAAATATCTAAAATAGAAATCAATTTCTGTTGCCCACTAGCTCTCACAATAGCCTCCTGCAACAATGCCAGTATCTTCTGGAATTGAACTCATCACTTATTAAGTCCCTAACTTTATGGCTAACACAAAGTTTAGGGAAATGGATTATTCTCATCAATTATTGTGTAATTTACAATTGGAAAGACAACTTTTAAAATTGATTTGCTAGAAGGTTAAGGAATATCATTAATTTATCTCAGAAGTTTTAAAACTTCAATTTATTTGAAAAATTAAACATTGTATTTACTTTATGCATGACATATCAGTTAGTAGCAATGAACATGCAGCTAGAATACCTGGATTTATAGTCATATTCTCCTACTTTTTAGTTTTGTTTTTGTCATTTGTAAAGTGGAGATGGTGATACCATATTTTTACATGTTGGGATAATTAAATGGCTTCTGTAATGCTCATAGAATATCTGAGGCACAATAAACACTATTTATTGCTATTATAGCTGCTGATTCCCTGTAGCTATCCTCAGAGAAGTCGCTGTGCTTTGCCTTTAGATCCTGGTAAAACTTTTCCCATGGTAAGAATCCTGTTTATATAAATTTTTATATACATTCATATATGTTTATATATAAATTTAGCTCCCAGGTCTCTGTTTAATATTCATATTGTTGATTACTGTTTTGCAATAAGAGAAGCATGAAAAAAATCTCCATATATCTCCATAAAAAGCTGCTGGCTGATGGGAGTATTTGTATTAAGATGCTGCTTTTGAAAGAAGTACTTTGGACATAGCTCTTGGATGCTTCTCTCTCTGTGGTTGAGAATGTGACCTACATGCAACAGACTTTTCCCTGCATTTTCCACCTTCTGCTGTTTGATTGCTTTCCCTTTTGCCTCTGCAGAAGAGGCAAGTCTTCAAACTCTGGCAACCAGGAAGCTTTCCTTCTTTCCCTTGTTTAATGGAGTGTTAAGCCCAGTCTGAGTTGGAAGCTCTGGAAAGATCAATTCCCCCATACAAACTGAAAAAAAAAAAGTGAGGCTGGCTTGCTTTTTGGTGTGGAAAATGATTAACCTATTTATCAAAAATATCCTAAGCGTCTGTCTGGATGACACTTGGATTGGGGATTGCAGGAATAATGATGGCTTTCTTCTGGAAAAATAATTTATGTATTATTATTTTTCATACTAGTGGGTATATATGTGCCCAATCTGGTTGGAAGTCATATGTACCACAGCATGTATGTGGGGGTCAGAGGACAAGATCTGCGGGGTTGGTTTTCTCCTTCCATCACATGGATTCTGAAGATCAAAGTCAGGTTATCAGGTTTAGTGGCCAACACCTTTGGCTGTATCCTTTCCTTCTTGTTGATACATTCAGCCACTCAGTGTGATCTCACTGGAAAAACGTTACCCCTTTACTTGAAAGTAATTATTCGTAAAGGACAGATTTATTATTATTATTATAAAATTATTTTCGTTATTTAGTTCATTTTTCCCTCTCTTTTTTCATATTTAGCAATATTTCAAAATGACATAATTTAATCTCTTTTCCTTTATCATTTATGTATTTCCTATATTACCTATATTACCACCTTGTGATTAACATACATAGCAAAGGTGACATCTGCTTCCCTATGAAAAAAATCCTAGGTTTTAAAGTTCTTAAGTGATATTGCTTCTAGATGTCCTGACTCTGCTAGCATTGAGGTTTTCATATCATCTGGAATTCATAAAGCATAGTCACTTTAGTTATTAAAAGGAGAAAATGCAGACATACAAATCCTGACATAGTGTAAGCAAAACTTATCTAAAAGCTGTCAAGTTATGGTAATTATTTCTGTCTTCAAAAGAGTACCTGCTATTGATTTGAAAAGTTTTCTGAAAATAGTGGTCTAGTTAACTGAGCACTTTTTGCCTCTGTTGGTTTAAAAAATGTTCTGTGAAAAATTAAAGTGGATAGTGCAAGTGTATGTATGTGGATCAACCAGTGAGTAAACACTAACAGGAAGTTGCCTTTGCAAATCAACTTTGTGTCAGGATTTTGAATAATAACTACAAAGTCAGCACAGAAACCTGACACTGAAGGAAGCTATCAATAACACTGACATCTCACAAGAAAGATGTTATGGTTCATTTCTGTCACTTTGACTTATTGCTAATCTCAGTCTCACTTTTTTCCTACAATGACGAATGCCCACCCCCACAAAGAATTTAGAAATAAGAGAATTAAAGAAATTGTTTACTTTGAACTAATTCTAGTAGATTAAGGCAGCATGTGGTTTAGGTTTAATTAGTATTTTAAGTGAAATTGAATTGCTAAAGAAGTAATATTATTTAAGGCCCAAGGATAATAGCAGTTTAGAGAGGAGCAAATATTCTGAGGATGTGATTCTCACCAGAGGAGGAGGTAGAATGAAAGAACATAAGAATGAAGGTGTGAGGCTTGACTTGGGTTCTATATGCCCAATGCTCACACATCACATCTCGCAAGCAGCAAAGGTTGGACAGAGGTAGCCCAATACTACTGAGAATGCAGATACCATTAGTCTATAACAATTAATTTAGCATGAACTGCAGGCCGAACTTGAATTTCGGTAGAAATCAGCTACCTAAAATGATTGCTCCAAATTAGATAACAGAAAGATTATTCCATTATCATCATGAATTCAGTGGGAATTCATAATCTGCTAATTATGAAGTTCAACAGATAATACATTTATAAATAATCATCTCAGATTTATTTGCTTTTAAGCATATAAATATACATTATTGGCCATTGTTTTTTACCTAAATACAAAACTAATTTCTAAAATTAGTCTAACTTCTTTTTCTTATTATTTATTCAATTGTGTGCGTATGCGTGCACGCGCGCGCACGTGTGTGTGTGTGTGTGTGTGTGTGTGTGTGTGTGTGTGTGTAGAACCACGGACGAATTCAGGAACTACCATGGACTGCCTCCACCTCCTCCTTGTTTACTCTTCCCGGGGATTCACAGGCTCCGCCCTACCAGGACCAGAAATGCAGGCCTCCCCCGCTTCTGCCCGGAGTCTATACGTGGAGTCTAGGATCTGAACTCAGTACCTTCCGCCTGCAAGGCAGAGGCTTAACCCCTGAGACACCTCTCCAGCCCCCTAAAATTAGTCTAACTTCTAAGAGTCTTGTTTTTAGAAGTTAATATGTGTATATGTATAGATAATGTATATTACTTAGAAATCATAGTTATGGAATACCATATAGAATTTAATAAATGGGTTTAAAATGCTTCTGGAATTGTTTGCGGGCTTGCTGGTATATTTATCTATAAATAAATATGGAAAAGAATTATAATAAAGAACAAGTTACAACTGCCCAATCAGTTGTTGCTAATACAGAAAACATCTTCAATATGCTACAAATGAAGCATATTGAATAGAAAACTTGCAGTGACAGATTACATACCTAGTAGAATAGTTATATTTTAAGCTCTTGAAGAAAAATATGCTATGAAGTTTTAAATGATAAAAACACACAAGACTCTAATCATTTTTGTGTCAATTAAAAGACTCAGTTTTCCAGAAAGGCGATTGAAGGTTTAAAATATCTAGGTGCCATAGACCAGTAGCCAATATGTTCACAGGACATCATTACTGTGCTTACAAGTTGGCTGTCAATGCCACCATGTGTGTAGAAATGATAGAGACTAGTGTTACACACTGACATGCATTCTTCATTTGGAATCAGTTGCTATTAATATAACACTGCATTTTTTAATCCTCCCACAACTTTTTCTCTTCAAACTTCCCCATGTTATTAAGGAAACATTTGTATACCTTTGGTATCATGATATACAACTTTGGGTTGTATCAGGAAAGAAGAAATTATTCAATTTACATTACTGGTATACAGCTACTAAACTAAGACCATCTGCCACTTACATAATGCTATTTAGTAAGTAGTCCACATTCCAATTCAATTATTTAAGAATGTGTGTGTGTGCTTATGTGTATACATCTGTGTGTGCCTGTGGAAGCCCAAGAGTCACTTCCTGGATTGCTCCATCTCCTTTTTGCTTTGCTTCTGGGGTTTCTCAGACTCACCTCACAGAGCTAGAAGTGAAGGCCGCTACCATTTCTACTTAGTGTTTTTACAAGGGAACTGAATCTTAACTTGGGTTCTTCTGCTTGCAAAGCAGAGACTTAACCCCTGAAACATTATTCAAGCTCCAGCAATTTTTATATAATTCAGGATTCTATTTATAATATCCAGTTGCAGTGCTTCTTTTGCTTCTTCTAAACTGAAAAATTGGCCCAAGTTTTCCTGGTTATGCTAGCTATCTTTTCCCATATAAACATTGCCCCCACCACAACCAAGTGACTAAGGTAACATTATCTTTCTGTGTCTATGGGTCAGGCCTCTGTCGTCATTTAGTGCCTTAGGATCTCCTGCAGGCTCTGGTCTCAGGGTCCCCCACAAACAAGGTAATACCCAAAAGAGTAGTGATCCCAAGGACCAGCTTAGGACAGAATGACATGTCAAGTTCACTAGTGTATTTGTTGGCTTACAGGAATGCTGAAAAGTCGCAGTTACCTTTAGGTTGTTCACCAAGGCTACTTCTACTCCCTGTCACAACCACAGATGACAGCATGGTGATTAAATTCCTCAGAGGGACCTGAAAGATGAGAGAAGATACCACAAGCAAGATAGAGTTGCAGTGTTTGTAAATGGCAACTCAAAATTTTATCAAACTTTACTCAATAAAAACAATTCAAATTAGCTCACATTTCAGGTATAAGTACCAGGAAAAGCTAGATCATACACTACTATGACTTTTATTTTTCTAACAGTTATTTTGTAGCATGTCCTCTAATTTGAATCTCTTGAATCATTTCATCAGGATTGGATCTAGGTTTTGCAGTGTATGTTGTTTATTATACATGTGCATTTGTGTGTAACAATATGATCAAGAGATATGTGAAAGCAGAATATGGTATGTTTATATGTGTAGATGTGTGGGCATTGTGTAGCCTGTGAATTCCCAAGGGTGACATCAAGAATCACCCTGGGTTATTTTCCCTCCTTATTGCTTTGCTCTGGGGTTTCCCTGGTTCTGCCTTCTAGGAACAGAACTAGAGGCCATTGGTGTATTTGCCTAGCATTTTTACATGGGCTCTGGAGATCCAAACTCAGGTCCTTTTGCTTGTGAGTCAAAGGCTTTAACCCTTGATCTATTTTCCAAATACCAGAAGTAGTTTTTCAGTCTTCAGTCCCAGATTGGAGTAGCACACTCCTGTGATGATCACAGTCTATACTTTTTTGTTACCCCACACCCATGTCTACACATTCTGTTGGTGACAAAATTGACACTCTGTGTTCCTGATATGATCTTTAAGATTATTACCCATAGTAAATAGTTGTTTTGGTAAATGTTTTGTTTTAGTCAGAATCATGCATGATTCTGTTTTAAAATTAATCAATTAAGTAAATTTGCTATCAATGCAACTACACAAAAGGGAGAAACTCAAAATTATCTGATAGAGTACCATGTAAACCAATGTATCTGTCTGTGGATTGAACCCTGTCATAGTGTTAATTGTCACCTTAGAAGGCTCTAGAATCTCCTACGAAACATTCCATTGGGCACACCCGTGATGAATTATCTAGATAAAGGTTAACCTCTGAGAATGCGTGTAAGGGATCGCCTTTATTAGGTTCATAGATGTGGGAAGAACTCTCTTGACTGTGGGTACTATTCCCTTGGCAGACATTTCTGGTTGTATAAAGAATAGAAAGTTAGCTGAGCATTCATCCCTCTTTGATCTTAATCGTGATTGTGACAGGAGCACCTTTTTCAAGATGTGTTGACTTCCCCAGCACGATGAGCTGTGCCTTTGAACTATAAGTCAAAATAAACCCTTTATCTGTAAGTAAGCTACTCAGTTGGGTGCTTTACCATAGCAAAAGGAAAAGAAACTAAGACAAACCATTTGCATGATGTATGTGGTATTTTGCATAGAACTATTGGAACTTCCTTTGTGAAGTCATTTTACTTTAGGAAGACTAAATAAAAGCTTCCCTTAAGTCCTTATTGAATTTTAGTTGTCACCTTCCTAACTTTGGTAAAGGCCTCTTTTTTAATTTTATTAGCAGTGAATATATGTATTCTTATCACCTAACCCACTATTCTACCTCTCCCCCATATTCTCCCCTCTGGCCATTTTCTCTCCTTGTCTCATGCCTCCCTAGCTGTGTCTCATCTAGGACACTGGCACTAGGTAGTGCCTGAGCAGCTGCCAGGGAGGGAATGGTCCTAGGTGAGTAAATCCTAGAGGACACCCCCCCCATCCAGAGCCAGTCCCATACAGTCTTCCAGGGCTTCTTATGTTAAGAATTTGAGCTCTTTGGAAACTCATACTAAGGAACCATACCTTGTTTACATCCAAATCATCATACTTAAGAATGATGATTTGGTAAGAATAATTGATCATGTGACTGGACACTACAAATTGAATTCCAAAGGGTAACAGTGACGTGAATTCACCGTTTCCCCTGCCTTTTCCCTCTTTTTATTGAGAGTTTTCATTTACAAACAAAATGGGTCTATGCCTTTCCTCCCCCAAACAAAATGAGTCTCTGCCTTTCTCTCCTCGCCCATCTTTCCCCCTCCCCTTCTCATCCCCACACTCCCTCTCCCACCTTCCCCTCTGCTGCCAAACCCCCCTGCCAGTGCTGGGTGGGTTACAAAGAGGGGGAAATGGCGGGTCGAGACTCAAGGCGAATGGGCGAGTTGGCTACGGGGTCGCTACCAGACCCCAGGAATCAGGTGAGAAGCAAGCAGTGGACGAATTGCCGCAGATTCAAATTTATTAAGGGTGTTTGGGCTTATATAGGGTCGTGGGGTCCAATCAGGTGTTTCCATCCCTCCTTTGCCATCCCTCCTCCGGGCGACAGCCACCAGTATTTAACTGTTCACTAGGTGTCCTTTGCAGGGACAGGTTAGACGGCCGCTTTCCATTGGTTGTTCATCCCTCTGCCTGCACGGTCCTCTATTTGGACATGTCCGGGGTTGTCCTAAGTTCGGGAGCTGGGCTCCGGCCTCCCTGAATCAGCAGTGCCACGCCCCTCCCCTCATCAATCCTGTTCACTAAGAGATAATGATGATTGTCTCACGTCGTTCAAGCATGTTATCACAGGCTTATTCTTACCCCTGAGCTTTCTTCTTTCTTTGAATTCTGTGTCTCTGCTCTGAAATTTGGTGGTGTATGTGCAGTACATTTATTCAGTCTTTTTTTTTTTTACAGTAGCTCTTTAAAATCATGAAACATAATGACCAATGTATATATTTTTAAGGCAGGCAAATGACAAGCCTCAGAGAAATTGTAGGGGGAATATAAGGGAAGTGAGTCAAACTTAGGTGACATTAAACACAAGTTCATGTTTCATTCTGATTGCACTGGCCTGGATTTTACTGAGCTGTTTGACGCATGCCAGAGTTTTAATGGTGAGCGGAGGATATAGCATACTGTCTGATGGGCATCAAGCTGCAGTCTGTTTTCAGAGGTTAGAGAACTAAGAAGCTTATTCGGACATTGCTGTCACCAAACCGCACAACTATGCTGACGTTAGACTCTGTAATTTGACCAAAATGTGTATTTAAAAAACCATGACTATAATCCATCCAAGGATGACATTAGATAAAACAAGTAGCAGAAGAGCAAGTTTGCAAGTGTTTAAGGGAAAAACCATTGTAGTGTTTGGATCTATCCCATAGATTTCAATTCTCAGCTGAAAGTTAGTCAGAACCTAAAATGGACATTAGAAGGCTGAATCTGGCATACCTTTTTCTGTATGAAGCTTCAGATTTAGAAGAGTTTTCTTCTTCCTTTAAATGCACCCTGTAGGAAATTCCCAGATCATAAATTGATTTCTTTCAATAATTTTACTATTCCCACTGAGAAAAGCCACAGAAAAAGATCCCATTCCTTCAATTTCACATTAGTTTTGTTCTTAAGATTATCTAAAATCATGAAAAATATGGAAAATAAATTTTAGATTGGATCAAATATATGTTAATTATAGTTAATAAGTATATAATTAGATATCATTTAATCTGGCCCAAAAAGTTTCTGTAGATGAAGTTAGCTTTTAGATTTTGGAGGTGTCTGTCAGGATTTACATCCCAGATTCATCTCTTTTGTCCAAATTTCTTACAAGCTATACATCACTGACATTTCCTGCATAAATTCTAAATTCCATGCTACCTTGCTGTTTTCTAACCGAATACAGGATGTATAAGAATATAAAATAGTGGGGGCTGGGGAGTGGCTCAGGGGTTAAGCCTCTGCCTTGCAGACGGAAGGTCCTGAGTTCGGATCCTAGACGCCAGGAGGAAGCAGGGGCGGCCTGCGTTCCTGGCCCTGGTAGGGCAGAGCCTGTGAATCCCGGGGCAGAGTAAACAAGGAGGAGGTTGAGGCGTCCATGGTGGTTCCCGAATTTGTCCGTGGTTCTACACACACACACACACACACACACACACACACGCACGCACACACGCACGCACGCACGCATGCATACACGCACAATTGAATAAATAATAAAAAAATTAAAAAAAGAATATAAAATAGTAGATGGGTAGCGGGATGGGAAGAAAAGACGATGGAGAGAAACAGGTATAAGTACTCAATATACTTGTAAAAGTAGAAATTTTTTTTTATAAAAGAGTATACAGGCCAGATAAATGAAGGGTCCAAAGAAGAGAGGGGAAGGGGGATGATGGGATGGGAGATGGAGGGAAGTGGGATGAGTACTTAATATGCTTATAAAATTAGAAAAATAAAATAACTTAAATAAAAAAGAAATTAAAAAAACAAAAAATAAAATAATTCCATTTTCACACATATATAGCACTACAATATAAACTATATATACTATGTAAATATATAAAGTATAACTGCTTAAAACATTGTATATCTGGCAATGCATGTAATATATGTATTGCTTTTAGAAAATAAAACAATTTATGTAAGTATTATAACTCTTATTAGTGCCTGACCTTGTTCTTAGCCAAGACCATCATTTCCAACAGGACTTGAGTTCACTCCCCAAACAACTTGCCATCTCTTTCCTGTATCACCAGATTTTTTTCTCTCATCTGCATTTTTCTCCATCAGTTTTCAGACATAACAATATTTCTCTCATCTTCAAAGCCTTTCTTTGCACAAAGAATCATAGCAATTGAAAGCAATATTTTTCCCTTTGATAAATGATCCTGGGCCAAACTCAACTTAGCACAGCTATAATTTGCTGGTTTCAAGAGAAGTGTAAGCATAAATGTGGAAGATAAAACAATATAGAATGTGACAAAGAGGTATATTTTTGTTCCGAGAAGTAAAGATTTTATAGATAGGACAAGGTAATTAAAAATCTGTAAGATCTCTGTTTATATGAAGACATTAACAAGGTTAAATGTTTTAAAAAATCTTTATCCAAATATATGATGAATTTAGGTCATTTGGTAAGAAAAAAGTAAAATGGTAAATGCTAAATCATGTGAGGATATCCCAAAAGCCAATATAGTATTCATCTTAAATATTAATCAGATAGGTAGAATGCTGAATATAAAAGAGCAAAGTAGCAACTCACTGACTGAAAATAAAAAGAATTGTAACCCTAATATTTATCAAGTCTGTGACAAATAGAATTCCCTTATATGAAGAGAGTTATGATATACAAGATTTCATGGTAGACATGTATACTCACACCCAACAATTTCATGGAATCTATCTCAACATCTCACCATGAAAACAGAAAGATTTCAAGAAGATCTATATCTCTCTGAGAGACTGAGGAGGACTAATGCTGATGGGGATGAAAGACAGGATGCCTTCCTTAATGGTAAGCCCATTGATCTATGAAAATTGCAAGAGAGTAAAGCATATCTGGTATGTGTCATCAAGTATAAACTAGATGAAAAACAGTGGGTCTCACAAAATGATGAGATCTGAAAACAGGAGAGATTCTGGCAGAGGAGGTAAAGGATTGCAAGGGGAAAAGGAGGAGGAATGGGACTACTTGGGACTACGGGATGAAAATTGAAAATATGAATTCACTGTATTCATGTATGCAACATTAAAAAAATAAAAGAATGGAGAAGAAAAAAGAATTCTTTGATGTTGCTAATGGGAGTATTGAACTAATGTTAATTGAAAGCACCTTGACAGTGTCTGCTAAAGCTTATTTACTCTCTAGTACTGAGATTACAGATGGGTACTAGCATGCTTGGCTCACATAAAAGGCTTGATCTCTAAAGTCTTTTTTTTTTTTTTGAAAAGAATATGTCTTTTTTTAAATACATTTTTTATTATTTCCGCTCATACAAACTTAATAGGTACACCAGTTCCCTCCCTCCCTCCTCCTCCCCCCGAACCCCTTGCTCCCCCTCTTCTCCCTCCCCATTCCCCAGTGCCTCCCCCCCAATTCCCAGAGAGTCCTTTATTGTGTATGCCTAACTTTCCTCTGGGTCCTCCTCTCCGATGATGTACAAGGACCCAGTGGCATTTCCCTGAACCCTTTCTCGTGTTCCCCTTAAGCATAGGAACACTACTGTGGCTGTCAATCCCTTGCCTCCAAGGATCTTGGTGCCTTTAGCTGATGCTAGACTTTGTGAGGTCAATAGTGTGTTGGATATTGCGCAGGGCATGCAAAGTCCTATTATGTTTGCTTCGGCCCTAACTAGTGTGGAGAATCTTGCAAATCATTGCTACTCCCATCCTTTTGCTCTTACAATCTTACCGCCCCCTCTTCCGCAAATGTCCCTGAGCTTCAGGATGGGGAGAGATTAGGCTGGCCTAGTTCTATGTGGTTGATATAGAGTCTCTGAAGTTCTGGATTGTGGTTTGTTGATTTTCTTTTGCAGTTTTGCTGCTCCTGCAATGCCCTTCACTCCATCCTGATGGGCACTGTATGTCACCCCCTGGTCAGAGACAGAAAGCTGTTAAACTGGAGTCTTGTTATAATAGCACATTCAAGGGTAGATGTAATAAAAGTAGGAAACCTCAGTGAGGGAGGGGTCAATCACCCATTTGCAAAATGATTACTTTTTATCTGCCAAACTATACGCCCTCCCCTTCTGGTGAGATCATACCCCCTCAGTTGTAAATGATCAGGAATGAACGTCTGTGAACTTAACCAGGTGTCACATTACTTACTTGCAGTCCTTGATGGAGGCCTATTTTCTCTGCTGTAACATGGTCCTCTCTCTCCTTGTGTCTGGTATGGCCCTCCAACCCCATCCCTCCTGTTCATAATCCTTGCAATTACTGTATTACATAGGTTTACCTTCTAAAGTCTTTTAGAAACACTACACTTGATGATTTTGTTTTTATGGTATCAAGTTGTATGCAATGAATGGTGAAATGTCCTTAGTATAATTTAATTGAACTTGTGATAAAGGTAATTTATTCTGTAGAATTTCATAACTGAAAGCTTAATAGGATTATACATATGAAGTAGGGAAATTTTGACTTAGTTTTGAAACCTCAAAGGATCACAAAGTTCATATGAAGAGAAATTTTTCAGAAATAGAAAGTCTTAGACCAATTATGTCTTAAGATCAATTTGTATTATAGTCTAAAATTTTCCCTGAGAGGTTTTTAAGAGGATGGCTTAAAATACTCTGCTAGTATTTGCCAGAATACTTATCACAAGAATGTTCAGTGTCAGACCAATGATGACTTTAATTTTGACACATAATCACTTATATCTAAACTTGATTACACTTAATAATTTTCTGTCCGAATTTAGGCAATGAGTTTGGCAGCTTTATGAAAGAAATGACACTCTCTGGATGAGTGCACTCGTTATTGAAAAACATTATAATGTCAGGTTGTACCTATAATACTAGACAGTCCTATTCCTTAAGTGGGATAGTCTGCCTGGGACTTAGCTCCAAGTCTAGCACATGTCAAACATACAATTTATGCTAATCATTGTAATATGATTGCTTACAATTTTTCATTGCTATTTTAAGTAATTGTTTCATGGCCATATAAATGCTTTATTGTGCATATAACTGGACTTACATAAAAAGGAAAATTTGTAAAAGGATGACATGAAAGCGTGACTTCATAGAATTTTACTGATAACATAAATATATTTGGAATTTCAGATTGAAAAAAAGATACAACCCCTTTTCTCAGAAAACTTTCCTCTTCTGACAAACAGATTTTAAAAGATTTTCAGAAAAATGTTGTAGAAGTATTAGATTGAAGACACTATAAATTACACTGAAGCCATTATAGAAAACACTCATTTTTTTAGGAGAGTATATAATATATCTTTTCCTTAAGGTCAAATTTAGAAAACAAACAAAATCTCAGTCACACTGTGACCCCTCCCCCATTTTTCATGTATAAATGTATGGGCTCACACATGTGTGTCTTCACGTTTGCAAGTGGATGGGTCCTTGTATGTGTGTAGGTGTAGATCCTTATAGGTATGGAGGCTCAAACTCTTTTGAACATGAGTCTAATTAAAACCAGAGCTCAGTTACTAGATAGTCTGGCCAGTTAGCTTGTTCTGACATTCTAAGTTCCTGGCTTCTGGGGATGGAATTACAAGTAAGCCTCCACATGGGTCAAATTACATGGGATCTGAGGATATGAACTCCACTCCTTTTGCTTGCATGACAAACATTTTAATCACTGAGCAATGTTTAAATTTGAAAAGGTCATATTCCTAACAAATGTACTTCTATCTATGGCAAAATTGACTATATAATAGTTAAACAAAATAAGCTAAACCATATGCTACTATTGACAAAAACAAAATCTAATGGTCTTATGAATTAATTTCCCATCAGTTAAAATACACTTAAGAACGTGAGAGATACAACAAAGCAAAGCTAATAGAATCAATCAAAAATCATATTTGATTCACTTGTTTTAAAAGCAAAGGCTATCTTCCCTCTTTTTTTTTCAGTTCCATGCTAGTCTAACTCAAAGGGACAGTAGCTACAATGGTTCAGTCTAACTTGATCAATAGCAGGTCTTAATTTCTTAGGGCAAGATATGAGCCCATCATAAATAAAATGATGGATGCAGTTGCTCCTTAGCAATTAGTGGGGATGGGCACAGGAAGGGGAACTATTTGCACAGAAATCAAGTTTAGTTTCAAACCCATATTTATGATTTTTGAGATGAGCCAAGAACTGAAAAATATCTTAAATAGTTATTAGGGGTTTTATGGAAACTGAATGAGTGAATGGTTCCAAGGGGGGCCAAGTATAAGCATAAAGAAGATAGTTTAGCTGTGTCAGAGCCTGGGATCTTGAAATAATACATCTGAGAATGAAGATACCAATTCTGGAAGCAATGACAAAGTCAATCAAAAATGACTTCCTTTTTTCCTTTCTAAGGCCTCTTTAGGGTTTTGGTTACTGTTTTTCTAACAGATTAGATGTTAAACCTTTGAGTTTGATATTCAATGTTTTATAAGAATTGTTAGTACTTCTGATATTCTTTGCTCTAGTTTTAAAATCTCAAGTATTATTGTAGCTTTTTCTCTCTATATCTCTTATCCCAATAATACATAGTTTTATTTTTTGATTTATTGATAAAAATAATACACGTTACTCATTCACAATTTGCTAGGTGAAGTCATTGTAGCAGATGATATGAAAAAAAAGAACAATCAGAGATAGAAACTGCTCTAAGATAAGCCCACAGCCAGAATGAGGAATGGAAATTAATTGCATGTGAATAGTAAGAGGGAAAACAAAATTATGGAAGAATAGAACTTTAAACAATGCCTTCTAACATGTAGTTTAATAAAGCATATAAGATTCTAAGAAATGTTGGTAATCTAGTAAAGCAGAAAAAGATCTTATTGCTATGAACTCTAACAATTATAAGAAACCTTGGAAATGGTCAGTACTGGCAGGAAACTATTCAAAAGATGAATACAATTATTAAATGGTTCCCATCATAATTGCAAAGCCCTTGGCAAATGTTCTATACTTTTCACGAAGATAATTTTCAAGTCTATAGTCATCTGATTGCTAAAAGGTAATACGTGAGAAACTAACCCCATCCTCTAAATGTCAGACAGTCCATCTATTACATTGAGGTGTCCTCAGATGTGTTGTGCACAAATTAAAATACCGTAGTTCACATGTCTGAGTACTCTATAGAAAGACATGCAATGGTGGTCTCCACTTTTGGGAAGTAGGGCTGTGGAGAAATTCAACTGAGTTCAAGAAGTTTGGATAAAGAATTCCAAGGTCTTCAGCAGCCATATCATAATCTAGAGGTTTAGGTATGGTTTTGGTTAGTCAGATCTTCTAGGCTCCTGAGATTCTTCACCTGTGGGAGGTCATAGATAGAAAAGGACCAGAGTAGAGAATCTTTATTATATATGGGTCTTCTGACCCCATCATCTGCTCATTTCTGGTGCATGATGATGAGATGCGTTGCTTAAATATAAATACATTACTATGCACACTGATGTGCTTTGGTGACATGCTCTCTCTATGTTTTTATGATTTATTAAAGAAAGCAACAGCAGTCTGTAGACTGATATAGGTTCATTATCACAGACTCACCCATTAAATGAAAGGATAAAACTCAAACTGGCATCCATCTTGAACAGTTATAGAAGTTAAAAGTGAAATAAATGAATAAACTAAAAGAAACTATTTTCATATGTATCAGTCCCAGGGGTTTTTTATATCATAATGTTAATTATTTTCTTTATTTATTATACTATTGCAAGACTCAAAAGATATGTTACTTGAAAATTCTTATTATTCCTAGCAACAGCATTTGGTGAACTAGATTTTTTTCATACTTTGACAATTTTAAACATGAATATAATGTATATTGATCATATTCACCCCTATTATTCTGGTTCACCATCCCATCCCTAAGATATCTCCTCCCACCTTCCTGTTTTTACTCTTCCTCCTTTCCTTCCTTCCTTCCTTCCTTCCTTCCTTCCTTCCTTCCTTCCTTCCTTCCTTCCTTCCTTCCTTCCTTCCCTTCCTTCTTTCCTTCCTTCCTTCCTTTCTCTCTCTCTCTCTCTATTTTATTCTTTCTTTTTTAATTTTTTCCTTTATTCTTTTCTTTGTTTCCAATGAGTCCAATTAGTTATGATAGAACATTGGTAACTTGCCTATCAGCCATATCTCTAAAGAAAGATGACTTTTCCATGTTGCATGGATATTGCAATCATGAATTCATAGTAGATGTGGTTACCTACATAAGGTCTGTAAAAAAATCAAAAAAGCTCATATTCCACTATGGATGGGGTGGCTTCACACTGTAGAGGCAGTTGGTGGTGGCTTCAGTTGATTAATGGCATTTTAATGACAAAGCAGCAAAATGTGGTGGTGTTAGCCTGTTTCCTCAACTATATGGAAGTCTATGGCAGAAGGATTATTTGAGATGAGTTCAAGAATATCTTGGGAGACAGCAATGTATTCTTTCAAAAGAATAACTTAGATAATGATAACAAAAACAAAAAATTCAAAACCTTAAGACTACAGACACTAAATTAGTCTTAGCATTGTGTTTTATCTTCTTATGAGACTGTTACTACTCATAACCTTTACATGGATGGCCATATGAAAATGTTTTTGACAGTTTAATATGAAACTGTATGTGTGAAAAGGTTAACTACATTTTTAGCTTATTTTGATTAACTAGAAATGAAATACAAAAATGGTATGTTATGAGAATACTGTAAACATTGCCAAGGCTCTGTGGCTAGAGTGTTTCTAAATTTTCATAGTTTAGAAAGGGTCAGGTTGGGGCTGGAGAGATGGATCATGGATTAAGGCCTTTACCTCCAAAGCAAAAGAACCACGGTTCAGACTCCCAGATCTCACATAAAAATTCCAGGATGAAATGATTGTGGTTTGTACTTCTGACCTCGGAAAGCAAAGTCTGGAAAACCCCAGAGCAAAGCAAAAAGAGATAGAGTAATCCAGGATGTTTCCCAAAGTTAATCTTGGGTCTCCACTAGCACACAGAGTGCCTTCTTGTATATGCACACATGCAAAAAAGGAGAGAAAGAACAGAAAAAAGATCAAGTTAGTTAGAGTTATAAAGCAGATATTCTATGTTCCCCTTTCTCTTTAAGCGACTCAGAAATATTCATATTCACTTTATAGAGCTTATTAATTGGGAGTTAAACACTAATAACTAAGGAATATTTCATTTCAGAATTGTTTTAAAAATTCATTATTCATTGCATCACTGTTTGACTGGAAAAAATTTTCATCAAGGAGATAGTTCTCAAAGTGCAATAATTATTTAATCTCTGAAAATGCCAATATAGTTGGAAGATAAATTCTATCAGGAAATGAATTTCATCCAGGCACATTTATTTTGCACACTTTTTAGGGAAGTCTTCAATTAACAGAGGCACTACAGAAATGTGAAATTTAAGATTACTATTAAACTAAAGAAATGCATCACAGGAATGCAAGGAGATCATTGTTATGTTCATGTGAGATCAGGAGCTGTAGAGTCTGCTTTCATTCTAGCATTCACCCAAGCAAACAGCTTCAGGAAAGAGCAATTGCACCTCTTTAATACATTTTCTAGCTCCTGGCTTTGTAGCTTATTTGGCTCCAGCGATGATCTAGATGTTTAAGTTCATTTTAAGGTAATACTGAATGAAATCTAATAATGGGACTTACAAATGCCCCAAATCCAAGAGGTTATGGAGATTGGCAGGTGATCCTTTCTTTTCATAGATAAGGAAAATGCATTATGGAGATAGTAAGCAATGTCTTTTAATATTCCAAGGGAAAAATAGCATGATCTTAGCTATGAATCTGACAAAGAATTAATCTCCAGAGTATACCAAAGAGCTCAGAAAATTAAATACCAATACAGCAAACATTCCAATTAAAAAATGGGCCCTGGAACTATATGTGGAGTTCACTCAAATAGAAATTGAAATGTCAAACATTAAAAGGTGCTCAACTTCCTGATTATCAGAGAAATGAAAATCAAACAACCCTGTGATACCATCTTACCCCAGTCAGAATGGCTAAGACCAAGAACACAAACAACAGAGACTGCTGAAGAGGCTGTGAAGAAAAAGGACACTTACTCGTTGCTGGTGGGAGTGTAAACTGGTACGGCCTTTGTGGAGATCAGTGTGGAGGTTCCTCAGAAAGCTGAAAATGGAACTGCCATATGACACAGCTGTACCACTCTTTGGAATAGTCCCAAAACACTCTACATCTCATTACAAAGACACTTGTTCATCTATGTTCATTGCAGTGCTATTCGCAATAGCAAAACAAAACAAAACAAAACATTGGAATCAGCCAAGATGCCCATCAACAAAGTCATGGATGATGAAAATGTGGCACATATACACAATGGAATATTACTCAGCCATCAGAAAGGATGAGATTATGGAATTTTCTGGCAAATGAATTGAACAATAAACTTAAATACTGAGTGAGATATCTCAGATGCAGAAAGCTAAGCACCACATGTTCTCTTCAATATGAAGATGATTGAACTGATATCCTTGTCAACGTATTTGACTTGGAAGCACTGTAAGAGCCAGAAAATTTGAAAAAGACCTAAGAGTGGGAAGGGATGATTCAGGTGAGACCTTTTAAAAGGGAGATTTAGGATCTTAAGCCAAGGGTGAGGGAGGAAACAATTGAGGAAAATATGTAGTGTGAATGAGGGGATAAGAGATAAGAGGGACCTGGGAGACAGGAGGAATAGAGGGACTTACAGAAAAACCCAAAAATGATGGAAAACAGCCCCAAAGGAACATCTTATGCTAGTAATGTGTCAAAAAAAGTCTTTTAAAAAAGCAATAAGAATGAGCAGTCCCTATGCAGAGGAGCATAGAATGAGGAAAATAGGGAACAATAAAATAAAAAGCTTGAGCTGATCCACTTAAAGCCCAGAGAGATAATTATACTAGAAGTAAGAGGAATGTGGCACTTCTGGATAAAATGTTGGTCAGAGAGGTCTTAAAGGCCCCCAAACATTATAAGCTTTTGCCATGGCTCTTGGTTGAGGTCCAAAAACTGTCAGTGAGACCTTGAAGATGAAATACAAACTGATTACTTGAGAAAAGTGTGTCAGCTGGAACTGGTCTGAGGACTTTCTTCTTGCTGAATAGCTTATACAATACCAAGGAATACTGTAGAGGCTGCTATGAGAAATAATCATAAGCCCCATGAATGGCATAAGATCTGTGAGTTGCGATATAGATCACCATGGCAACAGGTGACCACCACTGTAATAGTGGCAAGAGTATCAAGGAGACACCAATAGCTTTCTGATTGGATTCAAGACCCGCTTGTCAGAATATACCCACCCCTGTTATGGTAAACTAGAATAAGAACCAAAAAAAGGAAAGAAAAAATCAATAGGGAAGACAGTTAGTAAACCTGTCAGAAAGACAATACATCAAACTGCTCTGTAAGCAGCTGTTATTATACCTATAGAATGGTAACTTACAGTGGAAACCTTTGGGTCTAAAGCTGGATGAGGAAAGAGAAAAGCACACATCAGTAGAGTGGCCTGAAGAGAGATAACTTGTTACACTATTGAGGCCTGAGTAGGAGTAGACAAGCTAGAGTGAACCCTAAGGTTCATTGAGTCATGGGGCCAGAAGGTTGGGAGGGAGTGGGAGGGAATAGAGAAGGAAAGAGGAGGGATGGAAGAGAGGAGGGAAGCTAGGATGAATATTCAATCTGTTTGTAAAAATATAAAAAAATTAATAAAAAAGAAAAAAACTCTTTCTGAGTCAAGAAAGACTTTCTGCTGTTACTATCCTAAAACTGATTTTGCAAATTATCTACCAAACAATCTTGCTAAGAATAATAATTACTGATTATGGATCATCTAGTCAGTCTTTGATATATATCCACATTAATTGTTTATTCATTTGGCCAAGTATATATGGAGTACCTTTGTGTGGAATGTTCAGCTTGATGTGATTAATTACAAAGAAATAAGTGACAGTGCTGGTCAGGCTTACCATCACCAAGAACACTATGCAGTAGGGGTGATAAAACATAGGCATAAATAGCTGATATGACTTCATTGTTTCTGATTATTCTTTCAAGCATTCACATGCAAACACAATGAATTTGAATGTTTTCATCCCCTACTGCCCACCCAATGTCCCCACCCATTCCACTCCAAGGTTTTCCTTTCCAGCCAGTCTCCCTCCTGCTCCCATGTCTCTCTGCATATGTGAACCATTGGGTCTCATCCAAAATTTCTATTGGTAGGTTCCCAGACATTCATAGGGTCATGAACAGCCATCAGTAGGTCATCTATGCAGCCGAGAAGCTCCCCCTCTCCTATATGGCAACGGACACCTCCTATCTCTTAGGATAGAGCCGTATCTCCTGGGATTCTCTTATTCTATGGTGAAAAACTGATGGTCAGATGATGTGAAGGAGTAGACATTGTTCTGTTGTGTTTTTGGATGTGGCAGCTGTGACATGTAGAGAGGTTACTGTGATATGACATTTATTCTAAGATGAAACACTATTTCTTGTGAAGAATCCCTTTATTAGTAAATAAAGGAAACAGAGAGCTCATCTAATGGAGGTTATAGATCAAATGAAGCTTACATACAAAGCAGTGTCTGGGATTCAGAGGATGACCTAGCAGAGGACAGTAGCTGAAGGATAGGGCAGAAGATCCCAGAGGTAGCAGCACTAGTTACTATCATAAGCACCTACATTTTTTGCTTGTTATCTAATGAAGGTCACACTGCACCATGCCTATTAAGTGTGGCTGGTAATGAATACAGGCAGGAAGGACTCACTTAGAACCTGTTTTATTACATCTTTTTTTTTTTAAATAAGGTTCTAACAATCATCATAGCATGACTGCTAAGGATAGAATTTTATTAGTTTATGTGATTGTATGTATTTATTTTAAATTACAAAATTTCAGGAATACATAGAAAAGGATTGGTGAAATAACTCAGTGGGCAAGGCGCTGAAGGAAATATGGAGATCTGACGTCTATCCCCATAACCAAATGTAGGAAGGAGAGAATCTGTTTCCAGAAGTTGGCTCTTGTCCTCTCTTTCTCCATAATAAAATATAAAAAATTGGAAAATACTAAAAATTGTTTTTCATGTGATAGTTGATACACATATCAACTTGACTATTGAAGGCAGAAGTTCTGGACACATTGGTAAAGAATTAGTAGTTGAGCTAAGCTCTAAGGACGTCTGCAGGAGATTGTCTAAATGATGGGAAAAACTTAGCTCATGGTAGTTAGGATTATCACCGGGCAGGTAGATAAGATGTAGGAAGCTTATTCAGTTGTTTGGCATTTTTTTTCTGTCTGGCAAGTGAGGTTTCATTCTCTTGGCCCTTGGGATTAGTGCAGACACTCTTGTCAAGGTGCATTAAAAACTATTAACCAGACAATCTTAAACTAAAATAAAGCCCTTCATTTCCATAAAACTTTTATCAGCAACATGCAGAGTAGTTGCAACATTCACAATCAACAGCAAGTACTAAGGCAGCTACTAATTATCATCTACCTATATTATCATTTTCAGAAAAGATATTGTTCTATTATATGCTTTAGACACACAAAGAAATAAGCCTCATTTTTCCAAGCAAATATATTTTAATAAACTATTTCTATATAACAAATTAGGAATGAATGATATAGACAGGATATGTGTTGCATTGTTAGTAGAAACATGATTATCTTAATAATTATATCATAATTGGGTCATATATGGCAAAGGTTTTTATTCTCGTTGAGAAATGTATTAAAAGGATTTATGGTCTGAAAAGATAGATGGCTCAGGGATTAAATCTGTGCTTCCCAAGCAGAAGGTCCTAAGTTTGGATCCTAGGCCATACATATAGCATCAGCCTGAACTTGCTTTCCTGGAAGGCAGAATCTGAAAAACTCAAAGCAAATAAAGAGGAGGAAGCACAATCCAGAGTTATTCACAAAGCTATCCTTGTGCCTCCACAGGCACACATAGTGCCTTCTGATACTCTCTTTCTCTATTCTCTCTCTCTCTCTCTCTCTCTCTCTCTCTCTCTCTCTCAAACACACACACGGAGACATGCAAAAAAAGGCATTTGCATGATTATACATAAAAACTAATGAATAAGCACATTCATTAAAATAAGTAATATTCTGAACAGAAAATAATTGGAAGCAGGGATGGAAGGAGAAGGTGAATCGGAAGAAAAGATTTGCATGAAGATTTTCAGGAAATCATAAGAATGAAAATAATTAAAATTATATGTTGAAAATATTCATATTTTGTTGGTATGCTTAGAATACTTACTCTACTCCTAAGTACCTGGCAAGGATTCAAACAGATCCCATAAACTGAGCAAAAGTTATTGATAGAAACCAAATTGCTGATATGATAGGCCTAGATGGAGTATCTCTTACCTTTTTTGTAGTAAATTTTCAAAAAAAGTATAAATTCCTTTAACATCAAAATATCTTAAAACTTTTTGTTCAGTTACCAGAATTTGCACCATCTAAAATCGCAAATACAGGGCTGGAGAGGTAGCTCAGGGGTTAAGCCTCCGCCTTGCAGGTGGAAGGTCCTGAGTTCGGATCCCAGATCCCAAGTATAGATGCCAGGCGGAAGCAGGGGCGGCCTGCGCTTCTGGTCCTGTAGGGCGGAGCCTGTGAATCCTGGGGCAGAAGGAGGTGGAGGCGTCCATGGTGGTTCCCGAATTCGTCCGTGGTTCTACACATACACAGACACAGACACACACAGACACACACGCGCACACACACACACACACACACACACACACACAGACATACACACACACACACACACACACACGCACATACACAACGCACATGCCCACAGTTGAATAAATAATAATAATAAAAAAACATTTAAAATCGCAAATACACTAAGTCAGCAATGATTTCGTGTATATATTCCAGTTATAAATGTAAATTAACAAAGTTAATATAGCACACATTGAAAGTGGTAATTGCATTTACACTTCTAGCTTGTCACTTACATTTCTGTTTCTCTCTCTCTGGTGTATATTTATTTGTATTTGTGAGTATGTGCATGTGTGTGTACATGTGGGGTGCATGTATGTGTGGGTTCATATATACATGATGTACATGTTCGTGTGTGTGGTGTATGTGTGCAGGATGGAGTGCAGGTGCTGTGCATGCTGTACATGAGGTATCTTCCTCAGTCATTATGACCTTAGTTTCTGAGAGATGGTCTCTCACTGAATCTGGAGTTCACCTTTTCAGCTAGACTGATAGTCTTGTGAGCCACTGAGACCCACCTGTCTCCATATTTTTAGTACTGTGATTACAGAAAAATGCTGCCAAACCTGGCTTTTGGGTGGGCGCAGAGTCTGAACTGAGGTCTTGTGTTTGTACAGTAGATATTTTCCACACAGAGCTATCTCTGCATCCTTCATTTTACCTTTGTTCTGTCAAAGAAATAAATATTGCTAAAGAATAGTATTATTCTTAAACCATTATTTAATGAGAAGAAAAAAAGAAGCTAGCACTTAATTCTCTAATCATGCATTTTTGTGCATTATTTACTTTAAGGTGTATGAGTACTTCTATGTGGATAGGTGGTATATAGATTTTTTATATTGGAGTTGAGCAAGTTTCCCACACTAAAATCTGTGTTGGACTTTCCATTTGCATTAAACAATAAAATGTTGCAGTTGATTAATCAGGATTTATGAGCACAGGTCATTTAAAATATTGCCATAATTATAAATGTGCATCAACTATACATATCAATGGGTTTCACTGAGACATTTTCACATGTGCCTACAATGTGCCATCATCATATTCACCCTGTTTAACAGCCCCTCCTTCTTCCTCTTCTTCTCCATACCCTTTTCTAGTAGTCCCTCTACTACTTGTCATTTGTTTTATTTAACCTATCTTCTTTATATAAGAGATATATATGTTTCTTGTCTTTCTGTATCTAAGTTACTCCCTTAAAGGTGGCCTCTATTTCCATCCTGATCCTTAAAAATTAAGAATTTTGTCTTTCTTAATACCTGAGAAATATTATGAATGGTACTATATGATATGAATATATTTACCTAGGAAAGTTTTTTTTCCTAATTAAAGCAAATACATTATTAAGATGAAATATCTAGGCACAATGTCATAGTTATAAGTGTTAATTTGATAATTAAAGACTTGAGAGCTTTGGTCACAGTTGTGAAGAATTAGTAGTTGAGTTAAACCCTGAATAAGCCTGCAAAACCGTGTCTGACTGAAAGGGAAGCTCAGCTCATAGTAGGTGGGACTAATACAAGGGCAGGTGAATAAGTTGGAGGGAGCTGGTTAAGGAAGTTGACGTTCTTCTTTATACTTGGCTAGACATGCTGGTCTGGCAAGGATGGATCATCTCTCTCTCTCTCAGTGATCCTGTGTATAAAGGCATGATCAGTTCCCTCAGCCCTTGGTTTTAGTATGAGCTCTTCTGACAAGCTGGGCTAACAACTGATTGGACAATCCTAAGCCAAGAATAAAACCCCTTGTTTCATTAAGATAGTTGGTCATGAATTTACCAGTAACATTCAGAGGAACAGCTACGTAGTGGCACATATCTATCACAGCACCACCATACAGGAAGCTGAAACAGAAGAACCATGGGTTCTGGAAAGGCCTGGGCCACAGAATGTGACTAACAGTGAAATTAAGAGATGATAATTGAACCAAACAGATTGAAGTCATTCAAGCTGTGATGTTAGGCATCAGAATTATTATCTTTTGTCAGAAAGAGAGACTGAGGTTCTAGGTAGATACAATGATGAGAACAAATAATTCTCTGTGGCTCTTAAAGAAGGGAGCCCTTATACATTGCTGGTGGGAATGTAAACTTGTACAATACCTTTGGAGGTCAGTAGACAGGGTCATTAAAAATTTAAAAATTGAAATACCATAAGACCTAGTTACACAACTCTAAAGATTACCAAAGAATACTACATCTTCCTACACAGACACTTGTACAGCCATGTTCTTTGCTGCACTATTCATAATTTCAAGAAATGGAATCAGTCTAGATTTCTAATAGTAGGCAAATGCATAATGAAAATGTGGTACATATACACAATGGAAACTATTTAGCTGTCAAGAAAAATGAATTAATGAAATTTGCTGGTAAATGAGTAGAGCTGGAAGAAATTGTATTGAGTGAAGTATCCCTCACACAGAAAGTCAGATACTGCATGTTCTCCCTTATACATGGATCATAGTATTAAAACTTAGAATGGTATAGTCAAACAAATTTTTATAGCACCAACACACTGCAAAGAACCTAAGGTAGGGGGTGGGGGAAGATACCAAAAGAATGAGGACAAAAGAACACAGGCAAATAAGACATCAGAAGGGGAGAAAATAGACATTATACAAAAACATGTCTTAAAATTAACTATAAATACGATAGTGAACTATTATCTAAATACCTTTTATTATATTCTTAGATAAGAAAAGACCTCAGCAATTGACCAAGGTGCATACTGTTGCAATGGAAAATTAGTGGGACAGAAAGTCACAGCTACCAAAGTGCAGAGTATCTGCTGCCCTAGAATACTCAGCCCTAATCAGGCAATCCAACCTCTCCCATCCTCAAGGTTCAAAGAACCTTGTGGAAGAGGGAACAGTAAGATTGTAAGAACGTAAAGATGGGCAGATGTACTGCCATTCAGGATACTCCAGTCCTGACAGGACTGCTACATAGAAGAGCACATTACAATGAGACCTACTACTACCACTAGATCTACATAATGGCCGACATATCAATATTCTTTCCTTGGACTAGACAGCATATCTTAGGAGACACAACTACGCTTAATGGGATTCTAGCAAGGATAAACAACTAAATTCAGTGGGAATCTTTTTTTTTTTTTTTTTAGATTTCTTTTTAAATTTCCACTCATACATACCTGTACTTAACAGGTACAGCGGTCCCCCCCTCCCTCCAACCCCCATTCCCCTGTGCCCCCCTCCCCTCCCCTTTGTCTCCCCATCCCCTAGTGCCTCCTCCTCCCATCCCTGGAGCATCCTTTAATGAGCATGCCAAACTCTCCTCTGGGTCCTCCTATCCGATGAGGTACAAGGACCCAGTGGCATTTCCCAGAACCCTTTCCTGTGTTCCATTAAGCATAGGAACACTACTGTGGCTGTCAATCCCTTGCCTCCCAGGATCCTAGTGCCTTTAGCAAATGCTAGACTTTGTGAGGTCAATAGTGTGTTGAACATTGCGCAGGGCATGTAAAGTCCAAATATGATTGTTTCGGCCCTAACTTGTGTGGAGTATCTTGCATATCATTGCTCCTCATTCAGTGGGAATCTTAAGGACAGATATTTTAAGGGAATTTTCAAGGAGCAGGTGAAGGGTAGCTCCCTACCTTTGGATTTACCCATTGAAGAGCCACTTGTACTACCAAAGAAGTCCCATGTCTTACTAATACAGTCAACCTAAAGAGAGTCCTGTGGTCCACACATGCAAGGAGACATGAGAATGGGAGGTTACAGGAACAGATGTGTGAAGGGAGAGGAGGGTATGAGAGGAGAGAGTAGGAAAGGAGAGGTAGGAGGAATGGACAGAAACTAATTTTGTTTGTATATTAAAAATGTTTTTTAAAAAGATCACAAATGACCATTTTCTACAAAAGTTATTCCCAATTTTAAAAGGAAGTTTTGGCATAGATTTATTCCTGTGGACATGGACCTGTGAGAAGGTCAGAAGCTCAAGGCTACACTTTGGGTGTGGTTAATATCCAAATCTCTTTAGGAACAGTAGAAACAACTCTCAGGCAAATGGTCCCATTACAGGTCTGCCTAGCTCCCAAGGTTAGCTAACCTTCAAAGACAAACAGACATTTCTCTAAATGCTCCTGCACCAAAATTACATCAATGCCTTCTTTAATTCTTGTATTTTAAAACCCATGATTTTCTTGTGGTTAAGAGTCAGAGCCACCAGAGACCTCGAGGATGAGGATTCGCCAAAGCCAATTGTGGTCTAGACACATGAGCCAGCTGGATGTTCATATCTCACTTTGGGTTTTTTATTTTCCTTCTTGCACTGTTGAGCAAAGGGCTTTTTCTTGTCTCTCCTTGGTTCACAGATAGTGAGCTCTGGACTTGGGTCTCCTTCACAAGGAGGCTGTCATTGAGTGTTCCCAAGGGAATGTCACATCTGCATCCCATTCTAAGGGATTTCACTCAAACCATGCTCTACCTCAGCACCTTTGTGATGAATTCAGAGCACTCTTCTTGTCCTTCATGATTTTACAAAAGAACTCCACATTTTCTTTATGTATTTCATGCCATGAATTTATGTATTATGTTAATGTCGCAGAGCTTGACTAATTCTATGGGATTCCACAGTACTGAACAAATTGTTGTCACACTGAAACATGTACTTTAATTAATTGCCAATTAGAGGTGCTAAATCGTTATTGACTCTGCCTTGTAGGTGGGAATTGCAAGGCTGTTTATTTTCCTGCATTTTCTGACAAACAATAGTAATGATAAAATCTCAAAGATTTATTGCATGATATTTTCCCCACATGACTTAAAACTATAAAATCCCAGAAAGTCATATAGTATGAGCCCCATAATTCATAACTTTCCTTATCAATCAAAGAAAAATGCAAGAAAGTATTCTTATAAGTATGTAGTAGAGCAACTGTGAATGTTAGACACTGGAATCATTTTAAGTAAAATGTAAACTAGACATTCTAGAAATGAGTTTTGTGTGAAAGGTTATTAACTACAACAATCTGTTTCATTTTTTTCTGAACATCTTTATACAACATAAATCAATTTTAACATTCAAGTTTTTAAAACATTTTTGTTTGTTTATTTGTGTGTGTGTGTGTGTGTGTGTGTGTGTGTGTGTTTTCAGAGAGCACTGTGTATCCCTGTAGAGGACCAAAGATGACTTTGGGAATCATTCTGCGTTGCTTCTATCTCCCTCTTGATTCACTCTGGTATTTCCTAGGCTCTGCCCATCAGGGCCAAAAGTACAGGCTGCTGCTGTTTCCGCCTGGCATTTTTACATGGGACCTTGGATCTTTACTCAGGACCCTTTGCTTGTGAGGCTGAGTCTTAATCCCTGAGCCATCTCTACAGACCAACAATCAAGTTTGTAAAGTTGGTTTCTGTATCTTTTTTTCCATTTGATAGACACACTCAATATTGAACCTTGTGTATTTTCATATATGTCTGCTCATTGTATTGGTTCATTTTTATTAAAAATTTAATGTTGATGGGGATTTTTAGCTTTTTAAGGCAAATCTGAGTAATAAATTTGTATTTGGTAAGGAAAATAAATCAAATTCAGGTGTATTTATATAGTTCAATTTTAAAATGTGCTATCTTCATCTGGGCTAGATGATATAATAAAAAAGAAAGAGTGCTATGTAGTACCATGTGCGCATAGCTGGAAAATATAGGAGGAGGCCAGGGAGCTGTGAAGGACCTTGGACCAGAATTCTGGACAGTATCCATAGTGTGGAACACGTAACCCGGATAAGTGAGTGAAAGGCTTAAGATTGTTTTCCCCTACAACACTTCCCATTCATCTTCAGTCATTCTTTTAAGACTGCAATTTTTTTTTATATTTTATTTATTTTTGAGAAAGGAGTGAGAGAGAGTGAGAAAGAGAGAATGAGCATAGCTCCATATACTTAGGCTTGAATGTCAAGTACAAAGTTCAGAGAACCACGTATTTGTGGGCTGGAGAGATTGAATTGAGGTCTCCCTGCTTGCATACAAACACTTTTACCCGTCGAGCTATCTTATAATCCAGTTGACTCCTTTATTTCTTAAGTTATTTTGAATACATACAGTACTTTTCATGCTCAAGGTAGGCATTTTCAAATTAGAGATAACAACTTTAAGAAGTTTTACCAAGTTCTTATGAGGAGTTAATAATAACATAAGGTATTTGCTGTGTTGACTCAGCCCATCTTCATCATTATCATCTGGGCTATTTTATTGCCTGTCATTGGTTAGAATTTTAAAAACTTGGAGTTCATTTTTTAATTTCTGTGAATTTTCATTTTTGGAGGCAGTCCTTACTTTGAAATCATGAAGTTTCTGTATTTTCATGTATATCTGTATGTATATGTGCACGTGTTATCTATGTAGTATGCATGTGTTTGAAGGTACAGCACATGCCTACCACAGCATGCCTGTGGTTGCAGAGGCCTATCTTCCAGTGTTTCTCCTTAACTCTCTACTTTATTAGAGACAGAATTTCTTCACGACTACTGCGTAAGCCAAGCTAGCTGATCCCCAAGATTGTGATCTTCCAAGACCTATCCTCCCAGGCATGCCAGGATTATAGACACTACAATGGCCATTGATCATTTGCCATCAAACTCTCATCCTAAGCCTGCTTAACATATGTTTTATCTGAACCAGCTCTTCAGTTACTGTGTATTATTTTAAATGCGTCTACAGCTGTGGGGAAATGTATTCTGAAAAAGATGATAAGAACTAAATTTTCAGAGAGATTTCTATTAAACACAAACAATTTGGCAACAAGAAAATGAGTTAAATTTGCCACAGAAGTCCCTCACTTGTAAATGGAAGCAGTAATTCTTGTCCTATGATAATGTCATAAAGATGATTTTTATCATAAGGAAATATAAAAGAAAGCAGACCAGGTGGGTCTCATAGATATATTGATGAACTCGTAAGTTGTTCCCAGGCAATGGAAGCTATATAAAAGTTTTTAATAAGAGAAGCAATAATTGCTTATTTTAGCTAATTAATTAATATTAATTAATTTTTGAGACAGGACCTGGTCTTATTATGTAGACTAGGACAACCTAGAACACAATCTTTCTCCTTTACCACTTTGGTTTTCTGAGTGGTAAAATTATTGACATTGTAGCAGTTACTGTTTTCTGTTGCTGTAAGACACAGCCCAAAATCAAGTAACAAAAGGGAGAAAGGCAGATTCACTCAGTTTATGGTTTCATATGGGGGGATATAGTTCTTAATGGTGGAAAAGGAATGGTGGCTGGCAGAAGCTGGAGGTGGCCTAAGTTATTGCAGACATCATGGAAGTTAAGAACTGCAAACACAAGAGCAGACTTCTCCAAGAAGTAGGGTAGAGCTAATTCAGCTCAAGGCCCATCCCTGTGACTGCCTTCCTCCAACATGGCTCCGCCTCCTAAAGTGACCATGACCTTCCCAAGCATCCGAAGATTCAAATGCATGAGACTATGGGGGCAACTCACCTTCCAAACCATGACAGTCACATGCCAATCTTCCTAGATTCAAATACATTTTTAAAAAATTTGTTATTTTTTTTCTGGTTTTACAAGTATAATGAGCACTCTTTTCTGCTTCCCTCCATCCCCCCTCCCACCCATTCCCCCTTCCTCTCCCTTCTTCAATCCATTCCCACTCCCACCACCCACTTGTCTGTCCATCTTCATGGATCCCAGGACTCCCTCTGCCCTGTCTACTCTTTTTTTCAAGTACTTTTAAGAGATATGTTTGAAGCAATATGTAAACTATATTGGAGAAGAGTAAGAGTAGGTGAAGAAAATAATTTCATATAGATAAGCCAATGACAGTGATGAGTTAAGATGTAGATATGGTAAGGTGTATTGATTGGATTCTTACATAGATAACATTAACTTGCCATCCTGGCCATGTTGGATGGGGGTTTTAAGGGGGTGGAATCTTAAATAGCTGGGCACAAGACAGCACCACTGACCCTGCAAATGGCATTCAGCAGTGCTGAGTTTAGAGCAGTACTGCTGGACAGTGAATAAGATAGTAAGCTTTAATATCTACTGATTCCAGGAACCTGTGATTCTCTAGGTACAGAGGTGAACTCTATACTTGTACAAATGATCTGGATCTTAACAGAAAATCTGCTGTAGACTCAGACATTCAGTGTCTAGGCAGCCAAAGTTTGAAAGAGAAATGGAAACAATGCAATCCTGGTTTGAGCACATTCAGCATTTTTAGGATATGGTATGTAGTATTTTATAAAACATAAATCAAAGGCATGCCATTTATATTAGACATCTAAAGAAGAAATGAATATTGTTATTATTTGATTTATCTTGCAGGTCTTCCTCATGCAAGTATAAAAGTATTTGTTTTTATGTTTAGTGAAAGAGGTTCATATGGGCTGGTGAGAGGACTTGGTGGTTAACAGTACCTATGTGTAAAACTGGAGTCCTGAGATTGATTCCCAGAATACACATGGTGGACAGAGAGAAAATCAATTTCTAAAAGGTTAATAAAAAAGCTTCTGACTTCCACACAGGTGTCATGGCACGTGCACATCCAGTCTCTCTCTCTCTCTCTCTCCCTCTCTCTGTCTTTCTATCTTTCTCTCTCCCTGATAAATATGCTTAAAGATAAAAACAATTTTAAAATGAGGCTCATACTATAAACATATTATAAATATTGTTTAATAGAATTTTCACTCTAGCATTCATATATATGTCTTCATGTCACTAAATAAAACATAATTCTAAACACCCCAAATGCAAAAATTAACCAATCCAGCACTGAATAAAATAAAATATTCAAGGGATATATTTAGCCTATAATTCCAAGTTAACAAAAGACAAGTTTTCGGAATACTAACTAGACGTGTGATTTGGAGATTGTCCTTTCTCTCTTGGACATAGTGTTGCAAAATTGATCTGTACATATTGTAGTTTACAGAATTTTTGTTCTGTTCATTTTATTCTCTTTGCAAACACAAACTGGTGATATTCTAGTAAATTCACTATGTGTAAAATACATCCATGTGACTATATTTAGAAGGAAACTGGGGTTGAGAATACTAAGTTGTCACTGATGTCTGGGAGGGTGAGGGTCGGTGCTGGGAACAGAACCCCAAATGTCTCTCCAGAATGCCAAGTTCTCTGCTACTCAGCAGATCCAGCAAGCCGCCCCACCCTGCCACTCTCAAATACTGACTTACCCAGTTTGAACCTCTGAGGGTTTTGAGGTTTTAACATCACTAACCTTTATGGGCAAAGGCTTGCTTTCTGTGCCAGCGTGGCTTCCTTCTGGACATGTCTTCTTTCCAGGACAGAATTCCAGCTCGCCATGCCCAGGACCCTGTCTTTCCTCTTCAGATTCCATTTCATTCTGTAGTGACTGCGTCGGGGACCAAGCTGCAGAAGCTGATTCCAATGTTAGATTCATTCTGACTTTTCTTTTGCAGACCGTTTTTGTCACAGTGTAATTTGTTTGGGGGCAGATTGGAGTCTGTGATTATAGACTACTGTTACATTAGTCAGTGCAAACCTTGGCTCTCTCAGCTGTTTCTCTTTTGTGGTACATTTTAAAAGTTAAATTTTATTAAACTTTTTTTAATGTGGATATGCAATATTCATGTCTCATCAACAAAAAGATGGGGAAATTGTTTTACAAAATTCATGATTCGTGTATGAACTCAAATTACTAAATCCACTCTTGACTTTCCTCATTAGCACTTCATACCAGCATTCAGAATGAGATGTCTGGAGTCAATGAGGAATTTATCTACTTTGGTAGAGTTCATTACATCCAAGCTCTGGTTTTGATGTTCCATACTCTTTATTTCTTAAAAATATCTCCACAGAGATTATTTTAAATCTCTGAAGATTTTGAAGAAATTATAAATATTATATAAAAAGTGAGGTATCTTGGAATATGTTCATTTATGTTTACATAAATAGTAGATACTCAACAATAATCTTCAGCATTGTTCAGGAATGTTAGCAAAATGTTAATATTCTGTTATAGTTGGATGACCAAATCTTCTCACATTAACAAATATCCTTAGAATATTGAAAGGAGATATATATAAAACTTTTTAAAAATATGAAACATTTTCCTTTTAAAACTGATGAAAATATTACAGCAAATCAGTAACTATTCCAAATAAAAGTGTTACTAATTTTAACAGGTTCTCCACGTGTCTTAATTTCTCTAATCCAGTATTTCAATTTATACTTTGTAGACCTTTTTATTTGCTCTTACAGTTACGTCTTATCTACATGTCTGAATGAATATCATTGCCCTCAATACAATCCTTTGTCTTCAATTTAAATCACAATGGCATTTCCTTTATTTTGTATCTGTGTAGGAATTTATACAATTCTGGTTCTTCTGTCTTGTTCCCCAAACTATAGCAATGCTTTTCAGAATGTGATAACATACACAAATTGATCGAGCTCTTGAAGAAGACATTATTTAACTGAATAAAGTCAGGCAGATTTCCTCTTAAAGAGAGAGAGAGAACAACAGAGAAAGAGGGTTCCTATGTCATTTTACTTGGAAGCAGGATATCTCTTACTGCACTATTTGATAATTATCAGATATCGGCATGTTTTCATAGATAACATAAGGAGGTATTTTTTCAATATGATTATTATATCCTCAGATTTCTGACCTAATTATTATAATAGTTATATCATAAAGGGTTTATTATACTTTTAATATGTGATATGAGAACCCTTTGTCATCTTTTCTTTCAAGTTTGCACTGTAGGGGCCAGTGAGATAGCTCAGTATGTAAGGTAGCTGAATGCAAATCTCATGACCATATTTCTATCCTAGAAATCCTCCTAGTGGAAACAGAGAATTGACTTCTGAAAGTGAATGCATGTGTGTTTGCATGTGAGTAAATGTTTGAGTGTCTGTTTGTAGTTGTGTTTCGTGTTGGAAATGAAAGAATTCCCACAATTCTACATAAGCTATATCCACAACTCTAATTTTTGGGCCTATTTTATTGGAGTATTTTGCATCAATTATTGGATATAAATTTACCACAGGTGCATATAGTTCCAGTTGTTCCTAGAGTAGTGGATGCAATGCTTCAATCTTGCTTTGATTATAGAGAGGTTAAGAAGCAAATTTAGGGAAAGCTTCTTTTGTGCCCAGTATTCACCAATTATATTATACCACTTTTTCTTTAAATCAAGAAAATGGAAGAAATTCAAAGTCAAATTTGTTTACAAAATAACAAATAGCAGTTTGATAAATAGAATACTTGCTGTGTGTAGGTAACAGTTCATCAAGAGACATGTGAAATGAGCCTATTGGGAGCAGCAGAAGCAGCAGAACCAAACGGCGGCAGCAGCAACATCAAGCCATTATTAGTTTTGAACTGAATAATTGAGAGAAAAAAAATACTGGCAGAATTTGAAGAGAGTTGTTACATGGAAATGCGTTTTTTTCCTCATGGCCTGTGGTCTTCATGACAATCAAAGAGACAAACTATAATAATGAACAAGAATGACAGGGAGTTAAGTATAGCATTACCCATCATGCATAGGGAAAAGGTCAACTGGGTAAGTAAAATCTCTTTTATTCATAGTCCATACATCTACCGGAACTAGTGAGACTCACAAAAACAAAGTGGCTTTTAGAAAACAAATTCTGACAGTGTTTGACTTATTGACTTAGAAAAGATACAAACTCCATGGGGTTACCTCATGGGGGTTGGCACCAATTGGACAAAGTCCAAGTTGATTTTACTTGGTGAGAGACTGATGAAATAGAAAAGGAAGTGCTGCTAATTATGAATGGAATTGGGGTTGAAGGACCAAGAGTAACCAACAGAATTCTTATCAAGATGAAATAAATGCATAATCAATTAGAAGAATTTAAATGATTCCTCCTACCTCCAAGGTGAAAGTGGGAGGATTATGTCTGTATTCAGAAGTCCAAGAAGATGTTTTAGATTAAGACAAAATAATTATTGATCTGTGTCTCATACTCTCCCACTCACTGAACCAAAGCTCATGTAAAAACATAAGGTTTGCTCTGTCCTTGTCTTCACACTAAGTAACATATGAGGAAGGAAACATACAGAGCCTTTTTTTTTAATTAGTAGGTTTTTAGTAGGTCTCTGAAACAAAATTGTGTTTGAATCTGAAGAACTGGATTGGAAATCATCTTCATGGTTAACAGTATACCACAGCAGAAGGTGACCTTGGGATTTTACTACTGGGAATTCATGACGATGAGTGATCTAAGCCAGATAATCTAAAAGACTTTCTGCAAATATTCTAAATGTTCTAAAACTTGGTGGCACCTCCCGAAAACTAGCTGTGAGCCAAAGATTCCTATGATGATGTTTCTAGTTAAAAATACAGTGGAACAACAAATGCAAAAGAAAGATTGAAAAGAAGGAAAAAAACCTTATTAAACATTGCTTGCTATAGATCTGTCTTAATTGTCTATTTCATTTTGGTTTAATTGTGGCATATTATATGCATCCAGAAATATATCCATTTCTTTGAAGTTTTCCAATTTAGTAGAATGTAGTGTTGTTTCCCTTGAGTCAAACTTAATGATTGCCTGAGTTTTATCATTAGCTATTATAATAGCTTCCTTTTCCATCTTTAATTTTACTAATTTGGGAGTGTATGTCTCTATCATCCCCTACTCCATGATGTTTTAACTTGGGATCTGGGGTCCTTTTGCTTGGGAGATGTGCACATATGGCTCCTGTCATAGTTAGGCACAGGTGTCAACTTGATGGTTGAGGGTTTGAGTTCTTGGCACATTTGTGGAGAATTAGTGGTTGAGTTAAGCCCAGGGCAAACCTGCAGGAGATTGTATAGCTGATGGGGAAGACCCAGCCTGTGGTGAGTGGAACTAGGCCCAGAACAGATGAATAAAATACTGTGAGCTGGTTGAGGAAGGCAGCATCTTTCTGTTCACTTGGCCAGACATGCTGGTCTATCAAGTAAGGATTGTCCATCTCTCAGCTGTTTTGTGGTGATGGTGCGGCCAGTTCCCTCAGCTCTAGTGTTGGTGAATGCTCTCCCATCAAGCTGGACTACAGACTATAACTGGACTATCAGTCAGAAAATAAATCCCTCGTTCCCTTAAGCCACTTGATGTCATTTATCAGCAACCATACAGGCTGACTGCAACAGCCCCCAATCACAATGATCTAGCACTTGGAGAGATTATGAGTGTAAGATGCTGGGTACCCGGAAGGTCAAGGAAAACCTGTAATTTCTTCTCTTCTCCCTGCCACTCAGCTCCTACCCTTTCACTGAAGAAATGACATGTCAAAACTTTAAAATAAGGCAGCAGAAAGGACAGAGTCCCACCCACTCACACTGACTACAGTGTGTGTGTGTGTGTGTGTGTGTGTGTGTGTGTGTGTGTGTATGTGTTAAAGGGAGGGTCATTCAGGTTGCTGGATGAAACCTGACACCTCTCAGTGCTCTTTGACCTTGACAGACCCACTCATCTACAGGGACCTGGTCATAGTTGCAGAAACTCATCCTCTGGGAGGCTAGAGCCCAGTGCTGAGGAATCTTCCACAAATCACGCTTATGCTGTATTTGTTATAGTATTCTTACTCATGCACTTCCTCCCCACATAAAATGATAATGCACTCCTAGAAGTAATTTCTCATCCATACTCATCCATATACAATGAACTCAATAGTTGAGCCAGAATTTTTTTTTTCTAATTGGGGTGTTCTCTCTTTTTTTGAGGATTAGATTAATAGTCAGTATCTTTTGTTCATTCTTTTACAAAGCCTTTTATGCTTTCAAAAACTTCTATTTTATTATTTTTTCTGTATTTTTATTCTATTTCATTAATTTCTTCCCTGAGCTTAATGGTTTATTTCCATCTACTGCTTTGGTTTGGTTTGCTTTGTTTCCAGTTCTCCAAACTGTGTCATTGAGTTACTTATTTAGCTCTCTTTGATTTCTTAATGCAGACACTTAATTATAAACATCTTTCTTAGGAATACTTTCATTATGTCTCATTGAGCTTATATACTATGTATTCATTTTCATGTGATTCAATTAATTTTTAAATTTCTCCTTTAATTTCCCCAATAACGCCTTCATCATTTGATAGTGTGTTACTTATTCTCCATTAGTTCGTGTATGATCTTGGATTGGCTATTGACGTGTAGCCGTATTACACTGTGACCAGATAGAATATAAGAGATTCTTTCAGTATGTCTGTATTTGTTATGATTTGCTTTGTACTCTAATATATTATCTATTTTGGAGAAAGTTCCATGGGCTGCTGAGAAAAATGTGTATTCTGCAGTGCTTGAATGGGATATTCTGCCTATACTAAGTTCACTTGATCTATATTATTTAGCTTAGATATATTTTTATTTCTTGTCAGAATGACCTGTCAGTTGGTAAGAATAAGGCATTGAAGTTACCCAGTATAATTGTGCTAGGGTTATTCTGTGGCTTTGTATATAATAGCTTTTATTTTATGAAGCCTGTGTTTGGGGCATATATGTCTAGAATTGTAATATCCTATGGACGGACTGCTTCTTTAGTGACCATGAGTTAACCCCTTATCTTTTCTTGCTGGATTTGTTTGAGGTCAGTTTTATCAGATATTATAACAGGAGACTGTTTTTTTTTTCTAGGTCCCTGGAATTCCATTTTTCATCCTTTCACCCTAAGGTGCTTTTCTCTTGCAGTTTCCAATATTATTTCTTTGTTCTGTTTACTTGGTATTTCATCTTAATATGACATGGGTAAATTCTTTGTTATGCTTACTTTGTTATGCTTTGTATGTTATTGTTCTATATGCCTCTTGTATCTGCCCTTTCTTTGGTTTAAGAAATTCTCTATTTTAATTTTGGTGAATATGTACTTTTAATTTTGTTTATTTTTTAAAACTATCCCTCTATCCTCTATCCCTTCCCCTATCCTTTCCTTCCCTCTTCCTCTCCCACCCTCCCTTCCTTCACCAATCCATCCCTCCCTTCTCACCTTACTGCTAGTCTGCTTGTGTGGGCCTCAGTGTTTCATTTGGGTTTTCTGCATTGGTACAGGCTTAGGTCTCTGTAGCAGATTATGTGACCTTTTTTTCGTATAGACCCACTGATAGGGGAACTGTCCTTCACCTGTCTAGCCCTAGCCCCTAAGGTTCCACCTGCATGTAATTATTTCCCCTGAGTTCCTCACTAGCTTGTGGGGGAATGTTGATATGTCAGTCATAATGCAGGTTGGTGAGGATAAGTCTGATTGTAGTTAGTTTCTGGATGCAGCAGCCCTGTCTTGAGTGGAATGATCTGGCCGGCCATGGACCTCCCCACCTTTAAGCACTTACAACCTTATCAGCCCTTCTTTTGCAAGGTTCCCTGAGCTTTAGGATGGGGAGAAATTTGGTTTTCCTCATTCTGGCCAAGTGTTTTAGGCTCACCAGTACTCTGCACTCTGGTTGGTTGTTGTCTATTTCACTAATCTTCCATTATAATAGAGTGCATCTTGTTTAAGTGAACATATTTTCAATGCATTTCACATCCATGTGTACTGTTGAACTCTTCACAATTGCAAGTACATGTACTCAACCTAAATGTCCTTCAGTTGATGAATGGATAATGGGAGATTGGCACATATGCACAAATAAATATTTTTCTGTTATTAAGAACTGATTATGAAATTTGTAGGTAAATAGATGGAACTGTTATAAAATACACTATGAAGAAATCCAGGCCCATAAAGGCAAATATGTGTGTTCTTTTATGTCGATGCTACGATTCTTTATTTCTCTGTATTTAACTTGAAGTGTCACTGGAAGTCAAGAAACAAAAAAAGGGGATGTTGGCAGGAGGTCCATGAGAGACTGTGGGAAGGAGAATAAGGTAAAAGGAATGGAGTGTATGGTGGGGACAGAAACATCTAAGAAAGGAAATGGAAAGTGGTGTGAAGCATAAGAGGAAGTTTGTGTAGTTCAACCAAAATGAAAGGCGAATGAAAAAATCCTACTATTTTAGAACCCAATTAATAAAATATAACAGACTCTTTGAAGTAAGATACTCTTCATGACTTGAAAAAATGATGGTCTAGAAGCAGTGAGATACAAACCAAAATACCTGTGCTGTGTGTGGTATATCTCTCTAGGAGTGTTGATTAGAGAGACTCCAGAGAACTCCAGAGGCCCTTGACATTTCTCTTGGTTGCCCATCAGAATTAGATGATAACCTTTATTGCTGAAGACACCATAGTTTTTGGCTGCAAGATATAGGAAACCAAGCTGGAACTGAATGGGAATCACTTCCCTGCTGACTAGCTTTCACAGTGACAGCAGAGCTATATATGCTGCAGGGATAAAAAAGGCAGCCTAAGCTCTCACCCAGCAATGAATGCCATGAGTTGCAATGCCTAACTGAAAACTGTGTAGTAGTAGCTGGCATGTTTTGGGGGTGAGCAGTTTGTTCTCTAATGAATTTGAGGTCTACTCCACAGGAGGTAATCCATGCCTGCTATTGTGAAGCCAGAAAAAGTACCATGTTTTGTGAATTCATAGGCCCCAAAAGGGAATCTATTACTGCTGTTGAACTAAGGAAACATAGACACAGGCAGCTGTTGTTTCTGACTTTTGTGAGAGAATCTTTACTTTGCAGTAAATGACAGAGAATTCAGAGACTCATGGCTGCTGAAAAGACTAAAGGTGCAGAGAATGATTGACACGTGAGTGCTCAGCCTAAGCAAGTCATTTAAGTGAAATGCCATCTTACCAATATGATGCAAATATTGTAATCATAATAATGCAGTCTGACAGCAGCTGCAGTTCCCTGCACAGAGTCTGGACAAGATACCTGTCAACAGTTCTTCGTGGGATAAGGACTCATGTCCTCACCCCTACCTGCCGAAATACCGGCTGTTGATTGGTTCTGGGATGGGAAAGTCATTGTCTTTAGGTGTGTACCCATTGATGTAGGCTCCAATAGATAGTTTCAAGCCAATTGTCACAAAGGATCCTTAAGTCATCTCAGAAGACATGATATGGGACTTTTAAGGAAGATCTGGAATTGACAGGGCTGAGAGGGAGATAAGGCAGTGTTGGGTAAGAGTGATCAGATGTACTACATACATGTGTAAAATAATCAAAGAACAAATTCCATCAATAAAATTTTAAAAAATGGGGCTGGAGAGGTGGATCAGGGGTTAAGCCTCTGCCTTGCAGGCAAAAGGTCCTGAGTTCAGATCCTAGACCCCACGTATAGACGCCGGACGGAAGCTGGGGCGACCTGCGTTTCGGGTTCTGGTAGGGCGGAGCCTGTGAATCCCGGGGCGGAGTAAACAAGGAGGAGGTGGAGGCGTCCATGATGGTTCCCGAGTTCGTCCGTTGTTCTATGCACGCACACATACATATACACACGCACGCACACATACATATACACATGCGCACACACGTACAATTGAATAAATAAAAAAAAGCTTTAAAAAATTTAAAAAATAACTAAAGGCATTATAATTCTGTGCTAAATGGATACAAGAATGAGCAAAAATACAATGATGTAAGACATCTTACAAGTAAAAAGGAGACACTGATATATATATTTGATATGCATAAATAGGGTTATTTCAGATTTGCAAGAGAAGAAGCACAATATTCAAAGAGTTTTTATTGAACAATGATTAATGAAGAGAAATAATTTGATCCTTATTTCTTTAATTATGAAATTTAGTTTAATAGGGATAGATACAATGTGATTACTTTATAATTATACAAAAGCACAAGTTAATAAGAAAGAAACAAACATCCTAGCAGAAAATGTTATAACAGATTCTAATGCAAACTTCATAGAGAAGGGACTGGAATGCCCTAAAAAACATCTGTAAGATACTTAAACCCTTATAAGTTAGAACAATGCAATGTCTGTCTTTCTGTATCTAGGATATTTCTCTCAGTATAATTTCCTTTAACTCCATACCAACAATTTTCATTAGTTCATTTTTCTTGATAGCTGATCAATATTCCATTGTGTATAGCTACCACATTTTCATTATCAATTTGTCAATTGTTGAACATTTAGGCTGATTCCACATCTCTGCTTCTCTCAGATGACAATCTAGATACAACCTATTACTCCTGAGGCAGAAAACCACATCAAGTCAGAGTGTAGAATGTTGGCGAACCTGGAATGCTCAACCCTAATAATCAGTCCATCAAAATCTTACCCCACACCAAGGCTCAGGGTACTTAGCTGAAGGGGGGTGGCAAGATTGTAAGAGTCTAAAGGTGGGGCAAGATACTTCTAATCAACACACTCCAGCTATGACTGGGCTACTGTGCCCAGAAGATCACTGCAATGAGAACTTCTACCACCAGACCTACACAATGGCTAACATATCAACATTCCCCAGAGGATTAAGTAGGAACTTAGAATAAACAGCTACTCTCGGGGAGTGTCTCAGGGGCAGGTGCTGGACAAGGGATGAAGACACTCTCCATTTATGACTTTTCCCACTGAAGAGCCACATATAGAACAACAGAAATCCTGACTCTTTTACCATTGCAGGCACCCCAAAGGTAATCCTATGATACAAATAAGCAGAGGGATAGGAGGGTGGGTGGGACAGAGCATGGTTAATGAAGGGAGGGGAGGGTGGGAAAAGTGTGTGGATGGGAGGTGGGAGAATAGGGAGTGGGTGGGAAAGGAGTTAGGGTACAGACATAAACTCATTTTGTTTGCAAATAAAAAATGAAGAAAGAAAGATGTTCAAACACAATAGAATTTACATATACCTTTATCAATCAAACTGTTAAAATGAACAATTTGGAAAGATCATGTTTTGCTAAAAATGTAGAATAAAGAAAATTCACATAACATCATTTAAATATAATTTTATAAATTCAGGCTAAAGAAAATTTGGCATTACTCAAGAAGCTAAATATTTGAATACTCTATGATCCAGTCATATCTCTGTGAAGAGATACTTAAGTATCCTGCATACAAGTGAATAAATATGTTAATAAAATTAAACATAATGACTAAATTTTACAAAGAAATTCAGTATAAAGTAAGAGGATAAAGAAAAGTGAAGTATATATTTAAAGCCCTACCCCCCAAACAGTTTAGGTTTTTGGCTACTCTCCAGGACCTGATAGTAAGACACTATTACTGAAGATACAATATACATGGATCACAGGACATGGACAAATAAAACATCAGCTGAAACTGGTCTGGAAGCTTGCTCCCAGCTAAATAGCTTACAAAGTACCAGAGAGTACTATAAATACTACCATGGGAGAAAAGCAATCAAAGGTCTCATCAGCCTGCAAAAGTTACCGTAGCAATCACCATGGCAAGAGGTGATCATCAGTGAAATAGTGGCATGACTGTCAGTGTGGCAACTAACAGCTTTCTGAATGGATTTAAGACACCCTTTGTCATAAGGAACATATCCCTGTTATTTAACCTAGAACATAAATCTATGAAAGGGGAGGGATAAGTACCAGAGGAAGGGCAGGCTATCAATGTTTAGCTATGAAGACACCGAATCAGACTGCCTTTTAAACATCTGTTGTTATACAGAGGATTGTGTATAATAGATATAGGAGACTGGAGGCAAACTCAGCACTCAACTTCTAAGTCTCCCTCTATAAGAGAAGGAGTTTATTGTTTTAAAACACAACTCTCCAAAATACAGAAAACAAGTAACTATAGATTGCATGACTCTAAACAGGACATCTACACCACACTCACACCAAAGCTCTGGGTACATCATGGAAGAGGGGGCAGTAAGATTGTAAGAAACTGAACTGGCTCAGTGGTAGTCCAGATATTATTTCCTGGACATGACAAAACTGTGGTATCCATGATTTCAAAGCAGATATATACTTGCACAGAAACTGCATGGAATTGTCCTATCAACATCTTACTACAAAAGCAAAATAATGATAAGAAGCTCCATGTCTTCTTGATAGACTTGTGAGGATTGAAACTTACTAGGAAAGAAAAGGCAGATGCTTTTCTCAGCGGTATACCCATTGATTCTAACACCAGCTGGAGCATGAATCATGTAGGGCACATGTCATCAAAGACAAACTAGATGAAATAGAGTAAAAAGTAAAAAGATTTGAAATTAAACAAGAGTCTGGCAGGAGGGATGAAGGGTTGTAAGGGGGAAAGTCACAAACTTGGCAAGACCCAGTATTATGTCTGTCTCCCAGCAGTGTGATTATAGATGCATCCTGCCATACTGGATTTGGCCTTTATATGTAGGTGTTGCCCATCCATATTCAGATACTATTGTATTGTTGCTGCTACCTTATCCACTGAGCCATCTTTACAGACCCAGGTACCTGTGAAACACTCAATGTATATTTTCCTTTAGAGATTTCCTAAAGTTCTACTTGACTGTTAATATGAATATCATGATACAATCACAGAAAGATCCAAGGCAAACTCTTTGCAGTGTATCTGGCTTTTCCATTGACTGCTGAGAATTATCACTAAAGAAAATAAATTTGGCAATCAGTGACATCTGTGATTGCTCTTCAGTGCAGATATCCTGAGACATGAGCTCAGCTAGCTTAAGCTATGTCTTCTAAATCTTCTTTCTAATGGAAAAAAACAATGAAATTAAAATCACAATTCTGAGCAATCTTCTTCTTTTAGAATATCTGAAACTTCAAAGGACCTACCTAATATTAAAGGGATTTAAATACCATGGGGACACAAAATATTTGTACTAAATAGTTTGGAGACCTTTGAGATAATATGTGTGCATAAGTATCTCAATTATGATTACTTATTTACCACAAATGTTTTCTGAGTTGAGAAAAATTGTAGAAGTTTACAAATGAACAACACTCGTCTGTTGTCATTTTAGGAAAATTATTTAAATTCTCAGGATTTTGACTGCTCTCATTTTAAAAAAAAAAAACTCTTATTTCCTTGAGAGAAAAGGAGAGAGGAGGAAAGGGGAAAGAGAGAGAAAGAAAGAAAGAGAAGCACTGAAAATATGTGCACATCACAAGTGAGGCGGTCAGAGGACAACCTTCATAGGTGAGCTTTGTCCTCCCAATATGTGGACATTGAGGAGTTGAACTTAGGCTGCCAGGTTTGTGAACAGGCACCTAACAAACCGACCTATTTATCTCCCTCCCACTACCTTTCACTGCTCTCATAAAAGAAAAAAAGCAGAAAGTGATAGAGCAGGACACCTGATTGTCCTTCTCTGGTCACCATGCAGAGGGGCACACACATGTACACACATACACACACACACACACACACACACACACATGCACCCACAAACACCAGCCAGGCTACAAGGTAGGAACATTCCACACAGCATGTATCAACATCGCCAAACAAGTCCATTATAACCAAAAGAGACCCAAGCAGGCATGACAGTTGGAAGCAATGCGATCTTTTTAATGGATTCACAATCCAGAAAAGAAACATTAGGCAAAAAAATTTAAATCTATAACAAAAAGTATACTTTTTGCAATGACATATCAATATTGGTTCAATAGTTTTTAAGACACTATAAAATGAGGAGTGGTGCTACTTTGTCAATTTTTTGGCAAAGTAATATTTTCCTAAGGTAATCATACTTGACAAAAATATAAGGATAATAAATGAAATAGACATAATAAATTATGTCTGAAACTTTAATTGCATGTGGATGTTGGCAAAATTTATCACATAAAATTGTAAATGTAAGACATAAGTGATAAATATGCAGCACATATTTCTATACATTGTTAACATGTAATTTTTATTTATAATTTATATAAATGTAAGTCATAAATAAATAGCTAATATGTCTACATTGATAGGATAGAATATAAATTGTTCACGATGGATGCTATGTGTCAGAAAACTAAAAAATGTTCATTTGAAATTAATTTGCTTAACTTCTGTCTTTTTGATCTGGGTAATCATGTGCATTAAATTTTCCAGGCCAGGGACTTGAAGTTAGAATCAATTATCCTCTCACTTTTGAATGAATCATTTCATCTCAAGTTGTTCTTTGATTCAGTCACTGAATAGAGGGCATTTGACTATACTATCCATGGAAATAACTAACGTATGCTCTTGTTTACTGACACGACTTCAGGACCTCATTTCACTCTTTGCTTCCCTTGATTTTATCCCTGATGCTCTTACATGCAATAATGTTGAGAATCTTATGTAGAAAGCAGCTATCACTAATAATTCACCTTTGCCCTTACTATCATTTAAAGTTTCCTCATTATACACTGTGAGAAAGGCAAGGAGAAGAATTTGGGGTTCCCTTCGGCTTGCAGAGAAGCCCCACTTCCTGTTTCCTTTTCTTCCATTCTGCTGAGAAACTCAGACTGCTTCAGAGAAGCAAAGATGGAGGGCCTGCTGTCACCAGTCAGATACTTAGCCCAACTATACACACAATGGTACCAGTTATAGAAATGAAATATGTAGTCTATCTTTAAAGAATAAAAATATAATATATAGTTTATTAAATAAGAGTTCAAAATCCTATTAAACTCGTTTTAAATGATCTTAGTCATTCCAAATAATGTCAGTGCGGCAGGAAGGGAGAAGAAGAGAGATGGTAAGAATTGAAGAGTCTGGCTCTTGGGTTTTGAGTCAGACAAATTCATCATAAAAGAATCAAATATATACATGCTCTAGGTAGGGGCTTCACATCCATCGAATGAAGCAAATCAAACTTGAGTAATGACTACATTCCCAAAGCATATTGGGGAAAAAGAAAATATGTCTCAATGAATGTCAGAGGGATACTGACATGCTTATTTATATTGACCAAACAGGTTTCTCAAATATGTTAGGATTTCCAAATTAGTTGTGTATCACAAAGATCTCAATATTATTTTATAAATATGTTCATATTCAAGAGAGATTTTACTTTATTTCCTATTTCAATGTTTATGTCTATATTATATAACACTTGAAAGCATTTGCTACTTACTAAAATGAGCCTCATTTTGATACTGCTTCCCATTATTATCTGTTACTGAGGGGTGAAATAGTTAGGAGCTTCTCTTCTTTTTAATTTTATATCTTCTTCCTCTACACATGAGCAAGTTGTATTTTTAGAAAGCTAGAAGTGAAACCAGAGGTCCATACAGGTGGAAGGGTGAAAGGGAGTAAGAGAGAATGGTGCAGGAAAGGGAGGGGATGCAAAGGAGTGGGGAGGGAGGGAAGCTGGGATGAATACTCAATATCCTTGTAAAAGGAGAAAAATAAAAAATAAAAATAATCAAAAAGAAATCTGAAAATAAAGAGATGATCTGTTAAACACCCAAGATATGACTCTTTTATAAGGTCTTCCTAGGTTTTAGAGACAGTTACTGTGAGTGAAGCTTATTTAAAACAGTGTTATTCTAAACAGTTGATGGCAGAAATTACAAGAAATAGAACAAAATGCTAAATAGATTTCTGTAACGATTCTGATAGCTATGGATATAACATTTCTCCATTTTAGGCTGTTCTGTTTTTCATCAACGTACTCTCACATGATTTATAAACTTTATAAGATGTGATTGATTTCTGATAAAATTCCTCATATAGAAAAATAAACAAGTGGGGCTGGAGAGATGACTCGGGGTTTAGCAAGCAGAAGGACCCAAGTTCAGATTCAGAAAAACGCTAGGAGGAAATAGCGGCAGCCTACACTTCTGGTCCTGGTAGATGGAGCTTGGGAAATCCCAGAACAAAGCAAAAAGGATGTGGAAGCAATCCGGGATGATTCCCGAAGTTACCCTTGGTCCTCCACAGGGACACACAATGCCCTCTGACACACAGAACAACACACAATAGATGATAGATAGATAGATAGATAGATAGATAGATAGATAGATAGATAGATAGATAGATAGATAGATAGATAGATAGATAGATAGATAAAGTGATTTTTTAAAAAGAAAGATAAACAAGATTTACAAGAACAAATAATTTAAAGGCCCAGATATGTAGATTTATTTTAGTGAGTGAATTATAAAAATGCCTATGCATTAATGTTTCTTATTTACCAAATTAGGCAAGGCTACAATGCATATTCAAAGACAGTTACATACATTTAAACAATGTCAAACAACACACAAAACAAAGCTTTCAAATGCATGTAGACAACTTTAACATCCGTGACAACATGAGAAATACTACTGAAATGAGGTTCAAGTGCAGTAGATCTTCAAGCATGAATCTGAGTTTTCAAATTCGGTTTTGATAAAAGCCTGGCTCATTTCAAATGTCCTTTTCAGAGGCTGATCTCAAAGGTAGACACTGTTTATTATCCTTGCTTATCGTAACCCTTCACTCTTCAGACTGAGAACACTACCAGTCAGTCCAAGCACCCAGAGCTCACACACACAGTGATTAGCATAAAAATTTCAAACATAGTACCCCATGTCTGCCTCTAATGATCATATTCTATATGCTATCAACAAGTGCCTTAAACATTCCTGACATTCCCTGCATTGGTAAAAACTTTCAACTCTTTGCCATATCACTACTATAAGACAATTTTATGACCACACAAAGATCTATGCTCACATCAAAGTTATGTAATCCAGAAAAAATTCTTTATTCAGTGTAGAAATAGATATTTTTGCTATAAAAATCACTCCTGGATGAATGCGTTCCAGGTGTTAGATTCTATAAGTCAATTAAGTAGAAGTTAAATATTTTTAAGAATGACTGAGAAATATACATAAAGGAAATTTGTTTTAAAACCAAAAGCCAACAAAAAAATAATGGGCTTTTCAAATTTTCTCATCAATGTAGAAGCTATGTATCAATTTTTGCCACTGTTTTCTCTCTATACCTTTCCCATGCTGAGCATGAAGAGGAACAGATTCTCATATTCAATAACTTCAAAAAATGCTGGGTTTATATACCCTTAATTAGGCATATGAGTTAGTTAATATACTTGGGGGGGCGGGGGGGCCGCCGCCTGTGCTTCTGCTCCTGGTAGGGCGGAGCCTGTGAATCCTGGGGCAGAAGGAGGTGGAGGCGTCCATGGTGGTTCGCGAGTTCATCTGTGTTTCTACACATACACAGACACACACAGACACACACACGCGCGCACACATACACATGCACATGCGCACAGTTGAATAAATAATAATAATAAAAAATTTAAAAAAAAGAAAACTTGGTAAAAAGCATGTGTCATTTGTTGTTGCATTTTGTGTGAATCATGTTAATAGAAATTCCTTGCTAGCATTTTCAGAAACGCTTGTGCTTATTTGCACTATAAATTTTTCATGTACCTTTAAATCATTGCATGTTTCTTCCCATGCCTCTTCTGAAAGTCATTCAAATGTTTGTGAGTGACCTATTGTGTGTAATTAGATACATATATTTATTCATGCATTCTAAGATATCATGTCTCAAATTAGAACTGATTTAAGGTCAATCAGCTGCTCTATATATTTAATATTATTTATTGATATTCAAATGTCACTATATGGAATACATTATATTCGCCATAATGAATATCTCATAGTGCTTATCCCTAAGAGGCTCACATAGCATTCAAAATAATGAAAAATCTTGTAAGAGTAATTAACAGAATGCCATGCAAACCCATGGCATTCTGCTATTACCTGCAAGCCATGATGGCACAAGGTCACTCTGAAACATGTTTCCCATTGAGTCCATTATGTTTTATGTTTACAGAAATTTTAGGACTTGCCATTCAGTCCAAATCCAAAGAGAAGACTACATTTTAGCCACTAACTTTTGTGTTAATTGCTAGTGTGTGCAAAAATGGAAACCATGGCTTTAGGGTTGTTCATGCTGATAAAGTCTCATACTAGTGCAGAAGTAACACTGTGGGCTAGGAGTCAAGAAATAAGGACTATGCTACACATCTGGGTACAAATAAAAATTATGTAACATTATAAGAAATTTTACTAACATTATCCTAATGTTACTTTGAGTGTTATATTTATGACACATAAGTCATTATATCCATGCCAATATCAATAGGCTAATGGATGAAACCAATCTATTATTGATTATAATATAAAACAACCAATTTGCTTATATTTTAAAAATTTTGCACAAACACAGTGTAGTTTTTTTTTTTTTTTTTTACAATGGATAAAAGAACACCACAAAAACTTAAGCCATTTAGTGTCCTATATAAGAACAGTGGGTCATACATACATTGCTGGCAAGAGACATTGACAGGAACATCTTCTAAGATAAGTTCATCTGCAATGCCAGTTGTTTGGAAAAGCAATGACTACAAAGAAGACAGTCTGGACAATCAAACCAGATCAAACCCACCAATCAAGCCTCTTCTGTGTTCTGCCTTTTACAGCTGAGTAGCCCAGAAATCACACATGTCTAATGACAAGGCACTCCCAAAAGAGAAGAAACACAAGGTGATGCCAGCACACCCGAGCACCTTCTATGGAGGACAAATGGAAAAACTATCCAGTACTAGAAAAGAAGGTCAAGAATGAGTAATGGCTTTGGTTTAGCAGAAATCTGGACCCAGATGTGTTTTTGGCAGGCATGTTTCTTAAGTATTAGCAGCACTAAATTTAATTTGAAAATCTACATGTATACTGAGAGTTGAGTCACATTAATGCCCATTTGGCCAAACTATGCTGGAATTCATTCAGATGCACCAAGTGATGAAATGCTTTCCTCCCTTGAGAAGAACAAGTTTGTCTTTAAGAACCTGTTGAGTATTTGCACTGAGAGAGCTATGAATATAAGTTGACACAAGGACCAAATAAGATTGGTGTTAAGTGTGGGGAAGCCTATGGTCTTAGCCAGACAAGGTTCAGTTGCTGAAATTATGATGTTTAGAGACAGAAGCTCCTCATTCATCTGCAGGTGACATCAACAGTGAGCACTGATCAAGTTTTTAAAATCACTAAGGTGACATTTACTGTATTGTACTGAAATTATATTCAATTATATTAAAGGTACAATGGTAAAACATGAGTTATTCAGGCTATATGAATATATGGAACAAATAAGTCCTAGGATGTTGTCATAATTTCTATAGGACAGACTCCTACAACAGTTAATAGTATTGAAGTGGACAGAACTCCAATGCATTTCTTGCTACTGGTGCAATATGCCAGCTTACCACTTGGGCGGTTTCAACAGCCTCATGGCTGCAATGCCACAGAGAACCAAGATTCTGTGCTCTGTCCAGAATCATTGCTGTCAACTTGGTGGTGAGACATCCAGTTCTATGATCTAGTCCCCATATCTGCTCTCTTTGTCAACTCCTATACCTATCTTTTAAGCTTATTTTCACAGGTAGCCTCCTCTGATACAGAGATTAATGTGCAATGATTTGTTAAGGAGCATTTTTGAGATCAAGCCCTCTGGAAGGAAAGTGAGAGAAGGAGAATGAGTATGGGAAGAAGCCGAGTTTTGATATAACCTTACCAAAGGGCTCAAACAGACTATTCACTGCTCTGGAACTGGAGTGATAGTTTAGATATATGCTGAGTAGGTTTGAAAGGATGAGATATTTACATACTCATACTTATCAGTTACTGAAAACAGTGCATCAGAAAGGGTAAAGAAGACTAAGTGATTGTCTTCAGATTGCTCAAGGTCTTCATGGTTCATAATAACATTTCTAGAAGAGGAAGGAAAGTTCATTTTCTTTAATGGAGACATGAGCTATTTGCCACCACAACTAATAGAGTCCTTAGTTTAAATACTTGGTAAATAGTATTTCCTATGAATTTCTGTATGCTTACAAATGAAAAACACTATAACATTACTAGCTCTGGCACCACCACTGTCTCCTTCCTTCTTTTGTGTTTTTTAACCAGGGTACAAACCCTCATTTATAACTAATCACTTAGTACTTTTCCATATCTTCAAATGTTCCCAATTTTTTTTTTGCAGTGGTTGGAAAATAATCAGCCTCTGATATTCAGATGTTGACTTGGCCATTACACACTCACAGCTACTCATATTACTCTACAATAAAATATAAACAATTTTATAGAATGTAACTGGAGAAGGCTACACTGAGAGCACAATAAAAGGAGTGAAAATTATGCTACTCTATTATTTTGCAGAGATTAAAAGAAAAGGAAAGGTCACCACAGTGCCTGGTGATTTAGAAGTATTATTTTACCATCATACAAGTCTATTCTCTAAGTAAGATTTATTAATATGGACAGTCACAAAGTTGTCTTCCTTTGTGAAATACACGCCCCCTTAAATCCTCCTCCAAAAAGAATCTTGTAATAAATCTTCCTATCTCCCTGCCTAACTATCCTGTTACTGTTATAAAATACCCTGATTAAAGTAATTTATGAGAGAAACCATTTATTTTGGTTTACAGTTCCAGAGGATTATAATCCATCATGCTAGGGAAGACATGGCAACAGGCAAAGAAGGCACCATGGCTACAATAGGAGGCTGGTCACATTGCATCCACACTCAGGAAGCAGAACATGAACAAGAAGTGAATCTGGGCTATAAAGTATCTCAAGATCTGCTCCCAGAAACCCAATGCTTAGAAGACTTCATTTGCTAAAAGTTCCAAAACATTCCCAGACACCACCACCAGCTAGCCACCAAATACTCAAACACCAGTTGGGTGGGGCATATTTCATATTCAAATGAGAATACTCTCTCTACTTAAATTCAGTAAGATTTCCCTAATTTGTATCCTCTTCCATTGTGATAACTAATAAACCAAATTTGTTCAAGTTAAACATGTTACTGCTGGTTAGGGTAAGGTAAGAGCACTGACAAATGCTTAGATACACTAGTGCAAAAATTGAAGTGATAATACGATCCTGTAAAAGGAAAGATTTTTGTATGATAGAAAGACCACTGAATTAGATTCATAAAATCCTACTTGTATTTCATTGATCTAGTACTTATTAGCTTAGATAATTTTATCAATATACTAATTTGTGCAATCACTAATTTCCATATCTTTTCAAAAGTATGTTACTTCCAAAATTGATGGTATATTGTCAGAGTTAGGCACAGGTGTCAACTTGACAGTTGAGGGTTTTGAGGTTTGGGCACATTTGTGGGGAATTATTGATTGGGTTAAGCCCAGAGCAAACCTGAGGGAGATTGTCTGGCTGATGGGGAAGGCCCCGGTGGGTGGGATTAGGCCCTGGAATAAAACACAGAGAGTTGGTTGAGCTAGTCGGCATCCTTGTATATACTTGGCAGATATACTGGTCTGGCAAGTAAGGATCGTCCCTCTCTTAGCCATTACATAAAGATGGTGTGGCCAGTTCTCTCAGCCCTGGTGTTAGTGTGTGCTCTCCCGTCAAGCTGGACTAAGAACTGTAACCAGAAAAATTGTAAGAGAAAATAAACCCCATGTTCCCTTAAGCTGTTTCATGGTCATTTGTCAGCATTTATGCAGGCGAACTATAACATATATGTAACATAATTAACTTAATATTTGCAATATATGCTACATTAAGCACTAAGCACTTGAGATGAAACCTAGAGATTAACAAGTAGCTGTACTTGGGAGAAAAGATTAAAATCTAATGATGGATATAGACATTATTGGAATGATTATCAAGTGTGCATAGAAAATTACAACCATTAAAGAAAGTAAAAGTATCCAAAAGAGAAACCCAGCTCAGTTATAGTCTAGGCTGGAAGACCCTGATCTAATATGTTATGGATATTCTTAAGTTCATTTGCAAAAGGAGAGAGTAGAAAATACCATACAACACAGATGATGATAATTCATGAAAATTCTATGCTGGGAGGCATTTTTTAAAAATGCTACCATAGCTGCTAATGTCAAGAGAGCAAGAGTGAAATCAAGGATAACACCTAAAGATTTCGCAGGTAGAGATAAAACAGACAGATTGTGCTTTAAAAAAAATAGCCCACATGAATGTTCTTTATGTGGACAGAAGGTGCAGCTAGCTCTATCTTTACATTTTTTTTTTGCTTTCTAAAATCTTTGCATGCATATATATCATTAGAGTATATGTATATATGTATCACATGTATGTATGTGGTATGTGAGTCACAGATGTGGAGATCAAAGACAACTTTGTGAAGCTGGTTCTTTTTCTTGGGGATGGAAGTCAGGTTGTCAGTTTGGGGAAGCAGATAGGTTGATCTGAGTCATCTTGCTGGCATGTTTTCCTAAGAATAATTCATTAAGCTTGCTATTTTTCTTCCTACATCCAGCTTGCCTAATTATATTTCCTAGGCAAATCATGGAATTCCCATAAAGTCTTGTTTTCTTCCATAGCAAATCTTATCAGGGATATAGATATTGCCATTTTTATTGTACAGCATCAGGAGGTAGCCTCCATCTCTCTCTTTTTTTCAGCTTGCTTTCTCCACGTGGTAAGTGCATTTTGCATGTGAGAAAGCTGACACAGTATCAGATTTAGATGGTATTGTTATTATTTGATCAAAAACATAAAAGCACATCTAAGTCTTTCCAATATTCTAGGTGTTTAGCCAATGTCTTTCTTTTAATTTATATGATATTAATAGTCTCATTAAGTGATAAGCTGAGTTTACCAAAATATGATTTTTTATATGCCACACAATACACAAAATAGTTGTCTCCAATCTATTATATGTCTTAATTTGTGTCATTGGAGATCTCTACATGGACTGAAGATTCCTATGTCTGGAGTGAAGCTACATGAATCAGAAGTCATGAACCTAGCGGGAAGCTCCAGTTTTTTAAGATTCAAAGGTGATTTGTACACGCAGAAAAGTTGAACCCAACCAACCAGATAGTTCTTAGGTTCTTTTTTTTTTTTTTTTTTTTTTTTTATTCAACTGTGTGCATATGCGTGTGTGTGTGCGCGCGTGTCTGTGTGTGTGTGTGTCTGTGTATGTGTAGAACCACGGACGAATTCGCGAACCACCATGGACGCCTCCACCTCCTTCTGCCCCGGGATTCACAGGCTCCGCCCTACCAGGACCAGAAGCGCAGGCCGCCCCCGCTTCTGCCTGGCGTCTATGCGTGGGATCTGGGATCCGAACTCAGGACCTTCCGCCTGCAAGGCGGAGGCTTAACCCCTGAGCCACCTCTCCAGCCCCTTAGGTTCTTTTTTTATTCAGATTTTATGACCATCAGCTACCAATAGATGGTAGGTTATATTTCATATACCAGAGATTTATTTCCTTTCCCATGGGAATTGCATGACTTCCTTAAATGTGTAACAGGAGAGTTGTTCAGTATTTAATAGCCTTTGTGGTCTTTTGATGCTGTGTTGGTTTACTTTAAGGGACAGGCTGATCATTTAAGCTTTTTTTTCTTTCTTTCATTTTTTTTTTTCATGGAGTTGCAGATTGTGGAGGAACAGCATAAAAAGACAGAGTCATTAAAGTAATATTCACAATTTAGGATAATCATTTTGTTTCTGAAAATAATCAGGTCTCTTTATCTAGACACAGTGGATCAACTGTTGATTGTATTGAATGTGGATCTTAATAATAATGATTTTGTTTCTACTAAAATCTGTGTAAATAGATGGAAAAGTTCTCAAAGTGAAATTCCAACTCTTTCTGGAAAGCATCTTTTAAAGCCCCAGGGATGTGATTTCTCACTCAGATCTTGGCATGCTGTCCTGACATTTCTCTTCGAAACACTTTCCATCCTCCCTTACTTCACCAGTCCTGAGTGCATGACTGGCTATGTCTTTCACAGATTCAGTTCCTGAATTGTTAGGATTTTTTCTTTTCTTTTTATTTATTCTTTGAATTAAATTAAATTAAATTTGAAGCCATTTGGCTGAGTATCCACAAAAGATTTCATATCAGGCTTACAGAAGTCAATTTAATACATCACCAAAACTCTTCTCTGAAAAACAGAAATTATATGTGAGTTATTTTTCACCTAAAAAGGAAATTTAAAATGATATTTTGCATACTTTGCATTTTTAAGAAGACTAAGATCTAATGTTAAAGCTTCTGGAATCAGAAAAAGCTGCAATCAGCTTAGACTGCGTTTCATGAAGGAATGTGAGAGAACATGGTAAAATACTAATATCATGGATACCAGAGTGTAGGTCTGATGTCATGATACAAAGGGCTCCTGACATCACTAACAGCAGAGATTGGTTTTGGGTCCATTGAGTATCTCACCTCAAGCATAAGTTCTTTAACCATGTCAAATAAGAAGCATTTCTGAGGCTATACTTGACTGCTATATGACATACATACCTATGATTGATTTCATTCCTTTGAGATGATAAACTAATGAAATAAGTATTTGAAATTCATTTGTCTTGCAAAATAGGCCCTCAACTATTTTCTTCAAAGTTTGCACTCCCATATGGTAGTTCATTTACAATATGATTTCCTTCATTTTGAATGGATGATACCATTATTTTGCATTTGAATATAAATCCTTCTAATGGTGAAACACATGAGGTTTAAAATTCCTTTATGCACTATCTCATGTAGTCTTAAGAACAACTTTGTCAGGCTGATAAACTAGCCTTACAGGACACAAAACTGAAGCCTAAGGTCAAGTAACTCTGAGTTGAATGATTAACATCCAGATGTGCTGACCTTAAATCCAGTGCTCATTTTATTATAGGAGGCTGTGTTTTCCCCAAAATAGACCTGTATTAAATTCCAAGGTCTTTGACTTAACAAATAAGATATCTTTCCAAACAAAATGCTCCCCCACCCAAAATCCATTACCTATGTTCCACTTTTAAAATAAGACAACTTCACAAATAAACAAAATACAATAGCCACATCTCCTTCCCAGAGGTTCTGTCATGCTGCAGCCCTACTGTAGCCTAAATAACAAAACACATTTCACAATTTACTCTTTCCATAGGGCAGTTTTTAAACTATTTGTCAAGAAACTGCAGCTATTTTTGTTCAGCCTCCTCTTTAATGAGTTTTTGAAGGGTTTCTCAACCTTTAAAAATCAATTTAAAGTCCTATTAAGGCAGGATTAGAGCAACTATGCTGAGATGGGTCTCAAGGTCTTTTAAGGTTTTTAGAATTCCTGAAGGTTATCACCCACTGCTGCAATCTGGAATCTTGCTGAAGGAACACTGCTGCTGAGGAACTGACTCCAATCCTCCCAGAGATAAGATAGTCAACTTCCCTATGAAAGGTTATAGAGATGAGCTCTCCATATCAAACAAACAACTTGATCTCTAATGCCCTGAATCTGTTTCTTGTTCCTTGCTCCTCATGGATTCATGGATTCCATGCCTAGGGTCTATGCGTTCTCCAACACCCTAGCCCATAGTGGCACTTGGAGTGCCACAAGTTCTTTCTAACTCTTTGCCTCTTGTAGATTCCATGAGTTCTTTGGCATCCTAGCCTCTCATGGCATCAGTCCCATGAGTCTGTTTCTAGTTCCATGAGTTCTCCAGGGCTCCCTATCCCCTCATGGCACTCCACGCCTGTAGTCCATGAATTCCAGCCTTTCTCTCCTCTAATAAACTCTACCTTAATCCTCTACACATGTTCTGGTTTCAATCTTCAACTCCGGAACACAAGAATTCTGTACCTGCATTAGTATCAGGAAACTATCCCTTTAGAAATAAATGCAGTTATCTAGTTGTACACAGTGCAAACAGCAGAATTATCGGAAGAAATCTCAAATCTCAGGTCAATCCATTAGCATCCGTTTTCCTCATGATTGTGATCATATCTGAGTTAAACAGCTTTCCTCTGTAATCTATAGCTAACATTCCATGGGTGTGTAGGGAAAGATAGGAAAACTGAAAGTCTAGAGCTAAGCTCTACCCTGGGATTGGTTCTTTTATCAATGACTGCTGACCAATGCATATTCACAGATTACACCACTCTTGTATATAGTCACAGGTCTGGGACTTCTGAGGAAGGGCAGGCATGTGGTATTCTTGTTGCTTTTACTAATGTTGCTTCAGGGTGGAAGGGGAGGATCCTAATCCAAATGCGTCCTAATCCACATTTCTTTTATCACTCAGCAATATGAAGATTGACATAAACAGCTATAGGACACACAAGCCACATGGAGACTATAAATGATATTCAGGGAAACTATACTCTGGTCTGTCTCACGTAACTTTGCAAGTAAACTGAAATGTCTTTAGAACATCTTGTTTTTATTGTATATCAGTCTTAGGACTCACTTATTTGGGCTAGTGTGTAAAAACCTGAAATCTTCAGAGAACTGCATATGTTTATGTAATAATGATAAAGAACTAAACCTAAGGTCTTCCTTATATCAGCTAAAGCAATTGATAATTTACTTATTAATTTTAATTTTGTGGTATTGGGGTCAAAAATCAGGGCTGCACACTTTACCATTTCAATTATATTCACTGACAGTTTTATTTAAGGATAGGCGTTTCATTAAGTTGTCTAGGAGGAACTTGAACTTTCTGTCTATCTGTTCTAGCCAGAGTATGACATGAAGTCTGACTTCCTATTTGTTCATTTAATGTTTCCAAGAATCTATTAGCCTTAGAAAAGGTGAACTGTTCAGGGGAGATCCAGAGAGGGAGAAATTACATTTCTTTTGTTTATGTTGACTGAAGTGCAAAAATACAGCCCCATGCATAGCAGATTCAATATTTGTGTGGGATGCATCAATGGCGACATTTACTATATTGTTGCTCTGTTGGTTTTCTGTGACAAAATATATATTTTGACCACATGATGGAGCCAGTATACAGTTATTTGAAAAGTGGAGCTAAAGAGAAAACCAAGTAGCATAATAATCTTTTCTTTCCTTGGAGCAGTTACTAAACTTTTTAGACCCTTCCTTCCCTGATAAATCTTCTCACTTAGAACTTTGCACACAGGATAAATTAGTCACAGGTCTGGGACTTCTGAGGAAGGGCAGGCATATGGTATTCTTGTTGCTTTCACTAATGTTGCTTCAGGGTGGAAGGGGAGGGTCCTAATCCAAATGCGTCCTAATCCACATTTCTTTTATCACTCAGCAATATGAAGATTGACATAAACAGCTATAGGACACACAAGCCCCAGTACAAAGCCTGTCACTTTCTTGAGGGGCTGGACTATGTGCTGTGGCTGAAAATGTCTCTGAGTGAGAAACAGAAATGTAAGATTTCCCTATCTCTGCATCTTTTTTGGTTTGGGCTAAGTTAAAGAGCAGGGACTTAAGAGAAATAACAGAAACTGTGGGTAAGGTGGATTTCGGAGACCAGAGGATAGAAGGTAAGAAGTTAGTGAGCCCCTCTGGAGCAGGTGATTACCATTTAATTTGATTTCCACATTAAATAATGAGGGAAAGGAAAGGTATAGTAATTTTATCAGCCTTAAGGATACCATTCAGTGTTCAGTCAGTCTCCAAACACACATGCCCTGCTGCTCCACCCACAACCACAAAATGTCTAACTGTGGCAACACCCCTCATTTTTTAAGAATTGCCTAGGTTTTTATTTAAAGATGTATCTTGCCACCAATAAAAAAAAATCACTTCCTTATGAGAGATATTTTAGCTTTTTTTTTTTCAATGAAAAGGCCTGTTGAAGAGTTCTAATTTCTCTGAGTGTTTGCAAGACGGATACACCTTGGACGATAATGGGACTGCATCACTCTTGCAAAAGAATCCCATAAAAACAAAAATGCTCCCAGGACAAGTGACACTGTTTCTGTCACAGAGAGCATATGTTGTTTCATTTAAAAATTCTGATTCTGACATACTGTATTTTTCTCTTTTGACCTTTCATTTTCTAAACTATCACTTTTTTTTCAAAATTTAAATGCATATTACTATACAAAATGTAGGGTAACATTTGAGATTTAATAATATTTTTGCATAATGCTTAAATAAGGTTAAGCAGGTCTTTCTTTTCTGATATCAGTCACTAATTTATGATGAAAAAATTTCAAAATCATTCTGCCAGCTTTTGTACATGTGTAGTAGCTTACATCTATAGTTACTCTACTGCATGATAGCATGGCAGAATTGAGTTGTATTGATTTTTATGTTATGGTCATGAGTTGAATGTGAGGTGCCCCGTCCCCCAGGCGTTCTTTTAAACACTTAGCTGGTGTTAATGTTGGGAAGGCTGTAAGGCTGTGGCAAACTTTAAGAGGTAGAGACTTGCTGGAGGACAGGGGATAAGGCTTGAGGTTGGGCAGCCCAATCCTTCTTCCCCTCTCTCTCTTTCTCTCTCTCTCTCTCTCTCTCTCTCTTTCCCTCTCTCCTGATGACTGAGGTAACCTGAACTGGTTTCCTACTTCTGTCTTCAGCCATGCCTCTTGTTATATAATTGCTACCACTACAGACATCATCTCTGAAACTATGAGACAAATTTAAAAAAATCTTTTGTCCATTAAGCTGGCTGTATGGAGATATTGTCTCACAGTAAAAAAGGGTGACTTGCAACAGTTACTATGATATATTTTCCTTTGATTAGCCTTTCTCCTTCCCCCCTTGTTTCTTACCCTCCCACCTACTGGTAACTATGTTCCACTTCAACTTCTATGAGATCAACTGTTTTAGATTCCCAGTCATGAGACCAAATAGCACTTGTTTCTCTGTACCTGGCTTACTTTGCTTAGCAGAATGATGTGCCTTTCCTTATATATATTTGTAAATGATGAGACCTCTGTCTTCCCCGTGGCCAGAGACGACTTCATTGCTTGAGTCTGGCACATTCTCTTTATCCATTCACAATGTTTTCATTTAAGACAATTGTGAATAGTGTTCTAATAAGTATGAAAGTTCAGTCCACTCTTCAGCATGCTGATTTAAATTCTTTGTAGGTATACTTAGTACAATTGCTTAATTACATGGTAGATCTATTTTAAAATTGGTGGCAGGGTGGGGAGAGATTATAATATTGTTTTCCATAATAAAAACAAGTTCATTTAGTATATTTTCAAGACAGAAGCAGATATAGCAATGACCAATTAACCATTTGTAAATGGCAAGGACTTTTTCTCCTCCTCCTCTTCCTCATCCTCCTGCTCTTCCTCTTTCTACTTCTCCTCATTCTGTTCCTCCTCCTTTTCTTCCTTCTCCTTTTTCTTTTCCTTCTCCTTTTTCTTCTCCTCCTCCTTCTTCCCACCACTTTATCCTCATCCCCCTACTCTTCCTTCCCTTCTCCCACTTGTCTCTTCCCAGTCCTCCTTTTTTTCTTACTTTTCTTTCTCCTGCTTAGAATTACACAATTTTATCACCCAGAGTTATGTGTACCAGAAACACAATGGAATTCTTGGATGGTTTCTCTGCTTGAAGTTGTTCATGTCTGACATCAAAGTGTTGGCCATTTAGCTCTTCTTAGAAACTCCAGGAAAATTTTTCATACTCAGCCAGTTTTCATGGAAGGAATACATTGAATGTTCTAGCAACTTGATGGAAGTGTGCCTTTCAATGGTAGGGCTTGAAAGTCTTATTAAAGGGACTGGAGAGATGGCTCAAAGTTAAAACTTTGCCTCTCAAACAGAAGGTCCTGAATACTGACCTCAGGTCCATAAAAAAAATACCATGTGGAAATGCAGAAAAGGTGGTGGCCTGCACTTCCTCTGGTCCTAGTGGGTGGAACCTGGGAAATTCCTGAGTGAAGCAAAAAGGGGTTAGAAACAGTCCAGAATGATTCCCAAAATCATCCTTGGGCCTCCACAAGGACACAGAGTGCCTTCTGATACACACACAGTCACACACAAAAATAAATAAATAGTTAAATAAAGTTCCAAAAACTTTTTTAAAAAATCATATTAAAGTATCATCTGGAGTTGTAACTGTTGGGCTCTAGAGGAAGCAAACTTGACAAGTAAGTTAAAAATGCAGGAACCAAATGCAAGTAACGATAGAGATGAATGGCTCCAAGTGACCCCAGAAATGATGCAAGTAGAAAAAGCATTCAGCAGACTTAAGTTTTAGAGTCCCACCAGTAATCCCCTTCTCTACTATTTGTTCCTCATTCCTGAAGTCCTTTGGTATGGTGAAGATATTTTGAAGATTTCATGCATTTGTCCAGATTTATTAATACAAGACCAACACTTTTAGCTTGTAATAGGGTTCGCTTTGAAGTCATTAGCAAATCTAGATCCTGTTAGATCTAAAGTTTAGTTGTTTCAAGTGAATTTTTCCGGTCCTACATTGTTGTCAATTCTTAGGCTACTACAGTTATTTGGTTTGCAAGTTTTAGGAACAACCTTTGGACAGTAAGAAGGAAAATTGGAGTAGCAATTTCCTCACTATGCAAAGTTCTACATATTACAGAAGATAGCAGGAAGGCAAGAATTTGGGCAATGAGGACAATGAATTTGGGGGTTTGGGAAACCTTCATGAGGCAAGAGTGCTAAGAAGAGGTGTATTGAATATGCAAATTAATGTGTACCAGTTTCCTGACTCCTTACTGGGTCCACTGCTGGCATGCCACAGAATGTAGATAATTTTGTGGATTCCCTGCAAAACATTAAGGACATTTCTCTTTTCTCTGAAGAATATGTACTACTTACAGTCCAACTTCTGAATTCCTCAAAACTTCTGTCACCAAGACAGGTAACTTCTGTGAGCTCAAGAACTTTCTCAGAGGTGTCCCAGCATCCAGTTGTCCCCTAGTGCTCAGTTGATGTAGGGAGCTACGAAAACATATGGACTGAACTTTCAGCCCTTTTGCCCTAATTGATTTTGGCTTCCCACTATAGGTATTGAATTCCTCCTAGGTCATTTACACACTTTAAAAGAATGAATAGTAGATTGAAATTTAGCTATTGCATAACGCTTAGCTAAACTTGACATATGTGGAATTTTTACTATAAATCTTGACTTTTAAGATTTTGTTTTCTGGGGCTGGAGAGGTGGCTCAGGGGTTAAGCTTCTGCCTTGCAGGCATAAGGTCCTGAGTACGAATCCCAACCCCATATATAGACGCCAGGCGGAAGCGGGAGCGGCCTGCATTTCCGGTCCTGGTAGGGCAGAGCCTGTGAATCCCGGGGCACAGTAAACAAGGAGGAGGTGGAGGCATCCATGGTGGTTCCTGAAGTCGTCCGTGGTTCTACATACACACATATACATACACACACTCGCACACATGCATACATATACACGCATACACACACACACATACACCACAATTGAATAAATAATTTAAAAAAATTTTAAAAAAGATTTTGTTTTCTAACCATAATTCAGAACATCAGAGACTCTATATCAACCACCTGGAGCTGGGCCAGCCTAATCTCTCCCCATCCTGAAGCTCAGGGAAATTTGCAGAAGAGAGGGCGGTAAGATTGTAAGAGCACAAGGATGGGAGGAGTAATGATATGCAAGATACTCCACACAAGTTAGGGCCTAAGCAATCATAATAGGACTTTGCATGACCTGTGCTATGTCCAACACATTATTGACCCCACAAAGTCTAGCATGAACTAAAGGCACTAGGATCCGTGGAGGCTAGGGACTGACAGTCACAGTAGTTCCTAAACTTAAATGGAACACAGGAAAGGGTTTTGGGAAATGCCCCTGAGTCTTTGTACCTCATCGGAGAGGAGGACCCAGAGGAGAGTTTGGCATGCACATTAAAGGATGCTCCGGGGATTGGGGGGGGGAGGCACTGAGGGATGGGGAGGGAGGGGAGAAGGGAAGGTGGAGTAGGGAAGTTGGGAGGAGGTGGAAGGAGGGAGGGGACCGGTGTACCTGTTAAGTTTGTATGAGTGGAAATAATAATAAATAGTAAAAAGTAATAGTAAAATAGTAAAAAGAAAAACTCTAGCAAGTCTGCAGAAGAGTATCTAATTGATTTGAGAAGACCCATGACCAGACTGAAATTTGCAAGTGATGTTTGCCCCTCTCTCAGCAATCCCTCTTGGTATAGCGTGGCCAGGTCTCTCAGCTCCTGGTGTTAGCTTGAGTTTTCCAGCCAAGCTCAATCATGAACCGTAGTGGAGACTCATTAGCAAGAATAAAACTCCTTGCTCCCATAAGCTGAATTTATTGGCCACATGCAGACAAACTACAACAGTAAATGTAATATTCAGAAATAGTGTATCTTACAGGAACTCTATAAAGATGATTACAAATTATTTATACAACTTTTTCAAAGATTTTTTTTTTCCTTAAAGCTAATCAGTAAAAGAGCAGCTGTTGTCAGGAAATTTACACATTAAAAGAGCATATATTCTGTATAGATAATGAGTCATACCCACAAATATATGTATGGATATGCAAATATATTATGTGCACATACACATAAAGGAGCCTTGGGGTAAAGGATCATTGGATCTGAGAGAAGTGAAAGAAAAAAGCTAAGTGTATGCCATACTTGAAAGAAAATGTCTTTGCAAAAGCATCCATATGTGCCATGAATATACACCAATCACAAAATGAAAGGAAGAAAACTGTGTCAAAGATAATCAAAATGAACAATAAATTTTAATTTTTCCTTTTTAAAAAGGATTTTGTTTTCTAAGTAGTTAATAGACTGGCAAATAGTAGAAAACATAAATAATTACCTTGATAAAAGAAAACATTTAAGCCAGTTTTTGTAAATATTACCAAGAGCAGCTCAGTAACTCAGTGTTTTCATCAAAACAAGAAAACCTAATTTGGTACATAGAAAATATGGACCATACATTAGATACGTAGCTATGGAAACAGGCAAAATTTAATAACAATCCTGGAAACATTTCCATTTTTCTCTAACAAATTAAATAAAAACAAGTTGTTAAATTTGTTTTAGTCTTATGAATTAAAAGAAAATACGATCAAGTTTGCATGTGTTTTTATTCACAGGATAATTTGAATTAATGTCTTTTTTGCATTTGTGAGTGTGTGTGTGTGTGTGTGTGTGTGTGTGTGTGTGTGTGTGTATCTTTGTAGGTGTATGTGAGTTTGAGAAGTCCCAAGCGTAACTTCAGGAATCATCCTTGATTGCTCTCTACCTCCTTAATTGCTTTCCCTGGTGTTTTCCAGAATCTACCTTTCAGGGCTGAAAACTCAGGTCACTGTTACTTTTATGAAGAATTTTTACATAAGATATGGGATGCAGACTCTGGTCTTTTGCTTATGAGGCAATAGTTTGACCCCTGAACCATCTCCCCAACTCCTGAATCAATGCCATTTTTATGTGAACTTCCCACACTTAACATACCAAATAGTGACATACAGAAATATTTGATAATAGACAAAGACTAACAATTCTATCAAGGAAGAGAACAATGCATCCACAATCTTATGAAATCACATTTATGAAAACTCTTAAGAAATTCAAACAGACAATATAATTACATGTAATTAGAATGCAATCAGCAGAAATATGATAGAAAATTTATATCACAAAGACATAGAGCCTAACATAAATAATGAGGAAGGTCTCTTATTGCAAAAAAATGTCAAAAGGCAGAACTTGCAATGTAGAGTTAGGTGAAAAAAGTAATCCTGTTAGTGACAGTAGGGAAATGGTTAAGTTGATGTGCTAGTCAGATGTAGGTGTCAAGTTGACAATTGGAGACTGACCTCTGGGAACATTTGTGAAGAATAAGAAATTAAGGAAAGTCATCAGGAAGCCTGTAGGAGATGATCTAATTGATGTGGAAAGACCTAGCCGATGGTGGGTGGGACCATTCCCTGAGCAGGAGGACAAGATGGAGAGATCTGGTTCAGTAGTTTGACATACTTTGAAATGCTTTGACAGATTCACACTTTAGTAAGTGAGGATTTTCCCTCTCTCAGCAATCCCTGTAGTTGGGATATGGCCAGTTCCCATGAAATCTCCTGCCAAATAAGTCTTTGAACTATAATTGATGATCACACAAAAATGAAACTTCTTGTTCCCCTAACCTGTTGATAGAGAACTTACTGGTAACATATAGACAAGCTTCAGCAGCAGAGAATTAGATTGGGGCTTATTTCTATTGTGGGAGAAAGACTTGGTGTAATTTTAAGGATCATATTGCATTTGTTTAAGTGTCTTGGGATCAAATTTACCCAGGTTATTTATACTACCTGTCAGTGGGGAGACCAAAGGGACAGAAATGGCATGGTCCACAGAGGATTGGTGATTCTAATTCTAATAGGGCATTTCTGCAGCAAAACCAGTCTAAGATGTTTGCAAAGTATTAGAAATGCAACAATCCAAAAAGTGTATATCATTTCTTGAATGGATTTCCTTGGTAAAGATCAGCAAGAATCTGGAGGTGCTCTTTGAAAGAGTGAGTCTTACATTTGGGAAAAAACCTCCTGATGAGGTATCCACAAAGGAATTAAACAGAAATTTTTATAGGGGGTGATGCCTCTTGTTAAGAAAAATACCCTCCTGCTGTTTAGACCAACAGTTAAAGAGTAAAAATGCTTTTCCAAGGTCAGAAAAGGGAAGAAAGATGAATGTGACAACGCAAGGAAACCCTCAAGTGAATACAGTTCATTCCAGCAGGGATGGCCACAGGAAAGGACGAGAAAAGCAGAGGCGCAACCCCAGTCAGCCCAGCAGAGGCTGTTCCCTGCACACTGGGAACAGGGAGTGAGTAGGAAGAAAGGAAGTGGCCCTTTTACATTACAAGCCATTTAATGGTCCCATGGCTTTAGATCCCACCAAAGATGTGCCTTGGCCAGACATCTTCAATGGACAAGGAAGAGGACCTTTCTACTGACAGGTCTTCTTTAGAGATTGAGTTCCTTACCCTTGAGGGTTGTTTGGGAGAACTAGGAGGCTTGAATTTCACCAGATTATCCCCTGAGAACTCAAGACCCTGAGAATCAATGGAATCATTAGAGGGTCACAATGCAGAGGGAGAAAAATCCCAGAACAGGAACATTCACTAACCACTCAGGGTTGTGGTAAGTATGAGTGAGAACAGAGAAGTCTTTTGGATATCTCATTATGATGTCTGAAGTCTGATGCGTCTCCAAGACTAAACAATGGGAGAAGTGAGGCTGATCTCCTTTCTAATGACTCAATCATTTCCTTCCCTCTATATCTGTTTAGATATATTGTCCATTTTAAGTCAGGTTTTCATGTTTTTGCATTGTGTTCCTTCATATATTCTTTGTCAGATTCAGAGCTTGTAATAATTTCTTCCTATTCTGTAGGTTTTACTTCATATTAATGGTTGTTCCCTTTGCCTTGAGTAGTATTTTAGTTTTATAAAATCCTATTTTGTTCCTTAATCTTATTTTTGCTTTTAAGGTCTTCTTCAACATTGCCCATTGCAATGCTTCCTCCATGTTTCCTTCTCTTAGTTTCATTAAATGCAGTCTTATATCCATGTGTTTAATCTGGTTTGCACTGGTTTTGTGACTGGTGATGGTTAAGAAACTGTCATCCATTTTTATTCTTCTGAATGTGGATATACAATTTTCCCAGCAATTTTTTAGCACTTGCCGAACCGATTGTCCTTTTACCAATGAAGATGCTTAGCATCTTTGTCAAAACATTTTGCTATGGCTTTGCAGGTTTATGTTATAATCTTTAGTTTGTTCCATTGGTATGTGTGCCAAAGCATGTTAGTTTGATTATTTGTGGCTTCACAATAGATTTTGTAGTTAGGTAGTATGGTAGCTCCTACTTGGTTCTTTTAGCTCAAAGTTGTCTTGGCTATTTGGAGGACACTTTCAAAATTTAACACCATCTGCTTTTTCTTTTCTTTTTAAAAATATTCATTTACTGAGAGAGATTGAACTATGTGGTGTGTGGGAAGGTGTGAAGAGAGAGAGAGAGAGAGAGAGAAAGAGGATATGTGTGTATGTGCCAAGTACATGGAGGCCACAGGAAGTTTTTTTTCTCTCTTTCTATCACCACTGGACTCTGAAGATAAAATTTTGCAAGGTTTGCAGATTAGTGCCTGCATTCACTGAGGCATTTTGCTTGCCCTTGATTTTTCTTCAGAACTCTAAGACATACACATTCCAATCATTACATCAATCTGATAAAAAAAATGCCCCAAAATAAAAGAAAAAAATCCCTTTATTTAGCTTTGTCAATTTGCCTCACAATATGTCAGAATAATCCATACTATCAAACAAATTCCCAGGGTGTTATTGGATGAAATAAAACTCACCTTGAGCGAACATTTAGGGTAATGAGTAAGGTATTGTACATGTATATACACATGTGTTTTTAGGTTGACATTCTTTAAATATAGTGATCCTATCCTTTTAAAGGTTGCAAAAGGACAAGGTGGAGTCATGGTAGCTTGCAACATTCGTTAGATGGAGAGCACATGGGAACAGGTAGATTGAAGCAGTGATTTAAGGAACCTACTTCCTGGGCTCTTCACAGTAAGAATTAATATTGGGAAAAAAAAAAACAAGTGAAGAAAGACAGCAGACAGAATGTGGGCACAGTCTGTTAGAATATCTGGGTATAAGCTATGGAATGTTGGCAAATAGCCTACAGAAGAAGCAGCTGTCAGCTGAAAATTTCTAGTTTTGATAGAAAAATATGGTAGGGAACTCTGTAGGATAGAACAGAATAATGCAGATTCCAACCTGGAAGAATTAGTGCAATATGGGGGACACTCTCTCTTCACCATAGGAAGAGTGACAACAGCAGTGGCCGGATGAGAACCACAGTCAGCAGAAACGCATATACTAAAGAGGAGAAAAAGTGAGAGGGGACAATCCAAAGTTTCATGTGCACTGGCAGAGGGAGAAGAGGTGCAGAGAAAACTATTCTTGCCCCCAGCCCAAGCAGAGCAGTGATGAATGCCATTATAAAAAGTGGCAATTGAGTTGATAGCCTTGGCCGTTCCAGACTTTCTGAGAACCACACACTCTGGAAACACTGAGGAAGTGTCAAGGATGACGCACTGAAAGCTGGCTAGGGAAATGCCTATATTAGACTGTGAGGAAGAATCTTTGCATCAGAAAAAGAAGCATATTTTAATTAGTTTTCCTAAAGAACACTGGTGGCCTGCTTTTGAGAGTTCCTGTGCCTCAAACTCAAGAGAGCTAGGATTGCTTCAGATTACCACTTTATATTTTCTTATTTTTTTTTATTCTGCCTTAAGCCAGAATTGCCTTGATTCCAGTCCAGAAAACCCTATTTTTCCCCATCTTTATACACTTTCCTCCCATTTTCTCTACCATTTCAACCTAGTCAGCAATTATCTTTCTTTGCTTTATTCCTTTCCACGCATACCTCCAGAAACCAATGTTTTAGTTACTTTTTAGTATTTTATTTATGAGATAGGTAGAGGAAGAGGACAGGGAGAGAGAAAGAAAGACAAAGTGAGAGAGAAAATCACACATGTTATAGTACATTTGTGGAGTTCAGAGGACAACTTTTAGAAGTCTGTCCTTCCAGCATGTGTGGACTGAATGCTGGCCTCCAGATTTTCAATCAGTCATCTTTATCTAACGAGTCATCTCACTGACTGTTGAAATGATTCATTGCATTCTATCTGACAACAATTGAATAAAACTATAACCAATGGAAAGAATAACTACAGAACCTACACAAATTTATGAGAAGAACACAATTCATTATTGATTGACAAGTGGATGATCCAAGAAATCAAGGAAATGAGAATGATATAACAAAATCAATGGATCTTAAGATAATGAAAGAAGCAGCAGAGATACAAATAGAAAAAGAAGAAGGGGAAATATCTTTATTTGCACAGAAAATGATTCTATATATTTCTTAGGGAAATTTCTGAAAGATGATATACAAATACAGCAAAGATGAAACAGAAAAAGCAAAGCAGTAGAACATGAAATTAACATGCAAAAACCATTAGCCTTCTTATATGTAAATAGCAAATATGATGGAAAACAAGTCAGTAAAACAACCCATACATAATTGCTTTAAAAATAATAAAATGCCTTGGAATATATCTAACCAAAGAAGTGAAAATCTATTTCAATAAAAAATTAACATGCTGGAGAAAGAAATCACTAGATGATGCAAAGATCATGTTCTCTGTTGCTGTTTCCTCAGAGGTGAAGGGGTGGGACCCTTTCTTGGAATCCTGGTTGCTCCCTCACATTCTAATTCTTTCCTAATTGCATATGATGTGACCTGTAGCTCTGGTGAGGGGACTACAGGATATAGGCTGAAGAAGGGGAACTTCCATCTATGCAACTATGTAAAAGTCACTCTCCTATCCATGCTAGGGATGAGATTTACAACATGTCTGCTTAGGGTCACCTATGGTCCTTTAAATAACCCTTGCCTATACCCTATAAACAATCCCAATAAAACCATTGGTTCACCAAGTTAGACTTTGGTGTAATGGTTACTTTTGTCAGCCATTAAAACCCCACCTGGGGTGGGTAGACATTTATGGGGCACATCCCCAGAAAAAGTTTCACATAACAGCATCCAAGAACAGAGGAATGGACAAAGAAAATGAAGGAGGAGAAATAAATGTTCAAAGGAGTGTAAAGATGAAAGTTTAATATCAGGAAGATTAAGGGGTGGAGGAATAAAATGAGGAGATAAGGTTAAGGAGAGTGTGGGAGGAAATATAAGTAACCTTATGTCATGGTTTGAAATCATGTGTTTAGTAGGGTCATGTGTTTAGTAAGGTCCACCTTGAGAGGCGAAGCCTTGCTGGAGGAAGTCAGTCATAAGTGGTGGGATTTGAGGTTAATTAGTCCCACCATACCTCCAGGAGAAGTCTTCCTTTGCAGTGGGAAGTCTTGCAGCTCTCAGCCTCACAGATGGGAGTGACTTAGCCAGACTGTAGCTTCAGCCAGCCAGCCATGCCACCTGTGCCAAGAGAAATGTATCTCCCCTCTGGAGCCATAAGCTGAATAAATCTCCCTTAAGTGATTTGACTTCAGGTGTTCTTTCACAGCAATAGTTAACAGTAACGGTTACAGAAATTGGTACTGGGTAGTGGGGTATTGCTGTGAGATTAAGACAGCTGGTACCACAACATGAGGCTGTTTGTGAAGCTGAGGGAAGTTGGTACTCAGTAGTATGGCCAATGCTGTGATGTGGTTAGTGTGCCCTTGGAACTGTGTGTTGGGAGAAATATGGAGAACTTTGGGACTTTGTGCTGGGAAAGTCTTTGTGTCTTGGCAATAGGGCCAAATGGGACTTTCTTGTGAGAACTGCAAAAAAGAGCAATGCTATGAGAGACACAGGCAGTGGAAGCCCAGCTTCTGATGGTCCAGAGGAGAACAGAGACCATCCAGAGACTGGAAGAGTGACACATGGAGCCATGTGTTGACAGAGAGTTTAGTGAAGTTTTGCCCTCGTCCAGAAAGTTTGCCTGAAGTTAAACTGGAGTGCTTGACAGAGGCAATGTAGTCTTGACAGTGTGAATGGGCTATTTTTTAGTTTTTTTCAGAGTTATTTAAAAGAACAAGGAATCAGGCAGGAAGAAGTAGTAACTGTAAGGTCTGATGATGAAAAATGCAGGGGTAAATTTAAAGAGTTGAACCAGGAAGAAGCAGAGAAGAAAATGGCTGTTAAAGAGATTAGCTCCATTAGTAAAACAAGCCTGCTCTCTATTTGACTAATGGAAGAGGCCCTAGCTTGAGGGCAAGATTCTCAAAGAAGGCTCCTACCCATAAAAATGCAAATCCTTTTGGAAGAAATGAGCTAAAAGGTGGAGTTCCAAAGCAATGGTTCGTTTCTCCCATAAAGTAACTGCTCAGGAGTGAAAGAGATTTTTCTCATAGTCAGCATAGGGAAGCTGAAATAGCTGTGATTCAAGGGGATGGGCAGTCTTGGCAAAGTTGTGTTTCTGGTTTTAGAAGTAGCAGTGATTCAAGAGGAAGAGGTCATGGATTCCTCCTCCAAGATTTCAGAAAATGATAGAATGTAAGCAGTATGTGGCAGAAGGTCTGCAGTTTAAAAGTCCAAGAAGGGCAGTTTGTACTGAGGAATTAAAACCTTGTTTGCCATTAAGAAGTAAAGATGTTAAAGATGCCAGAGACAATTTGGGACATCTGCCAAGGACAGCCGTGTACTCTGGAAGGAGCCAGCCCAAGAGAGTGATGTGTTCTATGGGCATCTGCTTGGAGGAGTGGAACAGAAGCCCTTTGGAACTGGAATGATTTCAATGAGAGGCTCACCTGTTGGACTAGGAGCTATAAGATTTGGAATTTGTCTACTGGTTTTCCATCTTATGGACTGATTTTTCCTGGAAATGCCCATTCCTTCCTTTTGGAATTGGAATATTTATTCTGTGCCAGTGTATGTTGGAAGTATGTAACTTGTCTTTTCATTTTACAGGTGGCTTTGGACTTTGGACTTTTGGACTGTGTCAGGACTATTGATGCAGTCTATGAAGACTTTTAAAGTTGGACTGGTTTACAAAATGAGATGGCAATGAGCCTGTGGGGGCCAGGAATGTAGTGTTATGATTTGAAATGTGTTCCCTACAGTCTCATGTGTTTGGGAAGGCCATGGCACCTTGAGAGGTAGAGCCTTGTTGGAGGAAGGCAGTCACAAGGGGTGGGCCTTGAGATGAATTTGTCCCATTCTACCTCCAGGAGAAGTCTTCCTTTGCAGCAGGCAGTCTTGCAAGTCTCAGCCTTGCAGATGGGAGTGACTTAGCCAGACCCCAGCTTCAGCAAGCCAGTCATGCCTCCTGTTCCATGAGAAACTGTATCTCCCCTCTGGAACCATAAGCTGAATAAATCTCCCTTTCTCCCTTAAGTGATTTGACTTCAAATGTTCTCTCACAGCAATACTTAAGAGTAACAGTTACGCCCTAGAATGTATGATAAAGTGAGGCAGAAATATTCCATTTATTGTTTTATTTAAAAATATAGTAAAATAGTGTGAATGGAGGTACCACACACAGGGGTACTGAGACAGAGGAAGAAAGGGAGAGCAGAAACTTCCTTGTAGTGCTCCTCCTAATTTGACACCAGCACTTCAGAAATGACTTCATAACTGACACTCTAAGCTAGACCAGAACTCTTGGATAGATAGGCTGTTGGTGCTAGGGAAGATCAAAGTACTATTATTTTGCTATATAAACCCATGATATTAAATTGATTGCAAATATTTATTAATAAGTACATAATTAATGCAGCTCTCAGTTTTTGAGTGAGAAGTGTATTTTTTTTTGTATTTGTAATGGAAAGTATTTAATATTGACAATCATAACTGACCAAAGTACAGAGAGAAAGTGACTATGGCATGCTCAGCTCTAAAGAGGGCATCTAAATTATCCTCACCCCAAGTGTCAGAAAACATCATGTACAGGATGAGAAAATAATGTAAAAGCTAGAGGATTGGGAGGTATTGACACTGTATTTTGAGCATGATAGGACTTTTATACCCTACGGCTGTGTTTACCTACAGAAGACCTGACTAAGATTTGGCCCATTAATATCTCATCATGGAAAGGGGAAGATTTCATGAGACAGCATCCCCCTCTGAGGGAATATTGATACTTAATGGTAGCTATGGGAAGAGGTTATGTGAACACATTTCCTGGAGAGATGCCCACCATCTATTGATAGCAGACCAGTTCCACAAAAGGCCAGAGTAATGATTGCAACAAGCTCCAACTTGAAGTACCAGCAAGTTTATTGGGCTTACTTACAGGAGTGGGGGCAAGGGTTACTTGTATGAGAAGGGATAATTCAAACTCAGCTAAGGCAGCATGACGGATGGCTTCCCCAAGGTTTGCCTAGATGGAAAATCCTTTTCAGTTAACCATCCTCAACTTATATGTTCTAGGGCCACTTCCAGAACTCATGGATGCAAGGCATGTGTGAAGGCACTTGTAATTAGAGCAGAATCATGCATTTATGGTTGAGAGAGACAATCCAAGTGAGTTCATAATCTCAGGTGAAGGTCCAGTGACCCTCTCTACCCCTTTGTCTTTGAGGGAGGACAATAGACAGGAGATGTGATCTTGATTATCTCAGACAAAGATGGTGCCTGTTTGTTTGGAGGAAAATGCCATAGGACAGAAGGGTTGTGTCATGGTTTGAATGTAAGTTTTCCCCCATAGACATATATTTGAATACTTAGTTGATGCTTGGGAAGCTCAAGGCACATTTGAGAGGTAGAGCCTTGATGGAGAAAAGTATCTCACAGGGGACTTTGAGGTGGGTTAGCCTAATCTTGCTTCTGCTAGTGGTATGGTCTTGCAGTATGCACCTAGCTATCTCAGCCTCCATGATGTCTGCAATGGCCTAAGCCACCTTTAGCTTCTGTCAGCCAGTCATGCCTTTTCTGCCTTAAAGAACTATATCTCCCCTCTGTAACTGTAAGCCAAATAAATCTCCCCTGCTTCCTGTCATTTGCTTGAGTTTGAGTGTTGTCTCACAGCAGCAGAAAGAGTACCTTTTACAGGCCCATCCTTCAATATACTGCTCATGTTCCACACAAATGCCTTGGTACATGTTACTGTAGAATCCCCGAACCGTGAAGCAGGACTGTAGCTTGTTTTAGTGAGCTACATACTCACGGTATAACACAACTGTGTGATGTTGAGAATGATAAGCAAGTGTTATGGTTACATTTTAGTATCAGCTTGAAAGTTGCAGACTGTTTGGGGCACAGCTGTGGAGGGTTAATGGTTGGAACAAGTCTGCAGGTACTTGATTGACTGATGTGCAAAACCCAGTCCATGGTGGGTGTTGCTTTCCAGTGGTGGACAAGATAATAGGAAGTGCAAGGAGGTGGGACTTGCTCTTCCCTTATCTTGTCTGGACTTGCTGTAGAGTCTACTCATCGAGTGTCATTCACTTTTAGAGCATCATCACCTTCTTTGTCGTTGCTGCCGTTGCCTCCATCCTTGGATGACATGGAGTTTCTCCTTTCCACGTTGCTGCTGTTCCCACTGCCTTTGGAGTCTGGTCTCCAGGTCTTTCTGCTGTTCACTGACATTGGAGCCCAGTTGTTCTTCACTGATGTCAGAACCCAATGTCTTCAACCCTCTAGAGAAGTAAAGGCTTGAGATCTTCTTGGGATCTTTTGCCTTTGTGGGACATTCAGCAGCTGTGGGTGGCTATTTTGAAGGACACTAATTTTTATTGAAAGTTAATTTAATAAGCTTATTACATTCTAGAGATTCTGTTCTTCAGAAAGCCCTGACGAGTACAGCATGTCACAGGAAAATGAGATTGTTCTATGCTGATACTGACCAGCATCAAGCAGAGCCTTGCAGCATCTGACAGGACAATGGCTGTGGACCAGACATCTTGGTCGTCTTTTGGACATGACAGTCAACTCTGCCTAGATATATACCAAGGCCTTGTTGAAAACCTCTGTAACTGTAGATCTGATACAAACCTGGATTTGGATCACCCTATACATAGTGAATGTCCATACAATAAAGGACTTTCATCAAATCTGGATATACACTGCCATCTAGTGGTCAATGATAGCTACTGCAAGTTTGGACAAAATGTTCAGCAGACTGGCAAAAACAAAGTTAATTTAAATATTATTAGTATAGGACTAGCACAAAGGAGGAAGGGCAAGACGGAAGTGAGAGAGAATAGTGAAGAAAAGGGAAGGGGATTGAGGGGATTGGGGGAGAGGGAAGCTGGGATGAATACCCAATATGTTTGTAAAAGTTCCTTTAAAGAAAGAAACAAGAATGGGCAGTCCCTATGCAGAGAAGCATAGAGTGAGGAAAATGGGGGAGGGGGAAGCTTTGAGCTGATCCATTTAGAACACAGGGACAAAAAGTACTAGAAGTAACACAAATGTGGCACTTCCTGATAAAATGTTGGTCAGAGAAGCCTTAAAGGCCCCCAAACATTATAGGCTTTGACATTGCTCTTAGCTGCTCTCCAAAAACTGTCAGTAAGACCCTATTAATGAAGATACAACACAAATGAAAATAGAACATGGGCAAAATATATCAACTGGAACTATCTATGGACTTTCTTCTTGCTGAATAGCTTACACAGTACCAAGAAATACTGTAGAAGCTCCTGGGGGAGAGAAATAATCAGAAACCCCTTCAACAGCACGAAATATGTAAGTTGCAATATAAACACATGACAACAGGTGACCACCAGTGTAATAGTGTCATGAGTATCAAGGAGATAACCAACAGTTTTCTGATTGGATTCAAGACCTCTTGTTAGAATGGTACACTTCCCTGTTATTGCAAACTAGAAGAACCTATAAAAAAAGTGAAGGAAAAAATAAATAGGAAAGACAGTCAATAAATCTAGGTAGGAAGAGAGTACATCAAAGTGCTCTCTAGGTAGCTGTTATTATACCCATAGAATGGGCACTTACAATGGAAACCTTTGGATCTAAAGCTGGATTAGTGAAGCACTTACAATGGAAACCTTTGGATCTAAAGCTGGATGATTGGGGTGACCTGAAGAGAGGTAACTTGATATACCTGAGCCCTCACAAGGGTAGACAGGTCAGAATGAACCCGGTGGTCCATAGAGGCACACAGGTGGGAGGGAGGGAGTAGGAGAGAATGGTGAAGGAAAAGGAGGGGAGATAAGGGAGGGAGAAGGGAGGGAAGCTGGGATGAATATCTAATATCCTTGTAAAAATAGAAACATTTTTTAAAAGTTACCTTACAAAACTGGAAAAAAATGTCTCCTTCAATGCCAAGATGGTGTCATCCATCAAATTTCAGGAGCTTCTGGGAAACAATAATCTCACTTAATGGCAAAATGAGATTGTAGAAATTGGTCAAATTCAGTTTGAGACCTGGAAAAAATTTTAAAGCCACTCAGTAAGGTTCAAATACACAGAAAGGATTCAATGCTCTAAAAGGTAAACCTGGCAGACAGATGGAGCCAATTTCTTAAAAAAATCAAATAGAAAACTTTGGTTTCACCTAGTGAAATTTAAGATGGGTAGAGGGCATCAATACGCAGCTCAAACAAAAGAAAGGATTGGTGACCTCGAAGACAGATTATTTGACAATATATAGTCATGCAGTTAGGAAGGATAAAGAATGCTGTTGAGAGATCCCATGGGACCCTCCCACAGCATGGAAGCAGCAGGTATTCAGAATCCTGCCTTAGGGACTTGAAATGGTCAATGGACTCGAAAGTTTGTTCAAAGAAATAGCAAGAGAAACATCCAAAATCTATAGAAAGATACAAATATCTTGACACATGAAGAGCAGGTAATCGTTGAAAATTATCTCAGCTAAGTTTTGCTCCATATGTTGTAATAAAGCTTTCAAAAAAGAAAGCAATGACTCACTAAGGTGCCCCAGGTCACATGACTTCTCAACAGATGCTTAACGATCTAGTCTACATTCATGACCTTCTCACAGTCAAAAATACTGTATTCAATAAAACTGTTAATAATAAAATAGAAGTGAATGTCTTCCAAAATTAAAAAAATTCTGAGGAAATGCATCACTCCCAGAGCTATCCTGCAAGAAATGGAAAAGGGAATTCTTTAAATTGAAAAAAGAGAGACAATGTACACAGAAAACACACTAAAATTAACCCACTAAACCCACTAAAATTAAGTCAAAATGACATGAAAAGTTTACACAGGTCTACAGCAACCAGCACAGGTCTACAACAACAAAATAGTAATATCCAACTAGAAATTAATCCCAGATCCAGATGGATTCAGTACTAAATTCTACCATGTCTTTCAAAAAAGACTGACACCAAATCTTCAAGTTATTCCATAAGATAAAAATTCTTCCAAATAATTTTTATATTATTCTGAGAACAAAAAACAAATAAACATGCACATATTTTGGATGTGTTATTTAATTTGGTTTATTAAGTATTTTAACAAGACTTTTATATCTATGACCATTGGAAAATTGGCCGATAGTGTGTGTGTGTGTGTGTGTGTGTGTGTGTGTGTGTGTGTGTGTGTGTCTGTGTGTGTGTGTGTGTGTGTATACTATTCAGTATGATGGAACTGGCTTGCTTTCAGATATGACTGGAACACACATTCAGTAAATGTAAAAGTTCACATCAGTTAACTAAAATATGGAAATCAAATGATCACCTTCACAAATGGAGTCAAAGCTTTTGAGAATACAAAGCATCCCTTCAAGATAAAAGCCCAGAAGGACCTAGGATGGAAGGAACCTCTCTAAACTTGTGAAGACTCCACATGACAAATCTTTAGTCAATTTTACACTAAATAGGGGAACTTAAAAGCATTTTGACTAAAATAAGAAGATAAAGGCGTCTTCTTTATCTACCTCTATTTATCAAAGCACTTGAAGTCCTAGCTAGGACAGTAGGACCAGAGAAGGAAACAATAGAAATATAAGTAGAAAAGGAAAAATTCAAAGTATCCCGATTACCAGATGACATAATTCAGTACATAAGAAAGGGAGGGAGAGAGAGAGAGAGAGAGAGAGAGAGAGAGAGAGAGAGAGAGAGAGAGAGAGAGAGAGAGAGAGAGAGAGAGAGAGAGAGAGAGAATAGGGTCTTTGTGTTCTGATAAAGATTTAGGAAAGTGGCAGGATACAATTTGCATGCAAAAAATCAGTACTGTTCTTACATACAAATTGCAAACATCCTGAGAAAGAAATTAGGAAAACATTTACAATTATTTCAAAAATTATCTTGGAATAACCCTAACCAAGAATGCAGAAGATCTCTGCAATATAAGCCTTAAATTGTAAAGAAAGAACTTGTGAAAACCCTGCAATAAAGAAGGACTTCCCATAGTCAGTCATGGACTAGAAAAATTAATATTATGAAACCGGCAACACTACATATTCTGTTTAACCCCCCTCAACATCCAATGCCATTCTACACAGAAGCAGAAAACAATGGTAAAATTTATTTTAGGAGCACAGAAACTACAGATAGTTCAAAGCAGTCTGGAACAAAAATAACAATGTTAGAGGTATTACCACATTTAATTTCAAACTATACTGCAGAGTTGTAGTAACAATACTTGATACAAAAATAGACGCATCATTAATAGAATGGAATAGAAGTTCCAGAAATTGACCAGCTCTTCTACATCCTAGTTATACATCTAAAATAGTATTAATATATAGAATATTATATTCTAAGACAAACAACTAAAAAATTAAATAACATTAATTCAAGTCACCTAGTAACATATGGAGATACAAATGGCCAATAAACTTGAAAAAATGTTCAGCCTCACTAGTCATCAGCAAAACAAAAAGTAAAGCCACCTTAGGATTCCAGAGTATCTACTTTAGGAAAACAAACAAGAACAAATGCTGATGGGAATCCTCAAAGAGTCCTAATGGGAATATAGACTAGTCCACTTAGTATGAAAATTAATGTGGCATTCTCTCAAAACACTAAAGATGGATATGTCATATGACACAGCTACATCATTCCTAAGAACTTGCCCATTTGGACTTCAGGTCACCATAGCAGAGTGATTCTTGGACCTCAGTGTTTGCTGTAATGAAACAGTAGATAAGTCATGGGAATGGCATATATGTCCATTCATAGAACAATGATTGAAGAAAAATGTGGTATTATTCACAATGCATTTTTTCAACCATAGCAAAGAATGAAATTATGCCATTTGGAGAAAAATATGCATCTGGTGATAGTCATATTAAGTGAATTAAGTCAGTCTCCTAAAAAGAAAATTTGCATGTTTTCTCTCATTTAGGGTTCCTGGATTTTGCATCAGCACATAAAGTCATGTATGTAGATGTATAAATGTAGGAACATATCTAAGAGAAAAAAGTATGTGAAAGATTACTAGTTTGATTATTGGGGAAACATTTTACCAAGAACTATGACACAGGGATAATATGACCTAAGTTTGTTTAATGCCACCTCCATTTGTGGTTGAAGACCCTGCCAGTCAGCATGACCAAAAATAAGTTATGAAAGGAAAGAAAAGAGGAACCCCTTAGAGTCCTGGAAGACCTCATCCAATCCCCTTAAATATCACGTAGACTCCTCCTCCCTATTAGCATCTCTCCTTTATTATTCTTGTTTATATCCATGAGTTCTCAACACCCTGGAATTGATCAGGCAAATGTGAGCAAAACTCCCTCTGCTTTATTGTGTGGCACTGACTGAAACTCTGGTTCCATATGGTGGAAGGACAGAACTGACTTCCAGAAGTGTTTCCGCTTCTCTCTCTCCCCTTCTCTCCTCTCTTTTTTAACTCTCTCTATGGTAGTAAAATGCTTTTTCAAGTGACTTTTTGATCTTTACTGAGTTTTGGCCATTTTATCTTTAGCAAAATGATTTCCCAAGAATGGGTGTCCAGTGAAAGTTTGGTGAAGGGTTAATGATTTTTAAAATTTTCTATAAATAGCCAAGAGAAATCTGACTCTAAATCGTCTGACTTCTTTGCAGGTTGCCTAACTAAAGCACATGTATAGTTTTATATACAAAGTGAAAAGCGAATCCAGTATGAGGGTGTTTTCTTTCTAAAGTTTCTCAGGAAACCGTGAGAGTATTTGCAAAAGGATCCACTGCCAGCTTTGGGCATCTGACATTGCATAACTGTGGCTTAAATGCTTCTCTGAATACAATGCACATTTTTCTTGTCTATTTGTTTGAGGTAGGGACACAGAAGCACTTTCTTAAATCTTAACAGAGCTTGTTAGGATTGTCCAAGTCATCCTAGAAGACATCACCTAATACTTCCATTGATCCAGAATTTAATGTGGCTTCAACTTTCAGTTTTGTCTTTGAAACCCTTTTTATTTGTTTTTAAATGCTTTCTTCATTTTTTTTAGCATGGAATGTTTTGGCATAATGAATGCCAAGAATAAGAACCATGGATTTTAGACTCAAGGCTACTTTCCCTGGGCCCCCACCTCCACACTTAAAAAAAAAAAACCCACATCACCAGTTGCATTCACTCTTAAACTTGCATAGAAATTTCTTACCCCCTACACAGCCACTGGCAGTGAGTACCTCTGCTACCTCAGTTTTTCAGACTCAAATTCATTTCAAATTAGTCCCTTGAAAAAAAGAAGCATAGTTTTAATGGCTGGGAAATCTGAAGAGCTTCAAGTGTTGCCTATTATTTTTGTGGCTTCTGTTCTAGAGAATCAACATGCACTGGGATTGCAAGCAAAGGTAGAGCTATAAGAAAAGAGAAAGGGCTGTGGAACTCTCCCAGGATGGACCAGGGACTCTCAGGATGTCCTTGTCTGTCAGAACTGGAGCTGGTGTTACAGGCATCATTATTCTCAAGGCAAAGCCTTCCCCTTGCACAGTCTTTTAAATTCTACTTGCTTAAGTATTAATTAGCAAATGAACCAATCTCAAAACACTTACATGTTGGCTATTTATACTCTCCAATTCTTTTGAAGACAAGAGTTGATTAAATTACCTTAAAAAGCGTTGCAATGCCAACATTCTTACTTTACAATTAGCAAGAGAAAGAATTCTTTCCTTTAGTCCTTTCTCCACACACACTTCATGACTTTGTATGCAACCACTATAAGGGGAAGAATTTTCATGGCAAGGTTATTACTAAAGAGTGTCAATTGTTACATTCATTCTTCTCCTCCTCCCAGACTCTATTGCACTGCAGGAATTTTGGATTTTGCTCAGAAATTGCTTAGCGGGCTTGTTGGTGGATAGGATTAGTATAATCTCCTCTCGAAAGCCTCTTAGCACCAAAAGAGTTGGGGTGGGTATGTAACAGGGGTGAGGTAGAGAGAGTGAAGACTGGGGAAGAAAGATTGCCCCATCCAGTGCCAAGTTGATTTTGTCTTCGAATTAAGTTTGAATTGTGCGAAATGCGGAGGAGATTCCAGGAGTGATGGTGATTCAGAGAGTTAGAGTGGAATAGGCGATGGTGATCTCTTCATGATTTCATTGAGGTTGGAGTGCCTCCAAGCCTGAGAGCAATGCACAGATGCGAGAGAAAAGACAGGGTTGGAAAGAGGTTAGAATGAGGATTAGAATTCACAATGAAGGATAGTAAGTGAAGGAAATGCACATAAAACACAGGAATTTCTGGGCATGAAGGGAACAGGAAGAAATAGGATTCGGTTCTTGTACTGTGATGGACCTGGTGCATTGTGTGGTTCTCTTAGGTAGTGACCACAGGAAGAGGCCAATAGAGTACTCTAGCAGCTTTCTTGCCCTTTGTCAGGATGTGTTTAGCACTGGAAAGGAATTGGACTACATGACTTTTGATGACATAAAGTTTATAAGATATTTAAGAATCTAGTGTAGATGGATGATGCGTGGGGTTTTTTCATTGTTACTGATGTATCTGGATGTATGAGATATATTTGGATTATATATTTTATATCCTAAATGATAGATGATCAAAACTTCCAATGATTAAAAATAGAGAGATGTTAAGATTCTGCCTCAGAAGCTAAAGGACCTGAGTCCAGAAGCTCAAATCCTACATGAAACACCAGGCAGATATAGTGGTAAGGTGAAACCTAGGAATCCTCAAGCAAAGCAATAAGGAACAATCTAGGATGATTCCCAAAATCAGTGTTGGGCCTCCACAGGCACACACAGTGTCCTCTTTTAAACACACACATACACATCTTCACAAGAAAAAAACTTCCAATAATTGTATCTTTTTCTATTTTTATAGATACTAGGCATACTTAAAAATATTCTATTCTCCACACTTCAATAGAGAAATTAGACCACAGTCATGTGCTGCATGTAAGTAGTGAGACATCTGATGCAGCTCACTCTCACTTCCCTTCCTAGTCACGTGGGACTGAACAAGTTTCATCTCCCCAGTTAGGAAGGATATAGGGACTGACAATTAGATGGTAACCAATCTACAAACAAGAGACTGACCCCTCTTACTGCGGAGTCCTACTCCTATTCTTTTATTATGATTTTCATTTAAATTTCATTTCATTTTATCTTTAGTTAGGAGATGAGCTTGACAACCAATCAGGATGCATCCAAGGGCAGTGCAGGAACAGCAAAAACTGAAAACAATAACAAATTATAATTCAGAACACTGAGAATTCTATAATATTTGCTTGGAACCAGACCAGCCAAATCTCTTCTACTCCTAAAACTCAGGGAACCTTGCAGAAGAGGGGCTGGCAAGGTTGTAAGAGCCTAAAGACAGGGAGGACCAACAATATGCAAGATGTTCCATACAAGTCAGGACTGCAGCAGCCAGGATATAGTCCCAATGTGGTTGGACCTTGCATGACCTACACAATGGCTGACATGTCAACAACCCTCCAAAGTCTAGCAGGGATCCAGGGAAGAAAGCTTCAGGCGGTGGGATCCTTAGAGGTAAGGGGTTAAACAGTCATAATAGAGTTCCTATACTAGCAGGCAGGCCAAGAAGGGGCCCCAAGCTATGCCACTGAGTCCTGAATCCTCACTAGGATGGATGACTCAGAAGGAAATGCAATGCCCCCACATAAACTGATGCTCTGGAGGATGGGAAGGAGAAAGCAGGAAGCACCAAGAGGGGAGGAGGAACAGAAAAGGAGTAAGAAGAAAGAGGGGGTAGGAAAGGGGGAGAGTGTAATGAGGGATAACAGGGGAATGGAGAAGGGAGGTGAAGAAGGGAGGCACCTGTTGAGCTTGTATAACTAGGCAAAAAAGGCAATAAAATTAATTAATTAAAAAAATTAAAAATAGGAAGGAGTCTGGCAGAGGAAAGGGTTGCAAGGGAAAAAGGAAGGGGAATAGGATTTAGGACTAAGAGTTGAAAGTATAAAGTCACTACATTCAAGTATGCAATATAAAATAAAAAGTTTTTTAAAAAAGTTAAAAAATATTCTGTTCTGTATTATTCATTACAAATTGGATAACACTGAATATAATCATGTGACACTTAATTGCAGGGATGCCTTTTTGAGAGAGGTGGTGCTGCCAGGTGATCTAAGTGTTTTGTGACCATCATAAAATGTATTTATTCAAAGTTAGTGTGAAGTTTTAGAAACACAAAATTTTGTTTTGTAAAAGTCAATTAGTAAAATTAAATAAACATACAATAAAGGTAATCTAATTTAGTGGGCACGTTATGCAGTAGACACAAGATGCATGTACCTATACTTTGGAACCTTCTAGATCTTTTAAAAATACTCATAACTGTAATTATTTATCCTTTGAACAAAATCTCCCCAGCCTCTACACTGCACGCACTGCCATACCATACTGTTATTATTCATTCTGTAATATCATTATTATTTATACAATATGGTCCTTGTTTTTTATCTATTCATTTGTTGGCATACACAATTGATTCTATGTCCTTGCCATGCAAAAAACGTTAATAAATGGAGTACAGTGATGTCATTCATGTGTTGATTTTCCTTGTATAGATGTGAACAGGCAGATTTCTAGATTATAAAGTAGCTTCATTTTTAATATTTAAACATAGTTTTTCCATAATATTTAAACAAGTTTTTGCCTTGCTAATTTAATTCCTGACAATAGTCCATAAAGGTTCTCTGTCCTCCACATCTTTTTTCCAAAAATTGATATTATTGTAAATGCTAACTTATAAGCTGAACTTTTTAGTGTTACAGAAAGCATCATTATTTTACATATAATTATATCTACTTATATTCAGAATCAATCAAAGATTTCAATTTTTCTGTAGATTTTTTAGGTTTTTTGTATATCTAATTTGTTGTTCAAAAATTTTGTTAGCTAAGTTTTGTCTAATAATTATGTATTTTGGGGAAAATTTGAAGTAAAACTTTCAAGTGTTGGTGATTGTGTTTGCTTGAATTTTCAGTGGACATGCTGTTGATTCGTTGATAATCTAGTCTGTACTTCATTCCTTTCTTTTTCAATCATAAATGGGTTTGAATTTTACTAAATTGTTTAGTACATATTGATGGTGATATTGTATTTGTTAATGGAGTGAATAATTGACTTTCAAATGTTATTTCAAACTTGTACTGAAATATAAGCTGTTTGCTTATGTTTCTTAAAATATTAACCTGATGCATAAACATACACACACACACATACACAAAATGCTTATTGGTGAGGTAACACATAATGTATAATAGATTATATAATCTTTCATTATAATGAACTACAGAGTGTATCATAGGTTAAATGTCTCTATTGCCTCAATCATTAGCCATTTTTTTTTAGGATGAAAACTTTCAAAATATTTTTTTTCACTTTTTGGAATATTGAAACATCATTTTTCATAGGCATAGGTCAAAAAATACACCAAAACATCTTCCTCCTCGCTCTGCGTATCAGTTGACCAACATTTCCCAATCCCTTCCTGTGCTTACTCTTTCCAGTCTCTGTCTGGAGCTGCCATTCTTGTCTCAGTTTCTAGAAGATAGAATAATTAAATGCTGCAAAGTGATTGTGCTCTTGGACTTATGTATAAATTTTGGTGTTCATTTTCTCTTTTTAGTTTTCTTATATACATGTAATGGCATACACAGATTTTAATCCATCTAGTATCATACTAAAGTATAAGCACTACTTTTTATTTCTATCATTGTAGGATAAATTTTCTCATACATTATGCACGAAGAATCAAGAAAATGTATGAACAATTTGGGATTTCACAGGTATGCTTTATTTAATATTATTTTGCCATTTCATGGCAGCTAATTTGTATTTCATAGGTAGGTTATTCTGTTTATTGTATGGCATCATTTAGACTCCAACTTGGCTATCATGAATGAAGTTACATTCATATTCTTGTATCATTTAGAGCATATTCACATATTTCTTTTGAGCACATAAATAGGAATAAAATAACTAAATCATGGAATATCGCATCTTCTGACTAGTAAATATTGATATGTATTTACTGAAGGTAAATTTCTATCTATTTAAAGTCACAAAGAAGTGTATGAGAATCTTAATTGATCTATAAAACATTAACACTAGATGTAGAATTTTATTTGCATATTTTTATAAAAATAAATTTTTAGCCAGTCTCATGGAAGCTTACTGATTTCCTGCCTTCCTGATAATTAAAGACTTGGAAATTTCCATTTGTTAATTATGTATTTGCATATCATGCTTTTTGAATTAACTGTTATGTTTCCTATTTATTTAATAGGTTTCACATTAATATATTGTCCCTTAGTTGTAAGTTTTACATGTGTTTTAATAGCAACAGAATATTTATATGCAAATATTTTCCTTGTTTTTAACTGATCTCACATTAATGTCCTGATGACCAAAGTTTCTATTTTAATGAAGTTTGATATATTCATATATTGTGAATCAGCACTTAAGGAATATTATTAAGAAAATATTCATTAATCTGAAGATATTTATCCTATTTTAGCATTAGATTTAAGTTATATTTGTTCTACCATTTGCCTTTATATATGCTTTGGGGCTGAATTTTGGCACAGTGTAGGTGAAGGTCAATATTTATATATTAAAGGTACATGCGAAGTATCATTTATGGAAATAATGATAGCTTTCCTGATTTATAGCATATGCTGTTCTTTGACATAGTACAAACAGTCCAAATATTTATATAAACAGAGGTTCCTTTCTAGTACATTGCTCATCTCAGTATTTTTAATCAAGATTTCTTTTGGTTACTTTGATATTTTGTACATATATAATGAGGAATTTTTTAATTTTTAGAAGAAACATAAAAATTACAACATTTTGACTGATACATTGAATCTGTGGATGAATTTGATCATAAATGTTATCTATACTGTTAAGCTTTTTAAATTATGCTTGTGCCATAGTTCTACCATGCTTTGGTCTCTTTCATTTCTCTCAAAATGAATCCCAGTATAGATTTTTAAGCATTTTATCTTAATGATAACATTTTATTTTATCTGGTTATATGGCCCACAGTTAATTTTAGTTCCCTCTTCCAGCAGTTCTATTTAAATTATTGCTTACAAAGTTAAACAAGTGAAAAGCATGGTGCATGACAATCAACAAATTTCCTTGCAGACTGATGGGGTGGTTCAGTACTCGTTCCCTCCATACATTGAGTTGCCACAGCATGGAGATGAATTTATATACATTCTTCTTCTCCCAAGTTGTTGCTTACAGACCAGGCTTATCTGTCACATGTGGGTACAACAGATTGTCAGAGCCAGAACCACAATTTGTAAATCATCTTCCCTTTGCAGACTGGGGACTAAGTGGAAGCAGCACTGGACTTCCTGGCTCGCTGCTACTTCTGTCTTCTTGTCCATGCAGGTCAGATTTGCTTTAATCCAAATGCTTTCATCTATCTTCAGAGTCACACCTGTTTTGCTCCCTTTTATGCATATTCATTGCCTGATTGGAACATCTTTGCTCATGTTGTAATGTTTAGCTCTAAAATTTAGCTTGAAGATTTGGTTTCAGCATTACATCTACTTGTTAATAGCAGAGAATGATGACCTACCTGGATTCCTGATTTACTTCAATATGTTTTTTTTTCCTATGTTGCCTTTGTCTCATATTCCCATTGTTTTAATGAACATGTATGATCTAAACAACAGGAGAACAAGGGGACTTGCTCAAAATTGTGGCAGGAGAAATGATACCAACATATGGAACCCAAGAAACTTACCACACTACAGGAAGTGATGAAAGGGAACAAAACTTAAGGCCAGGTTGTAGCTTGTCAGCATTCCAGCCTGTCCATTGTTAGTTCTCTGTCTTATCCAACTACCCAGGAAATGGTCTCAACCATTGTATGTCTCTTCCCCCATCAATGAGCTAATCTTCTACAGGTTTGTTCAGAGACTTGTCATCACTAAATATTTATTCCTTAAATGTCAAGTTGACACATTAAACTCATTGCCACACATGTATCCCTTCTGGCTTTGACAATTGGTTGCAAAGCCCATATTTACAAAGTTCACAGCTCTTTGAAAATTAAACTGAAGCATCACAGACACAACTAATTCCATGCATATTAGTTCTTTCTTTCCTACTTTTGACAACCTCACTGCATCTTGTGACTCTTTTTCCTTCTGCAATGTCACTGAAGATCACCCCAAGTTCTCACTGAAAGTGCTGTACTGGATCAGAGCCTGATGTCTATCCATGCTTAGACTACTCCTTGAAACATTTTCACTTAAGTTTGTCAGTGGCATTTACCCACTGGAAATCTATCTAGTGATTGAGAACCTTTCTTTTCCTGTAGTTGTTGTCAAATATGTAGCTCCTAGTGTTTTTAAGTGGAGATAGTTTGATACAAGAACAAGGTCAAAGTCTGCAATCACAGAGATGCAATAAAAATTTTTATGGAGCTACATAGTACTTACCATTAAAGATCTCCTGCTTGGATGATTCAACCAAATATGGAGAAGTCTAGACACTGAATCTCAACAAATCTTGAGTGTCCTGTTTTCTTAGCACAAAGTCAACTATTCAGGTGATAATAATTTTGGCATCTCCAGCAATTCAGTCAAATTCATAATATTGTGATTATAGCCCATTGCTTGGGAAAATTTAGGAACAGTTTATAAGAAAATCCTGACATTAACTTTACTTTTAATAAAAAAGTCAAGGAAACAGTTGTTTCTTTCATCAAGCTAAACATTTACTCACTGAGTTCATTAACACAGAAGATCTTTAAAAAATTTTTTTGCAGAGTTACTCAAGTGTTTTCTTACAGTTTACAACAAGCCAGAAGGGATGCTGGGGATTAGTGTTTGGGTCTTCATGCTTGCACAGCCAGTACTTTTAACTACTGACCCATCTGCCCAATCCTGAAGTACTGCTTTTATCATGGCACTTGAACACCTACATGCTTGTTCCACACTTTGGTCTTAGGGATTCTATCACCTCCCCCTTCTTGATGATTTTCTTCCTTCCCTCAAGTAGTCCCTGATTTCACATCACAGATATTCTATTATTCTTTATGTCTCTTCTCTCTTCCGTTTCTCTAAAGATCTCTTCCTCTTCTCTTATATTCCTCTTTCCATTTCTATGCCACTCACACCCCTCACATGAAAGAAAGCATGTGGTGTTTGTCCTTCTGAGTCTGGCTTATTTGCCTGATGTACTAGCTGACCTCCAGTTGCCCCCAGGTTCCTGACAATGTCATGATTTCATTTTCCTTAGCAGCCGATCAAAATTGCTTATACATTGGTCACTATGAGGGCCAATCTATTGTATTATTTCTAAAACATTCTAATTGCAGGTCTTTCACCATATGGGCTTTTGCAGATCATACTCATTCAGGTAGCCAGATGTGTGAGTAAGCCCCTTACCCTCTGAGTTATTTTGCCAGCCTATATGATCATATTTTTTCCTCTGGCATTTTCTCACAGATGCACACATATACACATGAAGCTCTAAAATTAGACATGCTAGTAGAAAAAGCTATGGTTCACAATATTCATCCTCTTCTGAATCATGCAGAATGTTGGAAGATAAGAAATAGAAAAAAGGCGCAGTCAGACACTAAGCACTTCAAACTTGTATGTGGTTTGTCAGCGATCAGATAAATACTCCACATAGAAACATTCTTCTCACTGAGTGGTTCAAAGTCCAGTGTGTGCGGAGTTGGCATCTGCTGCCAGGCCGCACGGGGACATTCCTCATTTCTCACTGCTGACCTTCTTTGAATGGCTGTTAGACATTCTCAGCACTGGCTCAATAGCTCAACATTACCTCATGCTCTCCAAAAAGGTGGTGAACACACTGATTGTCTATTTCCCCTACTTATTATTTACTTGAGGCAAATGGAAGCCTTGTATTGGAGACTGGGAGCTGGCTTGATGGAGGGGAAGGGTTGTTGGCATCCAGTTCTCACTTGGGAATGCTGCTGGAGACAGCATGTGAGGGTGACTAAGGAGGGAAAACGTGAGTTAAAAGAAAACTCCAGGAGTGTGCGGAAGCCCTTTTAACGGAAGCAGAATACTGACTAGCTGGAAAACTAAGTCTTTTCAGGGGCATCCAGATAAATGATTGGCGTGCATTCAAGCAGGAAACACCATTATTTCTGGTTTTGTGTAATGCACACTACAGGAAAGAGATAATAATTCCTTTGCTGTAAGCTGAAAATACAAAGAGATAAGAAGCATCACAAGACGGGACAGCAGGTGTCTTGTCCCTAAGACAAAGCAAGCTTACTGAAATACTGGAATAATGAAAAGAACAATCTCCTGACTCTGTGTATAAAGCATCCATCCTAGATCGTGCAGGTGAGGGAAGGGCAAGATCTGTTCCCAGCCCGGGTCACAGTCATAGCTCCACAGACTCTGACAGAGTCTGCTGGCCCTGTGTCCCAGCTAGAGTTCAGGCTTTGGCAGTTTACTTAAACCAGACTCTCCCCCAGTTGTCCAAATCAGAGGAATCTGTCTGAATTTTTTCTGTTATTTGAATCATTGGAGCCAAAGAAAGAAGATCTCAGTGTGCTTGTGATAAATCTAATTTCTTATCACCTTGACATCGACCAGTGACATGAAAGTGTAATACTGCTCATTTTGAAAGCTTATGAAAAATTCACCAAAGAAAACAATTTTGCACAGGAATATGAGTAAAGATAGGGAACTTAAAATTTCAGTGTTTTAAAGCACTACATTTCTCTTCACAATGGCTATTAGATTCTAAATTAAATAATGACTAACTAGCAAAACAAGTGAACTGGAAGGAACTGTTTTTATAGTTTATGAAATAAGGCATCTTATGAAACGTAGAGATATGCAGGTGAATTAGAATGTTAATATGAATGGACAAAAAGAGTACATGAAAACTGGGTTGTAAAAATGTATTCTAGAGAAATATATCTATAAACATTCATGCGTATAAATGTAATATATCCAAGATCCAGAAAACATACATATATTGCAGATTTAATTATAAAGTATATGAAGGGATATGGATTTGAATTTTGATATCACCGGTATAAAGGGCTTATACTGTATTCCACATGTGAAAAATATTCAACTTTTTTGATACTAGAGACTTGGTTATTTTTTATTATTTCCTATTAATTAAGAAGTTCCTACTATAAAGATGGCTCAACAGGTAAAGCACTTGTTCTGGAAGTACATAGGTCAGAGTTCAGATCCTCAAATCCCATGTAAATGCCTAACACAATGGTAAAAGTGTGGATAATGCCAGAACGCCTGTGGGAAATGGAAGGTAGAGACTCCAGAATATCCAGCAGCTCAGGGGTCAGAGCATGCAGCAGTAAACAGACCCAGTTTCAAACCAGGTGAGAAGGCAAAGAACAACTCCTGAAGGCTGCTCTCTAGTGCAACACATTTACAATGGCATTGTTTCACATGTACACATATGCACATATGTACTCTCTCATTTACACATATAAATACAAACATGCATATACATCAAATAGATATGTATTTCTCTGTTAGCAATAACAAATTCAGTGACATGTAGTTCAGAGATAGAAAGCATGTCTAACTGCATGTAAAAGCTTAGTTTGAAAATGAAAATGAAAAATAACTGACGTGATTAGCAATAGCCAAGAAAAAAGAAAAACACTGTCTCACTATTAACAAACAATGTGTGAAGTGAAAGGATTGCTGAACACAGGAGACTATTTTATCAATGTTAGTGCATGGAATAAATATGGGAAAATTGTTATGGGAGAGTCTACACAGTATAGACACTGCAAAGTGTAGTGGTTCATTGGATCCAAGCAAATGGATCTAGTTAAATTTCTGCCAGTATACATCACAAGTACTATTTTGGCCTAGGCTGATGTCTCAGTGTCAAAAGATCCTCTACCCAAATGGGCACAGGAAGACTTAGTTGCTTCCATAGGAGTGGGGAAACTGGGATGAATTCTTACAGTGTAAATGTTTCAACAGAAACTTAAACCGTTGGGCCCATAGAGATTACATTAATCAGCACTAATGGTCCTGAGAGCCAGTGGCTCTATTATCTTCTCTGGAACAATTAGCTAATTATAATTAAAAATCAGTATTTGCTTAAGATTTCAGAGGCACCTTAAAAGCAAAGTGGGAAGTAGGAAAAGGGCTGCATATATAGCCCATTTGATAGTGTGTTTGTCTAGCATGTATTAAATTCCTGGGCCTGAGGTCCAGCATCACACACAACTGAACCTGGTGGATCCCAGTACTTAGCACCTAACAGGAAGAAGTCAGAGGATATAAATTAAAGGTCACTCATGCCTCGTGACAAACTGAGTTAGAGGCCAGTCTGGCACTAAATAAATGAGACCCTGTCAATAAAGTCAAAAGAGAACCAAGTGACCAATCTAAGTAATTTTTGAACAGGAAGTTGAAGAAAATTACAGGTAAACCAGTGAAGAGTGACCGGACTCCAGGAAGGGAAATAGTAAGACATGAACATCAAAGGTCTTGAACCTGCTGATAGAATGAAAAAGATTCCTATTTGGACGAAAGAGAAATCAGGGATTTCTTGAAGATATGTATACCCAGCTATTAGAAGAAACAACTTCTTCGGAAATCTTTCAGATTGATTAAGGCTCTGAAGCAGGGCTTGTGCTCCATGTCATGTATTTCATGATGAGTTAATTCTGGAAAGGTTGAATATTCATCACATTTTCAGCCATATTGTTTTTCAGTTCATCTATAATAATTTTTTTGAATCCAAGATCAGCAGATCTCAGTGGATTTTAATATGTTAAATGACTATTGTTCTGATCCTTCTTGTTCTTCAGTCTTCACATTTTACTTGAGAGCTGCATTTTGAAGTAAATATATTGAAAAGTGATTTCAAATTATATTTACAGGGCAATCATGACAATCTACTAAGAATTTATACTCAGTAAATATTCAGTAAAAAATGAGCCAGAAAGTTTTTAATCTACCTTAATTTAAAAAATGATAAAAAGTATATGATGAAGGTTATATGTTTGGTGCATTCAGTAATTAATAACTTCTAACTGCCTGTATCACACTGTTGCTTGTTTAAGGCCCTCTTACCTATTAGGCACTTGGATTCTAGGGGAATCATGATTCTTCTAGCAGTCCCAGGAATAACTTGCAGACATCGGTGTTGGGAAACAGGAAAGGTCAATTATCTGCATGTATCTTTATCTAAAAACTGGAAACTTTTCCTAAAATCTCTTTAGATCCCCCTGTTCTCTGAGTAGGCATAATTGCTTTATACCACTGCGCTAAACATAATCACTGGTAAGGAGATGATAGATTCACTCTTTGTGGCTGGAGACAAGCCCAGCCTAGCTTGAAGGGCAAGGTTATTCAGGAGAATTTGGAAAAAATATAGATTCTAAAGAGTCAAGGCCTTTATTTTGCAGGAAACTATTTTCACGATTAAATATTTTGCACTGGATAAGACTTCAAAGGATTGTATGCACATACATCCACACTCATGGTTTTAGATAACATTAATTTAGCTCTCCATTGATGTATTTGAGATCACCTCTCTACTCAGGACCAACTATATTTCCTTGTTTTCCCATTGGTTATCTTTACTTATCTTTCTCATGGTTGCATATTTATGTGTTGTAAAGAAACTTCCAAGTCTGTTTGTGTTGGGCATGGAGACATATACCCGCTATCCCAACATTTGGGGAGGCATGAATGTCATCAAAGAGCTCAAGGACAGTCTCAGCTTCATAGCCAACTTGAAGTCAACCTGGGATACCCAAGTCGTCTCCCACAACATCAAAATAAAATGAAATGTCATAATTTTTATTCTCGGGTAAAAAAAGATCAAATATTAAGTTTGGAAAAATAAAAATCACAGAGCTGGGGCAAGTGGCTCAGCAGTTAAAACACTTACTGTGCAAGCAAAGGGATCAGTATTCAGATGGCCGGATCCCATTTAAAATGCAGGGCGATGTGGTAGTGTTCTGAAAGTCTAACCTCATAAAACAGAGATTAGGGTTTCTCAAAACAAGTTGGATAGTCATACTAGACCTTTCAGTGATCTCTGGATTTCATTACACATCCTGCCTCAGAAGAATAGAGTGAGAGTGACCGAGGATGGTTCTTGAAAGCAACTCAGGCCTCCACATGTACATGAACACACATGCACATTCCCACATGTCCATGCACACAAGCACACATAAGTATGCCCCCAAACATATGAACATGAAGACACACTTAATGCACACTTAATACGACTACAAAATATTTCAGATCCTTACAGTCTTAAGTTTTGTTTCATGAAGTTCACTTAGTCAGATGAGTCAATATTCATTAGAGAATGCATCAGAAGAATTGATCTTTTAGATCAATAAACCAGTGATAAAGACTCCCGTACTTCTGATCTAAAAAAAAATTGAAGACTCAAATAATCAATTACTATTCAAATAAATCAAAGAAGACACTTAGGAAGAAGTTTTCCTATAATGGTACTGTAATTGAGCACTTCAAATATAGAGAAGTATTTGACCTACAGGGTGACCTTCACAGGAACATTTGCAGAGCCTGATTGGTTGAGGAAGAAGCTGAAGGTTCAGAGAAATTGGGGAACTCTTGACGCTTTGTTGAGGATTTTTTGTAGCATGAGTAGAATTTCCCTTTTGTCAATTTTCACATATTTAAAAACCTCACAGCTTGTTTCTTGGGGGTCTACGTTTAACTTAGATTAGTGGAATTGTATGCATTAAACAGAAAAGAGTTAAATTACAAACAAATAAAGAAATAATCTACTGAATCTCACTGCCCTTCAACAAATGATAGTAGCAGGAATTTCTTACAGGAAACTGCCATAGAAATGATACTTTGAAATTCACCTGATTTCTTCTAACATTTATATTTTAATATTTAGTTTTACAAACAATACTGGTTCAAAAAGTATACTTCAAGGGACATGTTTGGATGACAACAGTAATACACACATCAGTCCTTCTTTCTTCTTTAGCTCTATTTCTTTTTTCTCTTTCTATTCTTTTCCCTTTTTTCTTTTGCTTTTTTCTTTCTCTAAAAGTTTTTCAGGAACCTCAGATTTGGTTATGTATAAAAAATTTATTTTTCTGAATACATACTAAGTAATTGAGTGTTACCAGATAATGTCATTTTGCTGAGTAAACATCCAAAATAATTGCCTTATAAAAAAGCATGGCCTATTTTATTTTCTTAATTAAGTTCTAGCTAATTGAGTGTATATAATTTGACTATCACACTGATACTTTTTTGTATTCAATGAAATATTCTATTGAATGTAGAGAATGTTCTCATTCAGTACAAGATCATTTCCATGTATTCTGCTTTTCTCTTAGAATTGGCACTGTATCATAAGTCCCATGCTCTAAGTCCTGGATCACAGACAGCCTGCCTTGAGTCCCTCATTCCTTCCATGAGATGGTGCTATATAGTATCTGCTGCTTGTCATTTTCATCTTTCCTCACGTGGATATGCAGGAAGTGTGAAAGGCCAAATGCCCATTTGGGCAAATGCTCTATGGTTGTGATCAGGGAGCAAACAACATGGGCATTCCTCAGAAATAACTTGCACCCTGTTAGGGGGAACATGGTTAGTCAAATGGGAAAATTGTGGGGGCTAAATTTAGAATTGAATAGAAAACTTGTAGGCTGAAAAATCCCATTTGGCTCCAGAAACAGACACAACTTTGGGACTCTGAGGGTTTTTTTCTTTTCTTTTCTTTCTTTCCTTTTTATATTTTATTCCCATGGCAGTCTTAGAAGAAGGAACAAGAATGCCTTTCAAGTAGGAATGTTTATTGCCTGCATGATGCAGGCTTCCATTTAGTTAGAAAAACACATTTGTCAATTAACTTTCTCTTGATAAACAATTATTTAATTTAAAAGGATGACTGTTTTTGCAAATTGAAACAAGACACAATCTAGATAGGAGAAAACCTTACTTTTAAAAGAAAGGTTGATTGGTTACCCAAATCTCTAGAAACAGTCTGAATTTTGAGTCATTGCTTTTCATTGCAAAATATTTTAGGGATGTATCTGAAATGCAAAAGCATGAATAATTTCATTTGAAACAGCTAAGGGAAGATGGCAAGCATCCAGTTTAACTCATTTGATGGGTATTGATTTGTCTTTTGGTGAACAAAATACTTTTTGATGACAGAAATTTCCTTTAAAACTGACACCAGATTTTTGTAGGATTAAAGTAAATGCTCCCTTGTTTTCACACTTAACATTTCTCTCTCTCTCTCTCTCTTACTCTCTCTCCACCTTTCCTCACTTTTTCTTTTCTGTTTCCCCTTTATTCCCCTCTCCCCTGTTCTCTAAAATTACTCTCCAGGTTCATGAGGATTATCAAATTTGTCTTTTTCTACTAAAATATGTGAAAGTACAATACAAATCCTTGGAACTCTTGGTCTTGCTATCTTCTAAGAGTATTTCTATAATATGTAGTAGTATTTTAATCGGAGGAAAATTAAGGATAAAATATTCATCTGCATAAAACCATGTTATAAGAATTTATAGTAAATCTTTTCCATGAAAAAATAGGAAACATATACTGATTTTATAATAAATTAAAACTATAGCAATAAAAATAATTAACTGAATTATTAACTTTAAAAGAGCACTTCCTCAAATATTCTTCCCTCCTCGCTCTCTGCTCATTCTGATAAACCTCTTATAAGTGGCATTTACAACTGCTTAGCTTAGTGCTTGCACTGCTAAAGTAGCTAACCACGAGGTAGGATTTTCTCAAGAAAAGCTTATTTCTTGGTCCTGGCATGGGTATGATGGGTATGCAGCTTGACAATGAGGATAGGGTGAGGAAAATACTCAATATTAATAAATTCTTATTTTATTATGAAACAGATGTCTTGCATATTTGGTAGACTAATAGGAAAATATTTTCTACAACTGCATCTACATGACATTGTGATACAAGTCTTTGAAAAGTCAGTGTGCAGTTATAAGCGTGCATGTCTCTGAAAGGCATGCATGTCTACAATGTACACAGTGGAAACAACATTGTATGCCACTCACACTTTCTAACAGAGCATAGTTGGCATGTTTACATCTCTTCTAAAATGCTCTCCAAGCTTTAGGTTTCTAAGCAACCTCACAACACAGGACTTGCCCATAGGTCTTGAAATGCTGAAGGCCACCAGGAACTGCCTTGCTGATACATAAGGAGCAAGTTCTTTAATAAATAACCAAGGCTTCAAAGAAAAGAGAACCTAGTACCAAGCCCCTCATAATGACAAACTGAAGGGGAAATCTGTATAATATCCATCATAATGACAAAGGAACATAACTAGGAAGGTAGGGGAAAGAAGATCCCAAGAGAGTGGAGACAAAGGAACACAATTAATTAGACAAATAAGGCCTCTGTCAAGAAAAACCAGCAAAACTGCAAAAGAAAATCAACAAACCACAATCCAGAACTTCAAAGACTCTATATCAACCACATAGAACTAGGCCAGCCTAATCTCCCCCCATCCTGAAGCTCAGGGCCATTTGTGGAAGAGGGGGCGGTAAGATTGTAAGAGCAAAAGGATGGGAGGAGCAATGATTTGCAAGATTCTCCACACTAGTTAAGGCCGAAGTAATCATAATAGGACTTTGCATGCCCTGCACAATGTCCAACACACTATTGATCTCACAAAGTCTAGCATCAGCTAAAGGCACCAAGATCCTTGGAGGCAAGGGATTGACAGCCACAGTAGTGTTCCTATGCTTAAGGGGAACACGAGAAAGGGTTCAGGGAAATGCCACTGGGTCCTTGTACGTCATCGGAGAGGAGGATCCAGAGGAGAGTTAGGCATACACAATAAAGGACTCTCTGGGAATTAGGGGAGAGGCACTGGGGGATGGGGAGGGAGGGAGGGGGAGCAGGAGGTTCAGGGGGAGGAGGAGGGAGGGAGGGAACTGGTCTACCTATTAAGTTTGTATGAGCGGAAATAATAAAAAATGTATTAAAAAAAAGAGAAAAGCCAGCAAGTATTGAGACATTTGATAGCATCCATGATCCATCTCCTTCCTGTTCGCTGGTGATTGGACTCATTTGAAGTACTGGGCAAGTGTTCTCTGGCTTGGGGGGGGGGGGAAGGTGATTGCCTGGTGGCTGATTCCCTCTTTACTGTGTCTTATTTTTGTTCTCCCCTCTCCTTCGAGCCTTTTCAAATGCTTTAAACAGCTTTCTTCCCTTTGGATAAGAGAGGATCTCAACACCCAGATAGGATGCAGCCTAGTGCAGTGGAAGAACAGTGAAATTGACAACAGCTAACTGGAATTCAGAGTACAAGCGACCTTACAATGTTCACCCAGAACCAGGCCACCCAAATTACTCCCCATTCCAATGTTAGGGAACCTTGGGATAGTAAGACTGTACAAGCCTAAAGATGGGGAGGTCCTCCACAAGATAAGACACTTCACTTAAGATAGGGCTGCTACAGCCAGGAACTCACTGCAATAAGACTTGACTTTATCAGATCCCTACAACGAATGGCATATCAACATGTCCTCGAAGGGTAGAGAGGATCTCAGGAGAAATAATTTCAAGCAGTAAGATCCTCAAGGTTAGGGTGAGACTGGTGAAGGGGAGTGCCTATATCAATGGTCTGCTCAAAGAAGGGCAACTAGGTCTGTCATAGACGTCTGAACCCTCACTAGAGCAAATGATCCAAGGATTAAACTAGGCCCCATAAAAGCTGATGGACAGGAGGGTGGGAGAGGAGGAGTTGGATCCGTGAAGGGAGGGGAAAGGGGACACAGGGAGGAAAGGGAGGAGGGAGAGAAGAAAGAAAGAAACAGAGGGGGTAAAGGTAGTGATACAAACTATGCTTGTTAATTTTATTTAATAATATAATAAAATTATAAGAAGAAATGACAACTATTTCTATGGAGAATTGAGGTAGGATACATAATAAACTTTCTTTAAAAATGGTAGAGATTCATATAGCAGAGATTAGAGTTTGTGTTGTTTCTAAGAGATAATGTCTGAGGACAGGAGGGCAGAATAGAAACTGACAACTGTTGTTCTGATGATAGGGAATTCAGAGTTACTGAATATAATGTCTGAATGACCAGTATGTAACTGGACACCTCTTGCATTACTTGACTGTCCCCAACATTCCACAAATACTGACGTACCTATCAGCACTATGAGTTGTTTTTGTGGAGATGTACCTATGAAGAAGGATTATACTCTATTTATGTAATTATGAAAGAGTGATTGCAGTTGACAGCAATGATCAAAGATATTTGTTTGGGGTCAGAAGAAGATTGGTGGAATCTTCGATACTGAGAGTATTTATTTAGTGGATAACTCATGAACAATGTGAGAAGTACCAAACTCCAATACACTTTTATTAGTGTAATTGAAGATGGTAACTATTAGAAGGGGAGAACATTTATGCCACTTTTTATCAACAATTTTAATAAAATATCCTGTGTTATGTGCTATCGAATGCTCCCAAATTTTTGTTGTTTATGACTACTAAACATGTTATTTCCACATTAAAGAGCTTGTAGTGTGCAGTGTCTGGTTTACACACTTAATCATGACACATCTATGACTTCAATTAAATCCATAGTGATTTTAACATTTTTGATATTTAATCATGTTTTGAATTTTCAGTTTTAAAAGAATGTCATTAGAAACAATTCTCATGTCTAGTAGTAAGCATTGCTGACTCATTCTATTTCCTAGTTCCTCTTCCAGAAGTGACAGAGATGGACTCTGCACTTTTTCACTGATGCTTTTATATTGCATATCATATCAGACAAATTGAATGCATTATATAGTCTCACTTTATATTTTTAATATATGTATGTGTATATGCACAAGATTGCTTTAACATTAAATATTTGGCATTCTTCAAAAAGTTGCAGCCTCTGACTTTCAAATTCTATACATTTTTTTTCTTTTTCCAATTTTTATCTTTTCCACTTTTTCAAATATGTTGAGTATTCATCCTAGCTTCCCTCCTTCCCCCCTCCTTATCATCCCCTCCCTTCTCCTCATCATTCCCTCCTACTCTCTCCTACCCTTCCACTTGTGTGCTTCTATGGACTCCAAGGTTCACTCTGGTTTGTCTACTCCTGTAGGGGCCCAAGCCTCCATAACATATCAAATTACCTCTCTTTATGCCAGCTACCCTACTGATATGTGCATTCTTTTCACTCATCCAGCTTTAGACCCAAAGATTTCCACTATAAGTGCCCATTCAATAAGTATAACAATAGGTGCCTACATAGCAGTTTGATGTACTGTCTTCTTACCTATAGGTTTATTAGCTATCTTCCCTATTGATCTATTTCTTTCCCTTTTTGAGGGGTTTGTTCTAGTCAACAGTAACAAGGATTTGTACCATTGTGATAAGCAGGTCTTGGGTCCAGTCAAAAAGCTGATGGTTGTCTCCTTGATATTCATGCCACTATTATAATGGTAGTCACCTGTTGCCATGGTGATTTATATTGCAACTTAACAGATCTCATGGCATTGATTGGGCTGGTAATATTTCTCTCCCCCAGCAGCATCTACAGTATTTCTTGCTACTGTGTAATCTATCCAGCAAGGAGAAAGTCCTCAGAACAGTTCAGTTGATATCTTTTGCCTATGTCCTGTGATCCATTTGTGTTGCATCTTCAGTAATAGGGTCTTACTGATAATTTTTGGAGATTAACCAAGAGCAATGGCAAAAGCCTATACTATTTGGCGACCTTAAAACTCTCTGACCAACATTTTATCAGGAAATGCCACATTTTTGTTACTTCTAGCAAAATTTTGTCCCCAAATTCTAAGCAGATCAGTTCTAGGCATTTGCTCCTCAGCATAGGGACTGCCTATTCTTGTTCCTTTTTTTTAAAGACTTTTATTTGGCATGTTACTGTCTTAGAATGTTCTTTTGGGGTTACTTCCCACAATCTTTGGATTTGTCTATAGTCCTTCTGTTCCTCCTATCTCTCATGTCCTTCTCATCTCTCATCCCCTTATCCCCTGCTATGTATTCCTTCCCTCACTGGAATCCTAAATCTCCCCTTTAAAAGGTTTCACCTATCTCTCCCTGGGATCCTGGGATCCTAAATCTCCTCTTTAAAAGGTTTCACCTATCTCTCCCTTCCCATCTTCCCATTTATTAGGATGTGAGTGGCCCAGCAGTAGGCAATTCAAGTAAGGAAGCTCCCCTTCTTCTTGATTGGTCTTATCTCAAATATTCTTTCAATCTCTTGAGAGTCTCTCTTCCTTGATTATGTGCTGATAAATCAGCTATTGTGGAGGTCTGATGGAGGTAGACATTTCTGCATTGACCTCTTGGATATTATAGCTTTGACATGAAAGGAAACTACTCTCTGATAGTGCCTATCTCCACCCTCAGATTTTATGTTCTTATCATCCTTGATTCAGCATGGGATGGGGGTGATTTATATGTTCTGATTAGGAGTGATCTGTCCACAGTTGCTTTAACTTTTCTCTTTGGTCTGCTGTGGTTCTGGGTCTTACTCATCTGCCTCTTTCTCCTGAATGCTGGGATTACACGTGCGTGTAAGTACTCCAAGAGGTAGTGCATATGTGAAGACTTTGCTAGTAATAGCCACTAAGCAGTAGAGGACTCCTACAAGGTATGAATAATGGGTGTTTCCAATGATTAGTATCTTCTCTGAACCTAATGATAGACATTGAGTCAGAAACATGAGCTGATTCAGCATCATCCACACTAAGCCATTCACAAGTTCCAGACCAAGTTATCTCAGATGAAGAACAAGTCAAATGAGGCCACAGCACCAACTTTGGGTTATGAAAAACCTGCCTATCTATTTAATTAAAATTGCTTTATGGTTTCTAATCCAATTTTACTTTTTGGAGTCATAATATATTATTAAAACCTGCTAATTGTATTTCAACAAGGACTTTCCTTGTTCTAAAGAAATAACTTAAGCACCAAGGCATTTGGATAGGTATTAGATTATTTCCATTATTCAAATTGAGAATAAATGGGTTTACGAAAGATAATTGTCTGATAATGTGGTAGCGAATGGAAATTTAATTAAAGAAAATTAAATTTATATCCTCAAATACTGCAAGAAAGGAATTGGTAAGTAAATTGCTATTTCAAGTTGGGAATGATACTAAATATAGTGCTTTATCTTTTCAGCAATATCGTTCCTCTAGAAAGCTTCTTAATTATAGGTAATTATACTTTTAGATATAGTCTTGCAACCAATGTATCTAATTGTAATAGACTGAAATGTGGGTAAGGATTGTGTCTAAAAATGCTTGTGTGTATTCCAAGGAAGAGACTATCTTAGATCATTGGTAAAAATCAGGTTTCTCTGAGAGACTGTTGAGGGTTAATGCTCAGTGATATGCCCAATGTTATAAGATTCATGATCCAGCTAGTACTCAGGCACGTGCCATCAAAGACAATCCAGATGAAACTCAGTGGGCCACACACATGAAAAGACAAGAATATAGGGGGGAAACTAAAGGATGAAAAAATTTTGTGATGGAGGAAGGGGAATGGGATTGGGGATCAAAGATTTATAGTAAAAAATACTATAAATTTGCTGCATTCATGTATGAAAATTGAAAATCATAAAACTTGACCTTATGACAAAACAACAGAAAATAGTTGTTGCAGTTTGCCTGTATGTTTGCTGATAGAGGACCATCAAACAGCTTCAGGGAACAAAGAGTTTATTTTCTTACAAAATCTGGTTACAGTTCTCAGGCCAGCTTGATGGGAAAGCATGTACCAATACCAGGGCCGAGGGAACTGGCCACACCATCACCATATAACAGCTGAGAGAGGGACAGTCCTTACTTGCCAGACCAGCATATCTGGCCAAGTGTATAGAAAGATGCCAACTTTGTCAATCAGCTCTCTGTGATTTATTCCAGGGCCTAGTCCCACCCACCATGGGCTGGACCTTCCCCATCAGCTAGACAATCTCTTGCGGGTTTGCTCTGGGCTTAACTCAACCATTAATTCTCTGCTAATGTGCCCAAAGCTCAAACTCTCAATAGTTAAGTTGACACCTGTGCTTAACTATGACAACAGCATTAAGGGATTTTTCATGTAGAACTTTCATCAAAACTTCTACAGGAGCATGTCGGGTCAATTAGTTCAAAAAGTATTCTTCATTAATTACTTATAGATTGCAACTAAAACATGCTTTACTAGTTACAAGTAAGATGAATTATATAGCAAACTGCTCATGCAGATTCATACTTGCTTGATTGGCACCATCTGAGTTTTTAATTATGATTACATTGATTTTTTTATAACCATGTAATTGACTTTAAGGATAATAAAATGATTTAATAAAAGAGCTAATGCTTTTTTTGTAGCCTTACTTGAAGGAAACCTAAGAAAATCATAAAATCATTGTTCACACACTAGGTCATGCACTTGGAGTGGGAAACATGTATTAGGGTCTGGCAATCATCAAACAAAGAGGCTTGGGAAGTGACAATAGAGGAGAATAGATTTAAACCCAAAAATTGTTGTGTTCCATAGTAACTTCAGTAGATAGCATTTGCTATTATGTGTTTTCTGATGTTTTAAAAATAATTTTTATTATATTTTATGTATTTATTTATGAGAGAGAGAGAGAATGTTATGACCCATCATAAGCGATGAGGGGAGGTCTTTTGGAAGTTGGTTCTCTCCTACCATGTGAGCTTCTGGAGATCAAATTCAGTGCACTATATTTGTGAGCAGTCAGCTTTAACTTCTGAGTTACATTGCTGGTCCAGATTCTCAACATGGCCCCTGTAGTGCTGGTGCTTGGGTGCCTAAGGAGAGTATCTGTGGCAGCTATGAAAGCTAGAGATGAACCTCAGTGTGCACACTCACAAATACAAAGACTTGTTTCACTTAAGGGCTTCTAATGCTGAATATCTGGACTGACAGTGACAGTGACTTACTGTATCCTGGACTTGAAATTATACCTTAAAGTTATCAGACTTATAATTGGTGGCAAATTAATTATGATTATATACCATTAGCATTGAAAAGGGCAGGGAATCCAAGTTGAATAGAATTAACGTTAATGTTAGATTCACATTTTTCTGTCCTGTTTGCAAGACCAAAGCCAATTCCTATATTGAATGACATTTTTTTCATAGTCATATGCTGATTTGCAATGTTGCTTTAGTCCTGCCACCTACTGTACAGAATAGGTGTGATCATGCGTGCAGGACCTTGCAATACACAGCCCTTTCACTTCATAGAATCCAGAAGCTGAAGTCTTCTAACTAGAACCATCAATCTTTTAAGGTACAACTAATGAACCAAATTACAATTACTACTTGCCATCCTATAAGGTACACATCATATAAGGTAAACATCATACATTTTCACCTTTAAGTGAGATAGAGTATTTTGTATTTTGGTATGTATGCTAAGGACATGAAGTAGAGATACCACCCTAGTCATCACTCCTTGCATTTTTGCTTTTTTTTCCCTCCAACAGTTTGGCTGTATAAATGTTTAAGCTCTCCAAGTTTTGGTTCTATAAATCCAAGTTCTCAAAAGAACACTTCCTCCATGTCAGTACCCAGCCTAGTGGAGGTGTTGGCCATGGCTGGTGATGGTAAGGGATGGAGTTCACAAACAGGACTCAGACTTCTATGCTCCTTTAAGGACAATCATCACAGAAAAGTTATAGTTCCTCATGCCTGCTATTGTAATAAATGCTCAGGAGAATAAGAGTTGTAAAAAGCTGGAAATGAGTGGAAGAACATTTCTGTATGAAGCACATGATTCTAAGCAATATAAGAATTCATTACAAATACTTTGCTATATTGGCCTGGTCTCTTTCAGCAATGTAACAGTTCATTATTTTAGCTAGCTTAAGTTTAAAGGTGCTAACCTGAGGGCCCATAGTTGCTATTCTGATATTTACTGATATTTACTTCAGCTGAAAGAAAACGCTCCTCCAAAAATTTATGTCCTCTGTGGTATTATCTTCTATCCAATAAAAATCCCAGACAGAGAAACAATGGCTTTATAGCCTTGTCTCCTTCAGAAACATCAAGATTTGATTCCAACTTCGGAGCTCTCCCCTCCAAAGACATGACTTACATATCAGAAAAATGAAGAACAGTGTAACTTCTTCCTTATTCTCATATTCTTATAGGTAATGCTCCTAAAAGCAATCTTTCATTTAAATCAATATCTAATTCAAAAAGCCCTCTAATAAATTATTTTATTTGCCCAGGAAGTTATTTGAAGGAAGCAGTTTTGCACAAGGATGAAAAAAGAAAACACAACACGAAATTGACTAAAAGGGTGGGCCATCTCACACACTCTGTATAAGAAAACATATGCTTGGCATGTATCTGTGAGAATACGAAGATATGCTGATAATACTGTTTTAGCCTCTTTGCACAAATATCTGTCCAACACAAACTGGGGGAAAGAGTTTATTCCAACTCCCAATTCCAGGTTACAGTCCATCATGGAAGGGAAATCTTAACAGGTTCTGTGGAAACTGGCCACATTACATCCACAATCAAGAAGCAGAGGGAATGAAAGCATGCAGCAAGACTGATTGCTAGCCTATGTTCAGATTACTCTCTGCATCTTTATCCACTAGTTCAGAAAATGGTCTGACCCACAATGGGCTGGGTATTACCATAGCAATTAGGTGATTGAGACAATCTCCTGCAGATCTGCCCAATGACCAACCTTAATCTAGTGAGATCTGCCTCCTAGGTGTTAGGGTTACAATACTCACTATCACAAATATATACATATTCTATACACATGTATGTATTTTGTCAGTGGAAGAGCAATACTTTTTCCATTTTTCTAAATCCTAGGTGAAAATGCAACATTTTTAAAAAAATACTATAAGTTTTATAAATATACAGTGCTGAAAAGACAGGTCATTCTGAAGCAAGAGAATGGCATGACAAATATTTTTAATTTATGACAGTTTCTCACCATGTTTATAATGTGCTATTTCAATTATTTGCTGATCAAATTTGGTCAGGCAAATTTTAGCTTGTAATTAATAAAATGAGGACAGATTTGATCTCTTTGGTCAAATTGTTACTTATTTACACCAACCTAAGGAACAAACTATTGAAGTTACAGGATTAGATTTGCTTTCATAACCAAAAGGTACCAACTAAATGAGCAAAACTTTAAAATTATAGGATTCTGTGATTTAAATATGAAATATCTCTTGTAGGCTCATGTATTTGAGCAGGTGTGTAGCACCTTTGTTTTGGGAGATGGAGATCAAGATCTATAACTCTTTGAGAGGCTGATGACAACTAATACTGATGGAGATGAAAATGAGAATGCTTTCCTCAGTAGTATACCCACTGATCTATGACTGCTGGCGCATAACATGTCAGGCATATTCTATCAAAGACAAACTGGATGAATCACAGTGAACTGTACCAGTAAGAAGTTTTGAAAATAGGAAGAAATGTAGCAGAGGACAGGAGATGAAGGAGTATAAGAAGAAAAGAAGAGGGTTGGAACTTGGATTAAGGGGTGAAAATTGAAAACATTTATTCACTAAATTAATGTCTTCAGCACTAAAAAATAAAAGAATGGAAAAGCAAAACAAAAAAGCAGTTGTCAGCATACTTGTGGCAACTCCTGGGACTTCACTGTACTATGAAACTGAGACCCAAAGAACTTAAGGAAGTGTACCATTAAGATGCAGTTGGGAAATGAGTTTCTAGTCACACCAATGAAGACATATTTATTCAAGGCAAATCCTTAGTAGACCTATTGGAGATTATCTAATTGGTGTGTAAAGACCTGTTCAGAGTGAGTAGGACCATTAGCTAGTTGGGTAGCTAACATTGAGAGAGCAGGTTCAGAATTTTGGCAGATTGGTAAGCATGAAAGGGTGACCTACTTTCTTTCTGTGGCCATGGTGTGGCTAGTTTCTTCAGTTCCTGATGTTGCTATGCCCCTCCCCCCCATCATCATGATGAATCGTTACCTAAAATCTTAAGATGGAATAAAACTCTCTGTTCTCTTAAATTGTTTATGACACTACATCAGAAATAGAAGAGTAACAGGAACAAGCATTTAGACTGTTTCTATGTCTTAGGTATTGTGAACGGTGCTACAAAACATGTGGATGAAAAAACAAGTTCTGTGATAATCAATTATTTTTTCTGTGTAAATGGAAGATTATTGTATGCATGCATGAAAATGTCAACAAATAAAATTCATTAATAAATGAAAGTTTCAAAAATATCAGCAACTCTCATAATGTGAAGAAACAAACTATACTATCCTTACTTCCTCAAGGTGTTATGATAATGGGTACTGTTTGGTTGTGGTAATGTATTGTTATGAATCACAATAGTCTTAATCATTTGAAAAAAGTCAATAATCTAAAACAAAACAGACCAAATTGGACAAACAAATCTTACACAATTGGAAAATTTGAAAGTTAAGTAGTTTTTTACCAAATCTTGTTTGATGTTATGTCTCTATGCATGCTTAAATCTATTTCTATGCTTCAATGTGTTCCACTAGTCTTTTGTTGATCATTTTAATATCATGTGCAGCAAATGTACTAAAAGTAAGCAGTTTGCTTCCAATCATTTCCATAGTGTTGACTTCATTTTCTTAAATTTCCAAAATTTAAAACAAGTTCATCTTTGTCCCAGTTATGTGAAATATCAGTGCTCATTAAAATGTTAGTAAAACTTGAGCTTATCTTTAACCCAGATAACCACAAAAGTCTCTGTCTCTCTATTATACCAAATCTTGTTTATGAGATTCCTGTGTCTTTGTCAAATGAAACATTATCCATTCTTTCCACTACCCTTGCAAATTAGAAGAGTTGAATGTGGGTGATTTTAGAATGGCATACCAGGTCTCCCTCTAACTTGCCTTTCTTCCTCTTTTATGAGTCCCATTTGTCCATTTAAGACCCTTTGCCCACACAGTGTTCCAACGATGACAAGTTTTGTTATTAAGTGAATCAACTAATTCATTAATCTAGCTACTTGCCCGCCCTACTAGCCTATAAATCCATCATCACACTGAGCAGATTAAAAACAAAACAAAAGCTCAGAATGAGAAAAAGAATAAGAAACTATAGGAATGTCTGAAGAGGATAGAAACTCTAAGAACAGTTTCCTGCAAGCCTACATCTTTAAGAGGATTACCCCTGCAGGGGCATTGCTGACTTTTTCCAGAGTAAGCAGTTGTGGGGCAGTTTGGGCTCACCTTGTAACCTCTGGCTTTATTAAGAGCTCTGCACCCTGGGTGGAGAAATGGCTGAGCTGGTTGGCACCTAAGAAGAGCTTTATTAGAGTGGGATGAGAGGAAACATGTACAGCCTCCTCAAAATGTTTTCTGTTAGCTGTTGTTCTTTAAAAAAATCATGAAAATAAAATTTACATCTGATAAAATATAAAGATCTTAAAGTTGCATGTTGATAAATTTTGGCAAGTAAAACCATCACAATCGTAGTATCACATTTTCATCATTTCAGAATTTTCTTTATTTATCCTTATCCCAAATCCAGACAATCATTGATTTGATTTTCAATATCATGGGTCAGTTTATTTATTCTTGGGACTTTCTATGAATGCTATGGTCTAGGATACACTCTTCATGTCTATTTTCTCCTGCTTGATGTTTTGAGATTTATGCCTATAGTTGCATGTTTCAGACTTTCACTTTTTCATATTTCAATTTTTTAAGTGCTGAATATTATTTATCTGCATGGCACAATTTGTGTAGTTTCTCCCCTGTATTTTGAATATTGTCTATTTTTCAAGGATTTTTAAAATTACAAATCAAGCTACTGTGACTAAATCAATATAATTATTAAGGAGACATGTTTGCAAATTTTGTGATAAAAATCTAAGAATGTGACTATTGGATCATTTGGTATATATAATTGAAAAAGTAATTTTTAATTCATTTTACTAAGTGGTTGCTTACTTAAAAATCTCCTTGCAGTGATAAAATACCTGTTAAGTAGCAAACTTAAGGAAGAAAGGTTTCTTTGTCTCAGAAATTTAGGTTGCAGTCCATCATGGTAGAGAAGTCACAGCAATAGGAGCTTGAGGGAGCTGACAACAGTAAAGAGTGCAACACAAGAACTGAGGTATACAAGCTTGCTTGCTAATGCTTGGATGGTTATTTGCACTTTCCAAGTAGAGGATTCTAAACTCAGGGAAGCATAATGTGTATTCTTAGATTGGATCTTTTCACATCAATTAATGCAATAATTATGCACAGAGGTCAAGCTTAATCTAAAGAATTCCGTTTAGGTGTTTCCACAGACACACGTCTCAGGTGTCAAGTCGACAATACTAGCCATTAGAATGGTTACGAACATTTTTATGTCTACTATAAATGGGTCAGAATATAGGTGTACATATTGAATTAAATATGGTAATTCCTTTTATTTATCAATATAATAACATTGACATACCTTGAATGTTAAATGGACCTTTCAATTTTGGAATAAATATCACTTATTTGTTTAATAAAAACTAATAGTTTTCTTCTCCAGTAATGTATTTGGTTTATTTTGACCATGTAAGATGATAAAGTGACATAGAAAGTTTTTATTTCTCCTTCATTCTTTAAAATAACTTGTGAAGGAATGGTATCATGTATACCTTTGCAGGCCAATAGGATTCATAAATGTTGCTATATGTATTATTTACTTATGAATCCAGTTTCTATGTTATTGGATAATGATAATTTCCTAATTTTTTTCTGAGATTTTAGATTTTCAAAGAAGAGTGTTATTCCACTTGACTAAATCTATTATAAAAAAAGATAATCATAACAATCTCTTAATATTCTTTTAATGTATAAGGGTCATGGTGATGTTGTCTCTCTTCATTCCTAGCATTGATAATCAGAGCATCTCTGTTTTGTTCAGCAAATCTCCCTAGAAGTATAACTAAAATGTCTTTGACGATGAGTAACTATCATGAGGTTATGGCATATAACCAAAATCAATGTTGGTAGCCTTTATAGTTTGTAGAACATTCTTGGTTAATAATTCTTAGGAAGATAGTCCATCTCTGGAACTGGGATTTTTTTCATCCAACAACCTTATGGTTACTTGGGAGTATGTTTTCCCCTCACGTACACAGGATATCTTTTAAAAAATTCTCTTTGACTGTCATTTTTCTAGCTTCCTTTCCAAATCTGTCAAGGTTCAGCATTCTATCTTGCATGAAATAAAATATTTGCAGGAAAGATTTTCTGAGGGCTCCCCATCATACCCTTGAAGCAAATGTTAATGGTTTTGTGATTCATAGACATTAGAATACTTGAAAAAGTTATCAGGCTTCTATTTAGTGTGAAAAGATCTCAGCAAGTGTTCTATCAAAACATCAGTGTTGGGTGGAGGAGTGTGGATGGAAGACACTATTGAATTCAGCTCTCTACAATCCATGCCACAGAAAGTAACCTACATCTGGTACTGAGCAGAGGACAATAACTTCAGGAGGCCACAGTCCCCAGGAATGAAACTACTGCTGCTCCCATTTTATTAAATACACATGAAGTGCCAGGATTGCAGTAATCCTTGACCTTGAGTCAACCTGGCTTCCTATTCCCTGAGTACTCCTGCGGGACTGCTGCACATTTCCCAGTGGTTCCATGGAGCCAGCATTTGCTGTTTTCCATGGCTTGTGGGATAAGAAGAATCAAAGCCTAGCTTTGTCCTGTTGAGCATCTCCCAATTGTGATAGGCTTTGGATCAAAGCAACGACCACTACCTTCCATTGGTACCACCAGATAGCAGAAAAATCCAAGGGGTATGTAAAAACTTTCCACCCCAATATGCTTTGTTTCAGGGACAAAGTGCATGAAGTATACTTTTGAAGGAGCTATGCATCCCTTCAAGAAGGTTAATCTTTCCCATCTGTACTGCCCTATTCTCCACTACTTTTTCCTGTCATTTAATAAATTGTTGGTTGGGTTATAAAGCCGTTTAGAAGTTCACCAGAAGCTCTACCATTTTTACCTCCTAGGAATTCTGACACAATGTATAATTTGTCACATTTGCTTTCTAGTTACATAATAGATCATTTGTTTTTCTTCACCTTTTCTCATCTCTTTAATGTCCCAGTACTTTATGAAGCCAATTTATATAGCAGTATAAATCTTTTCGATCTACTATATAAAGGTCACATTTCATCAAGACACTTAGCAAAGTTGCTGAAGCCCCTCAACGTTTCTGAAGTTCCTGCTGAATTAGCTTCTTTTCTAACCTGTTATGAACATGATCCTGTTAGGCACAAGAACAATGCATCTCCAGCACTTCCTCTTCTATTCTCAGTTCTCTTAGTGATGTCTGCCTTTCCTCTACCATCTTCTAGGACCTGGTATTTTTATAGGGACTATCTCCAATGAAAACAAATGACCAAAGGGCTCCATGAACCACTCAGCAGGTACTAATTTCCCTTTCATTGCTTCAGGTTATGAATTTTTTTTTTAATCAAAGGACAGAGAACTGTTTTACTCAGTCTTTCTACTTCCATAGTATTCAAACTGACCCTGTCTGCCCTATGTCTTACTGCCCAAGTCAGGCTGTGAAGAGTCTTTCATCCGTCATTTTAAAGTGTCAACTGAAGCAATTCAGACAGCATTCCCTGGTTATCATAGCTTCCTGTGTTAATTCATTGTTAATACCTCCACCGACATGGTGAATTTTGCTTTCCTCTGTGTTAATTGTTGGAGCTGAGGGGTATCTTTTAACACTTGCATCTAATTTTCTCAGTCCTGTCTGATTCTTACCATAGGTGAGACTTCTACAAAGGATGAGGCACTCATGTCAACACTACTCAGAAAACTACAGGAAAACTGAGAAATGTATATGGCTCATCAACTTTATAAACTTTTACTACAAGCATTTGCTAAACAGCTTTTATGTTTCATAAACAGTTAATAGCTAAGAAAACTCTTACACTCTCGTTCCTTTTCCTTCTGCAATATATAAGGCATGATAATTCCTCAGCTTCATAATTCTTAGTCTGTTTTCCCTACATTTTCTATTCAATCAGAGGCTAACATGGAAGACAGCAATGGCATGTCTTTTTGCCAATGTAATTCTTACCTTACATGAACAAGCTTTTTCTGGGAAGACAGCTGAACCTGAGTGTGGTGTATCTTTTCTCTCACAACAAAGGCCATGCAATTGTTTTCACAGTCTGTTTATGAATCTTACACTTGTTTGTTACTTTCAGGGAGTCACAGAATAATATATTTCATGAGCAAAATTAGCAATATTGGAATTGCTTCATGATATTTCACTTTCAAAAAGATCAGCCTTTGTTTTGTGTCTTATCACCCATTGCAGAGACCATGTGCATGTTATGTTCCTCTCAGACTCATTTTTGATTCTACTGGTTCTGTTTAAATACCAATTATGTTGCATGGCCTTTCTTGGGAAGACAGAATAGATATCTATTTGATACAGATATGACAAAGACAATATATCAGAGAAATGATTTTATTCAGCTCTCTCTCAAATCAGTTTGCTTACAGGTAGTTCTTACAGGAGCATGGGTGGCAGGAAGGACTTACAACACTGGAAATTGTGTGTGAAGAGTCAAATGAGCTGGATGGCTTCATGCTCTTGATCACTTAAAAACCAATTTGCTTTAAGCTTTAAGGTTTATTTTATCTTGTATCCCTTTAACCCCTCCTACTTTATATAGTTCATGTTTACATATTATATGTTTCCCAACCATCCAATTTCAGTGTGCATATGCTTACTGCAAGTCCTTCATAACAGTACTGAGCTGAGTGTGTTGTACTTTCTGCTCTGCTATTGGCCTTTCTCTAAAAGACTTAAGTTGCTTTCAGTTCAGGTAATAATAGCAAGTTTAAGCTAAGACTTTTCATTCTGTCACTTTTTTTTCTCTCCATTCCTCTGCTTCTCTTTCTCTGCCCTCCATGAGTTACATGAAAACATTACATGGTTTTCTATTAACCTATCACAGTACATTTGAGTAAGTCTCTTGATGTAGTTTTTGTTGACTATTCTGGGAATTGCAATCTGTCTATGCTGATATATCACTGTTTTCAAGTACTATAATTTCATTCTTAAAATAAGTAAATTTTGGGGCTGGAGAGGTGGCTCAGTGGTTAAGCCTCTGCCTTGCAGGCAGAAGGTCCTGAGTTCAGATCCTAGACCCCACATATAGATGCCAGGCGGAAGCGGGGGCGGCCTGCATTTCTGGTCCTGGTAAGGCAGGGCCTGTGAATCCCGGGGCAGAGTAAACAAGGAGGAGGTGGAGGCGTCCATGGTGGTTCCTGAATTCGTCTGTGGTTCTACACACACACATACATACACACACACACATACATATATACATGTGCACACATGCGTGCACACACACACGCACAATTGAATAACTAATTAAAAATTTTAAAAATAAGTAAATTTCATTTGGATTGCTTTCAAAATTTTAGCTTCATCCTTATATATAGGCAATTCAGTGAGGATTTCTCTGAGAACGGTTTATCTTGCTCAGAATTCACTGTCTCTTTAGCCTGTTACTACTGAGCCTGTCAGTTTCACAGTAATGTTACTGCAGTTTATAAAGTACATGCTTTCCTTTTTCTTCTTCCTTATGCCTTCTGTTTCATACTCAAGTTTTCTAGCTTTCCACTTGTTTCATAGAGCACTACAGTGGATTGCTTTGGTATTCTTATGATCACTGGTTAAAGCTACCTGTACTAACTTCAGTACCAAGAGTTGGTACCAGCTGATTGGTCTTCATTTTTCATTTGAGATTTTCTCAGTACAACTAAATTAGTTTTTATTGTATTATTGATGTTTACTCTATGATGTTATGGGCGCTGTCTCTTGACTGGGGTTCAAAAACTTTAGTGTCAACTTTCTGTTTAGTGTGGAGATATCCTTGCCAGTCCTGAGGTACCTGCTCTTCCCCCACTTGTTTAGCATTGTTTCTTCAGTTGCTTTGTGCACCATTCTCTAGATATATAATTGTTCTGATTGAGGAGAAGCAAGCAGTATGATTTCCTAGTAAATTTTCCATACCAGAAATTGTAGACTACACTTAGATATTCTGTGATTTAATAGTCCACAAGCAATTTCAAATTTCAGCCAAACGTCTCATTAATTTAACACAAATAACATGCTTAAAGTAAATGTTAAATCAAATAAATTTTAGCTATGGCCAGTGTGTACAATGATATCCCTGAACTGTCCACAAGAGCTTGCTCTCTTCTCACTAATTTGCTCACATGTTTTAATGTTTTAGGCAAATATAATAACTTCTCCTGCAACAGTGGGAAAGAAATACAAATGTCTCCCTAATTAACCATTGTTCCTATTTAATCCTTCAAGAATTGAAGGTTCATATGATGATTGAAAACACCATGTTCTGATGAAAAGTGCTAGACAAGGTCAGTTAAGATGGACAAAGTAAGTTAAAATGTTTTCAACGCCATTTTTATTAGATATTTAAACATGAAATCTAAGAACAATAGCATTATTTTCTCATGAACAGAGTGTATATTTTGAGGAGGCATATATCAGGTTTCAAAAGTACTATATACCTAAGAAGAGGTGTGCTTTTTTTTTTTTAGAGACATACATATAATGACATGTGTCTATGGTCAAAGAAATACCATACCACACATAATATGAGTAAAACAAATCAATTTATATTGTTTGATATTATAATATTATTTTTACAATAGCAGTCAATGATTTACATTAATGGGGCTTATATGACTAATGACAAAGCCCAATAAAATGAAATATGAAAAATAAGTTAAAATAACTTTACAAGTTGTATTTGTATGTAAAATGCATTCAAGGTATAGGTTATTTCTTTAATACTTTGAAACATTTATTTATAGTCTCTGTTTCACTAAGGGAATCTGAATCAGAAGAAAATGAGAGTTTTAATGAAAGCAATATAAGTAGTATTGCTAATTTAATTATTTATATCATTTCTAACCTTAACATAAACTACAAAAGACAAATATTCATTATCCCAGTTTATACCTGATTATATTGTTGGCAGACTATAAAAGTCATGCATGTAGTCAAAGGAAAGCAACAGAGTAAAATATTTTAGGATTTCCTATTATTAAGTCAGTTATTTTATTTCAATAATCCTGTCTATAAGGTCACTAAAAGGCTATTTTTTGAGACAGAAATTCAGATGTTTGAAAAATTGGCAAAGCTAAACAACCAAAATTTTTAACATTTTGATCACTATTTATTAACATTTGTATTTATTTATTTATGAGAGAGAGAGAGAGTGAGAGAGAGAGAGAGAGAGAGAGAGAGAGAGAGAGAGAGAAAACACAGGCATGCATGACACAGGGTGTGTGGAGATAGGAGCTGGAGGTCAGAGAACTTTCCACAGTCAGTTTTCTTCCTTTGCTGTGTGGATTCCAAGGATTAAACTCAGTTTTCTAAGCTTGCATGAAGAGGATTTTTGGTTTTTATTCTTTCAAAGTTTCATCCCATCCGCACTGCTCCCACCTCCTCAATCAGTCTTCCACTTGCTTAAGTATTTGTTTGTGCTGCCCGCTTGAGCTTCATCAGGGTTGTCTGCATTAGCATGTGCTTGGGCATTGGATGGAACTTGGATGATATTGCAGGGGCTATGCTGCATTAGCCTGAATATCTTTTGAATGAAAAATAATTGCTGATAGTTTGGAGACTTAGAATAAATGACCCTTGATGGATCCTGCTGAGAAACAGATTAACTGTCCAATATCTAATAATAGTATTTAAAGACCAATCAGTGGAGTTTCATAAGGCACAAGGTATTGCGTACACTCAGCTGCTTCAAAGATGATCAAGGCACAAGAAAGGATTTGGTGAAAGTCACAATCAGTACAGCATGGTCTTTCCACCTGAGCACGGCTCTTAGGGCCTTCTTCCCTGCTTTTAGAAATAGGCAGAGATGACTGAATACTCCTAAAAAATATCAAAAATGTCTTTTAAATTCTGAAAATATCTTGAGGCTTCTTTAGCAATAAGTATTTGTCACAAATTATAGAAATATGCATCTGCTACTTATCATTTGAAAATGGTAGCAAGGGCAGCAACTGACAACACAAGAACACCAAAGCAGTAATCCATTCCCTTCAACAAACAGCTGCTCAAGGGCAGATGGAAGGGGCAGTTGTGCTGCATGCAGGTGATTACGGCCCAGCCTGCAAGCCACCAGGCTGTTTTTCTCCTCACCAGAACTGTCCATTAACTTCCCTGAGAGCCAAAAGCAAAAGGAGAGGAATTTATGGAGTCGCTAGCCCATATGGCTGGTAGTGAGTTAATCTCTTTCTGAGCAGCAGGTAGCACCAGCCAGTCTGTCTGTTGGGGCTGTTCGTAACCCAGGGGCAGATCACAGAACAGCAGGGAAGGGGATCAACTCAGGCTGCAAATGCAGTCAGGAATGTGGCAGGAAATTATTTCTGAAAACACACCTCGAAGCATAAGGGCAGCCATCAGATGCTGCATGGCAATCATCTGCACTTAACTCTGGTAATTACACAGACCTACGCAGGAAGAGGAGTTTAACACACAGACATGTCATTGTTGTGAGATTTCCTGTCATATAGCATCTTCCATCAAATAATTATTTCAAGTGTACCTTAAATGAGATATGGAGACAGAGAGAATTTAAAAGTATGAAGAGGATAAATCGCTCCAGGTTGATTATGTTAGTTAAGAACATGGCCTCTTCAAAAGGATGGTAAAATTAACTGTTTTGATATGCAAACAAGAAGAAATTAGGGTTAGATAATAGTTCCTTCAACAAAATAGCCAACTAGAAAAAGTCAGAAATATCTTGAGAATAGCTTAAAAGAACTAAGGTACAATCATGGGAACAATTAAATACTAAATATTAAAGAACTGGAGCTAAAAGTATGATTATTAGATGATGGTTCTTATACTTTCCTTTCTTTCTTTATGTTTCATCCAAGTGTTATGTTATCTATCTATCTATCTTTCTATCTATCTATCTATCTATCTATCTGTCTGTCTGTCTGTCTGTCTGTCTGTCTGTCTGTCTGTCTGTCTATCTATCTATATCTATTTATGACCTCTGTTATTCATACATCTATATATCCTCTATCTATCCATTTATCTGTCTGTCCATAACATCTACCTATCTATCATCTATATACTAAGTATCTATCAATCTATCTTTCATATATTTATCTTCTAAGTATCTATATCTACCTGTCTACTATATACATCTATCCATCTATCAATCATCCAGTGATCTATTAAGCATCTATCTTACCTTCAATCATCTCTCTATCTGCCATCATATATCATCTTTCTATTGTAATTTGAGGTCTAACATTAAGATTTGGGATATTCTTGTTTTCACAGGATTAAAGCTAAAGTACTTACAAAATGAAGCAGACTAAAAATATGCTTACTCACAAAAATAAGGCAACCAACTTTCCTAGACTTACTTACATTAAAACAGTCAGAACATTGTTTACATTCTTTAAATATTGAAAAGAAAGTTCAAAGAGACAAAAGTCCAATGAGGAAAGAAAGTTGAATTAAAGGACTCTCCCCTGCTCTCAAACCCACATCTCTTAGATGATTTAAATGTTTGTTGTATTCACTTTCACTTGTCCGCTTGAGGGACCACGTTCCCATGAGTGTTTAGGATTTGGATTCAGGTTTGGAACACGGAGCTCAGGACATAGAGAAGGAATATTTACTTTTGGAGAGAAGGATTTGAGTACCGTATAAGCATAATGTTCTCAAGAAGTACTGGAAATTACACAAAGACATAATGGAGACACCATTAGTCATCATATATACACAGAGGGAAAAGTAAGAAAATCCTTCCACAATTGTTCCACAGACTTTTCTAGTATGAATGCTTGAACTAGGAAAAAATGTAATCAGGAAAGATCAAATCTATGGCCCAGGACAAGCCAAGTCATGTCTCTTTCTGAGAACCTCACTATTCAACTTCAGTGGCTCTGTTTAGTTGGGAAATTATGACTACCATTCTAAGTCAAAGATGTTCACTCTTTTTCTGGATCTGTGATTCCACCCAGGGGCTGGGATGTGTGATGCCTCCCTGGCTAGGCATTCATTCTACTTGTTCTTTCTGTTTGGAAACAAAGTGAAATATTGGTACTCTTGGCACAAAGTAGTTGCTTGAAGGTATTTTGAAATTAAAATGAATTAAACGACAACAGCAAAAGGTTTTCCACTGTTTATGAATGAACAATGAATGGCAACTGCCTGACAATTTTCTTTAACTTTTTGCAATGACTGTGAACTTTTGCCTGGGTCTAAGAGGCCAGGTTAGGTTTACTTTTTTTTCAGATACTGCAAACTTCCAAGCAAATTTCTTATTGTCAATCAATGAGCCAAAGACCTTTGAGTAGCTCTTGAAGTTTTAGATAATAAAAACGTGAATAGAAGTACATGCCCCAGGTAGATGACACACTGAGTGGGGGCAGAGGCAGTAAGTAGAAGCATTCTGAGCTGTGTCCACAGAAGCAAGGCAGAAGAGAATGGTATGTAATTTTGTTTACAATATTTCTGATTCTCTCACAGAGTTCGCATGGCATATAAAGTTCAAATTATGATAGCTCTGCTAAGGATTTTATGAGTCCCAGAGATATAATGGCTGGGAAGGCGATTAATGATTCTTTAGGATCAAGGGAAAGAGGGGAAGAGCACAAAATTCAGACAGATGAAGCATCCCAGAGGCTTCAGGCTAGTTCTTTTGTATGTTTGAGAAATATCAGTGGTAAGTTTTTGATCGCATGCAAGCTTCAGAGAAAATTACTGCTGTTTCCCTTTGGAAGAGCTTGTATTTTATATGCAGATTTTTTGCATAAATCTAGATCATTGCAAGCATATAACAAATGTGTCACCATTGCATATAAGCATATAAAATTTATTATAAGTTCACATTCACCACTCCATCTTTTCTTCAATAATCAATTCCCTTGAATCATATGTCTATCTTGAAAAAATTGCTATAAAAGAGCAAAATTTTGATATCAAAGTAAGAAAAGGTGGCATTATTGATGTGCACTGTGTTTTTGAGGGATGTCAGGATTCGTTGTTTTTGTAGTACATTTCTGACATAAAATAATACATGGACCTTGATGACCAGTGACTGTGCTCTCCTAATTCCTAATAACAATGACATGTGGTTGCTTCTGTTGTTCATTCTTTTACTTCTTTATCCTAAATGACATACATGCACCAAATTTTAGCTTTTAGAAATGAAAGTCCTACTATGACCAAGTTTCTGGCTGTGATTAAAAGCGTTCTGCACATTCAAAATAACCCTCTCACCCCGTGTAATCCTGAATAGGCATGCCTTACTGTTTTAATGGCTATATGGAATATCTATCGTGTGAAATATTTTCCACACAGAATATACACTAATAAGAATGTACATGCACGACCATACTGCTGTTAAGTTTGTGGAAACCTTCCAATCACAAAAATCCATCTCCCTTCCTTCCCAAAGCAAATACCTCTTGAATTTGGTCTTTGCCTATCCCATGTAAATTTAAGTGACCATTTATTATTCCTTCCCAGAGTTCAAATTTACCATAGACTTCAGACCTTGTCAGATATAGGAGAGTATCTTCATACAGACACTTACATACAGTTAGAAATCCCAGAGGTTGGTGCATTTTGAAATTGAGAGCTTACATTACCATTTACATTAACCTGAACTTCATAATGCATGTAGTGCAGAGGTGGGATGCAATGTACTGCTCAGATTCTCACCAAGTCAATTAAGATCAGCTAAACTTTGGTAGTCAATTGGTTGTAGTCAGGGAGAAAACCTAATTTTTTGAGTTCATAGGATTATTGGCATCATAAATGAGCAGTTGTAAGAATTCATTACACATTGAAATTCTGATAAGCTCTTAAACTATTTTAAAGTATATACTGTCATATATTGCCATATTTTCTAGGATACTTTCTATATATCTTCCTCTAATTCTTTCTGGTTTGGGAACATTTATCTTCTGTTATAGAATACTAAGTGAGTCTGTGGGTTGATTACAGAAGGAATATGCACACCATTGGCTTGCATTGCTTTGTTGGCATGATAGCCTCATGTAGGCAGAGCAAGCACTGTCCAAGTCTGGGCTAGTTCTACTGCTGTTTTTTTTTCCCATTATTTCAAGAAACATAGCTTGGATTTCATTCAAATTATTACCTAAATATTTTTTCCATCTGCTTTTTGTGACATTGAAACATTGGTAATTTACAGTAAAATGTGGCCCCATCTTGGTGACAGTGCCCATGGTGTGAGAGGAAAACTCTTCTATGTAAACATCCATGTGATTCCAGTTTTCTAACTAGATTCTTACTTGCTCCTCCCTGTGCTTTTCATCTTTAAAACTTTTTGAAGTATCTCACTCACTAATGACCCTTAGTTTTTATGATTGAAATATAAACATAAAACCATGATATTTTTAAAGAAATGCAAAATATATGCATTTACCATCTAAGAAAGGAACATAAATAAATTCATCTTACTAATGTAACACTTCTATATGTGTTCAATAACTACTGAAGATCATATTATTTTGGAACAAGGTGCTAAGGTACAGGTCCTAATAGTATAATTGTAATTTTTAAGATATTGGTAAGTTGAATACAGAATACAATGAACATAACAGTTCACATGCAATTCAAAAACATATGTAACTGAACAAACTCCTACATTCTCATAAAGAAATTTCATCTTGAAATCAGTTCTAGACTCTTTGATAGCCATGGTGCTAATCTCATTTCACCCCACAGTGAAAATGCATAGATGACAAAGATACATAACCTTATGAAACATATTCACACTAAAGGAACCATTTCAGTGTTACTTAGTCACATCATGATGTATGTACTGTAGCAGTCTCTGGGACCCACGGAGACCCTTGGGGGCGGGGATAAGCAGTCACAGACTCCGGAAGTCAGGCGAGTGGCAAAGCAGGCTCGCAGGCTTGTAGGCTCATTTATTGTAAATATTGGGCTGCCTATATACTCCACCCAACATTCTGTAAGTCCCAGCGTGAGTTTTTGCTGCGTTGTCCTGTCCGGATTGATACTCTCAGCCAGGCAGTTTGATGTCAGCACGAGGCATAGCTGCAGGTTCTAGCTTGGGGAAGTTGCATTCGCGCACGTGGCCCATATAGATAATACAGGCTTGCCTGGTCCATTCCTCCTACAATGTACCTTAAAGGTACAGAATATAGCTTATTTAAAAATAGAGTTAAGAAAAGACAAAGAAATATATGTTGAGAACAAATTAAATTTTGCAAAAGGTCAGCATTCTTTCAGATGAAGACAAGATTTCTGAATTCCCAAATTATGGCAAAGTTCATGTAAAGAGGTAAATTACTATAAGCTACTTAGGAAATTGCATTTAAGTAATTAAAACAATTATATTTGAATTTCTACTCCGTGTTTGTGTGTATTATGACAATAGAAGAGAATTGTTTTGGGAAAGGATGGGCCCAATTTGGGTGAAAGGAAGAGAAGGAAATGGAGTGAATACATTTTCAGAGTTTTTATGAAAATGTCAACGAAAATTATTTATCAAAAAAGCTCACATTTATAAACAAAGAAAAGAATCCTATTACCATTTCTTCACTTATTATTTTAACGTATTCTTTGCCTCATGTCCAATTCCAGAACCATCATATCTTTGTGAGAGCCTTTCTAATTACTAATATCTTGTAAGTTCCGGGAACAGAATTCAGCCAGTGAGTGGGGGGTTCCCTGTGCCTGTCGTCAGGCATGTGGAAGTAAAAAACGACTAACTTTTTTAAGTCTATCTGTCCACCCTGTGGACTGCAATGATTGAATTTAGGTCTTTGCCTTTGTATGAGGTGCCTTGTCTTTGACACAGGTGTCAAATTGATAATTAAAGACCTGAGCTTCAGGCACAGTTACGAAAAATTAGTAGTTGAGCTAAATGCTAATAAACTCTGCAGGAGATTATCTAATTGAGGAGAAGATTCAGCTCACGGTGTGTGGGATTACATCCTGGACAGGTGAATAGATGAAGGAAGGTGATTCAGGGAATTGCCATTGTTTGATATACTTGAATACACGTGCTGCCTGGCAAGGAAAGTTTGCTCCTCTGTCAGCAGTCCTATGGATATTATATGGTCAGTTCCCTCAGTCACTGATGTCCATGTGGACTCTGCTGCCAAGCTGGACTGAAGGATGTAACTGGGCAATCATGAGAGAAAAAGATTCCTTATTCTCCTGTAAGCTGTTCAGTGGAGAATTTGTCAGCATCATGCAGGCAATTATTATAGGCCTTTACCCTCTGAGTCATTTCTCTTTTGCAAAGCAATTACCTTTTTTGACAAAAATGTTTGTCTAAATGTGTAATAACCAAACTTGTTACTTGATCTGCAGAAGAAAAGACAGTTTTAGAGTTACAAAATATGTAGTTTGATTAATTCTGGAAATACTGGCAATGACAATCCATTTGCATAGACATTAGCTTTGCATAAATTCTAACATAATTAGGCTACTGATTGGAGACAGAAATTCCTCTTCAGGATATCTATTGATTATTCTTACATTCATAAGACATGACTCAGATACATGAAGAAGCCATTATTACTCTGTCTTCCAAAACTTTCATCATTCTTCTTGTTTTCTTTATATTTATGTTACTATGTTTCCTTGGTCTTTCATCCTAAAATGTACTGTGACATAATCTGCTAGTATGTAAACTTACAAAATAGAAGCTGAGGACACTATAGTCTTCCCTAGTCAAAGTCTCATCTCTGGCCTTTCCTGCTGTTCTTCCTTCTCTATTGTGTACTTCAGATGTGTATCTGTATGTTTCACGTGTGAGAGTTCAATTAAAAGAATCTAAGTGGTTTTGATCCTTGTACTTTTCATTAAAATTACCTAGGCCCCTTGCCATTACACTAGCTACTATGATTTATTTGATAAAATACCAAATTTGAAAGCAGCAAATCGAAACAGACTGCTTTGTTGTGTACTGGAAGCCGTGCCTATTACCTGTGCTCCACATTGAGCAATATTCTATTGTAATAGAACTTACTAATTCCTTTAAAGCCTTTAATATAAGCTTATATTAATCATACCTGTAAGCTTCATTCCTTAGCCATGCAATAGTGAAATTTCTCTCAGGAATCTGAACTGTAATTATAATTTACTTAGCTGGCGTTTATGAACTGGGTCACCTTTTACAACTGTTTAAGTTGAATCTGAAGTAAAAAAAAAAAAAGAGAGAAGTATGCGGGGATCTAAGTGTACAAAGAAAGTTTTTTTTACATACAGACAGGTCAGTTCTGAAATTCAGGGGTCTTATATTCCTGTGATGTGGTCAGTCTAGATAAGTGATTACTTCATCCTCCTTTCCTATGGAAAAAATTATGAATTCAATGCCTACCCTAGAAGTCTATAGAATGTTCTGTAGAACAGCTCCCTGCCTATGTGGTCATTCTCAAGAACCATCCACATTGCAACTTTTCAGATGTCTAAAGGTGCGAATAGGACTCAACTGAATCTTTTGACTCTTGCTTTGAAATCTGCTTCTCCACTCCACCTGTCCAGGAGATAACCTGGAAGCACACACATCTTAGAGAAAGCTATTGTCATTCAGAGAGGCCACGGGCACATCCAATACCAAAACTTCACCTTCACGTACTTGACTCCTATAAAAAATATCTTCTCTGTTCTCCTCAATTGTGCCTGTCATCGCAAAGTCAAGCCAAAGTCAATATAGTGACATTTTTGGGGAAAAAAGTCAAATTAACCCCAAATGTAAGCATTTTTTTATTGTAAGGTAAAGATATTATTTTCATCAATGTACAATAATTTGCAAGTATGTTGTTGAATATATGTAGAATACATCATGTGGACATTCAGAAGTGCACAAAGGCAGAACATGAATTTAAACAGACTCAAGAATTATAGGTGTCAGTGAGGAAGCTTAATGAGTAAGTTGCCTGCTCATGAACCTGAAGGAGAAAAGTGACTTCTGAAAGTTATTCTCTGAACTTTACCTGTGCACCATGTTGTGCACATTATCTATCTCTCACTTCTTTCTCTCTCTCTCTCTTTCTCTCTCTCTCAGTCTTTCTCTTTCTCTATCTCAAATAAGTGAGTAAAATTTTAATTTTTTCCAGTTTGTCTTTTCTTTCTGAATTTTGAGATAGGCTGTGGAAACAGAGGGCAAAGACTGGCTTGTTCATGAGGCAATTCAAACAACATTTATTATTATTGATAATAAGTACAACATACTGAACACAACTATGGAACATGCACTAAGAAAACTATATGACATATTTAATTCTAATGATTCAACAACAAGCTAAAAACAAAACCTTTAGTTTGGAGGAGCATTCAGAACTTCTTCTGCAACAGAAAGTGTTTATTACTGAAAAGCATGACTTACCAAATGCTGAAAATAAGAGTCTGCGGATTGCTTGTCCCTAAACAAGACATGAAATTCTCACTCACCCACATACCAAGGCCCAGAGAACATTGCAGAGAAGAGAGGGCAGCAATATTGTAAGAGCCTGGGGTGGGAAGGTGATGGGCCATGAATTATCTCCTGGTCATGACATAGCTGTCATGGCAGATATTTCAAGGCAGATATTCACAGGAACTGTCTTGTCAACATCTCACCATAACATCAGAAAGATCTCAAGAAGCTCCCATCTCTCTGAGAGACTGATGAGGATTAATGTTGAAGGAGAAGTAAAGGAAGATGCTTTCCTCAATGGTATATTCACTGATTTAAGATGATTGTTGGATTATGAATCAGGTCAGGCATAAGTCATCACAGAATAGATGAAACACAGTGGGTCACATAAGCAAAAAGACTTGAAAATAGAGGGATTCTGGCAAGGGAGATGAATGGTTCTAAGGGGAAAAAGGAGGGGTGATGAGATTTAGGACTAAGGCTTGAAAATATAATGAAGTCACTATTTTAATGTATACAACATTAAAAAAATAAAGATGGAAAAAGCACACTTTACAAAACTGCAGTTAAGAAAAAATAGGTGATTTTTCTCAGTTTGTATTTTGTGCTTGAAAGCAAAATATTTGAAATACGGGGAATTTGAATAGGATTTCAATTTTACAATAAACTTAATTCTTCATGTGTTTAGTGTATATGTCAAAGAATATAATATGTCTGCAAAAATTTTGCAAATTGGAAAAGAGGAAAACTCACTTTTGTTTTAATTGTCCTGCTTATATGAGACTAAATATTCAGACTAGTAGACAAACTACACCCGAACACAGATACAAAATAAGAACCATTAGACAGAAAGAAAGAACTTGTCACTATCCCTTAGAGAAACAATTCATATCTCCAGATGATGAGATGCATTTTCTAGATATTACTGCTTGTAGCAAATATGAACATTTAAAAATGATGACAGCCTGTGGCCTCAGAGGAGGGTCATTCTTGGCAAAAGTGGTATATATTCGTGAAATAATTGGAGAACGCTTTACATCCTTTTTTAGTATTGTCTGTATGTATGTGTACTGTGTATGCATGTGTGTATATGAGTACAGGGGTATGTAGGTGTGCATGTGCACATGTGCGTATGTGTGTGTATGTCTGTGCATGCAGTAATATGTGTGGGTTCTTGCACATATATGTTTGGAGAGTATGCATGCATGTAAAGCAATCAACTTCTGGTGTTGCCAGTCAAGCACTGTAATCATGGTTTTGTCTCTTATTCACCTGTAATTTGCAGAACAGACTGGAATGACTGGTCAGTGAGCCACCCAAACTCTCAAGTTACAAAAGCAACCCTTAAGATTAGAATGCTTTGTAGATTTGGTGACATCAGCAGTACAGAAAGGGATGTATTAAAATTAGATGAAATTAATCTTGGGGCAAATAATATGTCCAAGGATAAATTGCATCTTTGAAAGTACATTTGCCCATCAGATCTTTCTTGACAGTGCAGTGAGAATGCCAGCTAATGATCTTTTTCAGAGTAGTAAACACTAAAATCATGAAATTGAACTACTTAAGCTTTAGAGAAAGCAAGGAGACTGATGAGATGGCTCAATGGATTAGAACACATGCTACTTAAACATGACTGTCTGTGCTTGGATCCCCAGCACCAAAGTGTAAAGTTCAGCATGGTGGTATATCTCTTGGACTTCAGTGCTATAAGGTGTGGAATTGTGGAGACAGGAGGATTGCTGGGACCTGCTGGCCACCAATCTTAATAGTGAGCTCCAGTGTCCCTATGATTTGACCATTCCACTTGTATCATATTCCCACAAACATAGTGCCCCCATGTCTGGCAGCAGACTAAGATAGAAACACATTGTACTGTGTGCATCTGGAATGTCAGTGGAAAAGTGCTCAAGCCTGAGTGATGAAATCCACATGGATAAGACATCATGGAGGAAAAAAGTCAAGCCAACAAAGAATACACAAGCTATGCCTTTAATATAATGTTCTCCATAATGAAAATAGTCCAGACAACAGATGAGTGCTTTCTTTGGGAAAATGTAAGCAGAGACCAAAAGTAATGTGGTTACAAACAGTAACAAGAACTCCAGAGTGATTGAGATGTGCACTCTTGACTGGGGGCAGGCTTTAATAAACTTACACATATGTTAAAAATTATAAACCCTATAGCTAATGCGGTATTTATTTGATGTCATTTGTAGTTTAATAAATCCAGACTTTCTAAATTAGTAACAGTACAGAGATATGTGTAAATGACCCACCGGTAGTGAATTTTGTTTTACTTGCTTAAGACCAGTGCTAGGCACCGAAAATCAAAACCTGGAAAAGATACATCTTTGAAAAAAAATATAAGGAAAACAAATGAACAAAAGCTTAATTAAGAGACCAAATTCTTTCACTACAGAGCAATAAAGTTTCCAGAAGGATCTGTTGTATTTAAAGAGGATTGCTTTGGTTTACTGTTTGTGGGAAATCAGAGGCGGCAAGTGAATGAGATACACATAGGTAAACCATTCTGGAAGCAATCAGCAGTATAGGAAGTGTTGGAAAATAGTTTCTGTGAAATCAGGACTCATTAAGAGCAATTAAATGGTAATTTTAAGCTTCTTTGAAGAACACAAGTTAGACAATGGGCAGCCAGGGGTGATGAGTTTGTGAGGTGTTTACCTACTTGTGAAGCATGGCTTCATGGCAAACACTCAGGTTGCCTGGTACTAAGAAACAATCACCCAGATACAGTTATCTGACTTCCTGCATGGGGTCATGTATAACTTAGTTTTGTTCCACAGTGTCTGTAGGGGAGATCCGAACAGCCAGAGCTCAGAATCCTCATGTGTGTTTTGTAGCACCCGCACAGGAAGGACTCAACTGGTTTCCCCTTGTATACAATCTTGGAGCCTCTCTAAGAACCCTCATCAGGCCCATGGCCCAATGTTGTGGAATTTATTGCACTGTAAAGTATCTCTGCATACAGAATATTCCAGAAGATGAGATAAAAAGCTTCCTGGTCCTCATTCCCTCTATAGAACACCCATTGTTCCTTGATTGTCAAGGCTGTGATCTGTCCAAACTTGGGGTAAGGACAGTGAAAAATAGTGAAACGAGGTTTTGTTTTATAGCTTTTTCCTTCCCTCACACATCTCCCTATATGAGTGAGTCATCAGGTTTCGTTTAGATGGGTACCCACCAGGGCACAAATGGCCCACCAGTGGTTAAACTGCACAATATAGGTGCTACCCCTCTCTTTTGTCTGTTACCCGACCCATGTAGTCTCAGTATGAAACCTTTCCTACTCCATGACAGTGTTGTTAGAACAGTTATTGTAGAGATCTAGTGGAAGCAAACCGTGTTTCATTGAGTTCTTAGGTACCATAGCCCTGATATGAACAGCAGGCTACCACATGACATTACTGCTCTCCATCCTCTAGCTCTTATTTTCACACCGTATCCTCTTCTGCAAGGTTCCCTGAGTCTTGAGGTAGGAGGTGGTTTAGATGTCTTGATTAGAGCCCAGAATTCCACAACTGCTTTTACTTTCTACGTTTCCAGCTGTGGTTCTCTGCATTATGCATCTTCCATTGCACATGGGTACTTGGTTGAGTGTTGAGTGGGAAATCATTTTTAAAAAGTAGCAATGGGTAAATTTTAGAGAGGAGAAAATGCAATCTCTAGCTCACAGATATATGGCTAATTCAATGGATAACTAGTCCTCCCTGTATTTTTTAAAAATAGAATATGTACTGTATTTAATGGCTGGAAGAGTTTTTGGAGATAGGACATGAAATGAAGCTGAAAGTTAAAAATCTGGTGATTTGTAGTGCTAAAATGTCAAAAAATTCTTAATGTTGAGAAATTAAAGAGCAGACATTAGAGACATTGAAATTATGATAAAAATGGGAAGCTTTGAACTAAGAAAATGGGTCAAAGCATTATTTTCTTAATAAAACTTATGGCTTTCTATGCTGCAATTAAAGTCAAAGCATAAGCAAAATGGAGAATACATAAGGATGGCCTGAAGCACTGAAAGCTTCTGCATATTAAAAGGATGAATGGCCAAAGAAGAAAATAGTGTTCTAAGAATGCAAGCCTGGAGCATGCAAGAAAACCTAGAATGGTATCTTGCCATTCAAAGTTATTGGTGTAGATTAGGAAATAAAGGAACGAAAGGGAATTTTTGTTTTTCAAATCTCAGTATGTATGAAATGCTGCTTCAAAGCTCTCTGCTGACTCTCCGTGAAACACACTGAGCCCAATTAGGCACCTTTTCCAAGTGTTTATGGCAGGCTCCAAGAGCAACCTTGATTCTCAGTATGAGCTCTGATTCACATGTATGTTTTCAAAGGAGCTTTATGTGGAAATGTAAAAGGATATACTTTTAGAAGAGAAAAGCATTCAAACTTGTATAAGATGTGTTTTAAATAACTGTAATTTATTAGGCTTCTAATAACCATGATGTACAGACTGGTAATTGCTGCATTTAAAAACTCATAAATTCAGATTTTCCTCTGAATAGCAGAATGTAAAGAAACCTCCAGCTCATAAATGCTGTTCTGTCTTTATCCCAACAGGTGGGCCTCAATCTTTTCTGTCCCCATAGTGATCACTGGACCAATCTTCCCCCCTCTGCCTCAACCGCCCACCCTCCCCTGAGCCACACTCTTTATGAGGAGATGACTCATTAAGCTTTCTTCCTGGTAGGGAGCTGACACCCGATTAATGAGCTGACACTGTTCAGTGTCTCTCTCACTATCTCAATAAGGCTCTGTTTACAAACACAGGCTGTTGTGCCTGTGAGGGAGGGCAGGTTAAAACCTCCCTGCTGGGTCAGTGTGTTCAAAATCATAGGCTTCTTTAAACAACGCTTTTGTGCTTTCACTATGAGACATACTGCTTTCAGCAGGAAGCAGGTCACCCCAGTGACAACATCCTGTTCTCTGGGAAATAGACCAAGGGGCCTTGCTTTCAGATTCTAACCAATATACATGTAGTATGTTATTACAGAGCTTATTTGCCATGCTATGCAATGGTAAAAAAAAATTGTCACCTTTCACATAAAAGGTGCAACTTTTAGAGTTGCAAACTGTTCTTCAGATTGAGAAATGAGATTAAATTTAGACTCTGTTTTTCTTTTTAAGCCTAAAACTTCACTGGCCCTTCCCTATCTAGCGAACTCCTATGGAACATCACTCATGCACTCGGCAAAATATCATTTCTTCTGTGCTGGAAGGGGAGGAGTGACTGCACATAGGGATTTTTTTTTTAATTAGAGGTTCAGTAGTATTATAATGCTGACATAATTTTCATTTGAACTTGTTACAGTAAAAATTATTTTCAGATGAATTATAAAGGGGAAGAGCAGTTGCATCTTTTTTAAAATAGCCATTGAGACATTCTTACTCAGAGAATTTTGATTAAATGTGAGGTCTGTTTATCGTTAACCTGAAAAGCTTTGTAGGTGTTAATTTCACTCTATCCGTCAAACTTATCCAAGCAAACACTATATATAAGTGGATTTAAGCATTGAAAACAAGGTCTCTCTCTCTCTCTCTGTCTCTCTGTCTCTCTCTCTCTTTCTCTCTTTCTAAGTTACCTTTTGGGTAACATTCATCACACTTGTGTTTTTTTTTTAATTATTCTCTTCTATTGAGGGATTGAGTGATAACATTCTCTGTATTGTTTTAACTTCCAAATCTAGGAACATAAGCTCCCATGGCTGAGTTTTGGCTTAGCAAATGCTCTTACTTCATCTCACACCTAAGGGACCCACTGCGGACTAAAAAAGTATATTTCTCACCTGGTTGTCAGCCATCCAGATGCGCCATAGCAGAACCCCAAAAGAGCTGGATGCACAGAGCAGCAATGAACCTTTTCCTTCCTACATTGAACAGATGGGCATGACCTATCTTCAGGAAGCTTTGAGACCTTGGCAGGATCTCAATAGCTGAGGTCAGAATTCCTGAAACTGAGACTTGGAGCAGGTCCTGGAGGTTAACAGGGACCCAGTGCTAAGACACTCCTGGTTATGCTTAACCATACCAACTTTCTCAAGCAGTTTGGTCTTTATCATATGATAAAATGTGAAGATATTATTTCTTAGTTTTTAAGGTATTTTATTTATGGGGGATGTATAAGTGGAGATAAAAGAACACCTTCTGAAATCAGTTCCCTCCATCTTCCATGTGGACTTCTGGGGATCCAATTCTGCTTGACCAGTTTGCTAGTGGGCAGCCTTATAAACTGAGCCACCAGATGGCTTTGAATAATTGTCAAGAATAAGATTAGCTATGAGTTATTGAAAGAATACTGCATTGTGGAAATCATACTAGAGAATGATCTAAAACGAAGAGCAGTTGAAGTCAATGGCAAGAGGTAAGAAGTCATAGCATTTTGGAACAGAGTAGCAGAGGGAGTGATGTCTGTAAATGAACAAATTGTGACACATTTTAGAAATACATAGAAGACTGAAAGCAAAGAGTTGATAGTAGAAACACCTTGTGAAATGCCCTGTAAAGTAGGAAAATGGAATAAGGCAAGGGTTCTGACTTTTACACCTACTGACAGCTGATGTCCTGACCAAGAAACAGAGTGTGGATCAGATGTAGGAGCAGAGGTAGTATGGGGGCCATAAAGTCTTAAATCCTCTTGTTTGCATCAGATGTGAAGTTTTTTTGAAGATATCCAATTGGAAATATAAGGAGGCCTTAGAATTTTGTGCCAGGAACACAGAAAAAAATATCTGCAATACTTTTTTCTTCACTTGTATACAGTTGGTAAGTCAATCAAGTCAATAGTCCTCAGTAAGTGGACCCATCTACCCTTGAATCTACTCTTATAATGACTCTATTTTAACAGCCTTTTATCTCTGGCCAGAGGGTGACATCCAATACTCATCAGGATGGAGCCAAAATCAGAGACTCTACATCAACCACCAGGCCAACCTAATCTCTCCCCATCCTAAAGCTCAGGGAAATTTGCAGAAGAGGGGGGCGGTAAGATTGTAAGAGCCTAAAGATGGGGAGGAGCAATGATATGCAAGATACTCCATACAAGTTAGGGCTGAAGTAATCATAATAGGACTTTGCATGACCTGCACAATGTCCAACATATCATTGAACATCCAAAGTCTAGCATAGGGTCACAGGCACTGCGATCCTTAGAGGCAAGGGATTAACAGCCACAATATTGTTTCTATACTAAAGGGGAACAAAAAAAAGAGCTCTAGGCAATGCCACTGAGTCCTTACACGTCATCAGAGAGGAGGACCCAGAGAAAAGTTTGACATGCATGCTAAAGGATGCTCCAGGAATGGGAGGGAGGGGGCAGTGGAAGAAAGGGAGGGAGGGAGGGGGGAAGGGAAGGAGAAAGAGGGAGAGAGAGTAAGGGGATCCTGAGAGAGGTGGAGGGAGGGAGGGGAATTGGGTACCTATCAACTTTATATAAGTGGAATAAATAAATAAATAAATAAATAAATAAATAAATAAAATTAAAAACAAAGGAAAGCTCAGAAAGCTAGATAATGAGAAAAGTTCAAAGCTTGGGAGAAGATAATAAAGACAGGATCTGGGGCTGATGTTTGAAAAAACATTTATGATTAAAGAGTATCTGGAAGAAAATGAGTAGATAAGGAAGAAAACATCCATTCATCAGTGTGACATTGAGAAATAAGGAATGAGGGACTTCATCAAGATTTTAAATAGGGTTGACTGTGAGCATTGTCAAATTCACACTGCCAGAAAACCAAGTAATGTAAATATTTGAATTTTAGCCAAATTCAGGAACATGAAATTTATTTCTTTCAGGACTTATTTCTTTGTATGCTCCTGTCAGAAATGAAGGAGGCATTGTATTGGAATGAAGCAGAAATGAGGAACTGGAACTTGGCACACAGGCAGGGCATCCCCTGCTTCTTATAGGCTGGTGTTTTCCTACTTCTTTGGTGGCAGCATATGCAGAACATAAAATTTAGCATCTTAACCACTTTAAGGATTCAGTGGACTTAATTCTATTTGCATTGCTATGCAATTATCAATGTGACTCATTTCTAAAACTTGATCTATGTCCAAATTGGAAGTCAGTAGCCTTTGATTATGATGTATCTTTTCTCCCTCTTTCTTTCTCAGCCACTTATTGATTTGTTTATTTATTTATTTACTTATTCATTCTTTGACACTTTCATACATGAAAACAATGAATTTATGTCATTTTCACCACTTTACTAAGCGCTTGCTTTTCCCATCCTTGCACCATTCAAACTTTCTTATCTCTAGTCAGTCTCTCTCTTGCTTTCACATCTTGTTGTATATGACCTACTGAATTTCCTCTGGGGTGCCTAAGCACTTGCTAATGAGCCATATATTTTACTGGGTATCAATGGACAAGTGGGAGAGGAGGACACACACAGCCCAGATCTCTGCCTCCTTGATTTGAATGAAAGATACCAGAAACCCCTGTGTCATAATAAATTTTAAGTTCTGTGGTAACTATATATAGATGTCAACTTGACAATTGAAGGCTTGAGCTCTGGACACAGTTGTGAAGAATTAGTAATTGAGTAATCCTTGAGAAACCCTGTAGCAGACTGTCTAATTGATGGAGAAGATCCAGTTGTAGTGGATGGAATTTTTCCTTAAGCAAGTGGGTAAGATGGAGGAAGATGAGTCGTTGAGTTGGCATTCTTGGACAGACTTGTCTACCTCGTAAGTGAAGTTTAACCCTCTTTCAGCTGTCTTGTGGATATAGTGTGGCCAGTTCCCTCAACCCCTGTAGTTGAGATGAGCTTTCCTGTTAAACTGGACTAAGACTGTAACAGACAAGTATAAGACAGAAAAAAAGATACCTTAAGTCATTTGGTCATGAATCTATTGGTAATGTGCAACAAACTGCAATAAGTTTCAAAGACTCAAGGATAGCAGAGTTACAAGTCAGAATTTTTGGGCAGCAAAAGAGACAAACTTTTTATGCTGCTTTTTCATTTTAAGATAGGGCATTCATAAACTGCCTGTACAGGTATTTAAGTGGTGAATATCCTGTCTTACTCTACCAACAAGAAATGAATGTAGACCTAAACCACTAGGTCCACTTAAAGAATCACATCTTAACTAAGGAAGGGAAAAGGAAGCTAGAACAGCAATAAGTAAACTGAAGTTTAATATCTAGAAAACTTGAAATTCCTTCTCTGTGTACTTTTATGAATTTCAAGATGAAGATTATTAATTCAGTGAAGGGGTTGGAAGTCTTTGTAACTTTGTAGGATATAGACACGGGCTGATAAAAGGGCTTTAAATAGTGAAAGGGTTTCATCTGAATAAAGATGCTGATTTAACAATAGAACTGACAGCAGAAAGCCTCTTACACATTAGAGCCATGCACAAATAGGGTTGTGACAAAGATCACTTACACAGCACATATGAAATGATCCACATTATCTTAGACACAGCAACAGTGATCAGTAGTCACAGGCAGTCAGAATGTGAACAGGGGAGAGCCCATTTCCTCAAGAATGACACAATCTCAGGTAAGAGCATCTGTTCTTTGTCTATTCTGCACTACCCCTAAATACTGGGTCCTGGATCAAATGAGTATTTCTTTGTTGATTCAGATAATAGTTGTGTCAGCTAGATATATAGGTGCTAACTTAAAAATTACTAGTTAAGGCAAACTAAGCAAGCCTGAAGAGGAATATCTAATTCATGTGGGAAGACTCAATTCATGTTGGGTGGGACTATTCCCTGGGCAATATTCCCGAAAAATATATGGTTCATAAACTTTGGCATATATACTCAGACTTTGACAGACATCCATGCAGTCTGTCAAGTGACATTTATTCCTCTATCAGCAATCCCTATGGATACGTATAACCAGTTCTCTTTGCTCCTGTTATTGGTATGAACTCTCCTTCCAAGCTGGGTTATGAAGTATAATAGAGAAACAAGCTCCTCTGGGATGTTTGGTCATTTCATCAGCAACTTGCAAAGTAACAGCAATGATAGGTAAGCAGTGAAGGTGAGAAGAACTGTGCATGAGCCCTTGTGAACATCAAAAGCTGTTTATTCAGCCTCTTTGCTTACCATCATTGCCTTGCTAGGCATCACTTCTGCTAGATATTCTTTGTCTCCATGAAACATTGTTCAAAAATACACAGGATATTATTATGTAAAGACCATGAAGATAGCACAAAAGAAGAACAATCCAGATGTGTGAGGACTTACTCTAAAATCAACAGGTAGTTAAAGTATACATAGTGCTAAGGAATTGCACCTAAGATCTGTTCCTAATAATTGCAAAGTATGTTTGATTCTGATTGTATAAATTACTTTTTAGATCTTTGTAAGAAATATGATCACTGTAATATAGTGCTTAAATATTATAAATGGCCAAAATACTGGTTATAGAACAATTCCTAGATGATAGGGAATTATTATGAATTACTGAGAAAGGAGGAAGGAATATCAGGAGATGAAAAGCAGAGTAGAGAAGTTAATAACTCCAGATGAAGTCAAGCAGATAATCCAGAATTATCCTTAAGTTAGGGAACCACAAAGGAAACACCCCTGGATAATCAAATGGGCAACTTCGATTCTCTCTCAAACAATTTATCACATTTTGATCATATATTTAGTGCATCAATGGTGTTCCAATTCTAATAGTTTGTTGTAACACTGAAGTCTTGCAGTAGATCAGGTAGGTCAAAGAGATAAAGCAGGTCCTTCCTATCTATGCATGAGGACAAACAGACTTCCAGAAGTTAGTGCTCCCAACATCACACTGATGCTAGCATCTAGACCTGGCTTAGAGCCCCATTTCTGCTTTCCCTTATACCCGGATTCCTCTGGTATAGTAGTAGTGCTTTGAACACTTAGAAAATGAACTGTAACCATTTTAAAAATGAAAGTGTGCCCAACATTCTGACAAAAAGGTGATCAACTGATGCACACACGCACAGTCATTACAAACAACACTGACTGTGCGTGTTCTACGTGATGTTGCACACAGACCAGAGTCCACACAGTCTCCCCGGGAGCAGCACTGTTTGGAACCAGAAGTTTAGTATAACATTTTGCTGGGGACCTTCTTAGTGATCACTTAATAAGGGAGGCTAAAAAATTACTTTTTGGTAGCTACCAGTACAATAAAGGATCTGTGAAATAGTTCATATTAAAACTTAGAATAGTTATCATAAGAAAATGCACATGTACAAGGCAACAATTAAAAATTTTCTTATCAAAATTTTCCTAAGTTTTATTCCACAGAGGCCTGAACTCTCACAAACGAGTAGACAAGCCAGAGAGAACCTTGGGGTCCATAGAAGCATATAGGCAGGAAGGTGGAAGGGAGCGGGAGGGACTGATGAAGGGACCGGAGGAGAGCAGATGGAGGGAGGGAGATGGAGGGAAGCAGGAATGAATGCTCAATATGCTTGTAAAAGTAGAAAAATAAAATAAAAATTCACAACTGAAAACAATCTTTCAAAAGTCAATGTGTCCACACAGATGAATTAATTATCATAAATGTTATTGAGCTATTTCTCAGTAGCCAATATTTTTAGCTTTAAACCTAATATGGGATGTCAACTTATAATTCCTGAACTTAGAAAGCTGAAGCACAAAGGTTATGATACAGACTATGTGTCCTTGCCTCAATACAACAAGTAGGATGAGCAAAATTTATTCATGGAAAGTTTGTAAAATTTAGACAATACAACAAAAAAATCAATGAATAAATCCTAAAAATCCTCATATCCTCATATAATCTTTAACAGAAACCTTCATGGTTCTGTAGAGACTATCACACCTAAATGTTTGGGTTCAAAGTACAAGCATTGTGTACAAACAGAGACACTGGAAATTTTTTTTGGTATAGTTTGCAGTTGAACACTAGGAGTGTGTGTTATTTGCCAATACATCTGACACACTTGTAAAAATCAAAGGATTTTTCAAGTCCCCTACTGTTAAGTGATCTCAACACCTTCCCTTCTACAAACTGGAAACACCACTTCTATCATCAGCTCATCTGCAACCAGTCAAATATGTGTTCCCAGGCCTGTATGCACACCTGTATCTTTCTCACAGTAACTCACATACAGACTACACTTGGGCAGCCCTTAGGAGAGACTGCCTGTAGCCCCTTCCCCAAGGCCTCTCTTACTCTTTGAAAGCAGTCACACCAATCAAGGAGGACATCTGTGCTGTGTGGGAGCACAGAGAGCCATTGCAGGTAGCCATGTGTCCTACCTTGTCCTAACATTTCATTTCTGTTCTCACCATTGTGGCCAATTAAAGGGGGGGTGGGGCTTCTGAGGAGCCAGTTGCCTGGTTTGGTCGTGTGCCGCTTATCACCACAAGAGCTTAAGGGCCACAAATCTCTGTTATTACCAAGCTGTTGCTGCCAGAAGCATGCTGATTTAGGACAAAAAGAATAGATTAGGATCAATCAAATCTCCCCTCAGGCTTATCAGTGGGACTTTAAACCACACCTTCTACCTCAAACTCTCCCCTTCACCTCCTTCCAAACACCTACGCAGCAGCAAGCTAACAAGGTGTCTGCCAAACCATATGGTCATAATTAGTTAACTTCTTGCCTGTCGCTAAAGGCATCACTGATTCGGTGACAGCCCTCGAGGGTGTTGGGCATCCAATAAGACCCCACCAACCAGTACCAGCCCCTCCCCTCGGCAATAGGAGAAGAGGCATACTTAATTCCAGCTGTGGCATTGTTAAGTGAATTAACTTTATACTCAATTTAAAAAGCCAGCATGAAATCAAAGGAGACTCCAGAAAAGGAAAAGAGAGAAAATGAAAAAAGAGAGGGCTGCTAGGTTAACTCAACAAGGCTGCAGAATGAATGAAACTCAACTGGTCGGCCCCTTCTAGCCAATCATTGCAAGGCAGGTTGCTGGCACCGTTGTTACTTCTGGCATAATTCTTCCTTTTATTTCCCAGTTCTGTGGTTAAGGTCTCTTGTTACACACAGAGGGGATTGATGATATAATTGTTTATGAGCCAGAGGAACACATTTTTAGGTGGTAGTGAGGTTTCCGGGCATCGATGAGAAATTAATGTTAGCAACAACAGCGTACCATGCTGACTAAGAAATCTCATCTCGAGGTAAGAGAGCTACGAGTAAAATGAAATATGCAGTCTCCTCTGATCCTATACGTGTTTCAGTACCTAAGTTTTTGTTTTCTCTTTCTCTTTCTGTGAAACATTCTGCACACAATGTTTGGTGGAAAGTTATGAGGAAGTGAGAATTCTGAGATCACTTTGCTGCTACTAATTAAAAAAGAAATGTCTGGTATTCTGAAAAAGTTCATATTTCTTTAATCATGCCTCTTGTATTGAAATGACAGGCACTGATGATTACTTCAGACAAAATTATTTCCTAATAATAAATAGTAACAAATTAATCATTGAAGCTTTGCTTGTGTGAATAACAGCATGAAAAGCATGCAATGATCTTGAATTTTAGTAGTCAGAATTTGACAATGTTATTACTTGTTTTAAAGCTATTGAGACTGTGGGGAATAAGGTTCTTAACTTGAGAAAAGATAAATTTTCTGTAAATTCAATGTCATTGACTCTTCATTTTGAATGAATACACATGACAATGTGATTAAAATTAGAGCAGAAAAATATATACAAATATGTAAATACTTGGTGTATTCTCTTAAAAGTTTTTTATAAAATATGAATCATAAAATGAAATTGTTATAGAATATTTATAGTTTAATTAATAATATTTATGAAACAAGAAAGTGAATATACAGAGCTTTAGATGTAATAGTAAAGAATCTGTCAAAAATAAGAATAGATAAGAAATTAACCCTTTTAACAATGTTGATCTTGAGATCATTGTAATTTTGTTTCTGTTTTTTCATGTTTTCATCAAAAGGAATCTTCTTGTGAATTAATCTGAATATTTGGACAGAACGACTCAAGATTCAAACATCCGCTTAGCATAGGTCACTGTTCCTTACATGTTAAATATCAATTTGAGATCCAATTTCATTGTCAATTGTATAATCTCTGTGATCATATTAAAGACTCATTGAGGTTGGCTCAAGATTCAGGGGTCTTGAGTAGCACATTGTCATAATGACATGTGGCTGAAAGTGAATTAAGAAACAACTGATGTAGCTTGGGACTAGGGAACTTAGAGAACAAGTCAGAGGGAAAATGCGGTAACCACAGATTGGTACAAGTTACAGGCAATTTTCTTAATAACCCCCTTTATGATAATGTGAGACCAGCTATGTTGAGCGTCTTTCTTGTTCTCTGTGGAGCAAACTGTTCAACATTCAGGGCCAAATGTTTGCTTTTTCATGACAAGTTACAACCCTAAAAATATAATTTATTTGCATCTTGTCATTAAATAAGTAATAGTCCTTTCTCACACAGAAATGAAAATTCCCATAGCTTATTAAACTCATTTCTCCAGTTTAACTTTTCCAAATTTTCAACTGTGATATTTTAAATAAAACAGAGCACGATTTGGAGAAAATATAATCTTTATTTTTCCATAGCTGGAGTTTTATTTACAATTTCCTAGGAGGAGGTCTTTGTTTTAGTTGTTAATGCAATTAACTTAGAAACCATTAGTTAGAAGCATGAAGCTATGTAGAGTAGAAATGGGAACTAATGCTGATCAGAAGTAAAGAGTTGATCTGAAAGGTCTTAAAATTTCCTAGAACTCATGCAGTAGAAAAGAGTGAAGTAACAAAGAAGGAACAAATGTGATGTAGAAAGATGAGCAAAGTGCTTAACAAAATACTGAGCAGAGGTGGTGCACATCACAGACTAGATGAAAACAGGAGGCTTGGGCAGTATGCTGTGTCCCAAATGAGCTTGGGTTCTTGACCAAGACAATACACATGGGACTAAGTAGGAAGATATAAATGTTGAGCCCTGTTCAGAGGGATGCAGCTGACTGAAGAAGGAGTGAGTGATTCAAGATGGTAATGCCAAGTCAGCAAGTGCGTTGGTAAAAATTATGTATCAAAAAAGGTGTGAAGACAAGTTGATAAGAAGTCACATTTTTTGACACTTCGAATGCTGAGTTTAATGTTTACATTGAATTAATTGAATTATGGAATGATAATAGTGTAGATTATCTGAACCAGATTTCTGATGGGCAGATGGGGTAGATGTGAGATTGGGGTTATGAAATTGATGAGAGTAAATTTGAATCTAGAAGGCCCCAAATATGTGGCTCCCAATGTAAAGGAGCTAGAGAGAAATGAGTCAAAACTAAAAACATCAATAAAAACATCAAGTATCAGGAAAAGAGCCAGCAGAGTCAAGGAGACGATGAAATCCCATGTGCATAAGACAGGTAATATCATTTGTGAAATCTGGAAATCAAGTGTAAAGAAAACATCTAAAAGTCCAAGTTTACTTAGCACAATAGATATCCTTCAAAATGATTCTTTAGATTTTAGGTGGGGATGAGATCAGCAACAGTTATTAAACAGAGACAACTTCACATTGACTCTTGCAAGTGAGACTGACAAATATATTTTCCTTTCTTAAGACTCTTCTTGTTATTTTCATGTATGTGTGTCTACTTACATGAATATGCAGGCATATATACAAGAGAGCACTTGTGTGTGTGTGTGTGTGTGTGTGTGTGTGTGTGTGTGTGTGTGTGCTTGTGCTTGTGGAGACCTAGGGGTGACATTGGGAATCATCCTGGAGTACTCTACCTCCTTTTTGTTCGGCTCTGGAGTTTCCCAGGTTCTGCCTTCTAGGGTGGGAATTACAAACAGTTTTCTCAAACACCTGGCAATTTTACATGGTGCCTGAAGATCTGAACTCAGGTCCTTTTCTTTGCCAGACAAGGCTTTAATCACCAAGTCATCCTCTTATCTCTTTTAGACTCTTCTTATTTAGATTCGTTTATGTGAAAGTTACTTTAACTTCATAACTAATAACTCATTAGATTCTCTTTCTTTGCCATTATTGTCATTGAAATTCAATTGTCAATTGGTATAAAAGTTATTCATTCATAGAATTATGAGCTCAGTATATTGAAAAGAAATATTTTAATCATTTGTTTTTTACATTTTAAAAATATTTTATCATGTTTAATTGAGCTCTTAAAAGCCAGTATTTCTAAAATTTTGATCAGAAATTGTTGAAAATTATCTGTATTTTATTTTGTGATCTTTTAATAAAAATAGTTGTAAGGTTAAAGTTCTGCTCTGATTTCTGATATTTTAGCTAAGATGCTAAGTCAGAATGTATATCTCATTACTTGATTAGTTTCTGAAAAATTGAAGAAACTTGTTGAAGAACTCAATAGATTTTTAGCTCATTGCAAAAACTACTATCCTTTCATTATTACACCTTTCTTATACTTCAAAAATATTTTTCTTCTAAATTCTTGGATTAAATAAAAATTCCATTTGATTTCTCTTTTTTTCCATTTGATTTCTCTTGTTTGCCAGTTTTCTTTTTTATTATTACTTGTGATTGATTGATATCTGTGTAAGTGCTCTACCACTGAGCTACAACAACAGCCCATTTTAAAGTACTTTGGACTAATAAAGCATCTTTATATTTTATATATTTTTATTTCTTACAAAGTTTGACAAAAATTATTTTCTTTTCTATAGTTGTGAACCTTTAATAATATTCTTTATAATTTTCTTTAATGTACTGATTGCTCAGACATTTAGACATGGAGTTTTAACTTTCTCAGGTATATTAGTTTGGGATTATATTATTGATTTCTAACTTTATTAAAGAACCATTAGTTTACTAGAGATGCAATGCTAATCTTTGAATTTAGCAATTCTTTAAAATGAAGTTTTTAAAAATTAGTCCAAGATGAAAATCTGCAGTTTCACCTAACATATAATATCACACAAGCATTTGATAGTTATATTTGAATGCTTAAAAGTTGTGCTGCATTTTTTCTTTTTCTTATTTTTAAATTTTTTCCTAGTTGTACAAACACAATAAGTTATAATCCCTGCCTTCCTCCTTTCTCACCCTTCCTCCCCCTCTACCCTTCTCCTCCAGTTACTTCCCTCCCTCTCCTCCCTTCATTAATCTATTCTATTCCCTCCCATCCTCCTGTCCATCTGCTTCTCTGATTCCTGAGGTTTCTTCTGGATCATCTGCTCTAACGGGGGTTCAAGCCTCTGTGGCAGACCAAGTGGCCCTTCCTTGGACAGACCCACCAGTAGGGACACGTCCCTTCACCTGTCTAGCCTTAGTTGTATCTGTGTTTGGTTACAATTCCATAGATAGCTTCTTTGTATTTCTAATATCAAGAAATATATGGGACATAGAAGATTTCAGAAAATTTGTTCAAGCAAGAGGAACAGCATTTTTAAAGTATGAAAAAGAACAAAAAAAGAGAACACTTATTATTACCGTATTTATTATAATTGCCATATCATCATAATTATTAGATCCAAGTAATAAGTGAGATGATAGCAGGTAGATTTGTTGATTGTAATCTATGCACAAACATTACACAGATCTGAGATTCTGGCTTATGTTCCCACATCAAGACATATGCAGTTCAGAAAAAGATGAGAAAGAGAACAAATACGCAATAACAGTAAGTGTCCAAAAATGACAACAATCAAAACCTTGAAATCATAAATGAAAAAAGAATTCACTGTAAAATTCATGGAGGAATTCACAGGAAACGATACAATAATACTGGATATTTTGGTGAGTAGAGCTAAGCTAATGGAACAGGGGAAAGAAAATGTGGCCTGGATTTAAGGTAATATACATAGTCATCCTGACAGGATACACACTCATCTAGGAGACTAGGCTCCAGGCACGCCTACTGGGAATTAGCTTGGTTGGGTTAACTGAGATGGGGAGACCTGCCACCTGTGGGTGGCCCAATTCCTAATCTGGAATCCTAGATTGCATAAATGGAGAAAAAGAGTTGTACATTTGTTGCCCTCCGATTCCTGATTGAAGAAATGATGTGAATAACTGTTTCAAGTTCTTCTGCATTGACATCCTATAATGATGGGTGAGTCTCTTGACTTGTGAGCCAGAATAAACCCTTCCTCTGTTAAGTTGCTTTTTTGCAGAATATTTTATCACTGCAACAAGAAAATTAGTAATGAAAAGCATTCATTGATAAACATTTGAGAATGTTTTGTGGCTGAAATTAAGAGGAGCTTGGTACACTGGGCTGGAAAAGCCAGAGCACACTGGAGCAGAACTTAATGAAACATTCTGGTGGGAACTTAGACAGTAATACTCAGAAAAATATGAACAATGGAGGTTTCCCTATTCACGAGATTTCAGAAGGACTGATAAATCTGAGGGAACTGGGCTAAGGCCATTCATATGATCTTTTGTCCAAGAATCTGGCCTCATTCTGCCCATGTCCTGAGAACTTAAATTCAAGTTGAACTTAATGATAATGAACCAATTTGTTTGACAGAGGAGGTTTCAGGGCAGACTAGCATTCAGATTGCAATATGGCTACTGTTTACTGCTATCATTGAGGTAGACAGTGACTGGGAACAAAAAGCAATACAGAAATCATCAAAAATATATATTTGGCTGATGAAAAGTGTGAGCAAATTTAAATTTATAGACAAGGTGGGATTGAAAGTGTCTATGACTGTTAAATAAATTAGAATCATTAAAGAGAAACCTGTTTTGTGAAGCAAAAAGGAGGTAGGAACAATCCAGGATGACTCCTGAAGTCACCTTTGGTCCTCCACAGGGACACACAGTGCCCTTTCACACAGACACAGACACAGACACAGACACAGACACAGACACAGACACAGACACACAGACACAGACACACACACACACACACACACACACACACACACACACACACACACACAGAGTACAAAAAAAGATTTTGGCATAAGGCATCAAACTCAGGTAATATAAGTGCCTTTATTTACTCAGTCACTTTGCCAGTCATCTGGGAACTTTGGAAGTTGTACTGAAAGTATCTTCCATTATGGAATGGCCATTAGCCTTTTGAGATAAGAGGTGGACAGTTATGTGTTAAAAGTGATTGGTTGGGTGTCAGCTTGACAAGGAAGAAAATTGTAATGATGAATATTGATTTTCAACTTGTTGGGGTCTAGAATTATCTAGGAACAAGCTTCTATGCACACCTGTGAAAGATTATCAGTATTATCTTAGACTCCAGATATATCTATGAGAGATCATCTAGATTGGGCTCATTGTGATGGGAAGAGCTTTCTTAACTATGGGCTGCACCAGTTATGGTCTGGGGTCCTAGACTGAATAGGAAGGAGAAAGCAAGATGAGCAGAAACATTCATCACACTTCATTCTCATTTATGGATTTAATGAGATCAGTTGCCTCAAGCTCCTGCCACTAGAACTTCCTGCTGTGATGGACTGTGAGCCAAAATAAACACATTTGTCTTTCAGTTGCTGTTGTCAGGGTTTTTTTTTTAATCACAGAAATAAGGAAACTAATCCATTGAGACATGAATATTCTCATATGTAAAAAAGATGTTTAAAAAAGAGCTAAATTTAAATTAGAAATATTAGATGTCAAAATACACATTATGGAGTTTGAAATATGAGCTGATTAGGTTACTACAATATGAATATAGTTTAGTAAAAATGTGGAGGTTTGGTTTGGGACTGAAACTTGAGGTAGCAACGTGGTTGTTCAGAATGCAAAAAGTCATGGATTTGATCCCAGCATAGAAAAAACAAGTTAAAAGAACATTGCTAATGTCCCACAGCATGAAAGCAAGGAATATCAGAAACTAAAGAAGAGAACATAAAAGGAAGAAATGAATATAAATAACGACTGAGAATTCCTGACAACAGAATCCACAGAAATCTCAGACTGATAGTTTCATAGGATTTCAGATAATCAAGGGAAGAAAATTTCAACACCTGGAAATCTGCTGAAATACTCGAATATCAAAGAAAGTGGCTAACAGATGTCTGCTAGCATCTCATCTTAAATTATATTATTCTTAGGATCATGATATTTATAGTTACAAAACTTCTCAAATCTGATTTCTTTTGAATTTAAGATCTAAATTCATAACAGTTTCATTGTTAAATATTTTTATCAAATTGTATTTCTTTATTTCTAGAGTACACTGAGTAACTTTAACTCTTATTTTATAATCTCTCCAAACAATGAATCATCTTATAGAGATGTGTGTCACTCAGAATCCTGCCTATATATATATATATATATATATATATATATATATATTTGCTTGCTTTCATTTCTAGAAGTGCCTTACCATTTGCTCATGAAATTAAAGGTGGAGGATAGAAAAATTCTAGAGCTCATTGCTAATAAACAAATTGCCCTTTACTTTCTATTCTTTTCTTCTTTTCTTTATCCTGCTTGCTTTCTCTCTCCCCCTTTCTCTTTCTCTCTCCCCCTTTCTCTTTCTCTCTCCCCCTTTCTCTTTTTCTCTCTTTTTCTTTTCTTTCTCTCTCTTTCCCTTCCTTCCTTCCTTCCTTCCTTCCTTCCTTCCTTCCTTCCTTCCTTCCTTCCTTCCTTCCTTCCTTCCCTTCCTTCCTTCCTTCCTTCCTTCCTTCCTTCCTTCCTTCCTTCCTTCCTTCCTTCCTTCCTTCCTTCCTTCCTTCCTTCCTTCCTTCCTTCCTTCCTTCCTTCCTTCCTTCCTTCCTTCCTTCCTTCCTTCCTTCCTTCTTTCTTTCTTCTTTCTTGTCATGTAGCCCAAGCGAGCTGAGGCTGGTTTGAGCTTCCAAAATTCTGTACCCTTTACCTCTCAAATTCTAGGAATAGCCTGACTTTAACCTAAAATTAATTTAGATTCATGCTGCATAGTGATAAGCTGAAAAAGAATACAACAGCTGCATCATTTATTGTAATTACATTTTCTTTAAGGTGAATAGGAAATTATGTCTCCCTCAGAATGAGTATTGTTATAGAGTCACACTACAGTTCATTCTTTGGAATATCAGAGAAAGTTTCAGTAAACTCCCTCTAGTGTCTGAAATATGCAAGAGCTCATTGTCAAAGAATTTGTGAGAGATAAAAGATAAAATTTCATAGTTCCTGGCTGAAGTGAGCTTGAGAGATTATCTACTCCAATACCTGTCTATCTACAATGGGAAAGTTAGTCATCCAGAGAGAATGCCTTGTGTAAGTTTGCATAATAAGGTAGTGAGAAATCAAGTAACAGAACTCTGGTGCCTTGACTCCTAGTTCACAGAACATTCTACTGAGCTACGTGATAGTGGATTTGAGACAAACAAATCCAGAGTGGAACAAAAACAGGAAGAGTGAAAGATATATGGCTATTTGACATGGGAATATCATGGAGATCAGGAAAAAAATCATCAGTGTAAAGAGCAAATGAAGGTTGGTGGAAAGGACTAGGTGATCATAACTGTTTACTTAAGAGGCATTCAGGACAAGTTGGTGAAGAGTATGCATTGATTTATGATACATGAAAGCTTGTAAATAAATGATAAAAAAGCTCTTATATTGGGCTAGAGAGATTTTTCAGGGATTAAGACTCTGCTTTGAAAGCAGAGGGACCTGAGTTCAGATCTCAGATCCCACGAAAAAGTGTCAGGCAGAAAGAGTAGTGACTTACACTTCTGACTCTGGAAGGCAAAGGCTTGGATATCCTAGAGCGAAGCAAAATGGAGGTAGAAGCAATCCAGAATGACTCCTGATGTCACCCTTGGGTCTCCACAGGGACACACACACACACATATATACACAAATAAATGAGAAATATTCATATAACAATCACATACAAGATATGGATTTCACTTTTTATGTCTGTATGATTAAAAAAATGCCAGGATTTCTTAGTCAGAGCCCTCCACTGTATTCACCTGCCAGAGAATGGTTCACCCACCATGGACTGAGTCTTTTTCCCATCAATTAGAAAATCTGCAAGCTTTTTAGGGCTTAAGTATTAATTCTTTACAAATGTGTCCAGAGAAAAAGCATTCAATTGCCTAGTGGACAATGGTAGCTTTCTCCCAAATCCACTCTCTCTTTTTCATGCCTTATTTATTTTTATTTATTCATTTTAGTGTTGTATACACAGATATATGAATTGATAATACTTTCAACCTTTAATCTCTAATCCCATACTATCTCTTTTTCCCATTATAACCCTTCATCTACCCTGCCAAACTCCTTCTTATTTTCAAGTCTTTCCACTTGTATGGCCCAATGACTTCAATTTTTAAAAAACTTTTTAATTTTACAAGCATATTGAGAACTTATTCCTACTTCCCTCCATTTCTTCTCCCACCCATCCTCCTCCCTTCCCTTCATTAATCCATCCCACTCCCTCCCACCCTCCTGCTTACCTGCTTCTATGGACCCCAGGAGTCCCTCTGGTTTATCTACAATTTAAAAAAAATTACAGTTTAAAAATTGTCTACAAGTTCCCTTTCCAGTTAGTAGTGCAGTGTGCAGAATCTATCGCTGAATAAGACTGCTGATTACAGTTTTCTCACATAGCACCTTCTAGCTTCTTAGAGCTAAACAGCAGGGAGGAAACTGCTAGATCATTCCCACATTGATTTCTCTATGTTCTGCCACCAGGGTATATGGTGCCTTTAGCAGTTGGGTCTCACTATTTAGTTCTGATGGCAATGGCCTCAAAAATCCCCTGAACTACACAGTGACTGTCATAATTAGATAGAGTGTCAATTATGATTTAGGATTTAAATTCTGGGCACATTTGTAAAGAATTATGGTTGAAATAGGCCCTAAGCAACTTTATAGGAGATTTTCTAGTTGATGGGAATTGCCCTGCTCATGGCGGGTGGTACTAGACCGTGAGCAGGTGAACAAGATGGGAGGAGCTGGTTAAGGAAGTTGCCTTCTTCTGTCTACTCAGCCAGACATGCAGGTCTGGCAAGTGAAGATTGTCCCTCTCTCAGTCCTATGAATATGGCGTGACCAGTTTCCTGGCTCCTGGCATTGATATAAGCTCCTCTACCAAACTGGACAAGGAGCTGTAATCAAAATAAAATCTCTTGTTCCTTTAAACTATTAGGCCATGAATTCATGAGTAACGTGGGCAAACTGCAACAGTGACTTCAGTCTTCTGTACAAGGCAAAACAGAAAGCTCTGCTTATATATAATGGGAGATATGGCTTTGTAATCTCAGAGTAGACACAGAAATTAAAAATAGGACAAAAAATTATTATGAAGGAAATATTAATTGAACTGCTTAAAAATTCAGTTCACTAAAAGATACTACGTACCAAAAAGTACATAGGAAACACATGAACAAGTGAAAATATTATAAAATATTTTCTTACTTATAATAAAATAAGTAATTAACAAACCATTAATTGAGTTATGATATAGTAGTCAATTGTGACATTTTATGAAATGACCATATTTTAGAAATTTTGGATTAAATGCCTAGTATATGCCAGTAAGTATGGCCAGGAATTTCCACATACAGTATTCATTTATCCTTCACAGCCTTGAAAATATATGGAAATGCACTTTCTTTAGAGGTAAGGGAATGAAATCAGCTACAGCTTTATATGAGATTTTTTTTTTTGTAAATGCTCTCCTGGCATTTGGCCTTCATTCCTTAACTCAGCTTATGCGTACAAGCATGTTTTATGGTCTAGGAGCTGTGGACATAGAAAATCTTACATTTTGAACAGAAAGAAACCTGAGTTTCCTGATTACAACACAGAACCCTGTGTGAGTGCTCGATCTTGAATGACACAGCGCAGAAATGAACCTGAGTATCACTGAAAGAAGGCAGGAGAGGAGAGAAGATCTTGGGTGAAAAAGAATAAAGGGTTGCAAATAAAGGAATAGCTTTTCTTTCTTTGATAGAATAAAGGAAAGCTCTGGAAAGGAGAAAGAGCATGGCAGGTAGAAATGTGTTCTTGAAACAAAAAAGAGAGGCCTCTGCATAATGAAAGTCACACTGGTCTATGAGTGCAGACAAACTTTTCAAGACAGAATTCAGCTAGGTTTCAAGCGTGAGCCATAAAATGTCAGAATCTCTCTGTGACTCAACTTCTGCATGCTGAGAGTCAGTGGCCTTATGCGCTTTCTTTATACCTGTCACTGAAGAAGAATGTTTGGAATCTATCAGAGTGCCACATAACAGGCACAAAAACATGTAGCCTTTAAGATTGAATACCAGATTCATCTACACTAAGTGCTTTTCTCATTTATGCTATGGCGTGAATGGCCATTTGAATTTTAATCCACAATAGAAATAGAGAAAGAAAAAAAGGAGACAGAAAGATAGGAAAAGGAGTAAGGATAAAAGAAGGAAGGAAGGAAGGAAGGAAGGAAGGAAGGAAGGAAGGAAGGAAGGAAGGAAGGAAGGAAGGAAGGAAGGAAGGAAGGAAGGAAGGAAGGAAGGGAAAAAGAAAAAGAGAAAGAGAGAAAAGATCAAAGAAAGAAAAAGTTGTCAACTAGCCCAAATCCCATAGAGGGCAGCATGGTCCTAGCTATCTCACTATCAAATCTATTTTTGTTGCAAAGAATGTAACTCTAGTCAAGTACACAGCAACATGAAATAAAATAATACTTATGTAGTTGTGGCAATGCATAGATAGACGTAGATAAAAAGTAATAAAATCATAGGGCGAATATTGATTCTAAGTAAACGGCAATTATAAAATCTTTGATAGTTCATGAAAGTAAAAATGTATTTTAAACCTACATTTGATATTGATTAAAAAAACCACATCGTTAAGTTCAGAAACAAGCCTTTGTCTTCATATTTTGCTGATGTCACATATGAATTTTCTACCTTAAATTATATACATACTAATTTTAAAAGACAAAATTCCTGCATAGGGTAAAATGATAATTAAAACATTCAGCTCTTTCCTTTAGATATATTTTGTCTTGTTGCAAATTAGTACTGTGATAAGTACTAATATAAGTAACTGAATTCGTATTTTAATTCTGAGTGTTTCTTTCTTCAGAGTTAAGGAAAGTGGACAAGTATCTATGTCACCAGCTTTAGAGATTGCTATACTGACTTAACCATGTGCTCTGTATACTTTACACTTTAAATAACATTCAGTCATGCCCTTAATTTAATTCATCTTATGAAAAATGAAAACTTACTTGGATTTGTATCATTAAAAGTCACTTTTCATAATGATAATCTAGAAGTAAACATTGTAAATTATAAAAATCTGAAATTGAAGTGGTATGCACATTTGAGTATACCAGCATTTGACATATTTTCTGGGAGGCATAGGTGAGTCAGAAATAGGTAGAGGGAGATAAAAACATTTTAAACTATCACATCTGAGTGGAAAGAAAGACTGAAGAAAAAAATTGTCCTGAGATAAATATTGCATCTGTAGCTGTAATCCATTATTAATAGTTGATGGGCACATAAAACGTGCTCTATAATATTATTAATGTTATTTTCTCCTTGCTTAAAGTAGTGTAACTGTTTCTGAAGTATGAACATGCAAAGAAAAAGAAAGCAAGGAATAACAAGAAATGTGATATTTGCAAATTAACAAGATGGCAATATCAGATCAACACCAAGTCATCTATACACAAGAATAAGGATTTAAAGGAAAAAACTTGATGACTTAAGAATTATAAGTTGTAGACATAACAAAATTATAGAGTAAAATTCAAGAGAAAACTGTAGAAAAGAGGAAGGGGGTGTTTAAAAATGGTTCTGAAATTGTGTATCTACTTAAAACCCTTCATGGACTCCATTGATTTCAGCACAGAGCATGACAGCTGTGTGACCTGATCTCAACCACCTCTGTAGTCTCTCTGCGTCCTGTGCATGTGGGTGATTTGTGTGTGTGTGGGGGGGGAGCTTTACACATACTTTTTGTTTTCCCCATTGCATGTATCCCTTATCCACCAAGTGTTCAGATACATTCTTACTCCAGGTTTTTACTGAAATGTCATTTCCTCATTTACCTACAGCAACCTTAGATAGACTGAAGGGGAAAGGAATACAGGTCAGTACTCTCATGACACCATAGAAACCCCCCTTTGCCATGCTTCTCACAGATTCAGGTAGCACATATTTATGTACAGTGTTTTCTTGCTCATTGGAAATTCCATTAAGATAGAAGCTATGTGTGCTGTATTCAGTGCTTTCTCTCCGGTTCTGATGATACAGCACCAGAATACAAGAGATCCGTTGCTCTTTGAGGAGATCATGCTTGTATTCATTAAACAACATCATTCCTTTCTGATTTTGGTAGGACACCTGGAGTCATGGAGCGCTACAAGGAAGCTTTTCCTTGTTTGCTTTGCTTTACAAGTCCATCGGAATCACCTTTGACTATATTAGCTGTAAACTTTTGTCCTTGTGATATCTAACTCATGTTTTTGCTTCTCATTGTACATAGAATAAGCGATGTTTAGAGGCTCATTAGGTGTATGGTGCCTTCCTCGTCCAACACATTCATCTTTGGCTAGATCTGAGCCACACTGCCGATGGCAGCAATGGGAGCGGTGTGCGGAGCGGTGGTAAGGAAATGGCCAGTTGAAAAAACATCAAGAATGCCTGCTTAGCATGCGCAAGCTTTTGTACTGACTGGCAGGTTGAAATAATGCAATATTTACTGAAATCACCTCTTTGTGGCAAAGTATTTTTGTCTTTGTGGGTTGGTACAATTTTCAAAGCAATTTCGAGTTTGTGAGCAAGAGTGAAATACAGCATTTACTTTTTTGCACAAAACTGGCTTACTGTAAAAATCAATAAGAATTAAAACATATGAAGTACTGATTTTAATCCCGATACACAAGTAATTGATGATTGCTCTTTAACCTGATGCTTTCACGATATTGGCTTCCCATAAAAATGTATTAATTCTTCAGTTCTGATCATGTGTGGAAGTTCACATATATTTACACCTTTTAGCATTATTAAAGCAAAGTATAGTCTTTGCAACATTTTAAGAATATACAGGAACCTAAGGAAAATAATCTATATTGTATTACTTCTTTCATGAAATGATGAATAACATGAAAACTGTACATTTACCAGCACCATAATTTCTGCATTGATGAGAATACACTTGTGTGTATTTTTTTTAGGGAGAGGTACTTCTTTGAATCTTTTACTTCCTTTGCTTTTAAAATAATTTAAACACTTACTATAAGAGAGATAGAGAGAGAGAGAGAGAGAGAGAGAGAGAGAATAAGCAGTGTGCTTGTGCTATGACTTACATTAGGAGGTCAGAGGACAGCTTTGAGGACAAGCTTGAGAAGTCTGATATCTTGTTTTGACATGTGAACTACAGGACTTGAACTCATTTTGCCAAGTGTGCAAGCAGATGCTTCACCCTCTGCATCATTTGTCTGTCTGGCCCCTTGTGTGCATTTTAATATGATGAGCATAATGTCATTTTGCAATGGGTACACAATACATACTATAGACATATTCTAATTTATTGAAATAATAGTCACTTATTCAACATTCAAAACTGTTGAAAAATGTTCTTTATACTGTGTGATGAACAAAGCTGTAACTTATTCTTGCTCAGTATTTTATAACCTGATTTATTTGTGCTTACCAACTTAAATGTGTGACTTTTTAAGCATTCTTCAAATAGGGCTGGGAAGATGGCTCATCGATTAAGACACTCACCATATGAGCAAAAGTATGAAGTTCAGATCCCCAGCTTTTATACAGAATGCTGGTCAGACATGGCCTGTCTTCAGCTCTAGTTGGTAGACCCTGGGAATCTCCAGAGCAAGTTAGCTAGTCCTCCCAGCCCTACGTCTAGGGTTTAATTAGAGATCCTCAAAAGAATAAGATAGAAGGGCAATTGAGGATGATTTCTGATGTCAATCTTGGACTTTTATGTACCCATGTACTCATGTGCATGTATACCCACTCACATACACATGTAAGAATTCATATACATATACAATACATATATACACATGAAAAAGCATATTCGTATAGTGCTGAATGTCAATATGTGTATGATTTCCTGTTGATGTCTACTTTATGACAAGGAAATCTTTCTATTTATAGATTTATCAACATTTCATTTTCCCCTCCTGAGCTGAACCATTAAATAAGTAATGGGCAACAAAGATAGATGCACTTATAATAGCTACCTATATCACCAGAACAAAAACTTGACTTAAAACTTTGAAAACGGGTTTAATGCCTTGCTAAGCATTTCTGAATAATGTTGATGTCTTCACATTCTCCTGAGTGACACTGGGCTAACACATCTCCCTGGGGCAGGCCTGCTGCTTAAGCTCTCCTGGGCTAAGCAAAGAATTTCTGGAATGCAGTGCTGACACTGGTGAAGGGAACAAGGGCTTCCTTCCTTCTTCGCATCTCACTAATCAAAGAATCTAACATTAGGGAAATTATTGCTTCTTTAAAGAATCAGGAGTGCAGAATGTTTGTTTTCTGGCATCTGCATCCTTCTGTCTGCATTCCAAGGTCCTGGGTATTGCTTATGGTTTCAGATAGGGATAAGTATATACAGTCATCTGTGACATCTATGTACTTACCCACAAATGCTAGAAGATTTGTGGAATGAAAACGTTCAAAGGTTGAAATCTCTGCAATATGATATATGTTCTATGGAAAAAAACATTTTTTTTTAAAGAGCTGAGTGAATTGCCATGCTTGCTGCTGGGTGCTCTCCATCCAGAAATGAAGCTGTTCACATGTATTTGTTTGTTGTGGGATTATGGTTGATTAAAGCCAGAGAGAAAGAAAGGGAAAGAGACAGAGAGGGAGAAAGTGAACAAGGAGAGGGAGAAGAGGCAATAGAGAAGGAGAGTGGGAGGAAAGAAAGGTTATCTGCATTGTCTTCAACTATCATAGTTCTCTTCATTCAAAGTCATGGGGAATTTTGAAATGCCACTTCAATATTGGCAAAGTACTTTATTCATATTGTGACATTTTACTCATTCTAATATTAGCTTCACAGCAGGAATAATTGAGTATCTCAAACTCTTTAAAAACACACAAATGCTCTCATTGACTTCAGGCTGACACTATGTTTTCATTTTCTAAAAGAAGATATAAGGAAGAGAGAGTTTGACTAAAGTGAAATTTTATTGATTTCAGTTTCTCTGATTAGATTATAAATAGGCTGGGAAGATGACTCATCGATTAAGACACTCACCATGTGAACAAAAGTATGAAGTTCAGATCCCCAGCTTCTATACAGAATGCTGGTCAGACATGGCCTGTCTTGAGCTCTAGTTGGTAGACCCTGGGAATCTCCAGAGCAAGTTAGCTAGAACTCCCAGCCCTATCAGTGACGTCTAGCTTTAATTAGAGATCCTCAAAAGAATAAGATAGAAGGACAATTGAGGATGATTTCTGATGTCAATCTTGGACTTTTATGTACCCATGTACTCATGTGCATGTACCCACTCACATACACATGTAAGAATTCATATACATATACATGAAATAAATTCATTATCAGTAATTAAGTGGAGAAGGAGAGGTTACTCAGGGGTTAAGATTCTGCCTCCTAAGCAAAAGGACCAAGTTCAGACCCTAGATCCCAAGTAGAAAGGTCAGGCAGAAACAGTGACAGCCTGCACTTCTGATTCTGGAAGGTGGAGCCTGGGAAATCCCAGAACAAAACCAAAAGGAAGTAGAGCAATCCAGGATTATTCCAGAAGTCACCCTTGGGCCTCTCTTCACAGACACACACAGTGCCCTCTGATACACAAACACATATGCATAAGCAAAATTTTAAAAAATTAAGTTAACATGTTCAGGTTTCTAGATAAATTTTTAATGCAACAATTCACATCATGTTGGTGTGTCTAGTGACTTTAAGGCTAGAAAGGAACAAATGTGCTTGTGTTCATGGAAATAGACAGCAATGCCTTATTTCTAAATCTCCAAGAGACCTCCCCCAGTGAACACTGTGTCAGCAATTAACCACTAACCTTTGTCAAAAATCCAGGAGAGGGATATCTCTATCAATTTAGGCAATGAAGGCCAGTGTGTGAAAATACTGATGCTCATAAGACATAAATTCATTCTGTACCGAAGTTGGATAAGTATCTCTCTGCTATGAATTAACCACAATAACTATTTTAATCATTTCTCAGTGCAGTGGATAGCAAGTGTAGAATAAAGATTTATTAGTTAATTAATTAACTACCTTTCTTTTTTATTTTTATTTTTAATCTACATTTTTTCTTTTTTTTAATTTCCACTCATACAAACTTAACAGGTACACCGGTTCCCTCCTTTCCTCTATCCCTCACCCCCTTGTGCCCCCCTCCCCTCCCCCCTCTCTCTCCAATCCCCAGTGCCTCCCCCTCCCATCCCCGGAACATCTTTTAATGTGCATGCCAAATTCTCCTAATTAATTACCTTTCTATTTATATGTTTATTGTGTTGCTGTTGCTAGGCTTCACCAAGTACTCAGTTATATCCCCAGTCCTGTATCCATTTCACTTTTTTATATCCCCAGCCCTGTATCCATTTCGTTTTAGAATTTTGCCCTATGCTGGCATGCTCATGAAAGTAGGGGAGTGAGGTGTTGGTCGACCCTGTTTTCCACTGAGACATTAGAAAGGGAGAACATCAGCAAGAAGCATCATCTCTTAACTCTAACTTGCCATAAACCTTATTTTGATGCATTCTTATGAGAGGAATTAGAAAGCAATGCTACCTGATTTTAAAGGATGAATGCAGATATGTTTCCATTTACTAACAATCTATCAAACATGAAGTACAGAGCTTGTGTTGGAAAATAGGACTTAATCTGAGAATATTCTGATTTTTCATATTATGATAGTGTGGGAATGGCCTTAATGCAATGTAATGAAGTATAACTGAATTATCATACAATCAGTTAAAGTCGATAAATAAAGGCAGATATAAAACTATTAAGATAAATTCTAGCTGACATATCCAATAAAATGAGACAATACATCCATACATTATAAACACACACACAGTCTCACACAAATGCACAAATACCTAAGCACTCACTGTAAAAGCCAAAATTTACAGTAACATGGGGGTCTCTGAAAGGGAGCAACAGGAATTGACTCCAGAGAGGGACTAGAGGGATCTACAGACAGCTTAGCTTGAGACTATATTGAGACAAGTTTATTCTCCGCTAGACATGCTTATAAGTGTTTCACATAGGGAATCATCTGGATCAATGACTATAAAGATTATAACAAGGAACAACAAAATCTTATAGGAACAAGAGCCACATAAGTGAGTAACAGGAAGGTGTGCTAGGAAATACATATAGGTATCAGCAATCCTAGACAGTCAACAACTGTAACAGAGAAGGTGCAAGGAAGGACATAAACACATATGTGATTTACTGTGTCCTCAGACAGTTGGTAATTGTATACAATTAACATTAATTAACAGTATCTTAAAAGACATATTTTCTGCTACAATGCTGGGAACAATGTGGACCTTAAATATAGATTTAGGGGAAAAGCATGTTGAGCTGTGTGGTATCAATTTTGAGATTAGATAATAGGACAAATAGGAGACACTGGAAAGGCCAAAGAGCAGGAGACAAGTCTCCACTGCTGTGTTTCGCACCAGCTTAATATACATTCAAGGAATCCTAGGAAGGTCAGCTACAGCCCCTGCAACTCACACATATATGCACGCAAACATATATGCACATACCTATGTGCGCAAACATACATATATACACATAAAACATATGCACACATACATTTGCACACACATACATGAACATACTCACACTCATATGGCCACACATATATGCATGCACACACTCATACACACATACATTCTTGCATTCATGTAACACACATACACTCTCATGCTCTTACACATATTCTTACACTCTGACACATACATACTCTTTTACCTACACTCGTACACACTCACATATCCCTATATTCTCTGTGAACACACTGGCATGTATACATTCTCAACCACATGGACATATAATACACACACTCAAGTATGCATATATTCTCTTGCATATGTACACACATTCTCACATGTAGATGCACACTCACATACATGCATACATGTATATGCACACACACATACATATACACACATGTTCACACACATAAGCACATGGGGACTCTATTTTTCCCTCTCTCTCTCTCTCTCTCTCTCTCTCATACAGATACAAGCATATGCTTGCACACATCCCTACAGAACTGTTGTTACTCAGTCCCACATGGAACTTCTTGCTACTGAGTTCGCCAAGGCTTTTCTCCATTCCAGCTTGTACACCATCTCAATGTTTTTCATGTTTCCCCACAAATATTGACCCTATTTTTTAATTTTCTACTTTTGCAAGCGTATTGAGTATTCATCCCAGCTTCCCTCCCTCCACTTTCCCTTTCATTCCCTCCTTTGCTTCACTGTTCTCTCCAACTCTCTCCCAATTTTCTGCCTGTGTACTTCTATTGGCCCCAGGGTACACTCTGGCTTGTCTGCTCCTGTGGGTGCTCAGGCATCTGTGGTATATCAAGTTACCTCTCTTCAGGCCACCCCAACTGATATGTGCATCCAGCTCTAATCCAGCTCTAGACCCAAAGGTTTCCATTGTAAGTGTCCATTCTATAGGCATAATAACTGCTACCTACAGAGCACTTTGATGTACTGTCTTCCTACCTATAAGCTTATTGGCTCTCTTCCCTATTGATTTTTCCCTTCACTTTTTTTATAGATTCTTGTTCTACAGAGATGTGTACCATTCTCACAAGCAGTGAGTCTTGATTCCAGTCAGAAGCTGTTGGTTGTCTCCTTGGTACTCATGCCATTATTACACTGGCAGTCACCTGTTGCCTTGGTGATTTATATTGCAACTTACAGATCTCATGCCCTTTATGGGGCTTGTGATTATTTCTTTTCCCCAGTAGCTTTTACAGTATTCTTTGGTAGTGTGTAAGCTATCTAGCAAGAATAAAGTCCACAGACTAGTTCTGTGGGACTTGCCCATTTTCTGTGATCCATTTGTGTTGCATCTTCATTTATAGGGTCTTACTGACAGTTTTTTAAAATTTTTTTTATTATTATTATTATTTATTCAACTGTGTGCATATGCGTGTGTATGTGCACGCGCGTGTGTGTGTCTGTGTGTGTGTCTGTGTATGTGTAGAACCACGGACGAATTCGCGAATCACCACGGACGCCTCCACCTCCTTTTGCCCTGGGATTCACAGGCTCCGCCCTACCAGGACCAGAAGCGTAGGCCGCCCCCCCCCTTCCGCCTGGCGTCTATATGTGGGATCTGGGATCCGAACTCAGGACCTTCCGCCTGCAAGGCGGAGGCTTAACCCCTGAGCCACCTCTCCAGCCCCTTACTGACAGTTTTTGGAGAACAACCAAGAGGAATGGCAAAAGCATATAATATTTGGGGGCTTTTAAGATCTCTCTGACCAACATTCTATCAGGAATTATCACATTCCTCTTACTTCTAGCATACTTTTGTCCTATGTTCTCAGTGGATCGGCTCAAGGCTCCCCCCCCCCCCCCCGTTTTCCTCACTGCCCATTCTTGTTCCTTTCTTTAAAAGACATTTTTGTTACATATTACTAGCACAGGATATTCCTTTGGAGTTACTTCCACAATTTTTGTTTTTTTTCTGTAATTCCCTTTGTTGTGCCTATCTCCCATGTCCCTCCTATCTTCAATCCTCTCATTCCCTGCTATGTATTTTCTTCATTTATTCTCTCCTCCCCTTGACCCTATTTTTTAAACCTTCTGTTTTTGTACAAATAGTTTTAATTGATGCATAAGTTATTCCATTTATCATAGCTTCTAGAGGGCTCTGATGATGGGCAGATGGTAGGCAGCATGCAAATCTCTGCATTGAAGTGATACCTACATATACTTTTTGATGAATGAGATTCACAACTGTATCTCAGTCGGTCTATTCCTGTCTCTCCAGACTGATTAAATGATCACCACTGTTGTACCTGTCCATGTGAAACAAATCAGGCACTGAAAACTTCTCTACATGCAACATTCCTATTTAACTACATGAGAAAGGAGAAACACCGCCTTTTTTGTTGCATGGAGATTCAGCAGGTGGTGATATGAGAAGGAACTATATTTATACAGAGAAGTTAGAAATTGTTCCTTATTATATATGTGCTATCTAAGCCACTAATAGGTGAATTGAAGAAAGTGTTCTCCAGGGTGAAACAAAAGATCATTCCATATGCCAAACTATTTATGCCTTTGGCCCACCTCTGATTGCATTCTACCCTTCTCTGTCTGCAGATGTGGTCTTTGTGTGGATCAAATTACTTCCTATTCTGATTCAACAATTGGACTGCTAATAGCCTCCTTCTCTACAACCCCATCTCTACAGACAATACCAAGGTGGTTTTGAACTGATCTCATTACTCCTTGGGAAAAAGAATTACATGGGCTGTATGTGCATTTTCAAGAAGGCTGTGCCTCTTTCTTTTACACATGTGGATCCATAATTGCCAAGGGATCACATATTGCTTATTTAACATGGTGCTTAAAAGAAATCAAAGAATGGTAAAAATTAGTCTCACAACTAATTGAGATAATGTTATGCAGAAGTCAAAGCTCAAGAATTTGGAAATACTTTCATTAATTTTAACTTCTGTACATATGGATGTTGTGATTTACATTCTTGTGTCAAAAGCTCTGCAGTGTTTAACTTTTGTTTCTACAGCCCCTTATTTACTAAGATAAAGTAGTTTATGATTAAATATTTGTGTGCTCAGAGTTCACCAAAGACTTTCAAAAATTGCATCTACCTTGTTTTATAGACACAATAATTGTGCTAGTTAGTAGAGAAGTCAAATAGACAAGTGAGGGCTGAGCTCTGGGCACGACTGTGAAAAATCAGTAGTTGAGGTAAGCCCTGAGAAAGCTGATAGGAGATTGAATGATGTGGGGAGACTGAGTCCATGGTGGGTATGACCATTCCCTGGGTATGTGGACAAGAGGGAAGAGACTGATTTAGTAAGTCATTAATAAGTGGGTATATTGCAGCACACTTGGACAGACTTGCAGTCTGGCAAGTGAGGTTTGTCCTTCCCTAAGTAAATCCTGTGGATATGGTATAGCTAGTTAGTATGGACTCTCTTGGAAAATTGGACTAAAAATTGTAACTGAGAATCATAAGAAATAATAAAACTACCTAGTTCCCCTAAGATATTTGGTCTTGAATTTTTCAAGAATACGCATACAGGCTGCAACAGTAATTATCGGGTATTTCACCAGACATGTCAAAGCAATATACATTTATGTGTATTCACAGGCAGAACTCCTAACCACTAATAGCAATGATAGCTGCTATTATTTAATCGGGGACTTAGGAAATCACCAAGCCCACAAAGGTGTTCAGCTTTTGGAGTAAAATCAGTGTATTTGTCTCCTGATTTCTCAAATATGCGAACAGGATTTAGAGACCTGGATCATGCAACCCCACATGATTCACCCTAAGATTTACAGGTTTATCAAAAATTAGAATCTATGTATATTCTGATGCAAAGTTGATGGTTCTTTCTTTTTCGGTCATACCATGTTTGCTCAACTGCCTACTTTCTCATTTTTTGGAGTGTAAAGGAAAACGTATCTTGCAGTTTCATCTTCAGGATGTGGAAGCTTTCTAAACCAAATCAGCTCAGTTTTTATTTTCTACATTAGTTGTTCACCATGAAACTAACTAAGGTATCATCACATTAATTGTGCACTGACAGAACTAAAACATGAGTGTCTCCTTGCCTTGAAAAAGATCACACTTCTTATGACCTCCAATGGGCTTGATGTGTTCCTCCACCCCATTTCAAGGTAATGTCAGCAGGATGCCCTTGTGCCAGGCACTGAGAGCAGAGTGAGAACTCTCTCTAATCATTCACTGAAGCGAGTTGGCATTGAGTCATCTAGTGCACCTATTCTTAGGTAGTGATGCCCAAATTTAGTGTTCATTTTTTCCTCCAAGGATTCTTAGACAAGAACAAAATGAATTCACAAAATCTGGCACCTTCTCCTACTTCTTCCTTCATATCTTCCTTGATTTGGAGGCATGAAGTACTTCCTGAAATTCTAACCAAAAACTAGAAAGAATAAAGAAAGGTCAAAATTGGTATTCAGAAAGGACCTGTTTGTAAGCTCTGGTCTTAGTTTCTATGTTTGCCCAATTTATTTTCCTATTAAAAGTGAAGTGGCTTTTGGCAGCAGACACTTTTCACTTAGTTTCAGAGGTCAGAAGTCTAACATGAGTGTTTCCTAAGGTTTTCGGTTTTGCTGAGGTTTCCCTCCTTGACGTTTTTGTCCCCTTGTGGCTTTTCTTTTTCTTTTTCTGTGTGTGTGAGTGTGTGTGTATGTGTGTGTGTGTGGTGTGTACAAGAGAGACTTGAGTGTATGTGTCTGTGAAGGCCCAAGGGTGACATCAGGAATCATCCCAGATTGCCCTCTACTTTACTCTGGGGTTCTCAGACTCCACCTTCCAAGATCAAGATTGAAATTTCAGGGCTCTGCTATATTCCTCTGACTTTTTTTTTTTTTTTTTACATGGGATTGGGTTTCTGAACTCAGGTTCTTTTGCTTGGAGCCAAAGGCTTTAACCACTGTGCCATTTTTCCAAACCATTCCCTTGTCTTTTAATGACATTATCAGATTTACTCGCTAAGATTCACACCTTTGATCACATTTAACCTGCATTTCTTTAAAGATCCTATCTGTACATATAGCTACATTTATTTTAAGACTTAAACATATGAATTTGAAGGGAACACAAATCAATCTGTATTGATGACCTTTATACAAAAGCAGTGCTATGTGATAAAAAGAAGTCAAATTCCATTAGCGTAGTGACAGATAGGAACATAGGTGCTTTATTTGAGATTTATCTTTTCAATCCGCCACTTTCTGATTGCATTAACAGTGGTCTATTTTCTTTAGCTCAGGACTTCATTCCTGATCGTTTAAGAATAAGGGTGTGAAGAGAAGTTGCTTTCTATGCTCATTGTCAACCAATTTAATTTTATTATTAGTATATTTTCACTGCATCAAAAATGTCATTACGACATTTTCATGCATACAAAATCATGTGATTTCCTCATATTTATAAGCATTATCCTCCCATGTTGTCTTTCTCCACCCACTCATCCTTTTCCTCTATCTAAGTACTAATTTTTAACTCTCTGTCTCTCTATCTTTTTATCTATCCCCCTTTAAGTCAAGATGCAGCATATGATCTTACCGAAAAGGATGGGAGGAACAACGATTTGCAAGATTCTCAACAATAGTTGGGGCCAAAGCAATCATAATGGGACTTTGCATGCCCTGCGCAATGTCCAGCTGCACTGTTGCCCTCATAAAGTCTAGCATCTGTTAAGGGCACCGAGATCCCTGGAGGAAGGGATTGACAGCCATAGTAGTGCTCCTATGCTTAAGGGGAACAAGAGAAAGGGCTTATGGAAATGCCACTGGGTCCTTATATGTCATCGGAGAGGAGGACCCAGTGGAGACTCAGGCGTACACAATAAAGGACTCTCTGGGAATTGGGGGGGAAGGCACTGGGGGATGGAGAGGGAGAGGAGGGGAGGAGGGGGTTTGGGGGGGAGGAGGGGGGAGGGAGGGAACTGGTAAAAAATTTTAAAATGTATAATTACATTTTTAATAAAAAAAGATGCAGCATATGAAAGAATATACATCTGTCTTTTTGAGCCTGGCTCATTTCACTGAACATGACATCTCCTTTTTCATCTGTTCTCTTGCACATGGTACAATTTTATATTTAATGACTCAATAAGGCCTTGTGTCCATGCCACCCATTTTTATCTGCTGATGGATACCTAGGCTAATTCCCTAACAGCTGTTGTGAGTTCTGCAGCAGGCATAGGTGCCCAGGCCTCTCTGTGATATGCTGACTTAGAGCTCTTCAGTGATACACCCAGAAGTGGTAGAGCTGGATCTCAATTGTCCACTGCCTTATATCCACTTAGTTACTAGGCTCAGATTAAAAGTGACTACTAGTAATTGAGGGTCTAAAGGAAGTACTGCACTTCTTTCCTCAGAGAAAGCATAATATGAATCGTTATGGGAATAAACTAGAAGAGAAAAGATGGGGGAGGGGAAATCAAATACTTCAAGAAGTATTAACAGATATCATTTTCCTTTATCTTTTAATTTTTAAAAAATTTTTTATTATTATTTATTCAATTGTGCGCATGTGCGTATGTATGTGCCCGCGCGCGTGCCTGTGTGTGTGTGTGTGTGTGCGTGTGTGTAGAACCACGGACGAATTCGCGAACCACCACGGACGCCTCCACCTCCTCCTTGTTTACTCTGCCCCGGGATTCACAGGCTACGCCCTACCAGGACCAGAAGCGCAGGCCGCCCCTGCTTCTGCCCGGCGTCTATACGTGGGATCCGGGATCGGAACTCAGGACCTTCCGCCTGCAATGCAGAGGCGTAACCTTAGCCACCTCTCCAGCCCCTTAATTTTTATTTTATATACGAATAGAGAGGCTCATCTCAACACAGTAAAGGAACTTTCAATTCCAAAAGTCCTGAGCATACTGTGTAAATTTTTTATTAAGTGTATTACTTGACAATCTCACACATGTTCATAGTGCATTCTGATTACTTTTCCCCTGCAGCCTTTATCTCCTTCCCATGCCTATCAACTCAGCCCTCCTCTCTACCAGTCCCTTTCCCATATTCATGTCACTTTGTTTTTGCTTTGTGACCCATTTATCTTAACAAGGGCCATCTGTGTGCCCACTGAATTGAAACTATCCATTGGAGCCTGGCGGGGTCACCAGTGTGTTCACAAGTGAAGGGAATGATGCCCACTCTCCCTGAACATACTAGTAGCAGGCAGATCAGCAGTGAGGGATAAGGCCCCATGAGAATCTCTTCCATCTGAGACTGGGTGCTGAGGGGTCCGCTGATAAGAAGACCCAGTGCTAGCATCTGCAGTCATTGGATGGCCATGGGGTCTTGTCCAGGAGCTGGCATTTGGTAGCCTTTCTTCCTATCTTCCCACCCTTATATCCTTTCTGCCCCTTATATCCTTTCTTCAATGTTCCCTGAGCCTTAGAGGGCTGCTGTCAATCTGTCACTTATTCTCAGCAGCATGACCAGCCTGAGTCTCTGCATTCCATACATATCACTAATTGCCTGGGATGCTGCTGAAGACAATGGGGGACAGAGGCTAATGACTCCTTAAACCTGAATTCTAGAATCCATTCAAGTCGCCCTCACATTTAACATTCATCTCAGGAGCCCCGAGTAAGGAAAACGTTCACTGAAAACATCCCACATCAAGTTGCCTGGAATTTGTTACCCGGTGAGCAGGGGCTAATCCCCATACCTGGGGAATGGATTTCCTGATGCTGCCCGGACGCTGAGAGGCATTTTGGAGCTAGGGATGTCCCTTTCCGGGGCTGGCTAGTCGCCCTGCCCTGGCACGCTGCGCCAGCCGCTGGGCGCGTGGCGCAAGAGGGAGCCACAGCCGGCAGCTTCCAAAGTCACCGCAGGATGCCAGCAGCGCACACACGCTTCAATGTGGCGGGTGGCGCGGGAGCCACAGGCACAGCTCAGGTCCCCAAGCCGGGTTGCCTGAGTGAGAGTGACTGTGACTGAGCCTGGGTGGTTCCCGAGCCACGTCACCTGTTTGGCAATCCCCCACCAAATCAGAGGGCAGAGCTGGCCAGGAGACCTGCGAGTCACCCAAGCGCCCACGGATTAGAACTCGCCTCTCCTCGTTCCTCCTTGCGGTCGGGTTGGAAGTTCCCACTGGCTTTAGGAAAAGTCCAGTGGGCTGAGGCTTTGCCGCGCTTTCACCCCACTGCAGGATGGTAAGTGAGGAACCCGCCGGGGATGTGGGCTGAAAAAGCCCCAGGGGCTCTGAAAAGTGAAGAAAAAGAACTCTGCGCGGGGGTGGAGGGATTGCTTCCACCTTGGGAGATTTCTTGGCTGCTTTCCAATCTCAACAGTTCATCTCTGCTGTGCTGTGCTCCATTCTATTATCTTCTATTCCCCACCCTTCCCTCCCTCCTTTTCTGTCACCAGGCATACTCACTTTTCTTTCTGCCTTTTCCCCCTCTAGATTATGCGTATATTTGCAAACACTTGAACTTAAACTGCTGAAAGAGGCTCCAGGTTTGCTTTACTCTCAGGTGTCAATTGCATAATTGTTTCCAATAATAACCTCAGGGAAGGCGTCTGCAAACAACCTTTCTGAAGAGGAGAAGTAACACTCCATAAACTTTAGGCTGAATTGCTTTGGTCAGCACTGCACAAACTGCACTTGCTTCAGAACAGGACGTTTTCATAACTTGACTGGTGGGAAAAGACTCACTAAAAAAAGACTCAATTGACTCATTGACAACTTCAGCTCCTCCTTGTTCTCTTTCTTTTCCTTCTCCTCTTCTTCCTCCTGCTTTTCCTCCTCCTTCTGCTCCTGTTCTTCTTCCTCCTCCTCTTGCAACTTCTCTTCCTCTTTCTCCTCCTCCTCCTCCTCCTTTTTTCTCTATTTAAGTAATGCATAAGGCCCTCAAGTCAACAAAAACACTCATAATGCCAAAAAGTATTTGTCCAAACTTGAGCTCCACTGACATGAGTGGACTTTACCTAATTGAAGATTACTGCATAATTAAGAAAGGGCTCTTGGACAACTTAACCCAGAAAGAACCTTGTCTTGGGTTGGACATTTGGAAAGATGGTATGCTTGACCTGGAGTATGGAGGGTGTTCGCTGAATCAGAACTCAATGGAGATTTCATGCCAGGAAGTTAGTGGTGGCAAGATAATTTTTATGATGGTAAATTAGAGCCTGCTATCTTTGCTTTTGATTTTGATGAAATGTTTGCTTCTAGTGATATTGTGCTTTTGTGACTGGGGTTGGGAGCAAAATTTATCACATTACCTATGAATGCAAATCTGCATATATATAGATATATGTGGATATAAATGCATATGCAGATTCATTCGCATCACAAAAATCCAGAAGCATGTTATAACAGAGAAAAGAAGGGGGATGTGTGAGGCAAGTATGTGATTCAGAAATGAAAAGAGGGAGGCTGGTCATTCAGTACCAGGTAGACTTTTCATTGCATCCTTTGAACTATGTCTGTATTCTTTGTCTTTTAAGGTTACTAGAAACATAACTAAAATGTTTGTTAGAGAGAAACATAGTTCATATATCTTGTGCATGAAGTAGAATTCTCTCAATTTCCTTCTTGAGTAGCTTCTTAGGCAAGCCAGGCATGCAACATAGAGCACACCTCTGGGTGTTTACATTCTTGGTCCAATCATTACTGATCTGTTTTTTTTGCTCAGGTGGCCTCAGGAAAGCAATAGGTAAGCCAAAGAGATGATTACTTTTTAGTAATTATAATCATGTTATGCAAGTGTTTATCTGAACCTCTAGAAAGGATTGTTACATTTCTTGGCTTACCACATATAACTTCTGTACATTTCTCTCCCCCTTCCTCCTTTCCAAATCCTTTCCCTACCTTCTGCACCCATACCCCCCATCATACTGAATTTTACAGAACACTCTTCTGCCTTGCCAAGACCAGTATTTTGCAGGAGGCCAGAGCTATAATTGCCCGTATTCCACTACAACGTCGGGATCTAGTGTTGATGTTTCCAAGGAGACTTGGGTCTCTTTCTGGGCTACTGGTCTCCTGGACAACAGGGAGCCCCAACAAGCACCACAGGCCCCGGGTAAGTGCTGCTCCTCTGCTTTCTGCTTAGAATGTGGCCTTTTTGCAGCTCCATGGCTGCAAAGCATCCTTGCCTGGGACTGTGTACAAAAAGGGATGTTCCTGAAAATTTAAGTAAGCCCACATACTCCTGTTGGTGTACTTGCCAAACAGTGAGGATGAACTTGTGATTTTGCATGCTAGGGTTACTCCTTACATTTTGTAGTTCTTGGATATTTCCAACTCATTGAGAGACTTCAGGTGTTTGTGAAAATGTCATTGGCAAAACCCTAGTAGAGTGCTTTTTGGAGTCAAGGTACCAGTTGAAACATATATTTTGTAATCCAGGGAAGTTCCCTTGAATCTGAGAGAAAAATAAGAATGGATAGTTTAATGTTTTATTCCATAGCCAGAACTTTATGAATACACCTTGCAAAAAGAAAAAAAGTTATTTCCCTTTTCACATACACATGTCAACTTTGGAGGGAAGTTCAACACTGATGGAAATTATACTCAGTAGTAATATTGACCTGGATGTTAATGAATTATCTTGCATCTATTAAAGGATTTCTGTGCTAATACTCAAGTTTCTGGAAAACTCTCAGATGTCTGAGAACTAAATATCTGTGTGTTCAAGATGCTGAAAAAATTGGGGATTATAACAATAGATAAACAAGCAAATAAACTAAAATGAATGAACATATATGTCACAGAGGAAATTGCTCAATTTTAGCTTTCTAATATAAGAAAAATCAAAGATAGACTGTCTAAGAATTCAAACTTCAATTTTAGAAAATTTTTACTTTTTTATCATTACACATTATTCCAAAACATTTCAGTCATAGAAGTTTAAGTAGAGTAGGTCAAGAGTCAAAATGACTAACTTTGGAGGTTTGGTGAATGGAGATGAGCAGGTCAAAGGTAAATTTATTTAGTACGCTTAAACTTTTGATTGGAAGGTATAGCTTCCTGTCAACTATTGGAAAATAAAACCCTATTTGTAAAAGCATTAGCAACATTGTAGATATAAACACTTTAATTCGATCAAGAATGAGTAGAGTTTTGAGACATTCATCAAAGTCTTCAGAGCTGCAAGGAGCACATTGTTTTAAAATGAGCAAGTAGGCTGGGGTTTAAGTTCAGTGGCGGAGCTCTTATTTAGTAGGGGTGAGACTCTGCATTTAATCCCCATCACTAGCATACCAATAAATACTGGAAAGCATTATTGTGCTACCACATAGAGTTCTGAGTGCATTGTGTCCATCAGGTTTCACAAGTAACCAAATGAAAAGGACTGTAATAGCATCAAAAAAATAGTACTTAATCATGAGTCAAACTCTGTATCCTCAAGTACAAATGACTAGAAGAAAGGAGAAATAACAGGTAAAGGCAGTGTATTGTAACATTATGCCTAGTTGTAGGCAGGGTCAACACATTTGAATGAAATTATGGGGCAGAAGAGACAGACTATATATAGGCTGTATGCATCACAGAAGAATCTGGTCCTTTGGCTCTGAAAAGTACATGTCTGAAGCTACTTTTGTGTATCCTGCAGATATATTTGCCACAGATTATTTCCTTCTTCTGAAAGTTGAAATATTTTGATTTCCTGTGTGGAAGCAATTGCAACATTTAGAAAACTAATCAGATCTATTAAACTTTAGAAATCATTTGCTGAGTTTATGTCACGCAAACTGCATATATACTTTCTCTATTAATTCTATTTTTCACTCAGAATCATCAAGGCATGGCTGGAACTTCCCTGTTCTAGACTCGTGTTCATGGGAAGAGACTCAGCTCTCCTCCCAGCTCTACAGAAATAAGCAGGTATGGGCAGGTCCTCAGAACACTGAGGCTGGCCAGTTTCCCCTGGGTTTTCCCTTTAGTTCAGATTGCTTCCTTTCTCTTTTTAAAATTTATATTACCTCAATGTGCATAAAAGTCAGTACACATCTAAAGACAGAGAGAAAATTTAGACAAACAATGTCACAAGAAATAAATAGAGATCTAAGAAGACTTAAAGTCAGGCCTTTACTTTACCAAATTTTGTCTATATGAACCAAATTCTGGCTACATGGTAGCATCACAAAATAGGATTTAAATATGAATCAAACCCTGTATCATCAATTTCTAAAGACTGAAAGTCTAGTCGTTGCTTTCAAAGTATGATTTGATCTCAGGGACATGTAGACTCATCCATCGAAGCAGGGTTTGTGTTTCTTTTTTCTAAATATGCAAGGAAGGCATCCAGCTCAACCTTTTAACCATCCTCTCTTATATTTAACAGTTGTGTGCAGCTCATTTTCCTCCATTCCTACCTGACTACCTTGTGGTCACAATTTTAAAAGTCATATGATCTCGTCAAATACTTTGGAATGAATGAAAAATTCAGGACATAGAACTGAACAATCAAATGGTAAGGGGTGTAGGTTTAGTTTAGGACTTGGAGGACCAGGATTCTTTGTACTTGTGTAAATAAACAGAATAATGAAGTTTAAGAAGGTTAGGGAGTGGTGCTCTATTATTAGGTTGCAAAGTCAATACAGGGGAGCACCCTTCAGTGCTGTCTGCTTTCTTCAGCTCCAAGACACTCTGGTACAGAAGGAGGAAGAACTTGCTAGACTGCACGAGGAGAACAGTCAGCTCCGACAACATCTGAACAAGACGCTGGTTAAATGCCTGGAAGAAAAGGCCAAGGTCTGTTTTACAAGTTCAGTGGGTAGAGAGGGCTCACTGCGTGAAACTCTTTGTTAAATACAAGAAATATGTTAAACAAGGTACCGTCATAGGATTCAATAGGACAACTAATTTTTTCTCTCATGACAACATAAGATATCAGCAAAATTTTTACAAGTCATTTCTCAGAAGTACATCTCAGACAAGGAACTCTTCAAATGAACTGTCCACACCATATCCACAGAGAACACTGAAAGAAGGATAAGGTTTCTCACTTTGCCAACATATGCCAATTTACTGTACCATCTCTCTCCATTTTTGCCCTTTCCCAGAATGTGAGCTGGATCTTCTCTCATTAATTAGAAGATCGCCCATAGGTTTACTCAAGGGCTTGTTCCAAACACAGCTCTTAACAAATATGCCTGGAGTTCAGCCTTCAGTTGCTAAGTTGACACCTATATCTAATTAGCACTAGGTGATGTGTCTATAATCCCCACACTGGAGAGACAGAGATAAGTAGATCTCTGCAGCTGGTTTGTTGAGTAGCCTAGCTGAACAACTGAGCAGCAGATTTAGTGAGAAACCCTTTCTCAGAAAATAAAGATTGGTCTCAATATACATATATACTCTCCTTCCCACACTTACACCCTCCTTCCCTGCCTACAGCACAGTAAAGAATCTTTCTAACTCTGAAATGCTATGATATGCCTGAACCACTGGTGTCTTAACTGTTCATTAGGGGTATAATTGTATATCCCTATATGGTATTTACATTTTCCTTATGCAATTAAATGAGCTGTTTTGAACCCAAGGACAGATGGCTCAATTGAAATCTTTTCTTTAATATTGTCATTTCTTTGAATTTTCATGTTTTTGTATGTACTGACCATTGTTACTGCTATTGCTTCTGACATCAATTCTACCTTTTTTCTAGACAAACTATGTTATTTGACATCATTTCATCTATATTGATACTATACCCTGTTTTTGAGTTCAGAGAAGAGACATATAATTTTATTCCTTTCTAATTCAGTTAGCTTTGACTAAAACATGCTCATCTTGCAGATACTCTGGTCTCCTTATGTCAGACAACATACCATGAAAGAGATCTTATTAATTATTGGGTGCTCATAACTAGGCATTTCAACTCTCTTGATTGCAATTTTCCAAATTTAAAATGATATAATGACATTTTGCATGAGAGTGTGTCTAAAGCTACTGAAATGCAATAGTGGTGAATAGTGCTCAAATCAAGGCTGGTGATATGGCTCAGGGGTAAAGGTGCTTGTAGGAGAACTTAGAGACTTGAGTCTAATCCCGAGAGTACATGGGACAGAAGGGGAAAATTGACTCCCAGCATTTGTTCTCATTGTTGACTCATGTGCATACACCTGAATGCTCTAAATCTTTTTATTTTCCATAAATATAGATAAATAATAGATGAAATATGTCTAGATTCACTTGGTCTAAATCTAACTGAAGAGCTCTCCACCTGTCACTATATCATTAACATACCTACCCCTTTGGTTTCTTCATTTAAGGGATTTTAATAGCGTTTTTATCCAATGAAATAAAACATGTAACTAAGGATTTATGAATGATAACCAATTTCATTTGCAAACCAGTTTAACAAGAGATGATGCTATTATTGCTATCAGAATAACAGATTCCCAGAGTTGAAATCTTCAAGACATTATTGGCTCCTTTTAACTTTTAAGTATTAGCAAGAGTGTGAATCAAAGTGTCATCTTGTCATGATAGATTTCCACATAAAAAGCAGTTAATTAACTGATCAGATTTACTCATGCACGAAAAATTAGAAATGTGGAAAGTTTTTAAATTTAGTTTTCTAGTTTCTTGAGGAGTAGACCTCTGAAGGAAGCATAATTTTCAAACTGACTTTTCCAGAAGTTGCTGTCATTGGATGAATTCTCAAAAGTGTGTGGAAAATTCAGAAAGGGGAAGAGGAAACCCAAAGAGCAGAGACACACTACTGCTGAAGCTCCCCACTCCAAAACAGCCAAGAGAAACCTCTTTAGGGAGTTTGAGAACTGTGAAGAACAACCAGGATCTTGTGTGGATCCCTGGGTCCTTCAAACACTTGGGCTCAAAGACCTGGACACCATTGATGACTCCCTTTCAGCTAACTACAGTGCCCTGTCTTCTCATGCCAGAGGAATCCCCAGCGTTTCTTTCCAGTTTCTGCAGGATGCAGTTGGTTATGCAAGTGTAGCCAACAAGGACCTGCCGCTCAGCTGTGGAGCTGACACAACTCTCTTGCAAAGCGCTGCCAACAACCAGGAAGAAATTCACTATTTTCCCCCTCAGCCATCACAGCCTCCACTGGGGATGCCTTACCACGGTGCTGATGTGTCACCCAACAAGACAGAGGTGGCTTTCTCTACATCGCTGAGCCCTCACTGCAATGTGAAAACTCATTCCTTCCACCAAGGGCAAGCATTTGTGTGTCGAGATGAGGAGGGAGGCTGGAAATTTACCTGGGTTCCTAAGCAGACTTAGTGACCCACCTTCTATCACAGAGCACTGCCAGAAACTCTGTTTACATAGCCCTCTTGCACTTGAACCTGATTATCCAGACCACAGGAACTTTTGCCCAAATTACCTCTTACCATGTTCATGTCCCTTGGGTTACACGCTTAAGTTTGTAGGTTATAACTGTCAAGAACCCATACTGACAGATATCTACTCTTCTACTCATATGTGACTCTTTAACATACCAGAGTCTGCTACTGACTTTCTCCCTTTGTCCTACACTTGGGGAGCTTTTTTTTTTTTCCAATCCTTTGGACATTTCTTCAAGACCTAAAGGCCAGTTTAGCAGCATTTCTTTTATCCCTCTTCTGCTGGTCTGTATTTCTAAAAACCACCTTTAAAATGAGCTCCTGTTGTTTCTTCACATACTTGCCACTGATTGGTCAAAGAACAATGATTCTGCTGGTGGGCACCACTGAAGATGCAATGAGGATGTGATTGATATTATGTCCAGGTTGGTTAAAAAGAAAACAAAAATTCCATAATGATGTTGGCAAAGCATCTGTTTAAACAACGCTGTCCTCCGTGATAAGCAATACTACTGGTAGGTGACAAAAGTTTAAGAGAATTAAAGTCACTTTACAATGCCGCATGGTGAGAATATCAGTATCTATTGACTCTGAGCATTGATTCTTTAAACAATAAATTCAATTGAGAACACTTTTGAGCAGCCACAGCAAAATTACGATGTAGATGCTGACAGTCTTGTTACAGTCCAGCTTAACTCTGAAGTGTCTGATTTGTTTAGCCGTTCATCTTCCATTCATCAATGAATACCTAATGCCCATATGTACCAAGCACTGTGGTATGGGGTGTGCCTAAACTCACAGTACCTGATCTGCATCTGCTGTTAACTTTGAGAAAACTACTTCCCTTCCTCAGCTCTAGAATGTGGATTTTAGACTAGATAATTGTTAACATTTAAAGAAATGAGCCTGGGTTCTTTCACCTTTAGTCTGAGATATCATCCCAATTAGTTTTGGCAGATCACCTCAGGTGCAGTTTATATACAATAAGAATGACACATAGTTAACATTAGAAATTCTTTTTCTGATTACAATATTCTCTCTCTAGTACAAACCCATTGTGCAGGTTAATTTGATTTGTGTGACAATAATTTAAGTTTAAAAATAGATCCTTATTAATTTTCAAGTAAGTGTACATAAATTGAATGCAAATATTGATATCAAAGATTCATTCCTTTCAAAAATAAAAAAAACATTATTCATATGAATTTGCTTATTTCCTCTTCCACCCAGCTTCCTGTTGCTCCAAGAATAATATGCACCTCATGGCTGTGCCAGACTTTTACCTGCCCATCCCACTGCCTGGCACTCTTTGTGCTCTCTCAGTGGGTCACATTACACAAGCAACTGTGGGCACACATACTGCTTGGGATTCTTCCGAGCAAAGCTCTTCCTTTTGCTTCTGTTCATTGGCCCTTTCCTTATTTTGGCCATGATAACAAAGAATCAATTTTATATATATTTTTGTAATATTTCCACCCATTTTTGCTTGTAATCCATGAAAGAGAATCTAAGATAAAAACTAGTACTGTCTGGATTTTTTTTTGACTTGAGATATGATGAAAAAAGAAGTAAGAGCCTTCTGCTTTCTCATAAAAGAAAATGAAGTGCCTTTTACACTTTGTTATCTATACCCTTGATGAACGAAATTTACCTCTTTTTAGAAAAGCAAAATTTGTAGTTAGGATTGATCATGTACTAGGAACTGTGCAAACAATATAATTATTTTGAAAGTAGGATAACCAAACAGAAAAACAAAATAGGTTCGAAATACTTATTACTCATTGTTATATGAATTTGCTGTGTATATGTAGTGAATCCCACGAAGTAATAACAATAGCATAGAACACAGTGTGCGTGAATGGACATGGTAAATAGCAGGTAAAACTTGGTCTCAGATGCTTTCAGGAAATGGAAGCCTGCTGACATTTGTTTTGGCTCTCATGAGTGGTTGTGGTATGGAAGAAAATCACTACATATTGTTCAATCATAATTTCAAATTGTTGATATTTGGTCGAGTTATGTGTTGAAAATTACTTTGTTGATTTTTGAGAAATCTGAAATATCTTTCACCTGAGTGCATGTTCTGACTTCCCCTCCCCCGCCCATCCCCACTCACTCCACTATAGGTTTTATCAGGTGGCTCCAGTCAACTAGTTAGCATTTTATATGGGAAATAAAAACTAAATAATTCTGTAACTAGAGTGTAACGAATAATTTCTTATTGTGCCCAAAATTTTTCAGTAGATTTTCTCTTCTGAGTTGTAACAATAATTTTTATTGTTTGCAGCAATTTTATATAACATTTATGGCCAGGTTGCATCTTAAGTGCTTAGGGGTTAAAAGTTCTTTACTTTTTACAGATACATTAAATGAAGCTTTCAGACAGTGGCCTGAAGAATCAAATGGTTCTTGGGCACAACAGTTTGTCGCCTACCAGAAAAAATTTAATCTCATTCAATATACATTTTCATTGACTTATATGTGTGTGTGTGTGTGTGTGTGTGTGTGTGTGTATAAATTTGCAGTGCTTGGTACTGAAGTTAGAGCCTGGTTACTCCACCACTGAACCTCATTCTCAGTCTTTATTATCAATGGAAAATAATTTATTCTTGTATGTCACTAGCACTCGAAAAGTGAACACTGCAGGAAAAACCTCAACTATGTAGGTGACATTACATGATTTGGATTGTTCAAAATTTGAGTATTGCTAAATGATAATTTTAAAAATTGGGAAAAAATGTAAATCAGTGGAAAGAGCTGCTTGATTTCGTTTAATTCAAAAGCACAAAATTTTTTTCAAAAGTATGAGAAGAAGGATTCAACATGCTACCTTGTTTCTAGAGTATAGCAGAAATTATATAGTTAGTATATCCAGGTTACCTTCACCGGTATCCCCTTTTGTCTATGGAATAAATATATACAATTAGATATTTGTTTCAGTTTACCAAGAATCACAGGAGATTAAATAATAATTTTTTATTTTTATTTATAACTCTTAATAAGATATCCAGACATAAAATATAACTTCACACTTTGTTTTGAATGCCATAATTTCATTGTGATTTGAACTGCTTGTAATTGTGTGAGTCAATTTTGTAATGAATCCATGACTAATAAATGATGACAAACTCAGCTTCATTCTTTCTTGGTATTTGTTTTGAAAACATTCTTCTGTGCTGGAAAGACAGTTTTGGGGTTAAACCCCTGCCTCACAAGCAGAAAGCCCTGAGTTTGGATCATGGATTGCATATTAAAAAAAAAAAACTGTCAGGCAGAAATGGTGGCTACTTGTAATTCCAATCTTGGAAGGTAGAGTTTGGGAAACTCCAGAACAGATCAAAGAAGAGGTAGTTCAATCCAGAGTGATTTTTGAATTTACCCTTGGGCTTCCATGAGCAGACACACATAGACACACAGGCATGAACACACTTACATACAAAAAAAAGAAAACATTATTCTGTCAATGTAGAAATGGACTAAGAAAATCCTATCTGTTCCATTTCTGCTGTAAATTTTACACATAACTATGTGCAAATGTTATGAAGGTGGGTATGAGTTATCAACATAGTTACAAATGACAACTTAAGTTCATTTAACTAAATATAAGATCCACTGATTCTCAAAAAGGAAGAGCCTGTGTTCCAATATGGTTAATCTGTCTTCAAGGCATGGTAACTGTACTTTGTTTCAGGATTTCGAGGGAATATATATTGCGAATGACTTCTTAAGTCATTACTTACCACACAATACTTACTACACAAAACCCAGCAACAACCTGAGCAGAAGAAAAATGGCTCAGCATTTAAAGCATTTGCAGTGCAAGCAGGACTGGAGTTCAGCTCTCCAGATCTCTTGTAGCATGACTGACAGACCTGGGAGTCCTCTGTAACTCCAGCTTTGGAAGGTGGAGACTGGGAATCCCCAGAGCAAGTTAGCCAACCATACTAGTGCTATCATTAAGTACTGGGTATGATCATAAGTCCTGTCTGAAAAGAATAAGATGATTAGAGATTTGGGATATAAAGCCTAGGACTCACCTGCACATACACATGCGTGAGTACGTGCACATACGAGCATGCACATACATGCATCCTCTAACCACATACACAAGAAAATGGAAAGAAAGCAAACTACACCTCATATTGTCTAATTTCTGATATTCTCTTACTTCCATTTATACTGTGACCAAGGAAGTCAAGCTTTAGCTACATACTCCTAGCTGGTATCAGTGATGGCTAAGGCATAGAAAACAGACTTGGATAGCCATGCATGGACACTGTGTCCATGAGTCTCCTTGAGCCCATGTCTGTTGTAAACACATATCACAATGAAGAAACTGGAATTGTAATTGCTTTGCTCAGGATTAACTAATTTTTTTTCTTTCTTAGAGAAAACTGCTTGGAAGATACTCCACATAAGTTAGGGCCGAAGCAATCATAATAGGACTTTGCATTTCCTGCGCAATGTCCGACACACTATTGACCCTACAAAGTCTAGCATTTGCTAAAGGCACCAAGATCCTTGGAGGCAAGGGATTGAAAGCCACAGTAGTGTTCCTATGCTTAAGGGGAACACAGGAAAGGGTTCGGGGAAATGCCACTGGGTCCTTGCACCTCATCATAGAGGAGGGCCCAGAGGAGAGTCAGGCATGCACATTAAAGGATTCTCCAGGGATTGGGGGGGAGGCACTGGGGAATGGGGAGGAAGGGGTGAGGGGAGGGAGAGCAGGGGGGTCAGGGGGAGGAGAAGGGAGGAAGGGAACCAGTGTACCTACTAAGTTTGTATGAGCATAAGTAATAATAAAAAATGTTAATAAAAAAAGAGAAAACTGCTTGGAGTTCTCTCTCAATGATACTTTAGTGTAATATAAACCAAGCAGTTACTGTGTCTTATTAAAGTGAATTGGATATGTTCACTTTCATTTGAAAGATGAGGAAACTTGGCACACTATTCTGATCGCACCATTAAAAATAAATGAGACCCAAGAAACTATTATTTCTAATGAACATATAGGGGATTCATAATTAAATTTTTGTGCCATAGCTGCTATAGGCTGTATCACAGGCCCTGCAAGTAGAATGTTCTTAATTCTTTCCCTTAATCTGTGATCTACCTGTGGCTTGGTATTGCAGTTAGCCTACATGTTTGCTGATAAATCACCATCAAATGGCTTAAGGGAACAAGGGGTTTATTCTCTTATGATAGACTGGTTACAGTTCCTCGTCCAACTTTGCAGGAGAACTCACACCAACACTAGGGCCGAAGGAACTGGTCACACTATCTCTACATAGTGGCTGAGAGAGAGACCATCCTTACTTGCTAGACCAGCATGTCTGTACACAAGAGTACACAAGGATGTCAACTTTCTCAACCAGCTCTCTGTATTTTATTACAGGGCCTAGTCCCACCCACCCTGGAGTGGGCCTTCCTTATTAGTTAGACAATCTCCTGCAGATTTGCTCTGGGCCTAACTCAACCACTGATTCTCTACAAATGTGCCCACAGCTCAAACCCTCAAGTGTCAAGTTGACACCTGTGCCTAAGTATCATAGTTAGGCACTCCACCATTGCCAACAGAGATGGTTCACAGAGTCAAAATTCATTTTCCACTATGCTGAAAGGCAACTGTGTGCAAATTGTAACCTATTTCACAAATTGGGGCAATGAGAAACAGGGAACAAAGTATAAAAAAGTGAGTAATTGTTAAAGATATTAATATGCTGCTTATATAAAAAGTCACATAAAAGGAAAATGTATTTCTTTCCCAGTTACTCCAACTAATATTAAAGCTTAATGTAAAGGTATTAAACACTTCTCATGAAAGTCCTTATGTCAGGAAATTGAATTTATTCTTACCTGTATATTATCAGGATTCTTTCTTCTGTCAATCATTTTAGGAATTACCCAAATGAAAGTAAGAATGGGCACATTCACAGTTCACAGTCCACTCATTCTTAAACCTGAGAGTTCTGACTTCCTTTGGACAACCAAGGGTTAAATGATTGCTTGCAGGGACCCAGCACATCCTTTGATCTTTTTACTTGAGTCTTCATCCCCATGCCAGGTTGATAATTTGAAGTTTTTTTTTAAAAAAAAAACAAAACATAGAAAAGAGGTTTCAAGGCAATTTCTCAACTCACAAGAGTCATCAAATTACTCTTCCCTCTGGGATGAGGCCCCAGGATCTCAGGAACTTCTGGAGGGAAATGCTCCCTCAGGGTCAGGTAAAGCCCTGAATCCCAGAGCACTGCAGTGCTGTAATGGGGAGGCAGTGAGAAGTCAGAACCCCTCCTTATCATTGGGCAAAAGGCCAAAACACTCCCTCCATTTATTTGGGTCCGCTGGGACTGGCCGCCTTCCAGGAACCAGGGAGTTACCCTCTTTCCATCCCTGGCTCGGAGGGGCGTGGCTGCAGGCGGATACTGGATGGGGCATCTGCACAGGTGTACCCATGGGTCCTCCTGCTGTGGAACTGTGTGCACTGTGGTCTCCTGCAGCCTCCACTGGGAGTCAGAGCACCATATTGTCAGGGACTGTCTTTTCTGTCTCTGCTTTTAAGAACCACGACCAACCCACCTGGCCCATCCTATTGTGCTCAATCTACATTTATACACTAATTGAGTTAACAGATTACTTTCTTTTGATATAATAGAAGCTGAATCATTTTCCCAGGCATGGACTTACAAAATATAGTTTAATATCTATAGCACATTTTAAGATATGGTCAGAATACAGCAGTTTCACACTCCCTTTTCCTACAGAGTAGCGATGTTATTAACAAAGAAGGGACTTCTCTCACAGGTACACAGTCTCAGAAACAAGCTCAACATTTCTTAGCCTAAATGCATTGTCATCAAAATGGCAAAATATTTTTAAAAACATACTTATATTTTCTTATTCATTCTTAACCTTCACTCAAAGTAACAAATTCTCTTTCTCTTTAAATTCCCAAGTGAAAAACTTCACACTTCATATAACACCCATAATTTTGAAGTAAGTTTATACATAGTTCTTCAGATTCAATTCAATACAGACTCACAGTTTCCCTATTATATTCAAAGTGTTATTTTGTCTTCTGGGGAATGTGGTCTGTGTTTCAAAAGTTGTTGAATGGAAGGAAACTAGGAAAAGATTTGCTGAATGCAGTACACCTCAGGAATTCATTGGCTATAAAGTTATGCTTGTAATAAGTGCAGGTAAGGCAGGAGGGCAAAAGAGAAGAGAAAACAGGGAAAGGTATGGGCCCTTCCAGCGGATGATAAGTGGCCTAATTGGTTACAAGATTAGGTTTTTTATTTGATTTTTAATTTTATATTTTATGGCAAGTTCATGTGTGTGTGTGTGTGTGTGTGTGTGTGTGTGTGTGTGTGTACAAGTGTGAATACGCATGTGCCGTATGAACATGTGGAGGTCAATGACAACTTTGTGGAGTGAGTTTCTATCTCGTGAGCACCAGGATTATGCTCAAGTAGTCAAGTAGTCAGGTGTGCTTGGCAAATATTTTTACCTGCTGAGCCATCTCCCTGCCCTTAAAGGACCAAGTTTTTATAAAACATATCTTGGTGTGCCTAGAATTCAACAGAAGTTTCTCTTCTGTTGGGGTAGCAAAACCCACCCCAGCTTGTAGAAATGTCTGCCTATAATGGAAAGATGATCATACTACTGAGTCCAAAAGGGCAGACAATAATTTAGGTAATATAAGCAGTATCACTGGAATAAAGCTCTCTTTTCCATGTGTATTTACACTGATATTAGAACAGGAACTAGTCGGCCCCATTTTTATAGATTTTATTTCAAAATACTCTGAATTTCTTAACACTAAATCACACTCACTCATGATAGACATGTTTAAAACTTTTGGTAAATATTTCTTTGAAAATCTTATGTGTACTGCCATGCAAAAAAACAGAGACTAGATTACAGTGACCATCATAGTGTTTTAACTAAATTTGGACATATTTCCACAGCACATAGAAAAACCCATCACTGCCTTGTAGAGAACACCAGGAGCCAGGAACATGATCCAAAAATAAAGCAATTATGAGTAAGGAAAAAGTAAACTTCCTATTTATAAAACCTACCTATTTATAAATTTAACCAATGGAGAGAGGACCATGGGAAGTGTGCCCTACCTCCATCCAGAAAATATGTATGGAGTCACATGTTTTGCCCTCACAGGAGCAATATATCAATTATACGCTTGCCAGTGAAATCAGTTACAAATCTGAACTTTAAATCTCACTTGGACTTGGATTCATGAGCAAAAAATGACCCAACATTTGACACTGACCTTGAAACAGCAAGGGCAATAGAACAGCAAAGTCCAAGCAACCGAAGTGGATCCTATGTAATTGAAATCCAAGGAGTTGAAGGTCCCAATAAACCACTCACACATGGTTATGCAGAGTGAAAAATGGTTTAGAAAGAAATGGAGTTTCTGAGTTGAATGGATTTTTTTTTTAACCAGCATTCAAAATGGAAAAGACAAAGCTGGTTGACTCTGTGTCTCTTCTTCAGTGACCAGGAACCTCTTGGCAAGCCATAAACCATCAAGTAAATATATAAGCCCTCAAAAAGAAAAAGTTGTCTGCTACATGTTACTTCAGTTAATGCAGTTTGGTATGCATTTCCATACTTGGCACCAGAAAAAGTACACTGGGAAGCCCATAATGGCAATGGCGTGTTTCACACATATTCACATGGGCATACATGAATGGGTATGAAACAGGGACTTTATAATCATATTTTTATGAAATAATGTAACATGTGTATGCACGTATATATAAAGGAGTATTGAGGAAACAATAGCCCCCAGATGGAGCTTTGGAGTTTGTCTTTTACTTGCAAAACTTCAAGGCACTAGCTCCTCTGCTTTAGAACGTTTATAAGGATACAGACGTCTACAGCAGTAAGTCTCTGTCTCTCAGGAAAATAGCAGAACTTCTCCAGCACTGGCACTAGGTTCAAGAGCCAAGAATTTTTGGCACTTTGGAGGGAAAAGATCGAGGATTGTTAAGAACACACTTTAAACAGAATTGCATAGCTCTTGCCTGCAGAAACTGGATCCCACATCAAAACCCCAGAGACAGGCTAGGACATTGGTTACTCTCTCCTGAAGTGGCCATATTGGATCAAGTTCTCTTTTCTGCTTTTTTATGCCAATTTAAATTCTTATTTACTTAATGAGGGCATGGGACTGAACGAGAGGCACAAACTTGGCTTTTGTGGTCTGGTAAAAGACAATGTGCTTCTGAATGTACTGTGTGTGTCTACATTATGCTTCCTGCAACATTCTTAAACAATGATATCTCAGATGCAAAGGATTTTAAAATTTTCTACTTTATGTATAACTTTGTATTCTTTTGTGTGTATGTATAGTATATGTATGCATATATGTAGTTATATATGTATTTAGTCATAGTTGTTTTGTGAAAATATAATTATATATAATATATAATTGTATATATACTTATATATAATATATAGAATAAAATTAAAACTTTGTGTGTCAATGCAAAAAATGCCTCCATCTTCAAATTCTTAATGCTATATTTCATAAATGATAATTGTTATTATTTGGAAACAAAATTTCCTTTACAGACTCATGCATTTGAAAATGGTTGTGCTGTTTTGGGAGATTGTGTAACCTTGGGGAGGTGGGGTCTAAACGGAAGAAGAAGGTAGCTGGGGGCAGGGCTTGAAGTTTATAGTTCTTCTTTACTTTCTGTCCTGTTTCTACTTGCTTTAAGGAGTCGATGTGAGCAAATACCAACAACCATGCCTATAATGGAGTCAATACCAATCATGACCACAATAAAATTTTCCTCCCTTTTTATCAGGTAAAAGTAGGGAGAAAAGCACCTAACACAGGAACTATTTAAAGTAGGAATTGAAGTGACTAAGAAACAGTCAGAATGTCCAACAACCTATGGATTTGAATGACCAACCAGGTATAGATTCTTCAAGATGTTCCCCCTGAAGAGTTCAATACTTGGTTTATATAATCTAATATCTAACATTCAAACAATTGCTATTTGTGTTTGCTATACTCTCATATATTGAAATAGTGATCACAAAAATTCTGGTGGAAATAGAAAATCTCAGGTGCTAACTTGAAAGCTTAACTTAACAAAATTGCTGCAATCAAAAGTGCTGATTTTGGGAGCTGGAGAGATCACTCAGAGGTTAAGTGTTTGCCTTCCAATAAAAGAATCTGAGTTTGGATCCCAGATCACATGTAAAAACTTTAGAGTTATTCCTAAGTTACAGTTTGGACTTCCACCGATACAGCTTTGTGGACTCTTCTATAGATAGCCATATACACTCATGCATATGTACACATTCATATCCACACACACAAAGACAAGTGGTAACTTTTATCATGTTTGATAAAAATTTCTAGAGTCCTCTAGCTTTCAACTGATTCTGATAATCAATCTCACTCACCAATGTTAAACTCCAAGTTGTTAATGCTAAAAATGATCTACATGGCTTTCTTAACATAGACGTCATCCTTGTCCTTTATTTCATGGATTCTATTTTGTAGAACTTCTCGGGCTGGAGAGGTGGCTCAGGGGTTAAGCCTCCGCCTTGCAGGCGGAAGGTCCTGAGTTCGGATCCCAGATCCCACGTATAGAAGCCAGGCGGAAGCGGGGGCGGCCTGCGCTTCTGGTCCTGGTAGGGCGGAGCCTGTGAATCCCGGGGCAGGAGGAGGTGGAGGCGTCCATGGTGGTTCACGAATTCGTCCGTGGTTCTACACATACACACACACACATACAGACACACATGCACATGCACACAGTTGAATAAATAATAGCAAAAAAAATTAAAAAAAAAAGAACTTCTTAAAGGAAATCAGTCTTCTGATAGATGTAGAAAATAAACAAATTGATCAAATTCCACTTTTCTCTTAAAAATCAGCAAAGTATAAAAGTAATGATCTTATTAAGTGCATTTGACCTTGTTTGACACGTGTGACTATGTCATATCTGTGTTTATGTTTTTAATTCTTGCTTTGATGACTAGAAAACTATTGCCTTTCTAAAAGGTGATGCAATATCAATTGTTATTTGATATTTTTCACACTTTTATATGTGGTTTTCTTTTGGCAAAGTATTTAAGAGTCTTTTAAAAATAGTCTTATTCCACCTGATGCAGCTCACTTTCACTTCCCTTCCCGTTCACTGGGATTGAACATGTTTGATCTTCGCAGTCAGGGAGGATACAGGGACTGGCAGTTAGATGGTAACCAAGTGCCAAATGGGAGACTGACCCTTCTCATTGCTGTGTCCAACTCCTATCTACCTTTGAGTCTCTTCTTATATTAACATTTTCCTTTAAACAGTCATTTATCTTTGGTTAGTGGATGACCTCCACAACCAATAGGATGCAGTCAATGGCAATGCAGGAACAGCAAAGCTGAAAACACAACAAACCATATTTCAGAACACCAAAGACTCTACAATATTCATCCAGAACTAGACGAGCTGAATCTCTCCCCATCCTAAAGCTCAGGAACCTTGCAAAAGAGGGGCAGCAAGAGCCTAGAGATGGGGATGACCAACAGTATGCAAGATACTGCACACAAGTCAGGGCTGCAGCATCTAGCCACAGTGTGATTGGACCTTGCCTGACCTGCACAATGGCTGACATGTCAACAACCTCTCAAAGTCCAGCAGAGATCACAGGAGAGATGGTTTCAGGCAGTAGGATCCTTAGAAGCAAGGAATTAAAGTCATAACAGAGTTTCCATACTAGTGCCCACTAGCCCCAAAAAGGGGCCACAAGCTATGCCACTGAGTCCTGAACTCTCACAAGTATAGACAACTCAGAGGGAATTCAACACCTACATAAACAGATGATCTGGAGGACGAGAGGGAGAAAACAGAAAGCATCAAGAAAGTAGGAGGGAAGAAAAGGGGTTGGGGGAATGGAAAGGAAGGCAGAGTACAATGAGAAAAGGAAGGGGAAAGGAGAAGAAAGGTGTACCTATTGAGCTTATATAATTAGGCAAAATGGGATTAAGTAAAAATGTAATTAATAAACAAATAAGTAAAGTAATAATGTCTTATTCAATATATTCATAAATACTTTGAGTTCTATTAAATGGTCTTCAAATTATAGTCTTGCAAGTGGTTCTTGAATGTGATATGTTTTTATGTATGTCTGTGCATTGGTGAACTTTCTTTTTCACTTTTTATGTTTAAAAGGAAACAGATTGTGAATCATATATAAAGTAGGAAAACTAATTGTTACAGCTAGTTAGATACCCATGTCAACTTGACAGTTTAAGGCTTCAGCCTCTGTGCATCTTTGCAGAGAATTGGTAGGTAAGTTCTGAGCAAACCTGCAGGAGATTTTCTAATTGTTGGGGAGTCCCAGACCATGGTAATTGGAACCATTCCCTGGACAGGTGGATAAGATGAAGGGAGGTTAGGAAAGTTAGTATCCTTTGGTATAGTGGCTAGACATGCTGGTCTAGCAATGAAGACTGTCTCTGTCTCAGCAGTACTGTGGCCAGATGGATATGATGTGGCCAGTTATCTTGACCTCTTGTGTTCAGCTTCTGAGCTTCTTAATTCAGCTTCTGAGCTGAATTAAGGACTATAATGGGGGCTGGAGAGATGGCTCAGGGGTTAATACTCTTCAGGGGTTAATACTCTATCTCATAAGCAAAAGGTCCTGAGTTCAGATCCCAGGTTTCATGTAAAAACTCCAGGTGAAAGGGCAGTGGCTTGCACTTCTGACCCATGTGTGCAGAAATCCCAAGCAAATTGCAAAGGAGATAGAAGCAATCCAGAATGATTACTCTTGGCCCTCCACGGGACACACAGTGCCCTCTGATACACACATGCATGTGTGCACACACACACACACACACACACACACACACACACATATGTGCAAAATAAATAAATAAAACTTTTTAAAGAATACTTTAAAAGCTCCCCAATAAGCTGTTTTGTCGTGAATTTATCAGCAAATTATTGTGCAAATTAACTGAGATACTAATTGTATTTTCAATATATTAACCTAATAAAATGCATATGTATCCAAATACAAGAAATATAAACTTACATAAATAATAAAGAGGGTTTGGGTTTGGGAAGGGTAGAACAAAAGAACTTTGTGTGACATTTCCCCCCCATGTATATTTTTGATTACATTAAAACCAAAATAAGCTGCAGAAAGTGGAAAGGTTAAAAAAAGTAATAAAAGTCATGCCCAGAAGTCAGGGTAATGACTGCGTAGTAGATTTTCAACTCTCTCCAAATCAAGTCAGCAAGTATGTACAATGGAAAGAAAATAAAATGCTATGTGACTGTCATGGTTTGGGTGTGAGTTCTGCCACAGGTGAATGTGTTTGAATGCTTAACTGTTTTTAGTGTTTGGGACAGTCATGACTCTTTTAGGTGGTGGAGCCTTGATGGAGGAAGGCAGTTGCAGGGGGTGGGCCTTGAGATTGGCCAGCCCCACTCTGTTTCAGTTAGTTTGTTCTTACAGTGTGTAGTTTCAGTTTTCAGTCTTCATGTTGTCTGCAGTGATCTAATCTGCCTCCAGCTTCTGCCAAAGAGCTAGGCCTTTTCCACTATAATGGATTGCATCTCCCCTCTGGAACCATAAGCTGAATAAACCTCCCTTTCTTCTTAACAGTTGCTTGAGTTTGAGTGGTGTCTCACAGCAGCAGAAAAGAGTAATTGCTACCGTGACTCAGTCAGGAATTCAGGCAACGAACACTCGAAGTATCTGATTTCATGGTAAAATGTTGAGATTTAAACCTTTGGAAAGTAGATGTTGACCATCTCTCCTTGCTCAGGTCAAACTGTTCTTGACTCAAGTCTATGTTCTTCATAAATTAACTTGGAATAAAATAATTCATAACATAAATTGATTTCTTAAAATTCAAATATGACTGTATAGTTTGGTAAGCATTAGGAAGAATGATTTCCTAGAATATGGAATCAAACTTTCAAGTTGCAATTGTAAAAACTGTCATATTAAGTGCAATGGTGTATTGTTACCTGAACAAAGCAGAAACAGTCAGTGTTTAGAGTACAAAATTTATTGCAGCCCCATGTGTGAATAAGTTAGTGCAGCTTTGAGGTGATGAAAAGAATATGGAATGAGACACAGTGTGCTGATAGATGAAGTCAGGTTCATTTCGCTGTGTGTAAAAAAGCCTGAGTTGTAATTTACCTATAAAATCTCAAACATACAGGGAGGAAAGCTGATGTCCTTTATATTCTTGCCATTCACCTCAACATTTTCTGTGTTTCTGCCTGTCAAGAATTTACCAAGAGTGTGATAAATATCCAATTATTAGCATTCTCATTTATTATTTCCAGTTTGTTATGATCAAGTCCCACATTCTCATGAAGGAAAAAATTCTTTTCAAATTGTAGCAGTTTCATGACCATTCTGTAAAAGTATCTTAAATGTTAAAGCTAAATTTTAAATTTCTATACATTTATTTATTTATTTATTTATTTATTTGTTTATTTATTTATTTATTTATTTATTATATATGGGTGAGCATGTGCTACAGTGTGCATGTAAAGCTCAGAGAATGACTTTCAGTTGGGTAACTTCTTCCTCTATGTGGACATCTGAGAATCAAACATGTTACCAGGTTTTCAATTAATATATAAATTAAATTAATTTTTGTCTTTTTCACCCCTTGCTACTCAATCTCATTCCCCTTCCTGCTCTACCCAGCCATTTTCCCTCCTACTTTCCTGTGTTTTTGCATATGTGGTGCACTGGGTTTCATTTTAGATGCCTGTACAGGAAGTGTCTGACTGCTCCCTGGGGCATGAATGACTAATAAGTGGGCAAATCATTTGGGAAAGTAACTCCCCTTCTCCTGCCAGCATTAATTTTTCAATAGTTTCTCAGGAAGGTGTAGTATCTCTTTAGATCTTCCTCCTTCCATGTTGAAATGTTGATAAGCCAAATACAAATCAGGTTTTGTGGGAATAAATATTGCTTCAGTGAGTTCTTGGGTGCAATGGTGAATTCTTTGGAGCAGCAGTGAGTTTTGAGGTGCAACAGTGAATTATTAAGTGAAGGGGCAACTTCCGGTGTATGGCAGCCCTCCAATGATCAGAGGATACTGTCAGGAAGCACCTTTCCCCACTCTCAGATTCTTGTTGTTACTATCATCTGTTCTGTAAGATTACCTGAGACCTAAGATGGGGGTGATTTCAGTGTCAGTTCATGTTTACTTACTCTCTGCACTTTGGTCAATAGTGGTTCCTTGCATTAACTTCCATTGTAAAAGGATACTTTTTGGTTGACAGAGGACTATTGTTTTAACCATTGTATACAGTGGTAGGTTTTGATGGCACTTTGTTATCAAGTACTTGCAATTAAACCATAGCCGTGTGTGTACCTTGAATAAGATTGTTGCTTCCATCAGCATTATCAATTACACAATTTATTCTTATAAAACACTTGCATAATTTTAAATCCTACTTGCATAATGGAGAAATCTTAGAAAACAAAAGTAACTACAATGAAAACTTTAATTCCCAAACCATTATATATACTTTGGCATATTTCTTAAATTTTCTAACACGTATAAACGTATTTTTTATTTAAAAAGAAATTTGCTGTTTGTATTTTTCAATATAATGCAAAATTTCAAACATAGCAAGTTAAGCCTTTGCAAGAGCATGTATACTTCAAGAATTATCAAGATAATATTTTATTTGGACACTGCTGTTAGTATGACTAATAGTTTGAGAATTTTAAAATAAACATATTACTCCATCTTACTAATATTATACTATGCATTCTAACCAATAACCGTTTTCTAAATTACCACCGGGCCCTTACTGAATCTAATAAAATTATCACTAAGCATGTGTATTAAGAATCTTATGTTCTGGGGCTGGAGAGGTGGCTCAGAGGTTAAGCCTCTGCCTTGCAGGCAGATCCTAGTCCTGAGTTCAGATGCTAGACCCCACGTATAGACGCCGGGCGTGAACAGGGGCGGTCTGCGTTTCTGGTCCTGGTAGGGCGGAGCCTTGTGTATCCCGGGAAGAGTAAACAAAGACGTAGAGGTGTCCATGGTGGTTCCCGAATTTGTCCGTGGTTCTACACACACACATATATACACACGTGCACACACGCATACACGCATAATTGAATAAATAACAAATAATAATAAAAAATTTTAAAAAGAATCTTATTTTCTATAAAACCTGTATTTTCTTTTGTGCATAATTGTTATTTTTTAGCATTTGTTACACAAAACTGATTAGGTTTCGAATGGATTAATTCATCATTATGAGTAAGTTTTCAAATAAACATACAGAATTATTTATATTTATGGTTACATCTTATAGCATTTTATTATACATTAATTTCTTTGAAATTTTTCCAAAATTATTTGCAAAAGGCACTAGTTTGTTTTTAAAGGATGGCAATAAAATTAAAAATTTTGAAGATTTTAATGATGCAGACTACTCTGAGTTGGCTGATCCTTCTCTTTGTCAGTAACTTCAAAAGATCTATGTTTTGGTATGTAGAGGTAGCAATCTCCAGCAGAACACAAGCTGTCCAAAATATAGGAAAGCATTTCGGAGCCCATTGCTCTGACCAAGGTGCTGAAATCATCCTCTCACACAGTATGTTGAAAGACAGAAGTTGTGATCACTCTCCACAGTATTTCCAAAAACATATACATAAAGTAAGAAACAAATTAATAAAAATTATTTTAGCATGTGCTACACTTGCCAAAGTAGAAAACTATGCTAAAAAGTACAGCTGACGATAAAATGTTAAACTGCACAATTACTGCTTAAATCACATTGAATGTCTGGAAAAAACAACTTAGAATATGGTCTTAAAAGCTGTAAAACAAATGTAGATACATGGCAGAAGTTATAGATAGATATGTTAGAATATAAATTACAGTTACTCTGAGAAAAATGGCAGACTACAAAATCTTGGGCACCTATCTCTCTACACTGAAAATTCAACAGCAAATTATCCACAGACTAGAATATTTTCTGGCACATAAATAGCAGCAAACCTGAGCTGGATTCTGAGGTATAAAATGAAGATGGGTGGTCCCATCTGAGTTCATCAACCTATCTATACAGTGCAATGGATAAGCACTGATGAAGGTGGAAAAGATGCCCAAATGGGAAGATGTCCTGTGCCAAGAGTTTGGAACAATTAATATCGCTATGATTTTTATTCCATCCAAAATCAGCTACAGATCAACACAAATATCATCAAAATGCATGCAATATTCCTTATAGAAACAGAAAGAAAAAATGTAAATTTTCGTAGAGCCACCAAGACACCAAATACTCCAAGCAATCTTGAGCCTAAACAATAAAGTTAATAGTAGCAGACAACCTTGTTTATGGAAAACAGCAAGGAAAGGAACAAAAACAGAAACATTAGTCAATAGAGGAGAACAAAAAGGGGAGAAGTAAATGAATTCAACCCAGATGATTTTTAACAAAGCTGACATGAATCTATAATGAAGAACATCTCAGTAAATGGCACTAGCCTGATTGAATATTCACATACAAAAAATGAAATTCAAATGCATAACTCTCTCCTCTCTTCAAAGCTCACTCAAATGGATTGAAGAGATAAGCAGGTGATTGGAAATGATATGATTACTGTCAGAAATTTAGAGAATGCTCCAAAACATTGGTCTGAGTGAAATATCTTTTGAGCACCAAACACAGAAAGTGACAAGATATGCCAAGGGTATTTCTGTTCAATCTCAAAGCTTTCCACAAGCAAAGGAAACAAGGAGGTAAAACCTTAGTATGAGAAGAACACCTGCAAAATGGACAGAACATTAGCCAACTCTTCATGTGGTAAGGTGCTATTGTCCAGAATGTCTAAGGACCAGTGTGATCAGACCACAAAAAGAAACAAGTAAAGATAAAACTAGAATGCAAAGTAATACAATCTAAAAGTATGTAAAATGCATGAAAAAAATTTCTGAAAAAGACACATGTAAGCATGAAAACTAATCAATTTTACCAAGCATCAGGCAAATGTAAATGAAAACCAAAATGAAATATGATTTAACCATAGTAAAAATGACAATGATTGCTGTCAAAGATGTGGGGGAAAGGATGGAAATGTCTTTTAGTATAGCCGATATGGAAACAATGTTGAAGATCTCCAAATAGTATACAGAGGGCAAGTGTAGGATGTGGCAATCATACTGCTGGTTAAAACTCCAAAGGAAATTCAATGGGTATTTATTCTGTACCCCTGCACCTGGTGATAACACCATACACAGTGGCCAAAACATTGAATTCATCTCAGGATCCAAAAATGTGTGATGGGATAAGAAAAATATGGTATGTATACATGATGACAGAATACCATTCAACATAGGAACAATGTTATCCTTCATTTGTAGCAATGTTAAATATATGGAAACTATTAAGTGAAATAAGCCAGCCACAGAAATACAAATATTATATGCTCTCAACCATATGTGGCACTTGAAAGAGCAAATCTCAAGCATATATAGTATATAAGACTCAGTACCAAAAGCCATGCTGTGTGTCTCTGAGTTTATGTGTATGTGTGAGTTTGTGTCTATGTGTCTGTGTGTGCATGTGTACATATATCCCTGTATGTGTGTGTAAATGTGTGTGGAAGTATGTTATCCTTCATTTGTAGCAATGTGGAAATATATGGAAACTATTAAGTGAAATAAGCCAGCCACAGAAATACAAATATTATATGCTCTCAACCATATGTGGCACTTGAAAGAGCAAATCTCAAGCATATATAGTATATAAGACTCAGTACCAAAAGCCATGCTGTGTGTCTCTGAGTTTATGTGTATGTGTGAGTTTGTGTCTATGTGTCTGTGTGTGCATGTGTACATATATCCCTGTATGTGTGTGTAAATGTGTGTGGAAGTATGTGTGTTCATGTGTGTGTGTGTCTTTGTGCATGTGTGTGTGTGTGCTTATGTGTTTATGAATGTTTATACACATTACTCAACAGGTGCCAAGTTTTATAGGGAAATGGTGCTTGTAACTTATGTTGAACCACAATGTGGTGTTGGATATTTTAAAACATTGGGGAAAGGATTTACAATATTCCCAGGACAAAAACATGGTAAATCAATGTGGCAATAGATTCACTAGATGCATAGTTTCATGTGACTGCTGCACAATGTATACATAGAATTGAAAGGTCACACTGTAGCCTTTAAATTTGTACAAGTATTATCCATCTATTCAAAGATAATTGACTAGATTATGAATGTCATAATAAATTTATGAAGATGTGTTTAATTTACCAGGTTTAGGTATCAAATACAAGCAAGAGACAGTAATTCATTTGTATGTTCCCATTTTTGTCAGAAATTCCTGTTTTCTCAATTTATATAGAAATATTTTCTATGTTTTTGCAAACACACTTGCCTTGAAAGAAACAGACAGAAAAACCAGGAGAAATAGCATTGTCCTGTTAACAACACTCCTAACATACTGTAATTTCTATAAAATATTCTAATGACTATTACTATAGTACTACCTATAACATCACTATGATCATGTTCAAATAAACTGGAAAATAATTTGTTGTAATGACAGTTATACAAAGGTTTTCTGTTCAATATAAACAATGTTAATTGAATACTTCAAAGAGACTTTTGGAAATCAACATGCCTAGTACATAACCTTGTCTTCCAGGGGTTTATACTCTCTCTGAGACGCAGCCAGGGGTTTATACTCTCTTTGAGATGCAGCCAGATTACTCATGTCTCATCACATAACAGAGTCACCAAAGAAAAAAAATATTTGGGGATTTAACAGAATTCTGCATAGCAATGGACATTGCAATGAGAACACACAAGTTTGTTTTGACTTTGAGTGTCATAGGGGCATCTATGACCTTGGATGTAGGAGAGTTCTCCAGGGAATAATGCATCCAAAGGAATATAAGCAATTTTAGGAAAGGGAAAAAGTGACAAGATGATAGAGTGGATTAAAGACTCTCAACCAATCCCTTGGGGGAACTTTGAAACAGATCTTCAGAGCTGAGGCATTTGCTGGAAGCACAATTCATCTTGACTAGGGTAACTCCCTTTAGCTGACCTCATTTTCTATTGAGAAATACAGCAGTCTACACTCCTGTTATTTGAGGAAATGCCTTGCTCCTGAAGGCCATTCCAGGTGGTATAACATATAAGCATTCCTGACAATGTACTCCTCGTAAAACTCTAATATACTTTCTCAAATAAGATCATCTCACCTTGGGACAGATCCTGCAGTATACTTGTTGATCTTTGATGTTTTTTCCTAAAAAATTAATAAATAAGAGAAGCATTTTTTTAAAGGGGCAAATTAGGTGACCCTGCTGCACTCATCCATTGAGTCTTCAACTGATACTAGATCTCTTATCTGGAATCATTATGGCTGCGCTTAACTTCTGCCTGAACCCTTTCTTATTTAGTTGGCTTATGTGATTCTGTCCCTGTTGTGGTCTCAGGCCCCAGCTGTCATGGTCTTTTCAGATTGTGCTTAATGCACATTGACCATCTGATTGGACAAGACAATGCTAAGAATTAATTGCTCCCATGGATTAAACCAAAACCAAACAATTTCTCCTTGTCCCCAGTGTAGCAACAGTAGCTCATCCATTACTCATATTGCTCCACTTCTACCATTTCCCTGGTAACACCAGAGTCTGTTTCCACCCTTAAGTTAAATCAGCTGGGTCAATCATTTCAGCAGAATCACCAACTTCTAGGAATTTGACCTACATAATTTGCATGTCACAGAGATGGCAGGGTCTGTTTTCTATGCCCTCAGAAGTCATCTTCCAATGTCTCTGTCTCTCTTCCTCTCAGCAAAATACAAGCAAAAGCAGAAAACTGCAAAATGTAATTCCTAAGCCATTCACTCAAATCTCTGGTTCACAGAGGAAAATTTTCTCTTCTCTCTTTAAAAAATACTTTCCTTAATATTCAAGACTTCTTTCCTTGCCTGTGGTCTTACATCTAACTTCTTCTTCACATAATCACCTTGACAATCTCTGAATTTGCCTCTTCTTGGGATTCTCAGGTGCTTGGATTCCCAGAGTTTCTAGACCTAATGGTTTCTATTTTTTAAAAAATGCAAATATTCAAAATCCTTCTCCATCTCACAATTCTTTCTTTCATGTAATAAATCCCTATACTTAAATCAATGCCATATAGAAAACTTTTCCTAAGAACACACTTCAATAGAGAAATTAGTCCGTGATCATACATTGCATGTAAGTAGCAAGACATATGATGCAGTTCACTCTCACTTCCCTTCTTGGTCACTTGGGACTGAACGGGTTTGATCTCCCCAGTCAAGAGGGTATAAGGACTGACAGATGATAAACAACAGCAAAATGGGAGGCTGACCCCTCTCACTGCTGTGTCCTACTCCCATTCTTCCACCTAACTTAGAGCCTGTTCTTATATTAAGATCTTCATTTAAACAGTCTTTTATCTTTGGGTAGCAGATGACCTTGACAACCAATCAGGATGCAGCCAAGCGCAGTGCAGAAACAGCAAAACTGAAAACAACAACAAACCATAATTCAGAAATCCAATGACCTTACAATACTCACCTGGAACCAGACCAGCAAATTCACTCCTAATCCTAAAGCTCAGGGAACCTTGCAGGGGCTGGCAAGATTGTGAGAGCCTAAAGATAGGGAGGACCAAAGATATGCAAGATACTCCACAAGTCAGGGTTGCAGCAGCAAGGATATAGCCACATTGTGATTGAACCTTGCCTGACCTGCACAATGGCTGACATGTCAACAATCTCCCAAAGTCTAGCAGGGATCACAGGAGAGAAGGCTTCAGACAATAGGATCCTTAAAGGCAAGGGGTTAAAAAAATAGTCATAATAAAGTTTCCATACTAATAGGAAGCCCAAGAAGGGGCCCCAAGCTATGCCATTGAGACCTAAACCCACACTAATGTAGACAACTCAGAGGAAAATTTAATAAACTGATGCTCTGGAGGATGGGAGGAAGAAAGCAGGAAGCACCAAGAAAGGAGGAGGTAAGGAAAAGGGGTGAGAGGAAGGGAGAGGAAAGTTGAAAGGGGGGAGAGTGCAATGGGGGACAATAGGGAGAAAGAGAGGGGGAGGGAAAAGAAGTATACCCATTGAGCTTGTATAACTAGGCAAGAAAATGTAATAAAAAAGAAAACTTTTCCTTATCTGCTATTCTCCTGTAGAAGAGGTACAAATAATGTGATGACTTAAAGTTCTTTTTTTAATACATTTTTTATTATTTCTGCTCATACAAACTTAATAGGTAGACCAGTTCCCACCCTCCCTCCTCCTACCCCCGAACCCCCTACTCCTCCTCCCCTCCCTCCTCATCCCCCAGTGCCTCCCCCCCAATTCCCAGAGAGTCCTTTATTGTGTATGCCTAACTCTCCTCTGGGTCCTCCTCTGCGATGACATACAAGGACCTAGTGGCATTTCCCTGAACCCTTTCTCATGTTCCCCTTAAGCATAGCAACACTACTGTGGCTGTCAATCCCTTGCCTCCAAGGATCTTGGTGCCTTTAGCTGATGCTAGACTTTGTGAGGTCAATAGTGTTGGACATTGCCCAGGGCATGCAAAGTCCTATTATGATTGCTTCGGCCCTAATTATGATTTGCTTCTTGCAAATTATTGCTCCTCCTATCCTTTTGCTCTTACAATCTTACCACCCCCTCTTCTGCAAATGACCCTGAGCTTCAGGATGGGGAGAGATTAAGCTGGCCTAGTTCTAGGTGGTTGATATAGAGTCTCTGAAGTTCTGGATTGTGGTTTGTTGATTTTCTTTTGCAGTTTTGCTGCTCCTGCAATGCCCTTCACTCCATCCTGATGGGCACTGTATGTCACCCCCTGGTCAGAGACAAAAAACTGTTAAACTGGAGTCTTGTTAAAATAGCACATTCAAGGGTAGATGTAATAAAAGTAGGAAACCTCAGTGAGGGAGGGGTGAATCACCCATTTGCAAAATGATTACTTTTTATCTGCCAGACTATATGCCCTCCCCTTCTGGTGAGATCATACCCCTCAGTTGTACATGATCAGGAACAAACGTCTGTGAACATAACCAGGTGTCACATTACTTACTTGCATTCCTTGATGGAGGCCTATTTTCTCTGTTGTAACATGGTCTCCTTTCTCCTTGTGTCTGGTGTGGCCCTCCAACCCCATCCCTCCTGTTCATAATCCTCGCAATTACTGTATTACATAGGTTTACCTTCGAGTGTCTCAATGTGGGCTGGGTGAGTTTGGTACTAGGAGCCACCTATTAGGGAGTACATACGGCGCTTAATTTTCTGGGTTTGGGATACTTCACTTAATATAATTGTTTCTAATGACATCCATTTCCCGGCAAATTCCAGTAATTCATCATTTTTGATGGCTGAGTAGTACTCCATTGTATAGATGTACCACAGTTTCCTTATCCACTCGTCAACTGTTGGACATTTGGGGTAATTCCATGACTTTGATATTGTAAACAGTGCTGCTGTGAACATGGTCGTGCTTGTGCTATCGAGGTGAACCTCTGCTGCATGGGAGGTTATTCCCAAAAGTGGAATAGCAGGGTCATATGGCATTTCAATCTTTAATTTCTGTAAGAATCTCCAGATGGCTCGCCACAGTGGCTGTATGAGCCTGCATTCCCACCAGCAATGTAGGAGAGTTCCCCTCTCTCCACATCCTCTCCAGCATTTTTTGTTGTTTGTATTGTGGATTTTTGCCATCCTGACCGGGATGAGATGATATCTCAGGGAAGTTTTGATTTGCATTTCCCTGATGGCTAAGAAAGTGGAGCATTTTTTAAGATATTTGTTAGACATTTTAATGTCATCCCTGGTAAAATTTCTTTTAAGTTCCAGGGCCCATTTTTTAATTGGGCCATTGGTTTCCTTGGAGTTTAGTTTTCTAAGTTCTTTGTGCAATCTGGACAGTAGAGCTCTATCAGATATGGGGTTAGTGAAGATTTTCTCCCATTCTGTGGGTTGCCTTTGAGCTCGTGTTACAATCTCTTTATCTGAACAGAAGCTCTTTAATTTCACAAGATCCCAACTGTTGAGAGTTGGTAGCAGTGACTGGGCCATTGGATGTCTGTTTAGGAAATGTTGGCCTAGCCCAATCAGCTCGAGGGAGTTCCCTACCCTTTCAACTATGGTTTTTATAGTCTCTGGCCTGATATCAAGGTCCTTGATCCATTTGGAATTAAGTCTTGTACATGGTGACAAGTATGGGTCCAGCTTTAATCTTCTGCATGTGGAGATCCAGTTTTGTCAGCACCATTTGTTGAAGATGCTGTTTTTTCCATTGGATTCTTTGGGCCCCTTTGTCAAAGATCAAATTGCTGTATTTTTGCGTGCTTATATCTGGGTCTTCAACCCTTATCCATTGATCTGTGTGTCTATTTTGAAGCCAGTACCAGGCTGTTCTTATAACTATAGATTTGTAGTATAGACTAAGGTTTGGTATGGTAATACCTCCAGCAGTGTTTTTGTTACTCAGGATTGTCTTTGCTATCCTGGGTCTTTTGTGCCTCCATATGAATTTTGAGATTATTTGGTCAGCTTGTTTAAAGAATTGCTTTGGGATTTTAATTGGTATAGCATTGAATTTGTATATTGCCTTTGGTAGAATGGTCATTTTTACAATGTTGATTCTGCCATTCCAGGAACATGGGAGGTCTTTCCACCTTCTGGTGTCTTCTGCTATTTCTTTCTTTAGGGTTGTAAAATTTTCATTGTAAAGGTCTTTTACCTCCTTGGTTAGGTTTATACCAAGGTATTTCATTTTTTGAGGTGCTATAGTAAATGGGATTGTTTCTCTCAAGGCTTTTTAACTTCCTTCATTCTGGGCATATAGGAAGGCCTCTGATTTTTGCACATGTATTTTGTATCCTGCTGAACTTCTCAATTAGTTCCAGAAGCTTCCTGGTGGAGTGTTTGGGATCACTCAGGTATAAGATCATGTCATCTGCAAACAGAGATAGCTTGACTTCTTCCTTACAGATTTGAATCCCTCTTATATCCCTTTCTTGTCTTATGGCTTCAGCTAAGACTTCAAGTACAATATTGAATAGAAGTGGTGAGAGAGGACTGCCTTGTCTAGTTCCTGATCGAAGTGAGAATGCTTCCAATTGTTCCCCATTGAGCATAATCCTTGCTGTGGGCTTGTTGTATACAGCTTTTATTATATTGATAAAGGTTCCTTCCATTCCTACTGTCTCTAGCGTTTTGATCATAAAAGCGTTTTGGATCTTGTCAAAGGCTTTTTCTGCATCTATTGAGAGTATTATGTGGTCTTGGACTTTGGACTGGTTTACATGATGAATTACATTTATTGATTTGCATATGTTGAACCAACCTTGTGTGCCGGGGATGAAGCGTACTCGGTCCCCGTGAATGATCTTTTTGATATGTTTTTGAATCCGATTTGCTAAGACTTTGTTGAGAATCTTTGTGTCTGTGTTCATCAGAGAGATCGGCCTATAGTTTTCTTTTTTAAGTGAATCTTTATTAAGTTTTGGGATTAAGACAATTTCAGATCTTGAAGACAAAGTGGGAGAATTAATCAGCTCAATGGAAGAGATTGTTAAAGCCAAAAAGATACTGGAGAGGAACATTCAAGAGATATGGGACACCCTGAAGAAGCTTAACATGTGCATTCATGGAATACCAGAACAAGAATCCCAAAATACCACATCTGAGGAAATATTTCAATTCATCATAAATGAAAACTTCCCCCAACTAAAGAATGAGAGGCCTATCCAAATAAAAGAGGCATTTCGCACTCCAAACATATATGACCAAAATAGAAAATCGCCACGGCAAATAATAGTCAAAACACTCTACATTCAAGACAAAGAAAAGGTGCTGAGAGCTTCAAGAGAATAAAAGCAAGTAACTTTTAAAGGTAAACCTATTAGAATAACAAATGACTACTCAATGGAAACAGTAAAAGCAAGAAGAGCCTGGAGAGACATACTTCAAGTATTAAATGAGCAAAAATGCCAACCCAGACTGATATACCCGGCAAAACTATCTGTCATGATCGAGGGAGAAAGAAAAGTTTTCCAGCACAAAGACAACTTGAAGGAATACATGTCTACCAAACCGGGCCTTCAAAAAATGCTAGAAATGATACTCAAGCTTGGAAAGAACAAGCGTATCCAGGAGGACAGAAGGGAAGTATAATACCACCAAAACATGAATATCTAACAACATGCTTACAAAATCTACTAAACATAAAAAATTTCCAGAATTAAAAATAATTTCTCCATTATAACATTAAATGTCAATGGTATTAACTCACCAATCAAGAGACACAGATTACAAACTTGGATTAAAAACCACAATCCAACAATCTGCTGCCTTCAGGAAACTCATCTCACCACAAAAGATAGGCACATCCTAAGAATGAAAGGCTGGTCTAAAATCTTGCAAGCTAATGGAACCAGGAAACAGGCAGGGGTAGCAATTATGCTTTCAGACAAAGTGGACTTCAAACCAAAGGAAATCATAAGAGATACAGATGGATACTACATTTTAGTCACAGGTACAATTCACCAGGAAGACTTCACAATACTGAACATATATGCACCCAATACGGGCCCCTCCACATTCATTAAGAAAACCCTACAGCGTCTAAAGCAAGAAATCAACCCCCAAATGATAATTCTTGGGGACTTCCCTCTCAACATGGGATAGATCAACAGGTCAAAAGCTTAACAGAGACACTTTGGAACTTAATCAAACCCTGAAAGAAATGGACCTTCCAGATCTCTATCGAACTTTTCACCCACGCACCAAAGAATACACATTTTTCTCAGCAGCACATGGAACTTTCTCCAAAATAGATCACATATTGGGCCACAAAACGAATCTACACATATACAGGAAAGTTGAAATTCTAACCTGTGCCCTATCAGACCATCACGGCCTAAAGCTGGACATCCACAACACAACAAACAAGAGAAAATACACTAACTGGAAACTTAACAATATGATGCTGAATGAGAACTGGATTCAGGAAGAAATTAAAAAGGAAATTCAAGATTTCCTGAAAGTGAACGATAATGAAAATACAACTTACCAAAATCTCTGGGACACAATGAAAGCTATTCTAAGAGGTAAGTTCATAGCTCTTAATGCCTACATCAAAAAAATGGAAACATCAGAAATAAATAACAATGCAGCTTAAGCCTTTAGAGAAACTTGAGCAATCTGATCCCAAAAGCAGTAGAAGAGAGGAGATTAACAAAATAAAGGGAGAAATATCTGAAATTGAGACTAAGAAAACGATAGAAAAAATCAACCAGTGAAAAAGCTGGTTCTTTGACAAAATCAATAAGATTGATACACCCCTAGCTAAATTAACCAAAAGCAAGAGAGAAAAAACCCAAATTAACAAAATTAGAAATGAACATGGAGTTATCACTACTGATACCCAAGAAATCCAGAGAATTATAACATCATATTTCAAAAACTTGTACTCTGTGAAGTTTGACAACACAAAAGAGATGGATGAATTTCTAAGTAAACACAACCTACCTAAATTGAATCAGGAAGTTGTGAATTATTTAAATAGTCCTATAACATATAAGGAAATTGAAGAAGTAATCTTGAATCTTCACACCAAAAAATGTCCTGGACCAGATGGATTCAGCACAGAATTCTACCAGACATTTAAGGAGTTAATAACACCAATACTCCTTAAACTGTTCCATCAAATAGCAAAGGAAGGAACACTACCAAATTCCTTCTATGAAGCTAATGACTTAAAGTTCTATCATTGTATTCCTTCGATTGCAAATGGAGTACTTCTCTGACCTTAGACAAAACAAAAGAGCCCAAAGCATATTGCATCCCCTGCAGAGTATCCAGGAAGGGAACCTTCTTAAAACTGGACATTACACTTTGAATATTTAACCCAAGACACATATATTCTAACTAATCAGGATATTGCATCCTGTCACAAAATAATTATTGATTTAGAGTGTGAAATACATCCCAGAAAATATAGATTAATGCCTAATCTATATTTAATGTTAAAGCTATCAGATTCCAAGTAGGAAGGTATGTTGTTAATTTTCACTATGAACTTGACTTCATTTAGAGTTTTCACAGAAACACACCTCTGGGTGTGTCTATGAGGCTATTTACAAAAAGACTCAAGGGGGAAAGGAAGATCCATTCTAAATGTAAGTGGATCCCATGGGCCTGAGTCTTAGACTATATGCAGAGAAGAAAGTGAGCCAAGCACCACCACTTGTCTCTCTGCTACCTGACTGTAGACACGCTATGACTGACTCTATCATATTCCATTCCTTGTTTCTTTTTCAAGTCTGTTATCAGTGATGGGAATATTAAATAGCATAGAGGTGTATAATGATAGGTTAAATACTTGATTTTTAAAAGTATTTATGATGTACATATAGACTTTTCCTTCTTAATAAATATTTTATACAGTTTTACAAAGTATATGAAACCTCTGTCCTGACAAGATAACACAGCAGGTAAGGCACCTACCCACAAATCTGGTGATCTGAGTTCAATCATCAGAAGTCCACATGGTGAAAAGGAGAACTGACTTCTAAAAGTTGCCTTCTGACTTCCATTCTGTCCTCCTCTCTCAATTAAATAAATAAATGAATAAACAAATGAACCATTTAAAAATTGGATGGTCTTCTTTCTTATGGCTCTAGCCAAGGCTATGAGAACTAGACCAAAAATTAAACAATAGTATATATTAATCAGAATTAATTATTGCTCTTTCTGATGTGAGGGTTCTATATTGGTAACTTTTCTGTTTCTTGGATGAAAATTCTTGGATGAAAGTACCTTACAGAAAAAAGTTGGATTCTGACTCCTAGTTCAAAGGTACAGTCCTTCATAACAGGAAAGTCAAAGAAACAGTAGCCAGAAACAATTGGTGATATCACGCACAACCAGGAAGCAGAAAGCAAGCATACACTCTGGGGCTCAGTTCCTCTGTTTTTATCATATAATTTATGATTCCAGGAAGAATACTGTGCCTGCCACAGTGAGTGGGTTTTCTCACTCAACTGATCTACTCAAGGTAATCTCCCTCAGGCATGGCCAAGTGTTCATCTCCCAGTTAAGTCTAGATTCTGACAAGTTGACTGACTCACACACCATCAATGAGTCCAAATAACCTCAAAAATAACTACCCTGTAGGGGTCTTTATTAATGGCAGATAGAGATTTGGACAATAAAAGCCCATATCGCTAGTCTTGTGTATGCATGGATTTCATTTCTAACCTGGAAGTCACTTCATTTGTGAGTCTACAATTCTAGATATAGTCTCCTGGTATTCCATTGTAGATTTCCTCTGAAGGATGCTGAATAATAAGAAATAATCTTCACAGTTCATACCCATTCCTATAGGTAGACTTTTTGGTGTATCTTCTCATATAGCATTAGGGATTGGGTGCATAATCACAGGTTTCTACTTCCATGGATTTCACCCCACATAATTCAAATTTCCATTTGAATGATTTCACCCTGGATATTTCCATTTGGATTGTTAATCCAAAACCAACAAGTTAACTTCTAGGATCCTCACAGATATAATAGAATCAGTTTCAGCTTCTGTGTCAGAAATTCATTTATTGTTGGTTATTATATACATGGGCTATAATTTGGCCCATTTTAGCTAAAGGATCATTACAAAGATTTGGGTCTTTAGTATAAACTTGAAATTTTTAAATAATTCTCAAAATATGAGTGCCTTCACATTTTTAAAACAAATGTTTACCTGATTAGGTAGTCATGATATATGTCCTTTAGACAATTGGGAGAATCATAATTGCACACCTGGGCCATGGTATTGCTAAGTCATTCCTTGAAAAGGCTCTGCCTCCTCAAAAATCAATGACTATAAGTCTTGAGACTTGACTTAAATTTGGAAATTTAGTTCAAACTTGGAGTTTTTAATCAGAGCTCATAATCTTATGGGTCAATCATCTCTTTCCCAAGAAAATACTTTGTTCTTTGAACCACTTCTTCAGACTTTGGGCTGAGCATTGATATTCATCATTGAATCATTCTAAGGTTTTGTTATCATCTGAAATTCTTTCCTGGTAGATATTAAACTCAGAGTCTCTTGTATATGAGTCTCTGCATTTCATCACAATAGAGTAAGTACTACCATCTGTTTGGTACAGATGTGGTTTGGACACAGGGTCTCCCAGAGATCAACAGAGTGAAGATTTTGTTTCTAGCTTGTGATGTTATTGAGGGATGGTGGAAACTTTAAGAAGTAGAGCCTAGTTTTCAATCATCTAGTCACAGGATGGAATACAAATGAAAAGCAGGTACTAAGATTTAGGCTCTTCTTCTCCAGCTCCCAAATATTTTCACATTGTAGAATACAGGAACATAAAATGGTATCAATTTAAAAATAAATTAGTATTCCCAATGCATACAACCTTTCACACAAATTCACATTTGTACATCTAACTGCATATTCAGCTGCATGTTGAACCAGAGAGCAACAGATTCTACCAGGTTGAAGCATAAGTGGGAGATGAGTTTCAAGCCCTTAGTAATGAAGTGACCCTTGCTACGGAAGAAAGAGTGAATTCAACTGAAGTAGGTTAACAGAGAGTCCTCTGAAAGGTCAGAACAATCTAGTCATGAATTGCCTTATCTTTCACAGACTCACTGATATCATTATCCATCTTATCAAGCCTGGACTATATCAGATAAAACAGAGCTGAAACAAATAAGTTGAGTGGAGAGGACAGAGGAATTGCTAACTCAACTGCAGCCTTCAGCACTTGCTTACCTAGGCCAGTTTAAAGCATACAAAGGAACATAGGTATAAAAAGCAATAATTATTGCAAAGATGTAAATATTGTAAAGGTGCAAATAGAATTATTGCAAAAATGTAAATAGAAACAAAATCAATTATTGTTAGGTAAAATTCAGTAAATTAAATCATTTTTAGAAAGCAGGTTAGGTTTAAGGTTATCCTCCTATAATCCCTTCCTCAGAGGGTAGAGGCAGGAGGATTACAACTTTGAGGTGATCTTGTTCTATATAGTGAATTTCAGGCAAGCTGGGCTATATGATGACAGCCTATCTCAAACAAAGCAAAGGAAACAAAAACACAAGCCTCCCTGACAAGCAAAACCAACTCTCAGACAAACCCTACCAATTTGTAATCTGTTCTATGAAACCTGAGATTTTTTCCCTATTTTTATCTCTTTCTGTCAGTTTCTAAGGGCAAATCTACTGTGGAAAATGTGGCTGAAATATGTATTTCTATTTAATCTTGGGTCTATTCAAATGTCTGTTGTCATTATTTGACATTTTATCTATCATTCAATGACAGGAGAGACAATTTCTGTGTTTTCCCTCACTGCTACAGTTTGAGGAAATATGGTATTTACTGTCCATAATTTTCTTTCAAAATTTTTTCTGCATATTTTAATCAGAATCAGAATTTATAAACATTTATAAACATTTTGTGAGGACTCTTGAAAATATAGGAAAATGGACTTGTTTGAAATGAAAAAAAAAAGGACCAGAACACTTCAAGGTTCTGTAGTTTCAGTTTAAAGTGGTTTCATTAGAAGAAAATCTTTGCATGAATGCAAAGACTTGTGTGTGGAAATTGTTCCCATCAACAGAATCATCTACTAGTTTGAACTATTGGTAATTTACATTTCTGGAGAACAAAAATGGCCTAGCATTGGTTTGGTAATCTCAAGTAAGTTAGTCTACATAAATTGGCATATGTAAAAAGCTTGAATTGAAATGAATCTTTGAAAGTTCTCAATACTTAGGTAAGCAAAGCATACAGACAAAGAGCTAAAAATGTCACCTTACCATTTACAGAAAAGGATTGAAATGAGTATTTCTTTTGGGGAATGATCACCTTGATTAGAAAATAACACTGCTTAATTTCAGAATGGGCTTTTCATTCAGGTTCTTGGTAACCATGGACTAACTACACTTAAAATTTTAGCTCATATGCAGAGTTGGTAATGGGTAGACTCTAAGAAGCTTAACCAACAGCTTCTGCTACTTAACCACTTTAACTAAAAATTTATTGGTTATTTTAGCGCCTTTGGTCCAGATCTCACTGCATCTAGAAACATCCATTTCACATAAGAAAACAAATACATATTGGTGGAGACCTTGTCTCCATGAATCAGTGAGTGAAATGATAATGTTTGTCATCCTGGGTAATGAAAGAAAACCTCCAACTCAGAGAACCTTCTAACTTTTTTGAGAAATGTTGCTGCCATTTTTTTAAACAATACTTTAAACTAACATAAATATCTGCTGCTTATCTTGAAAGCAGTCAACTGAAAAGGCTGTCATTCAGTTTTGTATTTAACTGGGTCAGTGCACACCAGCATTTGGCCAGCACTTTTTATCCCAATGGGTGCAATCCAACATAGTGAAAAAAACCAGGTGCTTCAAAGAACTAAAATACCATGCCTGCAGTTGCTGATGTCCTGGGCTACAGAAAACTCTCGGGTGTTTCTCCAGAACAGCTTTCTCATAAATTAATAAATATGAAATGAAACATATGAAATGATATATATACCACTTATATCTCTAGTCCAGACAGCAAACTAACTCTTCAAATTGTCCTATATTTCAAACAGTTTAATTATAAACAGATGCCCAGGAAAAGTTTTCTAAAGATAGAATAATAAAGTGACAGAACCTACATGGACTAACTAGCCCTTCATATGGAAACATGATCGAGCTATTTAAAATATATGGAATATAATGGATAATCAGTGGAGGCAGAACATGCTAAAATGTACTTGGGATTTGGAGTTAAAATGGACAAGTGTGTGTGTACTGCTTGTGAGATTTCTTTTCCCTCATGTGAAATGATGTTGAGCATTAAAAAGTAGAACTTTCATGTCCTAATGCATTCACAGAGTTACTGAAATGTCTGTAACAAACAGGACTGCATAAAAGCATTCAAATGTGAGAAGTTCTAACTAGATGTAAGCAAGCTTTAGCTCTGAAAATAAAGTGACTTGACCAAAGTCTACAGTTGCATATCCAGTTTTTTTTTTTTTTTTTTTTTAGATTTGGGCTTCATTAAGACTGCCACTTAAAATTTTTTTTTTTTAGGATCTTTGCATGGTCCTCCTAATTTGTAGAGTCCTCACATAGTTAAATCTGTTCTAGTCCAGGGAGGCTGCTTATTAGGGATATTTTGTGCTTAAAGATTTAATTCTGTGTATGATTTGCATAGACAAAAGGAACAAGAATCAGAAACCCAGTAATTTCCACGGCTTCTGGAGGGACAGGGAGTTCAGAACCTGAACATAATTCCCAGGAACATTGTCTTTCTGAACCTGATCTACAATTCATCTTTACCATCTGCACCAACTCATGTCTGTCTCTACTGACTCAGTTTGCTAGCTTTGTTTGAGCCTTTTCTCAGTGCTTCTCACTAGCTTTTGTTAGTCCTCAATTCAACCAGAATTCTACACTCCATGAGGAAATCCAGAGACAACAGGATTTTAGAATAATACTTTGACCTCTAGAGAATCCAAGAGAACAGTTCAAAGACTTTCTTTAACACTTTGTCATGTGGAGCTAGGACTACAATGTAGGGCTTCTGTCATGCTAAGACACTTTCCAACAATGAGCTACATCCCCAGCATCATGATTTTTCTCCCACAGCTCAATAAACAGCACGACTGGAGCCTCTGGACAGTTGCCCAGGTAAACAAAATCAATCCCTCCACTCTTAACTTGCTTGCACTCTCCCCTCTTAGTCTCATATCCTTTGCTATCTTGAATGCATGACCCAAACAATTTGGCATGAAAAAGAGATCTTTATTCTAGCTTATGATTTCAGATTACAGTAGTCAAGATCTTAGGAGAGATGCTCACATCAGGAGGCACACTATATCCACAGGAAAAGCTGAGAGAGGAACAAGGACCAAAGCATACATTCCATCGTGCTAGGTTGCCAATGAGTTCTCTTGTCCACTTGCCCCGGTAAACAAAAAAAATCCCCCCACTCTGAACTTGCTTCTCATCAGGTATTTGGTCACAGCAATAAGAAAGGTACCTTACCCAGCATTTAAAGAGAGACAAATGCCAATTGTTCTGTTTTAATCTTTATACATTGTACATGTTGTTAAATTGCCATATTATTATTTCTTTAATTTTTTAAAATAATTTTTCTGTTTCCATTTTCATATGTATGCATATGTGAAGTGCATGTATGTGTATATGTGTCACCATGTTTGTATGTACAGGTACACACACACACACACACACACACACACACACACATGCACACACAGAACTCACCCCCAAACCTTACTATTTTTTTGAACAGATTTCTAATCACTCCCACAGCTTGCTGACAAATTTTAGTCTGCCTAGGCAGTTTGCTTTGGAGATTCCCAGCCTTCATCTTCTGGAGCTGGAATTACAGGCAACCCAGTGCATCCACCAACATTTTACTTGGGAGCTGTGTTTTTGAATTCTAGTCGTTTTGTTCAGATAGCAAACACTTCAAGTGTTGAGTGTCTTCCTAGCCTATACTGTCCTCTTTCCATGCATGACATTATACACCAATTTTAAAATGTGGAAAGAATCTATGGACCATCACTGTCTCAATTATCACTCTTCATTTCAACATCCCCTATACCATTCTCATATAAAGAGCTTTGAGGAAAACCTGGTATTTTAACCAAGAAAAAAAAATTTAAATTTACCTTGGGCTCATAGTAAGATACATAACAGGAAAATTGGAATAACATTTTTCAGTGGAAAGAAAAATGGAAGTGTCAGAAACTAAACACATTATGTGATCCCTCACCTGTTTCTTCTGGCATGTGATGGTCTCTGACCGATTCATCCCCAGGCTGGGCTATAGGCAAACCTACTTAACCACGCAGCATGCTATTTTTTCTTTTGGTGTTACTGGCATAAACTTAAAAGGTTTTTAAATAATTGTCTCATCAAGGGAAACTTCTGTGATTTTATTCATGGCGTACATTCTAAAAGGATCAGAAAGGAACACAGGACAGTTGGGGGACCTAGGGTGAACATCATCCTGGCTTTCAATGCAGCCAGTAAAAATAGAGAAATCTGTTTGCCTGGATAGCTGCTTTCCTTCTTTCTTTTCCAGAGCTGAGATGCTGTGAGTCTTATTGGAATGTGTGCTGTTCATTTCAGCATGGATGCACCCGCAGTTGGGTTCACTGGGCTGTTTTCCTTCACCAGTCAGCTTGTTCTTGCCAGCTTTTGTTTAGAAATAATGGGAGGTCATGCTCGGTGTCAAGCAAATGTTGGCATGGTTAGAGACACAGGTATTGTATTAGCTGAAATGAATTCAGACCTACTGATGGTGGGATTAAGGAAATCCATGTCTGGCATTCTCTTCAGCTCTGCTCCATGACGCTTACGATGAGCAGAGCTCAGACACCAGAGAGTCTTAGCAGGTACCTGGCCCTTGGCCTGCTTGATCAAAGTACATGGAAAGTAAGGGTAGGCTGCCTGAGACACCTGTCTAGGGAAGAGAGACAGAGGTAACAGAAAGTGGGTAAAGAAGGACAGAGAAAGAGAGAATGAGAGAGAGGTGGAAAGGTAAAGGTAAAAGGGAAGATGAGGGAGAAAGAAGGAGAAAGAGAAAGAGGTTAGAGGTAGAGGGAGTGACAAAGTGGGGAGATACAGAGAGACAGACAAACGGATGAGGAAGGGGGAGTAGAGAATTATATATATGTTCATGCCATTCTAAATTGATTAAAAAACATTAGCAATAATGACTTTATTGACTGCTGCTGTATGTGAACTGTGGGTTCTAAGGTTGAATGCAATGTCACCATGTCACACATGAACTGCTGATGTCTCCCTTTCACAGATGGGAAATTAGACCCACAGAGTCTAAGTAAATGGCTCTTAGAATTCACAGCTCAGGATGGGGAGGTTCAGGAATAAGACTCGGAAAGTCTGCCCATAATCTGTGTTGTGAAGTGACAGCCCAATTCCTTCCACTGGCTAGTGAACAGGGCAAGATGTGATGTTGTGATGAATTTTACTTTCTTGTGCTTTCATATGGGCAACTGATATTTTCCTTTTTCATTTTAGGATATGCCACCTGATTGCTTTGGTGTATTTTGTTTTCAAGGCTGTCTCTGGATCTTCTACTTTGCCTCTCTAACACACATGTGTGTTAGAGTGCATGCACATATGTGTGTGAAGGTCAGTGATTGATTTCATTGTTTACATCAGTTTTTTTTTTTTTTTTTTTTGAGACAAGATCTCTCACTGAACCTAGAGCTGGCAGCTTTGTTAAGATTTACTGGCCAGGGATTCTCTTATCTCTAGATAGAACTGTAAGTGTTGTGATAATTAGATACAGGCGTAAACTGGACAACTGAAGGGTTGAACTCTGGACACTGTTGTAAAGAACTAGTAGTTAAGTCCTGAGCAAGTCTGCAGGATATTAGTTGATTGATGGGGAGGACTCAACCATGGTAGGTGTGATTGTTCCCTGGACAGATAGATAAGATGGATGGAGATGATTAATTGGCATACTTATGTATACAGCACATGGCAGCACATGTTTGTCTGGCAAGTGAGATTGTCCCTCTCAGCAATCCTGTGAATTCCTTGTGGCCAGTTTTCACTCCCTTGGTGTTGGTAACTTTGTTGCAACAGAGAAATTGTCAGAAATCTTAAGCCAGAATAAAACTCCTTATTCCCCAAAGCTATTTTGTCATGAATCTATCAACAACATGCTCACATATGCTTTTTATGTGCATTCTGCTGGTCTGAACTCAGATTCACATGTCCCGTGGGGTAAACACTTTACCAACTGAGCTTCCTCCTAAACCTCTGATGTTGTAATTTTAAATCTTCTTTACTGATATTATTGTTCAGATATTATGAAATTATATCCAAAAAGACAAAAAGACAATAGATAGTGTATTAGTTACCTTTCTTATTGTTGGAATATATTAACTGACAAGTAGCTATTTAAATAAAGAAGCAATTACTCTGACTTACAGTTTATTGGTAGCAATAGGACACCCACTGGTTGCTTGCTGGGCAGTCAGCAAACAGAGTAGACAGGAAGTAGATCAGGCAATAAAACCTCAAGTCTCTTGAAAGTGATCTGTCCCACATTTTTTTATTTTTCTGCTTTTACAAACATTGAGTATTCATTCCAGATTCCCTCCCTTCCATCAACATTGAAGGTCCCACTTTTTAAAGGTTCTGCAACCTTTCCAGTGTTGCTTACTGGGAACCAAGTATTTAATCTCATGAACCAATGGGCAACTACATTTCACAGTCAAACCACAACAGGCATTGCTCCTGTTTGCATTACAAATTTAACAAAAATGAATCTAATACTTTCACCAGTAAGTTTATACACTAATTACTTTTTAAAACTATTTTTGTCATGTTGAAATAATTTATTATTCTAATTATTCAAGTTTTGAGTGAGAACAAATTTTTATTGACTTGATTTACATCTTGCTAACTTGTTAGTTTCATTTATATTTCTGTTCATTCCTCAGTTGCTTCCCACATTTAAACCATACAAATAACCATAAATTTGCTTTTGCTCTTTTGTGGCTTTTGTTTCTTTTTTTTATTAATACATTTTTTATTATTATTTCAGCTCATACAAACTTAATAGGTACACCAGTTCCCTCCCTCCCTCCTCCTCCCCCCCCTACCCCCTGCTCCCCCTCCCCACCCCCGTTCCCTCCCCATCCCCCAGTGCCTCCCGCCCCAATTCCCAGAGAGTCCTTTCTTGTGCATGCCTGACTCTCCTCTGGGCCCTCCTCTCCGATGACGAACAAGGACCCAGTGGCCTTTCCCTGAACCCTTTCCCGTGTTCCCCTTACGTATAGGAACACTGCTGTGGCTGCCAATCCCTTGCCTCCAAGGATCTTGGTGCCTTTAGCAGATGCTAGACTTTGTGAGGTCAATAGTGTGTTGGACAATGTGCAGGGCATGTAAAGTCCAATTATGATTGCTTCAGCCCTAACTGGTATGGAATATCTTACATATCATTGCTCCTCCCATCCTTTTGCTCTTACACTCTTTTTTTTTAAATTTTTTTATTATTATTATTATTAATTCAACTATGTGCATGTGCGCGTGCGTCTGTGACATGTGTGTGTGTGTTTGTGTCTGTGTAGAACCAAAGACCAACCCGCGAACCACCATGGATGCCTCCACCTCCTTCTGCCCCGGGATTCACAGGCTCCGCCCTACCAGGACCAGAAGCACAGGCCGCCCCCGCTTCCGCCTGGCGTCTATACGTGGGATCTGAGATCCCAACTCAGGGCCTTCCACCTGCAAGGCGGAGGCTTAACCCCTGAGCCACCTCTCTAGCCCTTGCTCTTACACTCTTACCGCCCCCTCTTCCGCAAATTTCCCTGAGCTCCAGCATGGGGAGAGATTAGGCTGGCCTAGTTCTAGGTGATTGATATAGAGTCTCTGAAGTTCTGGATTGTGGTTTGTTGATTTTCTTTTGCAGTTTTGCTGCTCCTGCAATGCCCTTCACTCCATCCTGGTGGGCATTGTATGTTACTCCCTGGCCAGAGACAAAAAGCTGTTAAACTAGAGTCTTGTGATAAAAGCACATTCAAAGGTAGATGTAATAAAAGTGGGAAACCACAGTGAGGGAGGGGTCTATCACCCATTTGCAAAATGGTTACTTTTTATCTGCCAGACTACATGCCCTCCTCTTCTAGTGAGATCATACTCTCTCAGTAGTAAATGATCAGGAACAAAAGTCTGTGAACTTAATCAGATGTCTCATTACTTATTTGAGTCCTTGATGGAAGCCTATTTTCTCTGCTGTAACATGGTCACTTCTCTCCTTGTTTCTGGTGTGGCCCTCCTACCCCATCCCTCCTGTTCATAATCCTTGCAATTACTGTCTCTAGGTGGGCTGGGTGGGTTTGGTACTACGAGCCACCTATTAGGGAGTACATACGGTGCTTAATTTTCTGGGTCTGGGATACTTTATTAATATAATTGTTTCTAATGACATCCATTTCCCGGCAAATTCCAGTAATTCATCATTTTTGATGGCTGAGTAGTACTCCATTGTATAGATGTACCACAGTTTCCTTATCCACTCGTCAACTGTTGGACATTTGGGTTGATTCCATGACTTTGATATTGTAAACAGTGCTGCTATGAACATGGTCGAGCTTGTGCTATCGAGGTGAATCTCTGCTGCATGGGGGGTTATTCCCAAAAGTGGAATAGCAGGGTCATATGGCATTTTAATCTTTAATTTCTGTAAGAATCTCCAGATGGCTCGCCAGAGTGGCTGTATGAGCCTGCATTCCCACTAGCAATGTAGCAGAGTTCCCCTCTCTCCACATCCTCTCCAGCATTTGTTGCTCTTTGTATTGTGGATTTTTGCCATCCTGACCGGGGTGAGATGATATCTCAGGGAAGTTTTGATTTGCATTTCCCTGATGGCTAAGGAAGTGGAACATTTTTTAATACATTTGTTAGACATTTTAATTTCATCCCTAGTAAAGTTTCTTTTAAGTCTATTTTGAAGCCAGTACCAGGCTGTCTTTATAACTATGGATTTGTAGCATAGACTTAGGTTTGGTATGGTAATACCTCCAGGGCCCATTTTTTAATTGGGCCATTGGTTTCCTTGGTGTTTAGTTTTCTAAGTTCTTTGTGCAGTCTGGACAGCAGAGTTCTATCAGATGTGTGGTTAGTGAAGATTTTCTCCCATTCTGTGGGTTGCCTTTGAGCTCCTGTTACAATCTCTTTATCTGAACAGAAGCTCTTTAATTTCACAAGATCTCAACTGTTGAGAGTTGGTAGCAGTGACTGTGCCATTGGATGTCTGTTTAGGAAATATTGGCCTAGCCCAATCAGCTCGAGGGAGTTCCCTACCCTTTCAACTATGGTTTTTATAGTCTCTGGCCTGATATCAAGGTCCTTGATCCATTTGGAATTAAGTCTTGTACATGGTGACAAGTACGGGTCCAGCTTTAATCTTCTGCATGTGGAGATCCAGTTTTGCCAGCACCATTTGTTGAAGATGCTGTTCTTTTTCCATTGGATTCTTTGGGCCCCTTTGTCAAAGACCAAATGGCTATAATTTTGTGGGCTTATATCTGGGTCTTCAATCCTTATCCATTGATCTGTGTGTCTATTTTGGAGCCAGTACCAGGCTGTCTTTATAACTATGGATTTGTAGCATAGACTTAGGTTTGGTTGGTAATACCTCCAGCAGTGTTTTTGTTACTCAGGATTCTCTTTGCTATCCTGGGTCTTTTGTGCCTCCATATGAACTTTGAGATTGTTTGGTCAACTTCTTTGAAGAATTGCTTTGGGATTTTGATTGGTATAGCATTGAATCTGTATATTGCCTTTGGTAGGATGGTCATTTTTACGATGTTGATTCTGCCAATCCAGGAACATGGGAGGTCTTTCCACCTTCTGGTGTCTTCTGCTATTTCATTCTTTAGGGTTTTAAAGTTTTCATTGTAAAGGTCTTTTACGTCCTTGGTTAGGTTTATACCAAGGTATTTCTTTTTTTTTTAGGGGCTATAGTAAATGGGATTGTTTCTCTCAAGGCTTTTTCACTTCTTTCATTCTGGGCATATAGGAAGGCCTCTGATTTTTGCACATTTATTTTGTATCCTGCCACCCTGCTGAACTTCTCAATTAGTTCCAGAAGCTTCCTGGTGCAGTTTTTGGGATCACTCAGGTATAAGATCATGTCATCTGCAAATAGGGATAGCTTGACTTCTCCTTGCCGATTTGAATCCCTCTTATGTCCCTTTCTTGTCTTATGGCTTCAGCTAACACTTCAAGTACAATATTGAATAGAAGTAGTGAGAGAGGACAGCCTTGTCTAGTTCCTGATCGAAGTAAGAATGCTTCCAATTGTTCCCCATTGAGCATAATCCTTGCTGTGGGCTTGTTGTATACAGCTTTTATTATATTGATAAAGGTTCCTTCCATTCCTACTGTCTCTAGCGTTTTGATCATAAAAGACTGTTGGATCTTGTCAAAAGCTTTTTCTGCATCTATTGAGAGTATCATGTGGTCTTGGACTTTGGACTGGTTTACATGATGAATTACATTTATTGATTTGCGTATGTTGAACCAACCTTGTGTGCCGGGGATGAAGCCTACTTGGTCCCCATGAATGATCTTTTTAATATGTTTTTTAATCTGATTTGCTAAGACTTTGTTGGGAATCTTTGCGTCTGTGTTCATCAGAGAGATCGGCCTATAGTTTTCTTTTTTAAGTGAATCTTTATTAGGTTTTGGGATTAAAACGATATTAGCTTCATAGAAGGAATTTGGTAGTGTTCCTTACTTTGCTATTTGATGGAACATTTTAAGGAGTATTGGTGTTATTAACTCCTTAAATGTCTGGTAGAACTCTGTGCTGAATCCATCTGGTCTAGGACATTTTTTGGTGGGAAGATTTGAGATTACTTCTTCAATTTCCTTATATGTTATAGGACTATTTAAATAATTCACAAATTCCTGATTCAATTTAGGTAAGTTGTGTTTACTTAGAAATTCATCCATCTCTTTTGTGTTGTCAAACTTCACAGAGTATAATTTTTTGAAATATGATGTTATAATTCTCTGGATTTCTTGGGTATCAGTAGTGATAACTCTATGTTCATTTCTAATTTTGTTAATTTGGGTTTTCTCTCTCTTGCTTTTGGTTAATTTAGCTAGGGGTGTATCAATCTTATTGATTTTTTCAAAGAACCAGCTTTTTGACTGGTTGATTTTTTTCTATCGTTTTCTTAATCTCGATTTCAGATATTTCTCTCCTTATTTTCTAATCTCCTCTCTTCTATTACTTTTGGGATCAGATTACTCTCGTTTCTCTAAAGCTTTAAGCTGCATTGTTGTTTATTTCTGATGTTTCCATTTTTTTGACGTAGGCATTAAGAGCTATGAACTTACCTCTTAGAATAGCTTTCATTGTGTCCCAGAGATTTTGGTAAGTTGTATTTTCATTATCATTCACTTTTAGGAAATCTTGAATTTCCTTTTTAATTTCTTCCTGAATACAGTTCTCATTCAGCATCATATTGTTACATTTCCAGGAGTTAGTGTATTTTCTCTTGTTTGTTGTGTTGTGGATGTCCAGCTTTAGGCCGTGGTGGTCTGATAGGGCACAGGTTAGAATTTCAACTTTTTTGTACATGTGTAGATTCGTTTTGTGGCCCAATATGTGATCTATTTTGGAGAAAGTTCCATGTGCTGCTGAGAAAAATGTGTATTCTTTGGTGCGTGGGTGAAAAGTTCGATAGAGATCTATAAGGTCCATTTTTTTAAGGGTTTAATTAAGGTCCAAAGTGTCTATGTTAAGCTTTTGACCTGTAGATCTATCCCATGTTGCAAGGGCAGTGTTGAAGTCCCCAAGAATTATCATTTGGGGGTTGATTTCTTGCTTTAGACGCTGTAGGGTTTTCTTAATGAATGTGGAGGGGCCCGTATTGGGTGCATATATGTTCAGTATTGTGAAGTCTTCCTGGTGAATTGTACCTGTGACTAAAATGCAGTATCCATCCGTTTCTCTTATAATTTTCTTTGGTTTGAAGTCCACTTTGTCTGATAGCATAATGGCTACCCCTGCCTGTTTTCTGCTTCCATTTGCTTGTAGAATTATTGACCAGCCTTTCATTTTTAGGGCATGCCTATCTTTTGTGGTGAGATGGGTTTCCTGCAGGCAGCAGATTGATGGATTGTGATTTTTAATCCAAATTTGTAATCTGTGTCTCTTGATCGGTGAGTTAATTCCATTAACATTTAGTGTTAAAATGGTGAAGCTATTTTTGATTCCAGACATTTATTATGTTTAGTAGTTTTTATAAGTATATTGCTTCGCTTTTAATGGTGTTATACTTGCCTTCTGTTCTCCTGGATATGCCTGTTTTTTTCTTCACGCTTGAGTATCATTTCTAGCATTTTTTGAAGGCCTGGTTTGGTGGACATGTATCCCTTCAAGTTATCTTTGTGCTGGAAGATTTTTCTTTCTCCCTCGATCATGACTGATAGTTTTGCAGGGTAAATCAGCCTGGGTTGACATTTTTACTCATTCAATACTTGAAGTATGTCTCTCCAAGCTCTTCTTGCTTTTAGTGTTTCCATTGAGAAGTCATTTGTTATTTTAATAGGTTTACCTTTAAAAGTGACTTGTTTTTTCTCCCTTGAAGCTCTCAGCACCAGTTCTTTATCTTGAATGTGGAATGTTTTGACTATTATTTGGCGTGGGAGCTTCTGTTTTGGTCATATCTGTTTGGGGTGTGGAATGCCTCTTGTATATGGATGGGCCTCTCTTTTTTTAGATGAGGAAAGTTTTCCTTGATGATCATTTGAAAAATTTCCTCAGGGGTGGTATTTTGAGATTCTTGCTCTGGTATTCCATGAATATGCATGTTGGGCTTCTTCAGGGTGTCCCATATCTCCTGGATATTTCTCTCAAGTATCTTTTTGGCTTTAACAATCTCTTCCATTGAGCTAGTTAATACTCCCACTTTATCTTCAAGGTCTGAAATTGTGTTTTCTGCTTCCTTAGTTCTGCTGATAAGACTCTCTGTGGAGTTCTGGGTTGAAGATAACTTGTCTTTTAGCTCAGTTTTAAACTCTGCTTGAGTCTGCTTTAACTGCTCTATGCCAGTTTTTAATTCTTGCACTGTTTTTCTCAACTTCTCCATGTGTCTGTTGTGTTCCTCCTCAAAGCGATTGATTCAATTATTTAATTCCTCCCCGATTTCCTCTTTCATTGAACATGGTAATGATCATATTTTGAAGGTCGTTATCCTGGGTCAGGCTTTCTTGGCCATTTTCCATGGGTTTGTTCTTGTTGGAGTCTAACATTATGGGATTAATTCCTTCAGTGGGAGATTTGTTTACTTGAGTGTTGTTTCTCATGGATTTGCACTTTGAATTTGGCATTGTCGTTTTAACTCTTAGGATCTTCTTTTAATTTCTGTGCATTTTTCAGTAAACTGAATTATTTGGCCTGGGGTTTTGGGGGTGGGCAGAGACGGAGCTTACCTAGGTCGAGGTGAGTCCAGGCTGGACCCCGCGCGTCCAGGGCGGCAGAGTGGGGGAAGGAAGAATGGGACTTGGGGGGGGGGGGCTATTTAAACCTGGGGGACCTGGGGGTGATCCCGGGCTCAGGGGGGGTGCCCTCTCCTCCTCCCAGGTCCTGTGCGGCGGCTCCAGCTGGATGGTGGGAGGAGGTGGGTCCCTTCGGGCGGCCTGGGGCTCTGGGGGTGGGCGGGACCGAGTTTATGTAGATTGCGGCAAGGTGAGGCCAGTCCTGGGTAGTGGAGTGGAGGGGATGGGAGGATGGGGCGTCGGCGGGGCGCTATTTAAACCTGGGGGCCCTGAGGGCAGGGCGCTATTTAAACCTGGGGGCCCTGAGGGCAGGGCCCGGATGCAGAGGGGGTGCCCTCTCCTCCTCCCATGCCCTGCGCGCAGCTCTGGCTGAATGGTTGGAGGAGCTGGGTCCACTGGGGCGGCCTGGGGCTCTGGGGGTGGGAGGGGATGAGCTTACCTGGGTCGTGGCTTGGTGAGGCCCGGCTGGACCATGCGCGAGTCCCGGGCGGCGGAGTGGAGGGGAAGGGGGGATGGGGCGTCGGCGGGCGCTATTTAAACCCCGGGCACCCGAGGGCGGGGCCGGGCGCAAAGGGGGTGCCCTCTCCTCCTCCCAGGCCCTGCAAGGGGCTCCGGCTGGATGGTGGGAGGAGCTGGGTTCACTCAGGTGGCCTGGGGCTCTGGTAGTGGGCGGGACCGAGCTTACCTGGGTCGAGGTGCGGTGAGGCCTGGCGGAGTGGAGGGGAAGGGGGGGCTTTTATTTGTTTCATTCGACATTGTCTGGCATATTAATTCCAGTAAAATGCTAAATGGAAGTCACAAGAGACTCAATTTTTTTTTTCCTCAAAATTTCCCCATGACAGACATAATGGTTCACACCTATAATCCCAGCACTCAGAGAGACTGACACAGAATAATGTAAAATTTAAGGCAACATAAAGAGAAACAAAACAACTGCAAAATAACCCTGCTAATTCCACACTCTCCACTTTTTATCATGGAGTATCATGTGTGCATGACATCAGTTTTATTTTGCTGTCTCTTTATTAGACTTAGAAAATTCATTAGATTCCTTATTATTTGAAGATCCCATAATGGAGGGGTATTAAATTTTTAATTTTTTCTCCACATTTTTGGAATGAATGTGTTGTTTTTCTCTTTAATCCTCTTAAATGACTGAATTATAGTGGCCGATCTTCCTCTCTATCTTTTCTTTTGCTGGGCTAATAGATTGTCTTTTTCATATGCTGACTATGATTCGGCAATAGATTAAAAGTTTCTGTGTATATGTTCATCCTTGCTTTTCATCATTTGCGTTAAACACATTTTTCTACCTTCATAAAGCGAATTTAAGCCTAAATCCTCTTCTTTATTTTTGAAAGCTAGTGAAGCATTTTTTTCATTGTTCCTTGCATGTTGGTTATGCCGTCTCATCAACTCCTTAACACAGGAATTTTCCTAATGGCATTTTAAAAAAATTCTAAAAGGAAATTATTTAACATTTTATTTAATAAACATAAGAAGATACAAATTTTCTTAGTGAGCATGGTGTGGATGATTTTTATTTTTTATATTTTTTTATTATTTTTATATTTCTTCAGGAACTGTGAGCACAATTACATTTCATTCTTGGGATTTGCTTATAAAGGCAGTTGACCTTGAAGTAATCATGAAGTATGTAATTTTTTAGGAAGCCTGACCTCATTGGCCAATATTATTTACTTTTTAAAAAGAATTCTGCTCTTCCTACAGAATGAGGGTCTCAGGTCGTAAAAAAAAAAAAAAAAAAAAGATTTGTTAGTTGTAGAGCTGGTTATGAGGCAAGGGGAACTTTGAGGTCTCTGGCAACTCAGGGCTTTGATCTCCTGATAATCCACTCCTGGAAGGGTTAAAGAGGTCACAGTATCAGATGAAACAGCACAGCCAGCAACTCTTTGGGTCTCCCGAACTGTTCTCTGGTCCCATTGCCAAAGCCAGAACCTGCTCTATATAAGTTTTTGTTTCTACTGCTTTGTTTTTGTTGTTGTTCCTATCTCCTTTTCTGAAAATAGGACTCCAGCTTCTTCTCTCTTCCATTTGTAGAGACCATCATGATTCACTGGCTCTACCCAAGATTAATCGTGTGTGTGTGTGTGTGTGTGTGTGTGTGTGTGTGTGTGTGTGTGTTACATGCTATGTGATTTTGAGATCCATCCTCAATCATTCTTCTTCCTCATTCTTTTGAGGTTCATAGGCCTAGTCTGGCTACCCAGTTTACTGAGGGTATTACATCTCCCGAGACTGGGTTACAGGCAGACTACCACACATGCCTGACATTCTACTGGGATCTAACTATGGAAACTCCAGCACTATAGATTGTGTGGTGATCACTATCCCTGTTGAGCATCTCCTCAGTCCTAAATCTTGTCCTTACCATACTTCCAATGTGTTAGAATACTTACATATTTGAGGGACTATTGATCTGCTCACTGAACTCTAAAAACTTTGATGGTATAAATCTAGATTAATTTATTTGTTTTTGTTGAAGTACTATATACATTTCAATAGAATTATATTAATAAATAATGTTGTTACTTTTGTTCTTTAAGCATTTTTACCAATTACTAATAAAATCATTGAAGTCTTCAACTGTGATTATAAATTGGTTTCTTTTCTCTTTAGTTCTGCTAGTTCGGTCATCTTTGTAATTGATCATTTTTTATTATAATGAAACATTCTGCCAGACCTCCAATAATAGTCTTTGATTTGAAATGTGTCTTCCATAGCCTGTGCTGAAATGTGATTGCCTTGGGCCCTTACTAAAAGGATGCGGTGATTAGGCTAAGGGACTCTGCTCTCAAGAGTAGATTGATGCCCTTATTTCTGAAGTGGATGATTATTCCAGGGATTTGTTCCTAATCCAAAGGCTGTGTGTGGCCAGTTTCCTCTCTCTATTTCCTGCATGTGCACTTGCCCTTCGCTGCTCTGGGGCAGCACAGAAGCCATCGCCAGATGTTGATACAGTGTTCCTTCCGTTTCTAGTCTCCAGGATTGGGGGAAGTCCAAGTAGGCTTGCAAAGTGCTCAGTTCATGATATTTTGTTACAAAAATGGGAAATGAATTAATTGAAAATTGGTTGTGAGAACTGCAACTCTTGCTTTTCAGAAATTTATGTCTTCACAGGGCTTGGAGCTGGTCAGGAGCCAAAGGATGGAAGAAAGTAGGGAAAAAAACCCTAGGCCTCCATGGATAAAATGTTCTGGCAAAGGCTCAGAATTTAGAGCTACGGGGTAGGTCTGAGACTTCATGAGGAATCCTTTTGTGCATCTTACCAGAATATTGATGGAAAAAAGCTCAGGAAAGTCTGTTCTGACACTGTCTTAGATGTAACTAAGCAATAAGGCATTGGGCACAGGAGGGAAGTCCATACAAGTAACACAGCTGCCAAGAATTTGGAGAACATGGGTCTGTTTCTTAAGAATCTAGATAATGCATGATATAAAGTGATAGACTTAGATGTCTGGCTAAAAATCCCTCTTAACAAGTGGTTACGTTAAACCAAAAGAGTCATGCCCACGTGTTAGCAGTGTGCGCCTGCACTTGTTCACCTCAGAAGACGTGAGTCAGGTTATCTCCAAACATTAACATCTTTGACATTCTACAGCTTGAAACTGTAGTATCATTGAACTTTCAGGCTGCATAATCTTCATGGAACCCAAAGTGTAAGAATTTAGCACCTATGACTGTAATTCTGAACTCACTTCAAACAGATTTATGTCTGTACTAAGATATAACTTCTGACCTAACATAAAGCTGTGTGCATGTTCTGCTTTAAATATGAAAACATCGATGGTCCCATTAATTCAGCGTCTAGAATAGTCTTTGTCTACGTCCTTATTATCTGTTGTATTATTCTACATATTCTTCTTTATAGTAATAATCAAATATCATGTTTTAATTCTAAAAGCATACCTTCGAACAGGATACTTTTCCTGATCTATATTTATTTATGTACTTAGCTTCTTCAGTTGAATTAAAGAAGTTATACCTTAAGTTTTATGTGTATGCTTGTATGTATGTGCTCATTTGTATATACGTGCATGTTCACGTGTGTATAGAGTCCAGAAAACAACTTCATGTCTCATTCCTCTGGATCTGTTCATTTGCATATTCACCAAAACTTGCTTAGTGGTCTAGACTCACTGGCCAGTGAGTCACAGGGAACCTCCTGTATCTGTGCTTTGGTGCTAGAGTTTCAAACACAACACATATGGCTTTTTCTGTGGTTCTTTTATTACACATTGGTCTGGGTGTTCACATATGAAGGCAAGCATTTTACTGAACGACCTTGCTTATTCTCTGACTTCATAACTCAAATTTGAATTTATTATCTAACTTCACAGGTCTAGACAGTGGACATGTTTCTCCATTTCCCTATATCCAAGGTATGAGCTTCCATGTCTCCCCTGTGTGCTGATACTGCCTGCTTCCCTAAGTTAATTCCTCAACTACAAAAAAATCTCGGTGGCATAATCCCACTAAGAAGACTAGTCATTTGGTATGTCTCTGAACATACATTCTTTATATATTGGTGGAATAATTATTCCAAAAAGAGGAAGGAAAAGAGGTAGGCCATCCAGCCCCATCTCTTCTTTGTCCTCTTAACTATTCTCCATACTTACAAACAAGATTTGCAATCTGAGAACTCTTTGCTGCTTGCCAGCTGGGGAAATGAGTTTACAGTCTGGGATCTCTTGCCCTCTGGTATACTGGAAGGTGGACACCACAGATTCCTTTTCAGAAATATACTGTGTCCTTCTAGGAGAAACTATTGAAATTTTCAGTTTCTCCATTTTCTTATATTTCTAGTAATGTTTCACCTCTGCAGTAATTTTGCACTTGTTCTCATAACCAGGCATCACCTCTAAAATCTTCATGCTGGTGCACCTTACTTTTTAGGACTCCCCAGTGTTGTTGTAGTGGGCACATCATTTCATATCTTGAATTTCACAACAATTTCCAGCCAGATGTCTGCTTTCAGTACTGCCCCAGGAAGTACTTTCTCACCTTTCTGTCCTCATTCAAGTACAATGCATCTCCCACACTTTTGCCAGAATGGTTCTATTTTTTGAAGTATTCGTTTACATTGGGATATACTAATTGTACAAAATATTGGGTTTTGATATGACATTTACATATATAAATACACATATAATGGACTTTGAGGTAGTCAATCCCTGTCTCTGTCTTCAGTATTCAGTACACATATATGGAGCACAAAGTCAAAATCTAGGAATGCTGAAATAAAGCAATGGAGTCTTTTTATAATTCCACAACTGGTAAAAGGATTCAGAAACAATACAATACAAATGAAGTGTCAAATATTGCATAAACATCTTATATAAACTTCTTAAAAATGTGAATTCTGGAAGAGAACTTCTTGCTTTCTAAGCCAGAAGAACTGAGTTCAGAAACCGGGATTGATTGGGGACAGAGAAAGAATCATTCAGATTCGAAATAGCTGGACCATTAGCATTTCCAGCTTAGATAGCTCATTTCCAAGGCGAGGGAAGTGTCAGCACCATAGCATTTTCCTGTGTCCCCTTAAGTCCATTGACGGAACAAAGAATTTCTCCTTGATCTTCTCACCTAACTTCTGATAGACCACAGTTAAATAGGAGTTGCTCACAAGCCATGTTTATAAACTCACACATTTTTCATCCTATGCTTGAAATCACACAGATGTGCTGCCTTTTCCCTGCGTGAACTATTCATTTTCCCCCCTCTGATAATGCCTGTTCTTTTTCCCATTTCCCCTAGCACCTTCCTTCTTTTCCAAGCCAGGATGTTTGCAAATGTATCGCGCCATCTACTGGTACTCATGGGAAACAACACCAGAATTGTTTAAAATTAAGGCTCTCTCCTTTCTCCCCCCATGTCTCGTCAATGGATGTGTTTGTTGTTTCAAGTCTTACTCAACACCCTTAAAAATATTACAGTTAAGTGAGTTTTTATCCTCATCTTCTTCATTGTATTTGTACTGGTTAATTTGGAATTAGAGGAATTGATTGCACTGCTGTTAGCAATTATACATGGTCACTCTATAGATTGTTCTTCAAATAATTTGGTATAACATTTCAAAAATTTTTAAAGAAGATAATATCTGGAGCCACAGTGATCTCTTTCACTCCATTTAATGGCTCCAATCCTATTCTACCAAGATTTCAGGTTTTCCATTTATGTGACTCTTTCCTTCAGAAATTGCTCAAGCTTGTTACTATCTACAGTTCTCTCAACTACAGGTGAATACAGCCAGAAGTAAACTTCAGAACATACCAGTTCACTATAGCAATGATAAAAGTAGAAAGAAAGGTTGATGCATTTTTTTCTTTCATAATGATAGCAGGAAACTCTAACAAATGTCACTATGAGTGAAAGTGTTCCCTTTATTAACGATGCACCTAGAGTAACTTTAGTTCAAAGTCACTAGTTCAGTGACTGTGATGGCATCCTTGTGTGTGCCACTGGAATTAATAATGGACTTACAGGAGCTGATCAATAAGCCCTGAGTCCTGATAATATTTTGGCATCAGAAACAATATACAGCATGTCCATTTTTAAACCTGTGAAGATAAGGCACTCATCAGAGATCAGAGAAATGTGGATTTGATCTGTGTGAACTTGGGTAAGTGCCATCTCTTCTGTGAGTCTCAAGTTCTTTATCAGACAGAAGAAAGCATTTCTCCAGTCTCCCTTGGAGTGATATTTTGAGAAAAACAGACACGTAGTGTACATAATATTGAAATATGACCATATAAAGAGACACCTGAGGCCATGGCTAGCTATTGAAACTAGATGGTATCCGAGCTTCATGATATCATTTCTGTCAGCATGTCAAGCACAAGATTATGTCAGGTTGAAATGCACAAAATACAAGGACTGTACACAACCCTCTTAAGACTCGGGAGGAGGGGTAGTGTTTGAGCAGATAGCATGACTCCAAGAATGACTGCCACAGTCAGTAAGGGCTTGACAGTGACTGTCTACTTGGCACAAGGTATGTTTTATACAGGAAGATCAGAAGTCTATATGAGGATCACAGGCACATAGAGTATAGCTTTATCCACTGACCTCATCTGATCCTCAACAGAATGGTCAGAACAGCCTGGGGACAGCTCCTCATCTTCCCATCCAGTCCACAGCTAAGTAAACTTCTTGGGTTCCCCTCTCAGTTAAGGTGACCTGTGGATGCAGTTTGTCTTCTTAATGAAGAGGGTTTGATATACCAAATAATTATGATTTTGTAACACTTACAAAATTCAGCTGAGCTGAGAGAACGCATTTAGCCATTTTTTGTCAAATCTTCTATTAGAAGATTTAAATTTATGTAATAAGAATCGATGAAAGATGAAAGACATCAATATCAAAATAAAAAAGAATAACAGAAATAGTGGAATGTGTAGAAATGGGCAAAGACATTGCAGCAGCTAGTAATCACATGAGGAAAGGCTTCTGGAAGTGAACCTGAATGGAAATCTTAACAGAAGGCAAGCAGGATTTTATCTCATCATCAATGGTCAGAAGCTATCTGAACCAACAATGACTTCTCAGGTGTCAAATATATAATAGGCAATATTTACTGAGATTTAGTCAAGGAGAGCACTTTCCCTGGTAGTTTCCTGGCATCCAGTTTTCCTTATATCCATAAAGATTTACATATATAGAAAATTAGAAACTGATCCATGTATGAGAAAAGATATTTATCTTTTTGAACTTGTGTTACCTCACTTAATATATAGTATTTTTCAATTTTATTCATCATTCTGAAAGTTGTATAGTTCCATTTTCTTTAGAACTGAATGAAATTGCATTGTGCATATGTGTCACATTTTCATTATCCATTCATCAGTTGATGGTCACTAGACTGATTTCATTTCCTTGCTGCTGTGAATAGAGTTGCAGTGTATGCATTGTTTTGTCACTGCTGTCCTAGCTTTGTGTTTTCTCTTTCATCTGCATTCTATACACTGTCTAGTTATAGACTTGCAATAGCACTAAACAGCTGCATGAAGTAGAAGAGGAAAAGCTGCTGAATATAGACTGAGACCATGGATCATGAGGTCATTGTCCCAGTGCTCATGAGAGCATTCCCTTGAGGGTCAGATGAAGCTGCCCTCTAAGTAAAGAATGAGAGGATTGGGCTGCTTGTCAGAGCTGAGAAAGCTGTTAGACTGCACCAGTACATCTGTGAATGCCAAGTCTAGTGCTGAACCATAGGTTTCCTCTAGCCAGTGGCCATACAGCAGCTGTAGTCTCTAACACACTTTAACTCCTTGGAGCAGACTTGGCATTTTGCTGAATTTCAAAAGTTACTCCAAAACCAAGGAAACCAGGATTCCTCATCAAGGAGATGTGGAAGACTGTAGGGATAGCCAGGAATCTTCCTCACTCAGGAGATGACTCTCTTTCCGTGTTAGAGAATTAATTGAGATGGATCCAACTTGAGGGAACAGGGTAAGAGTGCCATGTTTAAAGAATGACCCCATGTGTTTCTAAATTTACTCTGTTTGGATTTTTTTTTGAACGACAGGAGCCATGTCTGTTTCCAGCCCAATGGCTATGAACAGCAAGGATGAGGTCAAGAAACAAGTTGACATGCAAAATATATTATCCTAATTCTGGATCTGCAAACTCCGGAAAAGTTCCATAAAAGCCTTTACAAGGGGGCATCTGGAGTTTTACTTTGGGGAAACAAATAATGTGCATGCACAGCTGGGCACAAAAGTCCTTCTGCAAACCATATGCCCATGAAGGACTTCACACCAGGAAATCTCTCTCTTCCTGTTCTTTCAAAAACCAGACAGTCACAGGTCAGTGTGAGCAGTGGCCACACTGCATGGTTAGTAATGAACATAACTGCTTGTTTGGGGCTTTCCAAGGACAGAAGATTTCTATTACTGTTTAAACTGTAATCTGGGCCCTATGTCTGACAGCAAGCCAAGCGGGATGGGTGAATCTCTCTAAATAAAAGGAAGTCTGAAATATGCTGCAAACTTCTACTTCAGCTACTAATTTCGGAGTCTCTCATGTGTAATATTTAATGGGTACAGTCATCATTGATCATTTTAAGTGTTTGTTTATTGGTACAAGCTCTTAAAATAAACACTGTGCCTCCTGCCTATGAACCCCGTGGGGGTAAATGTTCCTGCTCAGTGGCCTGGAAGTAGTATAGGCGGTCTCAGAATAAGCACCTTCTGCTTTAGCACTCAGTGACTAAAACAACTTTATACTTAAGTCCAGCAGACATATCAAGAAGTGTAGAAGCAACAGGAGCCTAACTCTGAGCCTATCGCCTCTGGATTTTATTACCTACAGCATGGTTTACACAAAGGCCAATTATTGAGCCTGGTTATGAAAGAAGAATGGCAAAGCTGATTCACATGAGATACCTGTAGAAACCCAGAAAATGTTGGTTGATGCATATGCTGATATACATACTATCACAAAGGCTATAAATATTTAAGTAGAAATTTTAGAAACTTCAAAAGCAATGAAAATAAATTGGTGTAGATCTCTTGCCACAATCATAGCACCTATGAACACTTCTAGTGATTGTTCACCAGTGTATTATTATAAAAATGTCTGCATAAATCATATTCTCCTAGTACTTTGTGCATAGTAAGACAGCCCTCTCTGAAGAATTTGCTATCAGATATCTAACCAATGCAACAGACTATGTATTTCTTTGATTCTACAATGGACTTAGCTTTCTAACCTTGACAGTTTCCTTTATTCTATAGTCCACATTTTCCTTTTTGTAATCCTCACCAGAGCTTCAAAATCATTGACTTTTCTCCACTAAAAATAAAAATTAGAAAACAAATCTTATTGTCCTCCTCAATCTTTACAGTGACATTTTTACTTAGTAGATATGTCAACAAGTTTAAATTAACTAATGCCGTCAAAATTGTGATTCCTCAAACAATCAAGAAATAGACTTCTTGTAGACATTTTAGGTTAATAAATATGCCTAAATATTTACAAAACAGGTGCACACATGAACGTGAATACACACACATACATGCATATTCTTGGAGGCAGCAGTCACCCATAGACAAAATGTTTGCTCATTTAGAGAACCTGGCACACATTAAGGGACCAGGAAAGCCAAAGCCATTTGATCTTTAAAGTTGTCAGCGAAAAATTGATGAGCTGCCTGCTCAGGCTCTGTGCTAAGGTCACAGTACCCTTGAGGAGACAAGGGAAAAAAAGAATGATTTACAGATAAGACTGCCGACTTGGCATTGGGAGCGTGTGTTTTCTGAGCTGTAGTCCCCCAGAGAGAAGTGTGCCTCCGCGGGCACAGAGTGTTCCCCAGACAATGTCAGACACACGCCAAACTGGAGTCCCGCCAGCATCCACTGCTGCTGGCATCCCTGCCTGCTGCCCATGGGCACACAGGAAAGGCAGGCCCAGGTTACCACAGCCCCTCAGGTAAGGACCAAAGCTGCTATCTGTCATCATTAAGGAATAGGCCATTCTTCTATCCAATGCATGACTGGCCTAGAATAAATCTAGACAAAGAATAAACTCAAAATTCTGAGCACAGGTAGGAATACACTCCCTAGCCTCAGCTCTTCCTGCTATGAAACATTGCCAAATTTCACCACCTATACATACTGCTTCTCTTCATATGAAAGTAAAATTCACCAGTTAGATCATTTAGAATATCAGAAGTTATCAAGAAAAATTTAAGAACCTACCAAAGATCTACAAATCAGAGAGAACCATTATGGTTACTGTGTATCTTTTGCTCTGTGTGTGTGTGTGTGTGTATGTGTGTGTTATATGTGTGCATAACATATACACACAGATGAACAGGTGTAGTAAATGCTATTTTTCCACAATTAGTAGCATACTATATGTAATATTTTGTGCTATTTTATTCAACATCAGACATTTTTGTAGTTATTGCATTATATAAGGAAAATATGTATATGACATCTTTCAATTTTGAGATAAACAGTATCGGTACCAGTCAGGTAGTAACCAGTGAGAATAATGATACTGTCATTACTATCCCATCAGTATGAAATGACTTTTCTGTTTAAAGTCTTCTACACCACATTGCAAAACTCTGTGGAAACAAAGAGAAAGACATTTCTTTTTTTTTTCCGGCTTTTGCTTTATTATAAAGGCAGTGATCCCATCATTAAGGCCTGTCACCCTCATCTGTCCCAGCATGTCTCTCAAGTCCCTCTCCTAAAGTGCTATCACTAAGAGAAAGACATTTCTGATTGACACTTGCTATGAGACCAGAGTCCACAGAAATGGTCATGTTTCCACCTTTGCCTTCCTGAAGAGCAGGCTGGATACATTTTGAGAAGTCAATAGAGAAGTTATAAGGGTGCCGACAAGGCTCATTCTATGGTATGGAAGTTTTAGTCACAGAAAATTCTATGAAATGTCACATTCTGTCTCTTTCCATCATCCTAGTCATTATTCATTTGATTTGACCATACAACTTTATTTCTCTCTAAGACTACTGCACAAAGAAAGAGTCACAGTAAGCTTAGCACTAAAAGCGTCCTATGCTTTCTAATACAAGAGGAGTCATTTGCATGGAAACTTTACTTCCCTTTCTGAAGCTTGGTAACTGTAATTCATTGTTGTCTCAAATTAGTTTTTTAGTTGTATTTTGAAAATAAGGATATTGTTATTAAATATTATCTAAAACACATGTAATTGAGTCTTTGGTGCCAGAGTTACATAAAAACTGATAAAAATTGATTTAGTCATAAAAATTGACTAAAATAAGATAAAACATTACAAGAAGTATGTGAGTACAGATGATGTAATATATGTTTAACTGAATCAACCATGATGCATTGCTAAAGGTGTAAGCTTCTATTGTCAGCAGCAAAAAAACAGAAGGTTTGAATCAAATAGAAAGGTCAGATGGCACTTTCTAGTCCCTAATTGTGTAATAAACCAATAATTAGTAAGTAATTGCCAGTGTATGTTTGCTTATCTATTAGGAATTCACCAATGGATTAATCTGCTGTTAAAAATAGCACCCTCATCCTCCAACTTCCTCTAAACAATCTAACACCTGGAAAACAACCCCAGGACACACAAACCTTTGAGGACTTTACATATCTAAGACAAAATACTCTTGGCATAGTTAAAAATAGCAGCAGAGGAGCTGGAGAAATATAGAAGAGTTGAAGCCTTTGCCTCCTACACAAGCAAAAGGACCTGAGTTTGAATCCCCAGATCCCAAATAAAAATGCCAGGCAGAAATGGCAATGGTCTGCACTTTGAGTCTGGAAGGTGGGGTCTGGGAAACCACAGATCAAAGCAATAAGGAGTAGAGCTACTCAGGATGATTCCCAAAGTCCTCCTTGGGCCTTCACAGACACACACACCAAAGTACCCTCTGGTATACACAAACACACACATACATATACATGCACATCTGCAGAAAAAAGCAGTACTTTTTAAATTAAATGTTAATCATGCCATAATTAAAATGATCCTATGAATTTAAACTTGACATTGCATATGCTATCCTTTCCATCTTACACAATACTATAATTAGCCAAAGCAACAAAAGGACAAATGCTCATTCTCTTCCTATATGCAATGTTTCCTTGATTTTCTAGGTAACTACCTGCACGCTGTAGCCTCCTCTCTTAAATCCTATACATTCTGTCCTTAGAAGGACTGACCTTGAAGCACAGGTCTCTTCCTTATTTTTCCTGTGCAAATATAACAGATCTTTTGTTTTTAGGAAGAACACAAATTCAGCCTCATTCAGTTTCAACTCTGTAGCTCTTCTTCAACCCAGACCCATGTGCAGTTTACCAGTTGCTTGGTCCTTGTCCGCACCTTGTCCCTTCCTTGTATCTTGTAACAAAACAATTGCACAAGAGCCTCTAAATCAGATTTTTACTATAACAAACTTGCTAGTGTAGACAAGTCCTTTCTTACTTATTATTGATAATAGCTAACAAACATTTAAATACAAAGTTGACTTTAATCATAAAATGTAAAATCCTGAGAATCACAAGATGGAGTTTGTCAACTATGACTCGCATTTGTGTCTCATGAGCTGTTCACATACTGTCTTGATATCCCCTGGGTTTACATGGATTCAAAAGTCATCCAGAGGGTGACTTTTCTATTAGGCACTCAAAGAAGCAAAAATATTTATGTCCTTTCTGGAGTTAATTTTAATTATATAAGCTCTGTAGCTGTCTGCTGTGTCAGTGATCATTTCTGAGATCTGATGATTTGAGTTTAATGTACAATAACCAAAGGATTTCAGGTATCTCCATTCTAAGTACTTTCATGGAGCTCCATGTCTATTTTTATTATGAAGCACTGATATCACAGTGCATACAGAGATTCCCTATTAATACAGATAGGAAACAGTTGGACTTGCTTCAAGAATGAGAAACACCAGATGCCTTAGAATCACAAATACAGAAGAGTGTTATCATATCCTGCCTCAAAAATTCCACGAGCAGGTGTATAGGCATTCTACCCCTCAAGTCTCTAGTGAGTTTAAAGTCTAAAGAAGTCTGTTAAGTAGTGGACAAAATTAATTGTCTCTAAGGGAACATAGGGGAAGTAACATGTCCCTCTAGACTCCTTTGCATCATGAAATACAGGAAGACATTTATTAATCAATTTCTAAGGAAATTGCTGTAAAAGCTTAGCTTGACTTTCAACTCAGGTTTCAGTTTTTCTGTTTTTATTTTCTTTTGCTGGGCTGTTTTATACTTGGTACCTGGAAACCATGTGGTGGTCATAACAATGCAAATCATGCAATGCAGACAGCAGCAGGTTGGGTCAGTTCAGTCTCTAATTTCATCATGATTATGAATCTCTTAACTCTTTATTGTTAAGAAGAATAAATCTTATCTTCCCTAGCCATGTCAGTTTCCATTGATATTATTTTCTGCCAGTATAATAATAACTACTGTACTTCCCTTGACATACAGGCCTGACTCCCAGCTGCCTTCTTCTTCACAGGGAGGTATAACACAGATCAAAGAAATCTCCCACAATTTAAGTAGTTAAAGCCATTTGCCAATTGCAGTTGATGAGGTATCCCTGTCAAAATGACCCACGGTGTCCCATGAATAAGCTGCAGTGTCCCTGGGTGGACATGCACACCTAAGTAAATGACTTGTGTCTGTTTGCAATTATTATCCCAACTAATTATCTAAAAGGAATGACTGCACTTGCAACTTAACCCAAAGGGTGGGTTCTGATCTTGAGGTCTGTTCTAGGAAAAAAAAAAAAAAACCTTGGTGATCTGGTGTTTCCTAGGTGACATCTTTTCTTCACAGATGCATTGTCTGTGAAGGCGGAGTGTGGAGCTTTGCCTGATGGATATTTATTCTTTCTGCTGGCTTGAACATCTCCACAGCAGTGATAATGTAAAGGTAAGACACAAACTGAAGGTAAGGTGACAGGAAAAGAAGCTTAAAAAGAAAACACATGAAGATAACCTGGTTGAAGATACGTGAATGAGTTTCCATTGAAGAAGTCAAATAGCATATTGTGCTTAAGTTTCTTTTAGGTAAATCTTTTTGACTTGGTAGTATATGGATAAATTGAGCAAGTTCTATTTAATTTTCAATTTCAATTTTGGAATAATTAGCTTATTTTTAAGTTAATATTGGCTGTATTTTGAGGTGTCTGTTAAATTTTGATCCCCATATCAATTTTTCTATATATACACAGGATAACTCAACATTTAGCCCAGAATTTAGAAATGTTCACAATCTTGAGAAAAATTTAGTGATGCATTTGAACCCTTGAACGACCACCAGTGACTTTGAAATACAATTGTTCTGGAGAAGCAGAGAGCCCAACACAATTCCTTAATGATAAAATGTGTGCAGCTGTAGAAATTCCAAACAAGAAACATAATACACGTGACTATGATTTCAGAACTCAGACCTAGCATACTATAAAGTTCTTTTTCCAATTAAGAGCATTAGTTTTCCTCCCACTTGCAAAGACAGCATGGTAGAATACTTTAGAAAAGAAGGAAAATGAATGTTATGCTTATTATTATTATTATTATTAGACTCATATTATTAGACTGAACTCAATATGTAATTCATAATAATCTCCCCATCCTAGACTTTCCATACAAAAATCACTGTTGTAGTTACTCTTCTGTTTCTCTGATAAAAACTCTGATCCAAGTAACATAACATAAGGATTCATTATTTGGCTTAAAGTTCCAGAAGAGATACTCAATTATAGCAGGAAATATAGGGAAAGCATTGTGGCCAAAGGAGTAGGCAGGCTTGTCTCATAGCTGTCATTAGAAGGCAGAGACCCTAAGGAGAAGAAGGTAACAGCCACGTTACCAAACCTCAAGGTCTATCCCAAGAGGTGTGTTGTCTCCACAAAAGCCAAACCTCTAATATTCCATAACTGTCACAAACATTACCTAGTCTAGATCTGGGTATAACATCATCTAACACTGGAGCCTGTAGAGGATATTTCACATTTTTTTTATTTCACGGTAATTTACTTGAAAGAGAGAGAATACGCAAGAAGATACATGCATGCAAGCCATATTGTACAAGTCAGAAGACAGGTTTTAAAATCAGTTCTCTCCTTTCTCCATGAGGGCTTCTGAAAAATCAACTCACATCACCAGGTTTGAGTGCAAGTTCCTTACCAACTGAGTTTTCTCTCCAGTCTGAAATTACACCTTTAAATTATGACACTTATATATGTAAAATCTCTTTTGATAAACAAAGTAGTATATAGAAAGTCTAGGAGCTAGGACACATGCATAATTGGAATATTATCCTATCCCACATTTATATTTTCTTCAGTAAAAGTTATTTTCATTGTATTATTGAGGTTCATTAAATTGAGATGTTTAATAATTTCAAAAGAAATTATACTGCTAACTACTGTAAGAAACTTCTAAATCTTAAGTCTATTATCATAGATCTAAACTACAATAAGCTAGGAAATGTTGGGCTTTGATCTTCTAGAAACCACAAGGTTTTGCTTTTTTCAGTGCTCTCCAGCATGTATTGTATCCATTTTAATTTCTTCTATTAGTTTTATTTTGTTCAACCATTGAACTGAGCATTATTTGTACAAGCTAATTACGACTATCCAAATGCTGCTGGTGAACAACATATGAAGAAATCTTAAATGTTTCCATAACTTATCTTTATCAATTGTACTAACTTTTGCAATTACATATAGTTGGCTTTTGCTTATTGTCATAGCATAGTCATATTTGAGACTAGAATTAGCAGTCCTATATCAGATTCACCAAGGTACTGAAATACTGTGAGTATTAGTATATGGAAACAAAATTGCAATTCACCCAGGAAATAGAAGATTTTCTTTCTTTTGATTATTAATAAGAATCTAGACCAAATGATTCAACTGGTCAAAGAGACACACACAGAATGACACAGAGAGGGAAAAATAACACATAAAGGTGAAGATGGAGTAAAAAGTAGTATACATCCAAGGCTGAGACACCTAGCATTACTAAAGCTTCCAGAATTAAGGACGGAAGCATGGAAGAGATTCTCTTTCCTTCTTCAGACGAAGCCAATCCTGCCAGCTTGGACTTCTGGGCTCCAGAATTATAGAAAAATTGGTGTAAATTAATTTTGCTGCTTTAGTCATGGAGTTTGTGGTAATTTGTCATGACAGCTTAGCCTACCTATACGCGTATCCAAGGGAAGTGTTCACGTTGACTCACAAAAGGTGGTTACCAATGTGCTATCAGAAAGGTAAAAACCAGAGAAAAATATTGACTTTTCCTAGAATAGTATAAAGAGAATTTCTACAGTAGCATAAAGAAAAATTTGAAAGTCAAATCCAGTTTCCTTTCCTAGATATCATCCATGTTCACGTTTCCTCAGTCCTTACTGAGTCCATCTGACATTCCCATATTGTGAATTGTTCTGTAAAAAACATGAAGACAATGAAGATGTTTCTTTATCATGCTCCTGTACTTTATGTCATGGTATACAGAAAATAATATGCTTTCTGGAGCAGCAAGTCAGCAGGAAGATATTCAACAGGTGCATTACAGAAATCTGAGTAACTTTGTGAGCTATTTACTTTGTGGACAATCTTTCAATGTAGGTTTAATTGATGCTTAGTGTACCAGTTACTCTTTCTATATTGCTGTGAAACTCCACTGGGGCTCAAATAACTTAAAGAAAGAAGGGAAGATTTGTTCTTTATAGTTCTAGAGGTGAGAAACATTCCATTATGGCAGAAAAGATATGGCTGGTTGGCAGAAACTGGAAAAGACCTAAGTCACTGCAGACATCTTGGAGGCTGAAAGCTGTTGCATGTAAGATCAAGATCAGACTCACTCACTCAAGCAGGGCAGGGCCAACCAATGTCAAAGCCCACTCACTCCCTGTGACTACCTCCCTCTAGCTCCATCTCCCAAAGGCACCATAACTTCCCAAACAATTCAAGATTAAAAATATGAGCCTGTTGGGGAAAACACACATTTCAAGCCATGACATTCCACCCCTGGCCCTCACAGGCTCCCTTCTATCTCATTATGCAAACAATACTCAGTCCAACTTTAAAAGTCCCTTAGACTACATTGGTAGTTCCAGCACAATCCAAAAGTCCAAAGTCCAAAGTATCCTGTAAAAAAAATCAAAGACCAGTTACATACATCCAACTTACAAAGGCACAGAATAAACATTCCCATTCCAAAAGGGAAAAGTGGGGGCATGTCCAAGAAAGACTAGTCCATAAAAAGACCAAAAACTAGCAGGAGAAACTCTAAATCCTATAGATCCATATCTAGGAAAAGAGCTTCTTGTTGAAATCATCTCAGTTCCAAAGGGCCTTGGTTCCTTCCCTCCAGTAAAGCTGTGGATATAACATCTCATTCATTTCTTGGGCTGGCTACTCCCATGTTAGACAACTCTCCTTGGCAGATGTCCCACATTAGCCCTAGCATCTGTAACACCTTCACTTCTCAATAGCAAACCAGAATTTAACTCCACAGCACAAACCACTCTTCTTGGGCCTCTAAATAGCTGGTTTCCTGACATACAATGTCTGGCTTCTGCCATTCTCTTAAACCTTGGCAGAAGGATCCATGACCTCCTCCCTCTTGTATCTTCAATGCCTCTGAAATCAGGACCATGTGGACAACATTGTTAAGTTCTGCTATAACCTTCAGATGGAGGTTGGTCCCCTTGAATCATAGTTGTCTGTGTAAATATAGGGAAGAATGTTTATCTTTCTTGGGCAATTGCTTTAGTTGAGCAGAAGAAAATTCTTTTGGAGTGCTACCCTTTAGTTTTTCCTTTTAAAAGCATTTGCATTGTTGTGGGTGGGAGCTTTCCCTGAGGATTTTGCCACCAGAGTAGGGCTTTTGTATTATCCAAATTGAGAGCAGACGTTGATTCACTAATGGGGCTAATTGCAGCCATTTTGCTGTCTGTCGTCTCTGTAGGTTTGTTTTCACATTTTCCTTCCCCAAACTTCACAGTTTTTATTTTTTTCTGCCTGATTCCTTGTTCTTATTCATAACTTTGAAAAGGAGTGCTAAAAAGTAACCATGTCAAGACTGCATTGCCTTGAAATTTCCTCTACCAAACACTTGAGTTTAACTTTAGATAAGCTTTCGGGATGAGGGTAAAACTTAATCAAATACTCTGTCAACACATCACTCCATTTACCACTCATAAATTTTCTAACATAGTATCTACTTCTCTCTGGACCATTATGAGCTAGGTTTCCACCACCTGCATCTCTCAGGGCATTACTCTTTTCCAGGTTCTCACAAGAATGACCCTTTTGGATCTATCTCTAAAATTCAAAGACTTTCCCAGTGCAAAGTCTAAAAGTTCTCCATATATCTCCCAACAAACAGTTCCAAAGACTTGCAAGCCACTCACATCAGTGGCCATACTTATGTGTACCAACTTCTGTCAATACTTTCTGATACCAGATTCTCAGTCTCAGACAGAAACACCCCACTTCTCTGGAATCAATTTCTCTCAACTTTAAAACTCTTCATGTTCTGGTACTATATGCTCTTTATCTCACAGCAATACTCCACTCCTGGTACTAATTTCTTTTCCTGTTACTCTTTCTTTGTTACTGTGTGGCACCACCAAGGCTCAACCAACTTAAAAGGGGAATGGGATAATTATCCCTTACAGTTACAGAGAGGAGATACAGTACACTATGGTGGAAAAGGCATGGCTGACTGGCAGAAGCTGGATAAGACCTAAGTCACTGCAGGCATCTAGGAGGCTGGGAGTTACTGCATGTAAGCTCAAAAGCAGGTGAACTCACTCAAGCACAGCAGGGTCAACGAACCTCATAGCCCACCCTGGTGACTGCCTCCCTCCAGCAAGGTTCTACATTCCAAAGGTGTCATTACTTCCCAAACAACTAAAGATTCAAAACCATGATCCTGTTTCCAACCATGACATTTACTTATTGCTAGATTCCTGTTACACACTTAGCAGATATACCATTGTTAGGATACCTACCTGAGGATACCTAACAGTGTACTGCCAAGATCTAGATACTGTATAACAAGTTCATTACCATTACATGGTCAGGAGACTTGCCTAATTTTGTAGTTGATATTTTTCTGTGTAGGTATATGTGTGAATGTGCATAGAAGAGGACAGCGTTTTTGTCTGTGGAGATCCAAGAATGACATCAAGGATAATCCTATGTTACTCTACCTCCTTAATGTTTTGCTCTGAGTTTCCCAGGCTCTACTTCCAGAGCTGGAATTACAGGCTGCTGCCATTTCCATGTGGCAGTTTTTATGTAGGATCTGGGAAACAAACTCAAGTCATTTTGCTTGTGAGGCAAAAACTTAATTCCTGATCCATCTCTCTAGCCCCTACATCTGATGTTACAAATTTTCAGAATAATCCTGGAAAAACTTATTGTGGCCAAAGCTAAGCAAGTTCTTAAACAATAATGATTATGTGCAAAAATGATGCATTAAAATTTAATGAGTTCACAACTAAACTTACCTATGAAAATCTGAACATTAAAATTATAAAAAACTATTACTTGATTAATTTCATCAGCCAATTAAGCACAAATAAGTAAATTAATCAAACCATACATAAGCAAAAATAGTTCATTTAAACATACATAGAACAGGGGCTGGAGAGATAGCTCAGAGGTTAAGCTTCTGCCTTGCAGGCGGAAGGTCCTGAGTTTGGATCCTAGACCCCATGTATAGACGCCAGGTGGAAGAGGGGGTGGCCTGCGTTTCTGGTCCTAGTAGGGCGGAGCCTGTGAATCCCGGCGCCGAGTAAACAAGGAGGAGGTGGAGGCAGTCCATGGTGATTCCTGAAATCGTCTGTGGTTCTACACACACACACATATACGCACATACATGTCCACCTGCACACATGCGTACACGCGCAATTGAATAAATAATAAATAAAAAAATTATACATAGAACAACATATTTTAATTAAAAATGACGAGGCTTAAAATTCTGAATCAGTTATTTTATCTATACAAAATGATTAATATATAGTAAGTATTCATCATACAAGTGCTTCCTATATAACTGAATGATTAAAAGTGTAAGAGACTCATTCTGAGACTTCATTTTTAAAGGTAGTGGTGCATCTTTAAACAAAGAGTTTAGTGATAGTTACTTAGATTCAAACAATGGTTAATAATAATTACTTGAAATCAGAAGTCTGTGACAAATATTCTCATTGTATTTCTTTTCAACTTCTGTTTCTTGTTGATTCTTAAAGGTTATACATGCTATGTGGAAATTGTTTCCTGGGCCTTCCCATCATTCAGCTGAACCATGTGTTATGCAATGTTTGTTGGGGCAAATTGAGGTGCACCTGTTTCTGTGGTTCACTGTTACATATTTTTGGTTATATTGGAAACCTGTTTAGTATTTACATATTTCACTTTAATTGTTCAGCTCTTCATTCATCCAAGTTTGACTACCAACAGGATTTATATTTCGCTATGTCCCCATGTCAAAAAGTTAACTATAATTAAAGTTGTATGCAATTAAAGACAGGATTACGGGAAGCTGTGCAAGTACAAATGTTGTCAGAGTCATAAGATGATTCAGTGGAGAAGGCATTCTGCTGACCACCTTATAATTATGCTGATATCTGCACTGCAGCTATTAAAAATCTTAATGTACATAGAAAAATCTGCTTTAAATCTTAACAATGTAAGAGTGAGGAAGGGTGAATTATTATTTGAGCTCATTACAATAGGGAAACACACAAATTAAAATTTCCAAGATAGCAATGACAATCAAGGATAAAGGAAAAAGAAATACTAATCATGAGAATTCATATAACAAATTACCATACCAGAAAAATCTAATTTATAATGAAATAAAATTGATTATATATATGTGTGTGTGTGTGTGTGTGTGTGTGTGTGTGTGTGTGTGTGTGTATAAGCTTCTTCTCTCTTTTCTTTGGTCTTGGTATTCATGGCAGAAAATGTGCCAATACATTGGTTCTATAGTCTTTAACCACAGGTATTTACTTCTAGACTGAATGGATTTATATCAAATGATATATGTATTCAATTTCCACTTATATAGATGAGATGAGCAAGAAAACCTTTCAGACAATTGTGCTCAGTATGCTAGTAAATCATCTGTTTACAAAGACTCCCAGGTGCTAGATACTCAATATGTCTATGAGGCAGTTATCCATGATGGTCATGTAAGTAAGTAAGTAACAGCTCTCAGAAGGCACATAGTTACTCATGGCATTTACTAAATAATGAAGTCACTATTTGAACTCACAGTGATTAAGCTCTAAATATATCTTTATGTTTGCCTTGAGTTAAATAAAAATCATCTTTGCCACAAATAAACATATTAATATAGGACTTCTCAATATTTGTACAGCACAGAAAAAAGTTATGGAGAATGGGGAAATTACTTAATTTTATTTAATATTTATATTGGACTATAAATGCTTGATACAACAAAACAATAGAAGAAAGATTTAACCCTTCATGGTAACAAGAATTAGGAAAATATATGAAATGCAGTTTGAGACAGACTAATGGGCAGCAAACAATGCAGAACCACTGATTCTAAGAGAGAGAAACGGAGTATCCATGAGAGCCATGTAACACAGTATTTTCTTGGACTCATCTGAGACCTCAAGGCTGAGAATGCTTTGCCTGGGTTCTCCAGAAAGATGGAGATAGTACAATGTCAACATGTGTAGGTGGAAAGAGGTTTGTTTCAAAGTATGGGCTCAGGTACTACAGAGAATGACAGTCAAAAATATGCAGAAGAGAAAGGATTATAAACAGGAAGGAAGGGGAAGGAGGGTCCTCACCAATCAGGGAGGGTATAGGAAATGGCAGACAGACGGTAACCATCTCACAAATGGGGCACTCATCCCCCCTCACTCCTGTGTCCTGCTCCTATTCTTCCATCTGCCTTTGAGTCTCCTCTTATATTAAGATCTTCATTTAAGCAGTCTTTTATATTTGGTCAGGTGACCTTCGATACCAATTAGGATACAGCCAAAGGCAGTGCAGGAAAAGAAAAACTGAAAACAACAACAAACCATAATTCAGAACACCAAAGACCCTACATTATTCACCTGGAACCAGACCAGCCAAATCTCTCCCCATCCTAAAGCTCAGGGAACTTTGCAGAAAAGGAGGCAGCAAGGTTGTAAGAGCCTAAAGATGGGGAGAACCAATGATATGTAAGATATTCCACACAAGTTAGGGCTGCAGCAGCCAGGATTGGGCTTTGCCTGACCTGCACAATGTCTGACATGTCAATGATCTCCCCAAGTCTAGCAAGTATTACAGGGGAGAAGGCTCCAGGCAGGAGGATCCTTAAAGGCAAGGGATTAAACAGTCATAATAGAGTTCTAGTACTGATGGAGAAGCCCTCACTAGGGTGGAGGATTCAGAGGGAGGTTTAGCATCCACACAAAAGGAAGCTCCAGGGGATGGGAGGGAAGAAGGGGGAGGCGCTCTGAGAAAGGGAGGAAGGGAAGGGGTGAAAGGAAGGTGGAAAGGGGGGAGAGTGCAAGAGGGGATGACTGGGGAGGGGAGATGGGCTGGAGAGGACGGGGATACCTATTGAGCTTGTATGCTTAGGATAAAAATAAAATGTGGGAGAAAAAAAAGAAAATATACAGAATGGGCCAGCTGGAGGGAGTCACAGGACAGAGCTACATCCTATGCTCAAAGATAATCAGGACAGAGTCCTGAGAATAGCTTATGGATGGAGACTACCTGCTTCTGTACTCTATCTTTGTGAAGGGAAGCTATTCCGTCGCTCAATTCATGTCTTTGTTTAGATGAGACCTGCCCACAGTAGAGAGAAAAACGATTAACTCTAAAATTAATCTCATCAGGAAATATGTAGATTCACATTCAATCCTATATCTGGGCCCTGTGCTGCTTTATGCAAGTTGACATATAAAATTATTCTTCGGAGTGAGAAATCCCAAGAAAAAAATAGCTAAATTATTCATTCCTTAAAACAGAGATCAGAAAGTGAAATTATTTAGAAGCTTCAACATAGAACTATAGAATGAAGACATATACTCAAAAGAATCCAAAACATCCAGTTGTGGTCTCCTGAAGATTCCCTAAGATGTGGATGTTTGGCATGAATTTTTATGAAGTTGAAGAATAGGAGGTGGTTTTGAGAGCTTTAGAGACTAGAAATTGTTCAGATTTCCACCATCCAGGATGAAATATGTTTGTTCATCCCCTGGGAACTTCAATGGGGATCTTTCAAAGAAAAACTGTTTTATTTTTAAAGGCTCTATTTAAGTTTTCTTTTTCATGACAAAGGATCTGACAAGAAGCAAAGTTATGAGAGACAGGGTACAAATGGCACACAGTTTTACATTACAATCCATTGCAGGGAAACGACAGCAGCAGGAACCTGAAGCAGCAGGTCACATATCCACGAAAAGATCAGAGAGTGATGAATCAAGCACACATGTTTGTTTGTGGCTCAACCCACTGTTGCCATCTCTAGTGCTCCTAGACCATTGCCTGAGAAACAGTCCTGCCAGCTGTTGGCTGCTATTCCCTTACTTAATGCAGTCAAGACAGTCCCTCACAGACATGCCAAGAAGCCAACTTTAATCTAGAAATATCCTTCTTGGGAGTGCCAGAGGCTTGCCTTCTAGTTGTCAGGTTGAAAAGTAATGCTGTCTATATAATGCTGTTAGTCAGCTCTCTGTGACTGTAACTAAATACCAGAGATAATCAACTTAAAATGGCCTATGGTTTCTTTAGACTCACAAAATCAGAGATTTAAGTCTATGGTTTCTTTACCCTATTGTTTTAGGCCTCCAACTGCCCAGTGCATGATGACAGAAGTATGTATCACAGGAAGACTGTTCACTTAACAGAAGCCAGGATGTAAACAAAAAGGACAACAGGGGATTTGGCTTCCAAAAGACCCTTTAAGGTCATTTCTATCTTCCTCCAGTGAGGTCCCTCATGTTAAGGTTACAAATCCTCCCAATAGCAACAAAGGCTTAGAACCAAATCTTTAACACACAGGTTACCGGGAAACATTTCAAGCCCAAACTGTTTTAGATAATAGTTTATGAATGTGCCAAAGATGTCTCTAGAAATGTCAGGACAAAAATTAAGAAGCCTGAAGAGCGTCAAACTTACCTTGGGAAACTTAAGTCACTGTTGGAGCCGGTCCAATCCTTTGAAATAAAATCTAGAAATCTATAACATGGATGTTACAATGTTTAATGTCTATTAAAAATAACTAAATGTTTCAAGAAGCCAGTGAGATGGCTCAGCAGGTAAAGAACTGGTGCCTGAGTTCAATCCTAGAAGAGAACCAACTTCTTAAAGTTGTTGTCTGACCTCAGCAACCTGCACATGTTTCCTTTCTTTCTTTCTTCCTCCCCCATCTCTTCTCTCTGATAAATAAATATTTCTCCAAAAGAAAATGTTCCTTGGATTTAAAACAAATCAATCGAGTGAAACTGAAAAATATTAGATGTGAAAGAAATAGACACAAATTAACTTGTGATCATAGCTACATTTAAATATGGAAAGAAAGGCACATTATAGAGAAAGTATGTACTAAAAGAAATAAAGTGAAAATCTAGATATGAAAAATACAGTATCAAAATCAGAATTCACAGAACTGGCATTGAATTAATATCACAGAATGAAATTAAAGACTTTGAAGGAAGATCAATGGAGACAAAAAGGAAAGAAGTAATAAAATATGAAAATGTAATAGTATCATGAAACCATGAAATGTCCCAATAACCATATGGAAAGTTTTATTCAGAAAATGATGAACATTGATCTTAAATGTAGTAAGGATTGAACTAGATCTTAAATAAGAAGCACAAATTATATACTGCCTATGAAAAAGTTAAATGTCTATTAAAAGATGGATTGGATTGATATATAAACAAAAAGACACTTTAGAATGTTATCTGGTCACATATCTAATTTTAAAAGTAAAAATGCTATAAAATTCAACAATTGAAGTTCTAGGTATATTACATCCAAAATAACTGAGAACCGGTACTCCCAAAAGGACTTGCACATTTTCAATCACAACAGCACTTGAACAATAACCAGAAAATAGAAATAACCATCAGTGGAAGAATGAAAAAGCAGGATGAAGTTAACCCCATACACTGAAGATAGAGAAGCTGAAGGTGTAGCAAACCCAGGCTGTATGTGGACCTATAGATTTACAGTACAAGTGGAGATACTAAAGACAAGCTTAGACAGCTAACAGCAGAAAGCAAATTATATGGCCATCTTCACAACTGAATTCAGTCACAGATTGGTTGAAACTGTTAGGAGATGAGTGAAGATGGGAGGGTGAGTGGGTGGTTGGGGCCCACAGAAGCAAACTTTTAAAAAGAAGACATCCACGTTGGAGATACAGTGTGGTCTGTGTGGTGGGAAGAAACCAGGAGATTTAGATTGAGCACAATGTTGAGAAGTTGTAGGTAACCTTCTCATTGACAGCTTTATTGTGCTCTTTAAATATTTCTTTAAGATTTTCATCCTCATAAGAATGCTGTGGTTTCTGTTTTACAAGAAAGGGAGCAAATGAAATGGAGAGAGTTAAATATTTCACCTCTGTTTAAGTGGTCAAATGATTAATTAATACTCCATTTTTTCCATCTACAAGTGTGAAATAATAGTTATATGAAATCCATGAAAATAATATATTTTAATTTTATTATTTCATATACAGTATGCACTTCATGTAATTGTCTTAGCTGCTATAAATAATCTAATACTTCCTCATAGTTTGGCTTGTTTACCCTGGCAGGAGAAATCATATGGTACATTCAGTCACTTTCACTGTATGTTGGTTGTGTCTTTGTTCACTATAAGAAGGAAATGTTTCAGTTCTTTAACTCGCATGCTTAGACTTTTAGTTATTATGCGTTCTGGAAAGCTATGGCTCACATAGCTTGCAGAAAGCTTCTCTTGTTTGTTTACAATGGAAATCAACTTGCTGATGCGAAATTTTCACAGATTAGAATTGTGAAGAACCCTAATGCCAAATTTTGTATTCTAACCACATAAATCATTAACTGCTGATAGCCTTGGGAAAGTTTTCCCTTGAAGGAAAAACAAACTACCAGTGCTTTGAGATCTGATATCTTCCTTTTATACTAGCAGCACTTTTTTATAATTTATTTGTTTATTCTTCAACAGTTATATACGATGAATTTATATCAACAGTGCTAGCTCAGATACCTATCATAAAATGGTGTTAGCCAGATTGCATAAGCAACATAGATTTATTTATCATACTTTTAAGGTTGCTATGGTTACATTTTAGTGTCAACTTGAGAGTTGCAGACTGTTTGGGGCACATCTGTAGAGAGTTAATAATTGGAGCAGGTACCTGAATAAGTCTTCAGGTACTTATTAATTGATATGGAAAACCCAGCCTGCAGTAAGTGGTACTTTCCACTGGTGGACCGGATAATAGGAAGTACAAGGAGGAAGAATTTGCTCTTCCCTTAAGTGTGTCAAGTTTCTGTGAAGTTCACTCTTTGAGCACCATTCACTTTTTAGAGCTTCATTGCCTTCTTTGTTTCTGCTGCTGCTACTGCCTCCAACCTTGAATGATGCCGCAATCCGACCTTAGCTGATGCAACGACCTGTCTTTTTGACCTTGCCGCTATTCCTGCTGGCTTTGGAGATTGGTGTCTAGGCCTTGCTGATGTTCGCTGTTCATCTCTAACGTTGGAGACTAGCTGTTCTTCACTGATGTCAAAACCCAGCATCTTTGACTCTCCATCGAGGTAGAGGCTTGAGACCATCTCAGCATCTTTTGGCTTTGTGAGACATTGTAGTCAAGAACAAAAGCAGCTATGGGCAGCTACTTTGAAGGACACTATTTTTATTCTAAGTTAATTTAATAAAGTTATTTATAAATATTACATTCTAGAGATTCTGTTCTTCAGAGAACCCTGACTAATACAAGGGTTTTAGAAACTGCAAAAAACAAAGGCCAGGGCATCACATGGAGAACTCTCTTTGTTGAAGTATCCTTAATTGGTAGGAAAGGAAAGAGCAGACAGAGGTAGCAAAAGAGTAAGAAAATGAGGAAGAGCGAGCTATCTTCTAGTGTCTTCCTCCTCATACAAGGACAGGAAGCTGCCCATCACAGGTCCTTTATGATCCACTTCCTGGCTTCAACTGAAACATCTTTCCAAGGTTCTCCATATTATCTAATTGATACTTAAAAGTTTCAATCTATGAATTAAAGGGTAGAGGTAATAAATATGCACTCTATAATAGCACGGCATCAGTAGGAACCCACGTCCTATATAGGAAAGCAGCCAAACTACCACATTACTCTTTAAGCAAAATCACAGTTCATATTTTGGCTCTTATTCATCCTTTAATGTCCAAAAATTATTATTCTTTCCATAAAAATGTTTTTAACCCAATCAATTGGAAATCCAGGTTATTCTCCTCAAGAAATATATTTTGTAAATCCCCAACTGATTTGGAAAAATTTAATAGCTACTGGAGAGTACAGAGTATGCCTTAAGTATCCAATTATCATTTGTCATCTAAACTGAATAGTTAATTGAAAGCAGGAATTACCTCAATAACATGAGAATACACATTTCATTTTTTTCTAAGAATACATGGGATCCTCACCAAGATAGACTATACCATATCATAAAACAGATTTAAAAACTCTATATTTATAGGATATAACTCTTTGAGCAAAATAAACAAAACTAGAAATTGGTAAAATTTTTAAATTTAAAAATTAAAAGTCTAGGATCTGGAGAGATGGCTCAAGAGTTAGGGTCTGCCTTGTAAGCAGGACTTGAGACCGGATCCCAGATCCTGGCAGAAATGGCATGTCATGGTTAGGTGTAGGTTGAGGGTTTGAGGTATGGGCACATTTGTAGATAATTGGTAATTGAGTTAAACCAAGAACAAACCTGCAGGAGATTGTCTAGTTGATGGAGCAGACCCAACACATGGTGGATATGACTAAGGCTTGGACAAGTGAATAAAATAAAGAGAGTTAAAATGTAATGGTTAAAACTTCAAGAATCTGGAAAAGGATACAATTTATCTGAGGCAAGGAGGAAAAAAAAGCAAGACAGAAATAAGTAGTGACTAATGTATTTCATGGTCAGGCAACACAGAAAATCAACCAAAGAAGATGCAGAATTTATTAGGCAAAAGTAAAATTTCTAAGTTGATAGTAACATTGGCCAAGAAAATAACTAGTAAAGAATGTAAGTTGTAGATATTCCGAATGACCTAAGAGATTCCACTACATGTACTGTAGCTGTCAAAATGAAAATAAAAGAATACTACAATTTAGCTAGCATAAATTAAGTTTAGAAGCAACTGCCAAATTACTGAAACCCTACAAATTACTAAAGCTCAATCAGGATGTATTAGCCAGCTTAATGAGGCCTGTAACATGTCCAGAAATTGAATATGCAATTTTACAACTTCCCTAGGGCAGGGTTGTGCCTAAGTACTGGTTACTTTCCTGGTATGTACAGATCATAGGGCCACTAGGTGCCATTTTTTTAAAAAGACACCCATAGGTAGAATAAATAAATAAAAATTACTTTTTGCTACAGAGAAAATAGCCCCAGAGATTTGCAATGAAAAATCCTAGTAAAGATAACAGTTTCATACCATTCTTTCTCAACTATTTAAAGGAAATGCAACACACACAGTCTCTCTCTCTCTCTCTCTCTCTCTCTCTCTCTCTCTCTCTCTCTCACACACACACACACACACACACACACACACACAAATAGAAGCCTAAAATCTTCATGGTTTAAAGGTGCTTCAAGAATATTAAAAATGAAACTGAATGAAATTTAATTCACAGCATATAAGATAAGTAGTAAATGACACCAGAAATCAGGATTAATTATGGTAAAAATAAAGGGAAAAAACAGATTAATGCTTTAATCAGCATAGATGAAAAAAATTCTTAACAAACCATTATAACTTTAAATATGTCAGTGTATAGAAATGTTGAAATATCGTAGCACATTGAATTTTTTTGTAGACAGGAAAAAATGTTTTGACATTTATAAATCAATCAGTTTAATCCACTACTGAAAGTTGAAATTAAAGATAATATGATCATATCAGCACAGAAAAAGCATTTGGCAAATGTAACACTAATTCAGTATGAATGTATCCAATTGATAGAATACTGTTCTGCTGTATATGTAGACAAAACTGTCTCTTTTGAAACATCTAGTCTGTCTAGATGTTTAGAAGTGTCCAATGTGTTTTAAATGTAGAAGTAATAAAATACCTGTTTGTAAATACTGTTTTGCTAAGACTTTTATGAATTATGTCTCAGGAATGGAATTGGGGAATGACTTCTGTGAATATTATAATCTATACTGTGGTTTGGAAATTAAAGATGTAGAAAGTAATGAATGTGTATTTATTCTTGGACCTTTCCAGATGCTATTTTTGTATTTTTGCACCTTTTGATTTGCTGTGTATATACCATATATTATAGATAAATTATGTCTTCTCTTTAGATGTTAAAGATGTAGCCAGCATATGATAAAACAGTAAAATAAGCACATTTTGCAAAAAAGTGGAAATATAAATATAAATTGTAATACCATTGACTACTGCTCAAATCCTTAAGCAGAATTGTGATAAAGCATAAAGGATATGTGTCCCAATCCATACAAAATTTGAACAATATCAAAGGCAGCTCAGACACATGAAGAGGCAGATTATAATGATCCACATAGAAAAGATGTCACCCCTGCAAAACTGTTCTAAAGGTTCAACATAGGAACATTTGTTGATAAAACATGTGAGGTATTTGTCCTTGCTGCTTGCACTATTGAAAGTTATCTAAACTTCCATAATGCAGGCTCACTAATGTCATCAAGTTAGAGTTAATCTTCTGGATTTAGAAGGACAAACTATTAATAAAATAAGGGCTAACTATTTAGGTTTAAGCTGTATGTCAATTTTGATTAATGTCTAACATATTGCTTTTATAAAATATTATTTAGTAATACTTTTAGTGCTATAGTTTTCAACCTTTATTTATGTAATAATGATATGATAGACAGAAATTATAGAGAACAATTTGCAATGACTGTGGATTGACAAGCCCTTTAGTATCCTTGGCTTTAGCCCAACTTATGATGGTAGATCTAGAATAATCTTCTCCCCACAGGTGGCAAAATAATTTTTAATGTTTGACATCACAGAAGAAGTGCATGTCTAATCTTAAAAAATTACAGCGCTTAAATAATCCAGATATTTGAAGTAAGATAAGTGCAAAAGATGTCAATGGACAAATAAATAACACTGGAATCGAATTTAAGATTGTATCTCATTGCAAACATAATGTCTGCCTTCAAAATCTCTTTGTTTCTATGCAAAGTACTATCAATTTCTTGACTTGACAAATTGGTTTGGCTCAGTTTATTTCTGTGAATGCTCTTCAATGTGAGCTAATCTGCTAAGAAAGTTACCAGCTAAGAAAACATGAACAAAATTACAATTACAAAAATGCATCTGTATTACTTTTCTGTATTTGTGAATTTTGTTAGAGGACTAAGGCAGATTTTGTTAGAGGAGAGAAAGAACAGAACTCACAGACATGGATTCTGAGAGACGCAAGGGAGCCGAGAAAAACTCACTGGACTCCATATAGAGCAAGAGAACCCATATTTCTGAATTCTGGAGGGCCCAAGCTACAATGCAAAGACTTGTATTTCCAGAACAGTATTATATTTTGTGCCTCAGCAAATCAGGTATCCTCTCACACTCAAACTAGTTTGTACAAAAAGTTAGCTTATTGTTTCACACACCTGATAATTCCAAGTACACAAGGCTTCTGGGAGAGATAAAGATGTTGTCATTGCTATTTCTGTTTCTAATTCTGTGTTTCTTGTACTTTGTACTCAAGAGCAGCCTTACCACACAGCTGCCCCTGACAATGCCAGGGTCATTTCCACAGCTCTAGAAGACTTAGGAAATGGCTAGCCCTCTCAATAAATAAGGCAAGAACCTTTGGGTTAAATGGTAAGACTGGCATCCATCATTGGATCATCACTAGTGGCTATTCACTAGTGATAGTGTTTAGCGTTTCAATATTATGTGCCTGTCTCAATGTTGTCTGAATTCAGAGATAATACGTGCTCTGATAACTTTTCTCTCTAACCTGGGGGAAATTGAGAACTTATTACTCAAAAATTTAGAAAACAAACTCTGGGATGGCATAAGAAAGATATGCATACATGTATTATTTCTGTTTATAATATATAGTAGTACATGTTAAAATTAACTAATATACATGTTAGAATTAATGCAACAGCTCAATATAATTGTAAGAATGTGCCACAGACATTAAAATTCAACACAGTTCAGGACCTGGGGAAGTTGTCATGGCTAGATAAGAGGGGTGTAGAGCATGGAGCAAGGGAAAATCCCTCCCACCCTGCCTGATCCCTTAGAAAGATACCCCTAGCCAAGTAAGAGGTATTTAGATCCTGAGGACAGCCATATCACACAGCTAGTATATCTAATCCAAATCCCGAGACACTTTCCCAATCTCATCTGACTCAGGAGACCCCAAAATAACTACCAATTAAGACTTATAGATTTACAAAAAATGCCCAAGTCACATTGTATAACTCTAAAATACACTAAGTACTAGGAAAACATGTCCCCTACAAAAACCACAAGCACCCATATTATACAATCAGAAGAACCTTATACATACCAGTCTGGCAAGCAATACAGAGGATAATGTATTACAAAGACATATTACTAATATGATATACAAGCTTCATAAAGAACTACAAAAAGAGCATGAGGAATGATAAAAGAAACATGAACAATTCAGAAAAAATAATTATGCATATGACTTTCTATGAACAGGAAAATAATAAAAGTAATAAGAGCTGAAAAAGGAAAGAGTGGAAACAAAAACACATTTAGAACAGGTGAAACAATGCCAAACAGAAATTCAGCTGGAATTCAAAGCAAAGCTAACTGAAATTGAAAACCCAACAGAGCAAATCACACACAGAACAGACAGAATATCAGATCTGGAAGATAAGCTGACAGAACAGGATCGTTCAATTAAAGAAACTGAAAACTCTAAAAAAAAAAAAAAAAGCAAGAAACAAATATTCAAAGCTATGGGATGCCATGAAAAAGCTAACCTCGCATTCTTGGAATCCCAGAATAAGAAACTCAAGGAAAAAAATCCAGTTTAAAACTTTCAGTCAGTCATAAATGAAAACTTCTCACACCTAAGGAAAGATTACCTCATCCAAATATGACCAAAGTAGGATCACAACAAGGCAAATAATAGTGACAACCTCTCAGATAAAGGACAAAGAGATCTTTTTGAGAATTTCAAAGAGAGAAAATCAAGTTACATTTAGGGCAAGTCTATTAGAGTAACAGCTGACTTCTCAATGGAAAAAATAAAAGCTAGAAGAGCTAGCTCAGAAATCTTCAAATCATGAAAGATAACAAATGCAAACTCAGGCTGCTATATCCAGCCAAACTATCAGCCATGCTTCAAAGAGAAAGAAAGATATTTCCCAACAAAAATAAAATAAAGTTATTTCTTTTCTCAACATTTTATTTTTTCCTATTTATACAAGCTTAATAGGCACTCCTGCCCCCTTTCTCCCCTCTTCCCTCCCCAGTCATCCCCCATTGCACTGTCCCCCTTTTCCCTCTTCCTTTCACCCCCTTTCTCTCCCCCTTTCCTTGTGCCTCCCTCTTCCTCCCTTCCAGTCCCTGGAGCCTTGCTTTATGTTACTGCCAAATCTCCTTCTGAGTCCTCCGCCCTAGTGAGGGTTCAGAACTTAGTAGCATATCCCTGAGTCTCTTCTTTGGCTCCCCATTAATATGGAAACTCTATTATAACTGTTTAATATCTTGCCTCTAAGGATCCTACTACTGCCTTCTTCCCTGTGATCCATCCTAGACTTTGGGGGGGTCGTTGACATGTCAGCCATTGTGCAGGTCAGGCAAAGTCCAATTCTGGCTGCTGCAGCTCTCACTTGTGTAGAGTATCTTGAATATTATTGGATCTTCCCATCTTTAGGCTCTTACAATCTTAACTCCCCTTGTTTGTTAAGGTTCCCTGAGCTTTAGGATGGGGAGAGATTTGACTGGTCTGGTTCCAGGTGAATAATGTAGGTTCTTCAATATTCTGAATTATGGTTTTCTGTTGTTTTCAGTTTTGCTTTTGCTGCATTGCCCTTGGCTGCATCCTGATTGGTATCGAAGGTCACTTGACCAAATATAAAAGACTGTTTAAATAATCTTAATAATAAATCTTAATATAAGAGGAAACTCAAAGGTAGATGGAAGACTAGGAGGGGGCAGAATCAGTGTCCCATTTGCAGGATGGTTACAATCTATTTGCTAGTCCCTATACCCTCCCTGGTTGGTGAGATCAAAACTGTTTAGTCCCAGGTGACCAGGAAGAGATGTGAAAGTGAACTGCATGAAATGTCTCCCTACTTACATGCAGTACTTGATGGTGACCTTCTTGCTCTACTGAAGTGTGATTCCTTAGCTCCTTCCCCTTCCCTCCTGGTATAATCCATTGTGATTACAGTGGGTATACAGAGATTTACCTTTGAATATGTCATTAAGTGGGTTTGAAACTAGGATCCACTTATTAGGGAGTACATATGGCATCTAACTTTCTGTGCCTGGGACACTTCACTCAATATAATTTTTTCTAATTCCACCCTTTTCCCAGAAAATTTCATTAACTCATCGTTTTTATATAAATGTACCACTTTTTTTATCCATTCATCAACTGTTGGGCATTTGGGTTGATTACATGATTTTGCTATTATAAATAGTACTCATGTTACTGTAGTGAATTACTGCATTATGGGGAATTATTCCCAACAGTCATATAAAGGGTCATATGACATTTCAACCAGCCCTGAAGAATATACTAGAATACTAGAATTCTCAAGACAGATGAAATTGAACAACACACTCAAGAGGATAAAAGGGAAAATAATTCTGATACAAGTACCGGGCAGAGAACTTCCAACACACACACACACACACACACACACACACACACACACACACACACTCAAAAAAATGACAAGAATCAACAAAACTTCTTAATTATAACTTTAAGCATCAATGGGAACAACTCCCCAATTAAGGACATAGACTAACATCATGGATTAAAAGTCATTGTGCATCATTATGCTGCCTCCAAGAAACACACCTTAATTTGAAAGAGATACCCTCCCAGGATCAAGGATGGTTAAAGATACTCCAAAGAAATGCAACTAGAAAACAAGTTGGTATAGCAGTCCTAATATCTGACAAAATAGACTTCAAATCAAAGCAAATCATAAGAGATACAAAGGATACTACATACTCATCGAAGAAACAATACATCGAAAAGATACGTAACATATATTCTCCAAATATAAGCTTAACCGCATCTGTTAAATATTCACTGCAATATGTATAACAACAAATCAGTTCAAACACAATGAAATTAGGGGATTTTAATACTCCATTCTCACTGATAGACAGGTCAACAGGCCAAAGACTGAACAGAGAAGCACTAGAATGAAACCATGTCTTAAACCAAATGGACCTGATGGACCTGATATACCAAACATTCTACCCTAACACCAATGAATATACATTCCTTTCAACAGCCCATGGAACTTTCTCCAAAACAGATCACCTACTAGACTACAAAGCAAGCCTCCACAAATATAGGAAAATCAAAATCATCATCTGTTCTCTATCTGTTGACCAGGGAATAAAGACGGACACCCATAACAAGGCAAATGCCAGAACATATGCAAACTCTTGAATATGCTACTGAATGAGGAATTGATCTAGACAGCAGTTAAAACAGCATGAAAATGTCCTACAACTCAATGAATGGAAACACATTGTGTCAAGGCCTCTGTGATATGATGAAGGCAGTCCTAAGAGGACAATTCATAGCACTCAATGCTTACACCAAAAACCGGTGATTTTCAATTTCATAATTTCTAATGTATGGCAATAAATAGTGTTTAAATACATAAAGCTACAAGAAACATTCCCCCAGAGGCTTTTGGAACACTTATTTCTTCTTCCAGCTACAACAGATGATTTAGTTGTCAAAATTATAAATGATGAGGTAGACTCCTGAAATATCCATGCCAGTTTGCATTCCAGATGTTCCTGTTGTTCTGTTTTTTCATGTATATTAAGTGCTATTGGTCACTTCCAATGTAGCCCCTTTTAGAATGAATAATCGTAGATCATTCTGCCTTTGATTTCCACCTCCAGTGACTCCTCTATGTCATCTTTGGTGAAGACTTTGCTCTTCTGCACAGTTTTCATTGGATTGTTGTCTTCATGCAAACTTATAGTAGCTTTTATTATGTTCTAGATATAAGTCCTTCCCCAGAGAAGTGTTTTGCAAATTTTGATTTCTTCATAATCATTTTGTTTCACTGTCCAATGTTATTATCCAATGGGGCTCAAAGAAAGATAGGAATATGGTATCCATTGGTACATGGTTTTTGTGTTGCTTACAAAATATCTTTCTTTTAGCTTAGGACAACAAAAATTTTTCTTTATGTTTTTATATGTATTGCATTTTAAAGTTTAAATTTGGATTATAAATAATTGCAAGTAAATTTTGTGTGATAGAAGGTGAAATTGACAGATGGTTTATGTAAAAATGCTCAGTAGTTTTAGAGCTATTTGCTGACTGCTGTATTTATTATTGAACATCTATGTCCTGAGTATTGAAAATGAATTTAAGTGTACATAAGCAAATAATATATGAATTCCTTTCAGAAGTACATGGAGTAGTACATGGCTCATTAAGTGATTATCTAAGCTTAATCCCTGGAATTTACAAGATAGTAGGAAAAATTATTTTCCAAATGTTGTCCAAAAACTTGTACATATACACCTGCACATTTACACAATACACATTTATGCAAAAAAAGAAGTAAAAGTAAAGAAAATAGAAAGGAAAATAATGCATGGGGCATTTGAAATGGTATTTCTTCCCATAAACTGGCAGATTCTTTTAAAAAACTTTCAAATATTTTACACCACAAAGAAGATATTGTGATCAAAACCAGCCACATATAAAACTAGTTGAGCTTAGCATTTATGTTAAGAAGCTAGGAAATAATACAAAATCAATCTAAAGTATATGAAATACAGGATAGTATAAAGATGAAAGAATAGATTAATATAACCATACTAATAGTAATAGCTTAAAAATTACTGCTACTAAGTATTGTTAACGAGTGTTATTGAAAATATGAATATTTTCAAATACGAGGAGACCTAGAGCCTTGAAATTCTGATGCTATTGCCACGTTTAGCAGTGTGACACATGATACACACAGAAAGACTTTATCAAAATAGTATCTATAGGGACGCCTGCGCGAGATCCAGCCGGGCCTCAACGCGCGCTCTAGGACCCCCAGGTCAGCCCACGGGGACCCGGCTCCGACTCCCACCATCCAGCCGGAGCCGCGCGGGGGCCGAGGGACGAGGAGGACCTCCCCCTGCGCCCGGGCCCCGCCCCAGCTGCCCTCGGGTTAAATAGCTCCACGCCAACGCGCCCATCCTCCCTTTTCGCCCCACCCCGCTCCGCCGGTCAGGACACGCGCGCGGTCCACCCGGGCCTCACCCCGCGCCCTAGGTAAGTCCCCGTTCAGGCCCTGCCCACCAGTACCCCAGGCCAAATAATTCAGTTTAGTGAAATTGAGAGATCTTAAGAGTTAAAATGACAATGCCAAAGTCAAAGTGCAAATCCATGAGAAGCAACACTCAAGTAAACAAATTTCCCACTGAAGAAATTAATCCTATAATGTTAGACTCCAACAAGAACAAACCCGCGGAAAAAGGCCAAGAAAGCCCCACCCAGGATAAAGACTTTCAAAATATGATCATTACCATGTTCAATACTATGAAAGAGGAAATCCGGGAGGAATTACATAATCGAATCAATCGCTTTGAAGAGCAACACAACAGACATCTGGAGGAGTTGAGAAAAACAGTGCAAGAAACAAAAAGTGGCATGGAACAGTTAAAACAAACTCAAGCAGAGTTTAAAACTGAGCTAAAAGACAAGTTATCTTCAACCCAGAACGCCACAGAGAGTCTTATCAACAGAACTAATGAAGCAGAAAACAGAATTTCAGACCTTGAAGATAAAGTGGGAGTACTAACCAGCTCAATGGAAGAGGTTGTTAAAGCCAAAAAGATACTTGAGAGAAATATCCAAGAGATATGGGACACCCTGAAGAAGCCTAACATGCGTATTCATGGAATACCGGAGCAAGAATCTCAAAATACCACCCCTGAGGAAATTTTTCAAACGATCATCAAGGAAAACTTTCCTCATCTAAAAAAAAGAGAGGCCCATTCATATACAAGAGGCATTCCGCACCCCAAACAGATACGACCAAAATAGAAGCACACCGCGGCAAATAATAGTTAAAACACTCCACATTCAAGATAAAGAACTGGTGATGAGAGCTTCAAGGGAGAAAAAACAAGTCACTTTTAAAGGCAAACCTATTAAAATAACTAATGACTTCTCAGTCGAAACAGTAAAAGCAAGAAGAGCTTGGAGAGACATACTTCAAGTATTGAATGAGCAAAAATGTCAACCCAGGCTGATTTACCCTGCAAAACTATCAGTCATGATCGAGGGAGAAAGAAAAATTTTCCAGCACAAAGACAACTTTAAGGGATACATGGCCACCAAACCAGGCCTTCAAAAACTGCTAGAAATGATACTCAAGCGTGAAGAAAAAAACAGGCATATCCAGGAGAACAGAAGGCAAATATAACACCATTAAAAGCGAAGCAATATACTTATAAAAGCTACTAAACATAATAAATGTCTGGAATTAACAATAGTTTCTCCATTATAACACTAAATGTTAATGGACTTAATTCACCGATCAAGAGACACAGATTACAAACTTGGATTAAAAATCACAATCCATCAATCTGTTGCCTGCAGGAAACCCATCTCACCACAAAAGATAGGCACGCTCTAAAAATAAAAGGCTGGTCAACAATTCTACAAGCAAATGGAAGCAGAAAACAGGCAGGGGTAGCCATTATGCTATCAGACAAAGTGGATTTCAAACCAAAAAAAATTATAAGAGACACGGATGGATACTACATTTTAGTCAGAGGTACAATTCACCAGGAAGATTTCACAATACTGAACATATATGCACCCAATACGGGCCCCCCCACATTCATTAAGAAAACCCTACAGCGTCTAAAGCAAGAAATCAACCCCCAAACGATAATTCTTAGGGACTTCAACACCGCCCTCTCTACATGGGATAGATCAACAGGTCAAAAGCTTAACAGAGACACTTTGGAACTTAATCAAACCCTGAAAGAAATGGACCTCACAGATCTCTATCGAACTTTTCACCCACGCACCAAAGAATACACATTTTTCTCAGCAGCACATGGAACTTTCTCCAAAATAGATCACATATTGGGCCACAAAATGAATCTACACATATACAAGAAAGTTGAAATTCTAACCTGTGCCCTATCAGACCACCACGGCCTAAAGCTGGACATCCACAACACATCAAACAAGAGAAAATGCACTAACTCCTGGAAACTTAACACTATGATGCTGAATGAGAACTGGATTCAGGAAGAAATTAAAAAGGAAATTCAAGATTTCCTGAAAGTGAATGATAACGAAAATACAACTTACCAAAATCTCTGGGACACAATGAAAGCTGTTCTAAGAGGTAAGTTCATAGCTCTTAATGCCCATGTCAAAAAAATGGAAACATCAGAAATAAACAACTTAACAATGCAGCTTAAAGCTTTAGAGAAACTAGAGCAATCTGATCCTAAAAGCAGTAGAAGAGAAGAGATTAGCAAAATAAGGGGAGAAATATCTGAAATCGAGACTAAGAAAACGATAGAAAAAATCAACCAATCAAAAAGCTGGTTCTTTGAAAAAATCAACAAGATTGATACACCCCTAGCTAAACTAACCAAAAGCAAGAGAGAGAAAACCCAAATTAACAAAATTAGAAATGAACATGGAGTTATCACTACGGATACCCAAGAAATCCAGAGAATTATAACATCATATTTCAAAAACTTATACTTACTCTGTGAAGTTTGACAACACAAAAGAGATGGATGAATTTCTAAGTAAACACAACTTACCTAAATTGAATCAGGAAGTTGTGAATTATTTAAATAGTCCTATAACATATAAGGAAATTGAGGAAGTAATCTCGACTCTTCCCACCAAAAAATGTCCTGGACCAGATGGATTCAGCACAGAGTTCTACAAGACATTTAAGGAGTTAATAACACCAATACTCCTTAAACTGTTCCATCAAATAGCAAAGGAAGGAACACTACCAAATTCCTTCTATGAAGCTAATATCGTTTTAATCCCAAAACCTAATAAAGATTCACTTAAAAAAGAAAACTATAGGCCGATCTCCCTGATGAACACAGACGCAAAGATTCTCAACAAAGTCTTAGCAAATCGGATTCAAAAACATATTAAAAAGATCATTCATGGGGACCAAGTAGGCTTCATCCCCGGCACACAAGGTTGGTTCAACATACGCAAATCAATAAATGTAATTCATCATGTAAACCAGTCCAAAGTCCAAGACCACATGATACTCTCGATAGATGCAGAAAAAGCTTTTGACAAGATCCAACAGCCTTTTATGATCAAAACGCTAGAGACAGTAGGAATGGAAGGAACCTTTATCAATATAATAAAAGCTGTATACAACAAGCCCACAGCAAGGATTATGCTCAATGGGGAACAATTGGAAGCATTCCCACTTCGATCAGGAACAAGACAAGGCTGTCCACTCTCACCACTTCTATTTAATATTGTACTTGAAGTCTTAGCCGAAGCCATAAGACAAGAAAGGGACATAAGAGGGATTCAAATTGGCAAGGAAGAAGTCAAGCTATCTCTATTTGCAGATGACATGATCTTATACCTGAGTGATCCCAAAAACTCCACCAGGAAGCTCCTGGAACTAATTGAGAAGTTCAGCAGGGTGGCGGGTTACAAAATAAATGTGCAAAAATCAGAGGCCTTCCTATATGCCCAGAATGAAAGAAGTGAAAAAGCCTTGAGAGAAACCATGCCATTTACTATAACCCCTAAAAAATGAAATACCTTGGTATAAACCTAACTAAGGAGGTAAAAGACCTTTACAATGAAAACTTTAAAACCCTAAAGAAAGAAATTGCAGAAGACACCAGAAGGTGGAAAGACCTCCCTTGTTCCTGGATTGGCAGAATCAACATTGTAAAAATGACCATCCTACCAAAGGCAATATACAGATTCAATGCTATACCAATCAAAATCCCAAAGCAATTCTTCAAAGAAGTTGACCAAACAATCTCAAAGTTCATTTGGAGGCACAAAAGACCCAGGATAGCAAAAACAATCCTGAGTAACAAAAACACAGCTGGAGGTATTACCATACCAAACCTAAGTCTATACTACAAATCCATAGTTATAAAGACAGCCTGGTACTGGCTCCAAAATAGACACACAGATCAATGGATAAGGATTGAAGACCCAGATATAAGCCCACAAAGTTACAGCCATTTGGTCTTTGACAAAGGGGCCCAAAGAATCCAATGGAAAAAGAACAGCATCTTCAACAAATGGTGCTGGCAAAACTGGATCTCCACATGCAGAAGATTAAAGCTGGACCCGTACTTGTCACCATGTACAAGACTTAATTCCAAATGGATCAAGGACCTTGATATCAGGCCAGAGACTTTAAAAACCATAGTTGAAAGGATAGGGAACTCCCTCGAGCTGGTTGGGCTAGGCCAACAGTTCCTAAACAGACATCCAATGGCACAGTCACTGCTACCAACTCTCAACAGTTGGGATCTTGTGAAATTAAAGAGCTTCTGTTCAGATAAAGAGATTGTAACACGAGCTCAAAGGCAACCCACAGAATGGGAGAAAATCTTCACTAACCACATATCTGACAGAGCTCTACTGTCCAGAGTGCACAAAGAACTTAGAAAATTAAACTCCAAGGAAAACACTGGCCCAATTAAAAAATGGGCCCTGGAACTTCAAAGAAACTTTACCAGGGATGAAATTAAAATGTCTAACAATTATCTTAAAAAATGCTCCACTTCCTTCGCCATCAGGGAAATGCAAATCAAAACTTCCCTGAGATATCATCTCACCCCGGTCAGGATGGCAAAAATCCACAATACAAACAACGACAAATGCTGGAGAGGATGTGGAGAGAGGGGAACTCTCCTACATTGTTGGTGGGAATGCAGGCTCATACAGCCACTCTGGCGAGCCGTCTGGAGATTCTTAAAGAAATTAAAGATTGAAATGCCATATGACCCTGCTATCCCACTTTTGGGAATAACCCCCCAAGCAGCAAAGGTTCGCCTCGATAGCACAAGCTCGACCATGTTCATAGCAGCACTGTTTACAATAGCAAAGTCATGGAATCAACCTAAATGTCCAACAGTTGACGAGTGGATAAGGAAACTGTGGTACATCTATACAATGGAGTACTACTCAGCCATCAAAAATGATGAATTACTGGAATTTGCTGGGAAATGGATGTCATTAGAAAGAATTATATTAAGTGAAGTATCCCAAACCCAGAAAATTAAGCGCCGTATGTACTCCCTAATAGGTGGCTCCTAGTACCAAACTCACCCAGCCCACATTGGGACACTCAAAAGTAAACCTATGTAACAAAGTAATTGCAAGGATTATGAACAAGAGAGATGGGTTAGGAGGGCCACACCAGAAACAAAGAGAGAGGAGACCATGTTACAGCAGAGAAAATAGGCCTCCATGAAGGTCTGCAAGTAAGTAATGAGAAACCTGGTTAAGTTCACAGACGTTCTTTCCTGATCTCACCAGAAGGGGAGGGCATATAGTCTAGCAGATAAAAAGTAATCATTTTGCAAATGGGTGATGGACCCCTCTCTCAGTGAGGTTTCCTACTCTTATTACATCTACCCTTGAATGTGCTATTACAACAAGACTCCAGTTTAACAGCTTTTTGTCTCTGGCCAGGGGGTGACATACAGTGCCCAGCAGAATGGAGTGAAGGGAATTGCAGGAGCAGCAAAACTGCAAAAGAAAATCAACAAACCACAATCCAGAACTTCAGAGACTCTATATCAATCACATAGAACTAGGACAGCCTAATCTCTCCCCATCCTGGAGCTCAGGGACATTTGCGGAAGAGGGGGCGGTAAGATTGTAAGAGCAAAAGGATGGGAGGAGCAACGATTTGCAAGATTCTCAACAATAGTTGGGGCCAAAGCAATCATAATGGAACTTTGCATGCCCTGCGCAATGTCCAGCGCACTGTTGCCCTCATAAAGTCTAGCATCTGATAAGGGCACCGAGACCCCTGGAGGCAAGGGATTGACAGCCATAGTAGTGATCTTATGCTTAAGGGGAACAAGAGAAAGGGCTTATGGAAATGCCACTGGGTCCTTATATGTCATCGGAGAGGAGGACACAGTGGAGAGTTAGGCACACACAATAAAGGACTCTCTGGGAATTGGGGGGGAGGCACTGGGGGAAGGGGAGGGGGAAGAGGGGGGAGGGAGGGAACTGGTAAAAAATTTTTAAAATGTATAATTAAATTTTTAATAAAAAAAAATAGTATCTATAACTATAGCAGCAGGAACCTATCAAAATGTCTACCAAAATCAGAATGACAACTTTTAGTTTACTGCAAAACTTAGAAATTGAGTGCTAAATGGCATTATTTTAAAAAAATGCATCTAAATAAGTAATGAAGTATCAATTAACAAGCCATAGTTTATACTGTACAAAGATTCATATGTATGTAATGAAAGTAAAAAAGCACCATATGCTGGATGCAGACCTTCTACTTTATGATAGAAGTTACCACTTACAGGGGCTGGAGAGGTGGCTCAGGGGTTAAGCCTCTGCCTTGCAAGTGGAAAGTCCTGAGTTCGGATCCTAGACCCCACGTATAGACGCTGGGGGGAAGCGGGGGCGGCCTGAGTTTCTGGTCCTGGTAGGGCGGAGCCTGTGAATCCAGGGGAAGAGTAAACAAGGAGGAGGTGGAGGCGGTCCATGGTGGTTCCTGAATTCACCCATGATTCTACACACACATACACACGCATGCACGTGCACAATTGAATAAATAATAATAAAAAAGAAAAAATATTAAAAAAAGAAGTTACTTCTTAGGGAACAAGGACAGAGGTGAGCAGTCCTGTGATAAGAGAAAAGTTACTTCTAATTTGCATACAATGATCTTTTAAGTAAAAACATATTTCAATTCATGCGGGTGGAAGACTCTAATATAGTACTCCGTGCATTTTTTATGTTTATTTATTTTTCCCCAATCATACAAACTTAATAGGTACCCTAGGTCCCCTTCTTCTCTCCCCCTCTCCCCAGTCCCCCTTGCACCTTACTCCCTTTTCCCCTTCCTTTCACCCCCTTCCCTCCCTTTCTCCCAGTGCCCCTTTCCCCTATCCCATTCCCTCAAGCATCCTTAGTGTGAATGTCAAACTTCTCTCTGAGTCCTCCATTCTAATGAGGTGTAAGGACTCAGTGGCATTGCCCAGAGCCTTGTCTTGTGCTCCCCTTTAATATGGGAACACTATTGTGCTAATCCCTTGCCTCTAAGGATCCTAGTGCCTGTGATCCATGCTAGACTTTTGGGGGTCATTGACATGTCAGTCATTGCGCAGGTCATGCAAAGTCCTATTATGGTTACTTCGGCCTTAACTTGTGTGGAGCATCTTGCATATTGTTGCTCCTCCCCATCTTTAGGCTCTTACAATCTTACCACCCCCTCTTCTGCAAATTTCCCTGAGCTTTAGGATGGGGAGAGATTTGGCTGGTCTGGTTCCAGGTGATTAATGTAAGGTATCTGATGTTCTGAATTATGATTGACTGTTGTTTTCAATTTTGGTGTTCCTGCACCGCCCTTGGCTCCATCCTGACCAGCATTGGACTGTGCATTTTTTGAGATGGCAAAGTTTTGAAAAATGATATTTTGTATTTTTTTTAATTTTTTCTTATTTATTCAATTGTGCACGTATGCGTGTGTGCATGTGTGTGTGTATGCATATATGTGTGTGTGTGTGTACGTGTGTGTAGTACCACCGATGAATTCGGGAACCACCATGGACGCCTCCACCTCCTCTTTGTTTACTCTGCTCCGGGATTCCAGGCTCCGCCCTACCAGGACCAGAAACGCAGGCTGCCCCCGCTTCTGCCTGGCGTCTATACGTGGGGTCTAGGATCCGAACTCAGGACCTTCTGCCTGCAAGGCAGAGGCTTAACCCCTGAGCCACCTCTCCAGCCTCGATATTTTGTATTTTTAATATTGAAGTAAGCTAATAAACTCAAAGCTCTTCGTAACAATGAAAAATCCTATTTTATGCATACTAATGTTTTAAGAGTGTTTTGTTTGCATTATGTATCCCTCTACTATGAACTGTGGGTTGATAAATGAATGAATTTCTACAACACTTTAGATTGATATTCTATTTGTCATGTCATTAGCAATTATGGAGTGAATAACAAACCAATGACCAACTCACAAGTGCCAAAAATATGATGATAACCAAGTAAAAGAACCAGATGGAGGTAGGAGGGGGAATGTGCAGGCATGTAAGCTTTGCCAATGTTCCACCCCAAGCTAAGCAACTGTCAACATTCAGTAAGTGTGAAACAACTACACAACGACGGGTACCATCTGCAAGCCAAATTTAAAGTGTAGAAGCACATAAGAATGACAGTCTGAAAGGCCAGACTTGCCCTCCTGATTATGCCCAGCACTTAAAGCATTTTTCTTAGCTAAGCTAAAAGCACAAATATTCCTTGAGACACTCAAAGGTTTTAATTATCTTCACTTTCTTTCCTTTATCACTCACATACTCTTTTAAAAATTTACTACTCACATCTCTTTCTTTTCAAAGTCACACTTAATATTGCTCTCTGTTGTTTACATGCTTTTATATAAGTATGCAACTCTAGTTATAGCAAACTATTTCTCTTGCTCAAAAACATTTGATCTTGTTTCAATGTTTGAGGATATTTTTATTAGCTTAGCATATAAAACTTTCAATTCCCATTGCCCACATTATACCACATTATGAGAACTTTCATATTTTTATTGCTTGTCTCAAGTCTAAGTGAAAAGGATGATGTCAAAGTTAGGTACAGGTATCAGCTTTATGGTTGAGGGTTTCAGCTTTGGACACATTTGTAGATAATGTGAGTTAAGTTGAGTTAAGCCCAGAGTAAACCTTCAAGAGATTGTCTAGTGAATGAGGAAGGCTCAGCCCATGATGGGTGGGATTAGTCGCTGGGCAGGTGAATAAAATCAAGGGTACTGTTTGAGAAAGAGATCCTTGTATATACTTGGCCAGACATGCTGGACTGGCAAGTAATGATCATCCCTATCTCAGCCATTATGTGGATATTATGTGGCCAGTTCCCTCAGTCCTTTGGTGATGATGCATACTCTCTTGCCAATTGGACTAAGAACTGTAACCAGATTATAGTGAGAGAATAAACTCTTTGTTCCCTTAAGATGTTTGGTGGTATTTTATCAGCAACCATCCAGGCAAACTGCTACAGATGAAAACTCCTGTTTCTTTGATACTTTCTCTTCTAAAAATAGAGACTAAATCAGACTTGGAGTTTTCAAATTATAGGTTAGCTTCCCCCAATAGAAATAATTAGCTATTTCATAGTTTGTAACTTCAAACTGAAAGTGGAACTGGTCTAAAGACATTCTTGACATGACAGTGCTTTGGAATGCTTATTCATTTGAGGAAGTTGGGCCAAATTATAAATTTTGGACTATACAAATATAGTTCCATACAAATATACAAAGAGGACAGGAGCTGACTAGATGTGCAATTCCTGGAAACTGAAGAAAGAGGTTACATTGGAAAAATGTCTGACTAGAGATGCTTCTAGCATATTTCTCAATAATAAAGGACTGAAACAGATTTTAAAGAACACTACTCAGCTGGAGTACTCCAAGAAGAGCCCAAGGTATACAGAAAAGCACTAAGGAACATGGAGATCCAGAATGGCATTTGAAAGAAGAAATGATTCCTAGCATCTGTGTCCCATCTTCCCATTTCATATCAACTCCAAAGCATATGCTAGTAGAGAAATCATCTTCCCACTCAGGGATCACTAAGATCAGTTTCTGAAGCTTCCAAAGGTTCTGTGTGACTGCATTACCTCCAAACAGTCTAAAGTATGTTTTACAAGCCCTTATTCCAAATCATGCTACATGGAAACGTTTTTAGAACCTGTTGATACAGGAAACCAAGAAACCATCCACGAGAACTTGCCATCCACTCTGACCAACCAGGGTAGCCTGTTTTGAGTACCTTGGCCCATGGAAAAACCAATAGATTTAAAGACATCAGTTGCTTCATGCACCAAGAGCTCAGAAATAGGTTTAAGTAGCACAACGTAGTGAAACACAGCAATGGTAGCATATGCTGACAGGAACACCTTTCGAACATACTGGTGATGTGTGGTTTGCACATTGCCTTCAAAATTAGGCAAACTCACCATCCTTACTGCTCATTGCTCTGTATCATGCCTCCCAGGGGTCTGTCTCTGTATTATCTTCAACATTGATGGGTACATGAATCTTATATTTTTAAAGCACAAACTAGAACAAGAAAAAACGTCTGAATCAAAGATCGGCTTTTTGAAATAACTCATTCAGTTTAAGATAATGATAAAAGTCTATCAGACTTATGGAGCACAATTCAATCTATATTTATATCATTGATGTTTCAGAGTAAGAAAAGGAAGTAATCATAGGCAACCTATTTGAAAGTAATCATTAAAACCATTTAGATATAGGGAAACAACAACAACAAAAAAAACCCTGGAAATTCTGATCCAAGGAACTCAATAAAGCTCTTCTTCAAGATAAATATGAAAACATTTGTTATATTATAAAGGCAGAAAGACCAGAGTTTGGATTCCCAGTTCCCTCTTTCAATGAAGGGTGTGTGTGCTGCCCTTCTGTTATTACAGCCAGAAGATGGAACCTGGGAATCCCCAAAGAAAGTTTGCTGGCCAGATTAGCCCTACAGATGAACTCTCGCTTTAAATAGAAATCCAACTCCAAAAAAGATGGAGAAAGAGTGGCTGAGGGATGATTCTTGATATCAAGCTCAGATCTCCACAGACATGTATACATGCAAGCACAGACACTAATGCCTACATATATGCAAACATTCAAACATTTACATGTATATAAAGCATACATACATGTATCCTCTATATACAAATATATAAAATGGAAATTATAAAAATCTTACATGCAAGATAATGTGTCAAAAACCCAAGAAAAAGAAAATTCTCCAAAGAACAAGAGAAAGCAGCAAGTGATAGAGGCAGGAACCATGGTGAGGCTAACATCAGATTTCTCTGCAGAAACCTTCCAGGCAATGAAAAAAGATATTAGATACTTGAAGTCCTGAAAAAATGAAGATAAAGAGCTCACAATTTAAATAGCTTTAAAAATGCTTAAAGAGGACTGCTCAAAAAAGTAAAAGTATTTGTGTCCTTAAAGCAAAGCTATAAAGCATGCATCAGACACACAAAAATAGGAATCAAATTTTATCTACATAGACATTCTTCAAGCACAGAAATGAGCCAGAGAGAAAAACTGATACAAAACAACTAGAAAGAAAGACAACAAGCTGACAGTAATTGTGTTGGTTAGTTTTGTCCACACAACACTTAAGACACAATCTCAGTGTACAACTCAGAGGATTCTTGAGACTAATGTTGGTTTTGAGTTCAGTGTTCACTATGAGACATGTAGTGAGCCTCAAAATAAGTTCTAATAAGTTCAAAAATTTAAATATCATGTCTCTTCTTCCTGAGGAACTGATGGGGAAATAAAGAAGGATGCTTTCCTCAGTGGTATATCCACTGATCCAGGATGCTTGCTGGAACATGAATCAGGTCACGGATATGTCATCAAAGGCAGACTACATAAAACACATTGGGTCAAACAAGTGAAAAGATTTCAAAATACAAGTATCTGGCAGGGGAGATGAAGGATTACAAGGAGAAAAGGAGAAAGAATGGGATTTGGAACTAAAGATTAAAAATATTATGAAATCACTATATTCATGTATACAACATTAAGTTTTAAAAAAGCAAAAAAAGGAAGAATTCCCTAATTGCAATCCATAAACTAGTAGCAGGAGAATGGTGCTATCACCTTAGCAGCCTGTTAGCAAATAAGGGCCTATCCTCAGTACTCATTGCTGCAGTAATCATCAGACCCAGCCCATACATTTATGCACTCAATAAATGTGCTGCTTGACTGAAAATAAAGAGATGTGTTTCAAAGAGTGCAGTGTATCTGTGAAGGTCAGTATTATTGATCACATATGATAAATAATCACATTTAGAAAGTAATATTTTTTATATTTGCAGTTCCCCTTCAAGTCATACTGCATGAGCTTAAAGACTGTTCCTATAGCACATACTCATCTGTCTCATTGGAAGTCTCATTCTCTGGATAGGGGACAGAATCAAAACATCAGGCTGAATTTCCATCCTGAGGGGATATCCTGATTCCAGGATTTCAGGCAGCATTGCACACAGAGGGGGGTCCTGAGGAATATCAAATATATGATATTAACATTAATGCTACCTTCTCGTGTGACTATAGTATTTTTAGATTACTGGGAAAATAGCAACCTCATTTTGTCTATATCTACAAGCCAAAATCAAAGATCATTCTTTAGTATTTTTGTGTAATGAAATCAATAAATTTATATACATATGTGAAAAATCAAAAACATACATCATTTAATCTTTACAATAAAATGAATTAATAAATACCATGTGTATGACTCTTTTTGATGTGTCTGTGTGTGTGTTAATAAAGGCATCCAAATAGAAAAGGTGGAAATCAAATTATTACTGTGCATGTGTGTATGCAGGCATGCTTTTATGTGTCTGTACCTGTTTGTGGAAGCCATGAACAGCATTAGGTGTCATGTACCTGTTTGTGGAAGCCATGAACAGCATTAGGTGTCATTTTTTTTGAAGATTAAGGTAGAATTTAATAGAAGAGAGAAAGACTGGAACTCATGGATTCCAGACGTGGAGCGCCTTGAGGAACTAGGGTGCCCTGGAGAACTTCATTGAGCTAGAAACCGACTCATGGCACTAGGGGTTAGGGCGCCAAAGATGGCTGCCAGGATCAGGTATATTTACACATCTAGACAAGCCCAGGGAAACCAGCTTTTCTCATTGGTTAGCTCCCATTGGGCCCAACCCAGTTGCTGCTGGGACCATGTGGGGCAAGAGATGAAGTTGTTTGTTGGATGTGGAGGACTCAGTGCTGTAATCCTTTCAATGAGAAGTTGGTCATCTTTATCTCTGGGAGGACTGGAGTCAGCTCTTTTTTTTTTAATTTCCACTCATACAAATTTAACAGGAACAATGGCCCCCTCCCTCCTTTCATCCTCCCAATTCCCCAGTGCCTCCCTCTCCAATCCCAGAGCATCCTTTAATGTGCATGCCAAACTTTCCTCTGGGTCCCTGATGAGGTGCAAGGACCCAGTGGCATTTCCCAGAACCCTTTCCCGTGTTCCCCTTAAGCACAGGAACACTACTGTGGCTGTCAATCCCTTGCCTCCAAGGATTCTAGTGCCTTTAGCAAATGCTAGACTTTGTGGGGTCGATAATGTGTCGGACATTGCGCAGGGCATGCAAAGTCCTATTATGATTGCTCCGGGCCTAACTTGTGTGGAGTATCTTGCATATTATTGCTCCTCCCATCCTTGTGCTCTTACAATCTTACCGCCCCCTCTTCCACAAATTTCCCTGAGCTTCAGGATGGGGAGAGGTTAGGCAGGCCTAGTTCTAGATGGTTGATATAGAGTCTCTGATGTTCTGGATTATGGTTTGTTGATTTTTTTCCAGTTCTACTGCTCCTGCAATACCCTTCACTCCATCCTGATGGGTATTGGATGTCACCCACTGGCCATATAAAAAGCTGTAAAACTAGAGTCTTGCTATAAGAGTATATTCAAAGGTAGATGTAATAAAAGTAGGAAGCCCCAGTGAGGAAGGGGTCACTCACCCATTTGCAAAATGGTTATTTTCTATCTGCCAGACTATATGCCTTCCCCTTCTGGTAAGATCATACCCCATCAGTTGCAAATGATCAGGAAGGAAAGTCTGTGAACTTAACCAGATGTCTCATTACTTACTTGCAGTCCTTGATGGTGACCTATTTTCTCTGGTGTAACATGGTCCCCTCTCTCCTTCTTTCTGGTGTGGCCCTCCTTCCCCATCCCTCCTGTTCATAATCTTCGAAATTATTGTAGGTATTATAGAGATTTATCCTTGGGTGTCTCTAAGTGGGTTTGGTACTAGGAGTCACCTATTAGGGAGTATATATGGCGCTTAATTTTCTGTGTCTGGGATACTTCACTCAATATAATTGTTTCTAATTCCATCCATTTCCTGGCAAATTGCATTAATTCATCATTTTCGATGGCTGAGTAGTACTCCATTGTATAGATGTACCACATTTTCCTTCTCCACTCGTCAACTGTTGGACATTTGGGTTGATTCCATGACTTTCCTATTGAAAACAGTCCTGCTATGAACATGGTTGTGCTTGTGCTATCGAGGTGAATTCTTGCTGTATGGGGGTCTATTCCCAAAATTGGAATAGCAGGGTCATATGGCATTGCAATCTTTAATTTGTTTAAGAATCTCCAGATGGCTCACCAGAGTGGTTGTATGAGCCTGCATTCCCACCAGCAATGTAGGAGAGTTCCCCTCTCTCCACATCCATTCCAGCACTTGGTGTTGTTTGTATTGTGGATTTTGCCATCCTGACAGGGGTGAGATGATATCTCAGGGAAGTTTTCATTTGCATTTCCCTGATGGCTAAGGATGTAGAGCATTTTTTAAGGTATTTGTTAGACATTTTAATTTCATCCCTGGTAAAGTTTCTTTTAGGTTCCAGGGCCCATTTTTTAATTGGGCCATTAGTTTCCTTGGTGTTTAGTTTTCTAAGTTCTTTGTGCACTCTGGATAATAGTGCTCTATCAGATATGTGGTTAGTGAAGATTTTCTCCCATCCTGTGGGTTGTCTTTGTGCTCGTGTTACAATCTCTTTATCTGAACAGAAAGCTCTTTAATTTCACAAGATCACATCTGTTGAGAGTTGGTTGTAGTGACTGTGCTATTGGGTGTCCGTTTAGGAACTGTTGGCTTAGCACAATCAGCTTGAGGGAGTTCCCTACCCTTTCAACTATGTTTTTATAGTCTCTGGCCTTATATCGAGGTCCTTGATCCATTTGGAATTAACTCTTTTACATCATGACAAGTATGAGTCCAGTTTTAATCTTCTGCATGTGGATATCCAGTTTTGCCAGCACCGTTTGTTGAAGATACTGTTCTTTTTCCATTGGATATTTTGGGCCCCCTTGTCAAAGATCAAAAGGCTGTACTTGTGCGGGCTTATATCTGGGTCTTCAACCCTTATCCATTGATCTGTGTGTCTATTTTGGAGCCAGTACCATGCTGATTTTATAACTATGGATTTGTAGTATAGACTAAGGTTTGGTCTGGTGATACCTCCAGCAGTGTTTTGTTACTAAGGATTGTTTTTGCTATTTTGGGTCTTTTGTGCATCCATACAGATTTTGAGATTGTTTGGTCAACCTCTTTAAAGAATTGCTTTGGAATTTTAATTGGTATAGCATTGAATTTGTATATTGCCTTTGGTAAGGTGGTCATTTTTATGATGTTGATTCTGCCAATCCAGGAACATGGGAGGTCTTTCCGCTTTCTGATGTCTTCTAAAATTTCTTTCTTTAGGGTTTAAAGTTTTCATTGTAAAGGTCTCTTACTTCCTCAGGTTTATCCCAAGGTATTTCATTTTTTTAGGGGCTATAGTAAATTGGATTGTGTCACTTCTTTCATTCCGGGCATACAGGAAGGCCACAGATTTTTGTACATTTATTTTGTATCCTGCCACCCTGCTGAACTTCTGTATTAGTTCCAGGAACTTCCTGGTGAAGTTTTTGGGATCACTCAGGTATAAGATCATATCATCTACAAATAAGAATAGCTTGACTTCTTCCTTGCCGATTTGAATCCCTTTTATGTCCCTTTCTTGTCTTATGGCTTCGGCTAAGACTTCAAGTACAATATTGAATAGAAGTGGTGAGAGTGGACAGCCTTGTCTAGTTCCTGATTGAAGTGGGAATGCTTCAAGTTTTTCCCCATTGAGTGTAATCCTTGTTGTTGACTTGTTGTATACAGCTTTTATTATATTGACAAAGGTTCCTTCCATTCCTAGCTTCTCTAGGGTTTTGATCATAAAAGGCTGTTGGATCTTGTCAAAAGCTTTTTCTGCATCTATCGAGAGTATTATGTGGTCTTGAACTTTGAACTGGTTTATATGGTGAATTACATTTATTGATTTGCGTATGTTGAACCAACCTTGTATGCCTGGGATGAAGCCTACTTGATCCCCATGAATGATCTTTTTGATACGTTTTGAATCCGATTTGCTAAGACTTTATTGAGAATCTTTGCATCTGTGTTCATCAGAGAGATTGGCCTACAGTTTTCTTTTTTAAGTGTATGTTTATATGCTTCATAGAAGAAATTTGGTAGGGTTTCTTTCTTTGCTATTTGATGAAACAGTTTAAGGAATATTGGTGTTTTTAGCTCCTTAAATGTCTGGTAGAACTCTGTGCTGAATCCATCTGGTCTAGGACATTTTTTGGTGGGAAGATTCGAGATTACTTCCTCAATTTCCTCATATGTTAAAGGATTACTTAAATAATTTACAACCTCCTGATTCAATTTCGGTAAGTTGTGTTTACTTAGGAATTCATCCATCTCTTTTGTGTTGTGAAATTTCACAGAGTATAAGTTTTTGAAATATGACGTAATAATTCTCTGGATTTCTTGGGTATCAGTAGTGATAACTCCATTTTCATTTCTAATTTTGTTAATATGGGTTTTCTCTCTCTTGCTTTTGGTTAATTTTGATAGAGGTGTATCAATCTTATTGATTTTTTTCAAAAAGCCAGCTTTTTGACTGATTGATTTTCTCTATTGTTTTCCTAATCTCGATTTCAGATATTTTTTCCCTTATTTTGCTAATCTCCTCCCTTCTACTGCTTTTGGTATTGGATTGCTCTAGTTTCTCTAAAGCTTTAAGCTGCCTTGTTAAGTTATTTATTTCTGATGTTTCCATTTTTTTGATGTAGGCATTAAGAGCTATGAACTTACCTCTTAAGGACGGCTTTCATTGTGTCCCAGAGATTTTGGTCAGTTGTATTTTCTTTATCATTTTCTTTCAGGAAATCTTGAATTTCCTTTTTAATTTTTTCCTGAATCCAGTTCTCATTCAGCATCATAGTGTTAAGTTTCCAGGAGTTAGTGTATTTTCTGTTCTTTGTTGTGTTGTGGATCTCCACCTTTAAGCCTTGGTGGTCTGATAGGGCACAGGGTAGAATTTCAACTTTCCTGTATATGTGGAGATTCGTTTTGTGGCCCAATATGTGATCTATTTTGGAGAAAGTTCCGTGTGCTGCTGAGAAAAATGTGTATTCTTTGGTGCATAGATGAAAAGTTCAATAGAGATCTGTGAGGTCCATTTCTTTAAGGATTTCATTAAGTTCCAAAGTGTCTCTGTTAAGCTTTGACCTGTTGATCTATACCATGTTGAGAGGGCGGTGTTGAAATCCCCAAGAATTATCATTTGGGGGTTGATTTCTTGCTTTAGACGCTGTAGGCTTTGCTTATTAAATGTGGAAGGGCCCATATTAGATGCATATATGTTCAGTATTGTGAAGTATTCCTGGTGAATTGTACCTGTAACTAAAATGTAGTATGCATCTGTGTCTCTTATGATTTTTTTTTGGTTTGAAATCCACTTTGTCTGACAGCATAATGGCTACCCCTGCCTGTTTCCTGGTTCCATTAGCTTGCATAATTTGTACCAGCCTTTCATTTTTGGGATGTGCCTATCTTTTGGGGTGAGATGAGTTTCCTGAAGGCAGCAGATTGATGGGTTGTGGTTTTTATCAAAGGTTGTAATCTGTGTCTCTTGATCATTAACATTTAATATTATAATGGAGAAATTATTTTTAATTCTGGACATTTTTTATGTTTAGTGGATTTTGTAAGTGTATTGTTTGACATTTATGTTTCGGTATTATTATACTTCCCTTCTGTCTTCCTGGATACACTTGTTTTTTTCTTCAAGTTTGAGTATCACTTCTAGCATTTTTTGAAGCCCTGTTTTGGTAGACATGTATCCCTTCAAGTTTCTTTGTGCTGGAAAACTTTTCTTTCTCCCTCAATCATGACAGATAGTTTTGCTGAGTATATCAGTCTGGATTGGTATTTTTGCTCATTTAATACTTGAAGTACATCTCTCCAAGCTCTTCTTGCTTTTACTGTTTCCATTGAGAAGTCATTTGTTATTTTAATAGGTTTACCTATGAAAGCGACTTGCTATTTTTCTCTTAAAGCTCTCAGCACCTTTTCTTTGCCTTGAATGTGGAGTGTTTTAACTATTATTTCCTGTGGCAATTTTCTATTTTGGTCATATCTGTTTGGGGTGCAGAATACCTCTTTTATTAGGATGAGCCTCTCATTTAGTTGAGGGAAGTTTTCATTTATGATAGTTTGAAAAATTTCCTCAGGTGTGGTATTTTGGGATTCTTGCTCTGGTATTCCATGAATGTGCATGTTAGGCTTCTTCAGAGTGTCCCATAGCTCTTGAATATTCCTCTCAAATATCTTTTTGGCTTTAACAACCTCTTCCATTGAGTTGGTTAATTCTCCCACTTTGTCTTCAAGATCTGAAATTCTATTTTCTGCTTCATTAGTTTTGCTAATAAGACTCTCTGTTGAGTTTTGGGTTGAAGATAACTTCTCTTTTTGTTCAATTTTAAACTCTGCCTGAGACTGTTTTAACTGCTCTATGTCTATTTTTGTTTCTTGAACTGTTTTTCTCAACTCTTCCAAGTGCCTGTTATGTTCCTGTTCAAAGTGGTTGATGCAGTTGTTTAACTCCTCCCAGATTTCCTCTTTCATAATATTAATCATGGTAATGATCCTACTTTGAATGTTGTTATCTTGGGTCTGGCTTTCTTGGCTATTACCTGTGAATTTTTCTGGTTGGAATCCATCATTTTGGGGTTAACTCTTTTGGTGGGAGATTTGTCTTCCTGGGTTTTGTTTCTCATGGATGTGTGTTTCTACCACTCTTAATTAACAAACTAATTAATTTTTACATTTATTTATTTACCTCATGGAAAGAGGCATGACTCTATCACTGTATGCATGTGGAGTTCAGAGGATAGTTTCAGGAGTTGGTTCTTTCTACCCTCATGTGATCTCGGTTGCTGGACTTGGCAGCAAATGCCATTATTTGTTGATCCATCTTAGTGATCCTGTTTTACATATTCTTATTCAACATAATTGTAGAAGTCTTATCCCAAACCATTAGACAGTAGAAAAAATAAAGAGCATGCAAATAGTAGTGGATGAAGTCAAATGATTGCTGCTTACAGATGTCATGAGTTTATATTAAAAGAAAATTGAAGGTGTAATCAAAACACCATTAAAATAGATAAATGAATTCAGTAATGTACCACAGAGTAAAATCAAGATGAAAAATTCAGAAACATTTTTACATACCAATAATGAGCTTCCTAGAAATAAAAGCAATCAAACTCATAATAGGTAAAAACAACTAAAGATACTTAGAAAAACATTTAACCAAAGAAGTAAATTATCTTTACAATAAAAAAATGTAAAACAATGTTGAATAAAATTGAAGAAAATACCCAAAACAAGAGTCAATCTACATTCATAGGTTAGAAAAATTAATATAACTAAAATGTTTGTACTATTTAATGTGATTTGTAGATTCAATAAAATTGATATCACAAAACACAAATGACACTAACATAATAGAGGAACAATCCTACAATGCAAATAAAACCATGAAAGATTATAGAAAGTTAAAAGCGATCATTAAAAGGCAAAAATCTAGTTATCACCATATCTGATTTCAAAATGTGCTGCAAATCTGTTACAACCAAAGTTTCATGGTTGTAACATTAAAACAGACCTATAAGTCAATCAAATGGAATGTAGACTAGAGAAATAGAACTATGTACATGCAATTAATTGGTCATTGAAAGGTATAGCCCAGACACATATGGGATCGTGGATGACCATTTCAGAAAATGATGCTGAGAAAGCTGAAAGTATACATGCAAAGCGATGAAAGTGCCACTGTGCTTCTACATGGGATGTGAAAAAATCAGAGTAAAAAAATAACATGCAAAATGGCAGAAGAGATTCTAAAAGTATTCATCTGGCAGGTGATTGATACCCACAATAACGAACTTACAGACAAAATCAGGAAAAATAATTGAATTAAAATTGGAGAAGGGGCTAGAGAGGTGGCTCAGGGGTTAAGCCTCTGCCTTGCAGGAGGAAGGTACTGAATTCGGATCCTAGACCCCATGTATAGATGCCAGGCAGAAGCCAGGGTGGCCTGCGTTTCTGGTCCTGGCAGAGCCTGTGAATCCCGGGGCAGAGTAAACAAGGAGGAGATGGAGGCGTCCATGGTGGTTCCCAAATTCGTCTGTGGTTCTACACACACACACACATACATACACACACATACATACATACATACGCACACACACACATACATACACAATTGAATAAATAATAATAAAAAATTTAAAAATTAAAAAAGGGGAGAAAAGCTAGATGGAAGAATAGGAGTAGGACACATCAGTGTTGGGGGGGGGCAGTGTTCCATTTCCCAGATGATTCCTGTCTATCTGGCAGTTCCTATATCCTCTCTGATGGTGATGTCAAACCTGTTCAGTCCCAAGTGACCAGATGTCTCACTACTAACATGCAATACTTGATCGTGGCCTATTCTCTCTTCTGAAGCGAGATCCCCTATCTCCTTTCTTTTGAGATCCTCCTTCCCCTTCCCTCCTGTTTATAGTCCTTTGCAATTATAGTGGGTATTAAAGAGATTTACTTTTGAATATGTCATTCAGTGGGTTTGGAACTAGGAACCACTTATTAAGGCGTTAAATACCAAGTCTCCTCTTACATTAAAATCTTCATTTGAACAGTCTTTTATCTTTGGTTGGGAGGTTACCTTAGATACCCATCAGGATGCAGCCAAGGACAGTGCAGGAAAAGTAAAACTGAAAACAACAACAAACCATAATTCAGAACACCAAAGACCCTACATTATTCACCTGGAACCAGACCAGCCAAATCTCTCCCCATCCTAAAGCTCAGGGAACTTTGCAGAAGAGAGGGCAGCAAGATTGTAAGAGCTTAAAGATGGGAAGGGCCAACGATATACAAGGTACTCCATACAAGTCAGGGCTGAAGCAGTCAGATTTAGACTTTGCCTGACCTGCACAATAACTGACATGTCAATGACCCCCAAAGTCTAGCATGGATCACAGAGGAGAAGGCTCTAGGCAGTAGGGTCCTTGGAGGCAGGGGATTAAACAGTCATAATAGAGTTCCCATATTAACGGAGCTCAAGAAGGGTCTCCATACTATTCCACTGAGTCCTGAAACTCTCCTTAGAGGAAGGTTTGGTGTTCACACAAAAGGATGCTCCAGGGGATGAGAGGGAGTCGGGGAAGCACAAGGAGACAGAAAGGGAGGGAAGGAAGTGAAAGAAAGGGGGGAAGGGGAAGAGTGCAATGGAGTATAACTGGGGAGGGGCAGAGAGAAGGGAAGTACCTATTGAACTTATATGATTAGGAAAAATAAAATTTGGGAGAAAAATTTAAAAAATAGGGAATATTGGAATAGATACTTTTGAAAAGAAAATGTAGATGTTAGCAACAAATAAATGGAAAAATGTTCTGCTTCAGTAATACAGCAGAAGAGAAAATTAAACCCATTGTCAAATTTACTTTTCCTCACTTAGGAGGGCTATAGTCAGTAAGACAAAGTAAAAATGTGGTCTGGAAAGAATATGGAGAAAATGGAAAAAGGGAAATGCTACTGTCAATGGGAATGCAAAAGAAGTCTTTATCAAAAAGAATGTAGTTTTCTCCAAAACTAAAAATAAACGTTTTAAATTATAAACTTCCAAATATTAGGTATTTATACAGAAGAAACAGAATCAGTATGCCAAAGAGATTTTTTTCATTCCCATGTTGTTCACAGTACTTGTTTCAATAACCATTGATATGTGAATGGGTTTAAGAAATTCTGACATGTATATAGTTAAAATCCAGAAGTAAAAGAAGATGGATACATTACAATAGATACTACAGAAAATAAGGATCATAAGAACTTACCATGAAAAAATATGACAGAAATAAATATAGTCCTTTAGGAGAAAAATGAAGTCCCCATACTGATCCATGAAGAAACACAAAATCTCAACACTTAAGGGACTAAATTATAATAAAAAATGGATAACAGTGGAAAAACCAAGACCAGATGGATTTTCTGGGGCTATATACATTGTACCCAACAATTAGGTATTGATTAGTAAGAACTTTTTTCTAAGAACTTTTCCAAATGAACAAGGAAGGAAGAGTATTTGCCCAGATTCATTGTATGAAGTTAACATTGCTTTGATACTAAAGCTAGACAAAAGTGTTGCCAGACAAAAGAACTTCATGTATTTCTCAGTGGACAGTTAATACAATCACAAGTGGGCCAAGTGCAGCGACTTTCAAGTGTTTCGATCTGAACACCTCTATATCATCATAGGTCCATAGCTCCAAGAATACAGGAGAGGGGAAAGAAAGTATGTAAAAAGGAGGATTTGGAAATGGTAGATGCCAAATACTGTCTTTTGGACATGGTACAGCAATTGTACTTGTGACCTTACTGCCAGCATAAGACCGGGACAAGTTAGGGACCATCAGCATTTCATCAGATAGAGGATAGGAGTTGTAAGGCCCCACTCTTCCCTAAGGGATTGTGCACTGTTAATGCTGGGCGAGAAAGGTGCCACTTTCTTCAGTGGTATAGCCACTGATTAGTTGTCCACTGATCCAGTAAGTATCATGCCCCACATGCTTCTGCTGGCAACTCAAATTAAAACTAAGAGGATATACAACAACAACAAAAAAACCAACAAAACATAAAAGAAGAGAGGCTTTCTGTAGTTTTCAGTGGGATAAGACAAGGAAATAGGAGGTGCTATGAAAAAGTTCACTACATACCTACTGTCAAAAGAATAAACTCAATAAACTGTCAAAAGAATAAACTCAATAAATAGGCTGATATATGTGATGCACATAAATACAAATATTCTCAACAAATATGCAATGACCAATTAATCAGTACCTTCAAAGGATAATACAATAAATGAGTGGAAATTATCCCAACCATTAAGTATCCCAAAGCATATTCAAAGCAACTAATGTGATTACCACACTGAGGCAACTATTCTACTGCTGCTGAATACAGGAATACATGACCAAACAACTGAGGTGAAGAAGGTTTTTTTTTTGTGGCTTATAGTTTCTAGTTACAGTTCTTCAACAGAAACAGTGGCAGGAGAGTTCATACTAACATCAGAAGCAGAGGAAACTGACCATACTACATGCTATTCTCATATCTCAGTGATTCTCTCTCTCTCCTCTCTCTGTCTCTCTGTCTCTCTGTCTTTCTCTCTCTCTGTCTTTCTCTCTCTCTCTCTCTCCTTTACTGTCCTAAGTTATGGTTCCACCAACTATGGTCTGAGTCTTTCCCACACCAATTAGATTATCTCTCGCAGACCTCGTCAGGGTTTGCCTTAACGAAGTAATTCTCATAAATGTGCCTAAAAACTGAAGTCCAATGATCAAGTTGACACCTCTATCTAATGTCTATACACAATAATAAAAATATACTCTTATAACAAGACTCTAATTTAACAGGTTTTTATCTGTGGCCAGGGGGTGACATCCAATACCCATCAGGATGGAGCCAAGGGCATTGCAGGAACAGCAAAACAAACAAACAAAAAAAATCAACGAATCATAATTCAGAACCTCAGAGACTATATATCAGTCACCAGGAACTAAGGCAGCCTAATCTCTCCCCATCCTGAAGCTCAGGAAAATTTGCAGAAGAGGGGGCAGTAAGATTGTAAGAGCACAAGGATGGGAGGAGCAATGATATGCAAGACACTCCACATAAGTTAAGGCCGAAGCAATCATAATAGAATTTTGCATGATCTGCGCTATGTCCAACACATTATTGACCCCACAAAGTCTAGCATGGACTAAAGGTACTAGGATCCTTGGAAGCTAAGGACTGACAGTCACAGTAGTGTTCCTATGCTTAAGGGGAACACAGGAAAGGGTTCTGGGAAATGCCCCTGGGTCCTTGCACCTCATCAGAGAGGAGGACCCAGAGGAGAGTTTGGCATGCACATTAAAGGATGCTCCGGGGATTGGGGGGAGGTACTGGGGGGAAGGTATTGGGGGATGAGGAGGGAGGGGACAGGAGAGGGAGGAGCAGGGGTTCGGGGGAAGGTGGAGGGAGGGAGGGTATTGGTGTATCTGTTAAGTTTGTATGAGCAGAAATTTAAAAAAAAGTATATTAGAATCACTTGATCTCCCCATAAATGGAGCATAAAAATCTGACAAAATTCGAAACCCTTTATAACTAAATAGATGCAAAAGGAATCTGTGTTACCATAAATATTTTATAGAAGTCCACAACTTTCTTCGTGAAAGGCAAAACATCCGAAAATTCAAAGAAGCCTATTCCTGCCTCTCTAATCAACACAGTGCAGGAAGTCCTAGTCAGAACAATTGAAAAAAAAAGTAATGTGTATCATCTGAATTGGAAATGAAGAAGTAAAATTATCTCTGCTCATACATTATAGGATCTTATTCACAGAAAATGGTGAAAGTTTCATGCCCATAAAATAAAAACTGTTAACAATAAATTCTTATTACACATTCAGTAAAGTTGTAAGATATGAATCAACATAAAAAAGTCAGATTTGCTTCTGTATGTAGACATTGCACTGTACATAGACAATGAACTTATTTGTAATGGGAATAAACAAAAATTCTGTTTTCTGTAGCACGCATAAGAAAATAAGTAGGAATAAACTTAAGTGAGGTTAAAGATTTGTACATGTGAGATGGAAAAAACATAGAAAAAATTTTAGAAACTTCAAATTGAACACTATAATCATGTGGCTTAACAGTAAAATATCCTTATAATTTAAAATAACCTATGAACTCAGTGAAAGCCACATCGAAGTCTCAAAGGGTCAAAATGCTTTCCTATTAGGACATGATATGGCTTTTGCACTTCACAGCAGCAGTGACTATATGCATAAGTTCTGAATAAAACTGGACCTAACAGCATACCATCGTGGGTGGGGTATGGCTCACACTTCTTGCTTAACTACGGAAGGAAGACCTTTGTTATCCACAGATAATCTACACCTTGCTCAGTTTCATGTTGATTCCGTGTTAACATTAGTTATTCCAATCAGCAACTGTGTCTTTAGCAGTGCCTAGTGTGAAATCTCCCAGGAGATTTCTGGGCTGCAATGAGAGATCCCAGATGGGAACCCATGTCGACCGCCTGCATAGGCCTTCCTTGGCAGCATGTATTCCCAGATGGCAACTGTAAGTGAATACAACCTAACTGAACAGCTTAAATTTGATGGAATTCAAATTCTTCTGTTTCAAGTTAAATTCTTTTAAAAGTTAAAATCCTAAGTAAGAGACTATATACTATTTAATCAGAATTTGTTGTGCTTCCTTTGGATTATCCAGGACATTCTTGCAAATTGACTAATTAGAAGAATATGAGCTTCGTCTAACAGTTTGAACCCTGTATAAAATGTTTTTTGGGTTTTGTTTAGATGGCTGTGTTTTCCTTGTGATTTCTGTCCTATTTTGCTTAACTTATATTTGATAGAACATCATATGTTAAGAAAGCAAAATAAGTCTTTTCTTTCCTCAACAATGGGGTGACCCAAGATGCTAACTGAAATGAGATTAACTATTGAAAATTAAATCTCACGTAAAAGTTAGTCTCTTCCTAAACCTTTGCCTAGATCAAAATTTCCTGTGAATATTTCATTGAAATTAGCACAAAGAAAATGTCCTTCCACATCTTATGAGTTTATAGATATTATAAGCTGCATCCTCATTCCATTAGTCACCATTTTGCTAAGTGTAAACACCAGCAAATTATGTAACCCCTATGACATTCAAAATCTGTAAATAAGAAAAGTTAGACTATGAAGATGATGAGGAAGATGAAAGTCAACAAATGAATTGTCCAGTAAGCCAATATCTTAGACTACATTCTGCAAAAGAAAAAGCATTTCACTGAAGTGCTTACGTATTCCATAGTCTATGCATTATACTAACTCTGATTATATCATGAAAGTATTTTGTTAACTACTGTAATATTTAGGTACAGGTATCAACTCGGTGGTTAAGGACTCAAGCTCTGGGAATATTTGTAGAGAATTAGTAGTTGAGTTTAAGCCCAGAACAAACTGAAGGAGATTATCTGATTGATGGGGAAGACCCATCCATCCCATGTTGGATGGGGCTAGACCCTGGACAGGTGGATAAAATACAGGGAGCTGACTTGACTTATGAAGTGCCTAGTGCCTGTGATCCATGCTAGACTTTGGAGGGTCAATGACATGTTGGTCATTGCCCAGGTCATGCAAAGTCCTATTATGATTACTTCGGCCCTAACATGTGTGGAGTATCTTGCATATCGTTGCTCCTCCCCATCTTTATTTTAAGTTTTTTTTTAATTTTTTTTATTTATTCAACTGTGCGCATGTTCGTGTGTATGTGCGCGTGCGTGTGTGTGTGTGTGTGTGTGTGTGTGTGTGTCTGTGTATGTGTAGAACCACGGACGAATTCGTGAACCACCATGGGCTCCTCCACCTCCTTCTGCCCCGGGATTCACAGACTCCGCCCCACCAGGACCGGAAATGCAGGCCGCCCCCTGCTTCCGCCTGGCGTCTATACGTGGGATCTGGGATCCGAACTCAGGACCTTCTGCCTGCAAGGCGGAGGCTTAACCCCTGAGCCACCTCTCCAGCCCCATATTTTAAGTTTTATTGCAAGAAACATGCTTCTCTGCTGGTCAGAAATTATTACATATTTTATCGGTTATCATTGACTGATAATGACATCTGTATTGATCAGATAGATATAGATGTCTACACACACACACACACATACACACACACACACACACACACGTGTGTGTATGACTATATTATAGACATCGCTTGTGCAGTACACTGAATATGGAAATAAAAAAATAGCCAAGACATAAAAAGAAGAGATAATTATTCATAGCTCATGAGGATTCACCAAAGAATCTTTAAGAAGAATTTCTCCAAATATACAAACGTTGCATAATTGTTTCTATAGTTCCTTTGTTATATCTCAAACTATTACGTAAAAAAGTAGAATAACCTTTAAATGAAAGACACATAATATATTAAAGCTAAGTAAGAGATGTAATTTGAAAAGGGGTACTGAGATTGGGGAAAGAATTATAGCTGTGGGAAATCCAAATGCGCAATAGTTACTACAGGTGAACATTTACCTTGCAAAATGTTCACGAATGAAGATATGAAAATTGCTTTTGCATTCAGACTTCCAGTGAAATAATGATGCCTGACTTATTCCTTGTGTTTAGTGGAAATTAACAACTGAAGAAGATTTAAGCTTAGTTCTCCAAGGATTAAATTAAGTCTTGTCAAAGGTGAAAGGACAAATGAAGCAGTTTCTTGGGGAGCAAAGGGTGATCTCTTCACAAATCGAAGGAATTTCTTCAAATTGACTTTGGGGTCTTGAAGCATCATGGAAACAGAAACTTGAATACTGCTCTCACACAGAAAACCAACTTGATAACTAGAGAGAAAAAAGCCTGAACATGTGGGAAATGCCTGTAGTAATCTTCAGAGCCTGGGAATTCTGCTTTGGTGCTTGGCCTTTGAGCACTAAGAAACAAAGGATTAGCCTTCAACAGTGATATCTGGGGCAGAAGGAGTAGGGTTCACTATTAGAAAAGAGAAGACACAGTTTCATGATAGTAGAATCTTTATTATAATAGAAGCTAGAGACTGCTACAGTTAGGCCTAAAAGTGGGAGAACATTTGGATGGCAATGATAGTTTGACATAGGAAGAGGTGACCATCATGGTCATAGATAGCAACATGATGGGGGGAAAAACCACAGGATAAAGGAAGTACCACCTGAAGGGATTATACTCACCCTAGATCCCATAGGAACCTTCCACTAATGGACCATGTAAAAGGACCACAGAATATAGAATGAGAGACATTCCAGGAATGCTCAAGCCATGTGGAGGTCTGCTGTGACTTAGCCTGCTAACCTCAGCCAGCCAGCCATCTCCACCATGAAAGATTGTATCTATTTTCCCTCTGAAACTGTAAGTTGAATAAATCTCCCTTTCTCCATAAGTGGTTTGACTTTGGGTGCTCTCTCATGGCAATGGTAAAGAGTAACCGTTCCACACAGCTACAGAGGCTTTGATCTAATATTAACTTTACTGCCTTGATGTCAAGAGTTTCACTGGAATGGGAGGGCATAGAGTCTGGCAGATAGAAGGTAACCATCCTGCGAATGGGAGACTGACACCCCCTCCTCACAGCAGTCCTCCTACTCTTATTTCATCTACCTTTGAATCTACTCTTATAATAAGACTCTATTTTAACAGCATTTTATCTCTAGCCAGGAGGTCATATCCAATGCCCATCAGGATGGAGCCAAGGGAGGTGCAGGAGCAGCAAAACTGAAAAAAAAAATCAACAAACCATAATTCAGAACATCAGAGAATCTACATCAATCACCTGGAACCAGGCCAGCCTAATCTCTCCCCATCCTAAAGCTCAGGGAAATTTGCAGAAGAGGAGGCGGTAAGATTGTGAAAGCCTAAAGATGGGGAGGAGCAATGATATGCAAGATACTCCATGCAAGTTAGGCCCAAATTAGTCACAATAGGATTTTGCATGATCTGCGCAATGACCAACATATCATTGAACCCCCAAAGTCTAGCATGGATCACAGGCACTAGGATCCTTAGAAGCTAGGGATTTACAGCCACAATAGTGTTCCTATACTAAAGGGGAACACAAGAAAGAGCTCTAGGCAATGCCACTGAGTTCTTACACCTCATCAGAGAGGAGGACCCAGAGGGAAATTTGACATGCACACTAAAGGATGCTACAGGAATGAGGGGTGGGAGCACTGGGAGAAAGAGAGGGAGGGGGGAAAGGAATGGGAAAAGGGGGGAAGGAACAAGGGGATCAAGGGAGGGATGGAGGGAGGGGAATGGGGTACTTATCAACTTTGTATGAGTGGAAGAAATAAATAAAAATAAAAAGAGTTTCACCTTAATAATTGTAGTCATTGTGACTATTCTACTATCTTGTGCTCTAGGGTTTCTGAATTCTAATTAATTGAAGGATATATGGTGCATCTCAATTTACCTTGTACAAAGCAAATTCCTATATCTGACATGCAGAATGAGCTATACTACAAAACTTTCCCATTGAAATGCCCACATGTGCTGTCTCCTAAATGTGAAGACTCTGCCATCTGCAGATCTGTTCAAGCCTCTTGGAAAGGGAACTGCTTTGAAAGATTTAGGAAGTAGATTTAAGTAGAAATCTTGGTTCTAAAAATGAAACATTTTCAGTGTTGAATATTCAACAAAAAGTATGGAATGTCTCAGAGGGGAAAGATTGAGGGAGGAGGGCTTGGACACTAATTTGAATATCAACAGAGTTTGGGGGTGGGTAAGTATTTTTGCTGCATGTGAAGCTTTTTGCACTATTGCCAGGCCACTTATTGCTCAGTTGCTAGGTTTAAAGCCTGTCACACTTTCCATTAAGCAAATTTCCTGACCACTTTTTCCTCAGATCTGTATGTAGATGCCAGGATCATCTTTGACATCTAAATGGAAAAGATATGAATTCCAAAAATCTGTCAGCTAGTACTTTTATAATTCTCCATGAATATCAAACATTTCTATTCAGCTGTAAAATGGTAATGAAAAGATTTATGATCAATTTTGGGGTAAATAAGATGTCTCCTACACATTTTCCAGCTGTAAAATGATAGAAATATTTTAGTAGACATACTTTGAGTGTCCTATGCGTAAATCATTACCAGAATAACATTGACCATTCTTATCATGTAGTCAGATACCAACCCTGAAGACAGTATCTGCTCATCTGAAACCTGTGAAAGATGCACATACTACTTTAAAATTCCTTGGCCTCATTTGTGTCTAGGTGTCTGGATGGGCACAATTGTCTGTGTTCTATAGAATCTTGCCTCTTGCAACCCCATAGATTTTATCCCCTGCCTCCAGACTCCCTTGTTAATTGGCAGGCCTGTGAAAAAGTTATTTGCAAAAACCCAAGAAATAAATTTCAGATGTAGTAATTTGGGTGAAATTCGGACAAATGGTAAAGAGTTTGTAGTTTTACTTACCCATCTTCTGTCTCTAGACAGAAGGGGTAAATCTTATGAATTACTTGTGCCTTGGACAGCAGTAAGCAAATGTGTCCACTCTCACTACTAGCAAGTCTAGGATGTGGCTTTTCCTTAGTTTTTCCCTCGATTTCCTTTGATGTTTCTTTATAACAGTCACATATAAAACTCTCCTTTCTATAAAACCTAGGCTAAAACCATCTGTCGATGAATTGCTCTGTCATTCTTTATGTCACTAAAATGAAAAGCATGTTTTCATTCTATCCTTAATTGAAGAAAAAATAGAGATACTTGCATCACTTTGTCATATGAAATGATTTTCTTAAAAAAAAAGAAATACGTTTTCTTCCTTTTATCACCAGTTGCTTCACAGATATTCATGTGGGATTTTGTAAAGTTTCTTCATGAAGAATAATTTTTATGAAGAATTTATAAAGAAAAATTGAATAAAATGTAATCCAATGGAAAATGAGCACATGATATGTGATATGCTCATTCATAACTCGATGTTATTGAGACTTGTCAAAAATATAATATTATCTTCAGATAGTCCCTATCAATTAAGTAAAGAACAATAATTTTGTCATTCAGGCATATAACATAAAATCTCTACCTAATTTATAATTTGAAAGATTTATGGAAAACCTTTTTTTACATCAGAAAGAACAGTTCATTTGCAGAAGTCACTTTTATCTATAGAAGCATTATATAGGAGAGTAAAAATTTCCTACTGGCTTTAAAAGTACAACCCATAAGTATGTAGCTGCTTACTAAAGATCATCACTTTTCTCTAAAAAGATTAAGGTGGCAGGTAATGACACCTTCTTTGTAGATCTTCAGAAGTTTGTTCTTCTCACAAAGTAATATCTCAGATTTTAATTTCTAGCAGTTAATGCTGTCATGGTTTGAAATATGAGCCCTCCCGTCCCTCTCATAGGCTCAAATGTTTGAATCTTTATTTGTCTTGGCAACTTTAAGAGATGGGGCCTTGCTGGAGGAAAGCAGTCATGGGTGTGGACCTTGAAATTGATAAGCTTCACCCTACTTACTGAAGATGTCTGTTCTTAGAAGAGGCAGTTTTGCAACTCTCAGCCTCCTTATTGAACATTACTTAGGTTGCCTCCAGCTTCTGTCAGCCAGCTATGCCTTTCCTGCCATAAGGACTATATCTTCCCTCTGGAACCATAAACTGAATTGATCTCCCTTTCTCTCTTCAGGTTATGTGAGTCTCAGTCGTGTCTCATAGCAACAAAAAAAGTAATTGCTACAAATGCCATATATATAAGACTAAATAGATATACCTCCTACAGTTTAAGTTTTCTTTCTGAAAACCTTTCACAACTCTCTGGAAGGTTCCTATTTGTTAGGAATCCAAAGTCACCCTGCCTTCCCTTCATATCCATTTTCCTTGTTCACAGCAGGCAGCTTCATAGAGGCTTATATTTATATGGGTCCACTTGGGGTAAAGGATGTATTCTCAAAGAAGTTTCTGCTCCAAGATGTGATATATACAAATATAATCTCTCTGACAATGAAGATCAAGATTTTTTCTCTCCTTAACCCTATATAATCCTAATAAAGGTCAGCTGAATGGGTGATGGTTTCAACTGGAAGAGGGCAAAAGGACAAATGAAAGGGATGGGCTTTCTAAGCTGCTAAAAGGTCCATGAAGAGACCATGTGGTTATGTGCTAAATAAACATTTCATTTCATCATGGTCTTGAGACACAGTCGAATGAACTGTGTTCTGAGTCTTAGTGAAAAGTGAAACAGAAATTCCCAACCACACTCCTGTTGTCTATAGAAATCAGACCGCACTGCTGTGAAATACAACATGGTCTAGGCATAGTTAACAAAAGGAGTCTTCTTTCCTTTCAATGTTTCAGCATTGGAGCAGCTCTAAAGAAAACTAGAAGACAGTACAGTTTTGATATCAGTTTTTTTATTATTATTTCAGCTCATACAAACTTAATAGGTACACCAGTTCCCTCCCTCCCTCCTCCTCCACCCCGAAACCCCTGCTCCCCCTCCCCTCACCCCTCCCTACCCATCCCTCAGTGCCTCCCTTCCCAATTCCCAGAGAGTCCTTTCCTTTGCATGCCTGACTCTCCTCTGGGCCCTCCTCTCCGATGACGTACAAGGACCCAGTGGCATTTCCCTGAACCCTTTCCCGTGTTCCCCTAAGCATAGGAACACTACTGTGGCTGCCAATCCCTGCCTCCAAGGATCTTGGTGCCTTTAGCAGATGCTAGACTTTGTGAGGTCAATAGTGTGTTGGATATTGCGCAGGGCATGCAAAGTCCAATTATGATTGCTTCGGCCCTAACTTGTGTGGAGTATCTTGCAAATCATTGCTCCTCCCATCCTTTTGCTCTTACACTCTTACCGCCCCCTCTTCCGCAAATGTCCCTGAGCTTCAGGATGGGGAGAGATTAGTCTGTCCTAGTTTTAGGTGGTTGATATAGAGTCTCTGAAGTTCTGGATTGTGGTTTGTTGATTTTCTTTTGCAGTTTTGCTGCTCCTGCAATGCCCTTCACACCATCCTTCTGGGCACTGTATGTCACCCCCTGGCCAGAGACAAAAAGCTGTTAAACTGGAGTCTTGTTATAAGAGCACATTCAAGGGTAGATGTAATAAAAGTAGGAAACCTCAGTGAGGGAGGGGTCAATCACCCATTTGCAAAATGGTTACTTTTTATCTGTCAGACTATATGCCCTCCCCTTCTGGTGAGATCATACCCCCTCAGTTGTAAATGATCAGGAACGAACGTCTGTGAACTTAACCAGGTGTCATGTTGCTTACTTACAGTCCTTGATGGAGGCCTATTTTCTCTACTGTAACATGGTCACTTCTCTCCTTGTTTCTAGTGTGGCCCTCCAACTTCATCCCTCCTGTTCATAATCCTTGCAATTACTGTAGGTAATACATAGATTTACCTATGAGTGTCTCAAGGTGGGCTGAGTGGGTTTGGTACTAGGAGCCACCTATTAGGGAGTACATACGGTGCTTAATTTTCTGGGTTTGGGATACTTCACTTAATATAATTGTTTCTAATGACATCCATTTCCCGGCAAATTCCAGTAATTCATCATTTTTGATGGCTGAGTAGTACTCCATTGTATAGATGTACCACAGTTTCCTTATCCACTCATCAACTGTTGGACATTTGGATTGATTCCATGACTTTGATATTGTAAACAGTGCTGCTATGAACATGGTCGTGCTTGTGCTATCGAGGTGAACCTCTGCTGCATGGGGGGTTATTCCCAAAAGTGGAATAGCAGGGTCATATGGCATTTCAATCTTTAATTTCTTTAAGAATCTCCAGACGGCTCGCCAGAGTGGCTGTATGAGCCTGCATTCCCACTAGTAATGTAGCAGAGTTCCCCTCTCTCCACATCCTCTCCAGCATTTGTTGTTGTTTGAATTGTGGATTTTTGCCATCCTGACCGGGGTGAGATGATATCTCAGGGAAGTTTTGACTTGCATTTCCCTGATGGCTAAAGAAATGGAGCATTTTTTAAGATATTTGTTAGACATTTTAATTTCGTCCTTGGTAAAATTTCTTTTAATTTCCAGGGCCCATTTTTTAATTGGGCCATTGTTTTCCTTGGAGTTTAGTTTTCTAAGTTCTTTGTGCACTCTGGAGAGTAGAGCTCTATCAGATATGTAGTTCGTAAAGATTTTCTCCCATTCTGTGGGTTGCCTTTGAGCTCGTGTGATAATCTCTTTATCTGAACAGAAGCTCTTTAATTTCACAAGATCCCAACTGTTGAGAGTTGGTAGCAGTGACTGTGCCATTGGATGTCTGTTTAGGAAATGTTGGCCTAGCCCAATCAGCTCGAGGGAATTCCCTATCCTTTCAAATATGGTTTTTATAGTCTCTGGTCTGATATCAAGGTCTTTGATCCATTTGGAATTAAGTCTTGTACATGGTGACAAGAACAGGTCCAGCTTTAATCTTCTGCATGTGGAGATCCAGTTTAGCCAGCACCATTTGTTGAAGATGCTATTCTTTTTCCATTGGATTCTTTGGGCCCCTTTGTCAAAGAACAAATGGCTGTAATTTTGTGGGCTTATATCTGGGTCTTCAATCCTTATCCATTGATCTGTATGTCTATTTTGGAGCCAGTACCAGGTTGTTTTTATAACTATGGATTTGTAATATAGACTAAGATTCAGTAAGGTAATACATCCAGCAATGTTTTTGTTACTCAGGATTGTCTTTGCTATCCTGGGTCTTTTGTGCCTCCATATGAACTTTGAGATTGTTTGGTCAACTTCTTTGAAGAATTGCTTTGGGATTTTGATTGGTATAGCATTGAATCTGTATATTGCCTTTGGTAAGATGGTCATTTTTATGATGTTCATTGTGCCAATCCAGGAACATGGGAGGTCTTTCCACCTTCTGGTGTCTTCTGCTATTTCTTTCTTTAGGGTTTTAAAGTTTTCATTGTAAAGGTCTTTTAGCTCCTTGGTTAGGTTTATACAAGGTATTTCATTTTTTTAGAGGCTATAGTAAATGGGATTGTTTCTCTCAAGGCTTTTTCACTTCTTTCATTCTGGGCATATAGGAAGGCCTCTGATTTTTGCACATTTATTTTGTATCCTGCCAACCTGCTGAACTTCTCAATTAGTTCCAGGAGCTTCCTGGTGGAGTTTTTGGGATCACTCAGGTATAAGATCATGTCATCTGCAAATAGGGATAGCTTGACTTCTTCCTTGCTGATTTGAATCCCTCTTATGTCCCTTTCTTGTCTTATGGCTTCAGCTAAGACTTCAAGTACAATATTGAATAGAAGTGATGAGAGTGGACAGCCTTGTCTAGTTCCTGACCGAAGTGGGAATGCTTCCAACTGTTCCCCATTGAGCATAATCCTTGCTGTGGGCTTGTTGTATACAGCTTTTATTATATTGATAAAGGTTCCTTCCGTTCCTACTGTCTCTAGCATTTTAAGTTTTGATATCAGTTTTTAAGTGGAAGAAATTAATGTGAAGTACCAGCTGAGAACAATACCAAAATATTGCTGAGTAACAATATCAAAGAATAAGTATCTTGTATATATTGCAACACTACTATTAGCTATTCCACAACTAACTATATCCTAGTTTTTCTCAGAACTTTTTTTTAATGTTCTGTCATTTGTCTATATTTATTGCCTTTCTTCACATACAGCTGTCAATCCATTTAAAGGAATGGCCATCCAAAGTATACACCAACCTGCATGAGCCTTCAATGGTAGAGCACTGACACTTTATTACAAAAGCTATCCTAAAGCTGATAGGAACTCATCTAACACTTAACTCCTTAAAGATTATTCTTCGTTCTGTTCTCATGCTTGTGCCTGAGTTGAATGAGGGATGAATAAATTCTGCTAGAAGCTGTTATGAAGAAAGGTGTGTGACAAAGACTTTAGTAATGATTCTTTAAGTGTTAGACCAAAAACTGAACCTACAAAAGTGTAAACAAACAAATGGAGTAATAACAAACTTCAAAGCTTCTGTATAATATAAGAATACACCCAAGACAGTTGTGATAGTTAACTTACTAGTAGTCAACTTGACTGTACCTGGGATTAAATACAAATTGGCTTTCAGAGTACCTCCAGAGATTATCTGGATTAAAATATTTGCAACAAAAAAACCAAACCTAAATCTGAAAGGATTCTCATAGCAGCAAACCAGATTAAAGGAATCATGAGACAGAAGAGCTCTCTAATTCTCTTGGCCCATGCTGGCAAACTCATTTTACCTTTTGCTGCCATCAGAGCCCTGTTTCTTTGACCCTTCAATGTGCTGACAGCCAGAGACTTTCCAGGAATCCTCTGTCCTTCAACCTCAGACTGGGATTGCTTATACTCAGTTTCCAGATAGAGCAGCAACTGGTAACCATTGTTGGACTACTTGTATCTTATCTTGAAAGCCAATTCAGTAAAATCCTTTTTTATGTTTTTATTCTCAGGTTCTGTTCCTCTAGAGAACTCTGACTAACACAATAGTATAAGGAAAACATTACATATCTGATGCTAAAGCCACAGATCCAAAAAGACCTTGATTTATAAAATTTAGAAGTTTATAATTATAGAGCAAAAAATCTATTAATCCAAATTTAAAAAAATAAGAATGCACTTGAGCACATTTATCTTCAAGAAGACATAGATATGGTCAACAGCTATATGAAGCATAATCCTCAGGAAATGTAAATCAAAAGATAAATATCATACTTTTAAAGAAATGGCTATTTTCACAAAGATAAAAGATACCAAGTGTGGGAAATAGAAGGAAACTTTGTGTGCTGGTGATGGCCTCATTATTCTAAAGAAACAAAAATATAGACTTATCATATGACTCAATAATCTCTTCTTTGGGGACATTTCCAAAGAAATTAAATTTATACCCCATGAAAATACTTGCAAATACATCACTGCAGACATCAAATCAATCTAAATATCTGCCAATAGATGATGGATAAAAGAAATGTGATATGTGTATAAGATGAATATTATTTTGTCATACAAGGAGATCTCATTCTTTTTCTACAGTATCCATGAACCTGGAAGACATTTTGCTAAATTTAGTATCCAGATTAAGTAAGCAAAGTGTTATAGGATCTCCCATGTGGAATCTAGAACCAAAACCACATATATAGGGCTAGATAACTAAAAAGTGATTACCACAAGCAAGAGTGAAGATAGAGAAAATATGAATGTGAGATTCAAAGGATATTAAGTGGTAGGTACATTATATGGATAAGCCCAGAGATCTTAGACACCTTATGAAGAGTTTAATTAAAAAAGTCTTAATGTGTCAAGAATGTTGTTAAATCAGCAGATTTTCACTGTGTTTGTCACAAAGACTGTGGGATGAGAGATATCCTAATTTGGTACACTACAGTCATTATTTTGCTCTCTGTGTGTATCCCATGCTTTTGACCTCAAAACTGCATAATAAAATTTAGTAAAGGGCACCCAAAATGAATGTTTCTTTTCTACTTAGCCAAAGGACAGAGGTTGTTCCCTTTTATTACTTTCCAAATAACTTTGGATCCTGGGTGCCTCTGGGAGCTCAAGTTCCCCTCCTAGCACAGAGATGCTCATTTTCTGATCCCAAGACTCTCCAAATGCCCCCTTATATGACAGACTAGACCTTTCAGATGTAATAAAGTCCAGGATTTTGAGACAGGGAGATGATCCTCATGAACCTGATCTTGTAAGAGAGATGAAAGAGGCATCAGAGCTAAAGAGAAGACTGCAGATTGAAGATCAAGATTGAAGGGAAACTTTGATGACACAGAAAGGAACCTAGAGCTCAGGTTCCAGATGACCTCTAGAGACAAATGTTTAGGAAACTGGATTTCTTTGGGCAACTTCAGAGAGGATCAATTCTGTTGCCATAGTGCCAGCACCCGTGACACAAGACCTCTGACCCTCTACAAGCTCTACAGAATGTCTTTGCTCTGCTTTAAGCATATCCCACATGCTTTCTCTGCTTCACTACAGGAGTGTGAGGAAGCTCACATAAACTCTGGCCCACAGAAGAAAGATGTTGAGTTTTAAGTCATCATAAACACAGTGCTGATAGAAATATAGACTTCAAAATTGCAAGGGGATATTACTTAGAAAGAAATGAGGAGTGTATTATTATAAGTTGAAAGGGAGATTTTTTAATATAGCAAACACTTAAAAAAAGTAGAAGATACTGTTGAATTGCATGTTACGGTTATGCAAAAAGAAAAAAATTACAAGCAGTGAACCTGAATGTGTGGTCAAGGGAAAGGAGTGAAAGGCTTAAGATTCAGTCTAGTATTTTCTTATTTCTGATAATTAAATCCAATATGAAAGAGCTGATATGAGGGATATTTAGCCAAATGAAACCAGGAATGGATGACAGGGGACTTCTCAATTTATTGAGATTTCAAAAGAAATTTAAATAATAGACTTGCCACTAGGGAAGTATTCTCTGCAGAGCCAACTAAAAGCATTAGAAACACAGGAAATCTGGAAAATAGAAAACTATTCCATAGTGCAGGCATAGAAAAGACTGTCTGGAAGGTGTCTAGAGAATTTTTGCTTGTTTTTGAAAAGTGGACTTATTAAGGAAGCATAATGAGGAAGAAAAATCAGCTAGAGTGGGAAGGAGTCCAGAGGACTATTCAATATGGAAGTTTCTTAACATCTGACAAAGCATTCCTCTTCCTTGGTGTTCACTCACTTGATATATAAGCATGAAAACTGGTACATGCTGTTTACAGCAAGTTTGTTGTAAGTATCATTATTTGGAAGAAGCTAAGATGAATGGACAACAAAGTGTGACAGAAAATGTTATTCAGTGGTAAAAAGAAATTATGTATCACACCAAAAAAACATGGAAAAAACACACTTACATATGATTAAAATTAGAAAAGCAAATTTAAAAAGGAATTCTTTACTACATGATTCTAAGTGTATGTATGATATTTTAGGGCACATAAGACTAAGATTTCATAAGGATCTGAGAGTTCCAGGGTTAAAGAAGGATAAGGCAATTATTTAGAGAAAAAGGAACACATTTAAGTCAGTAAAACTACTTTGTATAATTTTGTAATGTTGAATACATTCATCTTAAATTTTTGAAATCTATATCATGGAAGACTCCAACATTGTAGACTTTGCCAGTGAGATACAAATGCTGGTTCTGAGACAGCAAATACTCCAACACTTACTGGGAAATTTTAATAAAAATATAGGGAAGAGGATATATGTAATGTCTCTGCACTTTTCACTGAATTTTGTTGTGAACACCAGATATGCTCTAAGAGTAAAATATGTGCTATGTTAAATAAGGGAGGCACAGAATACAAATACTACATGTTCTCATGAGGGTTCGTGTGAATAATCAACAGGATCCTGAATCACACAGGAGACAGAACTTCAGATAAAACTGTGAGATACAATCTTGATCAAGTTAATTGATGTAGGAAACCCAATTCTGAAGAAGGCGACACCATTCCTTGGGCTTGGAACCCAGATCAAATAAAAAAGGAGAGAATGACCTAGGTGTCAGCATTTCTCTCCCTCTCCTTCTACCTCTTCCTCTCCTCTTCCTCCTCTTCCTTTCCCTATCTTTCTTTATCTCTCTCTCCTCTCTCCTTCATGATGTAGCCATGTGACCAGCTACATCAAGCTCCTTCCATCTTGATTTCCCTAAGATGATGCATTGATGGCACTACAGAAATGTGAATCAAACTAAACTCTTTCTTGTTAAAGTTGTTTTTGCCAGATTATTTTGAGAGTAGTTCATCATAGCAACAAGACAAGAAACTATATAACATATGTGGAAGCTTAAAGTATTCATTTCACAGTACACAGCAGAGAAGTGATCACTAGAAACTAGAGATTTGAAATAGTGGGGGTAGGAGACAAGTTGGATAAGGGGCATGAAAATCTAGGGCACAGGATGATTTTTGATTTGCTTTAGAAAAGATAGAAGAGAAGTGATTTCAAAATTCTCAACCCAAACAAGTAACAAATGCTTAAGAAGATGGAAATGCCAAGAAGTGATAAATATTTAAGGAAACTAAATGCTAATCATTCCTGATTACCACAAAAGTGTCATAAATAGGTACAAGTAAAATTTAAGGAGTCAGCACTAGCCAATAATGAGCTAAGTGAGATAACATATCAAGAGGAAAGGTATATTTGTACTCATATTGATATGGGTCAGTGGACATAGGTCCATCTATTCACCAAAGTAAGAATTGTTAAGTGGGAAAAGAGATGAAAGTATTTGTGGTTATTTAAAACCAGAGAACAATAGAACAAGAGACTCTGGAAATTCATGCTACTTTCATTAAACGGCATGCAAAGAAACAATTAAAAGCCCTTCAAATACTAAGGAGAACATGTTTGCATTCTAGAAGTTTAGACAAGATCACAGAAGAAAATGAGCAACAGAAAGAGAGAGAGAGAGAGAGAGAGAGAGAGAGAGAGAGAGAGAGAGAGAGAGAGAGAGAGAGAGAGAGATAGAACTCATTCTTGGAGTTCAGAATTCAAAGAATATGTAGCTCATATATTGGAAGTTTCTCCTGATTTTTGCTTATGTTTTACTAAAGGTGGGATTAAGGCAGTCTTCTATGATCTCTTTGGCACATCTCCAGGTTGATCAATATCTTGGGAGATAGGAAACCTGGCCATGTAACTGACCCAGCAAAGTTAAGGTAGGGATGTTACCAAGAAAACAGGTGGCACAGTATGGTCAGTCCCTTACAACTGTTCAGAAGAATGCTATCCAAGTTCAGTGTTCCCTAAGTTTGCATCTCTTTCAAGAACAGAACACCATGGTAAAAGAGAGAATAACAAGACATTTAACTTTTGAGTCACAAAACAGAGACAGAAAGGAAAAGAAATCAAGGTCTTTCTAGATCTCATTTGGAGGAATGTTCCCCGAAGGCCTCAGAATCTCCCATGAGGATCAAATGCCCAATAATTCCATGACCTCCATAATGTGATTCAGGGAGGAAGCCTTTAAACTACTGGGCCTTCGGGGCACACTCATTCAAATTATAACAGATTCATGATCCCATGGGACATGAAAGTGACTCTGAAGGCCACATAGGATTATTTCCAGACATGACCCTCAGAGAAGGGCAGAGTTTTGGATTATGCAAATACCTGGGACCATTGTCTCTTCTCCTATTATCTCCATTTTGAAATTTGCACATATGCAGCCATTTCCCTATGCTCTAGTTACAGAGGTCTGCAGTATGGTTCATAGCCACAATCTCAACTATACCTAATTTCGGTGACTTTATTTTTGCATGCAGGTTATTTGTGAATCTTTGAGGATCATGTAAAAGGTCTGTATATGATGGTATCTACATCATAATCCCCAGAATATATAAATGATAAGTTTCATGACAGAAGAGACTCCAAAGATGTAGTGAGGTAAAAGATTTTTACATAAAGAAATTGACCTGATTTATCTAGATGAACCTGAAATAATAATAAGAATCCTTATTAAGAAAAAGAAATTCCACATCCAATCTTCACCTTGAGATCAGAGATTATGGAATGCACATCCAGTGTGCTCTTTCTCTCTCTCTTTCTCATATATATGTATATATATACACACATATATGTATATTATTTATATATAGTCTTTAGACTAATCATATGCATATTTGCATATATTTGGACTTATATGTGTGTTTGTATATGTATATGGAAAGATAGTATAGATATGATATAAATATGTAGAAAGATATAGTTAGCTGTAGACTAAGTTTTGTACAGAATTTTAATACAGAAACATAAATAAAAAAGAAATTGGCTACAAGGAACCATTTTCTAGTGCCTTTCAAATGAAACTAGTAAATCTAAATTTAGATTACTTGTCGGTGGAACTTTAAGAGATGATGTTTATGTTTTTTTTAAATCAATAAGCTTGTGCTAATTGTTACAGCAGCTATTATAATTTAATATAGTTTCATTGCCTTCTCTGAGATTCATACACTGCCAACTTGTTCTCTGATGCCATAATCTTGAGAGATGATGTAGACTCTTAAGACATGGGGCTTAAGTGGATGGAATTAAAGTGGCTCTCAAAGGATCATGGTTGGTTCCTTAGGCAAGATAACAAAATAGTAAGACAGGTCCTCCTGGTTTTTCTGATTTTTTTGCATTCCATGTGGTCCTCTTCTAGGCCTCTCTACAGCATAGCATCCATCATGATGGGACAAAGCCAGGGGTTCTTCACTTGAAATAGCACTTTGCTCTTTGAATTCACTCTGGGAACCTGTGCATGAGAGATGGAACCATTTCTCAGAAGCAAGCCCTTCCTTAGCAGGCATGATTGTTCTAGTTTCAGTCCCTACCATGTAGAAAAGAATTGCTGATTTAAAATCAAGAAGGTATCATGGGAAATTAATGCAAGACTCATCTTCTTTAAACTAGCATGATATTCGTATTTTAACATAATTTAATATATACCATTAATATCGCTCCTCTTGTTCAAATGACAAATACAACTCATTCAATTTGTGATTGCCTATACAGTATTGTGTGTGTGTGTCTAAAAGAAAACTTTGTGATGTAAGCTATCATTTCATGCTAGCTTTAGCGTACTATAACTTACAAAAAAGAAGCCGTCTAGAGAGCTTTCTATAAGAGCAGGATTGTGCAGCAAACCATTCAGCAGTCAGTTGATTGTGCTTCTGCTATGTAAGGGAGAAAACCCTCTGCCTACTATTATATACATTAGGTATTTGACCAATGTCCTGATGGAATAAGGTGGCAGGTAAAGCTCCACAACTGATATAGCTTTAAGGATTATATTTAAGTCATATATACACTGATGGTGATTCTTAGGACTGTGATTTTTTTTCTGGTTTCCAAACATTATTTTTTTTTTACCACTTATACCTCATCTCTCCCTCCAACTCTCCCAAACAAAGAATAGAACAATCATCAGTGGCAAAAGGCAGTTACAACAAAGCACTACCTGGAGCCGACTTCATGCTCAGGAGAGAATGCTGCCTTTGGTCCTCCTGGCTTTTGGTACTGAACAGTCAGAGAAACTTATCCAGTAACGAACTGTAGAACTGATCCCTGAAAGTATAGTCTTTCAAAAGATATTTTTAAAAAAGTAAAATGACAGGCTCAGATAGCTCCATTGTAGAAATGAGAAAGCCGCCAAGGTTCGAGTGGTCCTTCATTCTGCAGAGACTTGGGATCCAATTACTGATGATACAGAGGTTGGTTAACCTCAGAAGGTTCATCATGCCAAGCCAGGTGCTGATGGAAGGAGAATGGCCCTTGAAACCCATACTGGGGACATGTGATTGGATAAGCTTTGAAGCTTGAACTTCAGGAGAGTCTTCTGTTCTCTCTCTCTCTCTCTCTCTCTCTCTCTCTCTCTCTCTCTCTCTCTCTCTCTCTCTCTCTCCTAGTAAAGATACATTTGGTATCCTGGGTAGTTTCCTTGTCGGATTATGTTTGTTTTCAAGGCTACCCTGCTTCCCTGATTGGCCTTCACACTAATAAATGTATCCAGAGGAAGCAGTTAATCAAAGTTTGTGTGAGAAGGAAACTGTCACGGGAAAGAGAAAATAACCGAGCAAATGTAATAGAGTGCTAACAAAAGTGGATGTGGGTAAAAGATGCATGGTTGTTCTCCTGGTCATTCTTACTACAGTCACTTTTTATGTTTGGAATTATTTACAAGTAAAAAGTTAAAATAAGTATTTCCAAACTGTAGCTTTAAGAAGGAAGTAACAAATAGCTTTTCCTTATGATTTCAGCATCTTTTTACAGTATTTTTAATTTATTTTTATACTTTTACAATTGTATTGAGTATTCAGCCCAGCTTCCCTCCCTCCTCCATCCCTCCCATATCCTCCCTTCCCTTCATCTTTCACTCCTAGTCCCCCACTACCTATCATTCTGTATGCTTCTATGGAGCTTTAGCATCTTTAACAAATTGAGTTAGACAGGTTTTGTCTGATTGATTTTAAAGGCATGGAGAACTTGGAAAGTTCATACATAGACACTGGGTTTTACCTGGCATAGTTTAGGAATAAGTTTCAGATTGTTGGTTTAATGAGTTGTTCTTTCTGTCTTATAATAAGACAATTCCCTGGAATGTACCAGAACAGAAGGTTGTGAAATTGTGTATGAGTGGGTTCAAAAGTAATCCAGGTCCTTGCTTGCATACTAAACAAGCAAGATCAAAAACAGTTGCTTGGAGCAGGTTGTTCCTTAAATTTTTGTCTTCTTTGACCCATAGAAATAGCTGGAACAAAAACCATTAAATAGAATTTTCTGAAACCATTAAAAAATAAGTTGTCCTCTTAAGCACCCACTTTGAACGAATCCAATGAACCTAAACTTATAGTTTTAGCTAAAAATTATTAGGTACTTGACATTTGTTGATTTTTTAGTTTACGATACATGGCAAGACTCTGTATGGGACAATTATATTATGACACATGATGACTTGATTTTAACCCACTTCTGTAATTTATAATCAAATTACTGGTGGCAAATGCCTTAATTATCACATGTCACACTTTTGGAAGAGTTCAGTGTGGTTAGTTCTTTATTCCTCTAATCTGACCACTGTTCTTTTTATTAGAGAGTTGTCACACTTCTTGCAACTGGGACACAAGTATTCTAAGCTTTTCCCTTTAGGCACCTTATCAGGTTTAGCACATGGAGGCCTCTCATTGCAGAGATGGAAATTTAGGGGGAATGTGCTTACAAAAATTTTCCTTACTGTCATTTTACAGAAGCACGGGGACTTGAATGTTCAGCCATCAGGCCTTCACAAAGTTTGAGCTCAGTTGATAAACTTCTCAGTTTTGCTAAAACACCAGATGATCCCCATCCACAAAAGATGACTGGATGACTGTCAGCCCTCCAGGTCACATCTCAGGGCACAAACTTTGCTTGACTTTGCTTTCTCTCACTTTGCCTGGTCTAGTCTTCTCTTCCATTTTCTCCTCCTCCTCTTCACTCATTTTCTGCTCCCCTCTGCACTCCCCTTCCTTCTTCTCTCCTCCTCTCCTCTTCACTTTTCTCTCCTCCTCCCTTCCTCTCTCCTCTCCTCCTTTGTTTCTCTTCTGTCCTCCTTTTCCTTTTTCTCCTCTGCTCTTCTTTTCCCTTCTTATCTCTTCTGTCTTTTCATTTTTCACACAGGGCCTTTTATTCTCTAAGCATATGAGAAAAGAGATGTTAGCGTGTGATATTTGTCTTTATTTTTTTTCCTATTGTGCTCTCTTGACACCCCTCTCTCTGTATATCTCAGTTACACTTTCTGCTGTTGTGAGACAAAACTCAGGATCAAGCAACTTAAACGGAAGAAAAGACATTTATTTCACTTGAGGTTTCAGAGGGGCGATACAGTCGATTACGTTAGAAAAATCACGACTGGTAAAAGCTGAAAGGTCTTAAGACATGGAAGCTCAGAGAGTAAACTATAAGGGAGTGCTAACTAACCTCTAGGCCCACCCACTGTGATGTGCCCCCCTCCTGGAAAATTCGACTATCTAAAGTATTTGACATTCTTAGATGTTAACTAAGAATCCAAAAACATAAGCCTGTGGACAACAACTCACGTTCAAACTATGGCACCTATTGTCTTCCCGGCTATACAAATAGTCCCCATTTTACTTCCATGTCTTGTCTTTTTAAATATATATTCTAGTTTTAAACTCAATGAGAGCTGTTTTGTATTATCATAGAAAACCATATGAATTTTTAATGTATAAAAATGCAAGCTTAGTGTTGTTCCTGGACTTTGATTCAAACATTAAATGTTCTATCCTGTTTTTGCCATTATTTTCAAGTGCTTTATTTCTCCTTCATATTCTTATGTCAACAAAAATTAGTATTCCGTGAAGTTGGAATCTATTTATACTTCATCAAAGATTTATTATCTTGTGCTTTATCATTCCTTTAGCTTCCTGTTCATAGGAGGAATCTGATTTTCTTCAGCACTTAATTTAAAGTTTTTCCAAACAATAATCTTTAAAATTTGAATTAAAACAAATTAGATTTTTTATTGCTTTGAACTTTGTTACTCATTTTTATTCCTGAAATAATATTTAAGCTTATTTTATTATTATTCATCTATGTGCTCATTTTCCTTACTGCTTGTTTTTTTCAGAAATAGTATTTCATTTATTCAATGCAAAAGAGAGAAACTAAGCTACTTTCATTCATTTCTGCTAAATCTCTCTAAACTACCCCCGTACATTTTCCAATACATCACATTGAGAAATCACTTTCATTTTTTTATTTATTTACTTATTTATTTTTCTGCTCATACAAATGTAATAGGAACCCCCTGTCCCTTCTCTCCCTCCACACCTCCCTGGACCTTCCTGTTCCCTCCCCCCTTTGCCCCTTCCTTTCTCCCCTCCCTCCCTTTCTCCCAGTGCCCCCTCTCCCATCTCTGAAGCATCCTTTAATGAGTATATCAAACTTTCCTCGGCTCCTCCTCTCTGATGAGGTGTAAGGACTCAGTGGCAATTCCTAGAACTCTTTCTTGTGTTCCCCTTAAGTATAGGAACACTATTGTGACTGTTAATCCCTTGCTTCTCAGGATCCTAGTACCTTTAGTCCATGCTAGAATTTGAGATGTCAATGATATGTTGGTCATTGCGCAGATCATGCAGAGTCCTATTATAATTGCTTCGGCCATAACTTGTGTGGAGTATCTTGCATATCATGACTCCTCCCATCCTTTTTGCTCTTACAATCTTACTGCTCCCTTTTCCGCAAATTTTCCTGAGCTTCAGGATGGGGAGAGATTAGACGGGCCTGAGAAAATCACTTTCATAACACAAATCAGATTCTTCACTTGTCACAAAGTTGGGTGGTTGAATTACAGAAATGAGCCAGATAAATGTGACTGACCCAGAACAGTGTTGACAATAGTAAAAATATTTCTAACTGTATCTTTTAATTGGAAAGTGATTACATTAGAGACCTGAGGTTACAAAGGACCACAGTTTAAATCAGAATTGTATTCTCCTTACAATATTTCAGGAGAACAGATGAGCGTTTTAAGTTACTTTTGATAGGGAAATGCTGGAGAAAAGTAGAAAAAGCTCTGGCCATTGTCAAAAAACACCGAGATTATTCTGGAAGCACATGGTGTGAAACAAGTTCATTCCCATCTCCACCCAACAGTCCAGAACAGGGACATTGCAGGAAACAAGTTAAGTCCACCATTCCAGTGTATTATGGTGACCAGACCACCTGAACAGAGAAAAACCTGATGGTCTGAAGACAAATTCACATTTCAGTTTTATTTTGTGGTTTCTGATATGAAGGGGTAAAGTTTGAAGGTGTTTTACAAGAACCTCAATATAGCCTCTCATATGTACTCACAACATGTTAGGTCACAAGCTGGGGTGAGTAATAAATGGTAACTGTTTAGGGGGCTCAGACAACTGAAAATATTCATAACTTGTTTCCACTGTATAACCTCCTGGCTCAGCACAAGTACTGAATTTCTATTCATTCAGCCTTCTAGAATGTTCAATACAGTTACTACTTTCTTTCTCTGGAACTTCAGTTTACAAACATCATTGATTTCTCAGAGTTGTTTTGAGTTTCTGTCTGCTGCTTCTTTATTGAAATACTTCAATTTTCAGTTGAACCACACTATAGTGATATCACATCTCCATATGCCTACTTGAATTTATCTGTGTTTTCATTAGCATGCTCTAAAAACATGTAATTTTATGAAACTCATTAATCATGCTTTAAGATATGATTATATGCAAAACATGTATCAAATCAATGTTATTCTATTTTCAAGGAGTCTTACATCAGCAACATAGCCCACCAACATAGCTGATTTTAATTTAACAAATATTTAAATGATATATAGATATTGGTGCTACCTTTTTTCTGGATTAGTATAATAGATGGAAACTGGTCAAAGAGATGGGTACATGTTAATTTTTCTACATGATGCAGTGTGTCATTTACTAGAAGCACACATTTTGTGGTATATGACACATGGCCACACTGTAGCTGAACTGCCATAACAACTCTATGTAAAAATCACCCAGTGAAGATGAAGTTGTTGTGACAAGCTTGAAGAAACTTCTTGGTGCTTGTGATCACTTGACTGTAGTTTCCATGAAGTAAGGAAGGGAGACCAATGCCATGATAATGGAACAAGAATGGCATCACATGTAGAGGACTAGGCTGTTGCTTCAAGGAATTTCAAGTTTATTTTCTGTAGTTTATTCAGGTGTAGAGGACTGAACTCTCTCATCAAGGAATTTTAAGACTCTTCTGTGTAGAAATCGTGGCAGAATTTAACATATGTCAGGGAGAGAAGATAGCATATGCAATGTCAGGATGCTGTGAAAAAAAATAGACACTTATGGACACGAAGTTTTATAGAAATAGCTACTGAGTTATTCAGGGAGTACATTCCTCACATGTGAGGCTTAACAAGTGAGTGGAAGTCAATTTAAATGGCTTTGCTTTGCATAAATTGTGAACCAGAAGCTATTTCTGAGATTAAAATGATCTTCATTTCCAGCCATTGCCTGGGGTGCATCAGGGTAAGGTCTTTCCTGAACATCCAATTTCAGTATGATTGTGATGCACTTCCTAGGTGTCCTTCCAGAAGGTGCCTCTGTGACTCCCTACTTTGCTTTTCACAAAGCAGAGAAAGTTTTGCTGACATGTTCAGACATAACCCCTGTGTACAGGACTCAGCAGTGCCAAAGGAAAGCCTCTACCAGACAAGCACTAGGGTTGACAAATTCAACCTGCAAAGTTTTCATTTCACTCGAGATGTGTTTACCAAGTACATTCAGCACAGTTTCAGAAAGGGTTCCACAGGAGGTCAGATCCCCATCACGATAAGGACCTCGTTGATATCTCCTTCACTGCCTATGTTCCTTCTCCAATGTACTTTTACTACCTGGGATTTGAAGGTTCTCAACTGAAGAAACTGACAATGGAAATGCCTCAGTTACATGTCTAAAGTGGAATTTGTGATTAGATCCATTGTGCACAGTCAAATGGTCACATGAATGTTGATGGAAATAAACAAATTGTTATTACCACTCAAATGGTTTGACTCCGGTGGATTAGATTGGCAAAGACTGAATGATCTATGTAAGGAACTGTCACTGCCATGAGAGAAGTAGTGGTTTTAAGAATGATGGAGCTGACTAATGTAATTTAGTCAGCCAAAAATCAATTCAGGAAAGACTTTATAAGCTGGAAAGCCAAAATACCAGTGGAAGCTACCTTCCTTGCTTGAAATTAAATGATACACTGACATGAAAGTTGTGCTCAAAACTCAGTTATTAAGATGATGTAATTATCAAAGAGATTAATTACAGAATAGGATTGGGTCTCCTGTGCTAAAGTCAGGTTTGTAATAAGGAAGGAATTAGCCCTTAAGACTTGGGAATACACATGTTTTGATATATGTGTTTAAAAACCAAAAGGTACTTGATTTCACCCAAATCCATCAGTGCAGAAATCATCCCATTCTAGGTGAATAGAAACAAATTATCCTTCCCTTGCATGGAAACTATACAGATACCTTCCCTGAGGTAGAGATTTTTGAAAAAAATCTTGAGATTTTTTTCTTCAAGTCTTCTTCTATCTGTTGATTGTCTGCTGCCTAATTAATGTTCTTTATTATGTAACTGTATAAACTGAGCAGAAAATGCAGTCTTTTCACAGAAGGTAGATGGTTTTCTCACATGTTACTATGAAATTGTTTTTAATTACTTGTTTCAAATCATGATTTATGTGCTAGGGAAGGAGCTTTAAAAGTGCTAGGGCCAGAATGGAAGGGTTAAATAAACAATTAAAAATATTCAATATATGTTGGTGGGAATTCAGGCTTATACAACCACTATGGAAATCAGTATGGCTATTTCTAAAAAAGTTAAAGATTGAAATCCCATATAACCCTGATGTACCATTACTGGGAATAATCCTCAATAATGCAGAAATTCACTACAGTGACACAAGAACAGCCTTGTTCATTGCAGCACTATTTACAATAGCAAAATCATGGAATCAACCCAAATGCCCAACAGTTGACAAATGGATATTGAAAATGTGGTACATTTGTACAATGGAATACTACTCAGCCATCAAAAAAGATGAATTAATGGCATTTGTTTGGAAATGGATGGAATTAGAAAAAATTATATTGAGTGAAGTATCCCAGACACGGAAAGTTAGATGCTCTATGTACTCTCTAATAAGTGGATTCTAGTTCTAAACCCACTTAATGATATATATATATATATATATATATATATATATATATATATATTCAAAGGTAAACCTCTATAATACCCACTGTAATCACAGAGGATTATAAACAGGAGGGAAAGGGAAGGAGGACCTCAAAAGAAAGGAGACAAGGAATCATGCTTCAATAGGCCATGATCATGTATTGCATATAACTGGCAAGACATCTGGTACCACACACTCTCACTTCCCTTCCTGGTCACTTGCGACTGAACAGATTTGATCTCACCAATCAGACAGAATATAGGGACTAGCAGATAATCAGTAACCATCCCACAAAGGGGACATTGACTCTCCCCATCCCCCACTGCTGTGTCCTACTCCTATTCTTCCATCTACATTTGAGTCTCCTCTTACATTAAGATCTTCATTTAAACAGTCTTTTATCTTTTTTTTTCTATAGTGAGAAGCATCCATATATCAGAACACTTCTTTTATTTTTTTTATTTCCACTCATACAAACTTAACAGGTACACCGGTCCCCACCCTCCCTCCAACCTCCCACCATCCTGTGCCCCCTCCCCTTTCTCCTCCCTTCCCATCCCCCAGTGCCTCCCTCTCCCATCCCTGGAGTATCTTTTAATATGCATGCCAGACTCTCCTCTGGGTCCTCCTCTCCAATGAGGTGCAAGGACCCAGGGGCATTTCCCAGAACACTTTCCTGTGTTCCCCTTAAGCATAGGAACACTACTGTGGCTGTCAATCCCTTGCCTCCAAGGATCTTAGTGCCTTTAGCAAACGTTAGACTTTGTGGGGTCAATAGTGTGCTGGACATTGCACAGGGCATGCAAAGTCCTATTATGATTACTTCGGCCCTAACTTGTATAGAGTATCTTGCATATCATTGCTCCTCTCATCCTTGTGCTCTTACAATCTTTTTTTTTTTTGCAGGTATTTCAAAAGATGCTTCTTTTATTTTTTTTTAATTTACTAATTAAAAAAAATAAATTTACAAACTTAATAGGTACACCAGTTCCCTCCCTCCCTCCTCCTCCACCCCAAACCCCCTGCTCCCCCTCCCCTCACCCCTCCCACCCCATCCCCCCGTGCCTCCCGCCCCAATTCCCAGAGTCCTTTCTTGTGCTTGCCTGACTCTCCTCTGGGCCCTCCTCTCCGATGACGTACAAGGATCCAGTGGCATTTCCCTGAACCACTTCCTATGTTCCCCTTAAGCATAGGAACACTACTGTGGCTGTCAATCCCTTGCCTCCAAGGATCTTGGTGCCTTTAGCAGATGCTAGACTTTGTGAGGTCAATAGTGTGTTGGACATTGCACCGGACATGCAATGTCCAATTATGATTGCTTCGGCCCTAACTTGTGTGGAGTATCTTGCATATCATTGCTCCTCCCATCCTTTTGCTCTTACAATCTTACTGCCCCCTTTTCCGCAAATTTCCCTGAGCTTCAGAATGGGGAAAGGTTAGGCTCTCCTAGTTCCAGATGGTTGATATAGAGTCAATGAAGTTCTGGATTATGGTTTGTTGATTTTCTTTTCCAGTTTTGCTGCTCCTGCAATGCCCTTCACTCCATCCTGATGGGTATTGGATGTCACCCCCTGGCCAGAGATTAAAAACCTGTTAAACTACAGTCTTGTTATGAGTATATTCAAAGGTAGATGTAATAAAGTAGGAAACCTCAGTGAGGGAGGGGTCAATCACCCATTTGCAAAATGGTCACTTTTTATCTGCCAGACTATATGCCCTCCCCTTCTGGTGAGATCATACCCCATCAGTTGTAAATGATCAGGAACGAAAGTCTGTGAACTTATCCAGATATCTCATTACTTACTTGCAGTCCTTGATGGTGGCCTATTTTCTCTGCTTTAACATGGTCCCCTCTCTCCTTGTTTCTGGTGTGGCTCTCCTATTCCATCCCTCCTGTTCATAATCCTTGCAATTACTGTAGGTATTACAGAGATTTATCCTTGAATGTCTTTAGGTGGGTTTGGTACTAGTAGTCACCTATTAGGGAGTACATATGGCGCTTAATTTTCTGGGTCTGGGATACATCACTCAATATAATTGTTTCTAATTCCATCCATTTCCTGGCAAATTCCATTAATTCATCATTTTTGATGGCTGAGTAGTACTCCATTGTATAAGATGTACCACTTTTTCCTTATCCACACATCAACTGTTGGACATTTGGGTTGATTCCATGACTTTGATATTGTAAACAGTGCTGCTATGAACATGGTCGTGCTTGTGCTATCAAGGTGAACTTTTGCTGTATGGGGGGTTATTACCAAAAGTGGAATAGCAGGGTCATATAGCATTTCAATTTTTAATTTCTTTAAGAATTTCCAGATGGCTCGCCAGAGTGGCTGTATGAGCCTGCATTCCCACCAGCAATGTAGGAGAGTTCCTTTCTCTCCACATCCTCTCCAGCAGTTGGTGTTGTTTGTATTGTGGATTTTTGCCATCCTGCCTGGGGTGAGATGACGTCTCAGGGAAGTTTTGATTTGCATTTCCCTGATGGCTAAGGATGTGGAGCATTTTTTAAGATATTTGTAAGACATTTTAATTTTAACCCTGGTAAAGTTTCTTTTAAGTTCCAGGGCCCATTTTTTAATTGGGCTATTTGGTGTTTGGTTTTCTAAGTTCTTTGTGCACTCTAGATAATAGAGCTCTATCAGATATGTTGTTAGTGAAGATTTTCTCCCATTCTGTGCGTGGCTTTTGTGCTCATGTTACAATCTCTTTATCTGAACAGAAGCTCTTTAATTTCACAAGATCCCATCTGTTGAGAGTTGGTTGCAGTGACTGTGCTATTGGATGTCTGTTTAGGAACTGATGGCCTAACCCAATGAACTCGAAGGAGTTCCCTACCCTTTCAACTATGGTTTTTATAGTCTCTGGCCTGATATCGAGGTCCTTGATCCATTTGGAATTAAGTCTTGTACATGGTGACAAGTATGGGTCCAGCTTTAATCTTCTGCATGTGGAGATCCAGTTTTGCCAGCACCATTTGTTGAAGATGCTGTTTTTCCCATTGGATTCTTTGGGGCCCTTTGTCAAAGATCAAATGGCTGTATTTTTGTGGGCTTATATCTGGGTCTTCAACCCTTATCCATTGATCTGTGTGTCTATTTTGGAGGCAGTACCAGGCTGTTTTTACAACTATGGATTTGTAGTATAGACTAAGGTTTGGTCTGGTGATACCTCCAGCAATGGTTTTTTTGCTCAGGATTGTCTTTGCTATCCTGGGTCTTCTGTGCCTCCATATGAATTTTGAGGTTGTTTGGTCAACCTCTTCAAAAAGAATTGTTTTGGGATTTTGATTGGTATAGCATTGAATTTGTATATTGCCTTTGGTAGGATGGTCATTTTGATTATTTTGATTCTGCCAATCCAGGAACATGGGAGGTCTTTCCATCTTCTGGTGTCTTCTGCAATTTCTTTCTTTAAGGTTTTAAAGTTTTCATCGTAAAGGTCTCTTACTTCCTTGGTTAGGTTTATCCCAAGGTGTTTCATTTTTTTAGAGGCTATAGTAAATGGGATTGTTTCTCTCAGGACTTTTTCACTTTTTTCATTCTGGGCATATAGGAAGGCCTCTGATTTTTGCACATTTATTTTGTATCCTGCCACCCTGCTGAACTTCTTCTGTATTAGTTCCAGGAGCTTCCTGGTGGAGTTTTTGGGTTCACTCAGGTATAGGATCATGTCATCTGCAAATAGGGATAGCTTGACTTCTTCCTTGCCGATTTGAATCCCTTTTATGTCCCTTTCTTGTCTTATGGCTTCAGGTAAGACTTCAAGTAAAACATTGAATGGAAGTAGTGAGAGTGGAGAGCCTTGTCTAGTTCCTGATTGAAGCGGGAATGCTTCAAGTTTTTCCCCATTGAATATAATCCTTGCTGAAGGCTTGTTGTATACAGCTTTGATTATATGGCAAAGGTTCCTTCCATTCCAAATGTCTCTAAGGTTTTGATCATAAAAGGCTGTTGGATCTTGTCAAAAGTTTTTTCTGCATCTATCGAGAGTATCATGTAATCTTGGATTTTGGACTGGTTTATATGGTGAATTACATTTATTGATTTGCATATGTTGAACCAACCTTGTGTGCCTGGGATAAACCCTACTTGATCCCCGTGAATGATCTTTTTGATATGTTTTTGAATCCGATTTGCTAAAACTTTGTTGAGAATCTTTGCATCTGTGTTCATCAGAGAGATTGGCCTACAGTTTTCTTTTTTTAGTATATCTTTATTAGGTTTTGGGATTAAGACGATATTAGCTTCATAGAAGGAATTAGGTAGTGTTCCTTCCTTTGCTATTTGATGGAACAGTTTAAGGAGTATTGGTGTTTTTAGCTCCTTAAATGTCTGGTAGAACTCTGCGCTGAATCTGTCTGGTCCAGGACATTTTTTGGTGGGAAGATTTGAGATTACTTCCTCAATTTCCTCATATGTTATAGGATTGTTTAAATAATTCACAACTTCCTGATTCAATTTAGGTAAGTTGTGTTTACTTAGGAATTTATCCATCTCTTTTGTGTTGTCATTTTCACAGAGTATAAGTTTTTGAAGTATGACATTATAATTCTCTGGATTTTTTGGGTATCAGTAGTGATAACTCCATTTTCATTTCTAATTTGTTAATTTGGGTTTTCTCTCTCTTGCTTTTGGTTAATTTAGCTAGGGGTGTATCAATCTTATTGATTTTTTTTAAAGAACCAGATTTTTGACTGGCTGATTTTCTGTATCACTTTTCGAATTTCAACGTTGGATATTCTCCCCTTATTTTGCTTATCTCTTCACTTCTGCTGTTTTTGGGATCTCATTCCTCTTGTTTCTCTAAAGGTTTTAGCTGCATTGTTAAGTTATTTATTTCTGATGTTTCCATTTTTTGATGTAGGCATTAAGAGCTATAAACATACCTTTTAGGACAGCTTTCATTGTGTCCCAGAGATTTTGGTCTGTTGTATTTTCATTGTCATTCACTTTCAGGAAATCCTGAACCTCCTTTTTAATTTCTTCCTGAATGCAGTTCTCATTCAGCATCATAGTGTTAAGTTTCCAGGAGTTAGTGTATTTTTTGTTGTTTGTTGTGTTGTAGATGTCCAGCTTTAGGCCGTGGTGGTCTGATAGGGCACAGGTTAGAATTTCAACTTTCCTGTATATGTGAAGATTCGTTTTGTGGCCCAATATGTGATCTATTTTGGAGAAAGTTCCGTGTGCTGCTGAGAAAAATGTGGATTCTTTGGTGAGTGGATAAAAAGTTTGATAGAGTTCTGTAAGGTCCATTTCTTTCAGGGTTTGATTAAGTTCCAAAGTGTCTCTGTTAAGCTTTTAACCTGTTGCTCTATCCCATGTTGAGAGGGTGGTGTGAAATCCCCAAGAATTATTGTTTGGGGGTTCATTTCTCACTTAAATGCTGCAGGGTTTTCTTAATGAATGTTGAGGGGCCCGTATTGGGTACATATATGTTCAGTATTGTGAAGTCTTCCTGGTGAATTGTACCTGTGACTAAAATGTAGTATCCATCTGTGTCACTTTTGATTTTTTTGGTTTGAAGTCCACTTTGTTCAACAGCATAATTGCTACCCCTGCCTGTTTTCTGCTTCCTTTAGCTTGCAAGACTTTGGAGCAGCCTTTCATTCTTAGGATATGCCTATCTTTTGTGGTGAGATGAGTTTCCTGAAGGCAGCAGATTATTGGGTTGTGGTTTTTAATCCAAGTTTGTAATCTGTGTCTCTTGATTGCTGAGTTAATACCATTGACATTTAATGTTATAATGGAGAAATTATTTTTAATTCTGGACATTTTTTATGTTTAGTGGATTTTGTAAGTGTGTTGTTTGGCATTCATGTTTTGGTGGTATTATACTTCCCTTCTGTCCTCCTGGATACGCTTGTTTTTTTTTTGTTTTGTTTTGTTTTTTGTCAAGTTTGGGTATCATTTCTAGCATTTTTTGAAGGCCTGGTTTGGTAGACATGTATCCCTTCAAGTTGTCTTTGTGCCGGAAAACTTTTCTTTCTCCCTCATCATGACAGATAGTTTTGCTGGGTATATTAGTCTGTGTTGGCATTTTTGCTCATTTAATACTTGAAGTACATCTCTCCAAGCTCTTCTTGCTTTTACTGTTTCCATTGTGTAGTCATTTGTTTTTTTAATAGGTTTACCTTTAAAAGTGAGTTGCTTTTTTTCTCTTGAAGCTCTCAGCACATTTTCTTTGTCTTGAATGTGGATTGTTTTGACTATTATTTGTCATGGCAATTTTCTATTTTGGTCATATCTGTTTGGGGTGTGAAATGCCTCTTGTATTTAGATGGGCCTCTCATTCTTTAGTTGAGGGAAGTTTTCATTTATGATAAAATTATGATAAAGTTTTCATTTATGATAAAATTATGATAAAATTTCCTCAGGTGTGGTATTTTGGGATTCTTGCTCTGGTATTCCATGAATGCGCATGTTAGGCTTCTTCAGGGTGTCCCATATCTCTTTAATGTTCCTCTCCAGTATCTTTTTGGCTTTAACAATCTCTTCCATTGAGCTGGTTAATTCTCCCACTTTGTCTTCTAGATCTGAAATTCTATTTTCTGCTTCATTAGTTCTGCTGATAAGACTCTCTGTTGAGTTTTGGGTTGAAGATAACTTCTCTTTTTGTTCAATTTTAAACTCTGCCTGAGACTGTTTTAACTGGTCTATGCCTATTTTTGTTTCTTGAACTGTTTTTCTCAACTCCTCCAAGTGCCTGTTGTGTTCCTGTTCAAAGTGGTTGATTCGGTTGTTTAATTCTTCTTGTGTTGCAGTCCACCTGCATGGTTGCTGATAAATGACCAGAACACAGCTTAAGGGAACAAGGAGTTTACTTTCTTACGACAGTCCGGTTACAGTTCATAGTCCAGCTTGACAGGAGAGCACACACCAGGGCTGAGGGAATTGGCCACCATAACGGCTGAGAGATGGACAATCCTTACTTGCCAGACCAGCATGTCTGGCCAAGTGAACAGAAGGATGCCAACTCTCTCAACCAGCTCTCTGTGATTTATCCAGGGCCTAATCCCACCCACCATGGGCTGGGTCTTCCCCAACAGCCAGACAAGCTCCTTCAGGTTTGCTCTGGGCTTAACTCAACCATCAACTCTCTACAACTGTGCCCAGAGCTCAAACCCTCAAGAGTCAAGTTGACACCTGTGCTTAACTATGAAATTCCACCCCTTGTCAACTTGACACAAAAACAATAGCACTTTTAAACTGTAACCTTTCCTTGTCCCCACAGATGTTAAAATATAAATACATTCCATGGACAAATTTAAAATGTTCTTTCATTAAAACTTCAGTTCTAATATTTTAAAAGTTCAAAGTTTCTTAACCTTAAATTAAATACTTTAAAACAGATAAAACATTAAAACAGAAGGATCTTAATAAGAAAACATTAAAAAGAACAAAGTCCAGCAAATCACCGCATCCTGTAATTCAATGTCCATCTTCTGCTGCTCATTATGTAATCAAGGTGGCTCAAAGATTCGAGGCATTCTCAGTCCCTGTTTGCAGCTCAAAGTTGTAAGAGCAGAGTTCCTCTGAACCAGGCTGAATCTCTACTCGCAGTTGTCCTCAGCAGCAGTCCCACAGTTCTGGCATCACAAATACAACTCTAGGTTCTCCTCTGCAGCTTTAAGCTTCACCATCTCTTGCAGGACTCTATGCCTGCCACTTGGTGCCAAGCTTTTGCTGCTGTCCATGAACCCTTCAGTAGTATACGAAAACCAATATCACCTGAGGGACGCTGCCTGATTCCGAAGCGAGGTTGAAATGCAGCTTAGTCCACTGGAGCTACCGCTACACCAACTTCAACATGCTGACGCTGGAAAAGCCTCTCTTCTAGGCAGCCAAACTTGCAAAGGGCAAGAAACAGCTTGAACTTGGGCTTTCGCCCCCTGAAGGAATCTGAGCTTCCAAACCATGAACTTGCCATACAGTGGTTTCCACGTCCTCCACCGTCTCAATGCAAGTCACTAGGTTTTCCTTCACTGATACTCATTTGTCCAACAGCAGCAGATATTCTGCTGCCTGCCCTTTGTACATCCAAACCTCCAAGGTTGCCAACACAGCTCTCCTCTGTCAAGCAAACCAGTCCATCGTCCTTATATACAGTTTTACCAAAGTCCTTGTTTCCCTCATCACAAATTGGGCCCAAACAATGTATCTCAGCAATTGGCCCACTAAACGCTGAAGAACGGTATTTGTAAATCCACAAAGTGAAAATTTTCAAGAATTTCCAACTTTGTCCAGCAGAACCGTTCAAAAGCCACAAAATCCACATAGTCAGATTTATCAGCAACACCCCACTTCTGGTACCAAATTCTGTTGCAGTCCACCTGCATGGTTGCTGATAAATGACCAGAACACAGCTTAAGGGAACAAGGAGTTTACTTTCTTACGACAGTGCGGTTACAGTTCATAGTCCAGCTTGACAGGAGAGCACACACCAACACCAGGGCCGAGGGAACTGGCCACCATAACGGCTGAGAGATGGACAATCCTTACTTGCCAGACCAGCATGTCTGGCCAAGTGAACAGAAGGATGCCAACTCTCTCAACCAGCTCTCTGTGATTTATCCAGGGCCTAATCCCACCCATCATGGGCTGGGTCTTCCCCAGCAGCCAGACAATCTCCTTCAGGTTTGCTCTGGGCTTAACTCAACCATCAACTCTCTACACCTGTGCCCAGAGCTCAAACCCTCAAGAGTCAAGTTGACACCTGTGCTTAACTATGACATCTTGGATTTCCTCTTTCATAGTATTAATCATGGTAATGATAATATTATGAAAGTCGTTATCTTGGGTCTGGCTTTCTCAACTATTTTCTGTGATTTCGTTCTGGTTGGAATCCATCATTATGGGATTAATTCTTTCGTTGGGAGATTGGTCTTCTTGGGTTTTGTTACTCATGGATCTGCACTTTGACTTGGGCATTGTTGTGTTTCTTAGGACCTTTCATTTTCTGTGTGTTTTTGACTGAACTGATTTAGTTGGTGTTAGTACACTTGGGCAGTTATTATTAGTGCTTGCCTTGGATTGGGTATGTTTGTCTTTTGTTATTGTTATTTCCTAGATGAGGCTATTAGGCTGTTAGTACATCAGTTAAGTCAGGGTAAGTAAACAGGGGGTGAATATTAGTATGGTAGTGCCCTTTTAAGATTTCGTATCTTGGTGATATGTGAGAGTGTATATGTTTTTGGGGTGGTTTTATGGAAAAGTTGATCTACAGCGATTAATACTAGAAAGGAACAGTAAGGTAAAAAAAAAAGGAGGTTTACTTATCTTTGGGCTGGATGTGAAGAATCTCTCCCATGTGATAGGATGATTGTAGAGGGCTTCGGCTGTATGGCCTTTGTTCCTTAGAATTTTGCTTGAGTTTCCTTTGGATTCTATTGATTTCTGAGTAGCAAGCGTGTATTCCGTAGACCATATGCTTGGGTCCCCGGGGGGCTGGAGAGGCAGAGGGGCTGATGTTGATGGCAGAATTCTTCATCTGGGACCTGGGACTTGGCTTAGTGGCCCATCCAAGCTCCAAGGATGGAGGAATGTGAGCAAGTCCTGTCTGGTTGGGCAGACAGGCGGGCAGGAGGAAGCAAGGAGCTGGGGCCCGGGACATGGCCCAGGCAAACTGGAAGGCAGCCTGGGTGCTGCTGGGACCCGGGGCCACCTGGGGGGGCTGGGTGAACTCACCTGGGATGGAGGACTGGGGACAGTGGTGGGGCAGAGAGGTAGGCAGGAGGAAGCAAGGGGTCTTTTATCTTTGGTTAGGAGGTGACCTTTGATACCAATCTGGATGCAGCCAAAAGCAGTGTTGGAAAAGTGAAACTGAAAACAGCAAACCATATAATTTAGAACACCAAAAACCCTACGTTAATGACCTGGAACCAGACCAGCCAAATCTCTCCCCATCCTAAAGCTCAGGGAACCTTGCAGAAGAGGGGGCAGCAAGACTGTAAGAGCCTATAAAAATGGGGAGGACCAACAATATGAAAGATACTCCACACAAGTTAGGGCTGCAGCAACCAGGATTGGACTTTGCCTGACTGCACAATGGCTGACATGTCAACAAACCCCCAAAGTCTAGTATGGATCACAGGGGAGAAGCCTCCAGGCAGTAGGATACATAGAAGCAAGGGATATAATAGTCATAATAGAGTTCCCATACTGACAAGGAACCCAAGAAGTCTGGGCTATGCCACTGAGTCCTGAACTCTCACTAGAGTGGAGGACTCAAAGGGCGGTTTGGCAGTCACATAAATGGATGCTCCAGGGGATGGGAGAAAGGAAGGCACAGGGAGAGGACGAGGAAGGGAGAGGAGTTAAAGGCAAGGGAAATGAGGGAGTGCAATGGGGGATGGCTAGGGAGGAGAGAGGGGAGGAATAGGACAGGGGTACCTTCTGAACTTGTATGATTATAAAAAAAAATAAAATGTGAGAGAAAAAATTTTCAATGTAAAAACATATCCCAGAGGGGGAAAAGAAAATATTCAAAGAAAGAATACATTTACAACTCTTTTTACCATAATGGTAATGAGGACTCTCATAGTTGGTCTTAGCCCTCTCTAGAATGTCTTCTAGAACTTGGAAATGGAAGAAAATTTACGTAAATAAATGAAGTGCAACTGTAAAAATTATTTTACAAAATTTTTTTGGAAACAACCAAAAGTATAAAGTGATAGATGAGTTAAATTTGATTTAACTTGTAAGACTAGAAAAGCAGTAGTCAGCCCTACATCTACAGAGCTTGCTCAGACAACACAGTTTTCATCAAGGCAGGAGTGCATTTGTGAAAGGCCTATTTTCTTTATTGAGAATACCGCTGCTTGTCTGCCCCCTCTTAAACAAAATGAAGTGTTAAAGAATCAGAAAGTCAGTCACCTCAGTTTCAAAGAAGGAGATTTGATATCAGCATAAGAGAAAGCAGGTGATGGCATTAAATCTTTGTGGGAAACCTAGATTTAATTCAAGTGTGCTGTGACATCAAAGGTATTTAGAATATTAAGAATGTGTCAGTCATCAGTGAACCACCATGGTCATAATTGTGACATGGGCGCGCTAAAAGAATATAGCTAGAAAAGTAACATACTGGTAAGCAGAAAGCTGATGTTAAGGATTCCATGAAAAACAGTGTTTACCCTCCTGTTTCATCGAAGACAATCCTCAGACTCAGAGGCCACCAATCAAAAAGTATGTTAGATATAGGTGCAAGTCTGATACTAGAGCATTCAATATTTAGGTATACCTGGGAAGAGCTATTTAATTAATGCAAGTCCTAAGCAAGGAAGTCTATTATACATTATCTAATTGATGTGAAAGGGACCCATTACACAGGGAGTAAGACCATTGCCTTAGCATGTGGATAAGATGGGGAGAACTGGTTCAGTATTTTGGTAGAAAGACAAGTTAGAAAGTATTCCTATCTCTGTGCCTGGCCAGGGAGGACCCCCACTGGGCCCCACCCCACCATCCCAGCTGACCAGGTTAAATGTGCCCTCCCGCCGCCACATCCTCCCTCTCCCCACCGCTGCCCAGGAGGCGCACAGTCCAGCTGGACTCACGGAGACCTAGGTAAGCTCCGCCCCCTCCCAACCCCAAAACCCCAGGCCAAATAATTCAGTTTAGTGAAAAACGCACAGAAATTGAAAGAAGGTCTTAAGAGTTAAAATGACAATGCCCAAGTCAAAGTGCAAATCCAAATAAACAAATCTCCCATGGAAGGAATTAATCCCATAATGATAGACTCAAACCAGAATAAACCCACTGAAAATGGCCAAGAAAGCCCTACCCAGGATAACGACTGTCAAAACATGATCATTCCCATGTTCAATACTATGAAAGAGGAAATCCGGGAGGAATTAAATAACCGCATCAAGCACTTTGAAGAGGAACACAACAAACACTTGGAGGAGTTGAGAAAAACAGTTCAAGAAACAAGAACAGGCATAGAGCAATTAAAACAGACACAAGCAGAGTTTAAAACTGAACTAAAACACAAGTTATCTTCAATCCAGAGCTCAACAGAGTCTTATCAGCAGAACTAATGAAGCAAAAACAGAATTTCAGACCTTGAAGACAAAGTGGGAGAATTAACCAGCTCAATGGAAGAGGTTGTTAAAAGATACTCAAGATACTCAAGAGAAATATTCAAGAGATATGGGACACCCTGAAGAAGCCTAACATGTGTATTCATGGAATACCAGAGCAAGAATCTCAAAACAACACACCTGAGGAAATTTTACAAACGATCATCAAGGAAACTTTCCTCATCTAAAAAAAGAGAGGCCCATCCATATACAAGAGGCATTCCAAACCCCAAACAGATATGACCAAAATACAAACTCGCCACGCAAATAGTAGTTAAAACACTCCACATTCAAGATAAAGAAATCGTGCTGAGAGCTTCAAGGGAAAAAAAACAAAAAGTCACTTTTAAAGGTAAACCTATTAAAATAACAAATAACTTCTCAGTTAAAACAGTAAAAGCAAAAAGAGCTTGGAGAGACATACTTCAAGTATTGAGTGAGCAAAAATGTCAACCCAGGCTGATATACCCCACAAAACTATCCATCATAATTGAGGGAGAAAGAAAAACTTTCCAGCACAAAGACAACTTGAAGGGATACATGTCCACCAAACCAGGCCTTCAAATAATGCTAGAAATGATACTCAAGCTTAAAGAAAAAAAAAAAAGGCATATCCAGGAGAACAGAAGGAAAGTATAACACCACTAAAAGCAAAACAATATACTTACAAAAGCCACTAAACATAATAAATGCCTGTAGTTAAAAATAGTTTCTCCATTATAACACTAAATGTTAATGGAATTAACTCACCAATCAAGAGACATAGATTACAAATTTGGATTAAAAATCACAATACATCAATCTGTTGCCTGTAGGAAATCCATATAACCATAAAAGAGAGGCACATCCTAAAAATAAAAGGCTGGTCATTAATTCCACAAGCTAACTGAAGCAGAACGGAAGCAGGGGTAGCCATTATGCTATCGAACAAAGTGGACTTCAAACCAAAAAAAATCATAAGAGACACAGATGGATACTACATTTTAGTCACAGGTACAATACACCAGGAAGACTTCACAATACTGAACATGTATGCACCAATACAGCCCCCCACCACATTCATTAAGCAAACATTACAACATCTAAAGCGAGAAATCAATCCCAAAATGATAATTCTTGGGGATTTCAATACCGCCCTCTCAACATGGGATAGAGCAACAGGTAAAAAACTTAAGAGACACACTTTGGAACTTAATCAAACCTTTACTGAAATGGACCTTACAGATCTCTATCGTACTTTTCATCCACACACCAAGAATACACATTTTTCTTAGCAGCACACAGAACTTACTCCAAAATACATTCATATTGCACCACAAAACGGATCTCCACATATACAGGAAAGTTGAAATTCTAGGCTGTACCTTATCAGACCACCACGCCCTAAAGCTTGACATCCACAACACAACAAGCAACATAATATACACTAACTCCTGGAAATTTAACACTATGATGCTGAATGAGAATTTGATTCAGTAATTAATAACAAAGGAAATTCAAGATTTCCTGAAAGTGAATAATAATGAAAATACAGCTTACCAAAATCTCTAGGACACAATGAAAGCTGTCCTAAGAGGCAAGTTCATAGCTCTTAATGCCTATATCAAAAAAATGGAAACATCAGAAATAAATAATTTAACAATGCAGCTAAAACCTTTACAGACACTAGAGCAATCTGATCCCAAAAGCAGTAGAAGGAAGGAGATTAGCAAAATAAGGGGAGAAATATCTGAAATCGAGATTAGGAAAATGATACAGAAAATCAACCAGTCAAAAATCTGGTTCTTTGAAAAAATCAATAAGATTGATACACCCCTAGCTAAATTAACCAAAAGCAAGAGAGAGAAAGCCCAAATTATCAAAATTATAAATGAAAATGGAGTTATCACTACTGATACCCAAGAAATCCAGAAAATTATAACATCATATTTCAAAAACTTATACTCTGTGAAATTTGACAACACAAAAGAGATGGATGAATTCCTAAGTAAACACGACTTACCTAAATTGAATCAGGAAGTTGTGAATTATTTAAACAGTCCTATCACATATGAGGAAATCGAGGAAGTAATCTCAAATCTTCCCACCAAAAATGTCCTGGACCAGATGGATTCAGCACAGAGTTCTACCAGACATTTAAGGAGCTAATAACACCAATACTCCTTAAACTGTTCCATCAAATAGCAAAGGAAGGAACACTACCTAATTCCTTCTATGAAGCTAATATCGTCTTAATCCCAAAACCTAATAAAGATACACTTAAAAAAGAAAACTGTAGGCCAATCTCTCTGATGAACACAGATGCAAAGATTCTCAACAAAGTTTTAGCAAATCGGATTTAAAAACATATCAAAAAGATCATTCATGGGGATCAAGTAGGCTTTATCTAGGGCACACAAAGTTGGTTAAACATATGCATATCAATAAATGTAATTTATCATATAAACCAGTCCAAAGTTCAAGATCACATGATACTCTCCATAGATGGAGAAAAAGATTTTGACAAGATCCAACAGCCTTTTATGATCAAAACCCTAGAGACATTTGGAATGGAAGGGACCTTTGTCAATATAATAAAAGCTGTGTACAAGCCAACAACAACGATTATACTCAATGGGGAAAAACTCGAAGCATTCCCACTTTAATCAGGAACTAGACAAGGCTCTCCACTCTCACCACTTCTTTTCAATATTTTTTGACATTTTAGCTGAAGCCATAAGACAAGAAAGGGACATAAAAGGATTCAAATCGGCAAGGAAGAAGTCAAGCTATCCCTATTTGCAGATGACATGATCCTATACCTGAGTGATCCCAAAAACTCCACCAGGAAGCTCCTGGAACTAATACAGAAGTTCAACAGGGTGGCAGGATACAAAATAAATGTACAAAATCAGTGGTCTTCCTGTATGCACAGAATGAAAGAAGTGGAAAAGCCCTGAGAGAAGCAATCCCATTTACTATAGACCCTAATAAAATGAAATACCTTGGGATAAACCTAACCAAGGAAGTAAGAGACCTCTATAATGAAAACTTTAAAACCCTAAAGAAAGAGATTGCAGAAGACACCAGAAGGTGGAAAGACCTCCCGTGATCCTGGATTAGCAGAATCAACATCATAAAAATGACCATCCTACCAAAGGCAATATACAAATTCAATGCTATACCAATTAAAATCCCAAAGCAATTCTTTAAAGAAGTTGACCAAACAATCTCAATATTTATATGGAGGCACAAAAGACCCAGGATAGCAAAAACAATCCTGAGTAACAAAAACACTACTGGAGGTATCACCATGCCAAACCTTAGTCTATGCTACAAATCCATAGTTGTAAAAACAGCCTGGTACTGCCTCCAAAATTGACACACGGATCAATGGATAAGGGTTGAAGACCCAGATATAAGCCCACACAACTACAGCCATTTGATCTTTGACAAAGGGGGCCAAAAAATCCAATGGAAAAAGAACAGTATCTTCAACAAATGGCAAAACTGGATATCCACATGCAGAAGATTAATATTGGACCCTTACTTGTCACCATGTACAAAAATTAACACAAAATGTATCAAGGACCTTGATATCAGGCCAGAGACTATAAAAACCATAGCTGAAAGGGTAGAGAACTCCCTCGAGCTGATTGGACTAGGCCAACAGTTCCTGAACAGACATCCAATGGCACAGTCACTGCAACCAACTCTCAGCAGATGTGATCTTGTGAAATTAAAGAGCTTCTGTTCAGATAAAGAAATTGTAATTTGAGCACACAGGCAACCCACAGAATGGGAGATAATCTTCACAAACCACATATCTGATAGAGCTCTATTATCCAGAGTACACAAAGAACTTAGAAAACTAAACACCAGGGAAACAAATGGCCCTATTAAAAAATGGGCCTTGGAACTTAAAAGAAACTTTACCAAGGACGAAATTAAAATGTCTAACAAATATCTTAAAAAATGCTCCACTTCCTTAGCCATCAGGGAAATGCAAATCAAAACTTCCCTGAGATATCATCTCACCCTGGTCAGGATGGCAAAAATTCACAATACAAACAATACTAAATGCTGGAGAGGATGTGGAGAGAGGGGAATTCTCCTACATTGCTGGTGGGAATGCAGGCTCATACATCCACTTTTGCGAGCCGTCTGGGATTCTTAAAGAAGTGAAAGATTGAAATGCCATATGACCCTGCTATACCACTTTTGGGAATAGCCCCCCATACAGCAAAAATTCACCTCGATAGCACAAGCATGACCATGTTTATAGCAACACTGTTTACAGTAGCAAAGTCATGGAATCAGCCCAAATGTCCAAAAGTTGACGAATGGATAAGGAAAATGTGGTACATTTATACAATGGAATACTACTCAGCCATCAAAATGATGAATTAATGCAATTTGACAGGAAATGGATGGAATTAGAAACAATTATATTGAGTGAAGTATCCCAGACACAGAAAATTAAGTGCCGTATGTATTCTCTAATAGGTGGATCCTAGTACCAATCTCACTTAGAGACACTCAAAGACAAATCTCTATAATACCTATAGTAATTGTAAAGATTATAAACGGGAGGGATGGGGAAGGAGGCCTCAACCAGAAACAGAGGGGACGATGTTTCAGCGAGAAAATAGGCCACCATCAAGGACTGCAAGTAAGTAATGAGACATCTGATTAAGTTCACAGACTTTCTTTCCTGATCATTTCCAACTGATGGGGTACGATCTTACTAGAAGGGGAGGGCATATAGGCTGCCAGATAGAAGGTAACCATTTTGCAAATGGGTGATTGACCCCTCTCTCACCATGGTCTCCTATTTTTATTCCTACTACCTTTGAATATACTCGTACAAGACTCTAATTTAACAGGTTTTTATCTCTGGCTGGGGGTGACATCCAATACCCATCAGGATGGAACCAAGGGCATTGCAGGAACAGCAAAACTGAAAAAAAATCAACAAACAATAATTCAGAAAATCAGAGACTCTATATCAACCACCTTGAATCAGGCCTGCCTAATCTCTCCCCATCCTGAAGCTCAGGGAAATTTGTGGAATAGGGGTGGTAAGATTGTAAGAGCACAAGGATGGGAGGAGTCATGATATGCAAGATACTCCACACAAGTTAGGGCTGAAGCAATTAGAACAGGAGTCTGCATGATCTGCACAATGACCAACATATCATTGACCCCTCAAATTCCAGCATGGACTAAAGGCACTAGGATCCTTAGAAGCAATGGATTTACAGTCACAATAATGTTCCTATACTTAAGGGGAACACAAGAAAGAGTTCTAGGAATTGCCACTGAGTCCTTACACCTCATCAGAGAGTAGGACCCAGAGGAAGTTTGATATACTCATTAAAGGATGCTTCAGAGATGGAGGGAAGGGGCACTGGGAGAAAAGGAGGGAGGGGGAAAAGGAAGGGACAAAGAGGGGAAGGGAACAAGGTGGTCCAGGGAGGTGTGGAGGGAGGGAGGGGACAGGGGGTTCCTGTTATGTTTTTATGAGCAGAAAAATAAAAACAAAAAAAGAGGAAAAAAAGTGTTCCTATCTCTTAGTTCATCTCTCAGTTCATGTGACATGACCAGTTCCCTTAGCTCCAGATCCTGATATGAACATTTCTATCTCGGTGATAAACTGTAACCAGCAAATGCAAGCTGTGGTAAACTCCTTGCTCCCCAAGGTTGCTTAGGTTTTATACTAGTTCAGCAGCGAGAAGATGAAAATAAACATTTGGAACCACAAGAGTGAAGTGAAACTAGCATGGAGAGGAAGCAAAGTCTCTTGGAGAAAGTGTTTGTAATTGCATGAGATACCTAGAAAACAACTTTCCAGTTACTCAATAAAACCAGCAGCCATGTGTAAGAGTAGCAGCTCACAGTTATTTCCAGTGTTTGTTCAGAATCTGAATTGAGGCTGGACCTGAAACGCATTATGTCCTTCTCATGGAGTCAGGTATGGTGGAGGCCAGCAAATGAGTAGAATTATGGACAAATATCTCTTTACGAGTATTTGAGAGTGTGAACCTATTCTTTGGTCACTTCTTTAATTTCAGTTGCATAATTGGGTTACTATAAATCACGTGTGTCAGAAACCTCATTACTGTTGTGATCATGGAAAAAGTAACTTAATGGTATGTGAGCAGAGTTAAATGAAAACTGAATGTTTCCTATCATAATGTCAAGAAAGTAAGTCAGCAGCAATGCTGCATCCCAGGAAGAATAGCAGAGATTTGGCTGATCACCGTAGACATGCACTAGATGAGGGTGATGATGCCCATTCAACTCACAGTAGTGCCTGTTGAGTCAGATGTACCATGTCAGGAAGAAGGACAGATTGAACTGATAGTAATTGTCACAACTGTGGGTCCTCATTGGAATAGGTCAAGGAAGCCTCTGATGATTCATGTTTAGCAATAAATGTGAAGAATATATAGTTTTCAATCTCTTTCAGTAAGGGAAAAAGTATTACCTGAGAGAGATATCACATATTCATTGTTAGTTCCCAACATATATTAATTTTCCCATTTCTCATCACATTAGGCTTTATTAGAGACTCTGGCTATCTTGATATTTACATAATATTGTGCTAATACACTGTGTGGATCCATCACGCTAATTACCATGATAAAAAGAAAGATGAAAGTAGTTTTGCAATCTGTCTGTAATTTAAAAAATTGCAAAGCAATATGACTTCAAAAAGTAATGGCATTTCTTTTTTCTGTATCTAACCCTTTTATCTAACCTTATACGTTTTGAATACACTTTGAGAGGCTAAATTATCTTCTAACTTTTTAAAATGTTAATTTTAAACCTAATATTTAAAACATACCAAGGTCTCTAACAATTTGTAGTTTTCTCCAGTATATTAAATGCATGTGTTGTGTTTGTATTTTATTTTGTGTAATGGTTATTCTTAATTATTGCTGTAAGAGAGCACCAAAAGTCAGCAACTTAAGGGAGAAAGGGAAAATTTATTCAGTTTATGGTTTCAGAGGGGAGAAATAGTCTTTCATGGTGGAGGCGGCATGGCTGGCTATCCAAAACTGGAAGAGGCTGAGAACTCCAAGAACGCTTGCTTGCAAAGGCCCACTTCTCTTAGGGTAGGGTGGGACTAATCTACCTCAAGGCCCACCCTTGTGACTACTTTCCTACAGCAAAGCTCCACCTCTCAAGGTGCCATGACCTTGCCAAACACATGAGACTGTTTGGGGCACATTTCAAACCATGACATTTTGTTTATCTATTTTATCTGGTACTAGTCTTAATTCATAAAATATATTTAACTGTATGTCCATGTTTTAATTTCTATACCCTTTGATATTATTTCCTGTTTACATGTCTAGATGATGTTTATTTATTCATGAAAGTGTTTCAAAATGATCATGAAAGGTTTAGCAGTGAAATTATAATAACTAGGATTCATTGGGGAATTAAATGATTAAAGTTTTATCCATAAGTGTTTGTACATACGTATTCAACCAATGGTTATTATTTTATATGATCTATGCATAATTCTATTGGAATTACAAGTAAGCATTATATAGATCACTTTTGTAAGAATTTGCCTTAATTAGTAACATATTTTATAAGGAATATCAATGCATAAGGCAAATCAGAAAATAGACCATAGGAAAAATATATTGTACATTTATGTACAACATACAATGACAGCATACTGATATTTTGAACATCTTCCAGTGATAGTTTTGGGGAATTTGGATCTTAGCTTAGAGTTCATTTATTCATCATTCTAACACTTTCCTAATCCTCTATATAAAGTTATTAATCTTAAAAGCTATGACAGATCTTCATTCCCAAGAGGGCAGTGATTCAGTTTGTAGTCAGGAGGCTTTTTTGTTAGTAGACCAAAAAATGCACCTGCTTACTGGAGAATCTTTGAGGACACAGCTTTGATTTGAATTCCTTCCAGGTTCATCTTAAAGCAAATGGTTTCAGCAGATGTTTATAGACTTGATTCACATTATTAACCACATTAATACAAATTGGAAGAGCCAACATTACATTCCTTTGCATGTAAGCAGAATAAATCCCTTAAGACAAAACCCAAGAAGGATAATTGACCTAACTCAGCTTTTGTGCCTTTATTTGTTAAGGAAATAGAATGTGCCATAGATTGATTAAGTCAAATAAACAAGTTGAGGTTGACGCTTGGGTAATTTGTGCATTTCTTTCTGGTTAATCCTTCTAAGCCCTGCCAAGCCCGTTGCTGTGCAGACAAATGTCATTGCTGGTAAATTGTCACTTTTTGGAAATTGAGCTGACCCTAGTTCCTCATTTAAAGAAATGAATGTCAAGGCTAATGTAAACACCCAGAAGCCTACTGTGTTTGTGTTTCGGTTGGGTAGTTTACATGGCTTATGATTTTGTTTCCTCACACACAAAGTCAGCTGTGCCTCACATTTTATCTCCAATTTGAAACTGATCATTTTTATTCCTTTGAATGTAAGAAAGTACATTTTGAAGTCCTTGGTATAGATGATTCAGAAACTATTTATTTTTAATTACCATTGGCTTATATGCTTCTAGGCCTTCCTATAGGTGCATGTTAAGTAGAACCAAGAACAAATCAGCTTTTCCTTAGTAATCTTTAGCCTTTTTAGTCATCGGATCCTGGGTTAGTTTCTAGAAGTGGAGGATAAACCCAGTTTCTTACATAAAGTCATTTATAACACACTGCAGGAGAAAAGACTGAGGTATGTTTTGTCATCATTATTGTCATAACAAGATTTAAATGGTACAAAAGAGATTAAATGCATCAGAGTTCCCACAATGAAAATCATCATTTTTAATTAATTAAATCACTCACTTATTCATTTATTTTTGAGTTTTTTGAAACAGGGTCTCACACTGAAGTTCAAGCTGATCTTTGATTGTTTATGGAGGCTTGGTGGCTCAAACTCATAGCAGTCCTCCTGCCTCAGTGTCATAGAGCTAGAATTATAGATACAAGCACTCCTTGATATAGATTATTTGATTTGGAATTAGAATCATGTCTGAAGAAGAGAGAAAAATGAGAAAGAGAAATTGAGGCTCAATAACAGGTGTGTAGTCTGTTTTCTAAGTGAATCAAGCTCACTAATGAATTTTCAAAGGTCTATGCTTTAGTCTAATGTAAGGCGAATAGTGCCCTTTACAAAGATTATTTTTATAACTAAATTAGGTCATCCTTAAAGGTCTAGTTTTCAGGGACACTAGAATCATACATCACTGTAAAATCTCCAGAGTAGTCTGACCTGATACTGCATGTAATTGAGACATTCTTACTTCCTTCAGGGAGTAAATCAGTTGATTTTTCTACTCTTTTATTCACCTCTAATTTAAGTGTCCTCTTTCTAAATGGTAATTTGACCCAGAACATCTTCGAAATGTCTGAGACATTTAGCAATTCCTCAAGGGGTTTTTATAAAAACCTTTGAGTCCATGATGAATTCTAAAGGTAGAACAAGTTAATGACTTTTAGAAAATAAATGTATTTGATGTGGTAGGATTCACATCCAGAAAATCACTTAGCATGAAATTTAAAGGTCAGGAACAATGCAATTGTCTAGCACTATTCTTTAGGGTTAAATAAAATCTATTTTCTCAATGCTTTTCAGGCAGATTCTTTTCAAATCAGAATCATCAAAGTAAAGCAGCACAATATTGATGAGAAATGGAAATTGGCCCTGGCTTTGCCATCCATTCCCTTATGACTCTAATCAAGTAAGTTCTGTTTCTTCCTGCACCTCTCCCAGAAATCTTTCCAGAAGATTTCTGTTACTTTGTCAGGAATTTGTTTCTTCAACTATTGAGAAACACCTTAAGGATTTAAAGTTGTTTTTCAGGCTTGAAAAGTTTGGAAATTATTTTAGTAGTGAACTGTGTAAAGCTAAACCAAAGAGCTACATTAGAAATGGTGTTGAAGAGAAGACATAGATCACCTGGCCATAAACAAATGCCTGAAAAATTTGGGGAAAACCTGAACATATTAATGAATACCTATTTGAGGTTTTCAGAGTTAATGTTCTTAGGTTTTCATGAAAGTAGGTATTATGTGTTGAGAATTCTCCTCTCTTCATCTCCTCCCTTTCCTTTCTTCCCTTCTCTTTTCTTGTTCTTCCTCTTCTATGAGTCCCTCTTATTCCCCTAGACAACTTTACTTCTACTTTCTTGTTATATATGAATATATTTATCCTCTTAAATTCTAGGAACCACAAACCAGGGAAAACATGTAGTTTTTGCTTTTCTGAGACTAATTCAATTCACTTAACATGCATCAATTTTTCCACCAAGGATATAATTTTGTTCTACAAGGACTTTAAACAATTGATCATGTATATATACCACATTTTCTTTATACAGCACTCTGTTGTTGAACAACCAGGTTGTTTACATACGTTAGCTATGGGAATTATGCTGCGATAAACATGTGTGAGTACCTCTGTGACAGGTTGAGTTGGTTCCTTCATGATTCCCAAGATTGGTTTAGCTGGTGTCATATCACACAATTATTTAAGTTTCTTTACAAATATTCACACCAGCTGCGTTGGTGATGAACAATTACTTGTCCAACTCTACTTCTGCATTGTCCACATTATCCTCAGCATTTGTGCTTTATTTTCTCAGTGATTGCCATTCTGATGGGGGTAGGATATAAACTGAACTTTGTTTTTATTTACACCTGGTTCATGGCTAATAAAGTTATGAATGCTTTTTGTGATTTTTGGACATTTATATGTCATCTTTTGAGAACTGTCTATTCATTTTATTTGTCCACTTATTGATGGAATCAGTCAATTCTTATTGTAAGTTTGAGACTTTGCACTGAATTCGAGGCTCTCTATGAATACATAAATATAGCAGCTACCTTTGCAGAACATTGCTCATAACAGTGACTTCTAGGACTCTATTTATCAGAGATTATAAGTTTTAGAATAATAGAAGGAGAGTAACTATTTTAATTGTAATATTACATGTAGGTTGATTCCATTTAAATAGTAGGTGTGAAAAGTGATTGAGAAAGATTAAACACAAAGTTGAAAAGAGCTTTTAAAACATATGGCTTTTAAAACATTTAGAAATTATATTTAGACAAATTAAAGGCCCATTAATATCTAGACAGAGAGAAAAAAAGAGAGAAATTAAAAATAAACTATAGAGAATTATAGTAAATTTTCACTGTTCATAGTAAAAGCAATGACTAAAACATAAAGCCCAACCATGTTCTTATGACAGTACCCTGGGGTAGAGTACCACCATTGTATATTTTCCTTTGAAATGGGATATATAATTGAATTACTATGAACATGAGCTAGGAACTATGAACTTGAGCTTCTTGGAACTTTCTTATTATTCCCTATATTATTATTCCTTTGTCTTGAATATTTTTCATTATGGAAAGCTTCACTGAACATTTTATAAATGCCACCTTCAACGATGAAACACATTTCAATGATGAAATGTTTGTTTATGTATATTAAAATAAGATCTCAGGGATGGAGAGATGGCTCAGGTGTTAAGAAAGCTTTGCAAACAGAAGGTCCTGAGTTCAGATCCCATGTCCCATGTAAAAAGTGCCAGGTGGAAATGGCAGCTGCCTGCATTTCAGGATCTGGTGGACAGAGCCTGGGAAGTCCCAGAACAAAGCAAGAAGAATGTAGAAACCATCCAGGATGATTCTCATAGTCCTCCACAGGGACACACAGTGCCTTCTGAGACACACACACACACACACACACACACACACACACACGTACACACACACACACACACACACACACACAAAGTAAATAAATAAAATATTTTAAAAAATGAGACTTCAAAAGTAAACATAAAAGTTACTAATAGTCATTTTCATTATTTTTTAAAATTCTTATTAAATATACATTAAAAGTAACATTTTAATCTATGTGCCTTACTGTTTTCATCGAAAATTTAAACAGGTTAAAGTGTTCTTTTGAAGAATTACTGTTTATAGCAGCAGGGTGGCAAGACAAAGAATATTTGAATAGTCTAGTGTATTTGAAAAGCAGTTAGTAGACCTAGGCTATAGAGAGGCCTAGATATGTAAGATGAGGCAAGAAGACACCCACATGTTGAGGAATTTGGGGTTTTACCTTGTAAATGAAACATCAAGGGAGTATTTTGGGCCTATGAGAAGATCAAATATATTTTTAAGAAGATAGCACTGGAGAAAACATCAAATACAGAAAGAAAATATCACATTTTTGTTTTTTTCTAAAGTCTAGACCAGAAATATTTATTTTTGTCTTTTCAAAATCTAGATAAATAATTTTTCTCAAAGAAGTAAATGAAATGACAATGAAAGTAATTGGAAAACGAATGGATCTTATGCTATTATTCAAAACTGAGGTGACCTTTTTTAAATCAACAATCTAATTTGAAAGCTTTATTTCCCTCTGTCTTTTATTAGTTCAGATGTACTTGTCCCTTTTTATGTGGGCTCCAACAAACCTGTAAGAACTATAGATGTCTCTACCTTTCAGAAAGTTTCAGTCTACTTATGGAGATGGGGACAGACACAGGGAGGGCAGAATTATGAAAATGGATGCTGAGAGTCACATTGATACTGACCAGTAATATCTAGTTAACATGTAGGCAAGTTGAATCTGTTTAGAGAGGTGTATAAGATTAATGGTTTGGTTTAATCTGGAGGATTTCAAGAATCTTAGCTCCAAAGTTTTGAGTCGTAGAACATTTGAGGGCAGGGCTTTGCTTCTTATGTTTGTTTTTTGTTTTTTTTTTTTAATTTCACAAGTGATCCTGAAATACGCTATCTATTTGAAAGCCAGAAATACATGTAATTAACTATCAGGGAAGCCAAAACCACTAATTCCCTTAAAAAATGAAACAAACTACAAAGATTCAAGCAAAATCACCCAATAAGATTCTGTCTAGTTAGTATGTACATACTTTTTAGCAATCTGATGAGGTTTCTTCTGCTCTGTTCAGATAGGAATCATGAGTTGGCAGGAATAGCTTCCTTAGTGTTCCCTAAGCATTCAATGCAGCAGTCCTTACCTCTTGTTGCAATAGCCCTCCATTCTTGATATTTCCACTCTCAGTTTTGAGTACCAGTGGTCTTAGCTGCTAAACACCCTATGAGGCACCTCAGCAGCTACAGGTAGTAACGCTCAGTGACTCCCAGGAACTCCTACAGTAACTGTGGCTACAGCTCTTGCGCACTCTCAGTTCTGCACAGCTCCTTGCATCCATAGCTCTTCAGCTCTCTGCTCTCTTGTTACCTGTCATTCTCTGGAATCCTCAGTCACATCCTAATCCTATGTAGAACTGGTGGGTGTGCCTGGGTTAACAGTCCCAGGAATAGTAGTTTGGTCTTGCTCTTACAGCTCAGCCCACTCTTCAGAATAGACAAAAAAAAAAGGTTCCCCCTCAAGAAAAAAAGCACCATAAAAAATGGGAATGTGGGTCATCAGGTCTCAGACTGCAGTCAGTATAAAGGAGCATGGGACAAAGGTCTAGACTAATCAGAGCAATGTGTGAAGACGGTTTATCTTATAGCCAAACATGAAGCTTCTGCTTAGTTTTACATCCCTATCCCAGCTGTCAGGGGTGGTGGAGACATTCTTCTCAATGGGATTTGCAAGAAGACCTGCTCATCTGGAACAGCTGTGAGTGGAATCATCTGAAATTCATCTGGAGCACTTTCCTGAAAAGAAATGCCTTCTCTTGAACCATTTCAGGTTATCTCCAGTGACAGGGACAGAAACAGAACCTCCCTCTTCTGCATCTGTGCAAATGAAGTCCCTTGAAACAGAAGCATGCCTTTTGCAAAGCCATAACACCTGCACCAGTTTCTATTCCTGGATTAAAGCCTCCTTTCAGTACTGATGTCTGGATCACAGTCTCTCTGGGAAGGCAAGAAGAATGTAAAATAGTCAAAGCATGAAGAGTGTGCATGAAGCAGCTGGGTAAAGACAGCTCTGTAGTTTCCACCAAAACAGCCGAGCTGAACTTGCAGTAATGAACTGTCCCCAGGATCAGATTGCTCATAGCCCTACAGGTCTCAGATACAGCAGACATGAGAGTAGTGACTTTAGGTGCAGCTGCCATCCCTGTCTGACCTGGGCCATAGCACCCTTCCTTAGGGACTGTTGCTGCTGCCCAGCACAAGAAAAGGATCTGACAGCTGTTGGTCAAGTGGGCAAATGATTTCCAACAGCTTCTGTAACTTAATAAAAGAAAACTCAAGATTGTTCGAAATAATGATCTAACACAAAATTAACATTTTTCCTCTAAAAACTTTATCTCTATAAGTACTCTGAGAGAGGGATAATTCTGAATCTGTCTCAGTATCTCTTCCTAAGTTGTAGGAATCCCATTACTAACTCAATGTCAGTAAAGTAATAACATTCCATAATCTAGGTATCTACTCTATTTATAATGTTATAATCTTACACATGAACATACTCCACAATGTTTTGGAGACAGAAGATTTCTGTACTTTTTCATTGGGTATATTCAGTTATTTCATGATCACAGGCTGGGATTCATTTTGTTTTCTTTTTTGATCTTGAAACATTCTTAATTTTCTCTGTTCTGATTTCTGAGCTGACTCACAGATTATGAACACAAACTAAGGACTCTGTGTCAGCCTATTTGCACTGCTTCATCCTCTAAATTATAAAAGCATCTCCAGACATCAAAGCACTAACTTTGGAGGAAACAAGTGCCATCCAGTACCTGTCTAGCCACCTTGGGAAGAAAACTGGAAAGAATTAATTCATTAATTAAATTGGTATCCTTGGTTGATTGATAACACATACTTCCCCAAAGTCTTGAAACTGTGACCGTGCAGTTCAGTTGAACATGAAAACAGACTTAACAGGCTGGACTGTAGTGATCTGACTAACAAGCTGGAAAACTTGACCTGAAGACTGGAGTTTCAAAGTACAAAAACTGACCAATCCCCTCTCTAGCTGCAAATGGCTTAGAAGCATGACAAACCAATTTAACTGTAAAAGCACTAATCCAATGATTCCACAGCTCAGAACTAATTAATACAAATGGCGACATTTCAGAAAGTTGTTGAAAGATATAACAAAATCCTTGATTTTAGTTCTTCTTGGGAGTCATGCTTTTATTAACATGCTTTTATTAATTCTCCTTTTAGAAGTTAAAATAGTTTCATTCCAGGAAGGAAAAAAGGCTTTTTATGTATTGTTGTGTTTGCTTTTCTTCTTTTCCCTCTTATACATATGCATTTATCCTAAGTTACCTGTGGCAGTCAGTGGTAGATGTAAACTTGACAATAGAATGTCGTGCTTTTGTTATTATTAAGTCAACACAAGGATTATTTAGTTAATACAAGTTGTTGAGACAAGCTTGTGGGAAATAATCTAGTTGATGTGGGAAGACCAAGCTCATGGAGGGTAAGTCCATTCTCTCCACAGGTGAACATGATAGAGAAAGAGATCAAACTGGTTAGAATATAGTAGGCTGTCAAATTGGTACGACAACATTTTCCGTTCTTCCTGCAGACATGGTGTGGCCAGTTCCCTCCAGTCCAGATGTTGGTATGACTCTCCTGCTATCATAACGAACTATCACAGAAAAACAAGAACATGAATTATAAACCCTTGAGTTTATCCAAATTATTTGAGCCATATATTCATATCAATAATGGGCAAGAGGAAACTAAGATAATCTTTGGAACCAGAGAAGAGGGTTCTGGCTGTGGAACTAAGACATTAATCTTGATATTCTTTTGGCATGAAAGAATAAGCACTCTGCCATATTTTACAATATCCATAAGATTTAAGTAATAAACATTTATCTCTATATGATAAATATATTCTTATAAAAATTCTCAATGTTTAATAAATTTTAGGAGCCCTGCTTATGCCTAAGACTTGATCTTGGCATATCAAAAATACTATTATCTTGGTAATGACAGAGGTGGCAATTTTAGGCACTCACTGAATTTTTTATGAAATGAATTCATTCTATTTAGAGTAATTATTTCATCTTGATAAGGCAAATCTCACTGGATGTTCACATTAAGAAAAAATTTGTAAACTGGTCTTGGTATTTGAAGCCTGTAACTCCATTTTCTTGGGGGAAATTGAATCAGGAGGATCACAAATCCAAGGCCTTACTAGAATGCAGACTGAGTTCATGATCATCCTGAGCATCTTATTTTTTTTTCCAAAATAAAACGTGGAGAAAATTGGATCTGGGTACACAACTCAGTGTAGCATGCTTGCTGAACCTGTGTAAAGTTTTGGAATAAAACCCAAGTACATGAAACTTCTGACATTTTGAAAGTTCCTTGATTTGAAAATGATCAATAAATATTTTACTTGGCATATTTGAATTTGAAAATATCTAGTACTATGTTAATATCATTAAATTCATGCTTATGATACTTGTGATAATTCTGTGGCTAGATATATTTTTCTTATTTTAGCATGAGAAGATGTGACTTCCATAATATTTAGGCATTGATTTCTTACTTGAGTGTGCGTATTAAGAACTTGTCCAAAGCCAGTAAAATTACCTGAGAGAAAATGGTAAAACAGCATCAAGCACAAGTACCTGCTTAGACCTAGCTACACCCCCTTTTCTGCCCCCTGTCAAACAAACTCCTTTCATAGTTGCTATAAGTCTCCTGAGACAGAGAAACTTTTTGCAACACTACAGGGTATTTCAACTACAGATTGTTTTCTTTAAGAACTTGAAGTTCTCATTTCAGGCTGAGAAACTCTTAGGCAGCAACCTAATGTTCCAGGATGGAAGAGAAATAGCAAATCTGGACCAAAACCATAAGAATGTAAAATTTGCATCTCAAAGCATCACTATATGTAATATTTGGTAAACTGTACAGATCTTATTTAGCCGGTGTCACACAGAAAACTATCAATAAAGGTTGGCCTTCAAATCTTATCTCTATAGACAGTATAGTTCTCTTCTCACTGTTTTACTGTATAAATTAGATTTCAATGAAATATTGATGCATAGTGTCTCAGAACTCAGGAGGTAGATTAAAACTACTCTTAGTTTAAATGACAGTGAGAAAACAAGCCCTCTTAGAGAAAGAGAATTGGAATTCCAGTTCTTTTTGGTTGTCTGAAAGGGAACTAGTGTCCAGCTTCCATTTTTATAAGATGTTAACCAAAAATAATAATATCTTTTGCCACGTGAATAGTTATTTAAAAATGCCAAAGCCCAAAGAAACCATGCTTACAAAAAGGTGCTACTGTGCTTATGTGGAATATAAACTACATTGACTGGGTCATTTTAGTTTCAGTGGTTGTGTCCAACATCACATTACATTTCTATAACTGGCCAAAACTATCGGTGTGATGTGAAGTTTCTCATTTGATGAAGGCACTATTGTCAGTTGATAAATAACAGGCTTGAATTCCAGTGATATGTTTAGAAAGTATTAATTTCATGAGAATAGCTACCTAGGAAGCTGTGATCTTAAACTATCAATGACTAAACTTAGGTGTGAAAGAAGGATTGAGGGAAGTAGACCTCAAAAGCCCAACCCATAGGCAGCTGACAAAGAAGTTGAATGAAGTATTGTACTAATAAAGAGTCAGAACAATAGAGTGTGACATGACAGTATAAAACAGTTACACATAAGAATTCCAGCAAATAGTGTGAATTATAGGAACCAGAAAAAAGAGATATTTCTGGGGCTGCTATAGGCCAAGGACTTAGCACTTTTGGGAAGGAACTAGATAAGACATAGGGTTCTGATCTCCTCTACAGGGGTAGCGTCTGTGATCTAACAATCACTGTGAATTAAAAAGAGAAAAACAGGTGAGGAAAAGTGTTATTTTCTTTGTTGAAAGGAAGTACACTATATTTGACCAATCAGAATGAATCCTAAGATGTTAGGGATGACTTGGACTTCTGCAATGAGTCCTATTGTACATAGAGGCTTATAGTCACAACATTATTTTACCTTTTCAGAGCTTATCCTCTCCAAACTCTATGTGCCTTTCTATTTTTCTCTCGGTGTCATTTTATGACTCCAAAAAGAAATCATTGTCATTTTTTATAATGGGTGCCTGGTTTATAGAATATGGGGGACCAGGAAGAGTTGAATGAAGAAAATCTGTATTCAAAATTAGTTCCTCCAGCCATACCATTGTTTCCTTCTTTAAGAGAGAATGTATCTGAGCCCCTTGATTCTGTTAGTTAGCACCACCACCCCTTCTCCCCATCCTCAGTGTCACCTAAGCACTTGTTTCTTCCAGGGGAAAGGAATATGCAGGTGCTCAACGTAAATTGTCTCAGGATCATCCAGTGATTACCTGTGGGTGTCAAGACAGTTCTGCAGTCTAAGTTAGAGTTCACAGAGAGACCTATGGGGATTGCAGACTGTTCCCTTGGGGAAATCGTTCTCGAATCTTATGTTCATTGCATTGGTCAGTTCCCAGCTACAGTTTAAAACAACTTCCCTGCCAAACAGTAGAATCTGACACAAGGTTGATTTCTGTCTGCCAATCCCACTTTTAGGTCCCACACAAAGCACAGAGTTTGGGGCAGTGGTATCGAAAACAGAAATGAGGCACACAGAGTTGAAATCCAGACCCATTGTTGCCACTGACTCAACAGTGACTGGGTGACTGCTTATGTAAAGGGACAGAGGTCAGAGGCTGGTCCAGGGGGTCAGGCAGGCAGCATTGTTGTCTCTCCACCTCTTATTACCTGAGACACAGAGCAACCATTAAAACTGCCTTTCTTCTTAGCGTTAAGAAAAAAATGCAAATTCAAGGTGTATTTTATGAATTAAATGTTATATTGTGATTTTACTCTTTTTTAAGCAAACTTGGAAGTTCCTGCCATTCATGTTTTTGTATTTGTTGTTCTTTTATTTACCTGTGTGTGTGAGACAGAGAGAGAGAGAGAGTTCTGTGGCATATATGCCGTTAGCACACTTGTGATCAGAGGATGATTGCTGCAGTTGAATCTCTCCTTCCACATGGTGGGTTCCAAGCATCAAACTCAGTTCACTGGGCTTTGTGGCAAGTGCCTTACTTGCTGATCTATGTCACAGGCACACAACTAGACTCTTGCAACAGAATATGACTGGATGGATGCTTATAATTACTTTTTATCCTTATTTTTCTACTAACTTATTTAGCATCCACATCTGTCATTTTTAAAAATGAGGAAATTACATAAGTGTATTTATCTTACAATATCAATTTTATAATTAAAGAGTCTTATAGGTAAAGCACTTAATGCAGTTATTCTGTGTATTTGCTATAACCATCATTTATTAACATTGTTTCTGTTGTATATTGATTTGTATTTTTGCCAGGTGTGACTGGGCATCTCAGGACAGCTCATGTCAGTGAGTTCATGGGTGACTGAGACTCCTCAGCCTTCTTAACCGATTAAGGCTATGACCTTCAGAACTCCCTCTTTCAATTCTCTCCACTAAAATGAAAATTAGTCCAAAGTGCAATTCAGGAGATTAAGTATCCTTTAATAGTACACACTTGGGCAAGAGCAAAAAAGTAGCATTAGCCTGAAAAGATTGTCCTCATGTGTATTGCCTCTCATGAGCAGGAAATTCATCATAGTTCAGTGAAGTCAATCCTTTGCAATAGAAATGGGTAAGGAAATCATCCAACAAGATGAGAAGTTTAACTGTTTGATTCACAGTAAATACTACGGACAAATCAATAAATAAAATACCATTTTACCATTTAATCAGTTTCTGTTTTGTTTTTGAACCGCTCAAAGTTATTCTAGGAGTGTACTTTACCTCTCACTTGCAGGAAAGTTTAATAAGCATGCTTGGGCAGTACCTACATTGAAGAAGACAGAAGGCAAAGACAAAGTAGAGTTCTTTAGATTACTTCTTAGAGTGAAGACCAGAGAATTTTCCAAATAGCAGCAATACCTATATTTTGACTTCCATAGGTAAGATTCATTTTTGCTTCAATGAAAGGAAGAAGAGAACGTTACATGTGTGGCAATCTCATCTAAAGAGATGACTCATGAACCCCTAGTGTGTGCAACCAGTAGCAAAACAAAAAGGAAGCAGTCTGTTTGTCATGAATGGATTTTTGCCAAGTGAATGGATTAGGCACACTTGAAAGTAGATAGTCATCTCAGTCTTTTGACAGCCAAGGTCAGGAAAGATATATAAACCAAATGTCTAGGTGCAATGTTCTAATACGTTTGGATTCTGTTGTCTGACCAAGTTTATCTGTGATTTGTCCAAAAGTTTTTAATTCCATAAAATGGTCACAGGCCTTTTTTTTTAAGTATATGTGAACAAATTCATTGTTTTAATGGACATATTGTCCCAAAAGACTAGTGAGATAGTCTATGAAGGATATAGATTAGACACTGGACACTTTCACAAAAAATCATTTCAAGCTTGTTACATCCACACTTACCAATTCATTCTTGAACCAGAAAATTCATATTTTCTCCAACTTTTATTAGTTCCTTGATGTTTTAGTGAGGCATTTGGATGCAGGTAACTTCAAAGTTTATAACAATTTGTATAAATTCTGACTTCAAACTATAACATATACTCCTAGCAGCCTAAAAGGTACATAATTGTCTACATGGTATTAATACCAGATTGACACTGGCCTAAATGTCTAGCTTCATGCAAAATACTTTGCTAGATTAAAGGAAAAATGAATATTAAATTTCTGGATGAATTTAATTGGGTCTATGAATTTATCTACTAAATTATGTTTAAGTCCAATTTAACTTTACCCTAGGTAAAAATCAGGACTTGACTCTTAAATTAAGTATTAAATGACAAAAATCACTTCTAATCTTTCCTAAGCAAGTTGAATACATCCTAGCTTCAAACCCAGATAGTGAATTAGGCAAATTCAACCCTAGAATTTTAACATAAATCACAGACAGTGGAATCATGCATTTTCCTTTCCTGACATGATTGGGAATTCATAGCTCAGAAATACTACCTTCACAGTGTCATTAAGGGCTGGAGAGATGGCTTCGAGGTTAACTCTGCCTTTCAAGCAGAAGATCCTGGGTTCAGATCGCAGATCCCACATAAAAATACCAGATGGAAAATGGAGATGGCTTGCACTTCAGGCCCTGATGGGCAGAGCCTGGGAAATCCCAGAGTGAAGCATAAAGGAGGTAGAAATAATCCAGGATGATTCCCAAGTCACCCCTGAGCCTCCACAGGGACACATAGTGTCCTCTGACACACACACACACGCACACACACACACACACACACACACGTTTAAAAAAAGTGGCACCAATAACCACTGGTCTCAGATGAATCCACAAATAATATATTAAAATAATCTTTGCCCTTTCTATTGCCATTCATGATAACACAGCTAATAAAATGGCTTAAGTGATTATTTCAGCATAATATTAAATATTACATAGAATGTGAAAATTTCCTCCTCTCCTAAACCATATATATTTATGCTTCTGATGAAAATTTGACATCAGTAACACAGGAATGTTTGCTATATTTCTTAGCAAAGGAGCTTAGATGAGCAAACTTTACTAAAAGGAGTGCATTAGCACTCCCAAACAGCATTCTTCCAGCCGCAGATGTCTGCAAACATACCCGGAGTTGTATTTCCTGACAGGGAGATAAATCAACTTGAGATCAAAGAAATTATTTTTGTAATTGTTTAGTTATTGTGGTCTACCAGACTTTTTTCTTATGACGTCTTTTGATTTGGAATACTTTGTGAGAAAGAGTAATTTAATGGTGATATCTATGTTCCAACTACATCATAGTAGACCTGGGATGTGGCTAAAGTTCAGTACATACATTGGATTGAAAACTGTCTTTTACCTCTTTGTTTTTATTGTCATATATTAATTATAAATAACATTAGGTTTCATTGTTATATTTCTATGTATGTATATGTTAATATTTTGATCATACCCATCCACAATAGCCCTCTATTTTACTCCTTCGCTTCTTTTCCCACTAATCCCCCTAGTCACCTTTTGCTACCTTGTCTTTCTTACATTTTTGTGTAACCAAATGAGACTCATTAGTTTGCTTGCAGGAGCATGTACACCTCACCATCAGCTACAGCACTGAAAAAACTGTCCCTCCCATCCCCAGAAACCTTAAACTACCACATAGATCCCCAGGGAAGGGTGCAGCTTCATGATTTCCTCTCCCCTCCATGGCAGGATGTTGATGGATTCACTCTTGTAGAACTCTTTTAGAGACAATCACAACTAGTTTAAGTTCAAGAGTGCCACTAATATTCTATTTCTTAAAAAGACATCCCACAACACTTGATCCTTCCTTTAGCTCTTACCTTCCTTCTGTCCTCCCTTCTGCAGAGTTCCCTGAGATTTAAAGGGGCCAGGATGTATGTACAACTTATGTGTACTTGTCTTCAGTGTTTTGACTCACTGAGCAATGCAAAAAGAAGCTTCTCTGACTAAAACGACTGATGCATTAATCTGTAGGTAAAAAGCACAATTATTTAGATGGTACTTTGATGAGTATATCATGCCCCTTTAACAAAACAACAGCTGCAGTTTCCACACTAGGACTTGTTAATGATGTCATTTGTCTTTGATTATCTACACTTACTACAGCATCTGAAGCATCTGATGATTTTGACCACAGCTGTTTCAAGATTCTATTCATAGTAGCATAAACAGAAATAATAACTACTGCTGCTGCTGCTGTTGCTGCTGTTACTACTACTACTACTACTACTACTATTACTACAACAATTCAATAGCATGTATGTCTATCCTGTATTCTGTGTCTGTGTGTCTGTCACTCTGATCCCTACAAGTTGTGGTAAGATGGAACTAAGCAAAAGTAGAGTAGCACTTCCTTGGTCATAAGCCTGGTATATGTTTAGTTTCTAACTTCTAGCTGCTCCAGTCTCACCTTGTCCCACCATCAAAGTGTAATGGAACTCAAGTTTGCTTCCCATTATAGGGAAGAGTTTCACTATTACATATTACACAAGCTACATCAATGAAATGAAAAAAATAAACAAGGGCCGAGAGGTAGTACACACTGCAACATGAGCAAGACATCACATTGGATTCCCTCTAGGGAGACAGCAAAGACACAGAGCACATGCATACAATAGAGCATGAGAGTGCTCTTCACAGGTGTGTGCAGTGTGAAGCAGAACCAGGTAGTGACATGGCTGCCTTCCCATAGTCCGCTTCAGAAAAACTTGCAAAGGCAAAAGAGGCTAGTCTGGGATGTGCACTGTTTACTCTGTTTAAGGGGATGTCCCAGATATTTATTGATAGAAGAGAAACCTTTTTCCTGAGACTTCCAGAGGAAAAAGAAATTCTCCTGATCTGTTGTGCAGTATGGTGACTATTGCTAGTAATAATGGATTGTATATCTGAAAATTGCTTTAAAGGATAAATCCCAGAGGAGAGTCAGGCATGCACAAGAAAGGACTCTGGGAATTGGGACGGGAGGCACAGGGGGATAGGGCGGGAGGGGTGAGGGGAGAGGGAGCAGGGGGTTCAGGGAGGAGGAGGAAGGAGGGAGGGAACTGGTGTACCTATTAAGGTTGTATGAGCTGAAATAATAATAAAAAATGTATTATAAAAAAAAAAGTAATGTGTGCCCCTTTCCCCAACCGCCGCCTGGGATGTGCGCAGTACAGCCAGGACTCACCAAGACCAAGGTAAGCTCTGCCCCCTCCCAACCCCAAAACCCAAGGCCAAATAATTAAGTTCAGTGAAAAACGCACAGAAATTGAAAGAAGGTCTTAAGAGTTAAAACGACAATGCCCAAGTCAAAGTGCAAATCCATGTGAAACAACACCCAAGAAAACAAATCTTCCACTGAAGAAATTAATCCCATAATGTTAGACTCCAACAAGAACAAACCCATGGAAAAAGGCCAAGAAAGCCCCACCCAGGATAAAGACTTTCAAAATATGATCATTACCATGTTCAATACTATGAAAGAGGAAATCAGGGAGGAATTACATAATCGAATCAATCGCTTTGAAGAGGAACACAACAGACATCTGGAGGAGTTGAGAAAAACAGTGCAAGAAACAAAAAGTGGCATAGAGCAGTTAAAACAGACTCAGCAGAGTTTAAAACTGAGCTAAAAGACAAGTTATCTTCAACCCAGATCGCCACAGAGAGTCTTATCAACAGAACTAACGAAGCAGAAAACAGAATTTCAGACCCTGAAGATAAAGTGGGAGTACTAACCAGCTCAATGGAAGAGGTTGTTAAAGCCAAAAAGATACTTGAGAGAAATATCCAAGAGATATGGGACACCCTGAAGAAGCCTAACATGCATATTCATGGAATACCAGAGCAAGAATCTCAAAATACCACCCCTGAGGAAATTTTTCAAACGATCATCAAGGAAAACTTTCCTCATATAAAAAAAGACAGGCCCATCCATATACAAGAGGCATTCCGCACCCCAAACAGATACGACCAAAATAGAAGCACCCCACGGCAAATAATAGTTAAAACACTCCACATTCAAGATAAAGAACTGGTGCTGAGAGCTTCAAGGGAGAAAAAACAAGTCGCTTTTAATAGTAAACCTATTAAAATAACAAATGACTTCTCAGTCGAAACAGTAAAAGCAAGAAGAGCTTGGAGAGACATACTTCAAGTATTGAATGAGCAAAAATGTCAACCCAGGCTGATTTACCCTGCAAAACTATCAGTCATGATCGAGGGAGAAAGAAAAATTTTCCAGCACAAAGACAACTTTAAGGGATACATGGCCACCAAACCAGGCCTTCAAAAAATGCTAGAAATGATACTCAAGCGTGAAGAAAAAAACAGGCATATCCAGAACAGAAGGCAAGTATAACATCATTAAAAACGAAGCAATATACTTATAAAAGCTACTAAACATAATAACTGTCTGGAATTAACAATAGTTTCTCCATTATAACACTAAATGTTAATGGACTTAATTCACCGATCAAGAGACACAGATTACAAACTTGGATTAAAAATCACAATCCATCAATCTGCTGCCTGCAGGAAACCCATCTCACCACAAAAGATAGGCACGCTCTAAAAATAAAAGGCTGGTCAACAATTCTACAAGCTAATGGAAGCAGAAAACAGGCAGGGGTAGCCATTATGCTATCAGACAAAGTGGGCTTCAAACCAAAGAAAATTATAAGAGACACGAATGGATACTACATTTTAGTCACAGGTACAATTCACCAGGAAGACTTCACAATACTGAACATATATGCACCCAATATGGGCCCCTCCACATTCATTAAGAAAACCCTACAGCGTCTAAAGCAAGAAATCAATCCCCAAGCGATAATTCTTGGGGACTTCAACACCGCCCTCTCAACATGGGATAGATCAACAGGTCAAAAGCTTAACAGAGACACTTTGGAACTTAATCAAACCCTGAAAGAAATGGACCTTACAGATCTCTATCGAACTTTTCACCCACGTACCAAAGAATACATATTTTTCTCAGCAGCACACGGAACTTTCTCCAAAATAGATCACATATTGGGCCACAAAATGAATCGACACATATACAAGAAAGTTGAAATTCTAACCTGTGCCCTATCAGACCATCACGGCCTAAAGCTGGACATCCACAACACATCAAACAAGAGAAAATACACTAACTCGTGGAAACTTAACACTATGATGCTGAATGAGAACTGGATTCAGGAAGAAATTAAAAAGGAAATTCAAGATTTCCTGAAAGTGAATGATAACGAAAATACAAGTTACCAAAATCTCTGGGACACAATGAAAGCTGTTCTAAGAGGTAAGTTCATAGCTCTTAATGCCTACGTCAAAAAAATGGAAACATCAGAAATAAATAACTTAACAATGCAGCTATAAAACCTTTAGAGACACTAGAGCAATCTGATCCCAAAAGCAGTAGAAGGAAGGAGATTAGCAAAATAAGGGGAGAAATATCTGAAATCGAGATTAAGAAAACGATAGAAAAAATCAATCAGTCAAAAAGCTGGTTCTTTGAAAAAATCAATAAGATTGATACACCCCTAGCTAAACTAACCAAAAGCAAGAGAGAGAAAACCCAAATTAACAAAAGTAGAAATGAACATGGAGTTATCACTACTGATACCCAAGAAATCCAGAGAATTATAACATCATATTTCAAAAACTAATACTCTGTGAAGTTTGACAACACAAAAGAGATGGATGAATTTCTAAGTAAACACAACTTACCGAAATTGAATCAGGAAGTTGTGAATTATTTAAATAGTCCTATAACATATAAGGAAATTGAGGAAGTAATCTCGAATCTTCCCACCAAAAAATGTCCTGGACCGGATGGATTCAGCACAGAGTTCTACCAGACATTTAAGGAGTTAATAACACCAATACTCCTTAAACTGTTCCATCAAATAGCAAAGGAAGGAACACTACCAAATTCCTTCTATGAAGCTAATATCGTTTTAATCCCAAAACCTAATAAAGATTCACTTAAAAAAGAAAACTATAGGCCAATCTCCCTGATGAACACAGACGCAAAGATTCTCAACAAAGTCTTAGCAAATCGGATTCAAAAACATATTAAAAATATCATTCACGGGGACCAAGTAGGCTTCACCCCCGGCACACAAGGTTGGTTCAACATACGCAAATCAATAAATGTAATTCATCATGTAAACCAGTCCAAAGTCCAAGACCACATGATACTCTCGATAGATGCAGAAAAAGCTTTTGACAAGATCCAACAGCCTTTTATGATCAAAACGCTAGAGACAGTAGGAATGGAAGGAACCTTTATCAATATAATAACAGCTATATAAAACAAGCCCACAGCAAGGATTATGCTCAATGGGGAACAATTGGAAGCATTCCCACTTCGATCAGGAACTAGACAAGGCTGTCCACACTCACCACTTCTATTCAATATTGTACTTGAAGTCTTAGCTGAAGCCATAAGACAAGAAAGGGACATAAGAGGGATTCAAATCGGCAAGGAAGAAGTCAAGCTATCCCTATTTGCAGATGACATGATCTTATACCTGAGTGATCACAAAAACTCCACCAGGAAGCTCCTGGAACTAATTGAGAAGTTCAGCAGGGTGGCAGGATACAAAATAAATGTGCAAAAATCAGAGGCCTTCCTATATGCCCAGAATGAAAGAAGTGAAAAAGCCTTGAGAGAAACAATACCATTTATTATAGCCCCTAAAAAAATGAAATACCTTGGTATAAACCTAACCAAGGAGGTAAAAGACCTTTACAATGAAAACTTTAAAACCCTAAAGAAAGAAATAGCAGAAGACACCAGAAGGTGGAAAGACCTCCCTTGTTCCTGGATTGGCAGAATCAACATCGTGAAAATGACCATCCTACCAAAGGCAATATACAGATTCAATGCTATACCAATCAAAATCCCAAAGCAATTCTTCAAAGAAGTTGACCAAACAATCTCAAAGTTCATATGGAGGCACAAAAGACCCAGGATAGCAAAAATAATCCTGAGTAACAAAAACACAGCTGGAGATATAACCATACCAAACCTTAGTCTATACTACAAATCCATAGTTGTAAAGATAGCCTGGTACTGGCTCCAAAATAGACACACAGATCAATGGATAAGAATTGAAGACCCAGATATAAGCCCACAAAGTTACAGCCATTTGGTCTTTGACAAAGGGGCCCAAAGAATCCAATGGAAAAAGAACAGCATCTTCAACAAATGGTGCTGGCAAAACTGGATCTCCACATGCAAAAGATTAAAGCTGGACCCGTACTTGTCACCATGTACAAGACTTAATTCCAAATGGATCAAGGACCTTGATATCAGGCCAGAGACTATAAAAACCATAGTTGAAAGGATAGGGAACTCCCTCGAGCTGATTGGGCTAGGCCAACATTTCCTAAACAGACATCCAATGGCACAGTCACTGCTACCAACTCTCAACAGTTGGGATCTTGTGAAATTAAAGAGCTTCTGTTCAGATAAAGAGATTGTAACGCGAACTCAAAGGCAACCCACAGAATGGGAGAAAATCTTCACTAACCACATATCTGATAGAGCTCTATTGTCCAGAGTGCACAAAGAACTTAGAAAACTAAACACCAAGGAAACCAATGGCCCAATTAAAAAATGGGCCCTGGAACTTAAAAGAAACTTTACCAGGGATGAAATTAAAATGTCTAACAAATATCTTAAAAAATGCTCCACTTCTTTAGCCATCAGGGAAATGCAAATCAAATCAATGCAAATCTCTGGCCAGGGGGTAACATACAATGCCCACCAGGATGGAGTGAAGGGCATTGCAGGAGCAGCAAAACTGCAAAAGAAAATCAACAAACCACAATCCAGAACTTCAGAGACTCTATATCAACCACCTAGAACTAGGCCAGCTTAGTCTCTCCCCATCTTGAAGCTCAGGGAAATTTGCGGAAGAGGGGGCGGTAAGAGTGTAAGAGCAAAAGGATGGGAGGAGCAATGATATGTAAGATACTCTATACTAGTTAGGGCTGAAGCAATCATAATTGGACTTTGCATGCCCTGCGCATTGTCCAATTAAAAAATGGGCCTTGGAACTTAAAAGAAACTTACCGAGGATGAAATTAAAATGTCTAACAAATATCTTAAAAAATGTTCCACATCCTTAGCCATCAGGGAAATATAAATCAAAACTTCCCTGAGATATCATCTCTTCCCTGTCAGGATGGCAAAAATCCACTATATAAACAACAACAAATGCTGAAGAGGATGTGGAGAGAGGGTTACTCTCCTACAATGCTGGTGGTAATGCAGGCTCATACAACCACTCTAGCGAGCCGTCTGGCGAGTCCTAAAGAAGTTAAAGATTGAAATTCCATATGACCCTGCTATACCACTTTAGGGAATAACCCCCTACAGCAAAAATTCATCTCGATAGCACAAACACGACCATGTTCATAGCAGCACTGTTTACAATAGCAAAGTCATGCAATTAATCCAAATTTCCAATAATTGATGAGTGGATAGGAAAATGTGGTACATTTATACAATGGAATACTACTCAGCCATCAAAAATGATGAATTACTGGAATTTGCCGGGAAATGGATGTCATTAGAAACAATTATATTGAGTGAAGTATCCCAGACACAGAAAATTAAGTGCTGGGCTGGAGAGGTGGCTCAGGGGTTAAGCCTCCGCCTTGCAGGCGGAAGGTCCTGAGTTCGGATCCCAGATCCCACGTATAGACGCCAGGCAGAAGCGGGGGCAGCCTGCGCTTCTGGTCCTGGTAGGGCGGAGCCTGTGAATCCCGGGGCAGAAGGAGGTGGAGGTGTCCATGGTGGTTCGCGAATTCGTCCGTGGTTCTACACGCACACACGCACATGCGCACAGTTGAATAAATAATAATAAAAAAAATTAAAAAAAAAAAGAAAATTAAGTGCTATATGTACTCCCTAATAGGTGGATCCTAGTACCAAACCCACTTAGAGACACTCAAAGACAAATCTCTGTAATACATACAGTAATTTTAAAGATTATAAACAGGAGGGATGGGGAAGGAGGGCCCCACCAGAAACAGAGAGGACCATGTTACAGCAGAGAAAACAGGCCACCATCAAGGACTGCAAGTAAGTAATAAGACATCTGATTAAGTTCACAGACTTTCCTTCCTGATCGTTTACAACTGATGGGGTACGATCCTACTAGAAGGGGAGGGCATATAGGCTGCCAGATAGAAGGTAACCATTTTGCAAATGGGTGATTGACCCCTCTCTCACCACGGTCTCCTACTTCTATTCCATCTACCTTTGAATATATTCGTACAACAAGACTGTAATTTAACAGGTTTTTATCTCTGGCCAGGGGGTGACATCCAATACCCATCAGGATGGAACCAAGGGCATTGCAGGAACAGCAAAACTGAAAAAAAAATCACCAAAAAACAATAATTCAGAACATCAGAGACTCTATATCAACCACCTGGAAACAGGCCTGCCTAATCTCTCCCCATCCTGAAGCTCAGGGAAATTTGTGGAATAGGGGTTGTTAAGATTGTAAGAGCAGGGCTGGAGAGGTGGCTCAGGGGTTAAGCCTCCGCCTTGCAGGCAGAAGGTCCCGAGTTCGGATCCCAGATCCCACGTATAGACGCCAGACGGAAGCGGGGGCGGCCTGCGCTTCTGGTCCTGGTAGGGCGGAGCCTGTGAATCCCGGGGCAGAAGGAGGTGGAGGCGTCCATGGTGGTTCGCGAATTCGTCCGTGGTTCTGCACATACACACATACACACACACACACACACAGACACACACGCGCACGCACATACACACAGTTGAATAAATAACAATAATAATAATTAAAAAAAAAAGATTGTAAGAGCACAAGGATGGGAGGAGTCATGATATGAAGATACTCCACACAAGTTAGGGCCAAAGCAATTGTAACAGGATTCTGCATAATCTGCGCAATGACCAACATACCGTTGACCCCTCAAATTCTAGCATGGACTAAAGGCACTAAGATCCTTAGAAGCAAGGTATTAACAGTCACAATAGTGTAGAACACAAGAAAGCATTCTAGGAATTGCCACTGAGTCCTTACACCTCATCAGAGAGGAGGACCCAGAGGACAGTTTGATATACTCATTAAAGGATGCTTCAGAGATGGGGGAGGGGGCAGTGGGGGAAAGGGAGGGAGGGAGGGAGGGGGGAAAGGAAGGAGCAAAGGGGAGAGGGAGCAGGGAGGTCCAGGGAGGGATGGAGGGAGGGAGGGGACAGGGTTCCTACTATATTTGTATGAGCAGAAAAATAAAAAAAATAGTAATGTGTGCAAGTTGATGGATATCATGGTCTCAACCTAAGTATGCATCTAATAAAACATCACATTGTCCATTTTGAGAGAGAGAGAGAGAGAGAGAGAGAAAGTATAGTATAATATTATTTGTTAGTAAAATAAGTTGAAATAATAATTGCCAAATTCTTCTCAATAAAATTCTACTTAATTGCATTTACATAAATGCACAGATACACACATACATGCACACATGTATTTGCACACATATACACATGTACACATACATGCACATGAATGCGCTTACACATACATATGCCTATGTGGATACATACAACTACACATTCATATACAAAACACATATACACGTGTACACTTCTGCATATACAGATAAACATACAAACATGCATATACATATGGCTCTTCTTTCCTTCCCCACAGAGTAATGATACTGACACAGAGACATGTTATTATTTTATAAATCCATATTACTGGTCTATGTTACAAAGACCCTGATGAACGAAGCTCCCTGGTCATGAGACAATGTTTTCTGTTCAATATTTGAAACACTTCCTATACAGGCCCCAATATGAAATCTCCTGGTTCATTGAATTCTCCATACCAATCAACCCCCCACCCCACACAGTTTCGCATCTCATGACTTGATTAACAGGAAGTACTAAATTTCAAACACTTCACCCAGTTCTACAAGTTGGAACCAAGTCTATTTGGCATTTAAGGAAAGTTCAACTCAAAAGTTCCTCAAGACATAAAAGGAATTAGGAAAGATTTGAATAGCTTCATAGGCCTTTGAATATAAAGATAATCCTTAGATGGGCACTATCAAACTATAATGGAGGTTTTCTTAATACATTTCAAAACAAAACACTATGTTATAATACAATGCATAGACAGTAAAATCCAAGAATAGAGAAAATAAATCCTCATTTGACACCCTGCTATCCATCTAAAAAATGCATTTTATGAATTGTTTTTTTTATAAATATCAGAGTACTCCTCATGTATTCAAGGCATGTGCTCAATGACAAGATTTTCATTGGCTATCTCTCTTCTTTCTCCTCAGGACCTTATCATCTCAGGAATAGCCTTCTCTAAAGCTTTGATCATCAGAGAATATACATCTTATGCTTTTTTCTTAGTTAATGAAGGCATTCTGACAGAACACTGAAACACTGTCTAGATATACCATATGGTATGAAAATGTTGTCTTTGGACTCAGTGTGTTATGAGAACTGATCAAGTCATTCAACATACATTCAACCATATTTTTATTTATCAATTTATTAAAATAAAGTTTATACCACACTCATTATCATCTTCATTCAGCAAGAGTTGGATTACAAATGAATTGAAAAGCAAACCAACGGTTTTTTTTCTTTCTTTCAGGGCAGAAGTACCTGAGTTTGGATCCTGATTCCCATGTAAAAATGCCATGTGGAAATGGTAGTGATCTGTACTTCTAGTTTCGGAAGGCAGAGTGTGGGGAACTCCAGAGCAAAACTGGGAGGTAGAGTCATCCAGGATGATTTCTGAAGTCACCCTTGGACCTTCATAAGCACACACAGTGCCCCCTGATACACACAGACACACAAACACAAAACAAAAAAGGATTTTCTTTTTGACATTAATTTACTATCCAGTCATGCCCATCTTGAGCCTATCTCTACATACATTTGGGTACCCATTTCTCTTTGCATCCTCATGGAGATGTTTCATTTTCCAGTCGTTTCATGGTATCCAGCACATGTCTTTCCTAGTGGAGAGCTAAGCATTCTATTTCCTTCCTATAGCACTTTCAATTCACTAGTTCATTCACTTCAGGTAGAGTGAACTTCGGGAATGCAGTTTAATCTAAATGCTGGAACAATTTGAACAAAAATGTTTCTAACTTACTGAGAGATGTTCTTTATGGATAGAAAGGTAGGTAGATAATATAAAGATGACAGATAGAGAAATAGATAGATGATAGATGGACAGACAGAAAGAGATAGATAGATAGATAGATAGATAGATAGATAGATAGATAGATAGATAGATATTAAATAGGTAATAGGTAGCTACTTAGATGTTAGATACTGATACTAGGCATGTGATATATGATCAATAGATAAATGGATAGATAGAGGTCAGATAACTGCATAATGCATCTGAATGCATTTTTTTGCAAGTTCAAAACTAGCCTGGGCTACATGAGACCCTGCCTCAAAAAACACAAACACATAATTCTACTAGATGTAAGGTCACAGATACACCCTAAGTGGTTACTTGGACAAAAAATTAACAGAGGAACATTAGAGTTAAATGAAACTATAAAGTAAATAGGCGTAACAGACACCACAGAACATTCTACATCAAACACATTCTTCTCAACAGCTCATGGAACTTTTTCCAAAACAGCCCACATATTAGCACAAAGCAAGCCTCAACAAATATAGGAAAATTGAAATAGTATCCTGTTTTCTATCTGACCAAAATGGAATAAAGCTATTTGCAACAGAAACTACAGAAACCACAATAGTATGACAAATGGGTCATTGAAGAACTAAGAAGGAAATTGATGAATATCTAAAAGTGAATGAAAATGAAAATACAACATACCAAAATCTAGGGGATATAAGGCAATCCTAAGAAAGTAAGTGCATAGCACTAAATAGATAAGTGGATAGATAGAGGTCAGATAACTGCATAATGCATCTGAATGCATTTTAAAATCAACTTAGCATACTTGAAAATGTTGGAAGTTGGTGAAGGTGAGTTTCTAAAGAACAGGTGGGTCAACATTTCTTTTGGCCAGAAATGCAGGTTCTGAACTGTGACACTTTCTCTGATAACTCTCAACATCACCAAGTGAGAACTCACACATGTACACACACACACAATCCTGCATGCATACTCATGCACACATGTGTGTATACATATGTATCAGCATAAATGGCATCCCCAAACAGGTTAAAATGCACATACACAGACACACATATACTCCCCCATACATATGTGCATGAAAATAAATGAGAAAAAGTCCCTGGCTGAGAAATTATTAAAGAGGAAAGAGGAATGACTTGTTCAGCATTATCTGATATAATAAACTCTTAATTAATCACAAGCAAACTCAAAATTCATTCAGCTACTGAGGTGGTATGAGACCTTTTTTTCTCCATGCACACCTGTTCTTAGAAAACCAGTCAGTCTTCTCTTGGCTCTTTTTACTCTCTTTTCCTCATCTTCCTGATTTTCTAGGTTATGTGAATATAGTCTACTTCAAATTCACCCCTATCTCTAAGGATTCCATCTCCATGACAGGCAAAATGTGATGATGACCTCTAATCTTCCACATATGACATTCCAGATTCTGCAATGTCATTCTGTGTGATTCTGAATGATCTGTCCATACATCTCGGGAGATAGCAAAGCAAGGGGAGGCTTTGAGCCCATTTATCAACTCCTGGCAGTCTACTGTAATTTTTTTCGACTTCCCAGAACACCAACAGAGAACGGAGTTCTTGGATTTCAAATGTATAATCAATAAAAGGATTCACAATGAGTGCATTTGGATTAAGTAGATTTGCACAATAGCATATTTATAGTGCATGTGCTTAAATAAGAAATTATAAATCCTTCTATTCATGATTCTTAGGTACACAAAGATAAAATGGAAATGAAAGATTTGCTCAAGGTCTGAAGCCACACAGCTGAGACCCCACCTCCAATCCTTCATCCTGGCCCTCAATTGTTGCAAAGGTATTTGTACCTTAAGGAAAACAATATCTCAGAAACTATTCCAGGACAATAAGTCATGAAATCTGGTTGGTTCACATTTTTGTCTTTTCTTTTTTCTCTCAAGGTAAACCTCCCGTGGAGAAATTTATGCCATGCAAAGGATAAGGCTGAATAACTGAAAATGTATTTATGTCACCCAGGATTTCTTTTCTGTGGCATAGTTCCAATCAACAGCCCTGAAAGGAAAAAAAAAAAGTGTGCTTTGGTGTGTGTGTGTGTGTGTGTGTGTGTGTGTGTGTGTGCGCGCGCGCTTGTTTCATGCTTCCTCAACTTTATAATTGCAGCTGTTCAAATATTTAAGACTTCATGTTACAAAATAAGGAAATTAGTGAAGCACAGAGAAGCATTTTCTTCCATAAATTCTGCATTTGTTCTGTGACTCAAAAAAAAAAAAAACAAATTATGACTGCATACGTTTTTCACATAACTTGGCTTCTGCAAATTCATTCTCAAACCATTCTTTCTTTGTGACCTTCTTTCGCTAAGAACATTTTCAAATTGCCTTGGCCTGGACATTAGTTACCAAAGTCAATATTGAGAAGTTATGTGATACTTCATCAAATACTTCTATGTACCTAAAATAAGACATTGGAATAAACTATGAAGATACTTTGACATTGGAATCTGAAGTTCCTTACCATTTGTGTGAAGAGTGGGGAAGGAAGATGGGAAGGTCTTTACCATTCTAGGCTTCAAATTTCTATAAAGTTTAAATGAAAGATTATTTTTGAATAGAGGTTATTTTTGAAGCGTCTGGCATGAGCCATCTAAAGGATATTATGGCAAATGGCATTTAATCAATTTGCATTTTACAGATGATGAACAGCCATTAAATCTTTCACCCAAGATTAAAAGAAGTATATCAGTTACAGAAGTCTTGATTCTATGTCCAATATTCTTTCTACTCCATCTCACTGATTCATGTTGTTATAGTCTTTCTAAGCAGAAGCTACATTATTTCATATAGAAATGGAAAAGTAGTGACAAATTTCAAGGATTAAGCAAAAGTGGTTGGGATTTTTCTGAGTTTAAATCTGACAGATCTCTGTCACTTGTTCTGAGACTTTTAATTAAATATTCTGGACCTCAACTGCACCCCTTTAAAATCAGAACAAAAAGAGCACAGGCAACATAAAAATACTTTGAAGATCATGTGGGGCAGCAATTATAAAGCAGTTAAAATACTGTTAGGATACAGGAAGCATGCAACATGTCAGCCATTCTTATGTGCACAGTCCTAGGTGACCATCTTATAGTGATCTCTCTGACTGAACTTGTCATCTCTAATCATAGCACCAACACTGGTATCTGGGGCACGGGGGTAGAAAAGCATAAGCAAGGCGATGCTTATCATTGTTAGACTGAACAGTAACTTAGGAGATGTTTCATCTTCAAAATGAGCAATTCCGTTCCTTGCCAGAAAGTCTAGAGTACATGAAAGAACTATACTTGGATATATGAGCTTGCTGCTAACTATTGATGACTTACTCTCTTTTAAGAAAAATTGCAGAACCCTGAGAAAGGTTGATAATGAATAAAAATAATAAAATTAATTATTTTCTATGTTTGAATAATATTTTAGAAACCTAGCCAACAGGAGAGTCCTGTGATATGACAGATCTTTATGTTAGGCACTGTATACCAGAAGCACTCATCTGTCTCTATTCATTGTTTTGAAAGACAAAAAATTCCCCCCAAGAAATCTTTCTAACATTTAATACTTTAGATTGTTAGGAATTTTGTGCAACTGTGAACACAGTTTTGCTTCATAGTAACTCATGTCTATAAGATGATGATGATAATAATAATAATCTATGAATAAAAATGACTGAACTCTTTTTAGTTATCAGTAAGTCTTATGAAATAACCTATATTTGAAGATTTCAAAATTGTCTGTAATGATAGCCAGGAATCTGCATATTTCAAACTTCTTGCTGTGTTCTGAGAGTTTTTATGGTAAACACAATCTTCCTGTTCTCATTTTTGGCCACATGCTACATGATTACCTGCCTTTCATCTCTGAATTCTCAGTCCATTTTGCGTTGACCAACATTTCTTCCTGCCCAAATTCTTCTGTGAGTGAAAATTACTTCTAGTTTCCTCTGACCTAGCTTTCATTACTACTGTCATTATTTCTGAGCAACTACCTACTTATTGCTTTTCTGAAATATTTATAACATTTTCAACAGCATCTTTCTAGGAATCAGGGGCAATTTTCTAAAACAAAATCACTTTTGGCTTTGAGCTGTTGAGTGATGTGAGCAAGACTGTTCATCTAAGTAATAACATGTCTGGACTTCTCAAACTGCTATAGTTTCAAATACTAATAGGAACAGAGAGCCAAGAAGAATCACAGTATACATAAGGCATCACACAGAAGAGGCCTTTTGGACTTTCCTCTTACACAATTATTCTTTTACTCCAAATACATTTAAAAATGACTTCAAAAGCACACATGTTGTCTAGTAAGAAAAAAAACATACAATTGAGAATGTGACCGGGTTACCAAGTTTCCTTACCTGAGCATAGATCAGGTAAGCATAACTGAGCAGCTCCCAAACTTTTTAATTATAGCCCATAATGTTTTCCAAATTAAGAATTAAACCTTTTTGCCCAATTAATATGTCTGTGAGTATAATGACTATTGCTATACAGTAAAGGTCATTATGATTTTAAAATGATAAATTTCATCTCAATATCAGGGATGCTATGTTAAATCTAAAACTTTTAACTTTGTGAATATTTATTTCACCATTTGTTGTTTTTCTGGTTTTCCAGTGCAAAACTCATCAGTGCCCAGAACAATTCCAGTCATAGTTAAAAAAATAAGAAAATAAATCTGGGTCTTAAAATCTGAAGCTATAAAAGTCTGGCCGACCTCTTCCTGTAGAGATCCCATATTTCTGTCTGTGCAGACAGAGAAGATTAAGGATCCAAAGAAATAGTATTTAAAAATACTTTGGACACTATAAAAGTCCTTATAAATGCATGCAGTAATATTTAGACTCTGTCAGTTTGATAACATACCTCCACATCAACACTTCTCCTCTCTCCTCCCCACCCCTCAAATGGTAGTTCTTTTCCAAATGGTAGCTTCTCAGCCTCAGGGAAGCATATGACACTCCATGAATTCCCATCAGGATACATGTAAATATGTTGTTGGTGCTTTTTTTAACATTTTTTTCATGTATGTGTATATGTGTGCAAGATGCCATTTGAATGTGCATGGCTGTGGAGTCCCAAGGGTGACATCAGGAATCATCCTGGATTGTTCTACATCTTTATTTCTTTGCTTTGGAGTTTCCCAGGGTCCACCTTCTAAGGCAGGAAATACAGGCTGCTGCCAACCTGCCTGACATTTTTATGTGGAATCTAGGGATCCAAAATCAGGTCCTTCTGCTTGAGAGGCAAAGGCCTTAACCCCTGATCTCCTCAGTCTTTCCTTAACATTTTTATGTTTGTTTATTTCTCCTCCTAAAGCCTCTATAGGCTCCTCTGCCCGTCCTACTTACCTATGCGTGAAAGTGGAAAGGTTTCATAAATCATATATCTTATTACCAAGTTATTACGAGGTCTGATAGCAGAGGGAAAGAGCTTACTGCGATAATGTCAGAAAAAAGATGGCCACCAAAAACGAATGAAGGATTCAGTTCTGCAATCACTTGTGGACCGGGCTGTGGACCTGATGGAGAGACACCTGGAGCATTGTGACATTCTTCTTGCCTGGCTAGAAGTTGCTGCATCTGAGACAAGAAATGGAGAAATGAGCATCAATTTCTTTTTGAAACTTATTTATTTATTTATTTATGCATTATTTATTAGATAATCGGGCAAAGGCATAAAGTCAATATCTGAATACAAGAATCTGCCTGCCATCTCTAGACAGGTTCCTGTTTGACATCAGATAGAAGACAACAGAGGAAAATTGAAAGGGAAGTTGTTGATGTTAGAGACAGTTCTGGTCGGTCAATATTGAATTTTAAGGAAAAAGCTCTCTGGTAACATGAGGTTGGCACCTCTCTTTAGGATTTTTAAAATCTGAGGAAGTTTAATCTCAGTAGCCAGTTGACTATATCAAATATGAAATGACCGTTTGCAGCTAGGTTGTCAGCAATTAAAAATTAAAATGAAAAGGTGTTTATATATACAGTGCTCACACATGAACTCTAATGTGCATTCAAATTCAAGAACTCCTTTCTTGGTCCAGAGCATATAAAGAGAGAAAAGAGTTGCCATGATGTCATGCAGACTTTCGTAAAGGTACAGCCTCAATGTGTGCAGAAGCACTGGTGGTCAGGGGATCAGGTTGACAGCTCTCCTGCCACTGGTCTGAGTGGTAGGATATCAGTTCAGCAAATCAAGCCTCAAGTAGTTCAGAGATATGTTACACTTTAAATCAAATTAATCAGGAATTTGCATATAAGCAAAATGTTAAAGGTTTTGCTTTATAGAAAGAAAAAAAATTCTTCCCTCTTCTAAAAAAACCTGCCTATCTCTATTAGTGGTAAAACATCATTAGCAAGTGCCATGTTTTAGAAATTCAATGCATGACAAAATGGTAGGGAATATAGCCTAATTAAAAGATATGAAATCCATTCTCCCAAGAAGCAGTGAATTAAGCACAACTAGAGAATGTGAACTAATCAGAGAATAGAAGCTAAGGCAAACCCCTATGACTTTACAATTCTCTTTTTAAACATAAGTCCCAGTCATAGCAATAACTTTGAGGTACTTACTTATTGCTTGGTTCTTTGTGCATTTGCTCGGGGGCTCCTTGACCTCATAGCCACACAGAATCTTTTCCCCACTCTTTTAGTTCTTTTAGTATTACATACATGAGTGTAAAGGATTTATGATATTTTTACATCTTATTCCCAAATCCATTCTCCCTCCTCTTTTTCTTACAATCTTTCTTCTCCCTGGTCAGACATCTTCGTATTTCCTAGTCTTTTCACATGTGTGACCCATTGGGTTCCATCAGGTTTGCCTTTGATGACATATCCCTGAGTATTTTCTGGAGCATGGGTTATGACCCATATATCAGTGGGTATACCATTGAGGGAAATATCTTACATTTCTTCATCATCAGCATTAGCTACATAGACTCTTAATTCTCCTCAAATAGAGATTTGAAATAATCTTCATCTCTGCTGACTGGTGTTGCCCTCCAGTGGCCATGGTGTATAAAGAGCCTGGACACAAAGCCCTGATTCTTGACTCTGCTAGACTGTGAGATTTTAGGGTGTTCACCAGAGATAAGAAACTACTGCTCATTCTAGACTTGTCATTTCCTCTTTTACTTTTTTGTGTGGTTCTTCTGACAACCTACATTTTTAAATGTTTTTCCCTAGTGCTTCTTCTTTCTTGACATTGCTTCAATGCATATAAACCTCCATCCAATTCCAGCATCATCTTGACGAAGATTTACAAGCTTAGAGTCTGTTGGAAAATGGGCGAAGAGGGGGCAAACAGTGTGTAGGCTATTTCAGGCTTGCATGAATCCCCTGACAAAGCTGAGAATTATTGCAGAATATTCTATTCTTGGAAAATAAGTTCTAAAACAGTGACCATGGCATGCTTTCCCCAAAATATGTTGCCTAGTGACCAAATTGAATGAATTGTCAATTGATCTACTGGGAGCATCAATAGATGGTCTGTTTGGCCATCCTTCATAGGGAAGAATAACAATGAGCTTGTGCAGCTCAATCAGCCGGGGAGAGAAGAAATTAGAGCGGAGTGCCAAGGAGATCAGAGAAGAGCAATGTGAGTCAGAATCAGGGAGCAGTGGGAAGGTTCCATGAAATTGGCTGGAAAGATTGTTTTATATAAAAACAAGAAAAAATATAGAGGGTATATATCTAAGATAAAAAATATATCTAAAATACCTGGGTTCTTACAAAGATTAATGTATTTAATCTGTATGACAGTCTAACAGGTAGAGACAAACATTAGTATCATCCTCTAAGATTGAGAAAAGTTGAGCCAGAAACATTGAGCAATTCAGGTTATGAAGTAACCATGCACTTCGGATCCAGAATCTAGTCTGTTAAAAAAAGAGGGGACAGGGGTTCCTATTACGTTTGTATGAGCAGAAAAATTAAAATAATAATAATATTACAAAGAAAAGAAAAAAAGCTAGGAAATAAGTAGTCACATGTTGCAGTTTCATTCCCTTATGACCGAAAACATTAAAACCTGATCCAAGCGACTTAGGGAAAGAAAGGGCTTATTGTTTCTAAGTCCCGGGTTCCAGATCATCATGGCAGGGCAGTTAAAGCAGCAGGAACCTAGGGAACTAGTCACATGACATCTATGCCAAGAGCAGAGAACAAGAGCCAGTGCTTGCTCTCTTGTTTGTCTATGCTGACAATAATGAACATTGTCTGTTTGACTATAATGAATGGATCTTGACCCCCAGGAAACTGTCCCTCCAACAGTGGTCTATGTTTTTCTTCATTGGTTACATGATTAAAACAATCCCTCACAGGCATGATTAGGGGGACAACTTTAATCTAGCACATATTTCTCTGGTGGACCTGCAAACCTTTCTGCTAGTTGTCAGGTTGACAATTAATACTAACCATCATAAAGTGTAAAAAAAAAAAAAAACATTGTGTAACCTACTCAGAATTTATTTTATCACTTTTCTGTAAACTGAACATCCCAAATCCAGATAAATGACAGCCCTATTGCTAATGAGGCTCTTCTCTTGCTTGTTCAGATATATGGACCCCTTTCTATGGGGCCCTAGCATCAATTAAAGATGGTGTGGATTTCAGTGGTTCTTTCTGTTCTCGTGAGAACATCTGCCCTAAGGGATCAAGGCTCTGACTGATGGTCTTGCTTAACTCTAATTACCTTTCTAGAGGCCCTATTTCCAAATGTAGCCAGGCACATTAGAACTTAAGTTTATAGCATATGAATTTTAGGGAGAGAGGCATAGTTTTAAGGGTAGCACATATTTTATCCTATCTCAGTGGGAAACAAAAGAGACATCAAAATATTCATTACACTTAAATTATACCTATCAAAATTAAGCTAATCCAACACTCAAAGGGAGATCAGGTTAGGTACACAAAAGGTAATATTAGTAAGGGATGAGCAGATCTGGAAGGAAGGCTTGGAAAATTGGGCTTCTGACATCACACCAGTAAAGCCCAAGAACTAGAGCTTGCCTTCCCCAAACTTCAGTTCTTCATTTCTAGGGCAGGATAAGTCACTTTCCTTGGAAAGTCATCATCATTGAAATGCTAAAGACAAGCAGACAAATCATCAGTGCTCCAAGTAGTGTTGGCAGGAAGGTGCAGAGAGAGTGGGAAGCAAAACCAGGGAGGGGACAAGGCTGGCGGAACCAGTGCAAGCCAGGGCAGTGCCAGACGAGACCGGACTGGTGGGACATGTTATGGGGTCATTCTCCCCCATATGCAACGGGAATTAAGCCCTGCTTGAGAATCAAAAATCTCCAATAACCCAGAGTTCAGATTGTGTTTCTGAGCAAAGAGTAAGCTGAGGCTGTGACCTGTGCACTTCCTTTAGTGTAATTGATTGAAGCCCCCTTGTGGGACAATAATATGGCACTTCCAGTTTTCCCCGAGGTTATATCCAGTACCCCCCACTCAGAAAAACAGCAAGTATAACAGTAGCATATGTTTCCAATAATTTTTGTAATATATTTTATTTATTTATTTGAGAGGGAAAGTGAGGAAAACAGAGAGAGAGAGAGAGAGGAAGAGAGAGCAAGCAAGAGAGACAAAAAGAGAGAGGAGGTGCACACGTACATGTCATGTCATACAGGTGAGCGTCAGAGCAATCTTCAGCAGTCACTTTTCTTCTACCATGTGGACTTCTGGGAATCAAACTCAGGCTGCTAGGTTTGTAAGTGGGCACTTTAACCACTGAACAAAACAATAAGTTTTGACACAGAGTTCTCTCTCTCTCTCTCTGAAATGCTCTTTATCTGCATGGAGATGTCAGTCCATGTCCACGTCTTGTTGCTAAGGTATGCTTTGTATGACCATTGTCATCTTTAATAGCTGAAGTCCAACCAGGTCAGAAGGTCCTCCACCTCCCACCTTATCTGCTGCCAACTTTTCTCTCTGTGCTCCCTTTGACATGCTGCCCTCTAGTTTATTCCCCGGCTGGAAGCTTGGCTAACGCTGATAAAATATGAATGTGATCATGCAGCTTTTCTCCTTACAATGCTGTAGTTTTCTCTCAAGGCCATTCAGAGCAACTCCCAACCTGGCCTACTTTGGGCCATTTTTCTGGCTGTGAGGTTTATTCCAATTGCTGTTCCCAATTGCTGCCCCCCCCCACACAGACAAACACATTCTCCTCCACTTGACCTTCCCTGCATTATTTTAGTGTGTGAAATGAATGGAAACTATAACACTCCTCTTACCTCCCACCCCTCAGGGAAAGTAGAACAAGAGCAACAGGAAATATAGGTACGTCATGTCCTGGGTAACTTTTTCCTAGATTGATGCAAAGCATCCCCATATACCTCACCTTTGTGCAGAATCATCGAGTCTTGTGTTGCAAGCACGCCTGCACTTCACCTATGACTCGAACTCCAGCACAAGGATAGCATTACAATCCAATATTCTTCTCCATCTACAAGAAGCTCTTGAGGAAACTTCACAAGCAATATATCCAAGGAAGAGGATTAGACTCTGGGTGGGGACAGTCTCTGAGAAAATGTTTGAAAACAAGCTTTTGGAAAAAATCACTGAAACACATTTGGGGCTGATCTCACCTCAGAAACTAAATCCTCATCTCTGTGTCTCTTCCCTGGCAAGATCCTAGACAGGCGGCATTTCCTCTGGGTCTGTATATGTGGTGGCAGGGAACTGAATAATGAAGACCTAATACAGCCCTGTTATGACAGAAGTGTCCTCTCTTGTAAGGACACTGGAGAATGGAGTTTTTAGTTTGACTAAACCACAAAGGTTGAAAACCACCCACATATGCTAAGCCTTAAATACCCTGATTTATCAATTTAGATGGCCAAGAATGTATTCCTGAGTATATCCAGGAATTTCAACCTTTTTCTCCCTGGTCCAGGTTCAGAGTCTATGCCTTCATCTCTGTCCTCTTCTCAACTCATTCCAACCTGGGAACCAAGCTCCTGCAAGCCCATCTTGGAAATGCCCCAGGATTCTACTTACTCTCTACTTCTACTCTCTGGCTGTTGGCTGAATTGCATTCTATGTATGTATGTATGTATGTATGTATGTATGTATGTATGATGTATGTGTATGTGTATGTATGTGCATATGTATGGTGTTCATGTGTGTATAACCACGTTTAAATCTAGTTGACATTTGTACTGGGATACACCTGTATATGTGAAGTCTTGACATTGACGGCAACAATTATTCAGTTGTTTTCCACCTTATTATGTGAATCATTATCGTATTGGTCAAACCATAGCTCTCCAATATGGGCTAACCTACCTAACTTGTTCTGGAGGTTCCAGATCTCCCCTTCAGCTGGAATTACAGAGGTATTGTCTCACTAGCTTGACATTTACTGAGATTCTAGGGATCTGAACTCCATTCATCTTGTTTGCATGACAAGAACATTAACTGTTGTGTCAATAACATTAGAATCAAATAATCAAATAATTCACAGGTCTGCAGTCACATTCTTTCCATTGTTCAACTCATCCTTCTCACTCCACAAGCCCCTTTATTTCTGACACCACAGGGATTTATCCATTAAAAACAAATATTATCAAGCCACCACATTTTTTTATTTATTTTTTTCCACTCATACAAACTTGATAGGTACCCCATTCCCCTGCCTCTCTCCACCCCTCTCTCTATTCCCTTTTTTCCCTTCCTTCCCCCCTTCGCTTTCTCCCAGTGCTCTCATTCCTGGAGCATGTCAAACTTCCCTCTGGGTCCTCCTCTCTAATGCTGTGTAAGGACTCAGTAGCATTACCTAAAGCTCTTTTTTGTGTTCCCCTTTAATACAGGAGCACTATTGAAGCCACCACATTTTCAAAACATGTTCTACACCACTTTTTCTATTTAATAAAGTAATTGCAGAATATATTTAAATGTTGGGTTAGTAATTATAAGACACTAGTGAATATAAAAAAAAGTTTATTTAAAATTATTTCAGGCATCAGAAGTCTTCACATCTCTCCAAGAGCACTCAAGGAATTATTGTTGAAACTATAATTTCTGCAATAACTTTGCTACACTGGGCTCCTGAAATATCTGTCTTTATGTTAGAAGTATCAAGGCACAAATGAACTGCAACTCAGTTTCAGACCATCTTTGTCTTTGTAGGGCATATAAGAAAATTTGTAATAATATTTTAAAAAGAAAGAGGAGGGAAAAGGTATAAAAAGAGAAGGAAGGAAAAGAGAAAAGGAGAGATAAATGGAAAAAGAAAAATAGGAGAAGGAAAGAAAGAAAGAAAGAAAAAAAGAAAGAAACAAAGAAACAAAGAAACAAACAAAGAAACAAAGAAAATTAAAGAAAAAAGAAAAAATGAAAGAGAGAAAATTAAAGAAAAAAGAAAAAAATGAAAGAGAGAAAAGAGGAGGGGAGGAAAGAAGGGAGGGAGGAGAAAGGAAGAGAGAGAGGAAGAGAAGAAGAAAGGGAGGGAGGGAGGGAGAGAGGAAAACCTTCTTGAGGAAGGTGATCAGGAGGGGTAATGTGTGTAAATATGATCCAGATTTGCCATATGAAAATCTTATGAAAACATATTCATGAATCGCATTATTTTGTACAATTTACATGAGACAATAGAATTTTAAACGTCAAAAAAAACTAAAAATTTTTTAGAAATACATTTCAAGAATCTACCACAAGATGGCGCGAAATCAGATTTTTCTCAAGTTCTTTTCCTTAGAAATCAAGTTGTTTATATCAGAAATATCTGAAAAAAATGTGTATTTTTTCTTTCCCTGGATCTTATTTCCTTTGGTTTTTCTAGTTTTAGTAATTCCCATAGATCCCGCTCTGTAGCAGTAGTATCCTATATTTCCAATATTTCTTCAGTTCTCTCTTTGCCTCTGTATCTCCTGACAACCTGACACTTGTTGGCTGCATAGGTCTACAATTACGTGGTCTTTTTAAAAAATATTTCTTAAAAATTCTTCTCCTAGAGGCAGAGCTTTGTTAAGCATTTTAGTGCAAATATTTTATTGCAGGGACCTATGGAGATCATTGGTTGACAAGTCGGGGGGTGGGGGGGCCAGCAAGATTTCCTGTCCAGCTTAGTATTCCCAACCAGAGGTGCCAAAGGTAAGAACTAAACTCAAGTCAAGAGAGCATCATTGTGTGGAAAGTCCAGTCCTTGTTAGTTCCTGTACCACAAAACTAAAGTTGGCAGTATTTCATCTGAGGAAACGGAGGCAGAGGTGTAGTTAGGGGATTCCATGGGGAGGGTCCAGGAGATGGGGGACTTCCAATTCCAACTTCTTGTTTTCAGATGGGAAACACCTGACCAACATATGGGGTCTTGCAGGGATTACTAGTCTATGATTCATGAATAGCAAAGACCGAAGTGATGTTATTGACTGTGTAATCCCATAGTCTCAATCTGGACTAGCTGGCATCTTACTCACTAGTAGATTAGATTACATTCAAACGAGGCTGCAAAGCTGTGGGTTCAAGCAGGTTTCTCAGAAAAATAGAAGCTCCAGAGAAAGGTGATTGAGAGGTGCTCTGAATCTTCTTCCTGTTCAGTGTAGGTAACTGCAGTCTACATTTCTTCTTCACGGGAAAGTGGTAACTCTAGGATGCCCAACCAGAGCAGGGTAGCTGGCCAAACTACTTCCCTCAGAAAGAAACAGACTTTCTCATAAGCCTATGATAAGATAAGAGCTATGATGTATCATTGATGATTCTTGACTGAAAAGCAAAAGGCCAGAAGAAATGGAGAAACGATGGTCTTAAATGCCTACAAGACTTCAAAGTTTTTGCAAGTGTTCAGTTCCACTTCACTATCTGAACCCATAATTTTTTATTGGTGCTAAGTCATAATTACTTTATTCCATCTTTGCTTATCAAGATTTTGGCTTGTCCTGTCATCCCTAATAACTTACTCAGATCATTTGCATTCCTTTATTTTCTGCTTATGACCAGCAAGATTTCTGGCTTATAATCGATGTCTTGAACATTTATAAGAACATGAAATAGCCAGTGTCTGGCATATAGCAGTTACTCAAAGCATGTTTGTATAAAACTGGTGTGGATAAAGCATTTTAACATACAGCAAAGCATATTTAGCCTTTAGCAATCTGAGCCATTTCTTTTAATCTTCTAAAGCTGGCTTAGCTAATGTACCTGCTCCAAATGTTCACTTGCATACAGGAGCAGGGAGTCTATTCCCGGAACAAACTAAATGCATGGGCTTTGTGAGGGCGACAGCTTAGCCTGGAGCACCTCCCTGACATTTACTCACAGAAGGAAACCACCCCAGCATCAGAATGAGCTGAGCGAGCTGTAGGTGTTGCAAATCAGGACGCCACTTGGAAAACCCACACACGGCACAGCAGCAACAAGCCTCATGGCTGGTCTTCAGCAGCATGCACAGATGTGTGTGTGGGAATTCCTTAAATAACGAGAGTGGGTTGTAATTTCAGATCATGATATCTATCTCAGCACAGTAACAAAAGGGTGTGGACAGGGAAAGAAGCTCAGGCAGAAGGGTGGGACATTTTAAGGTGGAATTCTGTGAGTGAGAGGAGCTAGACATCCAACCTTTAGGACATTATCAGCCTCTGCTCTATGTGACACTCAGAAGGAATGATGACACAGATAGACAGTTGTATTGTCTTTTGTTTATTCTTTCCCATCATCAACAAAAAAGGGGCTGGATTTATTTGGGACCAAAGGAAAAGGGACGAATTCACATGGCACATGCATTCAGAGATTAATATAGAGTATATTCTTCTGTTTTTTACTTATTCTTAAAGAAATGACATTGGGGGCTGGAGAAGTGGCTCAGGGGTTAAGCCTGTGCCTTCCAGGTGGAAAGTCCTGAGTTCAGATCCTAGACCCCACGTATAGACACAGGGCAGAAGTGAGAGTGGCCTGCATTTCTGGCCCTGGTAGGGCGGAGCCTGTGAATCCCAGGCAGAGTAAACAAGGAGGAAGTGGAGGTGGTCCATGGTGGTTCCCAAATTTGCCCATGGTTCTACACACACACATATACACACACATACATACACACACGCGCATACACGCACAATTGAATAAATAAAAATTAAAAAAAAGAAATGATCTATAATTCTCTGGAAACCCAAATATAAAGGCATCTAGGAGAAGAAGCAAAGACGAGCTCCCCAACTCCTATCACCAGCCAGTGTCCCAAATGCATAATATGGCAGATTATCAGTGTGTCTTAGACCTGTCAACTCTATTAGTCAGGGTTCTCTGAAGAAACAGAATCTATAGAATATAATATATAAAAATAAGTTTATTAAAAAAAATAGCTCATGATAAAAATAGTGTCCTTCAAGGTAGCAGCCCGCAGCAGCCTCTTTTCTGGCTGGAATGTTCCACAAAGCCAAAAGATCTTGAGAAGGTCTCAAGCCTTTGCTCCTCTGGAGAGTAGAAGATGCTAGGTTCCAACATAGGTGAAGAACAGCTGGGCACCGTCATCAACGATGAACAGCGAACAGCAGCAAGGCCTAGAGGCCAGGCTCCAAAGGCAGCGGGAAACAGCAACAACGTGATGGAAAAGGTGAAGCTCCGAGTCAGCCAGGAACGGAGGCAGCAGCAGCCACAGCAATGAAGAAGGCCACAATGTTCTAAAAGCGAATGATGCATGCAGAGTGGACTGCACAGCAAGTTGACACCAGATAAGGGAAGAGCAAGTCCCTTCTTCTTGCACTTCCTATTATCTGGTCCACCACTGCAAAATACCACCCACTATGGGCTGGGTTCTCCACAGCATCAATCAAGTACCTGCTGATTTGTTCAGGAGCCATTCCAACCATTACCCTTCCACAGCTGTGCCCCAAACAGTCTGCAATTGTCAAGTTGACACCAAATGCAACCATGACACCAACGTAGAATTTCTGGTTCTCCACAGCTTAAACGTTATTTCCAGGGTCCACTGTACATTTACCAAAAGTCTGAAACTGTGCCTATCTTGTGACTTCTTCCCACATCTCCTGCCAGTAGATTAACAGGCAAAGTAAGGAAGGAAGTAATAGCCATCATCAAGTCAGATGACTATGGGCAGTGACATTTTCTACTGCCGAATGCAGGTGGGGAAGGGCGTTAGGGTCTACAGCGATGATGGTGTAATATGAGACGACGATAGGCAACGGGAAGCAGCCGTACCACAGCTCGAAAAGACACTTAGTTACTTAGTTCCCTCCAGGCAAGCTACCTGTGGCAGCCAATGTGTTGTCTGAGGAGGATGGAGATCTAGAATGAAAAGTAGGAAGAGAAGATGATCCTCACTAGCAGTTCTATTGTTGAATGTAGCAGAAGGGACTCTGACACATTTCCCTGCCTTGCCTTTTTGGAATCTCCCCATCTAAATGTCCTAAGTAGCCAACTACCTGAAGGACACTGATGACAGACTGAAGAACAGGCATCATTCTCACAAGAAATGAGACTCCAGGTAAGACTGTGTAACCAGACGTGTTCGAGCAGTCATCTATCAAGTATCCTCCATTGACCATTTATCCTTCCATTCCCACCTGGTTCTCACTGTGTGCAGCTGTTTGGAATCACAATGTTTCCTCTTCATGTGGCAGTGACCAGTCCCTCACTTCTATCATGAGCATCCTTCTTCCCACACTAGTGGAACTCCTGTCAACAGAAGCTGTGAGACTCCATGAGAATCAGACACTAGAGAGACATGGGCACTTTAGAAACTTGTGGATATGGCATTTGGCCTCAACAGAAAGAGCTCAGATGGTGACCTCTTTCTCCCAAAGATGGCAAGAAGGGTAGTTTATCATTCTTATTCTTAGGTAATATTTCTTGATCAACCTGCCATACTTTGTAATTAACTCAGTAATCCATCCTCTAGTTAAGATTAGCACTTCTTCCTTCCTTTTACTTGACTTGTCTATAATTGCTACTTCCAAGAATTCTTCTCTTCAATAAGATTATGTGATGAATGAAGTATATAAGTACTTTATATTGCCCTAGGTTCCCAAGAAACTGGGACTGAGAAGCATGGAGAGTGTTTTTCAGTCAGTTTCTACATGATTTTCACTTATATAGCACCCCGAGGTACAGAGAAGAGTAGGCTGAAAAAGGAACCCACATCGTCAGCATGCAGACAGCCTCAGAACTGCTCAGAACAAAGCTTTATTTCTTACCATGTTTTCACATCAGGAGAACCGAAACCCATAACCACATTAAACAGTGAAAATTTCCTTCCCTCAGTTGGTTTTGAAAATACATTGAAATAACATCTTAGAAAAAAAAAACCCATAGGGCCGCCCCTAACCTGGCTATTCTTCGTGACCTACTTCTGACGTTATCTTTTTCTTCCCTCTATTGAAGGGAAAATTGGACAAGGGAGCAGAGGGAGATTCGGGAGGAGAGGATGAGAAGGAGGCACAGCACAGACAAAGCAGTCAGGTTCAAGGGCTGTGTGAACAGCCATTGCATCCTGCCTCAGTCCTCTTGGTTATCTGGTCAGGTGATTCTGTGGGTGAGTCTCCAAGAACACCACACTGTCAACCATTCCCACACTGAAAAAGGCTCAAACACAAACAAGACATTTAGAGATAGGAAAAGCCCAATACTGGCTGTGCAGATAAGGACATTTCTGCTGTAACTCTCTCAGCCCTGGCCTCTTGGCCATGTGGTCTCCAGAGCAACAATTAGAGAAGGGAGGAAGTTACATGGAATTCAAGAAGCCTGTGCTCTCTTCTCTATTTCCTTCTTGATCTGTATGTGGATTTCTGCAACCCTTGAGCCTCGAGTTCCACAGATACAGAATGAAAATAATAGTTACACCTGCTCTCCTGCCACCCCCAGTGCAGTTATAAGATCAGTAACGGGGAATGCTTGTGAAAGCAAAAATGTATTAGCTATAAACAACAAGATAAATGTTCATGGCTATTAATATGGCTCTCATCATCCTTGTGAATCATGTTTTGTTGTTGTTGTTGAAGCAGTGATTATTCCACATCATGTTCAACCAAGCAAATTATGCTATTGCCTCCCTGACTTTCTGATCAATGATTAGATTAAAGTAAGAAGTTTATTTTCTAAAGTTCATCACACTGAAAATATTTTTCCATCACCGCTGTGGGATCTTAAGATCACCAAAGCCTTATGGGATATTGCTAAGCCCATAAGAACAGACCTACTTAGTTAATTATGGAATATTTCTTAATTTCTCAACTTCTTTATTAAAATAACACACACTAACCAAGATGAAACACAGGTACTTTGAACTGAGAAACTTGTAAAAACATCTGTCCAACAATATTGTTAGCCTTTCCAATTTCAGTGGTAATCAGCTTGAAAATCTAAGTGAGGAACTTTGTGGTAGAAGTTGGAAAGATAGTATACTGATTATATGAAAGAAAGAAATGTCTTAATGTTAATATTATTTCCTTTTACCATACTCAATAAAATAAAAAGAAATAAAAAACAGGAACAAAAATAAGAAATGGAAGCAGTTCTTCCTCTTTCTGCATTTTTATAAACTTTTCAAAAGTAAAAATTCTTGTAACCCTAAAGTATCTATTTTTCTAGAGGGATTTACACAAAAACTTTAGTGCTAATAAAACATGCACATAAATAGCCTTTCAAAAGTGTAAATGTGTGGGTTTTTATTTTTCCACCTCCATTCTAAAGAAGGTAAAATGGCTTCCCTCTCTCCTCTGAGATTTTTTGCCTGAGCTACAAATTAAATTAAGGTGGATGATGAAAGAAGACAAACCACACTTAATCTCAGAAGCCTCCTGAAATATGGGAGTTACAGAATGGCAAGTTGATTGTTGCTTATATAGTAACCTGAGGTACAGAAAAGAGTTGGGTCTTCACAGAGGTGATTAGAAATAAGGTATGGGAAAATAAGAGAGACAGTAATATCTGAAGAGTAAGCATTTTCTTGTTACATAGAGAAAAATATGTCACGTATAAGCATCTTCCATGTCATACATTTGCATTCATGTGGATTTCTTTTAAACATGTGCATTTCCCTTATAGAAGAACAGCTATTCAGAGCTACTCCTTTTTCATGGTTTCTCAAAATAGCTAGTTGAAAACGTATTGAAGAAATATATTTGGGGTTATCATAGCCTTAGGGTTATATTTTGGGATGGCGTTTTTTGACTATTTTGGAAAATAAAGCAGCATGAGTTTTAGGTTCACAGCAACACCCCATTTCTCTACCGCCAACCTCTTGTTTGAGCTCCATATTCTAATGATAAAAATGTGACCTAAGTGACCTGGGATAACTAGAGGTTTTTATTCATGCTCACAAGTACAGGTTATGATCCATCATGGCAAGAAAATCATCACCAGCAAGAATCAAGGGAGCTGGCTCCATCATGTCTGAAGTCAAGAGCAGAAGGAAAGAACCATTGCATGCCATTTTGCCTTCTTGCTAGTTTGCCAAAAAATGCTAATTACCCCTCTACATCTTATGCACTTGCCCATGGTCCTACCCACTATGGAATGGATCTTTCAACATCAATTAGATAATCTCTTATAGACTCATTGAAATGATTGCCTTCCTTGTAAGTATGTCCAGAGGCATACCTCAAAAGTGTCAAGTTCACAGCTGAAATTCTGACAAAGAGATACAGTGGATTTCAGGAAAAGAGTAAAACATATCTCAATTATACTAACAATAATCTCTATATAACAAAACATATTTATGTGTGAGGGCATGCATGCATGTGTTTTGTGTGTGTGTGTGTGTGTGTGTGTGTGTGTGTGTGTGTGTGTGATATAGCTTCTGTTAAATCTTGCAACACAAATATTTCAGTTCACTCTACTTCTTCTGAAATCATCAATGTTCCTTGAAGAAACAGATTATCACTCTCTTTTATTTCTAATCTAATAGGATACATCCTTTCTAGTTGCCTTGACTTTTCTGTCTTTATTTGACATGTAAAGACATAGTGACCTCACTTGAAACATATCTTCATTTTCTGACACCACACTTGTTAAGTGAGCTCATTTTTACCAGTAGACTCAGTTGACACAGAAGGAAGATAATTCACAGCACATTAACCCAGAGCTTTTCTTATGAACTCCAGAATTGTAAAACTTCTGCCAACATGATGCCAATATGGATATTTCACAGTTCCTTAAGCTCTATATCTTCAATATTGTCAACCATCATCACCTTGGTAGAACAGAATATCATCCATTCAATTGTGCCAAATGGACAGGACTTACCCTTCCTTCCAATAATATGATTTCTGTGAGCTAGACAACGCTTTGTACATTTAGAAGAATGTCATCAAATGAAACAGATGAAGATCTCTCGCTGCATGAAGGAAAGCAATACTCTCTCCTTGTAACCCATGTCCATAACTCATATCCATGAAGTCTTAACATGTTTGCCACTTGATAGTCTTAAAATCTCTGCATTTTGTTCCAACATGAATGCCAGCTAGTCTAAGCTACTGCCGACTTTCACTTGCACCATTACCAGAATAGCCTCCCAGCTGGTCTCTCTTTTTCACTGTCTCTATCTATAACCTCTCTTCTTCCTGCAGCCAGAATAATCTTTACAAAATAGTCATCTCATGATTCATTTTTCTTCTTCAAAAATTCTTGTACAACTCTCCACTGCCCTTAAACTGAAACAGAAAAATACTTCCATTGCTAAACCTCCGTCCGATCAAGCCAAACACTGATATGTCCAAGCTTGGTTTTCATTTTGTTCACTTTATGTTCTTCATCTACACCAGCACACCAAATTTTCTTGAAAGCTTTTGTGTATGCTCTTCTTTCTGTCAGTAAGGTAAGTCATCTCCATTCCCAATACTCCTCGGTGAAGTAAGTCACTGTCATTCACAATTGAAGGTATTTGTTACATGATTTGGAAGCTGATTTTGAGACTCTATACAGAGGTAAAGGTGTCTAAGAAAGGATAAATCCCTTGCTTCCATTGTTTGTCTTGGTCATCGTGTTAGTTTCATCTTCCCATTGCTGAACAAATACAGAACTCAAACAACTTACAGATGTATAATAAATAAGGATGAAGGAGAAGATAGTTTTGGTTATGCTGGAGTATTGTGCCGCAGTTTGTCTTCATGTTGCCAATAAATTCACAGCCAAACAACTTAGAGGAACAAAAGGGTTTTATTCTTGCCTACAGTTCTCTGTTACAGTTCCTAGTCCAGCAGGAGAGTCTATGCCAACATAAGGAGTTAAAGGAACCGGTCACACTATATCCACAGGAACTGTTGAGAGAGGGCCAAACCTCACTTGCCAGACTGCAAGTCTGCCAAAATTTGTCAAAGTACTAAATTATCTCCCCTGATCTTATCTACCTGTCCAGAGAATGGTGCCATCCATGGTAAACTGAGTCTTCTCATATCAGTTAGATAATGTCCTGCAGGGTCACTTAAGGCTTGTCTTGACTAGTAATTCTTCACAGTCGTGCCCAAAGTTGAGACATGTATCTAACTAGTACAAGACATACAGGTCTAGTCTTCTTGCAGACAACACCTATTATGTTGAGACAAGATTAAGAGAAAGCAACTAAAAACTATGAAGGGTAGCATAGCTAGAAAAACTAAATGTGAAACTATCCTTGCAAACAGAAGGTGTTTGCAGGACCGTATGAAGATTGGCTTTCTGCATCAAAAAACATCCAAGTTATACAGTATAAAGAAACAGGAACATGGAGACAAGTGGGAAAGGAAGGAGCTGAGGTGCAGAGGGGGAGTCAAGGTGAGCAGGCTTGCTGCCTGCATGTCTTGCCACCCAGGCCCCTGGCTCACCCAGGAAATGTACCTATGTCAGGCAGAATAGAGAGCACTGAGGAACACCGTAGCCAGATATTTGAAAGGCCTAACTAATTCTGCCTGTTCCAAAGACAGAAAAAGAAATTTGCTTGGTTCAAGCAAATTCAACTTACTTTCTAAAAACAGATTAATATTTTCTTGGGAAAAAAATAGAACCTGCTCTTTAAATGAAACATTTGGAGAAACAGAAGATAGGCATCAATGATTTAGAGAAACAAATATCATTTTAAAAATTAAAGAGAATTAATTAGAAAAGGTATTTGAATGTGATGTCTGAAATTGTCCTAAATATGCAGAATTACATACACACACATACAAACACACACATGTGTATATATGTATATGTATGTACAAACCTAGTTTTAAAGCCATTTAATTAGCCAAGACAAGAAAAGTAGCAAGTATTACTGATAATGAATAACAGACATGATGAAACCAAAGTATTGTAAGTCCATGAAAAGAGAATGTACAAAGTAGACCAGGAGGTGGGGCATGAAATTGGGTAGTAAGATATGAAAACACATAAATTTATTAATTTATGTATAAAAGTGTGTCAGAGTTAGCCTGTGTACTGCTGATAAACTCATGACAATGGAGCTATGGGAACAGGTGATTTTATTTTAGTTTATGTTTTCCAATTATAATACTTAATCCAGCTTGTCAGAAGAGTTCATATGAACATTAGGGACCAAGGGAACTGGCCACAACATGTCATGATCTGAGTGGCATGGGTGTCCTCCCATGGGGCCTGTTCTGAGAAACTAAGGCTGAATCCAAGGCTTAGCAAACCAGGGCCTTCCATGCTTAATTTGGCACTTTGGGGGCCTTTTTCATTAGAATCGTTCAGCACACACAGTACATTAGAAACACAAAGCCAAAAACTTGTGAGAAAATCTTCATCATAGAAGTCCAAGACTAAGTAGACTTGCTCATGATACAAAACAGCAACAAACTTCCCCAGTCAGTACTCTGAAGCATGCAAAGCAGGGAGGAGGGTAGCTATCATCTCATTCCCATAATCCCAGGATAAGGAAAGCATTGTTTCCCTTGAGTTTCTGCATCAAAGTGTTGCTATCAGTCTCCCAGCAACTAGGAGCAGAGCACAGGCATACCATCCTTCAAACCCTTCTTTCCACAGAGATTAGAGAAGTTTGTTAACGTTTTATTGTCCTTGAAGTGCAGGAGAAAACTTTGATTGCCAGTGGACATGTTTGTTGTAGTCTACTAAAGAATGCCTATTTACTTAACTGGTTCCCCCTGTTTATCCACCTCCCCTGGTATCGGTTCCATCCATCATAATCTAGGCCTTCCCCATCATTTAATCTCTGAAGGTTCATTCAGGGTTTAACTCACCTGCTAATTCCTTACAAATGTGTGCAGAGCCCAGCCTTAAATTGCTATCATAAAGTGTCAAAAATAAAATAGAAATAATTTTAAAGCAACAGAGATTGCAAGATGGTAATTAAATATGATGTATTATTAAATTTCCAATGCAAATTTCTTCAAGAAAATAATTTAAGATGACCATTATAACGGTACTTTTTGAGTGTATACTCTATATGTAAAAATGTAAACATAACAAACATAGCCAACAGCACAAAATGTGCAGATATCAGTGACAAGATGCTATTCCAAATTTTATATTGTATATAAAGTAAATGCATTATTAGTTCCAAGTACATCTTTAAAAGTGGATATTGTGCTTGGATATTGCATTTCTCAAAACAATGACTAAATATAATATGGAAAGCTAAGGAGGAATAGGGGAGAATGCCAAAATTTATCTTTAGTGAAATATTAGAAGTGGAACAGAAGGAAAGTTGTCAAATATAAATTTCACAATAATTACATAAAAGTCACCTGCATAGGAGCGATACCTGCAGATGACAGAAGAGAAAGATGCTTTGCCCTGACAAATGAGAAATACACAAACCAACTACAAAGTACCTGTTCCCAGATACACATGAAGCTTAAACTGACTTCTCCCTTGGGTGTGCCAAAGTACTGACCAGACTTGGGACAACAAGTAGAGAATGATGAGAAGTAATAAGTCAGTGTGTGCAGTTACAAGTGTCACATTAGACAGCAAGTCAGAGTTCCATAAAGAGTAATAGTGCTGCCACAAATCTGGGGTCTGAGTTGAAATGGGCACATCTTGTCAAGTGAACTTAAATGTACAAACCCAGAGAGGGGCATCCAGAAGAGACTTACTAAATCTACAGCATCTCTAACCAGGATGATTAAAGAAAAGGCTCAATTATGAAAGCACATTGTGAAATCTGGGAGTTCTGGCCAATTCTTCAAATACCAAAATTTCAAATACATTGACAAATACAGAAAGAAATAACCATGACATCTTCAAAGGAATAAGTTTAATTCCTAGGAAATGAAGTAAAAATAAAAATAGTCATAGAATCAAGTTACAATTGTAAAGATGTTACCTATCTATCTATCTATCTATCTATCTACCTACCTATCTATCTGTCTATCTATCTATCTATCTATCTATCTGTCTATGTGTGTAATTAAAATCATAACAATCTATAACAAACTTTTTTATAAACACACTGAAAATCTGAACAAAGACATTGAGATAAGAAGAATCAGACAGAGAATCTGCAGGTAAACAATAAACACTAACTTGAGCAATATGGAGAGATTAGGTCAGTGACTACCATCAAGTGAACACCATAAACATTATGGAAATACTAAGATAAAAAGGAAATGGAGGCACAGAAACTATTTATAGAAATAATAGATGAATTTTCCCAAGTATGAGAAGAACTAGATACAAAAATTCAATGTGGTCAAAAGCCTTTACTAAGGTACACCTTAGGAGACCTATCACAAGACACATCAGAGTCTAGCCAGGGAGAGTAACAGGTAGACAGAAAAGCTTCAGAACAGCAAGAAAAAATGACAGAGGGGCTGCTACTGCCGTGAGAGGTCAGAATGGATGACACACTCAAAACAGAAGGAAAAATAAAAACACAATGCAAGGAAAGCTACAAGACAAGGTGAAGTTGAAAGGTATTATTACCACCATTCAACCTGCTTTCCATGAAATTCTGAAAGGACCCTGTCATGGTTTGAAATGTGTCCCCCACAATCTCATGTGTTTGGGAAGATCATGGTACTTTTGAGAGGTGGAGCCTTGCTGGAGGAAGATGGTCACAAGGGGTGGGCTTTGAGGTGGATTAGTCCCACTGTACCTCCAGAAGGAGTCTGCTTTGCAGCAAGCAGTCTTGCATCTCTCATTCTCATGGATGGGAGTGACTTAGCCTGACTCCAATTTCAGCCAGCTAGCCATGCTACCTCCACTGTGAAAGACTGCATCGCCCCTCTGAAGCCATAAAATGAATAAATCTCCCTTTTCCCTTAAGTTGCTTGACTTTGGGTGCTCTCTCACAATAGTTGAGAATAACCATTACACTCCTGTTTTAAGTGGAAAGGTGATGAATATTAACACAAACTCAGGCAAAGCACATAATTACCTGATAAAGGTACCCCAAATGTATATGTTTAAACTACAAAAAGTTATGTATAGTGTATGTATAATGAAAATACATAGATATATATAGTGAGAAATATGTAGATGCATATTAATGTATTTCTGATTAATCTTAATGTATAGAATATAAAGAGAGGATGATTTCATTATGAAAAACCATGTGGAGCAGGACAGAATTGTAATGGTCTATATTTTCTGGTGTAACTGAAGTTAAGTGATTGTCAGAAGAAAAGGCATTTTGTAAGATGAAGACATTTTACATAATTTCAATAGTGTCTAAAAAGGTTATATCTACAGAACAAACACAATGATAAATATATGGCGCATCAAATCATACCACTACAAACAATTAATTAAACACAGACCACATGCACACACACACACACACACACACACACACACACACACACACACACACACCAGTACCAGCAGCAACAGCAGCAGTAGAAGTAGCATCAGCAAGAGAAGGAAGGCAGGCAGTATTATCACAACCTACAGGACAGAAAACAATTTTTAAAATGCAATTATCCGTCATTCCATACTAGTAATTACTTTAAATGTACTCAGATAAAACACACCAATTATTTTAAAATAGTCGAAAGAAACAAAGAAGGATATCATATGATGATTAAACCTGAAGAAGATAACAATTACAAGCAGATACGCACTTAACATTATAGCACCCACTATATCTTGGTAATTGACAGAAACCAAGGGAAAAATGGATAGAAACAGTAATTGTAGCAGATTTTCTGTGTCTGACTTTCAATTACACACAGACTAGTCAGAGAGAAGCTCCACAGGGAACAGAGACACTGAACACAAGCAGAGGCTGAATGTACTTAGTAGACTGAGAGGAAACACAACAGAATGCCCAGTAGAGCAGAGTTCTCCTTTCAGCTACAGAATTTGTTCCAAGACATAACACAAGCTAAACCATGGTGCAAATGCTAACAGATTTAGGAGACTGAAGTCATACAAAGTGCTTTCTAGAAACTAGAAACTAATAGTAGAAGGAAAAAGGAGCATAGTGATAAATGGTAAATTAATAAGATCTCAATTACACTTAAGGATGTGCTTTTTGGACAGATCAAACAGTTTGAAAACCATGAAATTAAGAAAAATGAACAAAGACTTTCATATCTAAACTTAGAAATAAAGAGGAAACATTTCAACAGATTTTACCAAAGTAAGAAGGACAGTTAAGAGAGCAACAGAAATTTTGTATATTTACTAGCTGGATAAGCAAGTAGAAATGGACAAATTCCTAGAAATGTGCACTGGAAATGAATCATGAAGAATGATTAGGCTTAAAATTTAGGAAGGAGATCACAGCAGCAATCAGTCTCCCAAAAAGGAAAAGCCAAGGACCAGACACTTCGAGTGAAGAGATCTAATCATCCAAGGAAGAGTTAAGATCAGTCCTTCTTAGAACTCTGGCAGAGACCCAGATATAACAGTGCATGCCTCAACATAACTCTAGAAAGCCAGTGTTTCCCTGAGACCAAAAACAGACAAAGACACAAGAATATAAGCTACAAACTGGTATTCAACCTTCCAAATTTAACAGCACATTGAAGGAATTGTATGCTATGAGCAAGCAGGATTTATATCTGGAATGCAGTGGTATTTCAACTTGTGAAATTCAACTAATTCAATTATAAAACACACTAATAAAAGGAAGGAGAGAAAATATAGATTATCTCAAATTACTCAGAGAGAGCATTTGAAAACATTGAATACTTTTGATTAAAAAAAAAGCAATCCAGGAATAAAACTAAGCTGCAACTGTACAAAAAAACTCACTATTAAAAACATACTACACTACAAAAGATCAAAAGATTTTCCTTCTCACTTCGCTAATAAGACAAATAGTATATCCATCAGCATAAACATGTATTGAGAATCCTTGAGAAGGTAATTAAATAAGAAAAAGAAACAGATATGCAATCAGAAAAGAAGAAACAAAATCATCTGCTTATAGATGACATGATCAAATATGTCAATAACTCTGCAGGTCTCAGGTATTTCTGTTTTACCTGATGGTTTCTCTCTGTCCCTCTGTCTCTCTTTCTCTCCATTTCTCTCTCTCGCTCTCTTTCACTCTCACCTTTCTTCAGAGACATATATATACGCACACATATACAACTATCAGGACTAGTATAACAATTCAGCAGATTTTCAGGATATAAAATCAAAATATAACTGTTTATATATTTCAGAATAACTAATCAATAAAAGAAAAAATATTCTCATTTTATTCTCTCAATAACCATTAAAAATAGTAAACTATTTACTCATAAATTTGACTAAAGAGGGAAATTGTACACTCAAAACTACAAGGCATTGCTAACAAGAAAAGAAAAGAAAAATCCTCTGCTTGTTGATTGCAAGACCTTTGTTAAAATGTCTCTTAAAAAGTGAGCTATGGTCATTATAATATAATGTATTCTCCATTATAATTGCAATGGAACCTACAGGGAAAATAGAAAAAGAAAGCCTAAAATATACATGGAATCTTAGGGCATCCAAGGAGCAACAATGAATCTAGATAAAGGACAGAAAAGTTGGAGACCCCCAATATCTGTTTGCAAAGAAATCAGCCATTAACTATCAGTAGTTAAGATACCATAATACTGTCAAGAACAGAGACTAGAAACAAATGCAACAGAATAGAGTTCAGAAACAAATACAATGTTACTTTCAAGAAGAATGACATGTCTATTCAGCAGAGAAATGGTTGTTTTTAAACCACCGATGTGGGGAAAATAGCCCACTATCATATACAAAAAAATGAATTAGATTCTTATTTTACTCCATATACATAGCTAATTCAAAATGTATTGAAGTTTTAAATATAAAAGATAAATCTGTTAAACTTGTGAACAGAAAAGCAGGGGAATTTCAGGACATTTGTGTTGGCTGTTATTTCCTGAGAGACAAGACCAAAGTGCAAGCAACACAACTGAAAGCTCAATGGGACCACAGCAGGCTTTCCAAGGGTTTGTGGAAATGGCCACAAATCATTGGAATGCAAAGGCCCCCTGCACACTGGGGAGAAGGACTGTGAACCACATCTCCAAGAAGGTGGTATTCAGAAATATAAGGGCCATCTACAAATCCGCAGTAGCTGATTACATAGATAAAGATTCCTGTGCGGAAACCTAGTCACTTGAGTTTGGTCTCTGGAATCTCCCTAGTGGAAGACAGGACCAATTACATGCCATGCCATGTGTATCATTCTCTCTCTCTCTCTCTCTCTCTCTCTCTCTTTCTGTCTCTCTCTCTTATCTATCTCCTCCTTTCCCACTCCCTCTTCTCATTTTTTGCACTTGTGTTTTGTTGCTCGTACTTTTGTTCTCTCCATTTTTTCTGTCTCCTTCAAACAAATAAATAAAATATTTTTAAAAATAAGACACAAGAGATAATAATTGTGATACACATGATTTCATGGCAGATAGATATACATACAAAAGAATCACAAGGAAACGGTCTTATCAATATCTCACCATAGCATCAGAAAGATCTCAAGAAGCTCCACACGTCTCTGAAAGACTGAAGAGGATTAATGTTGATGGCAAGTAAAGGATGCTTTCCTCTAAGGTATATTCATTGATCTAGGATGTTGTTGGAATGTGAATCAGCTCAGGCATAAGTCATCACACACTAGATGAAACACAGTTGGCCACACAAGCAAAAAAAAATTGAAAATAGGAGAGAATCAACAGGGGAGATGAAGGGTTATCAAAAGAAAAGGAGGGGGGAATTTTAGACTAAAGATTATAAAGTCACTATATACATGCATGTAACATTAAAAACAATAAAGATTTAAAAGGACACAAAATATTTCCTTTGGTTCATTTGGGCTACTATAGCAAAATAGAATGAATTGTACTCTGTTTAAAGCAAAATTTTATTTCTGGAGCCAGTGAAATTCAAAACAATGCACCGGCAGATTTTGGGGGGGGGGGTGTACTCAAGCTTTCTGGGTTATGGGTGGCTACTCTATGTCCTTACATGGTAGAAGGGGCTAGTTGGCTTGCAGAGGTCTTTTATAAAGACCACCAATCCATTATAATGACTACTCCTTGTCAGCTAGTTTTCTCTCAAAATCCATGGCTAATGATAACACTAACTTGGAGGTGAGGATTTTAAAATAAATCCTGATGCTGGGTAAGGTAATTGCTTAGTCCATGTTGGATCCACAGTAAATATTCTTCAAAGAACATGTGCCAACAATCAACAAGCAGCTTTAAAAATGGTAAGTTACTACGTTAGAGAAATGCAAATCAGTCACAATGGGCTCTACCTCACTGGAATCAGGATGTTCAATATTAAAAAAAAAACAGAAAATAACTTTGAGTATCATTGATAGAAATGTAAAATGGCATCATAATTATGGAAGAACCCAATGTTTATTATAATTATGGAAATACTCCAATGTTTATCAGCTATTCGATGTATAAGGAAAAGGTGGCTTACACATGCAATGGAATATTGCAGAACTTAAAAGAAGTTGGTCACATGTTTTGCCATGATTGGCTCCTGAGAATATTTGTATAATGGAAGGAATCCATTTACAAAAGGAAATAAACTAGATGGTCCCACTTGTGTGATATATCTAAATTAGTGAAAGTGATAGAAACAGCATGGAGAGAGATGGTGATCAAGAGCAGGAGAGTAAGAGGGAAATCAGTCTTCAGGCTACATAAAGTTTTCATGTTGCAAAACAAAAAGATTCTACATTTCCATAGCATAGCAATGTTAATATGTATATAAAACTAAGGTACACTTTTGACAAATATTTAAATGATAAATGTTATGTGATTTTGCTACAAATAACACATAAGGCACTCCATTCAATGGTTAATGTCAGACTGGATGAAAAGGCAAGATGCAACCCATGATATTTAAATTACACATACTTCAAGTTGAAACAAATAAAGAAATATAATAGTAAGCATCTGAAACTGGGCAGAGTGCTATATAACTCTGATCCCCATTCTAGAGAGACTGTAGCAGTAGGATTACTGTTTTATGGCTAGTTCGGTTTATACAAGTTCATATTTCATCTATCCATCACCTCCAAAAGAAACATGACAGAAATGTTTTTAAAAGAATTGGCAGAGTAGAATGGGAAATGGTTATTTTATGTTTTTGTTTTTGTTTTGAACATAGAAACCTGTGTTAGCCTCTTGAGAATTGGTATTAAAAATGGGCCAGGATTAGCACACCCAGATGGAGTTTCATTATCAGACAGAATGAACTTTAAGACACAAAGTATATGACAATCAGAAAGAATTTTCATGATTGTAAATTGGTCAGTTTATAAAGATGACATTACAGTCCAGAATGACTAGCATTTAAAAATAGAGATTTAAGGTAGGTAAAGAAAATCTGGTAAAACTAGACAAATCAGACTAATTGCAATTATCATTGAAGAAATAAAATGCTTTCTGCAATTTTTGGCAAACTTAGACAAAAAATCAGCAAATGTGCATCAACTCTGAAAAAAACATAATTAATACATTGACTTGATTGATAGTTATGGAAAAATCTACTTATGAATTGCAGAATAAACATTATTTATGGATACACTGAGCATTCACCAGGGCTTGCCCTGTTCTGGATCTTAAAGAAACACTCAACATATTATTATTAAAAAAAATCCTCAGAGTATGTTCATAAATTTAGGGATCTGAGGAAATGGCTTGGTTGTAAAGTTCTTGTCATGCAAGTATATGGATCTAAGTTCAGACCCAAACACACACATACAAAAGTATGTCCCTGGCAAGGGTGTGAACCTATAATCCTAGCAATGGGGAGGCTGAGACTAGAGCATGTCTAGAACTTGCTGATGAGTCAGAAGAGATAAGCTGGTGAGATCCTGTTAAGTGGGAGATCCTGTCTCAAAAGATAAGATTAAATTCAAAGGAAGAATACACCTGTCAACTTTCAACTTCTCCAGGCAGTCATCTACACATGTGTTATACAGACCCTCCCTACACGTTACAGCACAAACATAGGCATGCACACATACACTTACATAATTAGAAAAACACAAAAAAGCAGCAGTAAGACATTATATAGAAAATCTCTATATTTACAAACTTTGGCAGCTTGTTTCTAAATGACCCAAAGATAGAACAAAGATATATATATATTATATATATATATATAATATATATATATAAAATACATTAGTACCAAATCGCAAAGATACTTAAAGATTAACATAAAACAGAAACCTAGCATTGCACATGCACATGAATGCATTTTAGTCAAAACTGACACTTTTAGGCGTCAGTCATGTTAAACAAAAAAATGACTCAAGCTGCCCCCCCCACCTCCGATGTACTTGTTCAGACAAAGAATCCTTTACAACGCCCAGTCTACTTAGATAAGACAGCTCCATCCTCCCAAGGACAACTTCCCAACCCCTAGCCAGTCTGCAACTTCTCCACAGCCCCCAGTCCACCAACAACTAAGATAAGCTGTCACATTCGTCCAAAGACTTTAACTCACTCCAGGTGAGCTCCCCGTCCCATCCCAGTACATGTCCCTGGCCTATAGTCATGTTCCTGCCCCCTTCTCATCCCAATCACATGACCACATCCAATAAGAGACCTCAGAAACTAGATTCTCTATATGAATGTGTCTCTCTCTGCCTTTCCCTCTCTCTCTCTCTCTCTCTCTCTCTCTCTCTCTCTCTCTCTCTCTCTCTCTCTCTCTCTCTTTCTCTCCCCTTCTCTCTCTGTCCCTAAGACAGCCATGCTGCATGCTGCTTGCCTATTTGATCCTATTGCTTGACAATAAATCTCCTTTATATATTATGTGCTAGTTTTGGTATGACTTTATCTCCAATCATTCTGAGGTGGGAAGACTTCCCAAAAGCTCTCACAGATGCTGTGAGACTGAATGGATTTCTCAGGGGTTAAGACTGTGACACATGAGCAGAAGGATCTGAGTTTGGGTTCTGAATTCCATGTAAAAACATCAGGCAGAAATGGCAGCAGCCTGAAAAACCGGTGAAATACCAGAGTAAAGTAAAAGAAGGCAGATTTGGGATGATTTCTGAAGTTACCCTTGGTGCTCCACGGGGATACACACCTATATATACACACATACATCATAGGCATGCACACACACACGCGCATGCACACACATGCACACACACACACATATGCACACGGGCACGCATACACACACATACACATAAGACAGGCAAGACTAAAAATTTTAAGGGACTTCAGTAAAAATATCATCTATTATGATCATGGATGGAAAGACATTCTTTTAAAGGTCATATCTTTTTCTAAATGGTTTACAAATTAATTACAATCTCAGTCATTATAACAGCAGACTTTTTAGATTGCTAGTGATAAGACAATTTTAAAATATGCAAGAAATACAAAGCACTTACAATATCAAAAATCACTGGAATAGATGATCCCAAGGAACTTAGATGACCTGATGTCAAGCTTTGTTGTTCAAAGCTGCAGTAATAAAAATTGAAGGTGATGAAAAAAAGATGGACAGGTGGTTTAATGCGGCAGAAACCAGACAGATCCACACAGACCCATACTTTGATTTTTATGGAAAGCCAGAGGTGATGGCTTATGCCTGCAATCAAATCATTTAGTAAGCTTGAGTAGGAGGATTGGTAGAAGTTTGAAACCAGCTAGGCTGCATAGCAAGCTTAGTCACTGTTACAGTGTTATAATACATACATACATATATACACACCCATAAAAACATTTTTTACAAGTGGATCTGGAATTATTTGACACACCAAGAGAAGGAAAAGTGAGCCATTTCATTACTTAGCACCACATTCATTGCTTCAAAACAAGTAATTAAACAAAAACGAAAACAAATATTAAAAACAAGCAAAGTCAAAATCTTCTATGTGAAAACCCAATAAAAAGTATTTCCGTCCTAACATAAGCAAACTGATAAAGCTCAGAAAGTGGGACCTGTTAATGAAAAAACATTGATACTTTTGGCTTTGAGTCAAACTTTTGTTTAAGAACTTTATATTAGGGCTGGTGGCTCAATAATTGAAGTCTTTGATGGTAAGGAAAAGGACCTGAATTCAGATCACTAGATGGAGGGAGGAAGAGAGAGAGAGAGAGAGAGAGAGAGAGAGAGAGAAACTAGGGGTACACAAGTCCACCAGCCATTCTGTAAGTAGGCCACACCCCTTTCACATTTATTTTAGCCCATTTTTCCTTCCTCAGTTGATAAACTTTTCTGTCTGTATTAGCTGTATTTCCTTGTTTCTCTATTGTTTGTAAAACAAAATATTTATGTTGTTAGCAATTTCTATTATTATATTATATACTATCTAACAACATTATATGCAATATCATATATAGTGATATATAATGTATAACATACATTATATGGCATATTACATACAATAGTTTATAATATATTCATTACACCAACCAGATGGATATCTTCTATAAAAGCTTGTGCTCCTTTGACCTGAATAACATTGGGAGAGATGAGTTTTCTTTAAAAGACAACTTAATTGCTCATTATTTACCTTTCTTTTTTTTTTAAATTTTTTTACATGTACATGCACATTTGCGTGTGTGTGTGTGTGTGTGTGTGTGTGTGTGTGTGTGAAACTCTTCTCCTGAGTTTTATCATAGTAAATAAGTTTTATACATTCTTGAACTTCAGTTAAATGCAAACACACAGTCCTCCCTCTTGGGAGTTTGATTTCTTCCACTTCTCATGTCTGTGATTCATGAATGTTGTTGAGTGCAGAGAGAATGTGCTTTTACTTTATCGCTATATTATGTTCTCTGTTTGTGAATGTACCAGACTTCATGCACTTCTCTGTCGATGAGTTTTGGAGTTTTTTCTGGATATTGACTTTTATGAGTGAAGCTACTTTGAACTGCTCATGGAAGTCTTCTGGCAGACACACATACACCCTTTTTCTTGAGTCTATAAGTTGCATTGTGGCTGTTGTGTCGTAAGAGGGCATATATGTCCTTTTAGTAGATAAATAGCAACGTAATTGGACAGAACACATTTTTATGTAGCTTAATAAGCAATAGTGGCAATCAGGGAACTTAGTTAAGGGATCCCTACTCCAGTAGCCTCCGGGCTTTGTGGAATCTGAATCCTATCTTTCTTCTGATGTAGGGTAGCACTAGCTGAGGCTGGGCTGCAGGACCTAGGCTGCAGTGTGTCCTGGCTGGACTGCGCGTGTCCCGGGCGGGTGAGGAAAGGGTCATTATTTACCTTTCATGACATCTCTTATTTCAGTTTCACCTCAGTTTTCCACAAATAAAACTATTATTTTAAGTTACCTTAATAACTATGTTTATCGATGTATTTTTTAGTTCTGAATTCATAGCTGCCTCCTTCCAGCTCCTCCTTTCTGAGTTTACATGTTTACTGATACATTTTCTATTTATAAATCCCATGGGTTGCTTTTATTTAGAATTTTTATTGTATTTTTTGAAATGTCATTGTTTACCCATATGAATTATGGTTCAGCTGCACATATAATTCTAGGCTGACGGTTTTATTCATTTTCCTCAGTCATTTCATAATATTATCCCAGCAGTTGGCCAGCATTGATTTTTGCTGATGAAAAGTTCATTGATGGTCAAACATATTTTCGTATCATTGTTTTTCATCCTTTTGCTTTTTGAATGTTTTCCTCCTTTCCTTTGAGCATTTGAAATGTAGGACCACATTAATTTTAAACTGTCTATTGTATTTGTCCGTTTCTGGTAGTGATGTTCAAATGAATTTTCCAATTTGGCTAGTCTGTGGTCTACTCATGTCTGTAAGAATATTAGTGGCCCAATTTGCAGGGAGTCCAGCACATTCTTAATAATGGAACGTTTTCTCTGCCTCTCCTTCGGATCAACAGGGTAGGCCAGTTCTAATTTTATAAGGACTTGTGCAATCAGTGCTCTTCTGAACATCTCCATCTGTGTAAGATGGGCTCCATGGGAAATGGAATTTTATAGTCCAGTGTAGATATGAAATTTTTACTTTTTACTCTTTACATGACTATTGTCCATAGGTCAGTGGACAGAGCTTTCAAAAATTTAAGACTTCATGCATATAACACAGGATTACTAACTTTGGTTTATGATTTATACTGAAAAACTGGCTATTTATGGACCAAGTGAAATCTTGGAAAATCTTTGTATATATCTTTTTTAAAAAAATATGTTTTTAAATATTTCTTGGAGGGATGGGGTACATGCCTTGCTGTTTATGTTGAGTTCAGAGGGAAATCCGAGGACGTTGAGCCTCCCATTCCATCATGTGGGATTGAATTCAGGTCATCAGGCTTGGTACAAGCATCTTTATCTGCTAAACCATTTTGCCAATCCAAATGCAAAATTCAGTCATGCACAGCACTATACTCTCCTAGAGACAACATAACCTGAAGCTCACTCTTTGTTACTGTTTTTTCTTAAGTTTAGGAACACTACTGTGACTGTCAGTTCCTAGCCTCCAAGGATCCTAGTGCCTTTAGTCCATTGTGCTTACAACAATATCTAAAACCTCTGCTCTGTTTGGGGGCCATTCACATTGAATGTCTTTCTTCCCTTTTAACCTACCAATTACTACATTTTCTTCAATCTGTTCCCCCAGACGTAAAGTATCTGGTTGACCTATCTAACACCCATTGTCCTGTGAGACTGTGGATATTTCATACCAGACAACATCATTTGTTCAAGCAAGTCTAGAGTATGTATTCTTGACAGAGCAAATTAAGGAGTTCACTAAAAGTTAGCTTCTCCTAGTAGAAGTAGGTTGAAATAATAAAATATGTTACTATCAAATCACTATTTCTTCATATACATAATACTTTTTTATTATTATTATTTCTGCTCATACAAACTTAACAGGTACACCAGTCCCCTCCCTCCCTCCTTCCCCCCCCACCCCCCTGCTCCTCCCTCCCCTCTCCCCTCCCCTCTCCCCTCCCTCTCCATCCCCCAGTACCTCCCCCTCCCATTCCCAGAGCATCTTTTATTTTTATTTTTTTATAAATTTTTTTATTCGATTGTGCGTGTGTACGTATGCATGTGTGCGCGCGCATGTGTGTGTCTGTGTGTGTGTAGAACCACAGACGAATTCGGGAACCACCATGGACTGCCTCCACCTGCTTTTTGTTTACTCTGCCCCGGGATTCACAGGCTCCGTCCTACCAGGACCAGAAGTGCAGGCCACCCCCGCTTCCGCCTGGCGTCTATACGTGGGATCTGGGATCCGAACTCAGGACCTTCCGTCTGCAAGGCAGAGGTTTAACCCCTGAGCCACCTCTCCAGCCCCCCGGAGCATCTTTTAATGTGCATGCCAAACTCTCCTCTGGGTCCTCCTCTCCGATGAGGTGCAAGGACCCAGGGGCATATCCTAGAACCCTTTCCTGTATTCCCCTTAAGTTTAGGAACACTACTGTGACTGTCAGTTCCTAGCCTCCAAGGATCCTAGTGCCTTTAGTCCATGCTAAACTTTGTGGGGTCAATAATATGTTGGACATAGCACAGGTCATGCAAAGTCCTATTATGATTGCTTCGGCCCTAACTTGTGTGGAGTATCTTGCATATCATTACTCTTCCCATCTTTGTGCTCTTACAATCTTATTGTCCCCTCTTCCACAAATTTCCCTGAGCTTCAGGATGGGGAAAGATTAGGCTGGCCCAGTTCCATGTGGTTGATATATAGTCTCTGATGTTCTGAATTATGGTTTGTTGATTTATTTATTTATTTATTTATTTTGATTTCGCTGCTCCTGCAATGCTCTTGGCTCCATCCTGATGGGTATTGGAATTCACCCCCTGGCCAGAGATAAAAACCTGTTAAATTAGAGTCTTGTTATAAGAATATATTCAAAGGTAGATGGAATAAAAGTAGGAGACTGTGGTGAGAGAGGGGTCAATCACCCATTTGCAAAATGATTACTTTCTATCAGGTAGCCTATATGCCCACCCCTTCTGGTGAGATCATACCCCATCAGTTGCATATGATCAGGAAGGAAAGTGTATGAACTTAACCAGATGTCTCATTACTTACTTGCAGTCTTTGATGGTAGCCTATTTTCTCTGCTGTACATTTTTTAAGGTAATGTTTGATTTTATGAAATGAACATTAGCTTGGATACTACTTAAGAAATAACCTGTATATAACATAACATATTTCCAAAATAAATTATTGGAAGTTATAATACATCAGTTAATGGATAACTTACATTTTAGAGGATTGTTATAGTTTGAATGTGAGTTACCTACAGGTTCATATATTTGAAACTTTGATGTTAATGTTTGAAAAGGTTGTGGAACTTTTAGAGTTGGAGCCTTACTAGAGGAAGGAATATCACAGAAAGTGGGCCTTGAGTTTTGGTAGCCCTGCCCTGCTTTTTCCAAATTTATTCTTGTTCTCTCTGCTTCCATGATGTTTGCAATGACCTGATCCATCCTCCTTCTCTAACTCCAAGTCAATCCTTTTGGTATAGGATTCCTACCCTAACAGACTCCATCCTCTCTGGAACCATGAGCCAAATAATTCTTCCTTAAGTTGCTTAAGACTAAGCATTGTCTCAGAAGCAAAAGAAATGTAACTGAAACAAGGATCTTTATGCATTTCATTTGAAGAAAAACTTCTTGACTCTCCTTCAAATTCCTAACTATAAAATAGTGGGAATTTCATTGCCCCTGTTTGCTTCATGTTGTTTATAAGAGTATGCAGACACAGCGTGTGGAAATAGCCTGACATCGTGAAGTGTTACAGAAACAGGAAGTATTGCTACTATTAGAACACAAAAAGAAATTTTGCTTTAACTTCTGGTAGTATTTGCTTAGTCGCACCCAACCATACTTGATCACATCACAACATGCTGATGGTGACAAAAATATAAACAATTGAAGAAGAATGAATTTGATTTGAAGTGTCATGAGATAGCCTGATTTGTGGGGGAAAACTGGTTTCCAGATCTTTGAATATCGGTTTTTCTGACTCTCCTTTCTTTCACCTGTGAGGTAGGAATCAGGCTCCTGCCTCTTGTTATCTCTTGGATGATTAAGGTCTAGTGGTTTATAAGTGAAGGTAGGTAGACTTCACTACTTTCTCTCCCCTCTCTCTATATATAGTACATGTCTATACATATCTTTAGCCAGTTCCTATTGCTATCCACATACAATGCTTTATATTAAATTTCACAGAGAATAAGGAATTTATATGAATTTTCTTTATAGAAAAATGTCATTATAAACTACGTAGTAGAAAGACAGCTTCTCATTTTACAGGAAGAATGTCATGAACATAGCTAATCTTAATTATTTTTTATTCGTGGACACATTCACACATGAATATAATGAATTTATGTCACATTTGCTACTCACTACCCAATCCCATCCCCCACTCCCACTCCTGTCCTGCTTCATGTTTCTCCCTTCAGCCAGTCTATAGCCCACAATGAAAAATATTATTTACTTTTTGTCATGGAGCGTCTCTCTGTGGAAGTCATCACACACAATCCTAGAGTAGGTTACTGTCTGCATTTAATTGTTCTTGATTCCAGTTGTTATGCCCTGCTTCATACAATTAATGTCTTTCCCTAAATTGAACACCTAGCACAGTTTTGCCAGATTAAGGGACATGAGACAAAGCAATGCACACAGGAAAGTTTAGATGCTGCTGCTCTCCAGATGGAAAAACTGGGTGTCCTCCACTTCTTCTCTAAAACTATTCAAAAGACAATGCAACACACAAAAGGAGCTAACAGAATATGCCTTTGATCGGTTTTTCAAGATTTGAAAGCTATTCTTCAGCATACTTGGAGAAGTGCTTTTGGTGTATCCTGTGTGTAAACTTTCACTGTTCGGTTGAGTCATTTCTGAATTAATGATAATTGATTAATTAATTGATTTACAGCTCCAGATAAAAAATTGAATCTCCTAAATGAAATATGCTGAGAGCTCTTTCTAATGGTATGCAGCTTGATTAAATGTAATAGGAAAGAAAGTTCTGGGAGATATTTTGATGTTAAACTTTCTTTCAAGGACAGGTTTTGTCATAAGACTGTGTGACTTGTGTTGAATATATGCACCATCGTAACTGAATGAGCCTTTCATTGTAGATTTTGTGGGGCTTTCAAAAGAAAGAATCATTTTCCTTCAATTATCTTTGGTTAATTATCTCTGCATTAATGGCCTGACTGATGTTATTCATCATATGAGAAGCATAAATAGAGGGCTGGAGCAGAGGAGAACTCTCCTAGGCAAGGTCTTTTCTTCCCATTTTTACAGAGATTTAATGTTCCTTCAACAGATCCTAGAAGGCAAAAAAATTTTCATATCTTGGGTTTTGATTAATAAACCCAGGACTTCTGACTCATATGTTAAGTTATTATCTTAGGTATGGTTAATTTTTGTAAATTTCAGATACGCGTTTTGACTCTTCAGACAAAATAGAAAATTTATAAGATGTAACTAAATTTATTGTTTAATAAAGAGGCACAGAATAGAGTTTCAGACCATTTTATTTTCACTTTTTTGATTTTCTGTGTTGACTTAATTTTAAAAAAATCTCTTGCTATTTAGTGAAGAAAGTCTTAGGAGATTCTATTTGTCTAGAAACACCATGAAAATATATTGTTGCAAGAACTGGTCTGACTGAATTTTGTAGTGATTTGGAATTTGATGTTTCTAAATTGTTATATTGAGGAAAATCCTACTTATTGGATGGCATTAAGCCTATTATCTTTTGTATCTTATCTACCCATTTAATAAAGATTTAGAAAAAGAAGAGCAGCATTTCCTAAATATCTAGTGGTGCTGCAATGAAAAGAGTGATTATGTTATAAAATATGCTTATGTGTGATATTTGGGTCTAGCATTAAGTACTGGGCAATTATATATTTATATATCATGTAAGTTACTTGTAAGAAGAATATATACTGTATGCATTACTTATAAGAGGTAGAATAGTGAACATTTGAAGCAAAGAGGCATCAATTATTAATAGATGCCAAGAGATTAAAATAATTTGAAGGGATGTGGATAGAATTTTTGTGATTATTTCATTTCTGAATCCTCTGTGCAGTAACATTTTTCTATATACATGGCAAATAAGAATTTAGGAATTCTGAAAATACATATTTAAAATATGTCCGCAAAATTTTAAAATAGAATCAAAATGTTAATATTCATAGTCAGTGAGACTGGATTGATTTTCTTGTCATTCATATGTTATCTTGGGGACTATGTGGGCTCCAAACAAACAGCCATAATTATTATTTAAGGAACTAGTATAGGGAATTATAAAACATGGAAATAAGTCCCTTATATATATGCTGGGAAGTAAAAAGATTCATTCTTATCTCCATGCTTTATCAGTATGGATCATTAGAAAGTCCCAGAATTGCATATAGTCCTTACCACACTTTTTTTCCTGGAGATGCCAAGAGATTAAAATAATTTGGAGGATGTCCATAGGATTTTGGATAGGATGGTAATCATTCCTATCATGCTCTCTTCCTAGCAGTTATTGCCACAAATATCACCACTACATCATTAAATTCTGTTTCTTACTAGATCATTCATCTCTCCCAGCATTATCATGCAATCTCCCATTATCTTTCTTCTGGGATCATTCAAACTGATTTCATTTCTAGTCATTTAAGACAAACCTATGGGGGGGGACGGAAGGGAAAAAGGGTGAAGGGAGCAAGGGGATCCAGGGAGGAATGGAGGGAGGGAGGGGAATGGGGTACTTATCAACTTTGTATGAGTGGAAGAAATATAAAAGAAAGCACAAGCCTATGATATTAAACATAATTCATACCTGATTCAGTACTAAACTCATTTGTCTTCTCATTGCTCCCACTTAGACAACTCCAGCTGTCCTTTCACCTTACTAATATCACTGATCTCTTGTTCTTACCTCTGCCCACTATTAATAAATTCTTATTCTTACTTCTATCTTTAAGAGGCTTTTGTTAGGCTCATGGTGAATCAACATGATCATAACTTGGTATGTATTCTGAAACCCGTCCTTGCTCCCTGTCGCCTGTTGCTCATTTGCAATCCATGTGATGAAGAAAATCACACAACCATGCTCAGTGGTCTCATAAATTACATACATAAATTACATAAATTACCAATGTTCTCATGTAGTCATTTGTTGCTCTTCCCAAATCATACCATACTGCTCAGGAATATTAACTCTCTTATTAACTAAATGATTATATCATACTTGACCTTTCTGTCTAAAATCTGGTACCAACATCTCCTCTCATTTGCCCTCTAGACTGATAATTCTGTTTCAAATCTAAATATCAGTAGAAGAAAACTAAAAAGTGTTGTTTGCAAATTCCACCATCATATCTAATCTAATTCCATCACACCTCTTCCTTTTCAAGCCCTGTGCTATTTTAAGATGTGTTCTCAACTTGCACCTGAGATTAAATCCACTTAGGTCATTCTTATATCAACTTTACCTTACACTTTTAATTCTTCCCTTTCTACCTATCTCTCTATATACCTGAAAATGGTAAGAAAGGTGTATGTATGTGATAACTATTTCATGTAAAATTCAGTATATTGCTCAGAAATGGAATTTGTTATTGCCTTAATTAGTCCAGGGAAGCAACAATGGCAAGCAAAGTAATTCCTGATGGCCTTCACACCTTCAGTAGCCAACTAATTTCCTTCTTTTTTATTCAAGTCATTTTAAATTCTCTTTTATGCTTTATGAGTCTCCTTCTCCTTCTTCACTCTTGTGAACCCATTCCATTGAGATCTTGCACCCACCAATTTACATAATACTTCTGGTCAATTATGCCAGTGTTAATTAAAACCATGGCTAGATCTCAATCAAAAACTGACTTGACCCAGAACCTGCATGAGACATAATGATCATTTCCTTTCCTCAAGCACTGTCTTCATCTAGGTCCAAGGCTCAGCACCCTGTAGTTTTCCTCCTTTTGGATTTCTTGGTAGCTTTGTCTCATTACCTTGATCTCACATTACTTTGATGCTATAGTACTAGCCCTTGGACATTCTATTTTCCCAATTAACAGCAATGTATTCCTAGCAGTTTCTAATTATTTCAGTATGAATATGTCCTCCCCAAAATCTTTCAGTTAAATTACAGATTTGCAGCACTGTATTGTTCTTTAAACATCATCATTTTGAAATGTAAGAGCATCTTAGACCAAAAACAAACAAAACTCTCTACATCCCTGATCTCTTCTCCTTCATTGAAACTACAGTTTCCTCTTTCTGGTTGCTCATATCAGTGATGTGAGTTAGTTGCTGGATGTTTCTATACTGTAGCATTATTCATACCAACAGTCAGAAAGTCTTATCAGTTCAACTTTCAAAACTATACAGTTTGCAAGTACATCTCATCATTCTTCTGGTACCAAGGTAAATCATGACTCCATCATGTTTTATTGTTACTGAGGTAGCCTCTCAGCATGGTTGTTACTTCTCTAAAGTTTATTGCCCACAAGATAGACATATTTTTCTTGCTAAAATACAAGCAGACGATGTTGAAATCCTTTGCTTGAATCCCTCCAAGATGTCTCACAACTGGTATTTTTCCTAGATCACTTCTGTTCTCTTTTTACCCCACAGAAATCTTTGTAATTCCTAGATTTCTGCATTCTATTTAGAGTTGACAAAGTGTCTTTTTCCAGTGACAAATGGACAGAAGGAGAATAATGTCCAGATATTCCCTTTGTTTCTAGCTGGGCATCCTTTGCTGGTCATGCTACTGCACTGCTTTCAGATCATGGCAAACTGACACTCTTGGATTTTTATAATTACTTCTGTCCCTTGATACTTTATGTCTAGGTAGAGATGCTTCCTGATGTTATACTAATGGATGCTATATTATCTCCTAGTGCATTTCTTAACCATTGTCTAAATAACTTGTTAAAATGTTCTTAAACCATCCAATTATACTCTCTATATATGTATATACATATATATATATATATATATATATATATATATATATATATCCACTCCCTGCCTTTGGTTCTATGGATGATATATCTGCTATTATACATTGTGATAGCATTAAAATGGCCTATAAAAATATACTAAGGATATCATCTTTCAACGTCTCTGTTGAAGGCACACTCTAGCAGGTTCTAATACATTGCAACCATAAGGCCCTTTGCTCCATGTGTTGACATGTTAGGACTTTCATGCTCACTGTTAAGTCTGTTCAGTCCTCACCTCATTTAGGTCTTCACAAAAAGTAGTTTTGTTGGAGTGATCATGCATGAATTCTACTTAAAATTAAAAATTTTCATATCATGAACTACTTTTGTTTATGATTATTATATGACATATTCTTAATTTTTTCTTATTTTCCTTTTCTAATTCCTATCATTAAGAATATAAGATTAAGGCTGGGGAGTTCTCAGTGGTTAAAACACTTGTTTGGCAAGCAAAGGAACCGAGTTTGTATCCTCTGACCACACATAGAAATTTTAGGGGGTGAAAGTCCACATGTAATATTAGGTCTGGAAGGCAGAGCCTGACAAGACTAGGCCTAATGATGTACTGTGGGTTTAATTAGAGACCCACACTCATATTAAAGTGGAAGTATAATTCTGATATCACTCTTGGGTCTCCACAGATGCATACACACTTAAGTACACTAATGTTTACACACATGCACATGCATGCACACATATATATATATGTACATACACGACTCACACACATATACATACTAATGCACACACATCCATGCACACATCCATGCAACATACATGAAAGAAAAAAATAATGTAAGCTTAAGTACAAGAAGGAATTTGTGTTGTTTTGTTCATTGATGTTCCTGATTTTTGTAGCATAGATACTCAAATGATTTTGTGGAATGAATGAATGAAAAGAGAACAAATGCTGGTGTGGAGGATTTTCTGTTGGGGGTATTGGAGAACAGTGTTAGAATGTCATATTGAAGATGCCCATAACACCTTAAGCATGGTATCTCATTGAGTCAGAAGTATTAAAGAGACATGCATTATTTAGTTGAACTGGTGTGTTCAGAGCATGTAGGAACAAAGAAGCTAAGTTTCAGATAAAGGAATGACATTAGAGATTGGAAAGCTTAAAATATATAGTAAAATGAACCAAAATAAATTCAACTCATAGGAGGAAAGTAAAAGTGGCATAGCCAGACTTCTAGAAAGGGTGATTTCATGGCAGGGTTGGGACACAGTTTGGAAAGAATTGTCATGTCCCCAAGGAATGAGAAAGCCCCAGAGCTCGGCAGTGATGGTGAGGAGGGCTGCAAGATAGTTTATCATGAAGGGCAGTGCCATGCAAGGTGTTTGAAGTTCTTCCATCAACAGTATTACCTGAGGGCCATTAACACAGTGCTTGTTCCATTTTCTCAGTGTAGTCTGGGTTTAATTTTTTTCTGCCTCAATTCATTAGCCTAAGAAACTCATTGGTACACTGTAGGTAGAAAGGACTTATCATAGTTCAGAGTCTCAGCCGTTTTGAGGCTAGTTAATAGCAAGCTCACAGAAGGAACATCTGCCTGTGAGCCTGATTTTGCTTCTGGCATCACCTGTTACCGCACATGTAGAGAAACAGGATGGGCATCTTGTTGAGAGTGGACAACCATGCCAGGCAGGGCACAGCTGTGGCTCTTTCCATCTAGACTTGACCAAGGCTTATCCGCAAGTAATGTCAAGGGCCAAATTCACTGATGTTGGATGCAGTACTAGGGATCCCAGGATTTCAATATTCAAATTCATATCACATAGTGATGAACAAAAGCCTAAAGCAGCCCCTTTGGTGAAACACAGCATCTGCAGTGAAAGGAGAATGGAAGAAAGAAACAGGCAAGGTGTTTTCATTCTGCTCTCAGTGATAATTGCCTTGATATTTAAAGTATGGAAATATTAGTCGAAGTATATTATTATATATTCTGGCCATCATGCTAAGTGCTCAAATTAGTAATTCACCACATAATTTTACCTCATTGGACCTACAGGATAGCAGGAAGACTAGACATTGAAAAGTTTATATTTCAATTTCAGAAAGATTGAGAATTATCCAAGTCTATAATATGGAGTATCCTGCTCTGCCCAGGGTGGGGTGGGGGAATCATAGACTTGCTAACCCTGAGCTTGGAACATTAGAAGCACTCTTGTGGGAGGAAAGGAAGGAGCAGGTATTCCAAGTAGAAGTCACCATAGCAAAAGTACTCAGAGAGATGCAAGAAGGAGACATGATCAGGAAACAAACCAACAGTGCAAACAGACCTTCAATTATTAGCAAGAATAAAGAGGATTTGTAATGACTTTCAGAGCAAGTAATGATAATTTTGTGCAAATTAACTAGCCTTGGCAGAGCTCCTCTAGCAAACTCCTTGAATATTTGTGTTTGGATTACCTGGACTGAGTCATGGAACTCATACTGAAGCCTCTTCGGCTGCTTTTGCTCCAACTCCTAGAACATCATGTTGAATTGCATTCATTGAACAGTTAGAACTTTGTTCAAGGACTCATAGCGAGGGATCTACAAATTGAATTCAAACTTAGGTTATCTAACTTTTCAGTTGTTTTTAGCCTGTTGGATTCTAGGTTAAGAATGAAGTTAGGAATGCTGAAGGACAGGAGAGTCATTTTTCTTTTCTGTTACTTAATTTATTCATCTGGAAAAGAAATGTTTCTTATTGTCATAGTTAAAGGAGTCAACTTGACAATTAAAGGCTTATGCTCTAAATACATTGTAAAAAATTGAAAGTTGAGTTAAGACTTGAGAGAACCTGTAGGAGATTATCTAAAAAGATTATCTGGAGATAACCTAGTCCATGGTGGGTAAGACTAGGCCATGGGTAGGCAAATAAGATAGAGGGGATTGGTTAAGGAAGTCAGCATCTTTCTGTGTACTTGGCCAGATATGCTAGTATGGAAAGTAAGCATGGTCCCTCTCTTAGCAGTCCTGTGGTTATAGTATGACCACTTCTCTGATGTTGACATGAGCTCTCCTGCCAGCTGGACAATGAACTGTTGCCAAGAATCATAAGAGAGAATAAAACTGCTTGTTCCCATTTAAGATCAACATTGCGTCATGTAGCAACATGTAGAGTATCTACAACATCTATATTATTGACACTTGTTTATGCTAGAGTTATGTAAGACTACAAGGTAGCTTTGAAATAGACCTAAGTTCTTTGACACTCATCTTTCTAGGGGAGGAAACAAAGTCTTGATTTTGAACTGGATGTCTACACTCATTCCTACCAAATGGAATAGTCCCTAAGGCTAATGCAGTCCCTTTGAAAAGGAAGTCATTGATAACCATCTAACTTCTTCCTTGTTCATGCTTCTGGTCACACTTTCCAGGCAGGTCTACTTCTGTTTCGTGGAGATACTCAGCTATCATTAATGGGGAAGTTCCTGTGGGGAAGTGGTCAGAGCAAGGAACTGAGGCTTCCCATCAAGTTCCACATGACCACACGTGGTGGAAACAGGTCTTCCAATCCACTCCAGCACCAGGTGACCACAGCTCTCAACAACACTTTAGACAGTCCTCTTTTTCTTCTAATGCTAAGAATGAATCACCCAGTCAAGCTTCTCCAAGTTTCCAGCCCACAGAAACTGTGAAGTAATAAATATTTTTTAAAAAAATTATTCAGAATTATTACTATAGTTCTTATTCCTACTCTTTCAAATCCCATTTTTGAACATGAATGCTTGGAGTAATAAGAACTTTGATTTTCTATTCCCAGCTCTGATGTATAAAAGATTACATGCAGTTTTTGTGGTCTGGAGGGTACTCAGTGTTCAGGAAGTTAAGAAACTTCTCTCAAGTAGATTCATTTCCTTCAGCATTGTTTTATATTGAAACATGAATGATGATGTGGATGATGATGAAGATGATGACAGCAAGGAAAATGAATGCCACCACCAAGAATTTTTTTACAGATTTTACAAGTTCACATTTATTATATAATTTTATCCTTACAACAGTTCCATGAGGTAGATATTATTTCCATTTGACATGAAGGAACCAAAAATGGAGTGAAAAATTATATTACTGAAATTCATACATTAAATAGAAGAATTGGTCTCCCAAATACTGTGTTCTGATTTCATTGTAATATTTTAGTCTACATCAAGGTTATGGTAGAAATGACTGTCCAACCATTATTCTCTAAGCCCTGATACCTGCCCTATGTATTTTCCAAATCTCTTTTTTGGTACTGAGAAATAGGCTTTGTTTATTGTTTTCTTTCGTATCTTTTTAGACTTCACCTTATTGTCTTCAACTACAACCAAGTCATTCTAAATAATTTTTTTTCCATTTTGAGAATAAAATATATGGAACTAAGTAATACCAAGACTAGGGCCTCCTTTGAGTGCCAGTTTAGCAACTATAATAGTTAAGTTTTATAATTTTCTTTTCTTCTTTGTTGTTACCTCATTTTATATTATTTCATAATAATGTACATAACATTAAAAAGAAGGAACTATAAAGGGTAAAATATTTCTCTTTTGAACAAATAATTCAAATCAAGCATTTAGCAATGAGTTTGAACTTTTACATTCTACAAAAAGAATAATCTTCTACAATATTAAGATTCGTTTTCACTATAATATACCAGTCTTAGCTTTTCATTGAATCATGTTTTAAAATTTTAAGATACTTAACACAATCATCTCTTAAAGCGCAAGCATCTAAGTCATTCTTGGACCTTGGCACTCTGGGGTGCTCCCAGGATATGTGCAATTAGTCTTAAAGACAATGTTCAGTTTTGATTCAGAATCATTTCCTCCTGGCATTCAAAATATTATAGGTCTGCAACATAACTATGCCAATTTAAAATAAATTATGCTCTGCTATACATGTTTTTGACTCTTAAATAAACATAAATGAAGACCAGCTGTCATCTCATTTCTTTGGAAAGGGGAGATACATGTATGCTCTGCTATACATGTTTTTGACTCTTAAATAAATATAAACGAAGACCAGCTGTCATCTCATTTCTTTAATCCCAGGAAGGCACCGTTGTCCAGGGAATCAAACTCGTCATCACCCTCCTTCTGGATCCTGCATGTCGACATTGGAGGCATTCACTGCCGTACCTGTCTTGGGATTTATTTTTCCAAATAAAACAATGAAATTTTAAAAAACAACTATCACAACAGCTGAGAATCTGCCTTCAGGCCTGGTTTGAATCTTCATATGTTCTTGCCATGAGAACCTTCCAAAAAGTCATTTTTACATTTTAGTATTTTTAGACGTTGAAATGTCCAAGGTAAAACTTTGTGAGTTATTCACAAGAGGATTTTCAATGAAACAGTAATCTCACTGTGCTCAGAAAGCGCAGCCATGTTTGACATTAGGACTTGCTCCCGTGCACGGATCAAGCTTTTAACATTGATCTTTGCCAAGCCAAAGACATTATTGTTCTAACTCTCTAAATAACACTCTACAGATTGGAGAAAGCATATAAAACTACCAAAGTTTAATAATGGTAGAATCCAAATCAAAGAGAGACAGAGAGTAAATGAAGGGAATGTAAGAGCTGAATTCAAGATACAAACATGGACATTGGTCTTCATCTGAGTTTTAGTGTGTTCGGTTTGAGTTTCCTGTATAGCTCTTCAGATGAATAGATGGAGTGATGCTGTCTGATGACCCTGCTACATGCTCTGCTGTGTAAATGCCTTCCATTCTTCTGAGTCACCCTGAATATTCAAAATGAAATGGTTCATTTGCAGTCAGTTGGAGCATCACATTCTTGGAGAACCAACTAAAATTACCAAATGGAAAATAACCAAAGATAGTAACTTCCCACTTTTAAAGCATGCTTCCTCTTAACCAAAAACCATGATTTTTTGTAATGCACCTATAAACAACTTTGATTTGGGGAACGCTTATATGCAAGCTCTATTCTTTTCTATGTGCTGTTTTGTCTTGATACCTTGGCAAACTGAGGTAAGATGGTAGTATCAAAGTTTTTCTGTTTTTTTTCCAGTATCAGAATATGAGACATAGCTAGGTTCCAAGGTCCTTGTGTCTTCAGATTATCTCAACATCACAATATCATCTCATTGTAGAAGAGGGCAATGCTATGTGCTCAACAAGTTTAATTTCATTTTCCTCTTTCCAGTAATACCAGTGACTATGATTTCTTCATAGTCTAGGCTTCTTCATGATGGTGTGAGGGCCTTAGAGATAGTTCTGGTCCATCAATCATAAGAGAAAGTAAGGAATGTCTGTTTAAGTTCAAGCACCAGACAACTGCAAGCCACACATTGCACACGACGAAGCTACCAATGGCAATTTCCTGTATTGGACTTTTGGCATAAATAAATAAATATATAAAGATTTTATCTTAAGAAGATATTGTGACAGCAGTTTAGCATCTTACTTTAAGACAGGTGATGATTGCAATGCTCTCACCAAGCTCCAAATTCAGTGTGTGATATTTCATATACTACAGATACCCTCTACTAACCACTCTATTCAACTGTTTTCTCGTACTGAGGCAAATGCAAGGCTAGCCTGACTCTGCACTATTTCATCTATTGTCTATAAACACCTTGTCAAAAGGATGATTCGGAGTCCTCCTTGGCTGGAGAAAATCAAAGCCTACAAAGGTAAAGAGGGGTAAAAAGAGGTAAAAATTAATGGCTCTTAAACAATGAGTGTTCCAGAATCTCCTAAGATATTCCAGTGAAGATGTGTCCTGCCTTAATTATGCTTAGTTCACTTTGGATGGAGAAAAGAAATTTTCATTTTAAAATGAGAACTAAAGGATTCTGGTGTTGTTCAAGGAACACACTTTGTGGTCCTTGTTAAGTCTGTCCAAGTTAAGTCCCAAATTAAGTATTTCTCCTTTTATCATCTAACCAATAATATAAGAAATATGAGGAGTGCCCAAACAGGACTTACAGGTAATAATTTTCCAAATATGGTTCATGGAAGGCCTTATTCAAGTTGTCAAAAGCATGATCTTATCGAGGTAGATACCTGGATGGTACTCTCTTCCCACCTATGGACTAGCTGTAATGAGCAGGGACTGATTGTGACAGTCCTCCAAATGATTCTCTTATGCACAAGACTTTGAACCATCCCAACAGGGATCGTTTGTCTTGGTCTAATGACAGACTTTACATTCTGATCTGAAAACTTCTTTTATCCAACCATAATCACCAATCTGCACACAAATATATTATTACTGAAGGTTTTAGTGTTATGAGAAGGTCACTCCAGAAGTAATAGCATGTATCACAGCCTCTGAAGATTAAATTAGATTTTCTAGATATGTGGGGAATAATTTTTTTTATATTTTGTATTCCACTGAGAGTCTAAATAGATTACTTTGGGGGAAAACTGAAAGCATAATCAGAGAGTCCACAGGCAGCAAAGTGATTCTTTAAAAAAAATAGAACTGATAATATACCATAAAGGAAGTTGTCTAAAGTCATAACACCACAAGATCAGATGATATCATATACTTAATGTAAGATTCACTCTGTGGAGAGTCCTGGGAACTGTTTTTACATTTGGATAGACTATGGCTGTGATGACATAGTTCCACCTAGGTGGTCCATAAGGGAAATGCTTCTACCTGCATCCTCCAGGTTAAATCTCTAGTTCTGGCACTAGGAAGCATGTCAGAAGCTTACAGTAGGAGCCCAAGTGTAACACTGACTGTTTGAGGGTCACTAGGAAAGTCACTTACTGTTGATAAGAGCTTCTTGTTGTGCACTTTTTTTGGAGAGCATTTTCCAGAAACAAAAGAAGCTATGTATGTAAAGTTCCTTTTTAGTATGTCCTTTACTGCCAATGACACTCAGTGAGGTTAATAAAATCATCTCCATTTTAGTTAGTGGACACTGGGCTCATAGAGACCACAGTCACATAGATAGGAGAGCAGCAGGACTATGCTTGAGCTTAACTTCATGCTCCCAAATGGGGAATATTTCTTCCATAATGATATGTCAATTTGACCAGCAATTATGTCATTTCAAGTAAGCCATGACCCATGAAAAATTTTTCTTTTTGACTATTTTTCTCAGTGAAAATCATGACACTGAATATCATGCTTAATAGTGCACTGATGGGTCAAGGAATGGTAAGATAACTTCTGAGTTTTTCTTCACATGTTAAAAGTACAGGCCATTGCCTTTCTGACTCCCATAAAGCTCACCTTAAAGCTCCCATAAAGTCACCTTAGATTGCTTATCCTGTATGCATATCATTAAAGGAAGCAGACTTCTATCTTTGGCTTTGAAATCACTGAAATTATGGAGCTATTTACAATAGAAGCTTATGTTTCATGTTCATACCTCTGCCCTTGGCTCTTTTGTATATTTTCATACTTTAAGAAAATGATGCCTATCAGTCAATGTCCAGTGCAGACATCCCAGATGAAACTAAGTGGGTCACACATGCAAAAAGTTGTGAAAGTAAGAGAAAGACTGGCTGAAAAGGGGAGGGGCACAGGAATAGATAGTAAGGGATGAAAACACATAGATTCATTACATTTATGCATGAAGGAATTGAAGAAAATGATGCACAAGTGACAAGAACAAATTTAAATTTTCCAAAGCTGTCTTACCATTTGAATACTATGTTAATAAGCAACAAGATTTCTTTTCCACAGAAGTAAAGCCATCATCTTCTGCCTGGTGAGTTAAGGTCCTTGAGCATACATCAAGGACAAATGACTGCCCTTGAGAACGGATGAAGCATTGAACAATACCTCAGGGTTGTGTCAAGTCATTTCTCTGAGTAGTCAGCACCTAAGCACATGTTCCATCATGAGTCACATGATGCTGGGGGGGGCGGAAGTCTTTGTCACCTGAGTTCTAGACAAGAAGCTTTCTAGTTTCTGGTTTCAACAGAGAAAAGATCTGACTCTCTCCTAGAAGACTTGTGTTTTCTCTTTTCAACTCTCTCTTTCTCTGTCACTCACTGAGAGAAGTTGGCCCTGGGCCAAGTTCACTTGCATGTGTTGAAGGTCTTTTCCTTTTTATGATCTACACCTGATCAGAAATGGTAGTTTTTTTGTGCTTTTATTTTCTTATATTAAGCAAAATTTGTTTAGTTCTTTGCTTTTATCTTATCTTTTATAATTTTAAGCTACTTCATAATTAGAAGTATACAAGAAAATATGAATTTTGGTCTCTCTTGAAAGAGACTGTGAAATTCCTTTTTAAGATATGTGCTCTGCAGCTACGATGACTCAAATATGTTCCTGACTTGAAAATCTAATAATTTGTGCTTTTTAATGGCATGTGAAAAAGTTTTCTGGGAGACCTAAGCATCCGTACCTGTACTCCATCCATGTTGGTACCAGACAGCAAGCCCATATGTTAGGCTTGCCTCTGGACTCCTTGTCTCTTTTTCTTTCATTCTAATTCTTGTAAAAATGTGAATCTGATATCCCTTCATAAAATTGTGACTAGGAAGTAAGGTTTTAAGCTCCAAATTCTAACCCAAACCAAGTTCCCAGCTATCATTTTGACGAATCAAGATTTTCTTATATAAACTCCACTTCTCACAGGACACCTTGATATTTGTTGGTCTTTTCATAGATTTCTCTCAATTCAAATCAGAGAGAAACCACAAGGACATCTCAGCCCTCTGGCCTTATCCTAATCTCAATTTCTCAGAATGCAATGCTCTTCAGATTTGAATATAAAAGTCAGAAAAGGAAGAGAGGGGGAGAAGGTGTTAAAAAGTTGTTAGTACAAATGAGATGACATAAAAAATATACCTTTATTGATGCTGACAATGTCAGGAAACTGAGAGCACACTCATTTACAAGGAGGCAGAGGGAAGCACGTATGCCTATGCAGGAAGGTTTGGTCCTGTCTTTGGGCAGAACATACAGTGTCCACTGGAACCAGTATTTGCAAGATGCTCTCTGGGGATGGATACCCCCTTGAAAGTGTCAAAGCCCATTATCACCTGATCTACCTCTAGCACTTGCTTGAACTGTAAAGCCAATGGACACATTCAATTTCTTGGCTAATTTTAAACCACCGGGCAAAACAGAGGACCAGACTTTAGGCAACTTTTACATACTGACCTTCTAGGGCCCAAGAAGAGCGTGCCCTTCTGAGGCCATTAGAGGCAAAAACTGGATTCAGGCGCTTCGGGTCTTTTGTCTCCTAGAAATAAATAGTTTGTAGAAATCAATAAAAGGGACACAAATCTAATAGTCCTTTTAGATGATTAAAATCTCCATTGTTCTCAAAGTTTCACGACTTAGAGAATCAGTAGAGAGAGCTGCCACCCCCACCACCACACCAAGGAACTACAAGATGTAAAAGTCGTTGTTGTTGGACAGATCTGTGAAATGGTGAAGGGCGAGAGTAGAGATCTGTGGAGCAGGGTCGGATCTGCTGCCATTCTGTGTCCACCGCGTTTCTGATTCCCGGGGAGCAGGCTTACAGAGGTGTGTTTCCCACTGGGGCTGGCTGTGCATCTCTGCCCGGCTCTTGTTCCGGAGGTGACTTTCTCCCTCGCAGTAGGTAACGCAGCAGCGACAGGCTGCAGAGGGTTTCCCCCTGTGCTTGGACGCGCTGTCAGGCATTGGCGGAGGGCCGGACCCTCTCTCTGAGCGCTGTAGTTCTAGGGGCTCTTTCAAGCGACTCCGCCTCCTCTGCACCTGATCCAAACTGATGTCAGACTGAGAAGAGCAGCTCTCATTCCAGCCTGAGCTAGCGCTGAGGCTTCTTAGGGGAAGAGCCAACCGCAAGGCCTTCCAGAACTTGGAGCCGGATTGCTTAGACTTCTCTCCCTTCCAGCTGACAAAGGACACAGACTCCTTCAGCTGCAGGATGCCTGGGTGTGGACGCTCCAGCGGACGGTACTCCACCACAATGAGCTTGGTGGCGATGGAGTTCTGGCACAAGACGCCCAGTTTGAACTCCAACATGCTGATGCTCTGCTCAGTCACATAATCTGGGCTCAGGACCACAATCATCCTCCGGCTCCTCTGGATGAAATCAAAGACTGCTTCCACCGTATCTAGGGGAGAATGAAAAGATGGCACAGCGTCTAGTAAAAAACCCTTCTGCAGAGTTCAGTCCATCGCAGGATCTCAGGATCTGGGTGCTGAACAATCTACACAGTTAAGAAATCAAAGAATCTTATCAATGTCAATTTTACTGCTAATCGGGAAGGAGTTGCTACCTGCAAGAAGAGGGAACAACTTGAATTAATCTATTTCCCACAGTAACCCCTACCTTTGCAATATTCGCTTCTTGAAGAAAGTCTTTCTGCCATAAAAACGGAAAGCACTGCGAATTCAATGAATTATCTCTGAAAACAGCTAACTTTGGTTCTGCTTGAAAATTATTTCTTTCTTTTAAATATTCACTTCTTCAAGTTTTGCCTGCTGATTTTAGTTCAGATAACTTAAAACGTTAAAAATATTTGACCACTTTTGGATCTTACTGTATTTTCTTCTTATCTCAATATTGAGTGACTTCAGAATTTTTTTCTTTTATTCTATGTAAATGTAATTCCAAGACACTTTTATCATTTCCCTGTGAATAGTATTCAACTTTTATGTATGTCTTCTAAGAACCGTATCTTATAATAAGTATAATCCTTCTGACGGTGTGATTGGCAAAGCTAAGGAAGGATTGCCATTTCCTAAGATTCTCCATTGTATTCTCCATTTGTGACATATTTAGTCACAAATTTGGTCTTCTTGTCAATTAAATTTTCCTCTTTTAATACCTTCTTTTCTTTTCCTTTTCTTTCCACCCTTTTTCCCTTCTTTTTCTTCCTTCTTGCCTTGCTTCCTTTTTCTTTTTTCCTTCCTTTTCCTATGTGTGTGTGTGTGTGTGTGTGTGTGTGTGTGTGTGTGTGTGTGTAAAGAAATGGTCTTAAAATTAATCAAAGATGGAGAAACAAAAATATCAGCAAGTAGTTAAGACTTTTAGCAAAATGTTCATTTCTAGTGGCTGCTACTGGAAATTTGGGAGATCCCAATGGATGATTTTTCAAATGAATGTAATGTTGTATTGTGTAATCCACTGTGAAATGCAGAAATTTAGACAATGAGGTTATTTAAGGGAAAGGACTTCCACACATGTAAACCATAGCCACTGACAATTTTGAAAACACCATCAACAAGCACTGAGGTGGTAAGTGCAGTTTGCAGAGGATTTTCAGCTTTCAGATCGTGCTGAAACCCTGTAGTGAATTTGGTAATTCTGTTAATAGGAGTGAGGAAGTTCTGACCCTTTCTAGAGTAGTTCTTGCTAATGAGTGGATTTAACATGGATTTATATGAAAATCCGAAGAGATATTTTCTACGTTAAAAGATAAATTTAAAATTTCTGTCCTCTTCAAAATCTGTGTGCATACGCACACATGTAAGTCTGTACTTTTGATTTATCATCTTTAAAAAAATTCCTCCTATGATCTTAGGAAGTTGCCCTTAGCACATGAGAGAAAGGAACTGAGTGACTTCTGCTTCTCCTGGTTCTTGAGAAGCAGAAAAATAAGACAACATGGCTAGCATGTTGGCACAGAGATAAGATACAAATTTGGCAAATGTGCATGTGTGTGTTGTGCATGCATGTGTGTGTGTGTGTGAGCACAGCTTTTGTGTCTGTGTATATGAGCACAGATTTGTGTGTGTATAAACACAGCTTCGTGTATGTGTGTGTGTGTGTGTGTAAGCACAGATTTGTGTGCATGTGTGTGTGTGAATGTAAGCATGAGTGTATCAAGATATGAATGTAGAATATAGAGATCAGAGGACAATAAGGTTGTGGGTCCTCACCTTTCACTTTAATTGAGGGCACTCCAAGCCTGTTAGCCTGTAAACTTCAGGAAATTCTCCAGTTTGCACATCTGACATTACTGTAGGGGCACTAGGATTACAGATGTGCACATGGAAAGCAATTTACCTACTAGCCATCTCCAAAACCCATAAAACCGTATCTTAAAAAAAAATCTCTTGGAAGCTTATAGATTGAATTAAAGTATACCTCTTCCAGAGAGTGGGGGTGTCCATTCAAATGAGAGCAATGTTAAAAGTAAATGTGAATATTAGAATCAGACAAAGAGAAATGAATGGAGATGCTTCTCAGATGGAGCTTGACTATACAAAGGGCTTTTACTTGATATTTTAAAAGAATGTAGCTTCTATTTGTGGCATTAAAAATATTATGGCATAAAAAGATTTTAACAGGGATTGGGGGGGAGACACTGGGGGATGAGAAGGGAGGGGAGAGGGGAGGGGGGAGCAGGGGGTCGGGGGGAGGTGGAGGGAGGGAGGGGACTGGTGTAACTGTTAAGTTTGTATAAGCGCAAATAATAATTAAAAAAAGATTTTTAAAACCTCATATTGGAAGATGGAAACTATCATTTGTAATGTTAAAGATTAAGTTGGTTTTGAAGTTCCAATTCTGTACCATAACTGTATAATAATCAAGTATATTTCTGCTTTCATTGTAACCACAAAATTTACAATTCAAATCAAAGAAGATTAGAAGTGTTTAGCTAGGATATTGGTAGGAGAAAGAGAAACCTCTCTTTCTCCCGTCTCTCCATCCTTCTGACCCGATAGGAATCCTGCTCCTCCATCCCCCCCACTCTCAGGGCAGAGCTTCTGTTTGATGATCACTGCCCCATAACAGTTGGGGCTTGCAAGAACTTACGCTTACCTGACCCTTAGTGGTCTGCGTGTGGGGTCAAGTTCAAAGATTGATCCTAACCACAGTTCCTGGACTCTGCAAAAGTCCTGGAAATCACCTTCAGACTCTGCCTACTCAGCCCACCTCCCAACCCTGAGAGTATAAAGGCAGCTCAGTCTCCTCTCCCAGTTCTCTTTCGTTCTCTCCCCTTTCCAAGGATTGGCCGATGGTTCTGGAACTCCATTAAAACTTCCATTTAGTCAGTGATGCCATGTGTTTTCTTGGGAGTAAATACCTTATATCTTCCTTATTTCTTCTCTCCCTCATAAAACTTCTCGTGAAGTATGAAAAAAAAAGGAGTTAGGAGCACATGATCCATCAGATGGATCTGAATTCAAATCTTCATTTTGCCATTACCACTGATTTTTATCTTAGTGTCTTTGAATTTGAGTTATTCCTTCTATAAAATACATATGATAGGAGCAAATATGAAGGGCTATGAAATAAATTGCTGATATTTATATGCAAATTTCTATCAAGTAGTAGATATTTGACCAAATTATAGAGACCACATGTCCTGTGAACACAATACTAAAATGACATGTGCAGTGATATGTTCACCTAATTCTTAATACTAGCTTTAGAATGTGATCCTAACAAATTTGTGGAGATAAATTGTGGAAACAATTACCATAGACTAGTTGCTGACTGTCTATCTTCCCAGACATATGCCATTTTAGAGCAGCCATGTTGTGATGGTTTCTGAATGTCTTTGAAGGTCATCCCCCACTTCTGGGATTATCATGAAGGAACACACCTTACAAATCTGGAGGAACTGGTTCTAATCCTTCACAGAGACTGGCGTGCTTTCCCCAACCCTCTGCTTATAACTAGAGATGGAGAAGAGTTTTCCATTGCAGATATATTGTACCCTGAGGTCAGCCACAAGATTAACTGGGTTGGGCCACAATACAAACAGACCAATGAGATGTAGAAGACCAAAAGCTCCAATCAAGTTTGGAGAAACTGGAGCTAGCCAAAGAGAAAAAGCTTTTTTCCTGGGCCTGCCTATCCCTACAAATACCTTGACCCTGGCAGCCATGTTTGGTCCCTTGCTCCTCATGGATTCCATATCTGGAATCCATAAATTCCTTTGGAGCTTTCTGTCCTCTCATAGAACTCATGGAATCCATGAGTTCATTTCTGCCTCACTTGCCTCTTATGGAATCAATGTTTCTGAGTTCCATTCTTTCCTCTAATAAACTCTAACTTAATCCTCTGAGAGTGATCTGGTTTTGATCTTCAACTGCTCAATGTAAGAGCCTGGAGACATAAAACCCACTCCTGCAATGATATTGCACTTTGCTAGTGTAAATGACCTCCTAGTCATGTCCAAAACTGATTGGAGAAAATATCTTGTGAATTTTATCAGGGTCCATCAGAGCTGATAGATTATAGTAATATATAATGATATGGAATCTTCAAAATAGTTACTATGCTCTTGGAAGTCACATATATATGTTTAGGGTTGACAGGAGCCTAAGTGCCCATATATAAAATCTACTGTGAATGTGTCAGTGCTCAGTTTGTGTGTCTTCTAGGGGGAGCCAAGACACCCAACACAGTGGAACAAGAACTCTGTCTTCCAGTTGTATCCTGGCTAAGTAAGTGGCCTTTCTTTTCCTTGCAACGTTGAGCCCTTCAGTCTTATTCTGCTCTGTGGGAATTGAAATGAAACAGAAAAACTCTCAGTAGGAAAAATTTTACTGATAACCCAGTTCAAATCAATGTGCTAAGGTTTTCATAGTTTATAAATAAATAAACAAATAAATAAATAAATATAAATAACATAAATAGGAATTTTTTTTCATTCAAGAAGTCACCTGCCACTAAGGACAATATTATTAACTCAAAAATGTATTTCCAAAAAATTCCAAAGGATGTATTTGAAATGTATGATAACAATGTAGTTTCAACTTAAATTATCATCTGTTAATATGCAGCATTAATCTATTGAGCTCCTTCCACACCAAGTACATTAGCCTTTTATGAGTTTAAGGGTAAGAGAGTCTCATATGTTATCTGTGGGCAATCTTCTTGAAGAGTAAGAGATTTCTGTATGTTGCTTAAGAGTGTGGGATTCCCTCTACATGCTAATGAAGGGGAAGAGATTTCTCAATGTTGCCTAAAGGTAGGAGATTCCTGTATATTACCACAGTTTGAAGCTAAAACAAAATAAGCTAGGTCGTGTTGTGTTTCTGTGGACTGACTCTCTCTCTCTCTCTCTCTCTCTCTCTCTGTTTCTCTATCTCTCTCTCCTCTCTCTCTTTCCACAGCATGCACACATATCTTAGCACTTGAGCAATTCATTTGACTTTAGCAAATTTTGTTCACATGTGAAGAAAGTGTTATTGATATGCAGCTCACACTTTTTTCTCTCAGAAAGGCATTTAACTATTATCATGTCATTTTATGAGCACAAGAATTCATTTTCTTGTCATTTTTCATGTTCAGGCATGACAATAAGGACATAAAACACATGCACAAAATGAAACTCAAAGGTGAAAATAAATGGTTTATTGTAAAAATATGTAAATATACAAATCAAATGAAAAAATGGAAAATACACATGTTCATGAATAAAATTAAAAATAGTCTTTAAGTATTAAACCTATGGAAATATAATGGTAATTAACAAGTGGAGTGATGCTTTTGTTTCCCAACACAAGAGTCCTTTTTTATTAGAATTTTAAGGAATCAACTAAGTTATAACACAAAAGAGAATTAAGTAAATTGCATGTGACTGTATACTTAGGCACTTGATGTTGCATGATTCTTGGTCACCTGGGTATGGAAATTCTTTTTGTCGCACCATACATCTAAAACAACTAAGGACATTCTTATAGGAGACATGATTTCATTCTTGCCCTCTAAATCTGGACGTCTTCTGAAACAAAATCAAGAATCTTTAAGTTCTCTCAGAATGAGATTTGCTACTTAGCATTGATGGGCTTTACATTACACCACTGAGAAAAGTTCTGTGTAAAAATTAGGAATATAAATAAGGAAAACACCCAGAAGGTTTATAGGGGCCCAAAACACAGGTGATATGAAAGTAAAATCAAAAATGTTAAGACAATGCAGTCCAGAAAAAGAATGGCTGTTTGGTGAGGTGCTTAGCCCAGGCGCACCCAAAGCTCAAGCCAGAAATAATGCTCTAACTCGTCTTGGTCTTGTAAGTAAAGGGTTAGTAATGGGAATGATAGTTATTTGAAATAGCAATAAAAACCCATTAATAATTTCAACAATATTAGATCCAAGAGTGATGCCATATCATAACTTTATAGCCAAGGATTCAAAGGGAAGTGTGTTTTCAATTTAAAATAATAACTCATATAGAGAAGTGATTTATTGTGGACTTGAATCCTGATGAAGAACACATAAAAGTACGAGATAATTCAGGATTGCTTATCAATATTCATACTACCTGGATAAAGCCTTTCTTCAATTAAGAGGTACTCAGGCTCATTTACAAGTATATTTATTTTTCTTTATTACTCAACTGTCCACTTAGCCAACACTGATATTAAATGAGTTCAGTTCCTAAACATGTCAATTGGGAAGACAGTAGAAAAAATGTAATACCAGTTTAGTGGCTGATGTTTAGCAGTAACCCAGAAGCTATGTATAGGTGTACACTGAAACACAGACCAACTGTAGGAATAGTGGGTTACTGGCACTTCTTTAAGGAAGAAAGAATTTGGGCAACTATGACTGAAAGCTACAGATTCACAAATATAACATGAATGGATGAATACACAAACACAAAAATGAAATAGTGTAAACACTGTGGACATAAATTTTAAGTTAGACAAAATTCTACTGGCTTGTAATACTGTACCAATGGCTATTTAAAGACCTGTATGTGTGCTTATGTATAACCCCAAATACATACATGTGGATAATTCAGGTGCATGAAGATATAAATATACACACACATATTTCATTTTTAGGCACATATACATGGACATACATGTAAAGTTCATGTGTGTAGAGATCATATACATGAGTGTATATGTGTATTCTCCAGGTGATCATTCTAAATGTAAATGCTGTACTTCCTCCTTTTCTAAGTCTGAGAAAAAGTCCAAATTTTCTGAAAAACCCACAAAACCAAACTTCATTAAGTGGTTTTTCAGGTGAACTCATTTAGAACTACCTACACGAATGAACCCCTATGAGAAGTATTAGTTCTTTTAGAATAACAATGCTAAAAAAGCAACTCTTCAGCCCACTGCATTTAACCTCCCACTTCATAATGAAGAGGTGTGGAGAAATGATAGTTTTCCCAGTTTTCACATTAGCAAGGTAGGGATTAAGAGAGAAATTGCCAAAATCCTCTTTGGTGCTCTTTTCACATGTCAAAAGTACCCTAAGAGCATTCTGCTGACTTCTCACTATCCATTAGCACCATGAGAAGCACTTTCAGACTGCACCAAGCGGAGAGCCACCTGCAAAATATGTTATGTGTATTTTATGCTGTGAACTCTGAATTGTTGCTACAAGTAGATAAGGAAATGGAGTGAAAAGTATGTTATCTATCTGCAGACAGGAAGTTGCTGTAATAAAACAAAAATCATAATGGTTTTCAAGTTGACAGATATGATATCAGTTACCTGAGATGAGCGCAAATGTAACTTAGTAGGGACTGTAGCATACCTTTAGATCAGTCATGAAGAACAGCTATAGTTTGATTTGTTAGTCTTGCTCAGGTGGCAGGTTCAAAGGATGAACAAACAAAAGAGAGAGCAATCCTCAGTTAAAATAAATTTAGCCCCAGGTTATGTTCTTAATCAACTGCTAAAGGGAAAATTCTACTGAGAAACACATAATATCCTTGTCCAAAGGCAACATATCCCAAAGGGATTTGAAGTCCACAGGTAAAGTTGCTCCAAAATATTGAAACTTCTGAGAGACTGAGCTGGAGGCAGGAATGGGGGAAGCTGTGTCAATCATGTCTTTACCTGCACAGACCATAATGGCACTAGAACTGGAGATAGACTGTTAACAGTATCGCTCTAACCCTTAGTATTGCCTGAGAAGAATTGCCAGACACACACACAGTCACAGGATGAATCCCCACCAGGAGGCTGTAACAGGACTCTCTATCCCCATCAGAAGCCACACATTGGGCATGAAGAAGGGGCTCTTTCTTCCATGAGCATCTATGTTCCTTCCACCCCCTCCACACCCCTTTCATACATTTTTCAAGGATGAATAGGAGAGACCCTGCTTGTCACTGCTAGACCACCTGGGGCTTTTCTTTACTGGCATGGCGACCTGGAGTTGCTTCCAGAACCTGCCCTGTGGGTACTTGGATTTCTCCCCTTTCCATTTAATGACCGTGAGCACCGTCTTAGCCCTCTTCAGCTCTTTCACCTTCGTGTCCTTCACAGCTTTGTACTGTACTAAAATGACGTTGATGTTGCCCCGAGAGGCCATGTTTTCTAGGCCGGCTTTGAGCTCCAGGAGGGCTTGGGTTCCCTGGAGCACGTAGTTGGGACTTAGGACAACCAGGAGGCGTCTGCTTTTCTGAATGAAGCTCAGGGTCTCATCTGTGACAACTGGGAAAGAAAACACCATGGGGATTAGTGTTGGCCAACTGCTGTGCAAAAGCAGGTAGGGCTGCAGATCAAATGTGAACAGCCTGAGAACTGAGGATGCAACATCTCTCCTGGCAGCAATCTGAAAAACTATGTCCTTAAACCCAATCATGACATAGTGTACCCCATGCCACTTGGCTCTGTGAAAATGGACATGCAGATGCCTGACCCACTGCAAAGAAGCAGCAGCCAGATCATGATATCCTGTGGCTGCCTCAGACTTCTCAGGTTTTATTTGAACCATAAGGAATAGATGTATTCTGATATGAGTTTCTTCAATGTTGTGTGGCCAAATCAGCTCTTGAGCTGTTTCTTCCAAAAGAACCCCTGTATATACTCTCTAGCTTGGAAAGCATTCTAGATATGCACTCTAGAATCAAAACACAATTTCACTTTCTTGCCAATGAAGGGCAATAGTAGGAACCTTGGCTTTTGTAAGACTCTTCCTTTTGCTGTATGGTTCCCAGACTTTCCATGTGGTAACTTTGTCACTGGATTAGCCAATCAAGTAGCTTTTTGGCCAGTGATATAGTTCCACCTCTGTGCTCTTCATTTCTCTGCTGCTGTCCCCAGATCCTTCTCTATAATCACCCAGCATCAGTAGAGCCATGTGCTTTGGCAGCTGCTAGCTAGTGTGTCTGTATTCACCAGTTGGCAAATGCTTTCTCTGCATCAAAGAAATGCAAAATAAAAGGACAAGAAAAAAAAGAAAGAGAAGGGAAAATAGAAACGTGAGTGAAGTTTTTCTGCTGTCAAGAGTTCTGATGAATTTCTGCCACTAAATTCTTAGGACTAATCTATATCCTTGCAGACGCTCAGTGAGCACTCTCTAATCTTTCATCTCAGGTAGAGATGGGCGCTAGCTCCAGGTAATGTGCTGGCATTGGGAAGCCTGTATTGCAGCCTGCCCCCCCCCAACAGCAGTCATTTGGATTCCTAATCTTCACAGGTGCAGAAGTAAAAGTGAAAGACTTGCCAATTAAAATCTAGAATGTGCTGTCTGGAGGAGAATCCAGGGACTAGCAAGTGTTTATTCGAAGCCTTTCTATGGAGAATGAGCATTTAAAAGCATGGAAAGAGAGCAGAAGACAAAGCAGATTGAGGAAGAGCAGCAGAAGAATGTCAAGGGATACAGACCTGCCATGAGAAGCAAGATGCAAAGAGAGATTATGCAGAGATCGAGTTCTGGGAAGGACTATGGAACCTCAAGGGAGGGTCTTACTCAAACCTGTACTGCATGTCTTCCTATCGCTTTTCACACAGTCCATAAAAATTCTATGATTCACTTTGTGGATGAATAAGTGGGAGAACGAGTAAGCTGAGTAAACTGTACATTAAAATATGCATCATTTTTCCTTTAATCATATGAATCATCATTTCCTGAAAAATTTCCGGGCAAAGGTGTTTTCTGTAGACTACAGTCATGGCTTTTGGAGGGTGACTGGAAGATAACTGATCCACTAATTCAAATGAGAGGAAAAGGGTGTCTACACTATGTTTCGATTATCTACAGGATGTTTGAAAACATTAAATGAATGGTTAATGTAAACTGGATTTCACTTGTTTCACATGTCATGTGTCTGTGTGTGGGGCTACGTGCATGTATGCATGCTGCATGTGTGTGGGCACATGTGAGTGTGTTTGTGTGTGGAGCCCTAATGCTGATTTCAGCAACTGTCCTCCATTGCTCATCCTCTTGACTGTTAAGTGGCTGCTTCTCTAAACCCAGAGTTTACCTGTAGCTTTAGTTCTGGCTAGCCAGCTTGTTCTGGGATTTCCCAGGCTCTGCCTTCTGAAGTTCGAATTACAAATGAGCTAACATGCTCACCAGGCAGTAACCAGGATTTCCAAGGAAGAAAATTAGCTTGTCATTGTAAAGATCAGAACTAGCCCATTAATTTCAAAGATAAGAGTTATTTTAACATCAGGCTGATTGATGTTATTTATGTACTTATTATAATGCATAAATTCAAATCAACCACTACAATACTTTGTGGGCTACTACATGAGCTTATAAATGATTTTATCTGATTATGTTCAGTGATCAAAACTTTTCTTCTTAGAATCTACTAAAAACTATAAACAAAAATTCAAATGTGTAGTATACTGTCAGCAAAGAAGAAACAGTCCAATGGAAAGGAAGATATGAATAGCACTAGTCTGATAGGGGGAACCAAAGCAAGAAAACAAGAAAACAAACAAGTGGCAGAGGAAAATTCCCCAGCCATAATTAGTGATTGACACAATGAAAAATTCCAAGCCTTCTTCTCTACATTTCAGTTTTAGTAAATCTGAGCAAACCTCAGTCCCTATGAAGAAACATTTTTGCTGCTCAGTCTTCATAAGAAATATATAGGTAGAAAAACTGTTGCATATCAGCCTAAAGCTTCTACAATTCTTTTTTATTACATTTTTTGCCTAATTATAAAAGCTCAATAAGTACTCCCCTTCTTCTCCTTCCCCCTCCCTTTCCTCCTGTAGTCCCTCATTCCACTCTCCTTCCCCCTTCCCTCTCTCCCCCCTCCCTCTCACCCCTTTTCCTTCCCTCCTCCTCTCTTGATGCTTCCTGCTAGGAAGCTTCTACAATTGTAAGTGTAAACGCAGTCGATTTTTAAAGCTATGGCCCTTTACTAGATCTCTGGCCCACTAGGTATCCATCTTGGCTGACAACAGGTGGTCACTATAGATTGTGTTGAACAGTATGCATTTTTGACGTAGCTGCATTTCTAGAGAAGTTTCCATTCCTTCCCAAATTGAATGCTAAATAGCCACAGACATCAACACTGCAATCTCATGCATGGTCTTAATCCCAGGACTCCCTTTGCCTTTCCAGGTAGCATCAGTGGTACTCATCTGAAATACCTACTTCCCCCAGGCAGACTATCTCGGTCAAAGATGCACAACTTGTATCCAAATTCATTCTCCAAAACTCCACGGAGTGTCAGTAGCACAAATTCCTCTTCTTCAGCATTTCTTGCATAGGAGACATAAATATCATACTCCTTTCCGTCTATCAACAGAAACACAGATCTATTATAAGTTAAGAAAGTATCCAACTTGATATTTTTTTTCTGAATTATAACTCATGTCTTTTCATTTCTTTTGTATGTCTCCTGTAACAAACTCTGCATGATTTTCCAGTTGTGACAACATATCCAGGCAAGATGATAACTGGAATTCAACATGAATCTGATGGAAAAGCCGTTATCATTTCACTGAGTTGAGTCTGCAGTGGACATAGAGTGAGGTCAGACCCACTCATGGAAGTGAACAGAAGCAGCATGCAGGGTCTGACAGATAATTCCTGACTGAAAATTTTTGTATCTTGTTCTAGAAAACAACTTAATATGTTACAATTCTAAATTGCTCCTTTCTCAGCTTTGTGGCTGAAATCAATTTTAGAATTCTAAATTAAGAATTTTTGAAATTTTCTAAAATTATATCTGAAAAGAACTAGAATTAAGTTATATTTAGAATTAAACATGTTAATTTTTCCTAAATTTGCTTAAGAAAGCTCATGAACCTTTAAAAATATAGATCATGTGCCTATTCCAGAGTCTATTGGGTTCTTCCTTGTAAGGTAAACCTAAGACTTTTAGGCTCAAAGATCCTATTCATACTGCCAAGAAAATATATATCGAAAGAGTTTCCATAGAAAATTCTGGAATAGAAGATGAACTCTAATATGCTCATGAGCTAGCTGGGAATACTGTTGAAGAGTAGTTTCTGGCCCCATCTTACAAGCTTTGGAGTAATTCTGATGTCATGGTCATGAATCATCCTAGAGTACAGAGTGTGAACCCACAGCTGGGCATGGTGGCACAGGCCTGGAGCCCTGGCACTGCAGACTGAGGTCAATCTGGGCCACACAATGAGACACTGTGTGTAAATACAAAAGGCCACACAAAGCAAAACAAAAGTTCATGAACCTGCACTGCCTGTGTCCAGCAGCCAAGAGTCACACGTACCTGTTTACCACTTGAATGCAGAAGGACTGAACTGAAATGTGCTCATAAGTAAAGCACAATTCCAAAATTTCACTTTTTTTGGTGCCATAAAAAAAAAAACTATGTCATCAACTTTTAACATCTGATTCATGCTGAAATAATGCTATGAGAATACTGAACCAAATCCTTATTTCTACTTGCCTTTTCTGACATGACAACTAGAAAATTTTCAAATTACATATGTGGCACACATATATATTACCTACATGGGCAGTGCTAGTCTAAGTTAAATCAAATATTGATCTAAGAAAGGTACATAGTATATATTAGAAATTGTAATAGCTGAAATAAAAGGTAATCTGACTAAATACTCCAGTTAATATGGTGTTATGATGAGAATGTGTTTTGCACTAGGCGTCTGTGACTTACCAAGAATTGTTTCATCTGTTCCAAAATGAGCTCGATAAAAGAGGACCATCTCTAGCCAGTAAACATGGTAAACCACAATGAGAACTACAACCAGAAAGACTGTGGCTCCAAAGCCACATGCGAGTTCTACTGTGTATCTTGGAGGTATGACTGTAGCAGAAAAAAAAAAGATTAATTAATTTCTACTCAGTGATCACAGTGACCTGTTTTCTTGCTAGTATCTGGATAAGCCAAGGAACTGAAATGGACTAATGATTTATAAATGTAATCATAGTAACATGAGAGTCAAGGATCGGGCTTAGACATTCTTTTTTACATAGTAGATTATATCCTTTAGATTTTTTATTTATAACTCCTGGCAGAGAAGAATGTTTTAAACAATCCACTAATTTGGATAAACTCTAATTGTATAAAAATTACAGACAGATGCCACATTCCAAGCAAGTGTAGTTTGAAGGCATCATTACATCTGTGATTGGAATGGAGTCCCAAGAATCCTACCTGAAGTCTATTAACAGAGACGCTAACAAGGAAAAGTCTTGGTGTGCCTATTATGAGAGGAGCAGAATTCCTTTCCTTTATTTGAAACAGACTTTGAACATAAAATTTTCATTGAGCAGAAATAAAAGTGTCTACCAAATGCTGAGTGTGTTTGATTATAGAGTTATGTGTTACAGCTCTCTATGACATACTCCTAAGACTGACTTGCACTTTTTGATGTTGGACAGCTTTCTCCTCATTATTTACTATTGTTTCATGTTGTGAATTGCATAATAGGTTGTAGGGAACTCTCAGAAATACTTTCAAGACTGATTCCCACCCATTTAAAACTAGATGTAGCTTGCTTTCCAACCAGTACTCAGACCACTTCCTGTCTGGCCTCACTGTCCATATCTCAACAGCATCAAGAAGACATAACATCATGTCCATCCACACTCCTCACACAGTGACTTGTGGCTTTGTTAGTGCTTTCTGTCTTTCCATTTTTAACTTCATTTGCAAATGTATCTATATAAGAATCTATTAAACCAGTTATTGGATTCTCTGAAGTCATCCAGCTATCAACGATTCTCTGCCATTCCCTAACTAATTGGAGTATAATATAAATGCTGCTTTCCCACATGGCCTGAATCACACACAGATGATTCTCTGCAAAGCTGTCATATAAACCAGTAAGTACTTACAGAGAGAGGGCAACCCTGAACCTAAATTTTGCAACTGCCCCCACTAGAACCTCTGGCATTTAACATAATGATTTTTTATGGATGCTATTTCAGACCAAACAGATTCCAATCAGAAAAGGGTGATGCAATTGACTGAACTAGACTCCTGTACTCCCTTCCCCATTAATTTCACTACTGGTCCAATTTAAGATGTGGCAAAATGTAGTTATTCTTTTACTGTTATTTCTGGGTCAGAAATTCCCTTTGCAGTTCTATGACAGAGAGAAAGTTGAGAAGGCTGGGCTTTAAATCCTGAATGCCCAGCTCACCACCCTTGGATACAGTACCTTCCCTCTAGTCCAATCCTCTGTTTGGCATTGTGATTCTATACTCATGTTTGTCTTTGGCTGTCCAAATTATCCATCTTCATTTTTCTAATTGAAGCCTATACTCTACTGAGTTCTCTATCCAATGCCAGTGTCTTCACTGGGGTTGTGCTGTGTTAAATTCTGAGCAGCTTTTAGGACTACGGTAATGATCATTTGTTTTCAGATGTTTCCAAAAAGAGAGCTTTATTTCAATGATGTCAAACTAGAGACCAATGACTAGGTAGATCTGTAGCCCTGATGGGCTTGGTAATTATGTTAAATCTTCTGCATTTTGGACCTCACCTTCTGTCCTGAAATAAGTAATTGATACTGAGCCAATCTTCTCTCTAAAATATCTAGAATAACAATTTTTCACAGCTGAACAACAGGCAATAGAAGAGAATAACCTATGGGGAAAAGGGATGCAGGGTATAAGACCATGAGGCCTATGAGTTTTTTGTTTACTTGTTTTATTTCATTTCATTTTTGCCTAAAGATAGTTTTTAGATTGAGATACAAAAAAAACAGATAGAGAAATTAGAGTTAAGTCTACAGTATATGGCTGAATTTAAAGGACTAAATATCAGAGAGAAAAGAATTGTGTAGAAAAGGAACTCCAGAATCTGCCTGGGGTTATCTTGAGTTTGTGATCTAAAACCCAGTTTTCTATAGTTAGATTTAAATTTTAAATTGTCCATTAAGCAGGAGTTAGGAAGTAGTCAACCCAAGGAGCACATATGGGACTGGAAGGAACCTGGAATTTAGACTCAGAGAGAATGAACTGACTACTTCATGACAACAAAGAGTGTGTACCTGAGGAATATGATCCAATCCAAACCTGCAAAAAATGGCACTTCATAGCACTCAAATACACTTGAGCAAGATGATTACAGAATAATGGAATGGAAAGAGGGGAGAAAGGGAGGAAGGGAGGAAGGGAGGAAGGGAGGAAGGAAGGGAGGAAGGAAGGGAGGAAGGGAGGAAGGGAGGAAAGGAGGAAAGGAGGAAGGGAGGAAGGGAGGAAGGAAGGAAAGGAGGAAGGGAGGAAGGGAGGAAGGGAAAGGGAGGAGGAAGGAGGAAGGAGGAAGGAAGGAAGGAAGGGGAAGGAAGGAAAGGAGGAAGGGAGGAGGAGGAAGGAAGGAAGAGGGAGGAGGGGGAGGAGGAAGGAAGGAAGGAGGAGGAGGAAGGAAGGAAGGAAGAAGGAAGGAAGGAAGGAAGGAGGAGGAAGGGGGAAAGGGAAGGAGGAAGGGAGGAAGGGAGGAAGGGAGGAGGAAAGGGGAAAGGAGGAAGGGAGGGAAGGGAGGAAGGGAGGAAGGAGGAAAGGGGAAGGGAGGAGGAAGGAGGAAGGAAGGAGGAGGAAGGAGGAGGGAGGAGGAAGGAAGGAAGGAAGGAGGAGGAACGAAGGGAGGGAGGGAAAAAGGGAAGGAAGAGAGCAAAAAGGGAAGGAGGGAGGGAGGGAAGGAGGAAGGGAGGGAGGGAAGGAGGGAGGGAGGGAGGAAGGAAGGGAGGGAAGGAGGGAGGGAGGGAGGGAGGAAAGAGAAGAGAAGGGAAAAATGGGAGGAAGAGGAAGACCTCTTATGTAACTACATTACCTAATAAAACAAAACTCAAAATACTCACAAAATCCAAGCATTCAATAATTTAACATGTATAATGTCCAGCATATGATAAAATACAAGACAAATAAAAATACTTAATCAAAAGTAAAATTAGTAAATAAAAATAGAATGCAGAACGGACAAGAGCAATGTAATTTTCAGATAAGCAAGTTAAAATGCACATTAAGATGTATCTGCTGAAATTTTACAATGAACATTGTGAAGAACAAATAGAATTTGCAGTAGAGAGATTTTGATGGGAAGAAATTCCAAATCTAGAAAGTGCATTCCTGAAATGGAAACCATACAACCACATATTACAAAACGACCTCCCCTACCCCATCTCCTCCTAATCCCTGTGGTCAGTACAAGATGATAAGAAAGTGACCCAGCACAGGTATGTCAATGACTGGAAGCTGACAGGAAGCAAGAAAGATTCCTCAAAAACAAACTCATTAAACTGTCTTGAGAAATCATAAAACCTAAGCACTTTCTAAAGAAGATGAATTTATCAGTGAAAGCATCAATTCAGGTAGGTAGCTAAGAGGTAAAAAAAGTCTACCATCAACTAGTTAGCGATTTTATACAAAGGCTTTAAGATAAAAGATAGACCGCTGTCTAAATCATACTGTAAGGCCAGCACAACTTTGACATTATTCATAGATAATATAAGGAAAGACATAGGAACCAATCCCTCATGAACAAAGATATGAGCAAGATTCTAGATATGACCAAAGATCTATAAAGTCTAGCAATAAATAAAGTCTAGCAATAAATAAAACAGTGAATAAATCTTGATAATGTGGGTGTTTATTCCAAGAATGAAAAACTGGATGAATACTACCAAATCAATCACTGCATATTGTCATGCTGGCAGATTAAAAAGCAGAAGACAAATTTCTCAGTGATGGAGTTAAGAATTTCAGAAACAAGTGAATGCATCACTTTAAGCAAATCTCAGCCAACCAAAACTAGAAAGTTGCTCACTCGTGTATAGAAAGGGCACTTCTAAAAAAAAACTTCATACTTAATATGCCATGCTTAATGTATGAACACTGAAGTCCTACCTTATAAACTGAGATTAGTGCCACCATCATAATGGCAAATGATCAAATGTGTAAGAGGCACAAAAGAAAGAAGCAGAATGTAAAATAACAAAGGTGCAAGTCCTTTGAAATCAAAGGAATCAAAAAGAAAAAGAAAAGCAAGGAGGAAGAGAAACAAAAATTCTATTGATTAGTTAATTTCCAAAGGTCAGAAGATCAAGATGGATACATACAAATCAACTAACTCCATTTCTTGCATCATTAAGAACCAATTAGAAAAAATATGTTAAAACAATATCTTTTTTAAAAAAATTCCTGCAAACTTAAACACTGAACTTGTCAAACTGATAGTAAAAACAAGAAATAAAAATAGTTTTTGTAATGGTTAAGTTATCTAGTAAAGAAGGATAGGGCACAGTACCTGATTTCATAATTTAATAAATTATTGCTAAATACAAAGCTGTGTTAGACTGCAGACAGGCAAGTAGATTAAAAATAGAATAAAGAAGGCAGAAACAGATTCAGAGGCAAGTGATTTCAGGTCCAAGTTTTCAAGACAATTAAAGACAGAGCGAAATACATTTCCCGTGGTGCTGGAACAGCTGCCTATGTGCAGAAAGAAAACAAAAGGAAGGACAAAACCTCAATCTGCATCTCAAATATTCAGAATAATTTGAAATAGATAAAAGGCCTAAACAGAGAAGAAAAATCCATAAATCTTTGAACATAGTATAAAAATCTATTGAACACAGTATAAAATATATATTATATATAACATATAAATGGCAGTTAAAATATATATTATATATATAACATATATAAAGGGAAGTTATACAGAACTTAGAAAATACTATTTAAAAAGTAGAAATTGGTGGAGGCAAAATGGCTAGTGGGTAAAGGCACTGGTTGCCAAGCCCAATGACCTGCACATGCTGTCTTGAGCCCACATGATGGTCAGAGAGAACAGGTTCCTGCAAGGTGTCCACTGAGCTCCACACGCATGCCTTTGCATATATGGACCCTCTCTGGCACATGCATATACAGCAAATAAATGAAGAAAAATATAAATGAATATAAGGAACCTCCACATATTTCCCTTTTTTAAAATTACTTTTTACCAAATTATGCTAGCTCAATAGATATCTCCTCTTACTCCCCCTCTTTTCCTTCCCGTTGTCTCCCCATCCCACTCTCCCCCACCTTCCTTTCCTCTCACCCCTCTTTCCTCCCTACTTCTCTTTTGGTGCTTCCTGCCTGCTCCCTCCCATCCTCCAGAATATCTGTTTAGATGGGTGCTAAATTTCTCTTTGAGTCGTCTACACTAGTGAGGGTTCAGGACTCAGTAGAATACCTTGGGGAACCCCTTCTTGAGTCACCCACTAATATGGGAACTCTCCTATAGCTGTTTAACCCCTTGCCTCTAAAGATCCTGTTTCCTGAAATCTCCTCACCTGAAATTTTTCAAAAAATTCTGCTCCTCAAAAAATGAATTCATGAAGTGGATGAATAAATATTTAATCTTTATATTGACAAAAGAAGTACATTCAGTCATTCAGAGTGGAGGGTGGAGGGTGTGGGTGTGTGTGTGCACACACATCATGTGTGTGTTCACATGCATCATGTGTGTGTTTGTGTTTGTACAGTTTTAAAGCACATTGAATGAAAAACAAATGACTCAGTCACAATGGATTAAAGTGGTAAGAACCAATTGATAAGTCGCCAACAACATGTTTACTATTAAGGTGTCAGAAGTTCAACTTAAGAACAATACACTACAAATCCATAGTTATAAAAACAGCCTGGTACTGGCTCCAAAATAGACACACAGATCAATGGATAAGGGTTGAGGACCCAGATATAAGCCCACAAAAATACAGCCATTTGATCTTCGACAAAGGGGCCCAAAGAATCCAATGGAAAAAGAACAGCATCTTCAACAAATGGTGCTGGCAAAACTGGATCTCCACAGGCAGAAGATTAAAGCTGGACCCGTACTTGTCACCATGTACAAGACTTAATTCCAAATGGATCAAGGATCTTGATATCAGGCCAGAGACTATAAAAACCATAGTTGAAAGGGTAGGGAACTCCCTCGAGCTGATTGGGCTAGGCTAATATTTCCTAAACAGACATCCAATGGCACAGTCACTGCTACCAACTCTCAACAGTTGGGATCCTGTGAAATTAAAGAGCTTCTGTTCAGATAAAGAGATTGTCACACGAGCTCAAAGGCAACCCACAGAATGGGAGAAAATCTTCACTAACCACATATCTGATAGAGCTCTACTGTCCAGAGTGCACAAAGAACTTAGAAAATTAAACACCAAGAAAACCAATGGCCCAATTAAAAAATGGGCCCTGGAACTTAAAAGAAATTTTACCAGAGATGAAATTAAAATGTCTAACAAATATCTTAAAAAATGCTCCACTTCTTTAGCCATCAGGGAAATGCAAATCAAAACCTCCCTGAGATATCATCTCACCCCGGTCAGGATGGCAAAAATCCACAATACAAACAACAACAAGTGCTGGAGAGGATGTGGAGAGAGGGGAATTCTGCTACATTGCTGGTGGGAATGCAGGCTCATACAGCCATTCTGGCGAGCCATCTGGAGATTCTTAAAGAAATTAAAGATTGAAATGCCATATGACCTTGCTATTCCACTTTTGGGAATAACCCCCCATGCAGCAGAGGTTCGCCTCGATAGCACAAGCACGACTATGTTCATAGCAGCACTGTTTACAATAGCAAAGTCATGGAATCAACCTAAATGTCCAACAGTTGACGAGTGGATAAGGAAACTGTGGTACATCTATACAATGGAGTACTACTCAGCCATCAAAAATGATGAATTACTGGAATTTGCTGGGAAATGGATGTCATTAGAAACAATTAAATTAAGTGAAGTATCCCAATCCCAGAAAGTTAAGAGACGTATGTGCTCCCTAATAGGTGGCTACTAGTACCAAACTCACCCATCCCACATTGAGACACTCAAGGGTAAACCTATGTAATATGGTAATTGCAAGGATTGTGGACAGGAGGGATGGAGTTGGAGGGCCACACCAGACACAAGGAGAGAGGGGACCATGTTACAGCAGAGAAAATCGACCTCCAAGGAATGCAAGTAAGTAATGTGACACCTGGTTAAGTTCACAGACGTTCATTCCTGATCATGTACAACTGAGGGGGTATGATCTCACCAGAAGGGGAGGGCATATAGTATGGCAGATGAAAAGAGATCATTTTGCAAATGGGTGACTGATCCCTCCCTCACCAAGGTTTCCTGCTTTTATTACATCTACCCTTGAATGTGCTATTATAACAAGACTCCAGTTTAACAGTTTTTTGTCTCTGACCAGGGGGTGACATACAGTGCCCATCAGGATGGAGTGAAGGGCATTGCAGGAGCAGCAAACCTGCAAAAGAAAATCAACAAACCACAATCCAGAACTTCAGAGAATCTATATCATCCACATAGAACTAAGCCAGCCTAATCTCCCCCCATCCTGAAACTCAGGGACATCTGCAAAAGAGGGGGCGGTAAGATTGTAAGAGCAAAAGGATGGGGAGAGCAATGATTTGAAGAGTCTCCACATTAGATAGGGCTGAAGCAATCATAATAGGACTTTGCATGCCCTGCGCCATGTCTGTCACACTATTGACCTCACAAAGTCTAACATCGGCTAAACGCACCAAGATCCTTGGAGGCAAGGGATTGATGGCCACAGAAGTGTTCCTATGCTTAAGGGGAACACGAGAAAGGGTTCAGGGAAATGCCACTGGGTCCTTTTATGTCATCGGAAAGGAGGACCAAGAGGAGAGTTAGGCATACACAATAAAGGACTCTCTGGGAATTAGGGGGGAGGCACTGGGAGATGGGGAGGGAGGGAGGGGAACAGAGGGTTCGGGGGGAGGAGGAGGGGGGAGGGAACTGGTCTACCTATTAAGTTTGTATGGGCGGAAATAATAATATACAATGTTAAAAAAAAAAAAGAAAAGTCTAAGCTGAAAGCAATGAGAAGGAAATAGTCCTGGATGTGTGGTATTGAAATAGGAATCTGTGTGAATCTCAATATCCATTAGTGTTCAATGCATTGTTCATATTCACTTACTTCATCCTATCTGGAAAAAGAACCTACAGGAGTGTAATCAACAGAGAACATTTAAAATGCCACTTTTAATTTTCATGTCTCCTTTGAACAATGTACATATGTAAGCTAGTTGTGTCATTTCAATTAGGGAAACTGTGACAACTGTAACTTCAATTTTAGACATTATATATTGATTGTACCCCTGTAGGAAATAAAGTATGGTCAACTTGTAAAAAAAAAAAAGAACAATGCAAATTATTGCTTGCTATTATGACATCTGACAATTGCAAACATCAGTCCATGACAAAGTGAAGCACATGCAACCTGTGTGCATTGCTATTAGTAGTATAAGGAATGAAGGTGAGCTCGGATGTTACGACTGCATGTCAGCATTCATTTATCTACTGGGTCCACATGTCCCTTCACATCTCTGTGTACTGTACTCAGAGCCTGTGTTTTTGGGCCGCAGGCGCATCAGGGAGCGATGAACAGACTTCTGTCCTATTGTACATGAAATGCTATTTTACTTGTGTTTGATTTTGTCTTTTGATGATAAGTCATTGATTTATGTCATCTTCTATAATAGTTCTCAAGAATACTTGCCTTGGAAGAAAATTCCAACAAATATCCTGTATAATCTGGGGTCAAATATATTTGAAAACACCTGACCTGCAGCAGTCCAAACCCCAGAGTATTTTCATTTGAGACATTAAATATTAAAGACTCTTAAGAGGCCTTGAACCAAAAGAACTTGATTTATCTTGTGTAACACAGACTATAATGCTGTATATTGGATTGCAGACATTTTTACCAAGAGACAACTTAGGGACATAAGAGTTTACATTTGTTAAACATTTGTTAATGTGAATTTATGGTATTTTAAAACAACCTTAATGATGGTATTGGTGTCACTGGCCTAATTTTAAGGTAAAGAAGTGAAGGTTCAGAAACTTGACCTTTCCAAGGTTACAGAATGAAGCAACAGGTCTTCGGTAGGCCATTTGACCCCACAGTGGAACTAGGATCTAGGGAAATGGAACATCCTTTGCTCCAGTCTATACAATGACTTCTGAGAAACAGAAAAATGGCTTATCCTAAGCAAGTACACTAAGACTGTGTAACAGCCACTTACACTCTCTCATTTGCAATGAAAAGTTGGGGTGTATCCAGTTTATACCTAAGTTTAATAAAAAAAACTGCAATATACAACAATTACAAGTTAGTTATTTTAAATTCTGATAGTAATTCTATAAAGCCCATCAAGCACTAGGATCTAGGAAGATTCAGAAGATCAGAACTGACCATATAATGTCAATAGCAGCTTTCTCTAGACTACTGGAAAACATTCTAGAAGGAATTCATTGGCTGTGGCCTGTGTAAGGAGAGACCCAAAGGGATTTTTCTGGCAGTTGGCTAGAATTGTATTAGGGGAAAGACCCAAGACTTTTGGCGATCTCTTTCAGGAGCAATGGCTCACAGAAGAAAGCTTTAAAATTGTATTTATTGTGGAAAAATATAGTAATATTAGCATAGAAACTGTTTCAAAATCACTCTAAACCCTATTTTAAATAATTTTCATTTTATCACTTATGGTTTTTGGCACATTGTAAGCCTACCTAAATATTGATATATGGTGTTTAAGATGACATTTTATTAAATGTGTTCCTGACAAATAATATCACTTGATTACTTGTACATAAAGATGATTTTTGCATGTGTGTATATGTATGAATTTTGCATGTACGTACGTGTATGTGGGGGAGGGGCTTGTACTATAAGAAGGCACTTCATTGCGTGTGTGTCTGTGGAGGCCTGAGGATGACTTTGGAAAACATCCTGGATTGTTCTACCTTTCTATTCCACAGGCTTAGCCTGGGACTGGACTGGAATTCAGGTCACCACAGGCCACCACCATGTCCACCTGGCATTTTTAATGAAGTATCTGGGATCCAAACTCAGGTCCTTTTGTTCCAGAAACAAACACTTAAATCCCTAAGCCCTGTCTGCTATTTTCGTTTCCTATGTACTTCTAAGAACAATAGTTGGATACATAATTTGATTTTTGTTAGTTATTCGGGAAAAATTACCAAAGGATAGGTCACTTGGTATGATCATTTTTATTGCCTTTGTACCCTGTCTTCAATTCCTTCTCAAAGGATCTTTATAATTCACTCACAACACATGACTCTTTGAAAATTTATTTTTCAGTTTTCATGACCATAGAAGATATAAAGTTGAGTCTTATCATTACATTTGTGGGTTTTTAACAACATTCAGAAATAAATGCATTAACGGTATCAGAAACAATATGTTAGCATTGCTTAAGATTTTTCATTTATCTGAACCTTACTATATGCCCAATGTTTTAGATGCAGGAGCTTTCTCCTTTAGTCCAGTTCACCACAGTGTTACATTGGCAGTTCACAGATTCACGGTTCTGGTACATCCATTACCTTTCTGTTTCACCTTGGCTGCACGCTCAGCTTCCCCTTTGGCATTTCTCGCATGACAGATGTAGTTGCGCCTGAGATCCTCAGGGGTGACTTTCTTGATGCTCAAAATCTGAGTCTTGGTTTCATCTTCTGTTTGGGAATAAATTACACTAGGCACAGGGAGGAAAAAAAAATCAAAATCTGTGAGAAGGGTCATGCCCCCTGTATAATTCAGACAAATCCACAATCTACACATGAGGGCAGATAGTGTGCTGACATTCCTCTCTGTAGCACATTCTGTCCTAATGCTAGACAAATTCCAATGCTGAACTCTCAATGCGACTCCTAATGCATTCTTTTCTCTAACTGATGAGGGAGCAAAGCATATTCTTGGGATCACATTCATTTGGGTTTTGAACCTTATTTTCATCTTCATTGATAATTCCTTTGGGCTAAGTAACTATATTGTTACATATAAGTAGAATGTCTGCAGAGTGGATGGTTTGAATTATTGTTCTGAAAACTCCAAGTTCTAAATACACATGGCAATAATATTTGAGAAATGTTCACATAAGCTATTAGATGATCTCTAGTGACTGCTATCTGTTGCACTGCTGTTATCTGAAACCTTGACATCTAAACACAGATGGCATATTGTGGCCAAAATACTGCAGTTTCAGGTAAAACCCAACATACGAAGTAGAAATGGCTCACAGCAAGAAGACCGAATTGTGAAAACAAATACATCCAACCTTCAGTGTTTCAAAGATCAAGCACGTCTGCCCTAAGATCAATATTTAAAATCCCTTTGAACTACATTTCTGAGAGGGATTAAATGTATCTTCCTGTGAGCTGAACCACTAACCATGGATTAAGTCAACTGCCATTCATAAAAATGTGGATAACAGCCCTGCTGATTACTCTTGAGCTCACATACTCTGTCCAGCAAGGAGAAATATCATGATTTAGTTATCATTCTTATGTAGATGGAAGTCATAATTCATCAATTTCTTCGTTAAACATGATTCAACTTCAGGAAGCTCATTTTGCGTCTTTCAATTTTTCTCTCTTTCTCTAGCTTCCAAGCCTTTGCACATAAGATAACTTTTACTGGGAATATTCTCTCTGCTTCTTTACCAAGCTAATTTTGACTTTGGCTCTATATCATTGAAGAGTATTACCTAGCCTCATAAAACTGACTGAATAGCCTATAAATCCTTTCTAAAACAAGCAATCTTTCTCTTCTGTTAATTTTAAATTTTTCAATCTTTGATACTTTTATGTAGGCATACAGCAAATTTATGTTTTCTCTCTTTACTAGCCAACCTCATCCCCTCCTCCTGTCCCTCTGTAAATTTTCTTTGCAGTCAGTCTGCCTCCTCTTTTTACATCTTTTTGCCTGTATGACCCATTGGGTTTCATCTGGGATGCCTATACTGGCAAGTGCCTGAGTACTTGTTCAAACATAGATGACTTATTGGGGAAACTATTGAGGAAAGTAGATCCCCTTCTGCTTGATCTCAGCCCCAAATGGTCTCTTAGGGACATGGAGTGTCCTTGGAGATCTTCCATCTTCATGTTGAAATGTTGAACTCAATTGCTTGTTTATCACATACTATTCAAATATCTGCTATCATTCCTCCTGTAAAATCTCACTAACAGGGTGAGAAACTGATATAAAGAAGACATTTTAACTTCCTATAAAATCTTATCTAATAGGAAAGAATTAGGTTTGAATTCTAGAAATTCAAGTAGCTTAAGGTGTGTTTTTATGTAGGTGCTAAAACTTAGGGCCCTATCATTATTTTGTCACATCATTTACCAGCTACTAGTTTTATTAGTTGTTGCAGCAACCCAATTCTCTTTGGCAATTTAACCTCCACTTACAGAGAGACCTCTTCTATCTTTTAAGATCCATACTTAATTTTTTTCCAACTCTTTAAAACAACAGGTTTACTTTTGAATAAAGTTATCCAAGTCATTTTAATAAGTAGACTACATTATTAGCTATCTACTTTTTAAGGTAAAATTTAGAGAACAAAAAGTAGTAAATTAATATTAAAAATGATTATCATCTATTGAGGAGAAAAAAGGTATGAAATTCATGGCTACTTCAACAGAACTAAACAAGATTATCTAGGATTAAAATAATTAGATGCATACTCCAGGATTGAGACGGAAAGACAACACAACTAATTTCACATCAGAACATCCCATTGCTTGTTGGAAACATCTGTTTCCAACTGTACGTCACACCTATGTGAATTTTGCTGAGTTTAAGACAATGTGTACATGTCCAATGGGCCAAGCAAAAGGAAGATGTCCAGACCTAAAGACAATCTAACACTATTCTGTGACAGTCATCAGATAGCCTGAGCCCTGTGCTGACAAGTTCACTGACACTGCTTTGAAACCCAGCCACTGAAGATTTGAAAATCTTGGAAGCTTTTATTAACAGATTAAAATAATGATTGTGTTCACTGACTAGTGTACAGCAAAGACAGATTAAGAGACACCAGTCACCACTTGCATACCCATGTGATACCTTTCATTAATTGTTACATCGACTGCAACGTCATCAGGCTTTTTTCCATCAATGGTCCACCAGATTTCATTGTGGGAGTCCATAATGAAACTAAAATAGACTTTACAAGGAATGATCAGCTCCTCTCCTAAAAAAAAAAAAAAAAAGAAGCAAAAAAAGTTAGCAAATGATGCTAACCTAAATTCACCCATCAATTATGTCACATTCATCTGATTATATTGGTTGGATTTTCTAGGTGCAACCACCCTGTCATGTATTATACTTCATTCTAACACCAAAGTACAGATAATAGGACAAAACTAAGAGTTAAGCAACTTCTGACAAAAGTATCACAATGGCCACTCTTAAATCAGCTTAAAAATGTTCTAAAAAACAGTGCTGGTTAAAAACAAACAAACGAGGGGCTGGAGAAGTGGCTCAGGGGTTAAGCCTCTGCCTTGCAGGTGGAAGGTCCTGAGTTCGGATCCTAGACCCCACGTATAGACGCCAGGCAGAAGTGGGGGCGGCCTGCGCTTCTGGTCCTGGTAGGGCAGAGCCTGTGAATCCCGGGGCAGAGTAAACAAGGAGGAGAAGGAGGCGTCCATGGTGGTTCCTGAGTTCGTCCGTGGTTCTACATACACGCACACACACACACATGCACACACGCACATACACGCCCACAATTGAATAAATAATAAAAAAAATTTAATTAAAAAAACAAAAAAACAAACAAACGAGCAAGCAATCAAAAGACTAGCATGCAAAAGACCATAGGTATAACCCCGTTGCTGCCAAAAACAAAACAAAATAGAAATGAATTTTGTTTTTAGGTTCCCTTTTAAATATTTAAGTCTGGAGAGATGGCTCAGCAGTTACGGTGCTTGCCATGCCACAGAGAGAAATGAAGTTCATATCTTCGAATTCCAAATAAAAGCTGAGTAGGCATAGCAGTCCACCTGTAATACCAGCCTCAGAAGGCAGAGACTAGGGATCCCCAGAGAAATCTGGCTATGGATACTGGCCCTATCATCCATCTTTGCATTTGTTAGAGACCTAGTCCCCAAAAAAGGTAAAAGAATAGTCAAGGATGATTCTCATCAAGAATGATTCTCAATATTAACTTCAGACTTCCACATGCATTTTACACACATGCATGTGCACTTACATGCAAACATACATGCACACACTCCACCTACATAGAAAATGAGGATAGGGAGTAGGGACAGAAAGTCCCAAGAACTTCCTGCAAAACAAGATAAGCTCATGACATTCCTCATAGTAGCTTGAAAGAACTAAACTAGGTGATTCCACTGCCAAAGACATAACTCTATTGAAGGGTACAGAAGAACTAAGGTAATAGTGAGCTGGAACCTTTTCTTTGCTGAATAGTTTTTACAGAGCCAGAAGGTGTTATGTATCCTTTTGGACAAGAAAGGGCCAACAGCCTTGCTCAGCTGTGAAACATGCAAACTACAATACCAACCTACCAGGCAATATATGTCCACTTGTGCAACAGTGGCATGGTTGCTACTGGGAAAACTAATAGCTCTCTGATTAAAATCTGAGGCCTGCTCCACAATAGGGAGTTCATTTCTGGACTGCATATTCCAGGCAAAGACCCATTCCTAGCAAGTATTTATACAGGTCCTTGGAAGAATCCAAGAATATTGTTTAGCTCAACTAATAAAATGTCAAACTACTTTTTAGTTATTTTTACAGCCTTAGACAAAACTTTGAGATAATCCTACTTTCAGTTTTAATTGGAGAAGTCTCTGTTTTCAGTGAAAGGAGAAATTCAGAGACCCACTGCTATTTAGTACAATGAGAATAATAAAGGCTTGTTCTGCAGTAAACAAGACATTTATATTATGCCTTTGGGGAACTTTGTAGAAGAGAGGGTAACAAATGTTTTAAATTCAGAGCAATGAAATGCCACTTTGAGAATACAACACATCCATTCCAATTTTAAGTACTATGTAGCTCAGACTGTCTATACGAAGACTGTTCAAAAATGGCTTATCAATAGCTAGTCAACAACAATGGACATAGAATGCAAGGAACCTGCATGTCCCTGCTGAACTAGTGGCTACTGATGGAAGTCAGTGAAAAGGATAGTCCCTGCCATTAGCTGTGTATTCATTTATGAGCCCATTAGGCTCCCCATGGAGAGTTATGAACCTTAGGTCAGACATGAATATGGAAAATGGTGGCTGATGAGGATGAAAGAGATAAGGGAAGTTGGGGTCAAAGGTCATGGGAATGCATTGTATAAATGTATAAAGATTTCATAGGATAAGTTTAAGTAATAAAAGAGGAAATTCAAATGTTAAATTTAAACCAAACTGCTGAAGTTCTACAGGTAAGTTCTCTTGTCACTAATTTGAACTTGGGTGTGACATTACTAGCGATTATGCCCAACCTTCGATTCTAGTGCATGGTCTCTATGATCTTTCCCTCTAGCTTTTAATATCCACATTTCATTAAGGAAAATAAAATGAATATGAAATTGGAAATGAATTTGAAGCATGAAATGATAAGTAGATGAAACTTACTTAGCTAGCAGATAGACTCCCCCCCAGTGGGAAGAATGAACATATTATTACACAGTCTGAGCTAACTCAAGAAAGATAGTCCATCTGAGGATGTCAGACTTTAAAAGTGCCCTCTACTCCTTCATTCCACTTGAAGCATATGCTCATTTGTATTATTCATTAGATCCACAGTAAATTTATTGTACTGGATACACTTTACTGTGGAAGACTTTGAGTCTAAAAAAAACCAAATTTTTCTAATGTTATGAGTGGTTTCTGTCTAGAATGAAAGATTATGAACACTAATAGGAGTTATAACAAACATCTGGTAATATGTAGAGTAGCAGTTACTAACGCTATCAACTTTTTCTGATACTCACAGAGGAACGGAAGCTTAAAAGCTGTTTTGTGTCCTTGCTGCTGACTTGTCAAACCACAGCCCTGTACAAAGTCGAGATTGCATCAAACATAAATCACCAAGAACAGAGGCAGACCGGTAGAAGAGGGGAAGGAACCAGAGTTGAGAGAGAAGCTTCAAACTAGGAGTTGCCTTGGAGACTCATAAAGTACATGATCCTCACATGATTAATTTAGCCATAGTTCATTTTAAATTCATGCATTTTTCTCACAGTCAACCTTTATTATCTTATCTTTACTTAAATGATATTTGATTTTTTGTAATTAAAAGAATCTAAACGAAACTCAGAGAAGCACATATATAATTACCTGGTTCTTTTTCATAGACAACACGATCATTGGGTGAATAGATCTGAGGAGGTAATGCATCTTTTGGAGAACCTGTAAAATGCAAAGAAGATATGTTAACTCATGAAGTACTATATGAAAATATTCTGCCTAATTTCCTGGCATTGCTTGCTTATTCTTGAGAAAGTCTACCATTTTATATGTACTATATCCTAAACTCACTCTGTGAACATAAAGTATGCCATAATAGAAGATGCTTATTTGGTCTCTCTGACTAAGTAACTGATGTAGAGCTTCTAAGAACCTTTTAATCTCAAGAGTTATGGACAATGTAAACATCTTTTTTTTTAATCTCAAGTTATGGGGTGTTATTTTCTAGTTCTTCCAAGAGCTTCTAAAACCCTTGGAATCTCTGGAGTGAAGAGTATCTTCAGTGTACTAATGACATGAATAGTCTTCCTGGCTCTTCAGATAACTCCAGAGTGGGGGGCTTATAACCAAAAATCTAAGGCATAATTAAAGGGGAAGAATTTCAGTCCCAACCTTCATGGTCCAGGGAAGGAGCTGGATAGGAGACTGAAGTAACCACTAATAGCCGGTGGTTTAATCATCATACATCTGTGAAGGAACCTTTTGAACATCCTAAATGGTGCAGTAGGGAGAGTTCTGGATTTGGTGACGATATAATCCACACGCAAGGACAAACAGTCGTGGTCCTTCTTTCCCACAGCATGGAAGGGACAATAGTGCACTTGGGATTCCTTTAGATCTCAGCCTATGCACTTCTCTATCTAGCTGTCTATTTGAATGTATCGTAAAAAACCAGCAATTATAAGTATAACAAAATTTTGAACTGTGTAAACTATTCAGGAAGTCACAGAATCCAAGGAAGAGGTTGTGGGAATTCTCTATTCATACCCAAGTGGGACAGAATGTCAGTAACTTAGGTACTCAGCTACTTCTAAATGGGGAGTTGCAGAAGTTTATAGTGCTGAGCCCTCAATCAGTGGTATCTGGGCTAACTCCTGGTAATTAGTATCAAAATGAATTTAATTGTAGAAGACATAGATAGTGTCTGCAGAGAGCAGGAGAACTGCGCAGTGTGGAAAATTCACATGGTGGCTGACAGAAGTCTTGTAAGCAAAGCTTTTCCTCTGCAAAGAAACCAACAACTTATACTGTGTCCTCTGCAAGTTTCAGGCAGAGAGGTTATTTTGCTAGTGTTCTTAACGTCTAGCACTTAGATAACACAGAATTCTTGGACCTCAATTCAGTGGTTTGCTTCCATGGCTTCATTGCTTCTTCCCTATATATAATGTTATCCCAAAAGTAGGACATGGTTTATAATCTATGTCTATTACTATAGATATGGTTATTGTCCAAGTATTTCTATATAAAATGTTTAGAATATGCAGTATAGGATCTAGTTAAATCAATATTAAATGACCATATAGTTATATGGAAATACAAATTAACAGCTTTAAGTATGGCACATTTGTCTATCTGATTATTTGGATTATTATATATTACACAAATATCTATTTATAGGATTGCTGCTCTTCATAATAGTCTGTAAGTTTAAAGTATGCTGAAAGTAATTTTAGTGCAATATCTGAGAATGTGAGTTTCAAAGATTTTCTGATGAAAATGTGTCCATATATGAAATTCATATATGTATGAAATTGAGTTTTAATCTCTAGAAAGCAAATTTTTATAACTGTAATTAATTAATGTAAATTAATGACAAATAAAACTCACCTCAATATCTCACTATGAGGAATGAATATAGTGAAATATATATAAGTATCCTCTGGCAATAACAATAAGAACTTAATACTTTTCAGTTTTATTTATTTGTCTATTTTTTATTTATTATTATATTGTGTGTGTGTGTGTGTGTGTGTGTGGGTGGGTGTCGGTGTGTATCAAAGGGCACTGTGTGTGCCTATGGAGGCCCAAGGGGAACTTTGGGAATCATTCTGATTATTCTATCTCCTTTTGTTTTGCTGGGGTTTCCCAGACTCTGCCTTCCAGAGACAGAAATGCAGGCTGCCACTATTTCCACCTGGAGTTTTTATGTGGGACTTGGGAATGTGAACTCAGGACACCTGAGCCATCTCTCCAGCTCCAACTCTGAAGTTTTAAAAGTGAACTTGTACTCTTTGAAAGTTAGATAACAGCTACCCACAATCTGTGACTGTCCACTTTTACTTTTGTGTATACAAATCATGGTCACCAAGAACACCACCATGTCCTTCAATTTTCTAATTCTGGATATGTTTAAGTACATATATGCACTTACACATAACCCATCTGATTTTGGAAATATAGTTAGATTGTAAACTTACTCTTCTTTCCAATGAATTTATTTATTGGATTTATTCCAATAAACACAGATTTATTCCAAAGGTAAGGAAAAAGAAGTGATTAAGGAACCATGTGATTTGTTTTGATTAGCACTGGATTAAAAATTTTTGTCTTCTTTTTTTTGTAGTTAATAGCAGATATGGTGCCAAACTGACTACAGAAAATAAGCCCTGAAGAACAATGATCTAAGACTTAGAATTATTTCACTACCTCATGGAGTACCTCTAAACGGTATTCCCATTTAGAAAACATTGGGTTGTGCAAATATGATTCATGAATACTATCACTGTTTCAAAATAATTGTCTCTGTCTCTGTGTTGTTATGTAGCCCAAGTGTGCCTTGAACTTATTAAGCAGTCACACTAGTCTCAAAATTTAGACCCTTTACCTCAGCCTTCTAGAATTATAGACACGCAAAATCACAGTTGACAGAAACTCATTTTTTCTTGATAATGTTAATACTTTTCATTAAATTTCTGCTTGCCTAGAAGTACATTACATGTGAGCATATTATTTTTAATATCTTCAATTATCTTGTTATATTGTCTTAGAGGACAAGATCTTGATCAAAGTCATATGACAAACAGGTGGAAGTGATGAAATTTGAATGCCGATCTTTCCAGTATGTGTTGTGGTCCATTCCTTCATTCACATATTCATTCAATTAGCTAATGGTTATTCAATGTTTACTACGCACATGGACTTGCTGCAGGACATGGTGATAGTACAGTAAACTGAAAAGGATCTGTTTTTAACAAAGTTTACATTTGAGTGTATTAAATCATTAAGAGCCCAAAGAATGTTATGTGAATGCAAATGATTGATCATACTTACCTACCACCTTTACACTCACAGTCCTGGTGAGGCGAAAGACACGTCCATTTTCTGGATATGTAACAACACATGTGTAATTTCCATTATTTGAAACCAAAGGAATGAAAAAGCTCAAGTTCATGCCCTCGGGTACAACATTGTGGAAGTCTACTATTTTAGTACAGTCCTAGAATGAGAAAGTGATTCACTGTTTAGCTACATGCACAGAACACATCCAGAAGTATGCTTTTCCATTTAATAGTGCACACCAAATATCTATGATATACTCTTTGCAAAGTATTTCATCAAGCATCTGGACAATATTTTTGCAAAAACTACTGGAATAATTGTCATTATTTTTTGTACAAAACAGTAATTAAAATTCTAATCCAAAATCTGACTTTCAACTATAAGTTGCAGGATCCAGTATTTTCATTTCTGAAGTTCCATGTTAACCAAGAAGTCAAGTTAAAGTTTTTTATCAGTGTCTAAGAAAGTTTGAGCCATTACAAGCTGTGCTTTAGAAAACAATCATGTATTCTTTTCCTGTAGTTCAGTGATGACAGGAATTCACTTTGTGGGATAGCATGACACTAACATAGGTGTCTTATTTCTGCTTTTTTCAACACCCCACTAAATTTCTTCACAAGCCTTTTTCAAACATCTTTATTTGTGTCCTTCTCCACTGTATATCATTTTCATTTCTGTAAAATATTACAGAAAACTTATAATCCAAAAATAAAGACTTTTAATTAAGAAGTCACTTATTTTTCTAATTCATTTTGTTATGTGCAAGTTAGTATTCAAAATTTGAAATTGGCTATTTAACACAAAATCAGTATAGTGCTATTTCAAATCTCTCAGTATCATAAATTGGCTATACTGTTTTATTTTTGCAAAAAGTCAATGTATCAAATGTGACAAAACTCACTTTCAAAGTACACTTTTCAAAAAATGTGTGGTTGTTCTTTTAAACATCAATAATTTGTGAACAAAATGAATTCAGTTGTTGAAGGCCTTTGAAGTTCAATTTCTGGAAATCTCTTACTGGTTTGGATTTCAGTTTTCTATATGGTACATATTTAACTTTAAATTTTTGTATGCTGAATAGTTTCTTACTTAAATTTCTGGAATATGTGCTCTGAAAGATTATAGTTACTTTAAGAGGCATGTTTCACAACTACCCATTACAGGAAATATACTTTTGTGGAGATCAAAAGGAACTGATATTGGCACAGGTAAGATGTTTTCTCAATGTAATTTCCTCTGTATGGGTAAGCAATGTTTTGGACTCTTGTCACATCAGCACCCCAAGGTTCCCATAGAGAGAGAGGCCACAAAGTTCTCTACTGTTGTAATGATCTTATGTCAGATTTGGTTTCAGTTGAGTTTACAATGTCTTGAGAACTTTACTTGACATCAAGGCATCTTCCATTAATCAGTTCAAAACATTTCTTACCTCATTTGTTAGCTGATTTGATCTTTAGTCTACGTAAAGGAGACAGATCATAATGCCCCAGTTTTACAGACAGAGAAGGAAAGAAGGCTGATTAGGAGGCACCCTATGTCAGAGTCCAAAGCTGAAACACTTTCCAAAAACTGAATCAAGGTCTTTCACTGCCTTTGTAACTGAAAGGCAGAATCTTTCCTCATTCATGCTTTGAGGCTGTAAAAATTATTCTAGAACATCCAATTCATATGTACTTTATTAGCTTATCTGATTCTTGTTCTAACCTTACAGATTAAAATGTCTTTATCCCTACTTTATAGATGAGGAGATGCCACATTTACTTGGTAGTGCCAGAAATGGGATTTGAACCTATGTCTATCCACTTATTTCTATTTTTATGAACCTGAATCTTTTATTTCAGAACTTTTGTTTGCTTATTTATTTATTTAGTGTGTGTGTGTGTGTGTGTGTGCGCGCGCGCGTGCACGCGCGCATGCGTACGCGTATGCGTGTGTGCATCAGAGGGCATTGTGTGTCCCTATGTAGGAGCAAGGGTGACCTCGGGAATCATCTTGGATTGCTTCTACCTCCTTACTTTGCTCTGGGATTTCCCCGGTTCCACCCACCAGGGCCAGAAGCACAGGCTGCCACCTGGCGTTTTTAGGTGGGCTTGAGATCCGAACTCAGGACCTTCTGCTTGCAAGACAGAATCTTAACCTCTGAGCATTTCTCCAGTTAGGTGTACTTCAGTCTCTTTAAGCATCTTAAGAATGCTTAAAAAACTAAAATTTCCCTCAGCTCTATTAGGCACCTTGCATTTTAGGAATGGAAATAAAGGATATACTTTACATTCTAAATTTGCATAAGTGTAGTGCTTCAGTGTGTTGGTAAATCACAAAGGTACATTAATTTTAATTTGTAGTATTTAGTTAAATTTTTCTATCTCTTTCCACAGCTCCAAATCTAGCCTCTTTAACATGTATTCCTAAGACACACAGATTATGTTTTAAAGATAATAAACTAACCCTGAAGATAAACTCACTTTGGTGGTTTCAGACACTTTTGTTTGGAATCCAAAAGAAAATTCACATGAACAAAGACTTGATCATACAAACAATAGAAAACACATTTTCTAAAATAAAATATGAACTAATAGTAAATGAATTTCTTTAGTGAATCAAATGCTTATGTGACCAGCAATTCTGCATTCTGAATTCAAAAAAGAGAAGTTAAATAGAGCAACCTCTCGACCACGCAATCGTTGCTGTGACAACCAGTCACAACATATAGATATAGAATAGTACAAGAAATGACTTGGAATCCTCCACAGGAAACATAGTTTGTGAGGAGGTGACCATTGTGGGTAGGGATATGATAATGTTAACACAAGTATTTCCTTTCCAGAAGTCTATAGCACATCACAAACTCAGAGAAGGTGCTATAGGATAAAAGATAACAACATAGTTTCTAAAACGTAGGTATTCATTCTAGTGGAAGACTCATGGATACAGTGGAAAGCACTCTGCAGCAAGAGTATTCATAAAGATGCACAAACTAATATCGAGAAAAAGTCATTTTGAAGAAGGACAATTTGGGCTGGATAGTAAAGATTAAGGAAAATATTAACAGCTTGGGGGAGGGGGAGGAGACACAGGAAATGAACCATGGGAGCACAGGAAAGAATGACTATTCACCTGAAATCTCATAATATTTTCCTTGCTTATTGTTAATTAATTTATTTCACTATAGTATTTACTTTTCCTATAATATTTCAGTGCTCTTCCTGTTCTAGAAACATTAACTCCTGACTACTTCACTGAGTTGTATCTGCTTAACCTGCAACTTCATCAGCATTTGACACACGGAAGCAGACACATTTATGTTGCTTGATCAAAAATATGTATAATATATGCTCGCTTCAGCAGCACATATACTAAAAATTGGAATGATACAGAGAAGATTAGCATGACCCCTGCGCACGAATGGCACGCAAATTCGTGAAGCATTCCATATTTTTAGATATGGGACACCCTGAAGAAGCCTAACATGCACATTCATGGAAACCAGAGCAAGAATCCCAAAATACCACATCTGAGGAAATTTTTGAAATTATCATAAATGAAAACTTCCCTCAACTAAAGAATGAGAGGCCCATCTTAATACAAGAGGCATTCTGCACCCCAAACAGGATATGACCAAAATAGAAAATTGCCACGGCAAATAACAGTCAAAACACTCCACATTCGCGACAAAGAAAAGATGTTGAGAGCTTCAAGGAAAAAAAAAACAAGTCACTTTTAAAGGTGAACCTATTAAAATAACAAGTGACTTCTCAATGGAAACAGTAAAAGCATGAAGAGCTTGGAGAGATGTACTTCAAGTATTAAATGAGCAAAAATGTCAACCCAGACTGATATACCTGGCAAAACTGTCCATCATGATCGAGGGAGAAAGAAAAGTTTTCCAGCACAAAGACAACTTGAAGGGAAACATATCTACCAAACCAGGCCTTCAAAAAGTGCTAGAAATGATAATCAAGCTTGAAGAAAAAAACAACGTGCATCCAGGAGAACAGAAGGGAAGTATAATACCACCAAAACATAAATGTCAAACAATACGCTTACAAAATCCACTAAACATTGAAAAAAAAATAAGAACTAAGGGGCTGAAGAGGTGGGTAAGGGGTAAAGCTTCTGCCTTGCAGGTGGAAGGTCCTGAGTTCGGATCCTAGACACCACATATAGACGCCAGGAGGAAGCAGGGGTGGCCTGCATTTCTGGTCCTGGTAGGGCAGAGCCTGTGAATCCCGGGGCAGAGTAAACAGGGAGGAGGTGGAGGCGGTCCATGGTGGTTCCCGAATTTGTCCGTGGTTCTACACACACACACATATACATACATATACACACATACATGCATACACGCAAAATTGAATAAATAATAAATAATAAATCATTATAAAAAAGAATTAAAAATAATTTCTCCATTATAGCACTAAATGTTAATGGAATTAACTCACCCATCAAGAGACAGATTACAAAGTTGAATTAAAAACCACAAACCATTAATCTGCTGCCTTCAGGAAACTCATCTCACCACAAAAGACAGGCACATCCTAAAAATAAAAGGCTGGTCCAAAATTCTACAAGCTAATGGAACCAGGAAACAGGTAGGGGTAGCCATTATGCTATCGGACAAAGTGGACTTCAAACCAAAAAAAATCATAAGAGACACAGATGGATACTACATTTTAGTCACAGGTACAATTCACCAGGAAGACTTCACAATACTGAACATATATACACCTAATACGGGCCCTTCCACATTCTTTAAGCAAACCCTACAATGTCTAAAGTGAGAAATCAACCCCCAAACAATAATTCTTGGGGATTTCAACACTGCACTCTCAACATGGGATAGATCAACAGGCCAAAAGCTTAACAGAGACACTTTGGAACTCAACCAAACCCTTAAAGAAATGGATCTTAAAGATCCTGTATCGAACTTTTCATCTACGCATCAAAGAATACACATTTTTCTCAGCAGCACACGGAACTTTCTCCAAAATAGATCACATATGGGGCCACAAAACAAATCTCCACATATACAGGAAAGATGAAATTCTAGCCTGTACCCTATCAGACCACCATGGTCTAAAACTTGACATCCACAACACAATAAACAACAGAAAATACACTAACTCCTGGAAACTTAACACTATGATGCTGAATAAGAATTGGATTCAGAAAGAAATTAAAAAGGAAATTCAAGATTTCCTGAAAGTAAACGATAATGAAAATACAACTTATCAAAATCCTTGGGATACAGTGAAAGCTGTCCTAAGAGGTAAGTTCATACCTCTTAATGCCTACATCAAAAAATGGAAACATCAGAAATAAATAACTTAACAATGCAACTTAAAGCTTTAGAGACACTAAAGCAATTGGATCCCAAAAGCATTAGAAGAGAGGAGATTAGCAAAATAAGGGGAGAAATATCTGAAATTGAGATTAGGAAAACAATACAGAGAATCAACCAGTCAAAAAGCTGGTTCTTTGAAAAAATCAATAAGATTGATACACCCCTAGCTAAATTAACCAAAAGCAAGAGAGAAAAAAAAATTAACGAAATTAGAAATGAAAATGGAGTTATCACTACAGATATCCAAGAAATCCAGAGTATTATAAAGTCATATTTCAAAAGCTTATACTCTGTGAAATTTGACAACACAAAAGAGATGGATGAATTCCTAAGTAAGCAAAACTTACCAAAATTGAATCAGTAAGTTGTGAATTATTTAAATAGTCCTATAACATATGAAGAAATCAATGAAATAATCTCGAATCTTCCCACCAAAAAATGTCCTGGGCCAGATGGATTCAGCACAGAGTTTCACGAGACATTTAGGAGCTAATAACACCAATACTCCTTAAACTGTTCTATCAAATAGCAAAGGAAGGAACACTACCAGATTCTTTCTATGAAGCTAATATCGTCTTAATCCCAAAACCTAATCAAGATACACTTAAAAAAGAAAACTATAGGCCAATCTCGTTGATGAACACAGATGCAAAGATTCTCAACAAAATCTTAGCAAATAGGATTCAAAAAATATCAGAAAGATCATTCACAGGGATCAAGTAGGCTTTATCCCTGGCACACAAAAGTTGGTTCAAGATATACAAATCAATAAAAGTAATGCACCATATAAACCAGTCTAAAATCCAAGACCACATGATACTCTCGATAGATGCAGAACAAGCTTTTGACAAGATCCAACAGCCTTTTATGATAAAAACCCTAGAGACAGTTGGAATGGAAGGAACCTTTGTCAATATAATAAAAGCTGTCTACAACAAGCCCACAGCAAGGATTATACTCAATGGGGAAAAACTCGAAGCATTCCTGCTTTGATCAGGAACTAGGCAAGGCTGTCCACTGTCACCACTTCTCTTCAATATTGTACTTGAATCTTCGCTGAAGCCGTAAGGTAAGAAAGGGACATAAGAGGGATTCAAATCGGCAAGGAAGAAGTCAAGCTATCCCTATTTGCAGATGACATGATCTTATACCTGAGTGATCCCAAAAACTGCACCAGGAAGCTCCTGGAACTAATTGAGAAGTTCAGCAGGGTGGCAGGATACAAAATAAATGTGCAAAAATCAGAGGCCTTCCTATATGCCCAGAATGAAAGAAGTGAAAAAACCTTGAGAGAAACAATACCATTTATTATAGCCCCTAAAAAAATGAAATACCTTGGTATAAACCTAACTAAGGAGGTAAAAGACCTTTACAATGAAAACTTTAAAAGCCTAAAGAAAGAAATAGCAGAAGACACCAGAAGGTGGAAAGACCTTCCTTGTTCCTGGATTGGCAGAATCAACATCGTGAAAATGACCATCCTACCAAAGGCAATATACAGATTCAATGCTATACCAATCAAAATCCCAAAGCAATTCTTCAAAGAAGTTGACCAAACAATCTCAAAGTTCACATGGAGGCACAAAAGACCCAGGATAGCAAAAACAATCCTGAGTTACAAAAACACTGCTGGAGGTATCACCGTACCAAACCTTAGTCTATACTATAAATCCATAGTTATAAAAACAGCCTGCAAAATAGACACACAGATCAATGGATAAGGCTTGAAGATCCAGATATAAGCCCACACAATTACAGCCATTTGATCTTTGACAAAGGGGCCCAAAGAATCCAATGGAAAAAGAACAGCATCTTCAACGAATGGTGCTGGCAAAACTGGATATCCACATGCAGAAGATTAAAACTGGATCCGTACTTGTCACCAAGACTGAATTCCAAATGGATCAAGGACCTCAATATAAGGCCAGAGACTATAAAAACCTTGTTGAAAGGGTAAGGAACTCCCTCAAGATGATTGGACTAGGCCAACAGTTCCTAATCGGAAATCCAATAGCCCAGTCAATACAACCAACCCTCAACAGATGGGATCTTATGAAATTAAAGAGCTTCTGTTCAGATAAAGAGATTGTAACTCGAGCACAAAAGCAACCAACAGAATGGGAGAAAATCTTCACTAACCACATATCTGATAGAGCTCTATTATCCAGAGTGCACAAAGAACTTAGAAAACTAAATACCAAGGAAACAAATGGCCCAATTAAAAAATAGGCCTTGGAACTTAAAAGAAACTTGACCAAGGAAAAATTAAAATGTCTAATAAATATCTTTAAAAATGCTCAACATCCTTAGCCATCAGTGAAATGCAAATCAAAACCCCCCTGAGATATCATCTCACTCCAGTCAGGATGGCAAAAATCCACAATACAATCAACACCAAATGCTGCAAAGGATGTGGAGAGAGGGGAACTCTTCTACATTGCTGACGGGAATGCACGCTCATACAACCACTGTGGCGAGCCATCTGGCAATTCTTAAAGAAGTTTAAGATTGAAATGCCATATGACCCTGCAATTCCACTTTTGTGAATAACCCCCATACAGCAAAAATTCACCTTGATAGCACAAGCAACCATGTTCATAGCAGCACTGTTTACAATAGCAAAGTCATAGAATCAACCCAAATGTCCAACAGTTGACAAGTGGATGAGGAAAAATGGTACATTTATACAATGCAATACTACTCAGCCATCAAAAATGATGAATTAATGCAATTTGCCAGGAAATGGATGGAATTAGAAACAATTATATTGAGTGAAGTATCCCAGACACAGAAAATTAAGTGCTGTATGTACTCCCTAATAGGTGGATCCTAGTACCAAACCCACTTAGAGACACATTCAAAGATGAATCTCTGTAGGCAAAGATTATAAACAAGAGAAATGGGGAAGTTGGGACCCACCTGAAACAAGGAAAGAAGGGATCATGCTACAGCAGAGATAATAGGCCACCATCAAGGACTGCAAGTAATGAGACATCTGGTTAAGCTCACAGACTGTCCTTCCTAGTCACTTGCAACTGATGAGGTATGATCTTACCAGAAAGGGAGGGCATACAGTCTCGCAGATAGAAGGTAACCATTTTGCAATGGGAGACTGACCCACCCCTCACCACAGTCTCCTACTCTTATTCCATCTGTCTTTGAATCTATCCTTATAATAAGACTCTAACAGCTTTTTATCTCTAGCCAAGGGGTGATATCCAATACCCATCAAAATGGAGCCAAGGGCATTGCAGGAGCAGCAAAACTGAACAAAAAAATCAGCAAAGCATAATTCAGAACATCAGATACTCTATATCAACCACCTGGAATCAGGCCTGCCTAATCTCTCCCATCCTGAAGCTCAGGGAAATTTGCGGAACAGGAGGTGGTAAGATTGTAAGAGCACAAGGATGGGAGGAGTCATATATGAAAGATACTCCACACAAGTTAGGGCTGAAGCAATTATAATAGGATTCTGCATGATCTGCGCAATGACCAACATATCATTGACCCCTCAAAATCTAGCATGGATCCTTAGAAGCAAGTCACAATAGTGTTCCTATACTTAAAGGGAACACAAGAAAGAGTTCCAGGAAATGCCAGTGAGTCCTTACACCTCGTCAGAGAGGAGGACCCAGAGGAAAGTTTGATATACACATTAAAGGATGCTTCAGAGATGAGGGGAAGGGGCACTGGGAGAAAGAGAAGGAGGGGGGAAAGGAAGCGGAAAAGAGGGGAGGGAGCAGGGAGGTGCAGGGAGGGGTGGAGGAAGGGAGGGGACAACGGTACCTATTAAGTTTGTATGAGCGGAAAAATAAATAAATAAATAAAATATGTGTGATATAAGCAAAGATTATATAAGACATGGAGTAGATAGATCACAGAGTATATGGATGGTAGTGTATACTTGGAATATTGTACATGGGGTAGAAGTAGTGTACATGGAGTAGTTAGAAATTAAAAAAAAACAAAGACTTTAAGACAAAAGGTCTAAAGAGTTAGGCACCGAAGCTTTTGAACCCAGGATAATCTTGGCATAAATTACTTTTCACTTTGTCATGAAATCTCTGAAGAGTTCCATAAACCAGTCATTTTTAAGAAGGAGAACTCAGTCTTCCAATGTTTATAAATATTTATAAAGCTCTTTATATGTGCAGGCACTGTTCTGGGTAGACACACAATAATAATTAGTAAAAATGAAATAGTGTATATCTTTGTGAAATTTTACAACCCAGTTTAACTCAATTATTTAATTCATTCTTAAGTGCACTGTAGATTAGCTCAGTTTTTTTTGTCACTGTACCTTGTACTTGGTGTTCAAGGGAGAGAGAAAGGAAGAGCTCACTGCCTGCTGCAGCAGAGAAATGTACAATCACAGCAGTGACAAAAATGAGGTCTGAATTAATTCTATGAATGTACACAGTGATGATTCATTGGGCCTGAGTCAGCCTCAAGCTTTTACTGATCTTTAACTTTGGCTTTCAGTTTAAATGATGAACTCTGGGGCTAAAACTATGCATCAGATGTTGTCTGTAACATGAAAGTAGGAAGGAGGCTGCTTACAGAGGTTTGTAGTGGGAAAATGAAGGGGATTGGATTGGGGAGCAACGGAAATGACATAAATTCATTGTATTTATGCACAAAACTGTCAAGGAATAAAGATCAAATGTTATAGCAAATATGCTGCTCTGAAAGAAAATAGATTTTGAAAAAATTTTGACAAAAGTCAAAAATTACTCTAAAGGGAGTCCTGGAAAAGGCAAGAGATGAAGACCCGATCTGACTAATTGAAGGGAGCTGTAGAAACAGTGAACTCCTTTGCACAGAACTTGGACTAACTTCTCTTGTGCTATGCCAACAAGAAGTCTGGGCCTGGCACTCTTTCATAAATGTTCTTTCCTGAGGGCACTTTGTCAGGAAAAAAGAAAAAAATTAAATATGTTCTGAGAAATATTCATAAATAGCAACTGACCAATTCTGATGCATTTCACATTGGAAATCAGAAGGGGAGATGTTCTACCAGTGCTAATGACCACAGTGGACACAAGGGCACCCAGACTTTTGCAAACTGATAACTTCAATGATATCTGTTCTGCTAAATGGCAGTTGAGAGAATTTCAGCAGATGCCATAAACGGAATATACAAAACACGCAATAAAGTGCTTCCTCCTGGCCTCCTTGAATTATTGAAACTGCCTTCACTTTCACAAGTGTCTCTATGAACTGAAATTTGAAACAACCACTGTACCAATAAGAATGGGAATTAATTCAGTAATATGAAAGTTACAGATGGCTTGCCATATCTTAAAACTCATATCTATAAATAAATATAATAGTAATAAAACAGCAGTATAAGTTGGAGGTCACAATGTAACTTAACAGTTCCTCACTTGCATGCATACTGTGTTCTAGAAGCTAAGTATCTGAAATTCAGTAACTCACAAAGCAATCTGCTTTATGAGTTACAAATCTCACTCATTCTGCAAACATTTACGGAAGAACAGGAATGTCATAGGATTGTTGAATTAAAGAACATTGCATTCTTGGACCTTTAGTTCAGGAAACCTGCTGTTTTGGTTTGAATGTGAATATGGTGTCCCACAGGCTCATATGCTTAAATACTTGGTTCTTACAGGTCACAAGCTTAGGAAGATTGTGGAACCTGAAGAATCTCAAGCTCTCCAGGAGGAAGTATTTCACGGACCTTGAGGTTTGACAATTCATCCCTACTTCCTCCATTCCTGCCCCTCTGCTTACTGATCCCTGTTGTAAAGCAGGCCAGCCTGCCACCATGCGTTTACCACAATGATGGACTCCATCTGCTCTGGAATCCAGAACCATAAGTCAAGTAACAAGCTCTTCCTCTGTACCTTCAATTAAGAGTATTTTTACCACACTAGAAGAGTAACTGCAATATCTGCTGTGCTGAAGACAGAGTGACAGAGGAAGAGAAGGCAAGAGGAGAACCCAATGTCACCGCTGTCCTGTACACTTCTGAGATATGAGCATTGGTGTTCTACTCCCTGGAATGCCACTTCTATCTAGTTTCCCTACGCCCCACCTCCAAGAGAAATACAATATGTGTTCAATGATTGTTCCTATCTTCAAAATGCTCTAAGCTCTAAAAGGAGAGACTGGAGCCCTCTCTACCTCAGTCCTAGACAGTGAAAGCTAAAAAATTGGCAGAAATCATCTAAAGTCCCTATTACCAACTAGACTGCTGTGAATAAGCAGGAATATAATGTGAAAGTGTGGGCTCTTATCATGTGAGGCTGAATCTCAGCTTCTAGCTGTGACATCTGGTAAATTGTTCAACTGCACTATATGAGGTTGCTATTGTCACTGAAATCTGAAAATGTCTCATGAAGGCTCATGTCTTGAAGTCTTGGTTGCTAAGTGTTTGGATAGTAAGAAGTGATGGAATCATAATTATTGATAAATTTATCCATGATGAATTCATTGAAGATTATACTCTTAGCAGCTGTTCCTTGGTCCCTGGTTGGAAGATTTAGTTTTCTGGAAGCTTGTGTTTGAAGGAAATCTTGTCCTGGCTTTTTCCTGTCTGTCTCTCTCTGCTTGCTAGATGACAGGAGTCAAACACTTTTCCTCTGCTATTAAAAAGTCTGACAAACACTGGTTCTAACTATATTGAAGAATTTAAAGAAAATGAGATAGCATACTTCATAAGGATGTCAAGAAAACGAATTAAACAAGGCCTTTGGAACACACCCATGTTTAATACCTGCTAATAATAACTGCTCACCTTTCAACTCTATTTCTTTACTACTAAAGGGGGGCATCTCCCTTGCAGAGTGATGATGAGCTTTGAACATGGTGACATATGGATTATGTTGCTACAGTGGAAGATAAGTTAGTTTCCTCTTCCTCCTTTCAATTCAGCAGCCTTCACGTTTCAAATAATGGAAAAGCAAACTGATTAGAATGGATCGTAACTAATGTAACCTGTAGCTCTCAGATTTTTCTATTATTAAAAAGGACCATTTCTCCAATGTCGAGGTAGGAACTTCCAACAAAAGAGAACAGTGATAGATGCTGGCAGATGATGAGCACACGAGGTAGAAAACAGAAACCAATGTCAGGACTCCTACATAGCAAGAGAACACAGAACACATCTTGCTCCCAAGGAGGCAGAACTCTTAGGATCAAAGGTACCAGTCAATTATTTGAAGGCAGAGAATACAAAGCTGCACAATGCCATCTTGTAGCACTCTTTTTATAACCAAAAAAATAGATAGGATGGCTGTGCTCTGTCTGTCCTCTTAATTCCCTGGAACAGTTAGGACTCTGTCTTGACAATGGCTCTTTACAGAAGTGACTTTTCTCCCCTCTATTTCTTCTCTAGACTTTATGCGCCTATTTGCCTCCGGAATATACTTTTAAGAGGTTAACGTCAGTTTTTTTTCTCATGTATTCAGTTTTTCTGAGCGTCTGGCTATCATATAGATGCATCCAATTCTTTATCTTTAGTTCTGGGTCTTCTCTACATAATCGGCTGGTCCCATCAGCCTGCTCTTTCATGTGCTTGATGTGCCAGACACCTCTCTCTATCTTTGTGATACTTTCAATCCATCATGTGCTTTTCAGCTGCTGAAGCACTGTTTCATGCTTTGGTTCATAGCACCACCATTCACAGAGACCAAAAATTCAGAATTCTGCTAATCACTAGATGTTACAGATCTTTGCCTTCAAAAAACACATTCAGTTTGCGGCTGGGGAGATGGCTCAGGGGTTAAGGGCTTTGCCTTGCAAGAAAAAGGATCTGAGTTCAAATCCCCAGATCTCATGTATAAATGCCAGGTGAAAATGGAAGTACTTGTAAATCTGACCCTGGAAGACAGAGCCTGGGAAATAGTAAGAAGGTAGAGCAATACAGGATGATTCCAGATGTCTCTTTCGGGCTTCCACAAGCACACACACTCAAGTGCCCTCTTATACACACACACACACACACACACACACGTGTGTGCACATAAAAATAAAACACATTTTGTCTGATAAGACACCAGCTCTTCTCATTAAAAACAGCAGCAACTTCTGTTATTGGGATAGAATTTAACATTCTACTTTTTGAGAGTGGGATCATATAAAACTGCTGTGTTAAATTAAATTACATGCTCCCTTTGAGATTGCAGCAGTCTGGACACATATTTCATTTATCACTTTGTTACGCCTCACCTTGGGCATATTATATTGAGCTGGTTGGTTTTGAGCTAGTCTATACATAAGCACATGGATGACTACAAAATTGAAAGCAGTAACAAGTGACATTAAAGCAGGAATAAATAATTGCTGTGGGAGTGTATGGACAAATCAAGAACAACTCAAGAAGGGAAGTCTTGATCTGTTCAAACTGAAGAGAGATTTCCAGACAGAGGCCATGCATGAGGAAAAAGGAAAGGACCAAATTTATAGATGTGCATGGGAAAAACTGAAAAACAGGTTTACAAGACAAATAACCAAACTTCTCATTGGGAGATAAACTCATGGGAGGAATGCTATCTCTTAATTTCACTTGAAAATATTTCTGTGCATATCTCTAAATTATGCTCCTTCTGCAAGTGTGGCTGTGGTGCACTGTCACATTTATGAAGCAATGACTCACTGATTCAGTATTTTCTGCCCAGAAATCATTGGTTTTATCATCATCTGTTTTATAAATTATATGAAAAAAAACAGGAGTCAGTCAAGGTCCATGCGCCACTATCTCTTTGATCACTTCCTCCCTCCCACTGCCCTTCTTCCCCCACCCAACTCCTTTTTCCATCTTCTTCTTCCTTTTCTTCCTCCTCTCTCTCCTTTTCTCCTTTCTCCCTCACTTGGTTTCCTTATTTCTCCTTTACTCATAGTTACCTTATTCCCGTGAAATATAAACCATAAAAGTAAAATTGTGTATCTAAATATCTTTTAGACCCAAGGAATAGGAATTAACCTTGTAGACACAATTTGGTCTTCTACACATCCTTTGTCAGTCAGTCCTCATTTATCTATACCTGCCTAAGTTGTTATTGCTTATGCTTCCCACAATACTTACTTCATTTTCAGTTGTCACTATTTCAAGTGTATGTATGTACATATATGGTTGCATCTGCTTTTAAGTGCCTTGCATGTTTCTTTGAACTTACATATTCTTCACACTTTTTTGTATCATTAAAACTCAGCACATGTGAACTATATACTTTCACACGGTTTGCAGATTTTATTGATTGGCCCTTGGATTCCTATTGTCTTTATGACTCTGGGTGGGCAGCAGTGGAATTAAAAGGCCTGATCAGATTCAGGTTCAAGGCATTAGGCAAAACTATAGACAATATGTTCTGGGAAGAAATGCTACTAAACGGTTCATAATCATGATGTGATATTGGCAGTGATGGATGTTTAATGAGGTTTAATTATTAGTTGGGGCTTACAAAGTAATATTTTAAAACTACCATGGTTTCTCCACTTTTTAATAGGAGTGCCTTTATGAAATCACACTTTTCTGCACTTTTGTATTAACAAACAGCATATGACTTACAGAAAAAGAAGAATTAATACCTATTTATTTTTGCTAGCATGAGCTGACTTTAAGTTGCATTCAAAAATTACTAGTAAGATTTAAAAAAACCTGCCATTATGAACCTATGACCTTAAGCTCACTGAATCAGGTGGAAAAATACTGTACATATCTTTTCAAACTCAAACTTTTCATCTTTGGACAATTGAAGAATTTTGAAGTTAATCCCTAAGTCGGTTCATTAACTGACATAGAAAGTGAATTTGAAGTTGCCATCTATAACTGTGGATTAATCTGATTTTCACTTTGAATTCTGCCAACTCCTAAGAACTTCATGTATTTTGAAACATTGCTCAGATACTTCTGTTGTTTTTCATGCTTCCTGATGTGACACCTGTTTCCTCTTATGAAATCCCTACTTTCTCTCTGGAACACACAATCTTAAAGTCACCCGTCTCTTCTGCTTCTGTAGCCACTCTTTTGGAAAAAACTTCATTCATTCATTCATTCATTCATTCATTCATTCATCATTCATTGTGTGTGTGTGTGTGTGTGCATGTGTCCGTGTGTGCACTTGACTGTGTGTGCCTGTGGAGAGCCAAGGGTGATACTGGGAGTCATCTTAGATTGCTCTCCTAGCTTACTGCTTTTTTCTAGGATTTCAGGACCAGAATTGCAGACCAGACCTTGGTCATTTCTGACTGGCATTTTTATGTGTAATCTGAGGATCTGAACTCAGATCCTTTTCCTTGTGAGTCAAAGGCTTTCATCCTTGAGCCATCTCCCCATCCCTTGAAAATAATTTTAACAGGGAACTTTGCCCCTGAGTCTTGCTGTAAGTACCATGCTTGAGTTTCCACAGTTTGTGCTGTGGAAGCTTGATGAGATCCAAAGACCCTCTGATTTCCATCCTGTCGCTTCCTAACATGTACAAATCCCCTAGATGTGGCAGATGGCACGGATGGATGGTCTGTGAATGACAGCAAACAAGAAAATATGTATAATAATAAATTCATCAAGGAGTTGAAATTCACTCCGTGAACTGGCAGATTCTCACTCACAAAGCTATGAGTGGAAGTGGGCAGCATTTCTCAAAACGTGTTCCTCATGAGTTAACAGAAATAAGGTAGTTCTGGAATTCCAGTAAACACCACTTGGGAAATAGTGGGCTGAGCCCATAGCTCTTCTTTAAAGTAGAACAAAATAAGGAAGTGGTAGGAAGACTTGTACAAAGTTATTAAAGAAGAAATTCCAAGATCTGAGGAGAAAACCATCTATATCTACTTAGCCCAACAAATATTTATTGCCATCTTAAAAATAGTAAAATGTGCTCTGATTTTCTTACCTTATACCAAGTGACAGTTGACTCAACACTTGAAGGAAAGTATCCATCTACATTTGGACAAGTGATTTTGTGAATGCCATGTTCTATATACAATCTATGAACAGGGAGCTTCATAGGGGAATTGAAACAGCTGTCTTTCTGAACAACTTCCAGGGGAAAAGCAACTTTGCTGCAATATGTAGTGTTCCTGAAAAGAGAAACAAGCAATGAGAGGAGAATCTCATGCATGTCTGTCTTAACACAGGGCTGACTTCATTTGCATTCAGAAGCTAATGTAAACATTGAAGGACTTACTGAAGCATTTCCTATACTAATTAGCATCACAGAATAAAGAAAAAACATATGTATTTCCTATTAATGTGCTAAAACATTCATACTCTTTCTTTGACCTTAAAAATGCGTATTTAAATTTCTCACTTAGAATATTCTCAGTGATGGTCTTTGCCAGATACTTTGATTTAAAAATAAAGAAAGCCAAGCTTCACAGACACAAATGGCCTCAACCCTGCTCACTATGCAAAGAAAAGGAGCCCTCCAAGTGAGGTAAATATGTTGACAGGATCCAACAAAGTGGGAAGGGTTAAATAAATAGGCTTCCTACTTCAGATGACTTTGTGGGAGTCATGATCTGAACAGGAACGTGCAGAATATTCTCAGGGTCACAACCATGTTCTCTATATGCCACCTGCAGTGAACTAAGTGACTGAGGTGAGGCGACATAAATCATGTAAGTGTCGCAGCATTCCTGAGTTTTTATGGCACATTTGTGGTTTGTATACAATCCTAGAAGGCAAAGGGAAAGCGAAACATTACCTCAGCAAACTCAGCAGCCTACCTCAGCATGCAGGTATAGTTGCCTGTGTCATTGAGGAGGGTCGGCCGGAACCAGAGCACATCTTTCTCTTTACTGATGCGGTTCTCTGGGAGGCGGAAGTTGATTGGCTCCTCCAGGTCCCGTTCCTGCCTAGTCCAATACCAGATCAGGGTGAGGCCAGATGAATGGGCAGTGCTGTAGTTGTACTTCAAGAAATGCTCAAAGAGGGGACACTTGATGCGAGCAGGCTCATCTTCATATACTTGGATTTGCCTCATGGTATCTAGTCCCCAGTCATCACAGCGTTCTGAGGGTGGGGTGGGGAAAAAAAGATAAAAGGGATAATAAAGTAGTTTCACACTAATGACTACAGAGCCCACTTGCTCCTCACGATACCATATTATCCAGGCAGCTTTTCCTCTAGCCCTTTCCATTGACCCCTCCCAAATCTACTGTGACAGAAAGATTTATTTCTCTCCATTTTTTTCTTTTTTGTATGAATGTGTGAGTCTGTGTGTATGTGTGCATGTGCTGTGTGAATGCATGTGTTGTGTGTGTGTGTGTGTGTGTACATGAGAGAACTTGAGTATGTACGCCTATGGAGGCCCAAGGGTGAAATCACCCTGAGCTACATGATCTCCATATTGCTTTTCTCTGGGGTTTTTCAGGCTTCTCTTTCAGAGCTAGAATTATAGGCCTGTGTCTTATCAGTCCAGCATTTTTATGTGGAATCTAGGATCTGAACTCAGGTCCTTTTGCTTGCAAAGCAAGGGCTTTAATCCCTGGGTCATCTCCCCAGGTCTTGTTTCCATTTCCTTATTATCTTCAAAGAATCTTTTGGATAACATTTTGACATGATAACTTGGGAACTGACAAGGATTGAGTTCCCTAAGAAAATATTCCCTAAGAAAATAGTTGTATTTTTTTCAAGTCATAAAACAGAAATGTCTTGAGGAAGAAGCCATAACTAAAAAAAATTGTGTAGAGGAAAAGAGTACTCTTGGTAATTGCCAGGTAATTGATCTGTATTTTCCAACAGCAATATAACAAATCACATGAAACAGTTCAAGATACGCACTTGCCACATGAAGAAAGTTAAAAAGAAGGCAGAAGAAACTACTGTTAACATTTTATTTTAGTAACCCTATTCAGAATATCCCCCAATTAACAAGCTTTTGCATATTTATTGCTCATTTTGCAATTAGTCTTCAGTGTTCAGTGTAGCTTACATTTGTGACGCACCTCAACCTGGGCTGACCAAGTGTGTGCACTGTGAAGAAAGGACTGTGGAGATTTAGGACAAAAACTGATGATCTAACAAAGCTTTCTAAAGTTTTAATCATTCATTTAAAAAAAATAATTACATCTTCATAGTATAATTGAATGGAAAATTAAAAATGGTACACAGAATGTAGAAAGACTTAAAGGCCATAGAGTTTTGTAAGAACCACTTTCAAAACAGCTATCTTTATTTCTCCTACTCCTAATACATGATTTTATCATGACATTTGGGTATAGAATATATAAAGCTCTAAATGTGGACTTTTTTCTTCTGCAATGACTTTTATGATGATTATGATGGGTAAAATGAAAAATTGTGTCCTCAATATATGATTATAATTATAATAATGATTATAAGTAATCATTAAGTAGGAAATATAAAATATTACTGAATTATACTGACAATTTAGACAAGTTGCATTTCAATGAGAAGGATCAGACAATAGTTGATCATGGATCACTTATAGGTAACCATTGAGGGGAATTGTCTGCAGAAATAAAACATTTCTCAAATTTTAAACTTCTTTACTAATAATGCCTAAATAATGTATTTTAATGATCTGAGGTACTGCAGATGACTTCTGAAATCATTCTTCCTTTCTGCAGTTGGAAGTTTGAGTCTTCTGATCCAGGAGACTGTTTCCCACCCCTTGGGCTTGTGCTATTCTTGTGATTTACACTGTGAACACAATGTAACAAAATACATTGTAAAACCATTTTGTTTTTCTTACAATCCTCTTGGCACTCACTAAAGAAAAAGCTGAAGAATCTGAGAATACCCATCCACCTCCAGGAGTACTACTCTCCAGAATTCCTACAGCTGACCAAGTCCAATGTAGAGTAACTGTGTAGGCAACCTATAGACTCATGAACAACGCTACACATAACAAAGACAATGAAGTCTGACCATTTAAATTTATGATTATTAGGCAACTTCTTTTAGTAATAACTGTTAAAAAAGTAAACGTGCAGTTATTTTACTTTTTATAAATTCAAAGAATTTGAATCTTTATGACTCAGAAAAAAGATTTGATATCTAAATAAGTAGTAATGATACTTGTATTGAACTAAGAAATGGACACAATCCTTTTTTGATACTTAGCAAATAATTAACTCGTTACTTCTTTTTTTAAAAGTTTTTTTTTAATTTAAACTGTGCCTGTGTGTGTGTGTGTGTGTGTGTGTGTGTGTGTGTGTGTGTGTAGAACCACGGGCAAATTCGGGAACCACCATGGACCGCCTCCACCTCCTCCTTGTTTACTCTGCCCCGGGATTCACAGACTCCGCCCTACCAAGACCAGAAACACAGGCCGCCCCCACTTCCGCCTGGCGTTTATATGTGGGGTCTAGGATCCGAACTCAGGACCTTCCACTTGCAAGGCAGAGGCTTAACCCCTGAGCCACCTTTCCAGCCCTTCTTTTTACTTCTTGATTAACATGATCAGGTAATATGCAAATTCAGACAAAATTAGGCTGATCAAAATGTTGCTTACATGAATTGGCATTTGTGATACTCACACAATCTTGTCTTATAAATGTCTATTAAATTGATTATCTTTCCATTGCCATTGCATAATTTGCTTACAGTTGCTTGAAAATTACAATCTCAGTGTTTTTTCTGATAAACCAACTAAAAAGTATAATATGTGTACATGATTTCATTACTTTTTGAAAGTCCACTAAAACTAAAATGATTCTTTTAAATATTATCCCAAGTAACAAAAAAAAAATGAGAAAAGACAGAGACAGCATTGAAACTGATAAGGAAGCACCAGCTTAGGAGATTCAAAAAAGAATTTCTAAGCCAGAGTGGAGAACAGACCAATCTACACTCTTGAGAGTGACACAGACATAGAAAGTACCAGGTAAGAAGTCATTAGTGCGGCTTGTCCAACACAATGTCCCTTGCCTATAAGACTAAAGGAAGGAGAGGTAACCGACTTATAGGTCAGTATAGGAATGCCACTTGTGGTGGACATTTTGATGATGAGAGTATGTCTTCCCAGCTCCCCTTTTCTTCTGTCTTAGAAAACATGTAACACAGAGGCTGCAGCTCCCTTTGGGTCCTTCAAAGTGACACAGATCTTTGAAGTCAAAGGTGACAGTGTGCTTTTTATCAGTTACCAATCATATATTCTGGAAAATGAATGAGACTCACCAAGAAAAAGGCCCAGGCACGTGACATCCAAAGGACCTTGATTGTACCAAATGGGACCCAAAGTGAAGCAATGGTACAAGAAGTAGGAGGGGAACTTGTGGGGAAGGCCGGGGGCAGGGGTGAGAATAGGAAACAGGAATGGGAGGAGGGGAAGAAAACCAGAATGCATTCCATACAAATCTGAAACTATCAAAGAGCCGAATACACCAATAAGGAAAAGTGGGGAAAACTGAGCAAATGGGGTAAGTGTCAGACTGAAACCACCAAACAGGTGTCCAGCACTGGTCCCAATCCCACCTGGCTAGGAAATACTTTGGATTTCTCAGAAACATGGGTAAATACCAAGAGACAGAAGCAGATGGTGGGTGAACTTATTTCTGTCTCAATTCTAAACCTGGTAAAAGGATCCAGTGTGAAGGTCTCACGTCACACACTAAAGACCCAGCCATTTGATTCCCCTTGTGCTGTTTATCAGGAAGCCTCTAAGATGGCATCTGTGAAAGTGAGAACAGGAAATAATGAAGAGAAAAGTGCAGTTTCAGGTCCAGGGGATCCCATCTGAGAGAGTAAAGAGACAGTGAAGGGTCAGATCTTGGGGTAAGAGCTATGCAGAAGAGCTCTATGATAAGCCGATGTGGACATAATTAGATGAAAGCACCAATACAGAAAATTAATTGAGCCTGGCAGGTTACCTGGACACATTAGGAGCATGGAAAATTACACAGACAAGCAAGTGAATATTGTGAAAATGTTTGCTTTGTTGGGGAGAGGGGTGGGGGAGATATCATGTCCTGCTGTATTGTTAGAGGCTGATGGATTCTGGGAGTAGAGAAGACATATTCCTAATGTGCGAGTTCAATAGTGAACCCACCAGACTCCAAAACAATGATCACACAGATGGCCCTAGTTAAACTCAGTAGATCACAAAACAAGAAAAAACCATGAAAGTGGGAAAGAGATCTATAGGAAATGTGTGTGGGAATATGTGGTGGCGAGGTGGGAGGTATTGATGGGGTGAGAGGGACACAAGAAAAACAAAGAAACACACACACACACACACACACGGTATACATCTTCTCTGATGCCCACTAAGTCTATCAAATTTGTTAGAATATAGTAAGTTAAAATGTGCAGAAACTGAGTTAAAAAGAAGCATGTATCCTGAGACATACTGAAAGTCCATTTTGCATAGCCAATGTTTCTAAATGAAAGGTAATTCTACCTCAGGTATTATAAAAATGAATAATCTTTTTTCTTTTTTTTTTCTCCTTTTTGTACATGAGTTCTACCTTGCAAACAAAATGACTTGAGTTCAGATCCCAGAAACCACATAAAAATACCAGGCAAAATAGTGTGATCTAAACTTCTGGTTCTAGAAAACAGAGCCTGGGAAACTCCAGAACAAATCAATAAGGAATTAGAGCAATCTATGAAAATTTATAAAGTCACCCTTGGATGTTCACAGGTACACACAGTGCCCTCACACACACACACACACACACAATAAGAAAAGAAAGTTTGTATATAACTGTGTTTCATTACTCAGCTTACTGTCACAGCCGATTCTCAGTAAATATTAAATGTATGCACACACACACACACACACACACACACACACACACACACACACACATATATATATATATAGACCATGTTCCTGTGGGGGGATATCCTGATTTGGATGTTTGAGCACAGATTTTGGACAATATCCTTACTCAGGCAGCTTTTATTTGTACCACCATCCAGGCAAAAGTAAGTCAATTAATCTCTCTGTCTTGGTTTCCTGGCATGTAATGTGGGAATGGGCATGGAAGCTGGGAGGGTGTTGTGAGATTAATTAGTTAAAATGTATACCCTGCTATATAAATGCTAATTGCTGTCAGGAGCGTGGGCTGGATTTTCCAGTGACTTGGCTTCGTGTGGCTTTCCCATTAGTCCTGTGTGTCAACGAGACTCAGCCTTAAGAAACCCTTTGGCTGGGAGAAATGATGACTCTGTGGCTCCCTCCCCTGAAAAGACTTCCACTGTGGAGTGAGCTGTATAAGAAGGGGCATGCGAAACAAAAAAGTAATTCACTGTGCCTGTAATTCACTAAATTCCCTTCGCTGTTCTTCGAGACAACTCTATTCATATAACAGCCTTTCCTTGTCTTTACTGAGGCTGGAGCCTGCAGCGTATCATACAGTTAATTTGGTATTACATGACACTGCAGTCTATTGCTATAGATTTTACATTTATTTGTTCATGGAATAATTTTTTAAAAGTCCTGAAAAAAATATCCTCAGGTAGCTGCTAGAGAAACATAAAAACTCATGGAATGAATTTCAAATGATGGGGAAAACTCAATAGTAATAACATTTTTATGTTCATGAGTATATATATATATGAATATATATACATATATATATATATTAGATCCTGCTCTAAAAGCGCCCTATCCAATTCATAGATATAACCATTGGCCCATGAAATATAATGTTGAAATGCATAGAGCAAATATAATTATGTTTTTGCCTTAAAAAAGATAAATTACATTTAATGTGATTAAAAACATATTAAGTCAATGGTTCAGGAAAAATATTAGTTTGTGATGTTTATTTAAACTCCAGAACGTAGGGACCTTTAATGAATATTACTTTTAAAAGTCTCCATTCATTCATTTTGGTATATAGGCAGTTTTGTAATGGATACAACAAATTTAAGTCATTTTCATCTCCATTGTCTATTTCCCACACTTCTCCCATTAAAAACTTTCTGCTTCCTACCTAGTCTCCCCCCTACTTTCTTGTCTTTTTATATTTGGGATCTATGAGGTTTCATCAGAGTTTCCTGCATCAGCATGTGCCTAGAAACTTCCCGGATGATACATCAGAGAACTTACCATTGAAGAAAACAGCTGCTTCCCACAGCTAGCATTAACTCCCACTTCAGGGAGGGGCTTTGATTTATGTGTTCTTTCCCCTTCCATGATGGAATGTGCACATGTCAAATCTTGTATAGCACTTGTGGAAGTAAAGCAGTTCAGTGAGTTCATGGGTGCTGTAGTCCTGTCATGCCAAGAAGGTGCTATTTGTTGGCATCCCTCCCTCCCTCTGGCTCTTACATTCTTGCTGGCCCCTTTTCCATGATATTCCCTGAACCTTGGTGTAAGGGGGGGATATGTATGTTCTGTTTCGTACAAGTTTTTGCACAATCACTTATTTTCTGCATATTGGCCAGTTGTGATTCTCTGTTATTATCATCTTCCACTACAAAAGAAGCTTTTCAGTCAGTGGTTGAAAGCTGCAATGATTGATGACTATAATGCTAGGCATTTAGAAGATTTTATAGCATGTCCATATAACAAAACAATAGTGGTTTGTTTCCCACTGGGGCCTGTGACATTCCATTCACAATTTGTTAGTTTGATTCACAGTATTGGGTATATATTTACAGAATTGGGTATTAAATTCAATCAAAAAACACTTAGGTACCCTCATAACAAACATTCATGCCACTACCACACCAGTTCTCACATGGTGACAGAGTTCACAGCTAGGTAAGACTCACAGAGTTCACAGCTAGGTAAGACTCCTGATGCCTTTTCTCTTCAATACCTTCTGGTACTATGCAGCCTTGTTAACATGCAGGAAGCTTCGACATGAACTCTAGCTTGCTTTTTCCATGTCCTGTGATTACTGTCTATGGTGTCTTTAATAACTGGATCTTATCTTCAGGTTTTGATGGGCAACCAAGAACAATGGCAAAAAACCTACACTGGTTGGGGGATTTGATTTCAATTTATATTTGGAAAACAATCCTAATTATGATAAAGCAAGTGTCTTTACACCGTGTAGGTTTATTATTTTGATTGACTTAATTCATATATTTATGCCATGTCTGAGTAGAATGGGGTGGCTCTTTTCTGAGCAGCACTGTTCCAAGTGGTGGAATTCAGGATTCTTCCATCTTTTAAAAGTTCCTGGTCCTTAAGCCTCCATAAAGGAAAGTAAAACCCACAAATATTGTGAATGGGTTTTCATATATATTCTTTGAAACTTTTCTCTTTTTTTTTTCGGCTAAGATCACAGCAAATAAACCGTTAGCTCAGTTTTCAGGAATCTATAACTCTTCCAGAATCCTAGGAAGAGAAAAAAGCATTATGAATATCTAACCAGTCCCTAGCACAGGCTGACCTGTGACCAGTCAAGATCCATTTCCTAACCCAAACTGACCTGCTTCAGTCACCGTTTGTGGTTGAGATTGCATGCTAGCTCTCTACTGTTCTCTATTTCCCATTTCACAATCAAATTCTCCTACTTTACAAAAGGAAAAGCTCTTTTACCATCAATCACCACTAATGGGTACAAAGACCTCCAGATACAGAAGTGTCAGATTGTAATATCTGAAGATTTTCATTCATGAAGGTACCATTAACCTCCAGCAAGCCTTTCTCTTTTTTCTCCCAGTTTACTAATGTTCAGTAATATTGAATCGTGACATTGCTGTGATCTGTGACCCATGCTGTAGCTCGGTGAATGAGACAGATTGAAATATAGTATTGCACAAAGTGAAAAAGGGCTACTAAGTAGAGAGTCAGGGATCAGTGACATTTTCCAACCCTCCATTTAAACTGTCCTTTCAGAGCTTTGCTGTTAATGAGGTCAACTGCCTATTTCTCTTGTCCAGTCAAGAAAGGAGTATTCTGCCTTCTGGACACTTTGCCTGGTCTTTAAAATCACAGCCAGGCATGAAACTCCAGAACCTTCATAATCCCCCAAATCACCTCCAGATGATCACTAACTGGCCTTCTATCAGGACACTGGCAAATGGACCAATTTTTAAAACTAAGTATGCGCCTGACTTCTTCACTATTCGAACAGAACTATACAACCTTTGGTTTACCATACACACATGAATTACTTTAATGTGATTGGCCTCACCCACAAGTGTGAAATAACACAGCAAAAAAAAAACCTTGATTATTTATAAGTCTCCCTATGCCTTGCTTCATGGAAAAGAAAAAAGTAAGTATCTAACCAAAATAACTTAGAAAGGAATTAATTATCTCACAAATTACATTCCATTATTTCAGGGAAATATCACAGGCTGGTGTCTAAGACTTCAGGGCATGGCGTAACGGAAAATATTGAAGATCCAAACTATAGTGACATGCTAATTTATTGCACATGACATATCTGAGTTGGTGATAGCCCTTAAAGAAGTTAAAGTGTTATGAGGAAAAGCCAGATACAAAGTTAACACAATGAACTACTGTAATGAAGACACATAGACGACTGCCTGCACTAAAATATATTGCCTGCTCTTTCAACTGGAGATGTTTGGTGGGTAGTTTAAAAGCAGAAGAGAAGCTTGGTATCTCTGCCTTCCTTCATCTGTCTCCTCTCTTCTTCCACATCGGAATAGATTCCTGCTTCATTCTGTATATACATATATTAAGTTTAAAAAAAAAACTATCCTGAGAAGCGAGTCTTGAGTCTAATCAAAAAGCTGTTGGTTGTCTCCTTGATCCTCATGCCACTATTACACTGGTGGTTACCTGTTGCCATGGTGATTTTTATTACAACTAAAAGATGTCATGTATTGATAGGGCCTATGATTTTTTCTCTCTCCCTATAGCTTCTACAGTATTCCTTCATACTATGTAAGCTGTCTAGTAAGGAGGAAGTTCTCAGACCAATGCTAGTTGATGTATTCTGCCCTTGTTCTGTGATCCATATGTCTAGCATCTTCAGTAATGAGGTAAGTTGTTTGGAGAGCAACCAAGAGCAATGGCAAAAGTCTATAATGTTTCAGGGCCTTTGAGACCTCTCTAACAGTTGCAGTTCACCTGCATGGTTGCTGATAAATGACCATCAAATGGCTTAAGGGAACAAGGGGATTATTCTCTTACGATTCCTGGTTACAATTCTTAGTTCAGCTTGACAGGAGAGCATGCACCAACACCAGGGCTGAGGGAACTGACCACCACACACCACACCACACTGTGATCACCACAGAACAGTGAGAGATGGACAATCCTTATTTGCCAGACCAGCATGTCTAGCCAAGTGAACAAAAGATGCCTCCTTCCTCAATCAGCTCTCAGTATTTTATTCACCTGTTAAGGGCCTACTCTCACCTACCATAGACTGGGCCTTCCCCCCATCAGCTAGACAATCTCCTACAGGTTTGCTCTGGGCTTAACCCAACCACAAATTCTCCACAAATGTGCAGAGAGCTCAAACCCTTAATTGTCAAGTTGACACCCATGCCTAACTATGACACTGACTAACACTTTACCAGGGAGTGTCACATTCCTGTTACTTCTAGCATTATTTTGTCACTGGGTTTTTTTTTTTTTTAAACTTTTTTTTTAATTTTTATTTATTTATTTTTTTTAATTATTTATTCAATTGTGTGTGTGTGCGTATGTATGTGTGTGTGCACGTGTGCGTGTGTCTGTGTGTGTAGAACCACGGACGAATTCGGGAACCGCCATAGACGCCTCCACCTCCTTCTGCCCCGGGATTCACAGGCTCTGCCCTACCAGGACCAGAAGCGCAGGCCGCCCCCACTTCCGCCTGGCGTCTATACATGGGATCTGGGATCCGAACTCAGGACCTTCTGCCTGCAAGGCAGAGGCTTAACCCCTGAGCCACCTCTCCAGCCCTGTCACTGGGTTTTAAGTGGATTAGCTCAGGGGTCTTTTTTTCTATGCTCTTCTGCATAGGGACTGCCCACTCTTGTTTCTTTTTTTAAAAGATATTTTTGACATATCACTAGCATAGGAGGTTCATTTGGGGTTACTTCTCATAATCTTAGGGTTTTTCTGTAAGTCCCTCTGTTCCTCCTATCTCCCATCTCCTCATTTTCTGTTAGTATTTTTCCCAATTATTCCCTCCCTCACCTCCCCTATAAAGGTTTCATCCTAACGGTTCCTTCCCTTCTTTCCACTCATTGTTCTATTTCAAATTCTCTGGCTCTTACAGTAATTCCAATGCAAATACATTGACAAGATATTTGCGCTAGCATCCACATATAAGAGAGAACATGCAATGCTTAACTTTCTGTGTCTGAGATACCTCACTCAACATTAAATTTTCCAGTTCCACCCATTTACTAGCAAATTACTGTTAATTGAAACAAGAACATAAAAATGGGAGGGAAATACAGTAATAGGGAAAAATAGCCAATAAACCTATAGGTAGGAAGACAGTACACCAAGCTGCTCTATAAATATCTGTTATTATACACATAGATTGGAAAATCATGCAACAGTCAGCCTAGAAGTCTTCTTCTACAACATAAGTAGAGGATCTAAACACTCTGACAGGATGCAGCCTAGGGCAGTAGAAGAGCAGTGAAAGTGAACAGCCTCCTTAAGGCTCACCCAAAATCAGACCAACCCAATCTCCCCATCTTAAGGCTTTAGGAACTTCACAGAAGAGGAGGTGGTGAGATTGTAAGAACCTGAAGATAGAAAGGTTCACCTTTGGACAAGACATCTCACTCAAGGCAGAACTCCTGCATCTAGAAATTCACTGTTATGAGATTTATCCTTACAAGACCTGCAGAACAACTGACATACCAACATGCCCTCATAGACCTACCTAGAAACTCAAGAAAGATAAAAAATACAGTAGAAACCTTGGGAACTAAGGATGGATGAGTGAAAGGAAATGCCCCTATCAGTGAGGTGAGGTGGCCCAAAAAGAAGGAATTTGATATGCCACAGAGGCCTGAACCCCCACAAGAGTAGACACAGAGGACCCTGGGACCCATAGAAACAGACAGGCAGGAGGGTGGGATTGAAAGAGGGATGGGAGAAAGAGATAATGGAGGAAATCAGGGATAAGCACTCAATATGCTTGTAAAAGTAGAAAAATTTAAAAAATAATAACAAGAATAGACAAGCCAGAGGGAATCCTGAGGTCCACAGAAGCAGATGGTCAGGAGAGTGGGAGGGAGTGGGATGGATGGATGAAGGGAAGGAGTTGGGTAGGATGGGGGATGGAGGGAAGCTCAATATCCCTGTAAAATTAGAAAAATAAAATAATTAAAAAAATTATCTACCTAAAAACTATTAAGATAGTTTGATTTGATTTGGCTTAAATGTACATAGCTTCTCATATTCTCCTTCAGTACTAAAGATATCAAGTTAAGAAGATGTACAGGATTCAAAATTCCGGGAGCAGTGAGCTTGCAGAAAGACCACACTACGAAGAAATCTCCTCCTAAGAGCTATTTCCTCATACTAGGCACTGAGGTTCAACCTCAAGCAGGAGTAAGCACTGCTTGCTGGGAACCCATTGCCCCACAAGGCAGTAATTACTTCAGGACCTTGTAGAACCAGACATAAGATAATGGATGAGAAGACTTAAGTGTGACCAAGGCTACATCATGATGCGAACTTTCCATTCCTACTCAAATTCTTCCTCTATTTAAACACTCTTCTGAATATGGGGCTACATACACTGCTTCCCTTTTCATCTCTCCCTATGTGTAGTGTTAAATTAGTTTTGTGTTCATCATTAATTTTTAATTCTATTTTTAGAGTGAATGTTGGTTCAGATCTAGTTTGTTAGGACTCACTGAAGTCAGGAGCCCCTCTGTCGTTGAACTGCACTAAATGGAAGTGTAACAATTTATTGCTATATTATAGTTTGTATTACATTGCAACAATGAGAATACAAGTGGTAATCCTGAGATTATGCTAATGTTTCAAATTTGGAATCCAGTGTAGGCAAGGTTGCTTTAAAAAACCTTGTAATAATGAGTACCTTTAACATAGACTCAAGATTAAATCTTTTTGCCCTCTAAGTTTAGATCGATCATTGACTCTAAGGGTTTTGATTAATAACCACAAAACCTTCATTTAATATGTTCTGAATTTTGGTGTGTATGTATATGGGTACACATGTAACATGTATTAAAGGTATGTGTGCACAGTATCCATTGTTACCAATGCCTGCCTGAGTTAAGAAAATTACATTCATAGCTTTGTGAGGGGAGAAATAAATATAAAGCAACATGAAACAGCCCTTATTTTGTTTTAAATTAGATTAATGTTAATTGCTGTCAGAACTGTATACTTTTTTTCTTCAAAATTATTTTTTTTCTTTTGGATTTAGTGAGTTGTTGTTAGCTGAAGCCAGTGTGACATGGTGAGAGATGAAAAGTGTGCAACCTGATCTAAAACCAAACCCTGAACTATTAAAGAACAATAACACATATAAAACACCAAAAAAGCAACTTTGTCATCAGCATCTTCTAGTAATTCTAGCCAATTTAAAGGTAAAGACACACTCAGGCAAGGGGTTGCTTTTATACCCATTCTGGCAGTTTGCTTAATTCTATTTTCTAGTGCTATGCCAGACTACTTGCCAGAAAAAAAAGTAACCATGAATATTAATTCGCAGAGGACAAAAAGTCTAACAAAAGGTGAAGCTAGTACCCATATTCTGTGACCATCATAAAGACAAAGAACAAGTCAACAATGATATATAGATAAGTTTCTGGGACAAATGCAGGGGTTTCTTAATGAAAATAACCAGGGTCCTGAGAGAGGAAGTTGCATGTATCTCAGAGAAGGGCATCAGAGGTGGAGAATGACACAGTTCAAAGGCAGGCTCTGACACCCATTTGTTTGATTTGTTCATCTTTAAACTCAACATGTGCCACCTAGGAGCAGGTCCTTATGATCGGTGGTGATTACTCAAATGTCTCATGGAACTTGCCTTCTAGCAGTAGGTAACAGGTATGTAAAATAGAATGGCTGAGGCTGGCAAGTCAATGTGAAAAAACCAAACACAGAAGATGTTGAGAGGACAGGGGGAGAAAGAGGCAAGAGATGGAGATCATTAAAGATGATCGACAAGGGGCTAGAAAGATGACTCAGAACTTAAGTTTCTGCCTCACAAGCAGAAAGAAGGTCCTGAGTTCAAACCCCAGGTCCCACATAAAAAATAACAGGCAAAAATGGCAATGGCCTGCACTTCTGGCCTTGGTGGAAGGAGCCTGGGAAATCCCAGAGCAAAGTAAAAAAGAAGTAGAAACAGTCCAGGATGATTTCTGAAGTCATCCTTGGTCCTCCATAGGGCTTTTATGCACACACACACACACGCACACACACACACATACACACACACATGCATACACGCATGCACACACACATGTACACATGCATGCACACACATGTGAGCAAACTAATAATAATAAAAAAGATGAAAGCCAAAGTAAGATACGGACAATGAAATCATCCCATCGTTTTGAGTATCTGTTTCACAGGAAAGAATTAAAACTCTTAATAACACAAAATGGTCATAAAAAGTGAAAGATGCTGCAGCATAAACTGAGAAGCTTTACATGTGCACTAGCTACAATTAAGCACTAAATTTCAGTTCTGTATGTGAACTTTGGAAAATCATTAGCTGTGACAGATCTCTAGGTCTGTGGATCCCGCTTGACTGGGTCTCACTACCATATCCCTATACTAAACCCTCCCCTTCTTTTAGAGCTTGGGAGTTTTCAGTTGGACTAATAGCTATCCAAATATAGTGACCTTTCCCAGTTGACCATTTTTCTGGGTGTGGTCAGATAACTAAGCTCTCTCAAATAGAGTTCACTTTTAATTATCTAGGGGTAGATTTTAGAAATCTTCCTTGAGAGATCCTGTTGTGCACCTCTTTTCCAACCCGTTCCTTCTATCCTGTTGCTTGGAACGTGAATGTAAGGGCTGAGTTCTCTGTCATGGACATGAAGACTGTATTCTAAAGATAGGAAATATGAAAGTAAAAAGAGGGGAGGTCTTGAAGAGATTAAAAAGTTGCTTGATGAATCTTAAGTGTTCTACCTTTAAATTTATAAGAAAAAAGTTTCTCAGCATGTGAGTCAAGACTCACCATTATCATTAATGTTCCTTAGGAGCCCAGCAGAACTGAAGACTTTACGACCCCATTCAGATCTATTGCATCAGAATCAATTCTGCAGCAATTCAAGTCTTGCTATTGAAGCTGACCAGTATCCTCTCTCATCTCAGTGGTTCATCTCATCTGTTAAAATGATGAGCTCTCAACAGTTACTAAATTTTCATCACTCCCATATGTCCATGGCTCTTTGATTAATAGTTAAACTTTGAAACATGATGAAAAAAATATTTAAAACATTTGAACATTACTCTAGCACTGTCCCATACGAAATAACCAACTTTCAAACATTTACAAATACTACTCACATTAGATGTGACTTATAGTAAAAAATATTACTGAAACATTTTTATTTGGGGACGAATGAAATAAAATTTTATGCAAGGGTTTGGGAAATGCTGATGGAAATTCATATTTATCAACGAAGCCATCAAAAGGAAAGAGACGGATATCAGGAGGGAGAGGAGCACTGGAGTGGCTGAGAACATCCATCATCCAGCATCACATTGCCTGTGCTGTTAAATGGTACTGGGCTAATAACTCAGCAGATGGTTTTCCTGGACCAGATAATTAGAAATACCTTACTCCCACCAAAATAGGGAATTTTCTTGATTGAGTAATTTGAAGAAAATAGGAATAGCCCTGGGCAGATGATAACAGATGGTAAGATTCGCCAGACAAGGGATGAAGGCCAAATTCAGAAGAAGGCTGAGCTTTGGGCAGCAATAGCCTCAGATGCTAGGGCCGTGATTGTTCTTGGAACAAGTGTCACCTGAAGTGGGGTTTGCATCTTTCTTGTGCTGCTAGGGGTTGATCCTTACACTGTCCTAAAGACTATCATTTCATATCAATTGCAAGTGGCAGGTCTGACCAATTAAAGGAAAAAAATGACAAAAGAAGTCAAGTAAGATTGCTAAAAGTAAAAGAAAATATAATTGCTAAGATATATATCAGATAAAGACAACTATGCCTACAAAAGCTGATATCCAGAAGTACTATAGCTCATTACCTAGAGGGTGAATGAGAGCTGAGCCCATTCAGTTTTCCTGCTGTTACTATGTGAAAATACCAGCATCTCTGAAGAGTCTGTTTTCTTTTTCTTTTTTTTTTTTTTTTTTTTGCTTTTCATTGGATGGCACACAAAGGGTTCTTGCTTAGCTTGTGAGCACAAGTGTTGCTCTATATAGCATTTCTTCTGGCAGGGAATTTGAGCAATCACCTTGGGTATTTCAGAGGATTTCTAGGCTCATATCTAGTCACCATCTAATCATTTAATGGCTGGTTTTGAAGCGCCAACCACAAGACCCCAATTTACCAGGCCTGATATCCTTAACAGACTCAGAACCCCTGCTTGCTGCTGTGCATAAAAGGAGGAAGGTGGAACACTGGCATATGATGGCTGTCCCCCTCATCACAATGCCTGTATGGGTAGGAGACAGCACAATGGAATCTGGAGTGCTAGCTCAGTACTGCGGTTCCATTATTTTCCTGACAAATAAATGACTGTAATGAGTATCCCATGTGGCTGAAGGGAGCGATTTTTCTTTGCAGGGCTGTTGTGACAATAAAATATACTGACTATGTAAAGTGTGGACAGCATACTGGAGAGACTCAGCCAGGCTCATTAGTTGGACTCTGCAGCAAGTTTTTTCCTCCCTAAGCATTTTTTTCTAATTTTTACTTAAGATGTAAAGATCCAATTACTATTTTCATGTAATCATCTAAAAGAGTCCATTTTCCTTATTTTATCTTCACATAATATTTATTCAAGGTCCTGCAGGTGTTCAGAAAATGCATGGAACTTGCCTTCAAGTTTTCATTCAAGAAACAAGTTATCTGTATTGGAAGTAAAGATATTTTATATATCAATGTCGGTTCAGAACATATGACTCTTAAGACAAGTGTCATGCTGTAACTCCAGCAGGTGAGCTTCAGTGTAGCTATTCTATAGTCAATAGAGCCTAAGGAGATGTCTGAGTAATGCACGACATTACATGGTAGTGTTGGAGAAGGAACAAACCAAGCCGCTTGCACCCCCAAAGTACTTTCCTTATGTGGTATGCGATTGGCAAGTCTCACCAAACTACAGTTGTAACCCCCATGCTTCAACTTCCCTGCCATGTAGCTATTTAAAAACAAATCAGATATTCTCATATGTAAAAGAATACCTTTGGAAGGTGCTTAGTAGAGAGCTCTCCATACAGCCCATGCTATGAATAGCATTACATTCCTCTCTTTCTCAATTCCAATCTCAGTTTGGTCAATTCCAAATGAATTCTGCTTTATAAATGCTATTGATGTTTGACTTATCTCTAACAATGTGATTAAGAGTCCTGGACTATGAAGGCGTTTTTAAAACATTTAGAAAAGTCCTTGTGTTTTACAAATGGGCTACAAGTTTACAAGTAAACCTGAAGAAACAAATTTGACATGGAACATCCAAAAGTCACTAGTGACTAGTATTGAATTTTTCCTTTTTAGTCCAAAGTTCCTGTTCATTCTATTCTATCCTACCAAATGCATGAGTATATAAGCATTCTTGTTGGGCACTGGAAAATATAACAGCACACTCCGCTTCAAAATGCTGGGTAAAGGCCAGGCATGGTGGGGAAATGGCAGTAATCCAACTAATGGAAATAGGAGCAGGAAATTCAGGAGTTGAAGCTCACCTTAGAGTCTTTTTGTAAGAGAAGTTAGGCCATTCTGGGCTCCATGAGACACTCACAAAAATGAATCACGAGTAGTACACAAAACCTACTAAGAATCAAGTACAGAAAAGCTGATATATGTAATCAATGGACTGTAACTCCGCATGTCTTTGTTTGATCGAGCCACTTAAGCACAGTTATCTTTCTCATTCTTCTCATTCTGCAGATGAAGAAGCTGATGGATAGATGTAAAACCTTGAACCCTGTTTCCCCCAGATGTGGCATCTGCAAAGAGGATTTACCTCAGTTTGCTCACACAGATGGGTCCATGGAATCAAAGCACAAAGCTGAGGAAAACACCTGTACCGCAAAGTTATTGTTATGGCTAAATAAACGCCTGCGCAAAAATACCACATGACCCCAGGATCTGTGTCAGAGCTGGGTAAGTTTTAACTGCAGTTGTGCTAACTTATACAAAGGAGGATATGCGAATTTAAAAAAAAGGCACAAAAGGGCAACCAGCTGTTTTGCATGTTGTTTCTGAGGCTTCATTGCATTTCACAAGGGTCAAGGTCAAAATAGGTTGAAAAACTGCCGACTCAGGAAAGATACTTTGGTGGACTCTGGACCCTAAGGAAAGATGCCTAAATGATTATCTCTGTACTCAACTGCAAGGAGAAAACTGAAAATCTTCCAAGTAGTCAAGGGTCCACTAAGCCCCAGTCCTATTTCCGTCTTACCTCCCAGTGGGAGAGACCCAGAGGCACATTCAGTCAAAGCCAGCAGGCATCAGTGAATTTCACTTAGAGCTGTGATTGATTTTCCCACCACAGAACTTGCTGCCATATTTTGTCCACAAGGACAAAAAAATCAAGGGAAAGTGACTTGCCCGAAATCTCCAGAGAAATTCTCAAGAAATTGCCTGGAGAGAAGGTGAGCTCACGAGCTTCGGACTTAAGCTCCTGCAAGTGTGAGACTAGGGAAAGCATTCTACCACTGCATTTAACAGAATAGAAATTCCAACACAGCCTCGTTCCACTTTAATACTGTGTCAAATGTGTCAAGCATGTAGATTTTTCTTTAAGGCTGGTAGTTGACAGGCAGAAAACAAAAGATTCTAAGAGAAAATTGAGGGAAGCAATCATCAAATGCTGTGAGGATGAGAAATGGACCTTGCAGGACCGTCTGACCGGGGATGACGGAATGGGTGTGGGTGGGAATGATGCAGATGTGTAGCACAGAGATGATGGGCTTGTAATAATCATTATTCCTCCCCAGGAGAGGAAAAAAGCTGAGAAAAGGAAATGTTACTGTGAAGCTCAAGGTGACGTTTCTAAATATTTAAGCTACCTGTATCCTATGTGCATCCTAGAAAACTGATGCATATTACAGCTGGAAGGGGACCTTGGAAAATTATCTGAGACTCAAAGGTAAGATAATGTCTGAAGTTAAAGACTGGGCTAACAGCAGGGGCAGAGTGGGAATCCTCAGGTTCTGAGCTGTTTGCCATGTTTCACAGTGTTACCTTTGCATATGAAATCAGGCACAAAACAGTTTATGCTTCACTCATATGGCTCTCTGCTTTACTTTTCTCCTGGGATATCAGAGATAGAATTTTTGAATCGGAGGATTCATTTTTTGTACATAGATGAAAAGCGAGCGCTCTAAACAGCGAATTCCCATTGTAGTAGAGTCCCTTTCCTTGGCCTCTTCTTTCCTTATAGACCCTCACTATCACTGGCTATTCCAATCAGTATCTGTTGCTCAGGAAATGCGAGTGACTCCCAGAAGGTGACAACACTTAAAAAAATAGATCCTAAGTAAGAAAAATGGCCTGAAACCATATGAATAAGATTTTTCGGAGCTTCATGGTTCAACTATAGCAGGAGTATACACACTCGGTTTGTGTGTGTATGTCTGTGTGTGTGTGTGTGTGTGTGTGTGTGTGTGTGTGTGTGTGTGTGTGTTATGACTTAAAACAGGTGGGTGCAGCTGTTGTGTGTTTTTAATTTCAAACAAAATCTCTCACTCAATCTAATTCTCTCTGTTTTGACCACACTAGCCAAAAAATTTCTCAAAATCCACCTGTATCTTCCCCAGCCCCACCAGCTCTGGGGTTATAGATAACTCTGAAAGTCCTTTCCAACCTGGATCTTAAAATTGCAAGATCAAGTTTTCCAGAGAGGGCAAAATGATGGGGTTGGAGAAACCAGTTAATCTAGAGTAGGACCATGTGAGTGTCTAATGGGGTAGCAAACAACCCGTAACTAACAGTGCCCAGTATCAAATAGCACATGTCACAACCAAGAGGCAATGGAACTAATCCCATCTGCTTGCATTAAAGGGGGTTGCTACAGAGGCTTATTTTCAGTGGAGGCTCCCAAAGTATCTTCATCCTCAACTTTCCCTTTCAGCACACACATTTCTGAAGAAAGAGTCAGAAACGTCAGCCTGTCCTCAAAGGCAGCTCACCCATGCTCTGCCTTATGAGGTACAGTCAGGCATGACTCAGCACCTCCATCACCTGCCTGGGAAGGAGAACATTTCATGCAGGCAGAAAACCACCTGAAGCAGAACAGTAGGAGGCATTGAAGTAGACAACTGGAGTCTAGCTGCTTATTACTCAAAATCAAATCAACCTTTTCCTATTCCAGGCAGGAGAGAAAAATCACAGCTGACAGGGAAACAGGACTGCCTTGGCTTAGAACATATCAAATCAGCCTGTCACCTCTAGTTACAGCCATCAGCCACCAGAACACCTCTTCTGTCTGGGTCACAGGCAAGGTGAACTGTGGGTTATGTCATGTCCTTCAATCAATAAATCCTCTGCAAAAACCTACCCTGTATGACAATTTATAGTGAGAGATAAAGATACAAAGAAGACATAGCATTGTTTTCAAAGATCTCTTATCTAGAAAAAAAAAGTGAAACCAACACTCACAAGGAAAGAAATAAAAATAAAAAAGCAGCAAAGGTCAAAAGGATAAATGACAGAGCATGTCACAAGAAGGCAGACAGAGCTCTTGATTCTGGCTACAAGTGAGGAGAGTTCGGAGATGGCATCGAAGCCATTCATTAACTTCTCATGACTGAAGCCCAAACAGGAGCAGTTGTGTTCTCACAGATACAAGGGAAGGAGTCCAGACCCTGAGTCATGACTGGTCAGCCCACCCAGTACTGGAGGTGACTCCAGGATATGGGACAGTCAGTCCAGCTAGGCTCAAATTGAAAGTCAGGGAAATGCTCAAAGGATGAAGCAACACATGGCAGAAGCAAAATATGGGCTGGGAAATAGTTTGTAAGGTTGGGCTCTCTGGGATGTGGAGAGAGGGGAACTCTCCTACATTGTTGGTGGGAATGCAGGCTCATACAGCCACTCTGGCGAGCCGTCTGGAGATTCTTAAAGAAATTAAAGATTGAAATGCCATATGACCCTGCTATCCCACTTTTGGGAATAACCCCCCATGCAGCAGAGGTTCGCCTCGATAGCACAAGCTCGACCATGTTCATAGCAACACTGTTTACAATAGCAAAGTCATGGAATCAACCTAAATGTCCAACAGTTGACGAGTGGATAAGGAAACTGTGGTACATCTATACAATGGAGTACTACTCAGCCATCAAAAATGATGAATTACTGGAATTTGCTGGGAAATGGATGTCATTAGAAAGAATTATATTAAGTGAAGTATCCCAAACCCAGAAAATTAAGCGCCGTATGTACTCCCTAATAGGTGGCTCCTAGTACCAAACTCACCCAGCCCACATTGGGACACTCAAAAGTAAACCTATGTAACACAGTAATTGCAAGGATTATGAACAAGAGAGATGGGTTAGGAGGGCCACACCAGAAACAAGGAGAGAGGAGACCATGTTACAGCAGACAAAATAGGCCTCCATCAAGGTCTGCAAGTAAGTAATGAGAAACCTAGTTAAGTTCACAGACGTTCTTTCCTGATCTCACCAGAAGGGGAGGGCATATAGTCTAGCAGATAAAAAGTAATCATTTTGCAAATGGGTGATGGACCCCTCCCTCAGTGAGGTTTCCTACTCTTATTACATCTACCCTTGAATGTGCTATTACAACAAGACTCCAGTTTAACAGCTTTTTGTCTCTGGCCAGGGGGTGACATACAGTGCCCAGCAGAATGGAGTGAAGGGAATTGCAGGAGCAGCAAAACTGCAAAAGAAAATCAACAAACCACAATCCAGAACTTCAGAGACTCTATATCAATCACATAGAACTAGGACAGCCTAATCTCTCCCCATCCTGGAGCTCAGGGACATTTGCGGAAGAGGGGGCGGTAAGATTGTAAGAGCAAAAGGATGGGAGGAGCAACGATTTGCAAGATTCTCAACAATAGTTGGGGCCAAAGCAATCATAATGGAACTTTGCATGCCCTGCGCAATGTCCAGCGCACTGTTGCCCTCATAAAGTCTAGCATCTGTTAAGGGCACCGAGACCCCTGGAGGCAAGGGATTAACAGCCATAGTAGTGATCTTATGCTTAAGGGGAACAAGAGAAAGGGCTTATGGAAATGCCACTGGGTCCTTATATGTCATCGGAGAGGAGGACCCAGTGGAGAGTTAGGCGCACACAATAAAGGACTCTCTGGGAATTGGGGGGGAGACACTGGGGGAAGGGGAGGGGGGAGGGAGGGAACTGGTAAAAAATTTTAAAATGTATAATTAAATTTTTAATAAAAAAAAAAGGTTGGGCTCTCTGATGGGGCTCATGTACAAACACTATATATATTTGAGAAAGAAATATGCTTATCTAGAACTTAATTTGCTTATATTTGTATGAACCACAAATTAAGCCAAGAGACACTTACAGAAGTGAGGTCTCAGAACTCCCATAGCAACTGCTCACTTTTCCATTATCCTGCCTATCCTCACATCTGATCCAGACTTATACTTTTCTCACCTGTGGTCAGAGAAACTTCTCTTTCAGTGGACAGTGGTTAATGTAGAAACTCATAACTGGTCAAAAATGCAGAAAAGAAGTAAAAGTGAATTCTCAGCTTTATAAATGGGACATCTGTTTCAACATCTACACCCACGTCTCCCCAACCCAAAGTGCAGGGAACGTCACAGAAGAAGGGATGGAAAGAATGTAAGAGTTGGAGGATGAGGAGATGTGCTGTGAAATGCTGTGATGTGGCATGGTCACTGTACACACAAACTCAACTTTCCCAGAGTCCCCACTCAAAGTAGTGATGACTCTAGGGGGAGAAATGCGAACATTTCTTCTGATTCATGGCCATTGGTAGCTTGCCCATGCCATACTGTAAGATCCCATAACCATGTGCATACGGCAGCACTAATTTGACTTAGTTATTTGAAAATGTTAGAAAGAGAACATAAAACTAAGAGGGAAATATTGTGAAAGAAGGAAGCTCAATGGTGTGAAAGGGGGCAGGTGGGTATAACCATAATACATTGCACGCATATACAAAATTCAAAGAAGATATTAAAATATTCTGTTGAAAAAGATACACTTGCCATGTTACCTAGCAATATTAATATTAAGTATCTATGACCCAAGGTAATTGAAAATTTGTGCTCAGATAAAGCTACACAAACATATTCACAGGAACAAAACATTCACTAAAGCAGTCAAAAATGGGAAGCCACTAAATGTCCTTCAACTGCTGAATGGTAATTGAAATCACACAATGAACTCCTACACATGGAAATGTACCTCCATTGTACTGTGCTAGCACAAATAAGCCAGTATGAGTTTATCTAGCTTACAGTCTGGAAAAGGCAAAATCACAGGAACAGATTAGAGCAATGGTTACTAGGGACTGCAGTTGGGGGAAAAGTGCACTTCACTGAAGAATGAAAAAGTTGCGAGCACAATAAAATTTTTGTATCATAATTGAAATAGCTATTATATGATTTGCTTCCTGTCTCTTGGTTCTTAAAAACTTGGCTTCATTTTAACAACTGGAAGGAGGTAGTGGTTGTGGACCATTTTTCAATGCTCGACCCCCCCACACACACACAGTCTCTGAAGAGTCAATCGCACCCATCATTTAAAGCCTCAATTGGACTCTGCACCTCTAGAAGACGCAGCTGCCTGCTCTTGGTGGGAAGCAATTTCTCTCACTTCAAAACCACTAACAGCATTTTCTCTGGACCGCTCCTGTGACATCAACCATTTTCTTGCTTGTGTATTTGTTATTTGAGGTTGCGGCTGATCCCCAGCTACATTCGGAATTGGAAGACAGGGCTCTTTGCACTGTTCATTTTGCATGGAGACCAGTGCAGAGTCGGCAGGCAATCTGCTTCTATATATGGTGGGCTGAAGAAGCTCACAGGGAAAATAGAGTATAATCACATAGAAATGGTGATCTATGACTCTTCAGAACTCCTTGACATGCCCGCTGTCTTCCCACACCAAATGATCTCACAGCTGTGAAAGAAGGAAATGTCAGCTATTTACTACATCACCTCCTTCATTCTCTGAGTATCTACTAAGCACCAAGGAAAACTGAAGCCTGGAGCTCAGCACTGAAGGTGAATGAGCTGTATCTGTCTCCAGCAAGTTGTCCTTTTAGAGAAGGTGCTAGACTCTAAGTAATTAGCTCAGCAATTAAGTAAATATATAATCAATAACTAATTGTTATTTGATTGTGTGCCATGAGGAACAGATACCCAGTAAAATAGTGAGAGAACAGGATTCTTCCTAATTATGAGCTATTAGAAATTAAAGAGGAAGTAGGTATTAATAATTTAGAGCTGCAGTGTCACAGAATAAAGTATGAGGGAGAAAGTTTAGAGGAATGCAGGTAAAGAAATAGCTTAAAATGAAAAGGCAATGGTATATACAGCTGTCTGATGAAATTCAAGGATGTTTCATTGTTGAAAGCAAGAAAGACAACATCAGTTACCTGAACACAGAGGCATAACATTTGTAGGCACTGAAAAGTCCTGAGAATCAGAGGAATGTTTCTTGGATTTTTCATCAGAAGAAACACTTGATCTAACTCATGATTTGAACCAGATGACTAGCTGGTTGCTCTGTGAAGAATGGGTGAGAGGGAAGAGGAGGAAGAGCTAAATGAGTTATGACGCTACTGCAGAAACGTGAAAAAGAATGAGATGTCTGGCTTCATTTAGGAGAAGAGATACGATAGAAAAGAGTAGACAGCCACATGAAAGAATAAACAGGACAGGGAGGCAAAGAACATAAAGAACAGTTCTGTGACTCTGGAACCTCAGAATCAGTTCAGCTTTAGATTCCTAGAGAGTTAAGAGGATCTCATCAATTTTATAGAAGAGAAGGCACAGATATAGGGAGATTACATAACTTGCCCCAGGTCATCTTGCAAATTAGCAAGAGTTGAACCATGACATGCATTTACTTTTTAGAGACTAAATTTGACCTCCACTTTGTTCTTCATTTTTAAAACAAATGAAGTCACACTAAGTATGCTGTCAAGTGAAGCACAGTGAATTACAAAAATCAGAGACACTTAGATAACAAACAGGAGATTATCTGTACATTAGAATAAAGAAGGAAGAGAAATCTATGTTGTTTATCACAGTGTCTCATGATTAGCAAATACCTGAATCATGGAAATACCTCAAGAAATCACAACTAGTAAATGAGAAAATCTACCAGTTTTCTTTTGCAAGTATATTAAAATCACAACTGAAAGGTAATCTGTCTAGAACAGACTTAGAGTCCTCCTCCCCAGGGTGAGTAGCACAGATCCGATGGATCAGGACTGATTTGTAGTAGCTGGATGAGAAGGTACTACTTAAACTCTCAGAAAATTAATAATTAAGAAAACAGTGTGAAGCACTGCAAGTCCTTTTCTGGTCAAGTCTAATCACTTTTGGAGTATGGATTGCCATAGGCAAGCATCCAAATTCCAATTTAAAAAAAAAAAAAAACAAAACTCAAGCTGAATCTCACACCACAAGGAAACAGTTGGTGCTTACTCATCTGTCACATGCATGGTGTCTGATTTGGGGATCATTTTATTGAGCTTCTTCTGTCTCTTTCTAGTTACAGCAAACTATAAAACATATTACCTCATGAGATTTCCCTAAAACTATCTTTATATAGGAAAAGCAAGCATCATTAACTTCACTTACTGATAATACACTAAGAGTCACATGAACCCATCCTCCACTTGAAGCCAGGATATTTAAATTGTAGGTTAAATATTGTGAGTTCCCAGAGCAATCTCTGACCCAGAATATGTTTTAAGATCCTGCAGCACTGAGGTCTAATGCTGCAAGGCTGACAAGAAAGGGAAGAATCAGCTCTTTCTTTGCTGAGTCAGAGATGAAGGAGTAGGGTGCTAGAAGGGGAGTGTCTCTGAACTCACTGTGATCTCCTGAACCTCTTCGTCTTTTTCCACTGGATTGAAGAATGATTACATACAAAATCTGCGTGTGCTTAACATATGCAAATTGATGAAATTTAAGGTAAGCATCTAATCATGAAATTCTGTCACAAACAATTCTGTATCACCAAACATTTTCTTCTACTGCCATTAATATTAAGGTTCACAGTCACAGATAGGAATACGACACTGAGACCTATCCTTTGAGCAAATTTCTAGTTATAATATGTAGCAGTGAGAACTTCCTCCTTGTTGGATAGCTTACCCAGTACCAAGGAATACTGGTAGAAGCTACTGGGGGAGGAAAATAATCACAAGCCTCATCCACTCATGAGATCTGCAAGTTGCAATAAAAAAATCACATGGCGAGGTTCACCTCGATAGCACAAGCACGACCATGTTCATAGCTGCACTGTTTACAATAGCAAAGTCATGGAATCAACCCAAATGTCCAACAGTTGACGAGTGGATAAGGAAAATGTGGTACATCTATACAATGGAGTACTACTCAGCCATCAAAAATGATGAATTACTGGAATTTGCCAGGAAATGGATGTCATTAGAAACAATTATATTAAGTGAAGTATCCCAAACCCTATGTACTCCCTTATAGGTGACTCCTAGTACCAAACCCATCCAGCCCACCTTGAGACACTCAAAGATAAATCTCTGATAATCTACAGTAATTGCAAGGATTATGAACAGGAGGGATGGGGTTGGAGGGCCACACCAGAAACAAGGAGAGAGGGGACCATGTTACAGCAAAGAAAATAGGGCTCTATCAAGGACTGCAAGTAAGTAATGAGACACCTGGTTAAGTTCACAGATGTTTGTTCCTGATCATTTGCAACTGAGGGGGTATGATCTCACCAGAAGGGGAGGGCATATAGTCTGGCAGATAAAAAGTAACCATTTTGCAAATAGGTGATTGGCCCCTCCCTCACTGTGGTTTCCTACTTTTATTACATCTACCCTTGAATGTGCTCTTATAACAAGACTCCAGTTTAACAGCTTTTTGTCTCTGGCCAGGGGGTGACATACAATGCCCATCAGGATAGAGTGAAGGGCATGGCAGGAGCAGCAAAACTGAAAAAGAAAATCAACAAACCACAATCCAGAACTTCAGAGACTCTATATCAACCACTTAGAACTTGGCCAGACTAATCTCTCCCCATCCTGAAGCTCAGGGACATTTGCGGAAGAGGGGGCGGTAAGAGTGTAAGAGCAAAAGGATGGGAGGAGCAATGATTTGCAAGATATTCCACACAAGTTAGGGCCGAAGCAATCATAATTGGACTTTGCATACCCTGCACAATGTCCAACACACTATTGACCTCACAAAATCTAGCATCTGCTAAAGGCATCAAGATCCTTGGAGACAAGGGATTGGCAGCCACAGTAGTGTTCCTATGCTTAAGGGGAACACAGGAAAGGGTTCTGGGAAATGCCACTGGGTCCTTGTATGTCATCGGAGAGGAGGACCCAGAGGAGAATCTGGTATGCACATTAAAGGACTCTCTGGGGATTGGGGGGGAGGCACTGGGGGGTGGGAAGGGAGGGATGAGGGGAGGGGAAGCAAGGGGTTCGGGGGGAGGAGAAGGGAGGGAGGGAAGTGGTGTATCTATTAAGTTTGTATGAGCAGAAATAATAATAAAAAATGTTAAAAAAATCACATGGCAACAGTTGATCCCCAGTGTAATAGTGGCATGATTTCTGATTGAACTGAAGTCCTGCTTCTCAGAATGGAACACATTCCTGTTACTGTTATCTAGAACAAGAACCTAAAAAAGGGAAGTAAATAGATCAATAGGGAAAAACAGCCAATGAATCTATGCGTAAGAAGATAGTATACCAAACTGCTTTGTAAATAGCTGCTATTATACCCATAGATTTGAAGAGCACTTAATACCCAGCCTCAAAGTCTTCTTCTACAATAGAGTTAGAGGATCTCAACACTCTGACAGGATGCAGCTTAGGGCAGTATGCGAGCAGTGAAGTGGACAGCAATGGCCAGCCATAATACAAAGTATCAATGACTTATCAAGGCTCACCCAGAATCAGGCCAACCTAATTTCTCCCCATCTAAGGCCTTGTGAACCTTGAAGAAGAGGGGGCAATAAGATTGTTGGAACCTAAAGATGAAGAGGTTCACCATTGCACAAGATATTCCATTCAAGGCAGTACTGATGCATCTAGGAACTCACTACAGTGAGACTTGTCCTTTCCAGACCTGCATAATAACTGACATACTAATATGTCCCCATAGACTACTGAGGAACTCAAGAGAAATTGGAGCATATAGTGGAAACCTTGAGGACTAAGACTGGATGAGTAAAGGAAAATGCCCCTATCAGTGGGGTGACCCAAAGAGAGGCAACTTGGTATGCCACAAGAGCCCTGAACCCTCACAGGAGTACACAAGCCAGAGGGAACCCTCAGGTCCATAGAAGCATACATGCAAGAGGGTGGAAGGAAGCGGGACTGATTGATGAAGGGTCTGCTCCTATGAATTTGGCCACATTAGAGTCTTTATGTAATTGGTTTCATACAGTATTTGTCTTGTGACTAGCTTAATTCCCTTGCCCTAAGCTTATTCATATTATTTTATTGGCTGGATTTTTCTCTTTTCTTAAGACTGAATGATACTCCTTTATAGAATATTTCCATTCTTGAAAACACTGGGGAAAATCGTGAAAAGATTGACAGAGTTAAGTTAATATGATCCAGAAAACTCTGTTCTGGGTTCATATTCAAGGAACTGAAATCAGGATTTCTTGCTCATCACAGCACTACTGGACAGAGTATCTTAAGTATCCATTAATGTCTTTTTCTTTGATGTAACTTAAATAGTCATTTCATAAAGCTATTGCACCAAACCCAGCCTGACATTAACCTGACAGTTCAATACTTTAAAAAACATAATTAACAATAAAAGAGCTGGGTGTGTTGGCTTGTGCTTGCAATCATAGCACTTGGAAAGCTGAGACAGGAGGATTACCATAAATTCAAGGCTAGACTGAAATACAGAGAGAGTTTCAGGTCAGCTTTGAGTACAAAACAATACTGTAACTCAAGAGGGAAAAAATGCATTTACACTGGTGCAGTCACCTTGTAGCAAAGGTTTGACAGTTCCTCAAAATGTTAACGATGTGGACACCATGGCCCAGTAACTCTCCTCCTGGGCAAATAACCAAGAGAAATGGAAATATGAGTCTTCACCAAGGCTTATAGAAATGCTCACACCAGCATTGTTTAGAAAAGTCAAAAAGCAGAATCTACCAGAACAGCCACCAATAACAAACTGATAAACAAAATTATCCTTCAGTAAGAACAGGAAGCACAGATTTCTCTTGGAACCTTTTTCATTGAACAAACATCATGCTAAATAAATGAAGCACAAAAAGCCACATGTAATTCCATTCACTACACAATATTTGCAATAGGCAAATCGAGAGATATAAAAGTTTGATTAGGGATTTGAGAACTAGAAAACAATAAGGATTAAGGATTTATAGATAGAAGGCTTCTTCTGATGAGAATGTTCCAAACATAGGTGTGTTTTTGTTGTCTACAACAAAAGGCAAGAGTGTAAGGGGCGTTCTCTGACAGTGTGTGTCCAGGGCTGGCTCCCTGAAGGTCTCCATTGCCATACTTCTCATCAGTGAGACAGGATGATCCTCTACTTTTCAATGTCATTCTTAGGATCAAGCATGTTTAAAGTGTAAAATACCATATTATTTCATGTACTTTTGTGGTAAGTTGTGGCTATAAATAAAAGCAGATGTCTCTGGCACATGGTTGAACACAATACTACATGTTTGTTGCATAGAAATAAATATGACAGCTAACAGATGAAGGAGAAAGTATTCATTTGTTTAATGCATGCATCACTGATCTCTACAAAATTGAAATATTCGTGTTGGCTGAACATATTCTATCGTGTTATTTTGTGTTTAAAATGCAAAAAAAAAAAAAAACAACAGAGAACTCTCTTTAACCAACAGAAATGTTGCAAAGTATGAATGCATCAGTAAAGAATACAAGTACTTAGGAAAGTAAACAGTCCAAATTAGCAAGTTTAATGAGGGAAAATGGGAGTCACAACCTGTAACTTTTAAGAGTCTGTGCCATTAATAGTCTATTTCTTCACCTTATAAACATAATAGATGTAAAATTGTCAGCCATAGTTTTAATACAGAAAAGTTATACCTCTTTTTCCACAGAAAGCACTTAACTTAGTAGTCCACTTAGATCATTGCATGGATATAGAAGTCATTTCTGGCCTGGGGTGTTCTTAACGTGCCAATTCACAGGCACAAAAATAAGCAGATGCCTGAACAACTGTCTTAGCTGCCTCTGCTCACTCTACCTACAACTCAGCAATTGAAGTCTTCATTATTCTCTACTTTCAAAAGCTAAGGTATTCTTTACTTCTAATTATCACCAGAATAAATTGCAATGTATTAGGACAATTATTTAAATGCAGAAATAATCACAGATGTAATTCCAATGCCTGAAGACAATTTCCATTAAGATTTGAGCATATATTTTCCCAGAGGTTTTCTGTATACTCACATACTCCAGTGGTAGGTGGATCAACCATACAGGAGTGGGGGAGGGAGCTAATTTATAGTGCACATTTACCCGTTTCCATGGAACAAATACTTTCATAGGAAGCAATTTCAAAATACCCACTACTAGGCAACTAGCTCAAAAGTTCCTGAAATTAAACAATTGAACTACGAGGAGGTTCTGTCCAGCTCCAGAAGATGACAGCTATATGTTTTCAAATTTTCTTTCTGATTCAACAATTCGAATTTTATTTTTACAAAAATCATCTGAATGCCTTAGCACGTATATGCACTTTTTGCTGCTGACTGAACATTACCCTGGGCAGGTGCCACCTATAGGACCAGCTTCCTATCTTTCCTTCATTCCTGATTTGACTTTAGTTTGGGCCTCTGAAGATTTCTTTCAATGGCATAGAAATTAATTTAAAACATTTTAATGCATCATCTTTAACTATTTTACAGCAAATGGGTTGCTTACATGCTCATGTTTACTATGTTGAGACAAAGTAGAATACTGTCCAATCAATTCTCTACATAATGCCAGCACATGAAGACGTAAGAATGTACCAGAAAACTACTAGGCACCTTCTCAACTCCTTTCATTGGCTTTTTGGTGCAGTGAAGAAAACTGTAGAAACACAATAACATGTGTTGGACGCTGTCTATTCCTTCCTCCTAATCCTTTGCTCCTTCTCTCTAGTTATTTAAATTCCAGAAATATTGCCAAAATGTTCCCATGGGCTCAGAACCTTCGTTCATGCCTTCCATCTGACTGCTTCCACCTGGCATAAAAATGGCTCACATTTCAACTCTGTATAGAAGAATAACTTCTTCTTTAGCAAATCTTCCCTAACCCCATGACTCTGCATCAATGCGATGCCCCATACATAACCATGGTAAGCTCTTTTGAACCGTGTTTATTTACTACCTGTCTTTGGTCTCAGTCCATCTTCAGTACTGTAAGCACTGTGAAGGCAAAGATAAATCTGTCATATTTATCAATATAAATAAGCAGACTGTCTATCACATGGCCATACACTGAGTGAGTTGATTAATCAAAAAATATATATGAAAGACTTCTTTGAATTCCCACTCTTCATAATACAAAGTTCTGCACAAAATACATGCCCTGGAAATACCTACTCAGCTGGGGTTCGCTTCTAATCCTGAAGTACCAGCTTCCCCAAAGTGGAGGTTACACAGATATTCAGCCCATTTCTATTAAATCATGGGATATGGTCACATAATAAGAACGATACTTACTCTTTTGAGACAAAAGTTCTGTTAGCTTTAAAATGGATAGCTAGCCTCTTAAGAAACTCATTTCCTTAGGACTCAAGAGGATTTGTGTATTAACACTGGGGATTTCAATTCCTTCAGTAAGTGGCATATCTACCTGTGAATGGGCTGCTTATCATTCCTCTAGCCAAATCTTTTGTGCATCTGCTAAGTCCACAAGACAGTTATCCTAACTGAATTGTTTCCACACATTTTTTTTTGTTTGCTAAAAAAGGACAAATTCTGAGAAGGATAAAACATTCCAATTCCATCAGAAACAAGATGGAACTTGGAGTGAAACCACAATCAAATTTCAAAATTAACACCCAGTCACTGCCAAAGTCTGGCAGAAAAGAACTGGCATTTTTAGAATTTTCTAGAGGTACACAGGACATTTCAAAACCACAGGCAGACATCGCTTACGAGTCCTTAACATCTCAGGGATGGGCCAGCACCTGCAGTTGTTGGGTGAGGAGGAAAACCAGGGAGACACAGTCAGGCTCTTCATGTTACCATGTGGGACGACAAGTGACTAACACATGCGCCTACAGCCTCCCAATCCACACATACCCACAGCAGCTATGCTGAGTCATCTTGCCTGACCCATCTGCTAAAGCATTGCTGTTTAGAACTGCTCTTCCTCAAGGTTTATTAACTGGAAAAGACATGTGGAACCTGAGTAAATACAACTAAACATACATGATTTTTTTTAAAGAAAGTACATATGTTTTAGGAGGCAAGAATGAATCTGAAATAGTATTTGCATTATAAAACAACTCACATCTTATGTTCTCTGTTGTGATCATTTCTTAGGTGGTGGGTTCTCTTTGAATGTGTGTCTTTTATGTCTCCAACTATTGATCTTTGGTGGTCATGTTTTGAAAATGATAGGTTTTAATTAAAACAATTCAGTGTTAGCATGGTATACTCAAAATGTGATAGATCTTAAAATGAAATAGAAATGGCAGTTTTACACCTCACTAGGTAGAGTGAGCATGGAAAATGATTATCTTCTGTAAGTCTGGAGTTCTTCATCAGTAAAGACATCTATCCTATCTTATTATTCAGTAATGTACATAATAGTATATGCTCTCTAGGTCAGTGATTTTTCTTTCTTCATAACACACACAGACATACACACATGCACCATATACTTATTAGCCATTGTCCATTTATAGAATATTAAAAAAATTTAGAGCCACATTTAGGCTAACATGATCTTCTTTCTTCCTTTATTGATTAAAACATCAATATTTTCAAAAGCCTCATGGGTTTTAATGCTATCATCAATTATCACATCCTTAATAATGAAAGGAAGAAACTTTTTAACAACAGGATACTTAAAACAATAAAGGTGAGATAATTTGCCTTAATAAAAGCAGCATTCTTGCCTTCACTTTTCCTCTGAAACCCTCCTAGCGCCTCTCTAACACCATGCATAGTGGGAGAGACGACTCCTCCCTCACGTCCATTTACTACTCATTCTACTCACTGGCCCGTGTGTACACGTCAGTAGCTGAGTTCACACTGAACTGCCAGCCATCACTACCAGTGGAGACACCTCAGTGTCCATGGCAAGAAGCAGAAGATCACCTCTGCTGTGAAACTCCAAACACGCACAAGGACTACACTCTATCCTGCTGCCCCTTCCCCTAGGATGGTAGAGGTCATGCAAAGCTCCAAGATCAACCCTCTCTCCAGTTGGCTTCCTTCACGCTGCGAGCCACATCAATGGAGAGGTTGACAACTTCACAAGAGTAGCTCATGAAAAGAAACTTCTTCAATATCCAAAGAGTGAATGTCATCTCAATATATTAAGGGGAGAAAATAAGAAGAATACTAAAAAAATTAGGAAAACTCTGTATAAGAAGCTTAAAAAATTAATAAAAAGGGAACACTTCAATGCAGCATTAGAATAAATGTGAACATTTAGGTGTAGTAAAATATGGCTTTTGGACTCTGAAAAGGGACACAGATGTATGTAGGTTGAATCCTGCAAATACCTTACCCTCCAAAAAAATCTTTGCTTTTTCTTTGTATTTCTGTGTCCTTCTCACTATTGCCCTCTTCATTATCTTTCTTCTTCATCCACCTTCCTCCCTTCTCTCCATTTTCAATTACTTTAACTGGACAGTGGACAGTACCAAAGGGGCACTTTGCCTCACATAATGGATGTCATGACTGGTTGCATAAGAGAAATTCTATTTTTTCCCTAAGAGTTCTTAAATAAACCAAGATACAAGAAAAAATTTTAAAAGCCAGAGAGTTAGAAATAATGTTTTCTCTCAGAAAGAAAGTAAAACTCACTTCATTTTCAACTTTTGAGGCAGTTGAAAGTCCCCTGAGAACTCAGGGAAAGAAATCATTCATTTAAAACTGATCATTTATTAAGTCTAAATATTTATCAAGTCCAGATTAAAAAACAGAAGACTTCTCTAATTGCACAGGATCAACTAAGCTACAGTCCATAATAGTTAGGGTATATTTGGGAATGATAATTTGCATATCAGTATCACATTCAAACAAAATTAAGTTCTATTAACTATAGGTTTCTTACTATGCTGTTAGAAATCCCACTATGACAAATTAATAAAGTTAAATATGTGAAGAAGAATTACTAATGCACTAATGGATACATGTGCTCTCCATTTCTCTACTCCAGAGTATCTACAGTAATGGAACAGACTTTGGAATGCCTACTGATGAAGGAAATAACAAATATCCTTATCTGGACCATGCTGCCAAGATGTCATGGTTTGGATTGAGTTCCCCCCCATTTCCTCCTAGGCTCACATATTTGAATCCATAGCTGGTACTCATATTTGCGAAGACTGAGGCACCTTTTAAGAGGTATCATCTTTCTGGAGGAAGGAAAGGTACAGGTCTTGAGGTTTGGTAGCCTGGTCTTACTTTCTCTTGTGTTCCCGCTGTTCACTGTGCCTATTGGTGATGTCAGATGTGATCAGAACCAGCCTCCTGACTGTTTGCAGACATACCTTCTGCTATGAGATTCCCACCATAATGGAATATATATCTGTAAGTCAAATAAACATCCTTCTGTCCCTTTCTGCCTGGGTTTCAGTGCTGCTTCACAGCAAAAGACTAACTAGAACAGATGGCAAGGCAAGCCCGAGCCTTTTAGTGACCAAATTACCAAGTCTCATTACCAAGTTAAGTGAAAAAAATGTCATCAGCAGTAGCCTGATGTACATGTGAAAACAACCCCTTCTGTCTACCTCAGAGAGCACATGCGAAGACAGAAGTATCTCAGAAGAGCAAAAGAACAGTTCCTGTGTAAGAGCATACAGGATTACTTTTATAGCTGCAAAGACTGCAGGAAAATGTAGGATTGCTTCCTGCTGCTACAGCCAACGTTTCAGTTTCTAAGCAGGAGAGAAAACACAATTCAGAAAAGCAGGAAGGTTCTGTCCATCTGGGTTGTCAAAGGTGTGAAGAATCTTCCTTCCTTCCTTCCTTCCTTCCTTCCTTCCTTCCTTCCTTCCTTCCTTCCTTCCTTCCTTCCTTCCTTCCTTCCTTCCTTCCTTCCTTCCTTCCTTCCTTCCTTCATCCTACCTGTGTGGGTGAGGTATGTGTGTGGAAGATGTGAGAGTATAGGGGTGTACCAAAGGGTATGTGAATGTGTGTGTGTGCTTGTGGAAGTCTAAGGGTGACATCGGTAATCACCCCGGATTGTTCTACCTCCTAACACCCTTGTTCTGGATTTCCTAGGCTGCGGTTTCTAGGATCATTTCTACCTGACATTTTTACATCCTGTGTGGCGAATGAATTAACCTCTAGGCTGTCACTCCATCCCCATGTGAGACATGTTTCTATCTTCTTAGTTTCATTCATCTTGGACTCTCAGCCTTCCTACAATCTGCCAAACAGTACAACCAAAGCAAGTTGATTCTGAACACCAAGTGCTAGAAGTTTATCACCAGGTACCTAAAGTTACTGACTGAGGGTCCCAGATATTCTGTACAAGTTACCATTTCTCTGCTTCACCATCCCCACTGGATTCTGAAGTGCAAACATCATGTTGTTATCTTGGGTGGGAATGTCTTCTACTCCTATTCTTCAGCCAGACAGAAAAGAATTATGTTATTATACTTTATTGACAATTCTATATTTGTAACCAAAATACTGTGATTTTAAAATGGTGAAATGAAAATAAGCAGGAACTGGTCGGCAGTGGACTGCTGTTCACGTGAAGATTGTTTCCACAGAGTCAGTGGCAATCAGGCAGAAATGCACACGGTACAGAGAGGAGAGGAAATAGAAGCCATGGTGATTCAAAAGGCAGGATAAATTTCCATGAAGCAAGCCTTCCCACCTACAGCCATATGCACTCATGGATTCCCTCCAAAAGTTCTAGTTTCTTTTAACCAGCACGGTCATGTGCGAGAAGAGTCAGGTCATTTTCTAAACATAGATTCTCTCCTTGACACAAGAAGCTATGAGTTTGCAAAATCAGCATCAGGCCAATAGAGGATGGCACTTAAATCTCTTCTTGCTCAGGCTGCATAAGACTAACTGTGGTCAGTAAAAGTAACTGAAAAATGAGCATCAGTGTGTTTTAAAATACAAAGTCAGCTTGTAATAGAAGAATGAGATCTGCTCCAAGTAGCAGCATTTAAAGGACAACATGGTGCAAGTCTGTAACGCCAATGACCTTTAGGCCTAAGAATAAAATGAAACGGGATTCTTCACACATTCTCCAAATGTTTGGTATGAATTGCATAGAAATGAGGAGTGTTCAGTATGAGCAACCATGAGCAACAGAGACAGGACTGAATGTCACAAGTACATCTGAGAGTAGAGTGGTTCCAAAAGGACATTCAGATAAAATGAGGCCATTGAGGCTGGGGACAGATTGAATTCTTATGCAAAGCTGAAAGAGTCATTGCAAAGCATTAAAAATATATGTCCCTGTAAAAATAAGAAAAGTGTTTCAAAAGAACACTCTCCGATCATATTAGACACAATTACTCCCTTTCCCTAAAAAAACTTGCACCCACTTCAGCCTACCATTTTAACTTAGCTTCTTTGCCCAATTTATCTTTTTCATCTTGGCTCGTCTTTAAATTTTAGACAGGGTCTTAATTACCCCAAACTGATCTCAAACTTGCTCTGTTGTTGAGGAGGACCTTGATTTGAACTTCTGATCCTCATCCCAATCCCTGGAATTACAGGCATGCACTATCGGAAGTTTAGGTGGAACAGAGGATCAAACACAGGAGTTTGTACAAACAAAATAAACACTTTGCTGACCAAGTTACATCGCCAGACATGTCATCTTGCCTTGTTCAAGCATCTTACTTTGCACTGTTCTGCTTCCAAATAGGAGAAGTAATTCCTCCAAGAATGAATCCTGATTCCTTGCGGATAATCATCCCTAATCCCTCCTGAGAGGACTGAAAGCTCCTTTTTTCTCTTGCGGCACCCTGCTTGGTGTTCATTCTCTCCTCTTTCAAATTCTACTGTTTCTTTTACTGGACCCCTAAAGTAAAGACCTCTCAGCTTCAAACTGAATTCTACAGTACAAAATTGTCAAACCCATGATCTTTATAAAGAAGTAAAATTATTGTTAAAAATTACTTAAAGGAAGTGTGGAGAGTTTACTAAAAAGCATATTTTTTAAAAAGGTGAAGAGATATATCCTAAGAGGGGAAAACAGACAGCAGAAAAAAAGGGATGTAAAAACTGCTCTAAGAGACTCCTACCAAATGCTCCGACATAGGCAATTAAAAGAAATCCCTGGTAACAGGTATGTTATATCTCCTAATGGGTGATAGGTCAGAGAGCTCTCAAAGACCTTCCCCCCAAAAAAGACCCAGAGATGTTTAACATGGCTTTTAGTTGACTGCTAGAAACTTAATATCAGTAAGACTCTATTGCTGGTGATTCTACACTCATTCACAAGATAGAGAAAAAAAGAAGCTTCCTTCTTGCTAGTCAGCTTTCATAGTGCCAAAAGTATGATGCAAATTGCTAGGAGAGAAAAGTAATCAATAGTACCATCCAAGTCTGAAAGTTAAAAATTTAGCAACCACTCTGGAAGAGTTAACCATTGGTACAACTACAGTGTGAATGTTGTAGGGGCCATGAATGTTGTAGGGGCCAATCAACTGTTTTATGACTGTGCTTAAGACCCTCTTTTCAGAAGGGAACACATGCTGGGTACTGCATTATAAGCCAGGCCAAGAACCTGTAGGGTATGAGGTCATAGGTTTTTGATGGGAACACACTACTAAGGTTTCACTATAAGGACATGATATCAAACTATATTTAAGTGCTTATCAGAATCCCCATAGATTAGAGTGGCTCTCAGACTTAAACCTGCAATCTTCCTTCTGCAATGGAAGTGTATGATACGGAGAATCACAACTGGCCAAAGTGCAGAGAATAAGTGTCTATGGACTGCTGCTTGTTCTAAAGAGGACATTTAAGTCACGCCGAAATCTAAGACTCGGGAAACATTGAGAATGAGGGGGTGGTAAGAAAGTCAGAACCAGAAGCTGGAAAATGTGCTGCCAGACTTCATCTTCAGAACATAACAGGGCACTGCATCCATGAACTCCATGTATCTATTTCTATAAGACATACACAATATTTGGTTAATCAGCATTTCACCATAGAAGAGGCAAGATCTCCCTGGGAGACTGCTTAAAGCTAATTTCAGATGATGAAGGAATTTTCTCAACAATATACCCACTAGCATATCCTTCAATTTTCTAGTACAGGCAACCCAGATGAAAATCAGAGGTCTGCACATACAAAAAGATACGAAAGTGGTTGAGAAGAAGAATGCTTACAGTGGGAAAAGAAGAGGGACAGGACTGGATAATAATAAAGTAAATATGATATAAATTCCTTGAATTCATGAATGAAGCTGTGAAAGAATATACACAATTTTTTAGAAACTAAAAAATGTTACAATTATAGTTCAATAACTAAAAATAGGAGCATACTTCTAAATATCAGAAGATAGAGCATTCTTTAATATAACAAGAAGGCCAGGCTATTATTCCTCAAAAGGAAGTATGCTTTCATACACATCTGAGATGTATGCGTTGTTCGCCCATTCCTGAAAGGATTAGAACGCTGTGGTTCTGGTACTAGAACTTCATGTTCTGGAATGCAAATTCCATGCTTGGAAATTCAAGTTCACTACACTGGAGCCTCACCATATGACATCCACCTTACAGTGGTTGTGCTTCCTCTTGGATGAAAGTGAAGTTTCTCTCTAGAGAGGGATCGTATGGGTGGGTCTAGAACACTCTCTTTCTGTTGTAGTTATATAGAGTGCTCCAAAGCATACTTCCCCTTCACATCCTTACTACAGTGTGTGTTCCATTTAAATGAGAGGAGAGAGCTGAGTGGAGGACTGACCAGTCCACTAGCATCCCTGTCACTGTGAAAGGTGATTCCTACATGCAGAGAGGTTGGCTGGTCTCTCGAGATGTGCAGTGATCCCTTTTATCCCCAGAACTACTTGCCCCTTTCATTTCTGTCAACAGTGCTTCCTTTTTGGTCTCTGTCCCTTCAGCGAGAAAGCGCGACACTTCACACAGACACAATACACCTCTTCATAAGGAAGGCATGAATACGTGCCAGATGGGCCGAGGGGATTACAACATGTTTCCTGCTCCCATGGTGACTCAATGGGGCTGGTATGAGAACTCATCTGATTCAAGAAGTCTACTTCCCCTGATAGAATTATGAGTCAACAGTTCCTGGGTAGAAAGCATGCTTACCAACAGCATTTGGGGGAAGGGGAAATCTTGCATGAATACAGTATAGTGGCCATTCCAAAAAAAAAAAAAAAAGGCAGCCTGGTTGGGACCTGTAGCAATTTTCCTGCATGGTTTCTGATAAATCACCATCAAATGGCTTCAGGGAACAAAGGGTTTATTTACTTTTATGATTCCTGGTTGCAGTTATTTGTCCATCTTAGCAGAAGAGCTTACACGAGCATCAGAGCCGGGGGAACTGGCTATATCATCTCTACATAACAGCTGAGAATGGGACAATCCTTACTTGCAAGACCAGCATGTCTGGCGAAGTGCACCCAAGGATGCCAACTTTCTCAACCAGCTCTCTGTGTTTTATTCCAGGGCCTAATTCCACTCACCATGGTCTGGGTCTTCCCCATCAGCTGGAAGATCTCCTGCAGGTTTGCTCTGGGCTTAACTCAACCACTAGTTCTCTACAAATGTACCCAGAGCTCAAACCCTCAACTGTCAAGTTGATACCTGTTCCCAACTATGACAGGGTCATTGACCAACTTCTGGAACATCTTGATGTATCAACAAGCAGGATCACTTCACCCTTTTGCTTCCAGGTGAGGTGGACAGCAGTAGACCATTTGCACCCATGTAAATGCTTGCAATATGAAACTATTCAGTTTGAAAGAATGGAGTTATGAAAGGATATTGATTTATCCACTTATCATGCATGCTCTAGGCTCTCGCTCTGTTAATCATTATTCCAAGTGCTTGAAAAAGAACCATGATCAACAAGACTATGTTATCAGGTAGCTGCAGATCAGAGAGGGAGAGATAGTGAAGACCAAGAAGAAGGAGATCAGGAGAAAGAGAGGGAGGTAAGGAAAATTGGGGAGAAGAGAAAGGGAGGGACCAAAGGAGAAAATGGTGTGGAATAGTAGCAAAGAAGAGACTTCATATCAGCAAATGATGAAAGATGCAATGTTAACAATAGCAGAGCAGAGGGGTATTGAGTGGCAAGTCTACTTTGTTTAAAATGGCAAAGGAAAGTTTGTGTGAGCAGATAACACCCAAATATAAGGTTGAGTCACATAAAAAAAAATTGTAATCTAGGTTTAAATGCATGCTAAGGCATGCTTTAAAAATCAGCACATCAATCGAACGAGGCAGACACCCAACCATTAGGATCAATCCTGGTATGCTAATATAGCCCAGATGAATACAGACTCTGGTTAAAATATAGCCTATCCTTTATAAAGTCCCGAAGAGCAACAAGTTTAGATGTTATCTGTACTTTCAGCTCGACTCTGTCCTAGTTATACCCCTTCTTTAGAGTTATTTTTGGTTTCTAATACAATGCTATAAGTGGCATAGAAAAAAACTGAAACACACCCAGTGAAGATGATCTGAATGGCAGGAGGGCTCAAATCCATGTCAGGGGAGCAGGAGTTAAAGGCATATATCACAGAACACTGGGGTCACTGTTACATAATCACTGATTTAACATCCCGAGGGCTTCTCACGCCGAGCAGGCTTTAAAGTAATGATATTCAAAGTATTACCTGGGGTGTTCACAAGAATTATACACATGAGCCTTTATTAGCATGAGGACTGCTGGGGGCCCATTATTAACATTAAAGAAACTGTGGTTCAGGTAGTTCCTGTTCTAATCATGCAGCAGACTGAAATGAATGGAAATCAGCAACACAAATCTCAGTCTATGAACGAAAAATTTTCCAAAGATTCAATGAGTCAAAAACAGGCTGCATTGGAGGATTTTCGAATTAGAAAAACTAGAGGTGAGTCTGAACAGCAATTTTGAGATGAGACCAAATGTCCAAAGATGGTGAATGCCTAGCTCCTTCTGCCTTTAATTGCTCAACATCCAGGACCATAGTGACTGAGTCTGGCGATTTAAACTCAATAAAGGTCTTGGTTGACTCCTCTGATGAAGCTTTGACCCAGGAAAGAACTAGCCTCCAGATGAGCCCTTTCTTCCCCGGGTAGATGCAGCCTGAGAGAAACCCATCATTCATTTCTGCTTTATTTCACCTAGAGTCCTGATGGGCTACTGAAGACAAATTCCTTTTCCAATTCTGGCTCAAGTTTGGGGAACAGACTGGGCCCTATCACTGCTACTTCCTCCCTGTGACTTATAGTTAGGAAAGAAACATGCTGATTGTTATTGAAGTTTCTTGTATTTGTGACCCACCCTATCACAGAATCCAATCATTCTAGGATTCTGCCTGATATTTGATTCTCTGCTGGTACAGAAGATCACGGACATAAACAATACATTCTTTGAAATTCATTTTCAGAAAAAAGAAGTGGATATGCTATTCTGTACTTGATTTAAATTTTAATTGTGAATAGAAGCCATTTACTCACCTGAGGCTTGACTCTGCAGGATCCCGTAGAAGTACAGACTCATTACCCACCACGGCAGCCCCATCCTGTCAAAATAAAACACAGAGATAAAGAAGCATATTCATCACTCAGAGATGCTTAAATAACAATTACTCTGCACACATCCTAACTACAGACTCAGAACTGCTCCAAGAGTTTAACCTTATTAACAGATAGAGAGCCAGTATGATACGTCTGGTTCTGAGTTATAAATTGCCTTTGAGTTCCAAGTGACATAACAATTACATAACCCAGATCCTTTGCTAGAAGTGGTAGAACCACAGTCACATCCCAACTGTCAAGCTCCAGAACCCTCTGATAATCACTGAACTGTAACTCATGACAAAAAAATAGAATGTTTATGTGAATTCGGTGATCTGTTTTCACATTTCCATAAAGTGAACTTGACCTTCTGACCTTTCTTTGAGTTCCCTGTTCTGTTCATAGTAGTGGATGGGTAACAGTTCGGACACTTTCCCATCTTAAGGATGATCAGAAAGTCTAGAGATCCTGGTCAGGCATAGTCTATAGCCAACCACACTGAATATATATTTAACAGGAATACATAAACCTCAGGCTCTGTTGCCCCTGCTCTTCCTGTGAGAGACAAAGGACGAGACAGGAGTCCAATTTCTGTGATCTTTAGCTTTCCTGCAGATAACCAGCTGGTTCTATCTAGCATGGTACCTCTATATTTGGCTGTGTGATATTTAATACAGGAGGCTGAAGAGTTCCGTGAAGTACTTCACCTACAACTCTGGGCATGACTTTCCGCCAACAGAACCCCTACAGGTTTATAGATATTGATTCCGGAGTGACTCAGTGACCATAGACTCCAGACCTCTGCTTTCTGATTAACCAAGCATCTACACCAGTGTAGATATTGCTAACTCGCTGAGATCATACTACTGGAAAATGACAGAGATGGATTTATGCCCACATCATATACTACTAACAGCAGGGATAACAGTCTCAAACAGCCTGAATTACAAATTTCACAACTACAGGATTTCACCAGTCAGAAAGTGTGATAGTATGACATCAGTTAAACTGGTGCTTTTTTAAAACCTTTTTATTTGTTATTTTATTTTTCTAGTTTTACAAGCACATTGAATACTCATCCCTGTTTCCCTCTATTCCCCCTCCCTCCCATCCACTTCAGCTCCCTTCATCAATCCATCCTACTCCCTCCTATTCTCCTGCCTGTCTGCTTCTATGGACCCCAGGGTTTTCTCTGGCTTTTCTACTCCTGTAGGGGTTCAGGCCTCTTGTGGCATACCAAATTGTCTCTCTTCAGGCACTTAAACTCGTGCTTATAAGAGTCCTACAAAGAAAGAAAAAATATCAACTGGCAGTGCCCCACCAACCAAGTTATCCTAACAAAATACACCAAGTCATCCGTCTTAACCATACACCACTGAAAAAATCCCTGGTTCATGTAAATTTTCTTCTTCTAGCACAGGTTAGTTTACTGTATCGAAAGTAAGTTTTATCTCAGAGATTAAACATGCTTTATTTCATGACAAGCACTTTCTCATCCTCAGACCATTTTCTTAGCGATATGCAGCTTTCTTGAACCACCACGTAGTCATTCAATAAAAGAAACTAAAGACTGGAAGTACACCTAACTGTTAAGCCACTTCCCTAATATGTTTAATGTTCTCAGCTTCCTCCCCAGCATCATCACCACCCAAGAAAGATTCAGCATTCACTGCTCATAAGTTACTTTAAGATAACTGCAGGAGCCTCTAGCAATCCAAATAGAGTATTTTATGTCAGTATGTCCCTGCGGTCAGTAAATCCCATGCATACCACCTCAACATCATCAGCTGTTCATAAAATACACACATGCAGAGGCAGCTAAGAAATGTAGACATTTATCAGGCAGAAGGGCTAGTGGTAAGCAGGGTGTCCTGTGGACTTAAGATGAGCACTGCAATGAAAAGTAATAAAGGGACAGATAAGTGTTATTGAAGATGAGCAAAGAAAGGAGATTGCTTCAAGTAAGGCAGTGTAGGAAGACTAAACATTAGGCGCTTGCAAACTGATTAAGACTGGCTTGAATACTGAGAATCAAGGAAGAAAAAAATGGGAAAAAGTGTCTTGGTGGAGAGTAATGCTGAAAGATAGTGAAAACATTGGACGTAAATGGGAAACAGACAACTAATTCAGTTAGGTTCCAATCTAGAGTATTAAAAAAAGAACTACAAAAGATTTTCGTTGGGAAGCTTAAAGTATTAGGAGACCTAGCAAGGCTGTGAGAAGCTAAGAACAAGAGATTTAATTTACACAGCTAACAGGAAATCACAGACATACTCAATAGAGATTTTACCATCCACTCAAGCTTCATGGAGGTTGCTCTGCTAGGCAAAAATTAGAAGGAGTGCCACTAGATTTTGTCTTGGGATTGTGTAGAAATCCTGTGTTGTCATCAGAGAAACTGCTGTCCTTCTAAATCTGAGTCATTAGCAAATACCTATGTCCTCATTTAAGTCATTAATAAAACTAATTAATAATTCTGCACTAATTCCAGTTATCAAGAGTGACTAGATATTTCATTGCAAATTCCAGGCACGGTACTTTCAGCCTGACTACTCAGATACATTGAAGTGTCCTGTCCTCTCAAATTGCTTTTGGCTGTTAAAACACACACACACACACACACACACACACACACACACACACTCACACACACTCACACTCACACTCTAACACACACATACAACACAACCACCTCTGTATTTTCCCATTTTGCCTGTTTATAAGCTGCCGAATTCCTAAAGCAACACTTGGAAGACACTTTAATTAGTGTGACTGAGGACCTTATTTGATATTCCCAGGAGTAACTAGATTATGCCAGAGGCAACAGTCATGTCACCCAGGTGAGCAAATCTAAAGATAACCTTTGTGCAAAAACAAATTCAGGGTCAGCCCTGCCCTGCAGTGAATGAAAATCAGAGGAACTGACAGGAAATGGAATTTCACAGTCTGGCTTTTGCAAAATAAAGGTACCAGTGCTAGTGGTAGGTAGATGGCTGGTGTGAAACCCCTTGGGAAGTAACAGTCATTTGTCTTGAATCTAGCCTTGGAATTTTATTGCTGGAAAAAAATAATGCCATTTTAGTTCTTGTTTCTTAGGGTAAGAGAGGGTTGGAGCTAAAATGGAGAAATTATTAGAAAGCAGAGGAAGAGGCCCCAAAATGCATGGCCTTACAATGTTTGAATCACAGGTTAGCTTTCAATTTGAGTGATAGAGACTTTGAGTCTGCTCTTGCTTCCAATGCCTGTGCATACATGCCACCAATCCTCACTCTTCCTTCCTGTGTTATCTCTTTGTTTTCAATTATTTTCATCCTAGTTTCCTATGACTTGGTACTCTTCTCATATTTAACATCATTGTTTTCCAACATATTAATTTGGCTGAATGTATCATCTAGTAAATAGTTTCAAATATGTGGTAGATTCTGTGTCATCAACCAAAAAACATTAATGAGCTTGTGTTCACTTTCACACCCATCCCTGAATACGAAGCTGTACTGCACGTTCTCATTCTCTAGTCTTTGCAAGCTCTGGGATCTCAGAACCTCTGAGTCACCCCATCATGGCTTCTCACACAGCACAAGGCAGCTTAGGTGTGCTGCCTCCAGGATGCTTCTCACTATGAATTGTCATTTGTTAGCTTTCCCTCTGTCTGCAGCAGAGGATTTCTCATCAATTGCTTGCTTCATTTCTTTTTTTTTATATAACACTTTATTTGTATGTGTGTGGGGGGGGGACACTATGTGTCCCTGTGGGACCAAGGATGACTTCTTGGATTGCTTTTACCTCCTTTTCCTTCACTCTGGGATTTCCCAGTCTCTGCCCAGCAGGACCAGAAGTGCAGGAAGGCCCCCCACCATTTCCAACTGGCGTTTTTACCTGGAATCTGGGATGAAAGTCAGGACATTCTGCTTATGAGGCAGAATATTAACCCCTGAGCCATCTCTCGAGCCTGTTCGCTTCATCTCTAGTGACATACTCATAGAATAGCTAGTCCTCAAAACCTAGCAGGTCGCTTGGGCCTTGGACTTAAGAGTTTGGCATTTTGTTTTCTTTCCCATAACGGCATTTTTTTCCCCAAGCTGGAAAAGCCTCCTGGCAGGTTGCTTGATTTTGGTTATAGTTGAAAATGTCCTTTGCTCACTTGAGACATATGATGACCACTAGCACAAAAGCACAGATCCTCAATGACTTGTCCCTATGCAGGAAAATCTTCCACTACCTAGCCATTCCCTGAGTCCTTAGACCATCCATATATACCTTTTTTCCTTCTACAAATTAATAGTCAGCTAAACATGTTTTACATTAGCACTCACCTAAGACATGACAAACAAATTTTTACATCTCATTTTAGACAAGAAAATGATGCTTACTGATCATTCAGGATCATCATCATCATCAGTCTTTTTTTCTAGTGACTGTTTTCTTGAACCACAAGAGGATCCGTGTATTGACTAGTCCAGAATCTCATGTTCAACAAGCGAATATTTAGACAAATTCACATAAAGGCATTAATCATTAGTGGAATAAAAGAAGTCTGTTCTGCCTTGTCTTTCCCAGTGAACAAAGCTTCAGAGAATGGGTGTAATGGAAGGAGCAGTTTTCTGAGCATTTGGAAATGCAAATACCTTTGTTACCTATTTACATTCACAGAGTTGGAGGGCAGATAATCTTTCACCACAGTATTCAACTAAATACCAAACACAGAAATTAAAGGAAAATACTTCAAAAGTAAAGGACACCATTCTACATGACTCTGGGGCCAAAAAGAAATGCCACCCCCCCAAAAAAAAACAGTAACCATTCTAAACATAACAAAAATGAAAACAGGATATAGCAGATGTAAGCTGTGAGGAAAATCTGCTGCATTGAAGACTTAAGCTAGGAGAATGAACATAGTAATTTAGTTTCTACCTTAAGGCCCTAGGAAAAGAAGAATAAAATAAGCCAAGCAAATAAGTGAAGGAAAACATCAAAGAAACTTAAGAGAAAATATAAAGAACAAACTAAAAAAAATGTTTTTTTAAAAAGAAGGAAATTGAGGAATACCCCTGGTCAGTTAAAGCAAAGAGAGAAAAAAAAATGTATCCAGAAGGAAAGAGGAGATATGACTGCTGATCAGAGACACTGCAATTAATAAGGTGATTCTTCAAACTTTTGGCTTGTAAATTCCACGACTTAATTGAAATTCAAAAGTTACAAACTACCAAAGTTAAACTACAGTGAAATAGGCCACCTGATGGGTTCCCTACTGCGAAAGACATTAAAAATGTGTTCATATCATAAGCCTTCAGCCAGGAACACAGTGTTGAAAATGCCAAGATTTCAGCCTTGTAAATAGGTGAGCAGAGCATCAACTGCATCACACTGCCCTGGCTTCCCGAAGTACAGAAACTATGCAGTGACGCTCACGCATCTTCTTGTTGCTGCTTTGCAAATTCGCTCATCTGTCTGTCTGTTTGGATTAGAGTCTTCTTATGGCGGCCCAAGCTTGTCTTTAATTTTCAATCTACCTCCTTCTTCTTCCTGAATGCTGGAATTACAGATACGTACCGGGCTTCATGTGACATTTTCTAGTGATGTTTTAATAATTTATCTGAGTAAATTTTTATCAGTTACAGCAAATAATACAATAGACACACAGTAGTCATTTACTGAAAGACTCAACACTGAGGAGATGCCAAGCTACTATCAATCAAAATCTCAGAAAGACAATTTTATATAGAGAGGAACCAATTCTAATATTTACATGGAAGAAAAAAGACTCAATGGTAGGAAATAGTTATGAGAAGAATCGAAAAATTTCAGAGGAATTGTACCATATACAACTAAGTTTAAAATATTTAAGACATAAGGGGCTGGAGAGGTGGCTCAGGGATTAAGCCTCTGCCTTGCAGGCAGAACGTCCTGAGTTCGGATCCTAGACCCCACGTATAGACGCTCTGCAGAAGCGGAGGAGGCCTGAGTTTCTGGTCCTGGTAGGGCAGAGCCTGTGAATTCTGGGACAGAGTAAACAAGGAGGAGGTGGAGGCGGTCCATGGTGGTTTCCGAATTCACCCGTGGTTCTACACACACGCACATATGCACATACACACACACACACACACACACACACACACATACGTACACACACGCGCGCACACTCACACATGCACAATTGAATAAATAAAAATTTAAAATATTTAAATATTTAAGACATAAAAGATGTTAAAAACAATGTGCAAAAGGCAAATAAACACATCAAAAGACATTGAAAATCTTTGCTCATTAAGGGAATGGAAATTAAGACCACATGAGATACCTGTCAGAATAAATAATATAAAAAATGAGCATACCAAGTACTGAAAAAAGATACAAAGCAACTAGATGTTTCAAACTGGTGGTATAGGGGACTGGAGAGATGACTCAGAGGTTAAGCCTCTAACTCCAAAGCAGAAGGTCTTGAGTTCGATCCCAGGTCCCATACAAAAATACCAGGCAGAAATGGTAGGGACCTCACTTTTAGCCCTGGTAAATGGAGCCTAGAAAAAATCCTAGAGCAAAGCAAAAAAAAAAAAGATAGAAGCAATGTAGGGTGAATTTGGAAGTCACCCTTGGTCTTCCAAAGGGACATTCAGTGCTCTCTGAGACAAAAACGCATACACACACACACACACACACACACACACACACACACACACACTAAAAAAAATAATAAAGTTTAAAAAACTATCAGTCTAGTTAATAGTGCAGACTCTGTGAAGACAACTTGGAATAGGCTACCTACTGCATGATTCCACTTGAAGGAGACTGAACCAGAATATAAGAAACAGACAGGGAAGGACGAGTGGTTGGAAGAGTGGATCTGCAAAAGAAGGACAAAAAGCAGTTCTTTAGGAGGGCAAACTTTTCATATACACTGACTGTGGTTCTGGGATTCAGTATATGAGTTAATATTCATAGAACTCTACTTCAAAACAGGTCAACTTTACTGTATGCTGTTTGAAAATATATTTCAAACAGCATGATCCTTCTTTGTAGAAACACTGCACATATAAGACTTATGAGCCCTTATAGTCAGTCTTAATAAATAAAAGCTCTTTTAATCTAAATATATTAGTTTCTATTTTCAACATACATTTTAAAAATAAATCTATCATTAAGCACTGAATGTTCCAGAAAAATCTAGCAGTGGATGCAAAGAGCGAGATCAAGGCATAGTCCCAACTCTCAGCTTACCAAGCCACGGCTGCTGGCCTTTGCTGATGAAACAGCAGAAGTTCACCTCAGAACACATGACCCCCCCCCCCAGATATTGCTTTTGCCATAGCTTCAAAGTGCCAGAGACTCAGAGAGGAGGGACGCAATATACCCCCTGTTGTCTTCTGAAGCTTGGAATAGAATGTGAGAAGGACGATTTCCTTTCGTTCTTTGATTTTTGAATAACAACACTCTCTCAGAAATGAGGAACGAAATAAAGTGAGGAAGGCCCCTCTCTCACCAGGGAACACTAGAACTGGGTCTTCAGTAAAGGAAGGTGAAAGAGCAACTTAAAAGCACACTGAACTTGCAGTTCCGTGTTTGGTTGTTGCATCATCTTAGACAGGGAAGAGAAGAGGTGAGGCAGGTTCGGGGGCTTCTTAGGAAAAGTAGTGACCTCTCTACTCTCTAGGACCAAGATCGACATGCTACAAGTTCATGGTTACTTTCAAATCAAGTCAGGAGGAGTGGACCTTGTAACATCTCTCTACTGTGTCAAAAACCTGATGGTTAAATAGTCTCTGTTTAGGGACACTGAGGCTGGGGGATGATGATACAGATTGATGTCGAGGGCTCTTCTCAACAGTTCCTTTAGAGGACTTAACATTGTTCAGGAATTTAAGGAGTTCTGAGTGAACACTGGCCATCATCATCTGCCTTTCAGTGTGACAGGACATGGGGAATACTTAATAATGCAAGGTAGGTGACAACTGTCATGAATATTACTTGTAAAGAAGAAGCCAAGAGACCTGGACCACATTTACAACAGCCTACTGGGTAAATGTGCATATGCTATTCTTGAGTGCACTGGTCCAAGTTTAGTTACTGTTTCTAACAAAGCTCAAAGGTGATAGTCAAGGTTCAGTGAGGATTCTACATCCTGTAGAAAAGCCAAGACTATTGTGATCTGTTCCATGACATAACATGAACTAAGGAAAATGATGACTAGTGCATTATTTCTCTAGACATCAAATCTACATTCTCCAAATCCAAGTAGAATCCCAACTCTTACCTATAGAACAAATAGTGCTACTAAATTGTTGGGAAAACATTTGTAATTTTAAGTATTATACTGATACAAAGCATGATAAAATTGGTTTTTATTATGAAATAAGTTCATTGTATTTAGGCTTGAAAAGAGGCAAAATCTTGCTTAGGTCAAATCAGAAAATGGATGGGCAATTTGTACAGTTTCATTGAGGGTCGAAAGAAGAGATTCTAGATTCTGATAATGTTTCCAGATAATAGCTACTTAATGATGCATTTATAAAAAAATTAAAAAGAAGGGCTGGGAAAATGCCTCAAGGGTTAAAGCCTTTGCCTCCAAAGCAAAAGGACTTGAATTTGGATCTCCAGATCCTATGTAAAATTGCTGGGGAGTTATGGCAGCTTTGGAAGACTGGAAGCAATAATGTTGATGATTCCTGATGTCACTTTTGGGCTTCTACAGGCACCCACACAAAAGTGCCCTCTGGTATATACACTCACATATACACACATCACTGACATGTGAAACATATGTATGTGCATAAACATACACAAAAAAGGAAAAGTTGTGAAGTTAAAAATAAAACTTTAAAAAAATTGCACATTTAGTATTTGAATAATCATTATATGTCAGAATATCAGGAAATATGGGAAAAGTTTCTTAAAAAGGTACTGGATTATACAACACATACACACACACACACACACACACACACACACATCACATGACATTATATCACATCACATCACTTGAAATCAAAACAGCTCATTAAGTCCAGCACACATTGCAATAGAGATTAATCTTAAGAAATATTCAGGATGGGAAGGAGGAAGCTTTGTAAGGTTACCATATAACATTTTATCTCATGCACTCAGCAAATATCAAGCTTTGGGCACAGACTAGGAAACAAAAAGAGTCAGAAGTTACCCTGTTCTTGTAAATGTCTTGATTCTCAGACTTACAAAATCCCATAGCCTATAAACCTACAGCAGAGACATTTCTAAGTATGTTGAGTATACAGGGAAGAAAGAATTCACTTGGGTTACATGACACCATTTGAAGTTGAAGTAGGGAATTAGGTAAAATTATTACCATCACAGACACAAAATAGTGATGGTCACCTTACGACTAACATCTAATCACTTCCCATTTAGGAAATTAATTACTTTTCCCAGCATACAAAACTTCTTGATCATCTGAGGTGTTTGCACGGCTTAAATTTCATGTAGAGACACGGCTACTAATAACTTCTCTAATTCAAAGCAATGTCCTGCAGAACATGATTCTACCTTTGGGTCTCTCCAGAGAGAGCACCTTTTATAAACTGTCAGAAAGGGGACCAGCAAGAGCACTACAGGCAAGTTTTCATGAATTTATCCATAAGGACTGTGTACCCTAGCTTCTAAATCTACAGCATTGAGTTTTGTTCAGATTGAAGAGCATCTATTGAACCTCTGCTTAATATATTTAAACAGAAGTCGTAAAGTTTGTAGAGATAAGTATACTATGATGATTCATATTGATTGCCAGCTTGACAAGAAAGAAACCTCTAGGCGTATCTGTGAGAAAAATTTCTAGATTGAATTTGTTGAGGCAGGAAAACCTACCATAACATAGTCAGCACCCAATTCCCTGAGATCCTGGACTGAATTAAAGGAGAAAGTGAGCTAAGCACCAGTATTCACTTCTTTCTGCTTCTATACTGCAGAGATTATGCAACCAGCTGCCTCATGCTCCTGCCGCCATGCCTTCCCCAATGCAACAGTGAGATAAAATAAAGACTTCCACATTGTGAATGGCAATAATTCCTTTTTACTTTAAGCTGCTCTTCTTAGGTATGTTGGCACAGCAATGAGAAGAAAAATAATGCACTTTTCTTACAATGAAAAATTTTACAGTTGTGGAACAAAATCAGAGCTTTACATAAAATTAAAAGAAATATACAAAATACACAAAATATAAAGAAAAGAGCAAGAAAATCACGGTCAAGATGAATTCAAATACCAATTAATGCATGTGTATATCTATGCTCTCCTTCCCATAGTCAACAATTACAAGTACTGAATGGCCAAAATAAAAAAATAAAAAGGAGTTTGCAAACATATAACCCATGAAGATTCAAAATGCATAGTGTTATTTTTAAGGGCTTGAGACATTCTAATTTGTTCAGCAAATATAATAGTCATTTGGCTTAACAAAACATTAACCAACATTATTTTACCATGATACTAACATGCAAAATACCAATTAGGATTCTTTAATTGTCTGAATGTGAGTTTTCCCTCATGGGCTATGTTTGAATCCTTAGCTGGATTTCTTACACATTTTGTGTAAATATGTGGCACCTTTTAGAAGTAGAGTATTGCTGGGGGAATGTACATCACAGGGGGGTGGCACTTGAGGTTGATAGATCAACACTACTTCCTCTTGTTCCTTGTTGTTCTTTCTAATATCTATACCTTCACAGACCTGAATCAGCGTTCTTATTCTGCCTATAGACAGGTCTTCTGCTCTGTGATTCCTGACATAATGAACTACACACCTTCTAGAATCATAAACCATATTATTTATATGACTTCTTCCCTTCTTCCACTTAATTGAGTATGAGTATTATCTTATAGCAATAGAAGGGTAACTGCAGCAGGTCCTATAGAAATAATAATGTAGACAGGGCAAGCTCTAATTGGGGAAGGAATTAAAAATCCCTTAATTCCTAGGTCAATGCTCAGTCCATAAGACACAATTATTTTTCCATTTGAAATTGAAAGGAGATGAATGTGAATTTTTCTTAGCCTCACTCAAGCCTCTGTGAGGCTAATCAGATTTGTTTGGGTTTTTGTCTGTTATAGTGGGTCTCCAAGTTTTTGTCCATTGCATGTAGTGAATGGCGTTAAACCATGATATATGGTGTATATGCATATGCACACAGTTTGCACTTGCGTGAACAGACACACTTATGCACACACACATACACACACATGCACACACAGAATCTTCTAGGTGATAGAGGAACATTCTCCACAATGTTGTGAGCCTCTGGTTTAATTTGTTTGGAGTCACTAATCACATGGTATTGAATATTTTTATGTGATCCCTGTAGACCCTGGTACTCCTGTCAGTCAAGAAGGAATAATGAATCTGTACTCTAGGGTACTCTGTAGGATTATACCAGATAGTGTTTATGAAAATGCTTCCTAAATTGATAAATGTAATTGATACCAAAGAGGTATGATACTCTCCTGGGACACTTACCCACAGGCTCATCCCGAAGACACAGTCTCCTGGAAAGGATACAGGGGTGTGACTATGAACTATGTATTTTTGTTCCAATCCTCTGCCTATGTAATAAACCTGGCTATATGGCTCATAGACTTGAATGGATCTTGTAAGACAATGCCAGCCATCATTTCACAGAGCACTTTCTTATAAAATCTTCCAGGACAACAGTAAGTTTACTGGAGACCCTTCATCAGACAGCAACCTCCCTTCCTCTGTCTGATCTAGCAAAGTTCAGGACTTCTTTACTTCCAAATGCAAGAGAAAAGGCAGGAGGGTACAGGGTCCCTATTCTGACACTATTGAATTATCTTTCTCTCTCTCTCTCTCTTTCTCTCTCTCTCTCTCTCTCTCCCTCTCCATCCATCCATCCATCCATCTTTCTATCTGTTATAGTTAAGCACAAGTGTCAACTTGACTGTTGAGGGTTTGAGCTCTGATCTCAGTTGTAGAGAGTTGATGGTTGAATTAAGCCCAGAGCAAACCTGCAGGAGATTGTCTAGCTGATGGGGAAGGCCCAGCCCATGGTGGGTGGGATTAGGTTCTGGATAAATCACAGAGAGCTGGTTGAGAGAGCGGGCATCCTTCTGTTCACCTGGCCAGACATGCTGGCCTGGCAAGTAAAGATTGTCCATCTCTCAGCCATTATATGGTGATGGTGTGGCCAGTTCCCTCAGCCCTGGTGTTGGTGCGTGCTCTCCCATCAAGCTGGACTAAGAACTGTAACCAGGAATCCTAAGAGAGGATAAACCCTTGTTCCCTTAAGCCATTTGATGGTCATTTATCAGCAATGTTGCAGACTGACTGTAACACTATCCACCTACTTATCAATCAAACAATCAATCTATCTATCTATCTGTCTGTCTATCTATCTATCTATCTATCTATCTATCTATCTATATAGATACAGATATAGATATAGATATAGATATAGATATAGATATAGATATAGATATTTCTCTATGACTTTAGCCAGAATTTTCATGTCCCTGTGACTTGACTTCCACAGCTGGTCTTAGTAGGAAGTGTTGGCATCAAAAGCTAAGCAAGCAGCTTCAGGGAAGGCTTTATGCATGCCAAGCTGATTCAGTGCCGGCTGTGCAAAGTGCAGCCCGGCCTCTGCTCACATTATCAGGCCACTGGAACCTTTTACATCCTCCAGTTCCTATCCCCAACTCCATCCCAGAAATGCAAAGGTAATATTATTGGGTATGCTGGAATCTTTCACAAGACAATTTTTAAAAGGAAGAATTGAATTTGTAAAGAAAACTCTGGGCTCTGTGTCTAAAGTGTTAGAGAAAAATCCCCTTATGAACTGACACTGGCGAGGTCTGTGTTCCTGTTGAGAGAAATCTATGGCTTCTTTCAGTAGCTTTTGGGCACCAGGATCATCCTGACAGATGGCCATGTATGCCCACCAGTCCCCTAGTCTGGGCTGTGACCTCAGTCCACCAGATCACACAGAATAGAGGGAAGGCGTGGAGGCCCCAGACCAAATCTTTTTATATTCATTTAACCTTTGGTAACTTCATGGCAGATAAAGTGAAAAAATGTACTTCACCTTATGTAATAATGACAATGAGCTGGAATTTTACAGTATAATTACTACAGATCCATAAAGTACTAAAGGTTCAAGTGACCCTAATTTTAACAAGCGTACCTTATCTTCACCATACAGCCACTTAACAGAAAACCCTGGCCTCTCTTACTAGGAGATGTTCAAGCTGTGCTTAATATAAAGTTTTAAGTAACTTGACATGGAACTAAGGACATGGTTCTGTGTTTAAAACCCCTGCCTTGCAACGGTATGGACTCGAGTTCTGATCCCTAGATTCATTATAAAAAACTCCAGGCACATACAGAAGCAGCCTGCAGTTCCAGCCCTGGAAGGCAGAGGCTAGGAAACACCAGAGCAAAGCAGTAAGGAGGTAAAGCAATACAGAGTGATTCCTGGTGTCACCCTTGGGCCTCTACAGGAATACACACTCAAGTGCACTCTCACATACATGCCAGCACACTCATGTACACACAAACATGCAAACACACACATGCATGCAAGCACAAGGCAAATTAATCAAGAAGGCAGAATATTAAAGAAAACTAAATTCAAAAAAATTTAAAAATATTGACAAAGAAGGCATTTTGTAGTTTTCAGGGACTTTCATTCCAGTAGAAAATTGATGAGCTATATGACTATATGCCCAAGATTGTGTAGCCCTTGTCCCAAGTACTAAAGGATGACACATATTCTATCCCATTGAAAGTGTATAGCAATGAACACCTTAGTAGAGAATCTCCACCTTCCATGTGGTTGTTTAAGATCTCATATCTTATAGTTGACATGAGATTTCTGGCTCTGCCACATGCTACCTATGGAATACTGGACAAACAGCAATCTCTCTGTACCTTATCTTCTCAACTGCGAAATGCAAAGAATAAAATGTCTACTTTGTATATTTACTGATGGGAGTCAGTGTGTTAATATATTACACGATATAGTAAAGCCTGAAAAATTATTTGGTGTTGGTTTTGAACTGCTATTTAACTGTGTTTTCTCATGCTGTTTATACGTACACAAATTAGTGCAAGTGAACTGTCATGCTGGCCCTCTATGAGGAAGACATTACCTGCATTTTAATAGGGTAGGGAAACTGGGGCTTATTTGTTGCTTGGTGGAAGAAAGCTTCAGTCGAGAGGCACAGTGATGGGAAGAATCCTTGGAACTGACATTACAAATGGACTCTGAAAACAGGTAGTATTCTGAAATACAGCCACAGACCAGGAAGACATTTCAAGTCTTCCTTTTTCTCATCCATTCTTAAAGGGGAAGCAAGATGTAGTGAAAACATTAATTAGATTAATATTATCCAAAAACATAGATAAGGAACAGGAATTTGGGGCTGGAGAGATGACTCGATGGTTAAAATCTTGCCTAGCAAGTTTGTATCTCAGACCCCACACAAAAATTCCAGGCAGAAACAGCAGCAGTCTGCAATTCTAACTCTGGAAGTGGAGCCTGGACTCCCCTAGAACAAAGCAATAAGGAGGTAGAACAATCTAAGATTATCTCTGATGTCACCCTTCATCTCCACAGGCACACATACTCTAGTTCCCTCTAGTATACACACAAATACATGCTTGCCTGCACACACACACGCACACATGCACAAAGAAGAATTTTATTCTATTCATCATTTCAAGGACAAACACTTCTTGGAGAATCCAAACATAACAAAGCATGGTTACTACATTCTGTAATAAGGTAGTAATACTAGGGATTACGGGAGATGATAGACTATGGCCCAAGCAATGAGGCCAAAGTCAGTTCCCATGTGCACAAGGAATATTTTTAAAACATTGTCATATGTGAAGTTCTCTTCAAATAGAATATTTGTAAAGCTTGTCTGATTGCTGGATGTTTGGCATTTAATATGGATCCCTTTTTTACAGAAGTAGTGATTTCCCCAAAGTTCCACTAATAATACATTGGAAAGCTTGTGTTCAAATTAAAACACCCAGACATCAAAGCTCATGAGTTTGCCTTGCAATGAAGGCCCCCTCTTTACTCTGGTAATTAATTTAAAAGTTGGTGTCAAAGACAGCAAGTCACACAAATACCCCTTTCCACTGGAAATTGAATGTCTAACTTTCTCACAGCCAACAGTCTTAGCATTCATCATGTCTCTAGGAAAATCCCATGTTGCTTCATGCCATTGATCTGTTGCTGTCTCAAACAGAAGGACTTGCTTGCAGGACGTGACCCCAGGGAATTTTAAATAAGAAGTCAATAAGAGATGCTGGTAAGCAGTTGTGTAATTGTCTAGGGGCGGATCAAACCTTGGTGGAATAATAATCATATCAATATGCCTGGCTACATGAATGATCCTGCTGTGAATTACAACAGGGTGCTTCAACCCCCAAGCCCAGGGTGGCAGATCTGCATAATTAATCTCACTCTTCAATAACCCTACAGGGTCAGCAACATCCATCGGCATCCTGCCGCTGAAATTAATGTCCTATTATTTCCATCGCCTTCGGTGTTCCTTTACATGCAGGCAAATAACATCAGCTAGAGCATCTTTGTTGACACAGACAAGGTCTTAAAGGGTTATAGAATCAAAAAAAAAAGGAAAAAGATTCTCATGTAAATCCTCATAAATAGAGGATGTATCCAAAATATGGTCCTAGTAAATTTGAGTCTCTTTATACATTCAGATTTTATTCTTAGATTAGCTTACTCTCGGGGTTGGAGAGGTGGCTCAGGGGTTAAGCCTCTGCCTTGCAGGCAGAAGGTCCTGAGTTCGGATCCTAGACCCCACGTATAGATGCCCGGCAGAAGTGGGGGCGGCCTGCGTTTCTGGTCCTGGTAGGGCGGAGCCTATGAATCCCAGGGCAGAGTAAACAAGAAGGAGGTGGAGGTATCTATGGTGGTTCCCGAATTCGTCCGTGGTTCTACACACACACAGACACACACGCACATACATATGCACACATGCACAATTGAACAAATAAAAAAAATTTAAAAGATTAGCTTACTCTCTCCAAAGGCCACATGTTGTCTACTCTGGACTTTGATAGAGTAATTTTGGTAAGCTACACACTAGTATTTTTCGTGCATTTTGCAGATGTACTAAACTACGTTAAGGAGTTATCTTTGGCTCCAGGACTTCTCAGGGACTTCTTGACTGTTACTGCATACTCTGTAACTGAATTGCTCAGGAATAAATCACAGTGCTCTTCAGACCTAATGGCCTTTAGTGATCGTCCTTCAGAAAAGTCTCCAAGTATTAGGATCCCCAGGACAGCTTAGAACTGCTGACTGTGGTGCTTTCAAGAAAAAAGGGGGAAGCTGGTGTTTCAAATGACTCAGCCACTGGTCAAGCTCTGAGAAATACCTGCTCATTCTCTTGTGGGTTGCAATCTTAGTTGAGGCAGTTTGAAGTTAAGAGTCATGAATTTTTAACTTGGGGAAAAAAAGAGAAAAATTCCAACTGCTTTTCTAATTTGGTAAATCATTCCTTCCACAAGCTGATGGAGGAAAGGTGGTATAATAACCTGTGAAAATGAGACAAAGATATGCCAGGGATTCCAAAGCTGACACATGCTTTGCAGTCATCGCTGATTAGAGGTGATTCTGAGTTCACTTCTTTGAGCATTCGGACATTGAAAGCCTATTGTCACATCCAAATATAAGGCAACACAGAGTCAGAAAGCAGACAGGAGCCTTTATTATCCCTAATTATAGAAGTCAGCACACAGGAGACCCAGCAAATAAATCTTTCATCTTGGTTACCTTAAAATGTGCTAGAAAAAAAATGAAAGGTGGCATTATTTTAATTGTTCTCCATTATTAAAGAAGAGAAAGAAAATATGCATACTAATTAGGCTGACCTAAAAAGCCAATATAGTTCACATGTAAATATTCATTCCATCCTACCCATGCATGAAAAACAAACTTGAGTCTTGTTCCCTAAATCAAAAGAAAGAGATTTTTAACAGTCCACAAATGAAAGGCTTATAAAAGTCTTGGGTAAGGACTGGGGTGCCCTGTGGATGGACACCTACAAAGGCTGACTGGTGACCAGGACCAATACAGTTTTCCACACAGCATACTCCAATGTAATTTCCCTGATGTCCTTCAGGTGACATTCTGGATCCTCCAAGAGCTGGTGACAAATGGCTCCTCCTAATAGTTTTCAGAACAATCGTCCTGTGTCACCCCAATGCACACCATGGGTACACTGCAAATCACCCACACCTTCTTTCCCCAGTGATGTCTTTCATTCTCTCCCCGTGTTCAAATAGTGTCAGTCATTCAAGACCTATAACCAAATCCTATTCTTCCATGAATGTAATTTCTCCCTTCTTCCTTTATAGCCCCAAATAATGTAATTACTTATGCTATCCTCCAGTTAAGTGTATCTGTCTTCTCACTTGACACCCTCAAAGCCAGCCTGTGTCTCTGGTGCCTCAGGGACCTACTGTGAAGCCTCCACATACCAAGTACTCTGGGTTATTGACTGCACGGCCACAGCGTTCTGAAAGCGGAAATTTTACAGGTTATTCCCCAGCAGGAGCACTGGACAATGCTATAGTTCTTTCATTCATTTTCTGCACCTTTAGTCTCTGGACACTCATTTCTTTCCCCAGATCATTTTCAGCAGGTCATTTCTCATGAAAACTGGTCAAATGACACACAACAGAATACTCTGGACTGCTATTTGCCCTTGTCAGAATAGGCCTTGCATAAGTTTCATAATTCAGTGCTTTGCATTTATCCCTTGCATTGTGACAACTTACAGGAGAGTCACTCAAAGAGCCCTAGTCCACAGGGAGCTGCTGGGAGTGAGCCCTGCATATTGCTTAATGTCTGGTTCGACATGATGGCAGCTCAGTAATTGCCCAGGGTGAAATCCCCTGAGCATGCTGATGCTGAATGAGATGATTCCCTTCATCCTAGCAATCGTGGCTGTGGATGACTTTGTAACTGCCATTCCCAATGCCCAAGAACTTTGGGAAAGAAGTTAGATGTAGAAATGGGGTGGGGGGAGGGGTTGAAGCTAAAATCTCCTACATTCTTTCAAACCACTCCGTAAGGCCTCAACTCCAGAGATTTCAAAGCACGGTCTGGAATAGAAGTATGAAGAAGAGGGGACCAAAGTGTCAGAAGACTGGAAACCAACTGAGGAACACACATCAAGGAGAGAGAACCCCACCGAGCTGAGCTTGGAGATCAGGATCTGTTCATTCACTCGATCATCCATTCATCAAACACTTTCTCATCCTACTGTATGCAAAGTGCCTTAATGAATGGAAATCACTCGTGCTTTGACAGAATATAGAGATTCTTTTCATGTCTTATGCTACTTGATATTCATGAAACTTCTTCTGAAAAGAAGATGATTATCCTCTTTTGCAGATGATGGAATTAGATGTAAAAAGGTGAAGTGTCTAATTGGAGACGCCACAGAGATCAATGCACAGAGCCTGATCTTGAATAAGGTTCTCTGTCTGCAGCTGATGGTCCATACTTGTTCTCTAGCACTCTCCTCACTGCCCGCACCAGGCTATAAAACATAACATAGGAAGGAAGTGTCCAAAGTTAATTTCTTATATTTCACAAAATAGTCCAGAAGATCAATTAAGAAAGACAAAGATTCACTAGAGCAAAGGTCTTAGAAAATGCTAGGTCCCCATTAGTAAAATGACCGAATCAGAAGAAAAAAATTGTCACAAGAAAAGCTTTTTTTTTATTACTTTGAAAGTAATGGAGTGGCACAAATGAGCTGCTTCTGAGGAGTTGTACAGATTCAGATTATGATGAGCACAGCGACACTTGCAGAAAGGGGGACAAGACATTCGCTGGCTTTAGCCTTGTTTTCCCCAGTCTCCCAAGGAAACAGCTTTGTCTCTCAGGTCTCAGGAGGGGAGGCATGATCCTTGCATTCTGCAGCAGTTATACTGAGATCAGATTTATTTTAATAAAAGAGTGAAAAATGTTAGTGGGGGGGAATGCCAGGGTCTGGGGGAAGGAGGGCTGGGACATTAGTGCTTAACTGGAACCGTTTCACTTGGGAAGGACGATCCAGACAGGTGCTGGAGCTGCGCAACACAGTGAATGTCCCAAGTGCTGTGGAGTGGCAGATTCAGGAATGATTTAAATGGGAATTTACATATAAATTTGGATATAAATTTTCTTATCAAACTAAAAATAATCACAAAATGCCAATTTAAAAGTCATATTCCACTGTGAAAGTGTGAAATCTATCATGAAAAGCCTAAGAGAAGGACTGGGGAGACTGGCTTACTTGGTACAATTCTTGCCTTGTGAATGAGGATTTAGGTCCCAGCATCTAAATAGAAAAGTTGGTCATGATGACACATAGGGGAGGCAGAGATAGGAGAAGCCATTCCCAAAATGGGAAGATTTAGGCTCTAGTAAGGACTCTGTACATAGGAATGTGATAAGGAAGACACTTGAAATCAACCTGTATCTTACGCACTCACATACACAGACATATACATACACAAAACACACACACATATACACAACATGCACACATAAAATTTGCATATAGATGATCACACATGCACACATACAAAATGTACACAACATGCACACAAATGATCACATAGACATATATAAAACATATAATGTGCACATACATAATCCCATCCACACTTTAAAATGCACACACATAAATGAAAAGAGCTGAAGGCATAGTACAGATAAATGTCTGGTTGATCTCAAACTAAGGAAAAACAAAACCTTATTTATGAACTGCGCTGTTTGAACATACAGAAAAGTAATGTACTCGCCACAAGGATAAACTGAAGCTAATTGTAAGAGACATAATTTTCCTGGTTGACAACCAACAAGGACTTTCCTTTCCCTCCTTATCTTTCCACTCCCCCTTTTTTCTCAAGGTCATGTCACAGTTAGATATAGGTGTCAACTTGGCAATTGAAGATGAGCTCTAGGCACAGTGGCACAGTTGTGGAGAACTGGTAGTTGAGTTGAGGCCTGGACAAACCAGCAGAAGATTATGTGATTGATGGGGAAGGTCCAGCCTATGGTGGGCAGAACTAATCTCTGTGCAGGTAAGTAAGATGGAGGGAACTGGTTAATGAAGTTGATATCCTTCTGCCTATTGGTCTGGCAAGTAAGGATTGTTGCTCTCTCAACAGTCCTGTGGCCATAAGGATATGGTGTGGTCAGTTCCCTTGGCCCCTGATATTGTGGACTTTTCTGTCAACTGGATTAAGAACTCAACCTGACATGCATTAGAGAAAATGAAACTTCTAGTTGTCTTATACATCATTTGGACATGAATTTATCAGCAACATACAGAGTAACTGCAACAGGGCATGTACTTCAAAACCTTGCAGCTTTTTTGTTTTGTTTTGTTTTTAGTATTTTCTTCTACCTTTGAAATATACACAAACTCTTACAAAAACTAAATAGGACTTTTTGTCAGCTTTGGTATCCAAACATGCCTTTTAAAAATTTTAGATTTATTCAAAAATATTTAGATTTAAAAATTTTATTTCAGAGAAAGAAAGAGAAAGGGGGGCAAAGAGAGGACGTTCCTACGCATGCCATGGTGCAAGGGTAGAGGTTCACAGGACAACTTTCAGAAGGCAGCTCTCTCCTTCTGGGATTAGAACCTAGGTTTCCAGTTTCCTAAGCAGGATCCTTCTCTGTTGAGATATCTTCCTAGCCCAGTCTTTTTTTCAGACCTGCCTTTTTAAAAGACCTATTCCATCTATTAGCCGTCCCTGTCCTAAACTTTCAATGGAATAACAGGGATCTAACTTAGCTAAGTATCTGTTACAATTTACAAAATTATGCTCTGGCACAGACATATAAAAAGTCTGTTTTTCCCTTGGATAAAGCCAGTTACCTAGCACAGAGAGTCACTCTGGCTGCCAGGTGATGCTAGGATGTAATAGGTGTGATGAACAGTGCTGGCAATCTTTCCCACTTGGGTAGCTACTGTTTAGCTTAAAAAAGTTCATTGATGGTCTTTTTGACTATATAAAAGAGTAAGACTAAGGTGTGTGTGTGTCACATGAGGTATGGATTCTATAAGAGGAACAGAGAGGATGCTGGGACACATGTGACATGAAAAAAGATGTGACTGGTAGGAGGAAGGCCCAACAGGGAGGGGAAAGGCAGGCTGGAGACAGATCAGAGCAAAGCATAATGACACATAGAAATAAAATGTCACAGTGCAATCATTACTTTATATTAGAATTCTAAAAATAACTTTAAAAGCTTGAAATTATTTGAAAATGAGTGAGATCTCATTAGGGTTTTGTGATCTCTTCCTTGGGTCACTTATACCTGGAAAAATACATATTTAATAAGAAGTATGTTTCTCTCATAGTTTTGTGAGGAGAATTTCTTGGTTGGGAAAGAGCTTTTTATTAATTTTATTTACCCTACACCTTCTAAACTCACTACTCTTATTAGAATAAAGTTTGGAGGACTGACAAGATGGTTCAGAAGGTAAAGCATTTGGTGACCTGACCTCAACCCAGAGAGCACACTTAAAGCTGGAAGGACAGTACTGACTCCATAAAGTTGCCCTCTGGCCTATACTTGGCACCGTGGCATTCATGGACCCTCATACATCATGCACACTCACTATAATTTTTTTTGCATGTGAAGGTGTGGGTATGTACCTATTTGTGGGTATGTATGGGTGTGTATCAAGAGGCCCACTGGGGACGTCGAGAATCATTCTGGATTGTTCCACCTCCTTACTGCTTGGCTCAGGGTTTGCCAGGTTCTGCCTTCAAGAAGTGCAGATCAAGTGCAGATCACTGCCACTTCTGCCTGGCATTTTTTTACATGAAATCTGAGATCAGAACTTAGGTCCTTTTGCTTAAGAGGCAATGGTTTTTACCCCTGAGCTCTCAGCCCAACTGTCATATTTTTTTAATTATTAGTTCTGCTCATACAAACTTAACAGGTACACGCGTCCCCTCCCTCCCTTCACCTCCCTTGACCCCCCTGCTCCCCCTCTTCTCCCAGTGCCTCCCCCCCAATCCCCAGAGCATCCTTTAATGTGCATGCCAAACTCTCCTCTGGGTCCTCCTCTCCGATAAGGTGCAAGGACCCAGGGGCATTTCCCACAACCCTTTCCTGTGTTCCCCTTAAGTTTAGGAACACTACTGTGACTGTCAGTCCCTAGCCTCCAAGGATCCTAGTGCCTTTAGTCCATGCTAGACTTTGTGGGGTCAATAATGTGTTGGTCATGCAAAGTCCTATTATGATTGCTTCGGCCCTAACTTGTGTGGAGTATCTTGCATATCTTTACTCCTCCCATCCCTGTGCTCTTACAGTTTAGTGGTGGGAATTAAAGCATAGATACAGGCAGAAAAAAACATTTCCCATTAATACAACTGCGTAAGAAAAGCAGAAGAAAAAGACAAATGGGCTTGGGGGGGTGACAAATTTTAGAATAACAATGGTTGATATACAGGGACACAAATACATGTGCAATTACACATCCTGGCTCCCAATAAGAACCTCCACAGCTTTCAGCTTCAGCACTGGACTCATAAAACCACTGGCCCAATGAAGACAAAAATGAAAAAGCAGAAAACAGAAGAGCAAGAATGTACTGGAGGAAGAAAGGAAGGAAGGCTGGGAAGGTGAGAGGAAGAAGAGAAAGTTAGGGGCTAGGCAGGGGGGAAAGAAAGTTAGAGAGGCAGAACAAGAGAAAGGTTAATCAGGTAATCCAAGCTCCAAGATCTCTGTCAATGACTTTTTCCTCTAGATATAAATTACCTTTTGGAATTTGTTCCCAGTCTAACGAAAGGAGGTTGTTTGAAATACTTGAAATATTCTACTTTGTAGAAAGGTTCATGAAATTGTGGAAGTAAACAGTTCAGAGTCCTCAAAAAGTTCTAGAAGCTAACAAGATTGGCAGGCCCCCTTCTCAAGGTGAAGAAAGAAGTAAAGAATTGCTAATGGTGGTGGTAGGGGCAATTTCTAGATCAACCTAACAATCTAGAGGAGAGTATTTGATAAATGGAACTGGCTTCAAGTCCCGCCAAGAGCTTCAGAGACGCAGCTCCCATGAGTCTCACCCAGACTAGGGGGAGTTTTTATGTGCTGTCACTGTCTTTGAGTTGCCCTTGCTCATGTAGGTAACCCTCACTCACGCTCCTGTAAGAGACTTCAATAAACATTGGTTCACCAAGCTGGACTTGGATATAACCATTTCTTTGACTCGTTGAATCCCTACGTAGGGAAATGAATTCGTGTGCTATATTCCCAAGAAAAGTGTCACGCAACATTGTAATAGGCTTCCTAAACTTTTGTCATTTCTACATACCCAGTAACTCCTAGGTATCATTAGACAGAAATGTCTTTTTCATACTTTTTGTTATTTATTTCATCTTTCCTCCTTGTTTGCTCAGTACAGGTGCATAGATTTGAATAACAACTCAAATTTTGTGCAATCACCTAGAACTCCAATGTGCTGCCAACTACACCTTTGAAAGAAAGTCCTCTGAAAATACCGCAAGTGCTGATTCTTCATACTGATTGGCTCATTAAAATTTCATGACTGTGAGATGGAATGTTCCAGATCAACAGCCCAAATTGTCTTGAGCTATCTTAGTTCCCCCAGTGGTCACTTATTACCAGTCTTTTCATGCACCTTATATCTTTGTGATAATTAGGTTAAAAAATTGGCAGTGTATTCCTTAGCAGGCTACTGACTTCCACCAGTCCCAAAGCTAGGAATGCTTACATCTAGAGAAGAGATTTAACCAACTCTGCTGTAATCCATCTACCTGATGTAACCACCAAGGCATTAGGAAATATTTATTTATGACTTTCTGTCTGTGACAATGAACGTTCACGTAACCATTCACACAAAGGAACAGGTAACCTGAATCTGTATTCCAGGTCACCATCATTATCTCACAGTTAGGTCAGAGTAAGCTAGCTCTTATTCCCTGTAGAACAAGGTCAAACCACAGAGTCAGTGTATTTATACACATACTATGGCGTTCATTTTGTGGAAGTTCTGAAAGTTTTTTTCCCCCAAAAAATAATTTTTTAAAGGATATAATGTGTATTAGCCATGGAATTGGTGACAAGAGCAGAGCTCACCCAGACAAATATGGAATATGATAATCCATACTCTTAAGTCAGCATGTGACCCATTAGAGCTACCTATGTTCCATAAAGTTCACTGTCACCAGGAGAGCTCTGATGTACTAGACTTCTACAGTCTCACCCTTCTCACAAGGGGTTTAGAATTAGCTGGTCTAGAAAGCACACGGACTGGTACATTGTGCAGCTCTGTGTTGTGTTTTCTCCCCACCCCCACTACCAATGTACTCAGTAGATACTTCCTGGATAGATTACCCACTCTGGGTTTATAGTTTGGGCAGTTAATGTGGTGATAGCGTGAAAAGCCCTAGTCTGCAGAGCTAAGTGTGGCCATCAGGGTATGCTGCACACAAAGAAGGGAAACACCTGAAAGGAACAAGAGCTCTGGGCAGTACCTACACTTGGTCCAGGCTTAACAGGAATGCTGGGAAAGATAAATTTTCAGCTTCTACAGACTTCCTCTTCTTAGCAGACTCCAGAAGGAAGCCTTTTAACCTCTCAGAATTTCCTCCTCTTTCCACTTCTCCTTCTCCCTTATTTTCCTTTTTCTCCCCTTCTCCTTTGCATTTTGCTTTAAAAAATTACTTTTTGAAATCTTTTTAATATACGATTTTAATTTATTCTTCCATTTATCAAATTTTATATACCAATTACCTAATTTTTATACATTTTTCTCTCCTGGACAATCTAGTGTTTTTTCTTTTAATCATTTACTATTTTTCTCCATCACAACATTCTCCAGTTTTCTTTTACCTCTTTTTACTTAACCTTGCATCTCTGTTCTTGATTCACTTTTACTGTTCTCTGTCCTTATTTCATTCAATTATTATTTTTACTTCTACCGTCAATGATATTTAACTTCATAGAAAATTATACATTATTTTTCCAGCTGTTGCTATATTAGTGATATATTAATTATCTTTATTAAATGTATTTTTGTATTGTATTTGGATAGATAGTGTTGCTATTTTGATTCCTTATTTTCTCTCTCTTGGCACTGGGAATTGAACTCTTATATTTCTCACAAAGAATATCCCCAGATAAAAGCAGAAAAGATATCCATACTGACAGACACATGTTCTGCAACAAGAAACAAGAAGAAGCAAGCACAGAGCTTTCAGGAAATCACATTCCTCAATTGCCAGACCTAAAGTTGCTGAAATAGTTTAAAAAGGGGCAAAGAATTCTACATCTGAAAATAACCCGTGATTTCATACAGATGATGAATTAATGAGGGAATTAAATAAAGATGTAGACAAGAAATTCAGAGATGTGGAAGAGAAAGTCAATATGGATGAGAATTCCAACAAGGATATTGAAAACTTAACAAACAAACAGATTGTAAGATTAAAAGCTGGAACTTGGACAAGGAATTAAAAGGTATATTGATTTACAAGATTACATTTCCGCAAGGACTAAATCTCAGAAGGGAAAGAAAGACTTTGAAGGAGGAGTAGGGGTTTTTCCTCTGGGCTTGTGGGTGAGGTCAAGTATAGGCATGTGACTAAGCGTTTAAGTACAGGCTTTGCCAAGTGCCTGTTGGCCATTGAGGGAAGGAAGTAACAGCTAGCAGAACTTTTGCTCTGAATGTGGTGGAGGAAAGGGAATCTATTACAGATCTGGCGAAACAGCTCAGTGCATAAAGAGGTGTGCTTGAAACCTGGTAGCCTGAGTTCAAGCCCAGAGTCAGCATTGTGGAAGGAGAAAAGTGACTTCTGAAAGTCTTCTGACCTCAATAGGTGTATGTGCATACCTGACTTTCTCTCTCTCTCTTTCTCTCCCTCTCATGACTAAATGAAATGTTAAAAATAAACAGTAATGTTAAATATTAAACTATCAATCAAATGCAAAGCGCAGTGAAAAGTGTTATCAATTCATTAAATCAGCAGAAGAAAGAATATCAGAAATGAAAGAAGAGAGATTGAAGAAATATCACAAGTGGACATCAATAACAAAAAGAAAAGAAAGAGAATGAGCGTGAAAGCAGTGTCCTAAGATACTTAGATATAATGATGAGATCAGACCAAAGAACTCACAGGATAGAAGAAGGAGCTGAGATGTACAGTAAATGTATACAAAATTACCGGGTGATAACACAGCAGCATATTGCCTAAATCTTGAGAAAGAAATGGTCTTCCAAGCACAAGAGGAACTTAGAACTCCAAATACAATGACCAGAAAAGAGCTTCTCCATGGCACATCATACACAAAGTGCCCAAAGTGCAAAACGAAGAAGCGATACGAAAAGTTTCAAGCGAAAAATGCTAGTCACTCACAAGGGCAAACCTATTAGAATAGCATCACACTTCTCAGCAGAAATCCACAAGCCGAGAAAGTATGGAATGATATTTTCGAGCTCTCAAAGTATGTAACTGTCAACCAACATTACTATATCTAGCAAAGATATATTTTAAGACCAATGTAGAAATAAAGATTCTTCAAAATGAGCACAAACTAAATGAATTCGTGATCACCAAACCAGCCTGACAGATGCTATTTAAAGGAATCCAATACAAAGAGAGGGAAGGAAGTCTGAATTATGAAAGCATAGGAAAGAACACATTTCATGAGTGGAATACATGAACAACAAGGAACTAAGAAATATTCAATCATAGTCAATTCAGGAAAACATGAAATCCTTACTACAATGAAGGGGAAAAAAAAAGAACAAAAATATTTGAACCAACTTAGAAAAATGTTATAGAAATCAGCAAATCTCACTCAATAAAAACTGTACATGTGAATAGTCTTAATTCTGCAATTAAAAGATGCAAACTAGTTGGATGTGAAACAATATTTAACTTATTTGTTGTCTTATGAAAACACACACACACACACACACACACACACACACACACACACACATACATAAACACAAAGAACCAGAGAGATTAAAAATGACAGACTGGCAGAAAAAGTACCAGACGAATGAAAGCCCCAAATAAGCAGATATAAATGTGTGTGTGTGTGTACACACATATGCCTTTATAGCCATATTCATGCTATTAAATTTAAACTTAAATGCAAATTTTGCAGAGATAAGAAAAACAACTGCATATTAATAGAAGGACTGATCAGTAGCAAATATGCATAGCCAACTTCACAGAATATTTACTACTGACAGCTAGGTCCAGTCAGAATAGTAGTGGGTGATTTTCATATTTCAGAGCAACAGATAGATTATCCAGACAAAAGGTCATCATGGAAACCACAGAGAAAATACTATGCTATGGAATGAATGGACTCAACAGACATTACAAAGTACTTCACTTAAAAGGTGAGGAATACTATTTAGCCCAGAAGTTTATGAAAATCTTTCTAAAATATATTACATAGGCCATGAAGAAAGTCCTAATGGCTACACAAAAAAAAAAAAAAAACTTCTTGCATGTTATCAGATCAAAGTGGAATAAAATAGAAATAGCAAAAAAAATGTAGAAACTATTCAAGTACATGGAGATTGGACAATTTCTCTTGAACAATCATTGAGGCAAAGGCAGCTCTAAAAGGAGGATCTATCACTAAGTGCTTATATAAGTTTTCTTGGTGATATACCTCACACTCTAGAGAAACAAGAACAAGAGGAGTCCAAAATCAGCAGATGGGAAGAAATATAAAAATCAAGAAAAGAAATGGATGAAATGGAAAACAGAAGAACAATACAAAGAAACAGCAAAATAATGCTTTTTTAAAAAGCAAACAAAGTGAGAACCACTTAGCTGAAGGACCCAATATAATAGAGACACAAATTCATAAAAGTAGAGATGTAAAGTGGCACATTACCAGACATGATAATAATTCTAAAAATTATTAATGCATTTCTTGAAAACCTATATTCCAAACTATGGGAGATCTAGAATAAAACTGATGAATTCATAAGCATATGACCTAAAATTAAATCAAGAAGATTGAAATAATAATAAAGTCTCCCCAAAGTAGCATGGTGAATCAAAATAAAAAGCATTCAACGATTTCACATTCTAATAATCTATGGCACATTATATACCATGTATAATATGGTCAAGATTGGTTATTAAGAACTTTAAAAAATTCACATATCCATTGGATTAATAAAGGAATAACTGTTTTCTAAACATTATTTTTATTTTATTAGCATATTTATAATCTTATCATACATTTTTTATTCATTTCATTGGTATATTTGTTATCCTTAATTATTCATGTATTGTTTACATTTGTTTATTCAATTTACTTATACCTGTTAATATGGTTACACTCAACATTTTGTTAAGAAAAAGGGACAGAGCCAGAATTATAAGCAATACAGACATAAAGATTGTCTGAATATGAGTGAAACAAGTGTAAAAGTCACTAAACAGATGTGAAGTCACATGAAGAGAAGATACAAGTAACTGATAATAAGAAAACATACCCAGGAAATGTAAGGACAGGGAAAAATTGGAACAGAATGGAGGACAACCTGGATTAGGAATCAGTATATGTCCTGCTGAAATTATGACGCTTCTCCTTTGCCTTTTAGTTTGTTTTTTAAGTAAAAGTAGCCAATAAGAAAGACTATTTCTTTTCTAGATCTGAGACACCAAAATCTGATTCTCAACTTTAAGCTGACTTTGTAATAAAGTTTCCTATTTCTAGAGCAAAAATAGAATTATGCCAGTTATACAACAGAGCACAATAATAAATCTTAATGTAGTCTTTCGGTTGGTAAATTCCCTCAATTGCCACTTTCCTCAAGCAGTTGAAAGGAGGAATTAGAAGTGACAATAGAAGAAGCCTAGCACTACCTCATCAAAAGCTTAGACTCTTCCTCCCGTAGCACACTCACAGCCTCTTCTGCAAAGGAGCCATCCTGCTTTGCAGAAGAAAGACAAGGGAAGAATTTCTTGTTACCTGTCAAAGTCTTTCAGAATCCACTGACCCCAAAGCGACTGAGCCAAAGAGAGATTGGAGACTGCTATACGATGGTGATGTGCTTAAGCATGACTGAAGATCTAGGAAGGATGAAGACTGACTTCCACGCAGTCTAGAGCAGAATATGAGTCTGCCTCTTTAGCCTACCCCAAAGGCTGCTATGGCTGCAGTCCCACCAGATCATTCATCAAGAAGACATGCTGACAAAGAGCAATCACAGGGGTGTAAGACGCTGTTGGAAGCGACCCTTTTAGCAATAGAAAGGTTTGAGACAGCAGATCTCAACGGAGTCTCAACTAGGAAGCAAGCAGATGTCGCAGATTCAAGCATGTCTGTGTGAGTAGGCATGGATGGGATGAAGTCACCAGTGAAGAGCAAAAGAGTTCAGGGAAGAGGAGAAAACATCACAAAACAGAAAAGAAACATAAAATTAAATAATGTATTTAAGGAGGAACAGAAGTTTGACAAGAACCGTGAAATCTGTGAAGCAATAGCAAAAAAGTTATGGGAAAAAGATCTAGAGTAATTTGCCAGGGTACAGGGATAACACTCTTTTTAATGTGGGTATGGCTGAGCAAGAGCACTGACTGGCAAATTTCAAAGTTTATGATGAATTATACAAAATTTCTGATCCTCAAATGCAGATCTCCTCTAAAATTATGCATATTTCACACTTCAATATTTACTTTTATAATTATTACATAGTATAATATTGCTTCTCTGTTAATCACAGCCCATCTTCTAATGAATAGCATTTCTTCAAAAGAGATCATTTAGCATTAAAGGGAAAGATGTCCTGCCCCAATCTTCTTGCTTGGCTTCCACAGAACACTTTCAAATCAGGCATGTGGCACCTCAGAATCACATCTCTGACCACTGACATTTATTGCCAAGTACTGATCATTTCAGGAAATGTCCGCTGTGCAATATCATGTAAAAAAGAGAAACCAATTGAGGCGCTAAGAAAGCACAGCTTTGCACTGCTGCCCACACATAGAGGAATAGTGCAAAGTCAGTAGGAGTGACAGGGGACAGAGATAGCACATAAGATGCCCAGAAAGCTTAAGAAAATGCTAAGAGACCAAAGGGACATGTTTGTCGCACTTTATAGCTATGTTATTAGTAATAAAAAAAGAAAAGCTATTTGAAGAAAAGGCATCTAATAAAATGTCTATCAGTTCTTCTTCATGTGCCAATACAAGAGAGAAGCTTAAGACTATGATTCTGGGACAGAAGATGAAGATCATTTAAGCAATTGCTTCCAGGTTAATTCCCTAAGAATACAAACAGGTTTGCAACACCACATATACACAAGATCAGCCACAGGTACATAAAGAGAGCTAGTAAAACAAACATTATATAAAGCTTATTGTAGAACTGAGGTTGTAGATAGGTAACATACATTTGCAACATATTTAAATACTTTCACGATAATGCTGGAGAGACTTATCCTCCTTTTCTAACACAGAAAGGAAGGAAAGTACTTAATAATGCATCCTTTCCTATTAGCATTTATCCATCCTCCCATGGTAGGCACATATAATTACTAGATTCAGAGTTTTCCATTTTCATATTTAACCGTTCCTTTCTGCAAAAAGTGAATCATGCATAGATCTAAATTCCTTTCTTTTGCTTAACAATACATCATTCAAGGTTTTCCATATGATCTCATAAAATTATATTTCTCTCACTTTAGTGACTAAAAGTTACTGTATTGTCATAATATGCCTTAGGGAATTAGAACCATGTCCCTATTAATGACATTTTGATTACTTTTAAAACTTTTTATACCATGCTTAGGCTTATGGTCATTTTCCTTTAAAATCAAAATGGATAGCAATGTATGAGATCACCGTCAAAACCTGAAATGAGTCTACTAGTTCAGGAGATTAGTGTTTAAATAAGGAGGAAATTATGGCCCACATAATCAAAGAAATAAGTCACTTCCAACCGGGAGCAACAATAGCTATAACAGTGTCAGTTATCACTAAATCCCTGCAGACAACAACCAGACAAGTCAGAACGTTAGCTGGCAACTAAGGCATATAAATATCAAAACATAAAAATCAGGCTGGTGAGATGGCTCAGGGGTTAAAAGTGATTGTTGCACAAGCCCGAAGATTTGGCTTCAATCCCTGGAATCAACATAAAGGTGCATAGAGAAAACTGACTTCGCAAAGTTGTCCTCTGTTTATAGGCCATGGCAAAAGTGTTCCTATAAACATCATGCACAGAATAAATAAATTAAGTAAATGAAATCAGTTAAAGAAAACAAAAGTCCAGAACTTTCAGATCTTTGTTCAAAGAAATTAGGTATGAATCACTTTACCAAGGATGAGATGTAGCAAGCTTGGATAGAATTCAGAACTCACTTATAAGCAGATACATGCAAGACAGTGAGAAAACGAAGCTATGAAAAGCAATAATATGATGAAAAACAAAAGAAACAAGGCAGTTAAGTCAGAGTCTAGCCCATTCAGTTCTATAGTTTGCTATATTTCAATAGCTCCAATACAATGCAAGCTCAAAATCATGACCCTGGATTAATAATGGAAGCATAGCTTCTCGAGATGCTTGCTACAAGTCAACAGCACAGATGGGATATACTTTAGAGAGCTGTCCATTGAACACAGCTACAAGATTCTTGAAGACCTGAGGAAGACTTTGGTCAAATACTGTAGCAACAGACAGAAAGCAAAAGCAAAAATATACCAAGATAGATCTGAGGTAAGTGAGTTTTGGGGGAAGAAAATCATAAGTGCTGAGGGAATATGTGGGTTTTATGCCAGTGATTGAGACCACAGCAGGACTGAAAAACTGGTCATCAGGAACAGAAATTTTCCATAACCATCGGTGATCTAGAATAGACCCATCATTGACTTTGCAGAAAGGTTAATTATCACATGGGGAATGGTTAACTATGTTCAGAAATGCAAATGTGAATGATCTGGGGAGGAACTCAGCTAGTATTGTTTGAAAAAGGAAAACCCAAAGCCAGAAAGTGAGACTTGCTGGCAAAGTGATTAAAGCACAACAGGGAACATGCATCTAACATGTTAATAATGTCAAAAATTTAACCCTGTACATACACAATTAAGCAAGTCTTACTACCATGTCTTCTGAATAGATTCTTTCATTTAGAGCTATTCAACTTGGGAGAAAATTCCCAATAAATTCCAGAGCCAATGTGTGTAGTAATACTTATTGCTCCAGAAGACAGGGGATCTGAGCTCATGACCCTGTATCACTTGAACGATGGCCTCAGAGTCCTTTAAATGAGTGTACTGAGTATCACTCAGTACACTCATTTAAAGAGTGTAGTTTTCCAAGGGCAATGAATCCTCTTTCTGTTGGATAGGAATGAGAAGACTTGCAAATCCTTAAGAACTGGCCCCATTTCATCTCTGATCTCCAGGGTAAACCAAGCACTGGGTGGAGACATAACATCCTGATCAGCCCCAAAGAACACACTTAAGAAGGCCTCCTCCCTAGAGTTAATCCAGATAAACCTGTCAATCAAAGGGTCATGAGTCCACTCCCAAGAAACCTGATTCACCTGAAGACTGCTAAGGGGACAGGAGGAATAATCATCCCCTTAATGACATCATGTTCTATTCTTCCAGAAGCTTCTCCCTTGGTGCAGATACCTGCAGAAACTAACAGAGCTTCCACCATGGAAGGTTACTGAACCTGTCTGCTTTTGAGTTCTAAACTCAAATAACATTTTTTGGCCTTTCTCTCTATATCTTTTCCCAACAGTCTAAATGTGCTTTCCTTGATATTCTGGGATGTCTCAGTGCTTCTTTCTCTCAACATGACTATTTGCTGACTTTCCATGCCTAACTCAAAGGGAATGAGTTTTTCTTGCTTGTTTCTTGCTTCCTCCTCCAGGCATCTGGCCAGGATTTACAGTTTATCTGCCCTATGTCTTGTTTTTTCCAACTTTAATATAATGGTCTTCAAGCTTCTTCCCCTGTCCACATTTTAATTCCTTTATTCATGAGATTATGAAACCAAAATAGGATCCCAATTTCTCCAGTGAGTACAGGCATCTTCCTTATGCAGTCCCTAAGAAGAACCTCACTCACTGAATTGCATAGGCTGATCTCACTGATTAGAATTCCCATGGCTGTGGAGGGGATTGGAATGGTACAAACCCAGAGCCTAATTATAGTTTTATCTTGGGTGATCTTAACTCCCTCTTAATAGCCATTCCTTGCCCTTCCACTGTGCCAGTCTAATATCCTGTGACTATGACATGTATGAAGTTACCAAACCACTAGCCCCCATCAACCCTAAGGATAAGAATATCATTACATGATATTTCCAGCCTGTAACTAAGATCAACCAGCTTTGCTGTAACCTGTCTACTTGATGCTTCCACCAATGTATCTGAAAAGTATTTTGATTGATGACTTTGATTCTGTGATTATAAAAACCCAAGAAACAGTTACCACAATGAAACATGGAGTTTGGGACAACCTGAATCTGTATTCCCAGAGCCATGATCACTTACATTTGGTTCCAGAATAAAGGATCTCTTATTCCTTTGAGATGAGAGTTATGATTTTTTCCATTTACAGTTACAAGGACTTTTGAAGGAATAATCAAACAGCACACCTGCCTTTTCCTCAGGGACACCTTGTAATTTCTTGTTTGTTTGTTTTCTGTTCTCTGACTCCTCTTATCTATCTTCTTATCAAGATAACCTTCTGAGTTGGAAAGACTTCAGAAGTCAATAATGTCCTTTGGAACACTGTTTTTGGGAAGCAGAACCCCAGACAGAGAAGGTTATTTTCAGGACTTTGATAACTTACTAGGGGAAATGATAAGTCTTTGGATACTGTGTTTAGGCTTCTTTAGGATAATAACACCAAGCTGCCATCCAACTGTATTAACTGCTTCCTAAAAATAATACACCATTTAGATGCCCCCAAAAGATTTATGTATAAACAGACAAGGGTCTTGTATCAAAAGAAGACAGCTCCAAGCACCCAGGAGCAATAAGCGGAAGTTGATGTTCTCTCCCTGTGGGGCGGGGAAGATGGATGGCGCATATGGGAAATCTGGACAAACTTCTTACAGGCAATGCTGACGTGATCCCTGGGGAGATCCTGCCGCTAGCAAGTTCCTAACCTCCTTATTTCCTAGGGTGGTTACACTAACCTGGGTAAAGATATCTCAGCATTCTGATGCATCCAAATAGGGAACACAAAGTCATATTTTGATATAACCCAGTGCGACAGAATTGAGCAAAACATGCTGAGACACATATTATCTGAGGACAGAAAGCTTGAATTGGGTTGCAAAGTTTCTGAGTTCTAAGGGAAAGATGACCTTATTTAATGGAAAGCACTACCATTCTTGTGTGTGTGTGTGTGTGTGTGTGTGTGTGTGTGTGTGTGTGTATTTATGTGTGTACATGCATGTGCATGTTTTGCATGTGAGTGGGTGTACATGTTTGCATAGATATATGTCCAGGAAGGGACTTGAATATGTGTGCTGTGAAGGCCCAAGAGAGACCTCAGGAAACATCATGGATTTCTTTACTTCCTTTTGCTTTGCTCTGAAGTTTTCCTGGCTCTGCTTTCTAATGCTGGATTTCTGCTTAGCATATTTACATGTGACTTGAGGATCTGAACTGCAGTCCTCTTGCTTGTAATGCAAAGACTTTAACCCCATCCTAGCCCTCTTCCCATCCATTCTTTTATATATATATATAATACATTTTTATTATTATTTCAGCTCATACAAACTTAATAGGTACACCAGTTCCCTCCCTTCTCCCCCCCCGAACCCCCTTCTCCCCCTCCCCTCACCCCTCCCGCTCCATCCCCCCGTGCCTCTTGCCCTGATTCCCAGAGTCCTTTCTTGTGCATGCCTGACTCTCCTCTGGCCCCTCCTCTCCGATGACATACAAGGACCCAGTGGCATTTCCCTGAACCCCTTCCTGTGTTCCCCTTAAGCATAGGAACACTACTGTGGCTGTCAATCCCTTGCCTCCAAGGATCTTGGTGCCTTTAGCAGATGCTAGACTTTGTGAGGTCAATAGTGTGTTGGACATTGCGCCGGGCATACAATGTCCAATTATGATTGCTTCGGCCCTAACTTGTGTGGAGTATCTTGCAAATCATTGCTCCTCCCATCCTTTTGCTCTTACACTCTTACCGCCCCCTCTTCCGCATATGTCCCTGAACTTCAGGATGGGGAGAGATTAGTCTGGCCTAGTTCTAGGTGGTTGATATAGAGTCTCTGAAGTTCTGGATTGTGGTTCGTTGATTTTCTTTTGCAGTTTTGTTGCTCCTGTAATGCCCTTCGCTCCATCGTGATGGGCACTGTATGTCACCCCCTGGCCAGAGACAGAAAGCTGTTAAACTGGAGTCTTATTATAAGAGCACATTCAAGGGTAGATGTAATACTGGGAGTGACATACAGTCCCATCCATTCTTAGAGCAGCTTTGACCACTAGGGACACTGATGGTCCTCTTTCAAAGCCAAGCTCTTACTCAGTTTCTTAGTACCTTCTATCAAGGCAACATCCATCCATCAAGAACCCATGACCATGAATCATCTCAATTCTGACATTAAATGACCATCTTTGTTGAACAATGGAGCTTTCAAATTAGTAACAAGCCAATTTAAAAGAAGGAAAAATAAAAAATAAAGGAGGGGAGGGGAGGGGAGGAGAAGCTGACATTCCTGACATCCTGGCCTGCTGGCAGCTTTTCTTTGAAATGGCAAGAAGCAACCCCTTTGAAAGACACTTTTTCATCTGTTGCCAGCTGCAGAAGGAGGGTTTCCAGAGGATGCCTGTCTGGTCCAACTCGAACTTGTTTCAGGGTGTGTCACCATCCCTTCAAGAGGTTTGCCCTGGGCAAGACTGCATTCATTACTGATTTAAAAAGCAAATCCAGAGCTGGCAGCCAGTGGGTGGTTTTTCGATGGGAATGTGCACCTCCCACATGCTCTAGTCACAGACATACACGACTGGGTTGGGTTGGTAGGAGGGCAGACAGAACTGTGCCAGGCCCAGACACAAGTCTTCCATTCTGATGCAAAGTGCTGCCAAGTGTGAAGGAGCCACATCCTTCCTGGTCCTAAGTCCCCTTCTTAAATTGAGCAGTTGTTCTGAAGGAGGAAGCTGGGAGGGGAGGGGGGAAGCAACATCCCTAGATGGTATTAATTATAACAAGGGGAAACCTTTATTCCCAATATAAAGTTTCTAAGTGAATTCAGAACAGAATCAGAAGGCCGGAAAGACCCGGAAATGTCATTTGGATTGAGCTCTTTTTGTTTCCCCGCATTCAAATCTTCCAGTAAAACCCTTGCTCGCAGACACCTAGGCCCTCTTTAAATGTCTCTGGTGAAAATGAGGATGAACTCCTCACCAACTCTGCTTCCATATAGCCTCATGAACCTCTGTGTCGTGACAGCTTTGTTCTGGCTGAGGGGCCACTGCCGTGTCAGGCAGGCCGTCCCTCTTACCAGAAGCTTCTGCTCCCATATGTGAGAACAGAATTTCCACATCTTCACAGATCTCACTTTCCAAACTGGAAAATCAGGACTTTTGTTCCCCTTTCCCCTCCCCAACCCTCAGATCCAGAAAAACATACCCAGGAAATGGAAATGTCATTAAACTAGGACCAAGTGCCAGCAATTGATTACAGTATCTCCCACGGCGTCTGAGCTTAAAAGGAAATTGAAAAAGGAGAAAAGGAAGAAATGAAAAAGCCAGAAATTCAAAGTGCCGGTGGGACTGGCTCAATCCAAGATGAGTTTCTAGAGAACTGCCAGACAAATCAGCCTGGAAAGCCGTACTTCTGCTCCTCGACGCGCAGCTACTGCTGAGACCAGAGGTGATACTCAGTACACCCCAACAAGGCTTGGCTTTCCCAAAGGGTTTAGCAGGACACAGAGTAGCGTCTACTTCTCCTTGGTAAGCAAGCCACTGAGCGATGCTGGATGGCAGCTGCCTACTGGCGCCAGGGTCACTGGAGTATGTCAGGAAATAACGGTTGAGGATCTTGTGACATCCCTCACAAGACACTTAGTGTGTAGCATTCACTCAAGCTATACGCAATCATTGTTGTTATTTCCATTTTTTTCTTATTAAAAGTCTTACCTTGACTCTCTCCAAAGTGTCCTTATATACTGCAGTCACTACAAGAAGAAAAAAAAAATCCATGTGTCTGGTGGGGGAGCATGAAGAACAGTTCTCATGGATGAGATCCAAGGCTGGAGGAAGAACACATTGCCGGGGAAGCTCTGTGTCACAGAAGTCAGCAGGCCAGATATAGATAGATCTGGCTGACGTGAAACATAGTGGACTCCTCAGCAACCTACTTGCAAAGCTAGAGGGTTAGTCTTTTTGACCCCAGCCATTTAGTATTCCCTGAGAACCATTACACACTCCATCCAAGACCATCGGCAAAAGCTTAATTTCTCTATGCCTTCTCTTGTTCCCTTGGGTCCATATTTCTAAGTCATTGGCTATAAACATCCTAGACTCCTTCAAGAAGGAAACTGGGTACTCATCCTAAATGTATATACCCCAGGGTTCCTTTGAAGAAGGCCAAATATTGCCCAGGTGCACTGACGGAGATTACAAGTTATCTAATTGCTTGCTTTTTAGCTGCTGAAATCTCAGTTGATAGTGAAGTGTGTGTTAAGTGTAAGTTTTAAATGGGTCAAACCAAGCAAGAGAGTTCAGTTACCTCTTGACAAGTAAGGAGCCAGAAAGTGCAGTTCTTGAATATTCAGGAGTGTGTTCTAGGAACTGCTGACTAGGAGACTTAGGGATGACCTCCCCTCTGTGAAGGATGTGTGGCCCCCCTCCGAGCTCAGGCACTTGCTCAGTTATGTTTCTGCAAAGTACATTTTTTCTCTTTGCCTTAAGTGGAGTAGAAGGCTGCAGAAAAGATTTCAGGGGGAAGACTGCAGAGAGAGGAAAGTGTAGCACCTGAGTCTCCAGGAGCCTACAGTTTAGATCTCAGAAGCAATGAAATCAAAGAATGACAAAATCTCAGAAGCAACGAAATCAAAGGTACATGCAGAACACGAGTATCGCATGACCAAACATGTGTCCCAAGAACATTGTCAGGCAGTAGTACAAGGAGTGACATGGAAGGATAATCAACTGGAAGGTGCCCACTGAACATCTTTTGGTGCTTGTTCTGGAAGCATCATGGGTTAGGAATACACTGGAGAGTCATTTCCATGTCTGACCTCTCCTATTCTCACTTGTAATTGAGAACAAACTGACCTCATGGAAGGAAGTGTGGTCCAGTCAGGCGATACGATGAGCACTAGCCCTGTGTAAGTGGGGAGCATGTGGTTACACACAAGGAAATGCTTTGGCGACACTTAGTGAAGCCAGAAGGCACAGTGACAGTCTCCTGGTATCTCTCTATGTGCTGTGTAAGTCAGTGCCCCAACTCTGCATAGTCTTGAGTTGTTCACATACTAGAGGCAAAGGGCATCTTAGAATCTTAAGGAACAGTTAGTTATCTGGATGTGTCAGAAGGTCATTGCAGTGGCCAATCCAGAATGGAAACCTGATTTGCAGTATTCACTGGCACTCTTCTTCCTAGGATGTTCAGGAACCACCTTTGTGGTATCTCTGGAACACCTCGGCTGAAGAGAGAAGACAGTTCGGGAATGTGGAATTTCCTTTGATCATTTTAATAGAGTTCTCATCCATCATCCACCTATTCCCTCTCTAATCTCTAATGTTCTCACATCCAATGCCGGATCATCTAAATCACAGATCAAACACGGCTTCCTCTTCATGCAGAAGCATTCAGTGTGCTTCAGATGTCTCGGTGGGATATTAAAGTGGTGTTCACATGTTTTAGTGAATTTTCCTCTTTGACAATTTCATACATGTGCATATTGCATCCTGCTCACTCTGCTAACCCCTAGAGTCTGTTATCTTTCTCGCATCATCCCAACTCAACCTCCTCCATCAGTCCCCATCTCTCTTTTTGTTTTATGACCCATCTGGTGTAACCAAGGCCACCTGTGTGGGCAGATTTTAAATTGTGATCAGAAATGTTCCCTTTTCAGTTAGACATCTCCCATGTAAACTGTGTGGTCCCCGGGAAAAGCATTTGCTTCCATTGTGTATAATGATTTTCTCCATCTTCTGAATATTGCTGGTACCTCTTCACTGCTAGTGTCCTTAACTGTGCCAGGTTAGTTAAACCAGAATGAATCCCTCCAGTATTCCCTTCCCTTTGATCCAGGTTAGGCTGGCCATAGAACAATTAATTCATTCAGACCACCCTGATTAGATGAATGCACCACCGCAGTGCAGTTAAGCGGTGTGACTGTATATTGCTGGCTCAAGTCCTAGGTGGGAGCAGAACCACATCTGCTGTTTCTTTAAAGCCTACAAGATTTGTCCCTTCAACTTCTACAAATCTGAAGTGACACAGGTGAGAACAAGTGTGCAGGCCCCATGTAACTAGGGACACATACAATGAGAAACAAACAAGGGTTACAGTGTGTCTCCCAGATTGCAGACTACTCTTCCAATTCATATACTGCTTTTCTTTAAGATTTCAGGCTACCTCAGGCTTAGGTAACACTTTCACACAGACTTTTCTACCAATTCCATGCCCCATACCCCCACTTCTCTCTCTCTCTCTTTCTCTCTCTCTCTCCTTTTCTTCTCCTCTCTCTTCCCATCCTTCTATGTCATTCATCCAGTTCATATCTGCTCCCCTGGTCAGCCCCAGAAAGGCCCATCTTGATTGTCAACTGCCTGGATTTGAATCACTTAAGAGACAAACCTCTGCGTGTGTCTTATGAGGATATTTCCAGAGAAGTTTAAATGAAGTGGGAAGACCCACCAGGAATAGTGGTGGTACCATTCCATGGACTGGGAATCCAGATTGAATAAGAAAGAAGAATGCAGAGCACAAGTAGACTGCCAGCATCCATCTCTTTCTGCTTTCTGACCCAGATGCAATGTGATTAGCTGCCCCACAAGACGTACTGTACCCTCAAACCATAAGCCAAAACAAGCTCTCCTTGCTAAAGTTGCTTTTGTCAAGCATATTGTCACAACAAAGAAAACAACAGCTAAAACATGCCTTCATTTCTGTATCATTCTCTCTCACCATGTCATAAGGCCCTCACTACTTCAAAAACCATTTCAAACAGTTGCTCCTAAACCACTTCCTCAGCTGTACAGCTGTCTCTTTTCCAAACCTTGTGATATTACATCCTACACTCGTATGCTATTTTAAATATTTAATAAGTCATATGACAAACCCTTGTGTGTGTCTATTTTTCACTACAATCTATAAACTGTCACTCTTCTGGAGCTATGATGATGTCTTCATTCTGTTAATCTCTACTTCTCACCAGTGTCCGTCCGGCCTGTCCACCATGTTAAGAAATGTCACCATCCAAGTGACATCCAAGCAGCAAGTGACTTCTCTCTGCTACAACTCACATTGTTCTACAAAGAGAACTGAGAACCATACCTTCTTTGCATGAAGATTGCTTTTAGAGTCAACACACACACAAACACACACACGCACACACATCTCTTTGCTCAACTCAATGTTCTAGCCTCTTTCAAAAACATTTGTTCTTAGATACGTAGTTCTAACAAATCTATTTCCTAGTGTTCTCATATACAGTAGATAGAAACCACTGCTTGTATGAAAAAATATCTTCTGAAGAAAGATGAGCTAAAAGTCAAAACTAACAGGTAACCACAAGGAAGGGAGAATTTATGAAAATGGGATGGCACAAATCTAAGGGTATGACATTCTTCTGTGGTGTTTGGATAAATGATCTCACCTCAGTAATTGCAAAGTAACTTCTGTCACTCCAATAAACTGTCATGAATAAAGTTTAAGTTATATAACACAATTACAATAATTTCCTTCTGAAACAAAGAAAAACCTGTTTGCATGTGTATGTGTGCATATGTGGGAGTGTGCATGTTTTTGTGCGTGTCATTGTTATATAAGTGTGAGTGCACCTGTGATTGTTTGTGTTTATATATGTGTACATGTATGTATGTGTATGTTTGTCTCTGTGCATATGTGTGCATGTGTGTATGTGTCTGTGTACACGTGTATATGTACATGTGCTATGTGTGTGAGAGAGTGTATATACTAATCATTCCTCCAGTGAAATCATCAACCCTCATTAGTTTATTTTGACACTAATGATCTTTAACTGGAAGATGTCGGAGGATGCAGGTTTCCCTGCTCGATCATCTCAGAGCAAGTACATCACTGCAACTGCTGTGACTGAGTCTCCCAAATTGTATGTTTGGAAAACTTAATTTCCAAAGCAACAGTATTGAAAGTATTTAGAGGCAACAAACTCACCCCGAGGACTTTCTCTTCCCGGAGTGGAGTAATGCCATCACCTATGAGTGATATTGTCATCAAGGCAGTGGGCTTCCGACATAATGAAGACCAAAACAGAGCCCCCTTTCTCTGGAGCACAGAGGTACCGTCTCCTCTCTTTGCCTTCATATTTGGGTTGATGCACCATGATGGTCTTGTGAGAGTGGCCGCCAATCTACTCCTCTCAGTCTCAGAACAACAAGAAATACATCTCCATTCTTCATCAGAAATGAATTGGAGTTAATAGGGACTGTATTGGTCTCTTACAAAGAACGCATGCAGCCAACTAAACAGTGCTCTACTCATGGTCACTGACTTCTGTAACAAAATCCTCATGCAGAACAACTCTTCCTGCCTTCCTCATGTGCCTTCGTCTGGATTCTCTGCCAAACACTTTCTTGTGGGGAGGTTCCTGGAGTTGTGTCTCTGCACAGTTTTGAGGAAAACTGTAGCAAACGAGAGCGAGAAATACTTGCATTTATTTATCATGATAGCCCATCATACAAACACAGTGGCAACAGTGGCATTGATTGTAAATTAGATTTATCACCAGAGTTTCCAATCTGCATAGGACTGCAGTACTGCTTGGATAAACTAATGAGAATGAAGCGCTCCACACAGCTCCTGGCGTGGCAGACACTCTGGATCAATACCAGGTCCTAAAGTTCCAGCAACTCTGTGAACTAGGACTTGTTAAGTGCTTTTTGGGGCAAAGTGCTGCTTTTTCGTTATCACCCAGGATGCTCTAGGACCATCCCTGGAATACAAAATAACTTTCCAGTGAGGCCGACTGAGCCTAGGGAAGGATAGGAAAGATGGACACTCTATCTGCTGGCCTCCCAGCATCCTCTGCTCCTACATGTCCCCTGAATTGAGCTTTGCTTCCTACGGGAAGACTTTCAGAATCCACAAACATGCTATGCTTTGGGCAAGATGCCAGAAGCAAAATTGCATCACTGGCTATGATGGGACCTTTCCTTTTGGTTTTTAAAAGGAGTTAATAAAATAAACACAAGTAGAAATTCCCTGTGTATATGAGCATATTCATGCTTTGGGAGGCTATTTTAGTGCAAAAAAGGTAATGAAAACAGATCAAATGGACTGAGGACTAATTATATTCCAGGCACTGTGCTATGTATCTTATATGTATATTTTAATTAGTCCCCACAACAGCCAAGACACAGACTAGGAAACACATTTAGAGATGCTAAACAATTATCACCGACATGGCTGGGTATCCTTTGGCTGCCTGGGTTATCTCAATCAAAAATGCATGTTTTTTTCCCTGAAGTGCAAATAAAAAGTTATAATCTCAAAGAATAGTTCCCACATTGGCTCCTGGCTAAAAACACATATTGAACTAAAGCACTACGATTTGGGAGAAACAAAAATGGACACGCAGTTCACTTCTTACCATGAAGGTTCAGGAGAGCAATGGTTAAGCTTGCTGGAGTTCAAATACGGGCTCTTACACTCACCAATTCTATAAACTTAGGTCTAAGTTTCCTCTTTCGTAAGCATTGACTGTAACTATACCTTCTTCACAGGGTTATTCTGAGACTTTAAAAGCTAATCGTTATAAAGCATATGAAGACAGTGCCTGACATACATCGTCAAGCTGTTTTAAACTCATATTAAGAGGAATGTATGCGATTGCACATGCTTGAGCCAGTAAAGTCTGTATAAAGGAAATAGGTGCTAAGTCACTGCTTGAATGGGGGAAGGCACCATTTAAACTCATGGAGTTTGAGTGAAGAAATTGGTCTTTTATGGAATGAAACTTGCTCATTTCTCAATAAAGCAGATTTCAAAAACTGGCAGCTAGGAATTTATAAAGAAATCATTGCAGCCCCAATGTTTTAGGGAACTGATTACGTAAAAACACCTACATGAGGACTCAAAATTTCCAGCTGAATCAAACTGAGCAACAGTGCAAGTAATTCCTTCCATTACTTAATGCATTTGGAGATAACAATAGATTTACCAGAGGAAAACTAAAGGAATCTATTTTTCTTTTTTTCAATTTTATCTATTTTTTTAAACTTGGAGATGTTCTAATGGGAACTAGGAGCTAAGAAGAACACATCAATGAAACTAAACTGTCTTTTTCATCTGCTCATGGCTATTTCTATGAGATCAGCCTGGATTATCAGCTCATCTTGTGAATAATTTGCTCCATTTCCTTCCCCTTGCAGAAGGCTCTGAATGTGTTAGATGTAGACACCATTCTGCTACTGTCTGTTCAGTGACATCCTACTGCCCTTTGCATAAGATGCAGACTCCTTATCAAGGGATGCAAGAACTCTGCTTCCCTTCAGAATTTCGGAAGTCTCCCCCTAACCTAGCTTCTGTCACCACAGTGAGACCTTGGCCTATCCTTTCTCTTCCACAAACTTTTCTTCATTGAAATGTCATCCTCTCAATGAAGGCTTCTCTGACGGCCTTATTTAATATGTTCCTTGTCCTTATTTAATCTGTCCCTTATCCACCGGCTTCCATTATTGTTTTAACCTCAGTCTCTCTTTACTTGGTCCTGAAATTTCTTGTTTTCCTTCTCTTTCCTGTCATTTTGCCTGCCTGTAGACAGACAGACAGACAGACAGACAGACAGACAGACAGACAGACAGATAGATAGATAGATAGATAGATAGATAGATAGATAGATAGATAGATAGATAGATAATCTTTTTCAATTTTGGCTTTTCTCTCAAAGTATCACTATCACATTTAAACAAATATTCAATATCTCTGCTTTCAAGAATATTCCGATAACTCAAAAGAAATGGATATATAAATATATATGTATTTATGTATTTATACACACGCATATATACCATCCTTGAAGTATTCTAAATAAAAGACACTCTACAAATGTATCTATAAACACAAACAAGCTTATTTTACATTCATAAATGTATATATATGCACTTATATGTATATATGTACATATAGCAGATTTATTTAATCATATATTTTATGATTCAAATACATATATGCTCTTCTACAACCTGGAAACAAACAACAATGATATTGATATCTACTCATACATTTATTTATTCATCATGGATGCCTGATTGGAAAAAATTATCTCAGAACCCTTTTAGGCCAATGAATACAGTAACAAACAAATTCCCTGACCATGTAGATTTTACATTTTGGTGGGAGTGAAATCAAAATAAACAGTAGAATAAATAAGGTGATTAAGAAACATGTGGAATTTTGATGTAACCACTTAGGAGATAAATGGAACACAGTTGGCATAGTTTCATAATAAGGAAACTAGGTCTGGACGGGATAAACAAGTAGCCTGTAAAATTCCAGCCAAATCCAGAATCCAATGCCACCAACTTTTCAATACCTATGTGTTCCTTTCATTCCTATGCTTACCAATCTCACTCTGCAATTAGAAGCCAGAAACTGAACCTTCCAGAGAACTATTCAGTGTGCATAACCTCTCTAATTTTTTTTTCCTTTCTATCATTGAAACAGCTCCCTATCTTAGTGGGAGCCATGCTTCTTCCATAGACACTGAAAGCTCATGGCTCATGCTCCAGCAAGTGCTCAGGCACATGGCATCAAACGCAACCTAGGTGAAATTCAGTGGGCCACGTCTGCAAAAGACATGAAAACAGGGGGAAAACTGGTAGGGGAGAAGAAGGTTTGTAAAGAGAAAAGGAAGGGTATGGGATTTGGGGATCAAAGTGCAAAAGTGTCATAAATTCCCTATATTCAAATATCAAACTCTAAAAGAATAAAAACATTTAAGAAATTCGAAAAGATGCTCCTGCAAATCTCTAAAAAAGAGAAGCAAAAAATTGTACTCACAATACTAAAATCAAAATAAAAGTCAAAGATTATTATTGTGGCTTTATTTTTACAAAGGTTTATGGTGATAAGGTAATACAGAACTACCTATATATTTTTTAAAAGGACCAATTTTTTTCCAAAATAATAAATGCGGTATGTCTAACCCATCCAACTAATTTCTCTTCACATCTAAAAATCCTGTATATGGAACACAGAAAAACTGAGGCTGACTTTCCTGGGGCACAGAGATGTCTATGCAATTGTGACTCTCAGTGATTCTCCCTGAGGCAGATGAGCCAGCCAGCTGTCCACGACTACAGTGGTTTGCAGACCATGACACTGGTGTCTCTGAACTCTTTAGCCTCACACAGTATCTGCAAGATCTTACTTTGCAACCACGGATACACAGCAGTCAATGTAGAGAGGGTGCTGTGCACATTATCTCAGAGGCAAGAACAGCAGGCCTACAAGGAAAGGCAGTGCCAAATTGGCAAGCTGAACAGTTGGGGGACAATATTCTGTGGTGGTGACCATGGCGTCTTGGAGTGAGAAAGCTCATCACGACCTCATGTCCACTTTTTACTTCATGAAACGCCTTGCAAATACTGAGTCTCTTTGTGACTTGGGACAAAATATGTTTACCATATCTGTCAGAGTTATTATTTTAAGTTTTTGCACATGTTTATATATACATATGTTTTACACGTGTGTGAGTGTACATATGTGGTTGGGTGTATACACAAGAGTGTACTTGAGTGTGTTTGCCTATGGAGGCTCAAGGATGACATCAGGAATTGTTCTGGATTTCTCTTTCACCTTATTTGCTTTGCTCTGGGGTTTCCCAAGCTCCGCCTTCCAAGGCCAAGATTAGAGTCCACTGCCATATTTACCCTGCATTTTTATACAAGATATGGGATCTAAAGTCAGGATTTTTTGCTTGAGAGGCAAAGGCTTTAACCCTTGGGCCATCTCTTCAGCTCAGAGCTATTATTTTTAAAGTAATAATTTTATGTGTGCACTTATATATAGAAATATGTATATATAAAATATGTATATATGTATGTGAAAGTATATATACACATTATCAAACATATTGCAATTTTGGGATAAAATATATAAGCAAAAACTGTTATTATTTAACTTAGACCTGTTTTATTGTTTAATCCACATGGATAAGCAAGGAAATCATTATCACAGCTATTAATCACAATAAAGGTAAAAATCCCCAAGTACTAGATTTTAACAAACATCATGGCATGTGACTCGCATGGCTAAAGCATGGTTTTAAAGATGTTGAAAGTAAGACAAAGACAGAACAAATAACTCATCCAAGCACAGTCTTAGAGGGCTGACGTCAAAATCGCCCAGGCTACGCGGCCTCTATGGAAGTCACCCTAGACTCTCACCATAAGGATTGTGCCACCAGCAAAAAGAACATTGTCAGACGCCAGAATTTTCGACATGATTTCTTCTCTCTTCTGTCACTTTTGGAACTGATTGAGAGAGCAGGAAACCAGTGTAATCCCAAAGCCACATGCCTCTTAGGGAGAAGCCACAGGCACCTGCCGGATGACTGACAGCTGGACAGAAGACATTAAGCTCCGCTGCCACTCAGGACATCACACAGTAGCTGGACCGATGTGAGTTCTTCACTTTCAGGAATCATAGGCTCAGGCTCAACGCTGCTGCCCGCTTCCATGCAAATTTCTGTCTTTTTCTTACAGGTGATGTATTGTGACACTCAAGACTTCTCCTGCTGTCAAGCCTGCATATCAGCATCATCCTTCATTCTGTGCTCCAAAACAGCCTTTATTCCTATGATAGAAATGCGATGCATTTTCCCATCACTGAACTACAGAGGAGGTCCGGTGTTCTGAGTCTATGACTCCTGACCCTTTGTGTGATCTTATGAATACAAAATTAAAGGAAATGGAAAGAATCTGTCTATAGATGTAAGATTTAAAATAACTGAAGTGGGGCTGGAGAGATGGTTCGGGGGTTAAAATTCTGTATTGCAAGTGCAAGGTCCTGAGTTCAAATCCCAGATCCCACATTTCCAGCCCTGGTAGGCAGAGCCTGGGAAATACCAGAGCAAAGCTAGAAATGAGGTAAAAGCAATCCAGGATGATTCCCAAAGTCACCCTTGGTCTTCCACAGGGACATACTACGGAAACCTCTGAAACAAACACACACACACACACACACACACACACACACACACACACACACAAAATAAATAAAATATTAAAAAATATTTTTTAAAATAAAATAATTGAAGTGAATTGATATGGAAGGAGAAGGAAAGCAGGAGGCTTTCTCTAGACCTGTCTCATCCAGTCTAAGACCTTAAATAATTTGATTTATTTCTCATTTATTCAAGACCCTGTTCACGCACAGGGCACAATAAGCCATGCCCTGAGCTACACAGTTAATGAGGGAAATAAGCAAAGGCACAAATTATTGGCCCACATATTAAACAATTCAAATACATTCACCAAACATGCTATAAGTAGTACTCAATGGGGACGGGTCAGTGATCAACTAGCATGAAAAGACTTAAGCAGCATGTGTGGAAGGGAAGAGGAGGATGAAAGTAAGCAGATCATGACTGTGAAAGTGGGGGGAAGTTTGTGGGAGGAGGAGAAACTTAGCGATCTAATTGTTAAGTCAACAGTGAAGGGTTAAGGCCAAAACTTAGGAGCAAAAGTTAGGGAGGGACACTTATCTCTAAGTCTAAATAGGGTCCCAAGTCACTTCCAGCAAGCAGCCCCTTACCTCACCAAGCCACATGACTCCCCAGTCAGGAGGTTGTAATCAAGCAACCTTACCCTTGAGCTGCCCCTCCCCGAAGCATCTGTCCATCTAGTGGAACTTTCTACCTAACCCCTCTTCCTGTTTCAAGCCCCATAAAACCCCTGTGTCTCGGTGCACTGTCTCCATTCCAGAGGAGAGATTTCTGTCCTTCATAGTTCTTACTAAACAGCTGTCTACTGCTGTAGAGGTTGGTTTCAGTGTGCTTCCTTGTGTATTCCACGCCATCCTGGTCTACATTGATCTAATGTGCAGCCTCCCCTATAATGTGGTATCTAAGTAAATACAGTAGGGTGAACCACAGTTCAGTAGGTTATAATCTATGCTAATTACAAAGTTTTGGAAAGATCTGTATGTCTGTCTATACTTCGAGTCTTTCATCAGGAAAAGGCAGACATGTGTGTGTGTGTGTGTGTGTGTGTGTGTGTGTGTGTGTACATGAGTATATGTGACATATAAGTTATGTATGTTTGATTTAAATGCAAACATATATGTATGAGCTAAATATAAGAGTTAGTTTTGTGCTTACATAATCTTTTGAGAATTATTTTTGGGCTTCAGTGAAATGACAAGAGTTCATGAACCAACAAATGTGATTTGCTGATTTCTCTGCCCTCTTTTGGTTGGAAAACATATGCCCTGGGCATAAAGGAAATAAGGATATTTTCTCTTCAGTCGCTTTACTCCTTCTAGTCTTGACTTTTGCACAAAGAAGCGACTGAAGAATTTCAAAGTTGAAAGACATCTCAAAGAAAAGTGTGCACTACAGTGGAGCAGAAGAATCTCAGGGATCATTTCATTCCGCTCATTTACACGTTAGGCCCTAAATAAAAGTAATGTAAGGACTGGAACAGCAGTGGGTGGGTGGGAAGGGCCATAAGTTGAGGTCTTCAGTTCTAGTCCAGGGACAGGACAACTTAAGTTTCTTCCTAACCCTAAAACAGAATGCAGAGATGAGTTCAACATCATTACACTCTTCATGCTACTTGACATGGACCATGCAGTTTCTCAGCACTTCAGTTTCCCAGAGAAAACACAGAGGATTTTGACAAGGACTGACTGATAGAGCCTATGTAAGATGCTCTGCATAAGCCTCAGTGGGGTTCAATAAACAGTGGCTGTTAAGTTCTGAAGACTATAATTTATCTGACTGATAAATGGAAGGCATATGGGCAGAAGAATTGGTGCTTCCGGAATAACTCCTATGAAAAAGCTGATGCTATGAGGCTTCATCTTCTGAAAGGCTGCAGAAGTTGAAGGCCATTTCTTCAGAACAGCTTCTACCAGGTTCTAGAACTCACAGGTGTCAGAGCTGAAATCAAACTAGAAGTTACAAGCCATGCCATCAGTGCAAACCACACAGTCTACATTTTTACAAAATGAGCGCTTGAGTAGCTAACCTGGATTTATCCCCCAAAATATCAGATACCAAGTGTTCTGTAACCTCCTTTTCCTTTGGCGTTTTATTTTTCCTTTCTTTAACAGAACAATTTCCCAAATGGGTGAAGAGCACAGTAGGTGGGTCTCTTTAATATTTCACAGGCAGGCAAAGATGACTCACCAGATCCCACATCTGTGTCACCAGCAAAGGCCTAATGAAGTTGAGCAACAAATGAGACTATGTGTGTGCTAGAGATAACCTGTTCTTCGGCTTCCTCCTCTGATTTCCTCAAGCCACACTCTACCTTCCAAACTCCACCACATAAGAGGCTGTTAAATGTCTGCCTTTGGGCAAAAGCAAGCACAAAGCCCCAAAGGCTAAAATAAGGAGCTAAACATTTCTCCAGAAAGAGACTTGTAAGCCTGCCTTTTAGCTACAATGGAGAAAAACCTGAAGAGCTGTCAGGAGTCTCCACTGGTAAGATGCCTCACTGGCACAGCCATAGAAAGATCCAGATATCTTTCTCCACAAGCCCACAGCCGTTGGGTTCTGTAAGGTCTGCAACCCCTCACTACTGCTTGTCATAGCAGCAAGCAAGGGATTCCACTTAATGCTGCCTTTCCAAGCTTATATCCATTAGCTCTGTGTTGCTGTGAACGAGATACCTAACATAGACTATAATAGGGAAGAGGGATTTATTTTGGTTCAGAAGGTTCAGTTCCTGGTTGCCTGGCTGCATGTGCTTAGGCAAAGCATCCATGGCAGCACGTGGCACGGTAGGGCTGCTCACATCATTGCCAACCAAGAGACACAGAGAAAAAGCAGTTGCTTATCTGATTGTTAACATGTTCCTTTTTTCCCCTTTTTGTCTGGGCCTTGCGTCCTTGGGATGGCACCACCTATACTCAGGACAAGTGTTTCTTCCCTCTACTGATCCTCTATAGAAACACACACACACAGGGTCCCTCCCCCAGTGCCCTAGAGGATCCCTCATCCTGTCAGATTGAAAATGAAGATTGACCATCACACATAGCACTCTCTTTTTTCTACTCATCGTCTATGGAGGTGGTGAAAGAGCTGAATACTGCTATAGGGACTCAGGTCACTGTGCCCTTAAATTCCATGCCAGCCATCCACCATTTACAGGAAGGTAGATGGAAGAAACCACTTGAAACAAAAAGGAAGGGGCTGGGGGGATGGCTAGAGGTGAACAGTTTTGCCTTACCAGCAAATAGACCTAAGTTCTGATCTCCAGATCCCCTGTAAAAATCCAGGGCAAATGTAGTGGAGGACTGCAATTCTGGCTCAGGAGGCAGAGCCTGGGAATCTTCAGAGCAGCAGATCTAAGACTAGCCCTAATGGCATGCTCTGGGTTTGATGAGATCCAGTTTCATAACAATAAGGTAAAAGAGCAATCCAGGATGATTCCTGGTATCACCCTTGGACCTCCATAGGCACATACATATTTATGCACATATGCACGCTCATCCCTATTCAACACACACACACACCATCACACATACATTAAAAAAAAACTGGGAAGGAAAAATCGGCATATCCTGAAGTCTGTCTCTACAGGTTCCTTCCTCTTAGGAGCTACAGGCGTTTCACATGGAGACCATGAGAAGAGCAATGCTGTACTCCAAAACCTCATCTTACAGAGCCCTGTTGAAGAATAGACCACTTTGGAGAAAAAAAAAAAAAGATCTCCACTTTTTGGGACCTAAGTTACAAGTCATACAAGGTCAATCTAAGAGTGAAAATAAACCATTCATAGTTTCATTGGAAAGGTGGCAGGGTATGATGGGAAAACCCTGAACAAGGCTGAATAAGAACTCATAAGGTATAAACTATATTCACCTCAATGGGCAAAAATTCACCAACCACATGACACTTGAAAACCTCTCATTTCTGAGTCTCATTCTAGCTTTCTTCTCAATGACTTGAGAAGAGGATAGAATTTAATGAGAACCTATCTACTGGGCATACTTGATGTTACTCAAGAATGTCACCCCCACACAAATCTCCAGGGTAAGCCTTTAAATACACTTCAGAGTTTGGCAAGTTAGGTCTAATTGTGAAATAAAATTTACACAGGATCACTCTGCTACTTAGGTCTTAGAAATGGAATTTGCAATCCGTAGTTTTTACTGCAAACCATGAGAACCTTCCACTATCAACATACCTGGCATGCATGCCTGAGCCAGGATTCTTGCAAGGAACAAGGAAGACAATATATGTGAAACATGCCTGGAAATTTTAAAGTTTTATACACATATATATGATTTGAGTAACAAACAGGCAATGCCCTGTATAAAGTAAGAAGAGTATAACTAAATATGATTTCTTTAGCAATTAAAAAAGAATTTGGTTGATTTATTTTAGGGAGTGGTGACACACGTTATAGGTTTGGAAGTCAGATCTTTCCTTCCACCATGTGGGCTTCAGAGAATTGAACTCAGGCAGCTAGGTTTGTGAGCAAGTGCTTCATCTAGTGATTCATCTTGCTGGTCCCGGCATATGGTAGAATTCGCTATTTTTTTTAAAGAACCAAAAGGAATTTGCATCTCCTCTCCCTCTCATCCCCGTATTTTTGAGCTTATTTTAAACATTTTTTCCTTTCCCTGCTAGTTCCTAGGCTCACAAGTACTCGTTCAGATATATCCTGGCCAGCTGGCCACTGCGCATGCACACTGAGTAAGTTGATGGACCGACACTAGTGATCATCCCATGTCGGGTATGGGAGGCACCTAGTGGGCATAACTGGACCCTCACCTTCCCTCAAGATGTATCCCATCCCTTCCTAGTCACCCATCAATGCTATATGCAAATGCTGTGGACTGTTAAGAAGGCAGCATGGTACAAATGCTAACCGTTCAATTTGGGAACTTACAGCACAGCCAGATGATGGTAGTAAATAGTTGTATGGCTCAAAATAAAATCAATTGTCATGAATATGGTAGGGGTGTCTATAAGAAGCTGCTTAATTTTATAATATCAGTACTGCACAAAGGATGGTGTGTGATTCTGTTTAAATCAAATAAATTCATGCCCAAAAGAGACTGAATTTAGCAGTTCCCCTGGCCAATCTTATGATAATTGTGTTGCTTTCTAATATTAGCTGAAGAATAGGAAACTGTTAAATTGACCTAAGAGCTAGGTACTTTGAATACTACAGCCGAAGCTTCCAGCTTCCCCCTCTCCCATTTACCCTGCGTCAGACTCAAGAACCTCTGTGCAAATACAGGATGTTCACAAGCCTGAGGCTTGACCTAAAAACCAGTAGGAAATCCAACTCACTATAAACACTAGTTTTATATACAAGCCAACATGCATACTCAGGTTGTCTCTGAACAATGTTCCAGAAATGTTACAAAGAACTGCTCAAACTCAAAGTGTGTGTTGGGGGAGGGGAGATACCATCTTATTTCCAGATTAAAAGTCACTCGAAGATAGTAGAAAACAACCTTTCTCAAAGCAGGGGTCCAGGGTTTCCGAATGACAGACCTTACCAAGCTGCTGGCCAGGCATTATGCAGGACTGTCCCATTTCATCCCTCACAACCATGCCAAGGAAGCGTTGCACGCACTATAACCCCCACTATTGAAAGGTTGGGCTAAATTGCCCAAGCTCACACAGCTAACACATGACATGTCTGGAAAACCAGGCAAGACCCTTTCCAGCCCCTTTAGCTAACCAGGCATCTCCACAACCGACCATTCTGTGCTTCCAGAGGAGCCCTGGCTCATAATTTCACAACCAGTGGGTGGAGGGAGGGAAGACCAGCTCTTAAAGGAAACGGCAGAAGTTTGCTTTCTTGGTTTTGATTTGCTCTTGAACTCTGCCGCCTGGTTCCCCTCCTGGAACTCAGGGGTGGAAAGAGTCTTGGTGAAGTCAGCTCTAGGGTGAAGCCAGGCAGCTTGTCTTCCCCCAAGGCAGAACCTTTGCTCTTTCCCAGGCTCAGAGAGAACTGTGAGCGTCTCGGGAGGTGACCAGCACCAGGGCCATCCCCAACCAGCTCCCCAAGATCCTGCTAGAGACCCTGAACATTAGCCTCCTTCGGAAAAAGCAGGTCAGGAAAGCGGAGAGCGCAGCTGCTGAAAGTCCTTATCCGGGTTGTCACAGCAGTGGCTGGGAGCAAGGAGATCGGGTGTGTGTGCTGGGACATTCTGCCTCTTGCTAGCCCCGTCATTCACAGTTCACGGTGTCGCTCACCAGAGACCCTGGCAAGAGGAAGACATTCTCCAAAGGGCTGACATGCCGCCCTGCAACCAGTCGTTCCACGACTGCATCTTTTGATCCCTACAAACCCAAGAACGAGCCCTGGATTGCAGAGTTCGAATCCCGGCCACTACAGCAGTGACCAGTGCGGCCGCTGTCTGACCCCGAGCCTCAGTTTTCCCGTCTGTGAAACAGGAGGGTTGGAAGAGGCGATCTCCAAGAAGCCCTAGGTCCCGACTTTCTGCGGCTTGCTAATTCCCCTCGTTGTCTCTGCAGCGCGAGACTCACCTCGGTCAGCCAGCGCAGCCGGCTCCCCCGCAGCGGCCGGCTGGACGCAGGGTCTCTGGACACAGCCTCTTTCCGCGCCCCCGGCGAAGCGCAACCTGGGGACCCAGATCCCGGCGGCCTGCCCCAATGAGCCTCTTACTTTCCGCCGCACTTTCTTTTTCCCCCTCCGGGGCTCCTCCCCCAGCACCCGGGATTGGCCCGGAGATCGTGGCTCAGGCTCCACCCGCCGCCTCGGTTCGCGATCCAGCAGCGAGCTGGGCTTCCCAAGGCTGCGGCCTCTGGGCGGCGCGGCAGCAGAACCGCCCGCTGCAAGGAGAAGCCCCCCTCCCCCCGGGCCCGCCTGCGGGCGGATGCGAGGCTGCGCCCGGTCCTCCCGCGCCCAGCCACCGCCGGGGCGGGATCGAGCGCTCCGGGAAGGGCTGAGCTGGGCGCGCCTCCAAGCGATCGCGCAAGGTACGCCCCCACACACCTAGGCGCTTTCGGTGCGGGCTGCCGGGACGCGGTCCTGTAGGGGAGGTGGACGCTGCCCTGGCGTTTCTTCCCATCAGTGCTTATTTACCTGTCAAGCCACCAGGCCAAGAGTCAGTTTCGGGCTGCGCGACCGGAGCGTCTGCCAGGTGCTAAGCACCGAGAGCAACAGGAAGGAGCCGACGAAAAGCCACGTCCGCAGTCCCTGACTGCTCTGCCACAAGGGACAACCTTGGGAGTAAACAACGGGGTAGGACAGTAGGGTCTGAACCGGTACTGTCCAGTGTATAAAACCGGTACCCAGCACAGCGCCTGGCACCAAGCGGACACTAGAACATACTGAAGACATGCGTGGACCAGTGAGGGTAATAATAGGGCACTTAGGAAGCAGTCTCCAGAGAACCTCTTCCTTTGCACTCATTCTCCTTTCTGCAAGAGCCTTTAGCTACTCACTATAGACTCCCTTGGGGAAAGGCCTTCTAACGCTGTCTGCCTTTTCGAGTCTCCCTAACCAAGGCAGTCTGCCAGCCTCATGCATCACGATCTCCTTGAAACTTGTCCCACTCCTAGGCCACCTGCCTGAGTATTTTCCATTCATTTATTCAAGGACTTGAGACCCAGACAAAACAATTAAGAAGAAGACAGAATGAGTATAAGAGGGCAGACTGGGTGAGTGAAAATTAAAGGGAAGTTAAGAGAGGCCACCTGGCCAAAGATGTAGAGCACCTCAAAACAGTGTCTCCAACCTGACTTAAGGGGACCTGGTTTCTCACTATGTTACCTTTATCATATTGTGACCAAAGTACTGAAGAGAACGGAAAAGAGGACTTACATGGTCTCAGTCTCAGAGATTTAATTCCACAGTCCCTGACTCTAGTGACTCTAGGCTTGTAGTCTTGTAGTGGCAGGGGTAAAAATGGATCCCCTCAGCACATTACCCACTGAAAACAGAGAAAAGAGAAGGCAGGTCTCAGGTATGCCGGCACTAACCTACTTCCTCCAGCTAGGCCTTTTCTCTTAACATCCCACAATCTCCCAAAATAGAGCCACTAGTTGGGGACCAAGCATTCAGCACCACAGGAGTCTGTGGGAGACAAGTCCTACCCAACCCCTGCTAACTCTCCAAGGTAAAAAGACAGTGGTGTCAAGGGTCATGCTTGATCTCACTAAGGAAAGTTCTCCCGTGAAAAAATTGCTTATGTCCAGGTACCTGACACCTAGTCTAATATTACCCACATGAAACAGAAATAAAACTCTTTCATTCGTTATTCAGCATGCAAATATATTCCAGGCACAATTTTCTTTTTCTTATGTACTATACTAAGTGCCTACAGAGTATCTACAAAGTAACAGGTATACCCATTCATGACTAGGGATATATTAATCCTCTTAACCCTCACAGCAACCCATCAGTGATATTCCTGTCCTCTGTTTTATAGAAGAGATAAACAGAAATTCAGTATTTTGGTCAATGTTTCAAGCCTACAAATGGAAAACTCAAAACAGGGTCCTAGGCAGCCCACACTGAGTCTTTCAAACACTTTTTGTGTGGCCTAAACTCTAGGCTCATGATGGCAATTCAGAATTGGGCCAGCTGTAACCCTGGGCTTTCAGGGTTCCTTCACACTCAACTTGGTAAGATAGAAGGCATATGGATAAATAGGGCATATATAAATGGAAATGAAAACCATTAGCTAGCCAACACTGTACACCAAAACAGCAAAGTTTTCACTGTCACGGTTGTCATACGATGGACATACATGTACAAACTAAGGTTAGAATACAATCAGCAATATTAGGAAAGAGCTAAGTAGACATATGGACAGTAATCAAAAGGAATGTGGAAATTGTTATGCAAAGATTATAGCCAGTCAGTCATTTCCCTTTTAAATTAGTTTTACTCTCAAAACATTATGAGAGTTAATAAAATGTCTTAGCTATTTATCACATAATAGGAATTTGAGAACTATGCTATTTGCTTAATCTGTCATTGTGTGCTCCTTGCCCTTATCTAAGCACATGAGTTTGCTCCTTATTCTGGAGGTTTTGTGCTTACTCTTCCCTCTTTTTAAATTGCTTCTCCTTCATGACTTCTCTGTCATCCCCATCTTCATTCCTTCATTCTTGAGTAAGCTGTCACCATCTCAGCAACACCCTTTTTGACAACTACTCAACGTCTCTTTCATTCTCTGTCTGCTGTGTGGGGGAATGTATTTGTGCATTAAGTGCCTGTCTAGCTAGAATACAAACTTAAGAAAGGAAATGTGATGTTTCTCTACAAAAGGGGCACAAGGCACATTCATTTAGCAAATATCAATTAGGTATCAAACACATTCAAAACTTTCATGGTTATCTAAAGACATTATTTGGCAAATTTATTACCTCCTCCATTGACTAACATTTTTGGATGCCAAAATATTAGAGGAGAAGAAATAAAGTGAGAAATAGTATGAGCTAGATTTGGTACAGAGAAAGCACAATGTAGGAACATTTCACTTTGTGTGTGTGTGTGTGTGTGTGTGTGTGTGTGTGTGTGTGTGTGTCTGTTTTGCATGTGGGTTTACATGTGTGTGAGTGTTTGAGTGTGTGAGAGGCTTTCTTAGTTCCTGCACATCCATTTTTCATACTGAGTTACATCCAGTACTGGGAGAAGAGAAAGAAGACAGCTGGATGCAATCCCGAACTCCTTTTGTTTATGTGAGAATATGATAAAGCTGAAAACTGGGACCAAAAGGAGCTATCAAAAATGAAAACAGCTGGGGATGGGAAGACAGTCCAAGGTGTAAAGCCTTTGCCTCACAAGCAAAATGACCTGAGTTCAGATTCCAGATCTCACATAAAAATAGCAAGCAGAAATGGCAATGGCCTGTAATTTCCACCCTGGAAGGCACAGCCTGGAAAACCCCAGAGTAAAATAATAAAAAGGTAGAGCAACCCAGTATGATTTCCAAAGTTGGACACATGCTCATGTGCCCTCTTGTTTACATACACCACACATACACACAAAAAAATATGAATGCAAATTGGACATTAGTTAAGGTCAAGAGGAAACTTTATTTGGTTACTACTGGCAGGAGGGCAGAGATCTAGGCTTCATTCCTTAGTGTTCAGAGATAAACTGAGCTGTGTGTATATATGTGTGAGGGGAGATTTAGGTTTCATTTCTTATTGCTGAGAAATAAATTGAGCTCTGTGTGTGTGTGTGTGTGTGTGTGTGTGTGTGTGTGTGTGTGTGTACAAGAGGACTTTAAAAGCAATGTTCCCAGTCCTTGACAGATATTACTGAGGTGTGAAGGATACATATTCACAATCATCAGCAGTTTTAGAAAATGTCTTAAGGAAGCTTGGAACCTTCCATCATGACTTGGCTAGAGAAGCAGGAATCTCAGTCTCCAAGTGCATCGAGCTCTCTTGAATAGACATTTTAATGGAGTCCAAGATTACCATAGAACCAGAACTTGGTCTCTAGAAGTCATGCTAGAGTTTGGCTGTATCTTTTAGCATAGTGGCTTAGATTGAGCTCGTGCATGCTGACTGATGCTGTGTTCAGAGATCAGAAGGTTCTCCCACTGGACACTCAGAGAATGAGAAGCTGGATCTCTTTCTCTATGGTACCACTTCCTTCCTTGAACTGCTCATCTTCCTGGCAACATTCCTGCACTACCACCATAGGAGCATGCCTATCAGTGACAGGGTGTCAGGCAAGGCAGGGTTTCAAAAGAATCTGAATGTTTCTGGGCTGTGACCTGAAGCCCCTGACTACTGTTTAAAAAGATCTAATTTACTTGCCTTGCTTTTCTGCTCCCAAACAGGAATGTTGAAGCAAAGGTCAGGATTTTAATACAGTCTTGGAGGAAGGTGATTATGCGGTGTTGACACTTAACTGCAGCAGGAAATTTAAAGATAAGAACTTTTCATGCAAAGAAGGAAAACTTTTCTATTACACCTCTAGGTTGGTCTTACAGACAGTTAACACATTTACCAGCCTCCAACTCAAAATCTAAGTTGAAATCATGTTCTTCATGTGGATACCATCACCTCTATCATCTCATAAGCCAAACCACCACAATATTCTTTAAAGCAAGGCTAATCTAAATCGACCACCACTTTATGTATCAAAACCAGCCAGTGCTTGTTAACACTGTGCTGTTAGCTGCTTATTCTAAAGCAGTATGAGAGGGTAGTGCTATCAAGCCTCATTGTTCCTGTGTGCAACTGAGACATTAAAAGATTCTCCAGAGAAAAGACATTTGCATTGTTCATCTCCAGAGAAGAGTCTTCAAATAGTCATATTGGAACCAGAAAACTTTGTAAGATTATTTCTCTGCCACCTGTGTTGAGAAATTTATCCTCCATCCGTTCATTCATTCACTCACATATTGAGTTGAATATTTGCACTATGCAGGAACTGTGAGGAATGCTAACATAGAATACTTACGACTTCTTTATTATATACCAGAAGATACAGGTATACAGAGATTGTAGAATAAAGTAAAGAAATTACCTTTCTACTTCATGGAGCAATTGGTATTGAGCAACTGATACTCTCTTGGAACAACTATTATTTCTGCACTCTGTGACATTAATAGGTAGAAGTAATTCCCTTTACATTCAATGATGAGAAAATAGAGTCGGAGTAGCTGATTTGTCCAAGGTCACACAACTTTTTAATCTTCAAAGCAGTTATACAGTCCAGGTCTTAGACATGCTAAAGACACATGGACTTCCCTCATTCCTCACTAGGAGCCACAAGTCTTTTATTTCCAATGCCCTTCATCAGGAGCAGTGGCTACAATGTAGAAGGCACAGCCATACCACAAACAGATTCTGGACTGGAAAATCTGGTTGAAGATGAGGATTTGGGCAAAACTGGCCTGCCTTACAAAACTGTGCAGAGACATGCCTACCATGTTTGCTGTTTTTCCAGATAAGAATTTTGTGTGCTTGACTTGACTTCCCTCTACAGCCTCCTCCTTCTCATATCACTGTAATCTGCTGATACAGCATCATTATTTAGCTAAAATAGATACTTCTGGGTGAAGTGGCTGCTATTAGTCTCCATCCCAACCAGTAGACTAAAAGATCCCAGCTTTTTTGTCTTTGTTCTTTTTTCTTCGTTCTTGCATCACTCCAACAGAGTGATGTTGCATGAATCACAGCACTTATCATACTAAGGAAGAAAAATGACTTTCCTTAGAAGAGATCCATGAAAGTTACAGGGATTGCCAAATGGGATTGGAAGGTGTGATAGTTAGATACAGGTGTTAACTTGACAATTGAAGGCTCCAGCTCTGGGCACATTTGTGAAGAATTAGTAGTTGGCTTAAGTCCTTGAGCAAACCTTCAGGAGATTTTCTAATTAACAAGTAAGGCCCATACCATGATGGGTGATGCTATTTCCTGAGAAGGCAGATAAGATTTAGGAGCTGGCTCAGTGAAGGTTGACATTCTTTGGTGTGGTTGGACAGACGTGCTATCTGCCAAGTGAAATTTGCCCCTCTCTCAGCAGTCCCATGGAAATGGTATGGCCAGTTCACTCTGCTCCTGGGATTCGTATTGGTTCTCCTGCCAAGCTGAAATAAAAACCATAACTAAGTAACCATAATCCAGAATAAAATCCCTTGCTCCCCTTTAATTCATTTGGTCATGAATTTATCAGCAATATGCAGGCAGAACAAAAGGAAAGATGGATTACTTTCATACGATATTACTTGGCTGAGTATGACAAGACTCCTTTCAACTCCACATTCCGAAGTCTGAGCCAGGACAAATTGCTAGTTCAAGCCTGCCTTGGGCTTAGCAAGTCTGAGAAGGTAGGTCTGAACTAAATACTTTTCAGGCCCTGCCCTGAAAGAGTAAAGAGGGCTTATGGGAAAACAACACCATAGGAAGGGCAGGGGGGAGCATTCATCTCTACCACTGATTGAGATACAAATTCAGGAAGGGTGCAATGTACCCCCTGATCTGAGGGTGATGTGATGCTCAATTTAAGCCCTGAGGAAGTTTTACTCCTGCCCCTGGGTGGTGGGTAGATGCCTCTGGCAATAGGAATGATGAAGCAGGCTGAATTTTCTGTCTCTACCTAGACAGCCTGTCAGAACAAAAGACAGAGCAACTCTGGCTGATGGGACATTGCAAGGCAAAGAATGAAAATATCATTTAGTTATATTTACCTGTGAGCAGGAACTGTTACGTATTTTCCCTTGCGCACAAAAGCATTGCTTGATTTAAAAAAAAAGTCTGAAAAGAGAAAGAATGGTTGGTGCTGCCTGCCAAGAAACATAAGATCTTTAAGGATGTGGGTTTTGCTCTCAAAAGGAAAGTATTTTTTTTCCTAGTTTAGTGATGAAAAATTAAGAGATTTGGAGAGGTCGTACAAATAGTCTGCCTGTCACCACAGAACTAAGAAGAGATGAAGTCACATTTTAAAATTTGACTCAAGGGGCTAGAAAGATTGCTCAGGGGTTAAGCCTTTGCCTCGCAAACAGCAGGTCCTGAGTTCACATCCCAAGTCCCACATAAAAACACCAGGTGGAAATGGAAGCCACCTTCACTTCTGGCCCTGGACAGCTGAACCTGGGAAATCCCACAGTAAAACAAAAAGTAGGTAGAAGCAATCCAGGATGATTTCCAAAGTCACCCTTGGTCCTCCACAGGGACACACAGTGCCCTCTTGACACACACACACACACACACACACACACACACACACACACACACCACACTTACAGGCTAAAAATATAAATAAGTAAAAAAAGCAAAACCTACAATCATTTCCAATTCTCTGCCATGCTCAAAATGGCAAGCAGTGCTATGTTCTTACTACTCTGATTGCTTTAAATGCACATCTGAAAGTGCAAAATGAACACTGAAAACAGTAGCAATCATGTATCTACACAATGGTAATGCTAGACAAAATAAATACAACCATACAAGTAGGAGCTATATCAAGCCAATCATCCTATTGTGGACTATAGGTTTTTATATTATAATAGGCACTGTGATATGTACTTCTGTCTAGTATCTTAATTTCGGTTGGTGCAAAATATTTCCCTTCAAAATTCTGATCCTGCACAAGCTGTTTTTGGCAGTTCATGAGCTATTGAATCATAACTTGCCTGGGATATGAGCTAGTTGATGAATGATAGCTTCCCTTTGGGCAACACATGTGCTCCCTCAGGTTAGAGGATGTCTTCTTGAAGTGTCAACACTAGAAACATACCTTGAGATGATTGGGACTGAGTCAAATCTAGCCACCTCTGCATCCCAGACAGCAAAAAGAGGAATGGTGTAGAGACTTCTGCATCTAATTTTGAAAATGATCTATGATTAGCACACAGGTTAGTTATGCCTCTAGAATAGTAATGCATAAAGCTTTTTTTTTAAATGAGTCACTTAGATACAGAAATCCAGGAAAGATGATGAGTAGTGACAGGGCTGAGGATGGAGTTAAACATGGTAGAAGCATCCACTACTACATGATATTAGCAGTACAGAGCCACCTAGCAGAGAATATACTGATGCCATCTGAGGAAAAGGAAATCTTATTCTTTGATAAAAAGCATAGAAGATTGATAGAAGTTAAAATCATGAGTTTTCTATGGAAAACAAGAGTACAGAAAAGGTACTCTAACCCACTGGCATTTTCTCGAGGAACAAGGCCACAATCCGAGACCTTAGAGATTTCTGTTTATCAGAAGTCTCATATATTTTGACTCTCTCTACCTCTGGCCTATGCTAGATATCAGGGACGTTGATTCTCTGGCTCTCAAGTTGGCTTTCCAATCATATCCCCAGACACTAGGAGAGCTCTCTTCCCAACCAATTGGAAGTTACATGCCAGGATTTGCATACAGATCCCCAGCCTCCTGATTTTTCCCTGTGTATTAATAAAATGTACCAGAACTGAATGGCAGATTTTCACCATTCTCCTTTCGTGAGGATGGTGGACTTTTCCACCTGTTTTGGTCCCACTTTTCTCTATTTCCATCTTTTTTCCCTTTCCAGCCTTTTCTCTATTTCTTGGCCACAGAACAACTTGGCTATGGCACATTTAGAGGACTTTTAAAGAGCCAGCCACTCCTCCCAAAAATACCTTAAGTTCAACTTCTGTCCAATGTAAGCAAGTCACTTCTGTCTATTCTTGACAGTATCACCTCTGCTTTTAGATTCTGTTTTACCACATGTAAAATCATCAGGGACATGCATTACTGCCCTGAATCTTGGTCTGAAGCCTTTACTAGGCATTCAAACCATTAATGATTCTTAAATTGCATTTTTTACTATTGTTTATGTATGACCAGCTTTATGTTCAGTGATTATCAGTGATGTCCAGAGCCACACATGGTAATGATGGATGTCTATAATCTTGAACTCCTAAGTCTGAGGTAATGGGCTCATAAGTGTGAAGTCAGTCTGGGTTACAAAGTAGCATTCTGTCTACAAACAATTAAAGTTAAAATAGTAATAATAATTAGAATTGTTCAACCCCTAGGCTATTCTGTAGGCTAAGAATATTGAAGAACATATGTCACCTTACTGTAAAAAATGACTTTTAAATAGAAATTTGGCGTGTAGAATAGTCTTGTATTTCTTCAGTTATCTTCAAGTGAACTACCTTTAGAAATACATGAATTCAAATACAATTTCAGAAAAGTTTGCAAATGGTTACTTATTTTAACTTCAAAAGAAGCTAGGTAAAACTATACATTGAGATACATAAAAGAAATAACCTCATGATTTATAACAAGAGGAAATTAAATTTAAAGTGCACTGGATAAACTTGGAACGCATGTAGTTATCGAATATAATCTAAAATCCATGGGTAAGAAAGATAAGAGATTATCTCTGATTGATGTACTTATTAAACTAAAATGAACTATAAAATACTTTGCTTGTTTAAGACTTGCTTGATACTCAGATGGGCTGATCATAGGAAGAAAAAGATTGAAATAATTAGCAACTAAAAAATTCTGCATCTTGTGCCACAGGAAACGTACAATAATCTTAAAAAGAGAAATTTCCAGCATGAAAGCTACTGTGGCATTAGACGTGGTCACATCGTGCTCTGAAATAGAACATGAATTCCACAGGAGTAGCTGCAAATGCTGCTATGGCAATGATATTTGAGTTCATTATTAAGACAGCCAGAATTTGAGAAGAAAAGAGGAAATCAGGAGACTCTTAAGCAATAGAAACAGTTGGGATGGCAAAGTAGCATGTGTTTACACATCACGGGGACAGGAAAAGGTTTACTTTTCTTGACTGCATCCATCCTGGAAATAGATAAAAATGATAAGAAACACTGATGAGCCTCTGTAGGCACAAGGAGCCTGGCTATGTTAAAGGACTGCTTCCTGAGACCAGAGGGAATCCTTGGAAGTAGATGATTACTGTAACGTAATTGCTTCAAAGTCACACAGAAAATAAGAATTGGAGAACTTAGAACAGAATTCAGTTTATCTAGACTCCAAAATATCATTTTATTGTCCCAAATATGTTCAATAGGATCATGGGAGAATGCCTAGATCAAATATAGCATACTTAATGATCTCCAAACTTTCCTATAGCTTGCACTACATATGAAACTTGGATTTTTTTTACAAGTGAAAAGCAGCAGAGACTTTTATATTAATTTCCTTCAGTGGCTTTGAGACCTCCTCTAGGGCAGAGTTCAGCAGTGACTTCTCATGCAGAGCATCGGCATGTGGCAGGTTGGCACGAGGGAACACAAAGGGGACTGCATTAGAGATTGCAGAGGGAATTTAAAATTGGCTGAATGCAATTACCCACTTTGGAACTTGGCCAAGGTCCTCAGGTTTAATATCCCCATTCCTCCTGGTCCTTGTAAAGACCTCTGTGGTCAGAGACCTTAATTTTATTTCCTGTATAAAATTCATGGGACAGGACAGTGTTTTTAGCCTTCTTCCCCATACCACTCACAAACCAGGATGCTTCACTTTCTCTTTTGGTCACCATGCACCCAAAACGGCTTTCATTGCTACTGCTATCACCAAGATACTCTTGGTGCCCCTGAAGGCCATTTTATTTATTGCTGCTGGTTTCCAAAAGATGCATTTTCCCTCCACCAATCTGTCCAGTTGGCCAGATAATAGCATAGGCTGGCATTCTGGTGACCATTCATAAAAACCAAAGATTGTATAAGTGCCATAGCGCTAGCATGTTAGTTGTGAGGTACCTTGAGAAAAATCTGTAAAAGATAAACTTCTTCAAGACAGAATCACAGAAATATAACAAGAGGTAGCATTCAATATTGTATCTCAGCACTTAGAAGTATTTAACAATTAGTTTTAAACATTGAAAACTCAGTTATGACTAAAATAAAAAAGATATTCAAAGGGACAATAATGCTGGATATTTGGAAAGGGATTAGGTAAGTGTCATAGTTTGCAAGTGACTCTTTTCCCCCAACCCCCTCAGGCTCATGTGTTTGAATCTTTGGCTGATGATAGCATCTGTGGAAAGTGGAGCCTTGGGAAAGAAAGCAGGTCATAAGGGGTTGGGCTATGAGATTTGTTGACCCCGCCCTGATTTTTCAGTTTGTTATTGTTCTCTCTACATTCCTGATGGCTGCAGAGACCTGAACTGATCTGATTCTGCTTACAACCTTGGCTTCTGCTGTGTGATTTCTACCATAATAGACTACATTCCCTAAAGAACTGTAAGCTAAAAAAAAAATATATCTCTTTCTTCCGTAATTTATGTATGAGTACTGTCTCACAGCAAAAAAGAAAAGTAACTGCAACATCAAGCATCCAAATTCCAATAATTAAATAAGCAAATATGCAGTCAAATCATGAGCAAATATGGGAGAATAGTTAGGCAAGAGCATGGAACAGCATGCTGTACACCTTTGCTAGGCATCAGAGAAGGGAAACTGAAACAGCCAATTTTTTTTCATGTGTTACTTAAAAATTTCCTTAAAACTAATTTTGATAATGAAATTCTGTGTTTACTGATATATGGCCATATTTCTATGGTGCTAAAGTTGCAGGGTACAATTCTTCGAAGAAACAGTTTGGAAATTAATTCAAGATCTTTAATATGTGATTCTAATCCTTCAAATTTACCTAAAGAAATAATTCACACAAAGAGGAAATTTATCCTGCTGACATTCATTGCAATAAAATCAAAACCAAAGAAGCAATGGTAACAGCTGATCACCAGGTGCTGTAAAGAACTCCCAAATCACAACCGTGGGAGTCCAATTAACCTGATTAAATAATGGGCACATGACTCAAGTAGACATTTATTCACAGAAACTATGCTAATGGACAGCAAGCACACAAAAGGATGTTCACTGTTATGAATCATCAGGAAAATGCAAATAATGACCATAAGGAAAATCCATGTTACACTGTTAGAGTGAATGATATTGAAAAAAGAAGGAAAAGATGGAAGAAGGAAGGAAAGATGGAAGGGAGAGAGGAAGAGAAGGAAGAAGAAAGGGAAGGAGGAGGAAAGAGTGGAAAAAAGGGAAGAAGGAAGAAGGAAGTGGAATTTCAGTGGAGTGAAATTCACAGAGACAGGAAATGAAAGGTGGTAGCTAAAGATGCAGTATTTTTAAAATGAAATTAAGAGTGCTAGACATTGTAGCAAGAATGTGAATATATGCTACTGAATATTTAAACATTATTAATGAAGGTACATTTTTGATATGTATATTTTACCATATGTTTTCTAAATGAAATTAGTCAACACATTCTTATACCCATATATTAGAGAAGCTCAGCACTTGACAGAAGTATCCTCATGCAATGGAAGATATAATGCAAAGAACTGCACCTGGCCAAAGTTCAGAGAACAAGTGACTGTGAGATGCTCAGCTCTAAACAGAACATCAAAATCTCTCCCTCCCCCTGCTCCTGAGACTAAAGGGCTTAAGACCTGTAGGTGGGGAGTGGATACTCTCAGACAGTATCCACTGATCATGACAGGACTGCGCCACCCAATCATTGCAGCCATGACCTACAAAAAAATTGGCCTATCAGCATTTTACTGTGGATAAGGGAAGATCTCAAGAAGTAATGCATCTCCTTGAGAGACTATTGAAAACTATTTTCTAACAAGAGAGGGCAAGCTTCTCTGCTCAATGATATAATCAATGATAGGTCATCCATGTCCCAGCAGGTGGTCAGACAATTAGTTGCCAGTGTAGACGTCCTTGATGAAACCCAGTGGGTCACACATGAAGAACAGAATAAAAGTAGGAGAAAGACCGGATAAAAAGGAAAACTTATGAAGTAGGCCAGGAGAAAAGGTGAGAATAGGTAGTATGTAGTTAAAAGCACACAGATCCATTGAAATTATGTATGAAAGAATCAAAGAATGAAAATAAACAAATAAATATGATTCCTCCATGCACAGAACACACATACACAAAATGAAAGTAGGGAAATAATGTGTGTGTGTGTGTGTGTGTGTGTGTGTGTGTGTGTGTTGCAGGAGATTGAATACGGAGCCTAATATGTGTTAGAAAAGTGTTCCATTATTTTGGCAGCTGAGGAAATTGTGTGATTGATTGGGTGTTGTTCAGTCTTTAAAAATTATAGTTACACACAGCATAAAAATTCTTACAATTAAAATGTAAAGCATGACACTTGAAATCTTTATATTTATAGCTATGTAGCCAAAAATAAAGGTGAAATGAAGTGAAGAATTAAAATATAGGATTGTATGTAAACTCTGCAGTGTTTTATTGATGTTATTTTGCAATAAGGTTATCTGTAAAATAAACAAGATTGGCACTGTCGCCTAAAGGGAGCCTCAATTGCTATTTCCTCATGGGAAAGGACTAAAATAAATATTTCTTCCTTACTGTAGAAAAGTGAACAAATAAGCAATTTGTTATATATGTGTAAAGAAAAGTCAAGGCACAGCATTTAGTTTCCTGTAAACAGAAAGCAATAAACTACAAACTAAACACTAAACCAAAAAATGAAACCTAAAGATAAAGAAATACCAAAAGCAATATTTTTCTTTGTTTTAGCATTTCTAATTTGTGATTCATTTTCAAAATAATTATTAATGTGTTACTATAAGATTTTTTTACATGTATGATTATTAATTTTCTTTTGTTATTTGTGCTCTGCGTGTAGTACTGCAAGACATTTTTTGTTGGAATTTATTTTCAATTTTAATAGGCCTTAAATATGGACTATATTGCTTTTATAATAAATACTTTTTCAAAAGATGTTAAAGTTAACTAAAATATTTTTCATTTAATAAATGTATACTTATTTTTTATTAAATGATTTCAGTGTATTTAAGTATGCTGTCAATGTGCCTAATGTTTTAGATATTTATTTATTTGTTTGTTTGCTTATTTATTTACTTATTTACAGTGTGAGAATCAGATGGTACTTGCATATGGTTACCCGTGAAGGATCAAGGGTGACTTTAGGAATCACCTTGGATTGTTCTACCTCCCTATTGCTTTTGCTCTAGGATTTCCCAGGCTCAGTCTTTCAGGGCCAAAAGTGTAGTCCACAACCATTTCTGCCTAACACTTTCACATGGGATTTACTTGGGATCTGAACTCAAGTCCTTTGTTTGCAAGGCAAATTCTTGAGCATGTGTGTGTGCCTAGGAATGCACAGGTATGTGCAAATGTGTGTATGGAGCTGAAGCATCATATTACAGGTACCAGCTGTCTTTTAATAATGTCGCCACTGTTCTGGAATTGCCAAGTTGGCTAGACTGACTATCTAGAAAGTTCTAAGGATACAGACTATACCACATGCACAGCTTTTTTTTTCTTAAGTTCTAGAGATCAAATTCATGTATACCCTCAAAAAATTTTTGGAGTTTTTTGGAGATAAGATCATATACACAGGTATCAAAGAAAGATGCTGATATGAGAACCATAGAAAGACGATGATGTATTTCATAGTCTTTTGCTTTTAAATCACTCCAGTTAATTTGTGACTCATCCCTTGCCTCTAAGGAACCATAGGCAGTTGAACAGAATCATCTGGAGTGATGACTTTTATTCTCCACAAATCATAACACAATTCTTCACATGTGATAGGCTGTTGGCAAACATTTATTGATCCACACAGGAACTCAATAAGCACTTTTTGATCGATTAACATGACAGAAGAGAACTGATGACCTTAAAATGCTTTCCTGATTTATTGTGAGAAGATGGAGGTACCAGATACAAAGGAGTCAAAGATTCAGCTTCTTCATAAATATTTAGGAAAGGAAAGATCTCCCATTGAATTGTTACAATAATTACAATTCTTCACATTCACTCACTTCAGTATGTCTTGAACCCTAACAGCTATAAATTAAACTCTTAATCAATAGTGTACAAAAGCAAAGAAGCAGGAATTACTATTCCCAATTTAAGGTGATGTTTTAATTGAGTGATGTGATTTTCTGCATCCATTAGCTGCATGTGTTCTGCTTCTCCAAGTTCTCTCTATCTTGCTCTTTTGGTGCATCTGTCACAAACCCTCACATGGTCTTGTGAACCTGGATTCATAATGACTTGTTTCCCTCTACATAATCTAGAGCTAGTCAATATCTTTTCATCACTAGGTTTACAAATGTTTAATTCTGAGCTTTCGCCAGGTGTTGCCTTGGGCTCTCAATAGACAAGTTAACTTCCCTCAGAGAAGGACCCAAGAAGACAATTGTGCTAAAATGACTGTGGTCATTATTTCTTCATGGGGCTATCCCACCAAGATTTTGCTTACTGCCTTCCCATTTAGTTAACCTCATCTTTCATAATTCTTTACTTTCGAAGACCCACAGGTTCAGAGATAAGGTTTTGAACAGAGTCTCAGTCTGTAAAATGTGCGGGCGAAATGGTCTTGTCTAGAAACTCATTAAATGAAGTTGGCATCTCAAAATGCAAATTGCCAACATTGCAGGGTCCTGGACAGCAGCCATCTGACATGAGCACAGTTTCTGAAACTTGGTTTGATCAGTGCAGCTCTGATGAAACAAGCCATTCTCCTGAAATGACTTTACATGTTGGATGATATTAAATCATGTGGCTGTTTTTATCATCCTATTGGCCTTTATTTCAGACAGGGAGTGAAAGTAAGTCTCTGAATGGATGGATGGCACCATGCAGAAATATGGAGAGCACACACTGTCCTGGATGTCTAAAACCCCAGCCTCATAAACCTTCCTAAGCATGTAGCCCATCGGTGCGGTTAACATGAACAAAAGTATTGTTTTTGGCATCATGGAGAATAATGCTCTGAACCACACCCACCTACTGCCCTCAATAAATCTTTAGAGTCTTGTAGGCGGTATGATGATGCAAATAGGTACCAAAGAAAGACGCTGATATGAAAGCTATGCATAGAGTGTAACATATTTTGCAGTCTTTTGCACTGAAATCACTACCATCGATTCTGTCTGGCAAATTGCTTTACCATGTATAAGACTTACTACAAAACAAAACAAAAAAACTCTGTGAAACCACAGCACCCTGCATTCCCACTGTGTAGACTACATTGATTCTTTCTGAATTAATCAGTACCAAAACATAAAGGTCTCTTTCAGCCAATTCCATTCTGCCTGCAGCTATAAGGAGAAAGAAGTTGCTTCTGCTCCTTTTACTTCCCACAACTGGAAGTCTTGGTGTCTATAAGCTAAAATTCTCAAGAACAGCTAAATTAATAGCTCAGGAGTTAAGACTACACCTTGCAGGCAGAAGGACTTGAGTTCAGCTCCCGGATGCCACATAAAAATACCAGGCTGAAGGTGAAGCCTGGGAAATCTGGGAAATCCCAGAGCAAAGCAAAAAAGGAGGTGGAAACAATCCAGTATGATTCCCAAAGTCACCTTTGGGGCTCCATAGACACACACATAATGGCCTCTGATGCACACACACACACACACACACACACACACACACACACATATGCAAAAGTCAGTAAATGATATTAAAAATAAATTCCCGAGGAGATAGAGGAGAAGCATTTGCCCAGCAGTCTGCATTCAAGTTCTTGACTTCTGACTAGGATCACCTCCTACACTGGACCATGGTGGGAAGACAGCATCTGACACTGGCCCCTTCCTGCAAAGGACCTGCTTATTGATATGAATTTCACAACAACTAAAGAACAAATGTTCTGGAGAGATTAGTTGGATAAAATAATGATTATAAACTCACACTTACGTATGTCAGGACAAATGGAGCAGGGTAATAGTATCTCTTCCTCAAATTTCTTTGAGGTATGACAGATAAAATTAATTTGAGACTAGGGAATTGGAAAGGAGAGTTATAAATTTGGAATTTGACAAATAAGGCATGCTTATATGATGTGCCAAGTCTGAAATAAAAAATGAATGTGTTAGAGCATCCTTGTAAAAAAAGTCTCTTCCCTTGAAAATGTATCTTTATGCCGGTGAGAACTTCATTGAGCTTATTTCCTTCTTGGCTTTATTTCTGTTTTTATTATCTTTCCAAGATCTTGAGCCATAATCTGATCATCACTGCCATCATCTTCTCAGAAACAGTATGCATCCATCTTTGTGAATACACACAAACAAAGGAAGTTAAATTTTCTTTAGTTGTTCAGAGCTAGCATGTAAGCATCTTCAGCCGACAGTCATGGGGAGTGGTGAAAAGAACATAAAGAAACTTTAAAATTAAACAAGTGCACTTATATACAGAAGCTTGCATATGTATGATATGCATACAGTGCAGCTGTAGATTTAGAGTGCTCATTTTCATAAGCATATGTACATGTGAATATGCATACACACAGTCATTAATCTTTCTATGTGTGTAAACAAACAAGCACACACATACAACACTGTGTATAAGACGTTTTCCATCTGTTTAGGAAGTTTAAAAATGCTTTCTTGATGTAGATCTGTACAAATGCTCCCTATTTAATACCTAGATAAACTTTTTCTTTCTTTCTTTCTTTCTTTCTTTCTTTCTTTCTTTCTTTCTTTCTTTCTTTCTTTCTTTCTCTCTTTCTTTTCTTTCTTTCTTTCTTTATTTCTTTCTTTCTCTCTGTCTCTTTGTTTCTTTCTTTCTCAGCACATATTATGTAGTGCTTATAGAACAGTAAGCACTTAGTAAATACTGTTTAATTAAATTTGATTGAATGATGAACACTATAAATAATAGATTAAATCAATATGATGGTTTAAAACGATAATCACAATAGTTTAAAATTTTTGTTTTGAATTATTTTGTATAGCTAAGTGACACATCAGATAGATACAGAAGTCATAGAGTGTATATTTGAATTTCTGTTCTATAACGTGTTATTTGATAGAGAATGTTGAGCATCCTAAAAATTCATACATAGTTTAAGTTAAGTCCTCCAACTAAATATCAGGTAATGGCACTTTATATAGTATAAGTTCTGAATAGATGTTCTAATTTCTATTTTCTATTCTGAGCACATGTTCGTTTTTTAATATTTGGAGATAATAGCTTTGTGTTCTGTGAGTTCTAAATAGAGTCCCTTTCTCATATTAAATATTTAAAAATGAAAGACTTGAGTTACATTCTCCATTGTTTTGTTTAACAAGCGTGTATTTTCTAGTGTAATATCCATTTGGATGCGAGTGCACAGACTGCCCTCCTTTAGAACAACAACCTGGCCAGTGTGACTGTTGGAGGACTGATGTCTGACTTCAGTCCCATTTGGGCATAAAAACAAACAAACAAAATCATCCTTCTCCATGGGACACAGCTTCTTGGTTTTCAAAACAAAGAAATTAAACTACCTCTAAAGATATTCTAAGAACTTTATGAGTCTGCACACCAAAGGAGAGTTCCTCATTTACTAAAATTTATGAAAGTAATGAAAATGATAGAGCTCTATTATCCAGAGTGCACAAAGAACTTAGAAAACTAAACACCAAGGAAACAAATGGCCCAAATAAAAAATGGGCCTTGGAACTCCAAAGAAACTTTACCAGGGAAGAAATTGAAATGTCTGACCAGTATCTTAAAAAATGTTTCACATCCCTAGCCATCAGGGAAATGCAAATCAAAACCTCCCTGAGATATCATCTCATACCTGTCAGGATGGCAAAAATCCACAATACAAACAACACCAAATGCTGGAGGGGATGTGGAGACAAGGGAACTCTCCTACATTGCTGGTGGGAATGCAGGCTCATACAACCACTCTGGTGAGCTGTCTGGCAATTCTTTAAAAAGTTAAAGACTGAAATGCCATATGACCCTGCTATTTCACTATTGGGAATAATCCTCTATACAGCAAAAATTCACCTCGATAGCACAAGCACGACCATGTTCATAGCAGCACTGTTTACAATAGCAAAGTCATGAAATCAACCCAAATGTCCAACAGTTGACGAGTGGATAAGGAAAATGTGGTACATCTATACAATGGAGTACTACTCAGTCATCAAAAATGATGAATTAATGGAATTTGCCGGGAAATGGATGTTATTTGAAACAATTATATTAAGTGAAGTATCCCAGATCCAGAAAATTAAGCATTGTATGTACTCCCTAATAGGTGGCTCCTAGTACCAAACCCACCTAGAGACACTCAAGGATAAATCTCTGTAATACCTAAAGTAATTGCAAGGATTATGAACAGGAAGGATGGGGTAGGAGGGCCACACCAGAAACAAGGAGAGTGGGGACCATGTTATAGCAGAGAAAATAAGCCACCATCAAGGACTACAAGTGAGTAATGAGACATCTGGTTAAGTTCACAGACTTTTGTTCCTGATCATTTACAACTGATGGGGTATGATCTCACCAGAAGGGGAGGGCATATAGTCTGGCAGATAAAAAGTAACCATTTTGCAAATGGGTGACTGACCCCTCCATCACTACAGTTTCCTACTTTTATTACATCTATCTTTGAATATACTCTTATAACAAGACTCTAGTTTAACAGCTTTTTATCTCTGGCCAGTGGGTGACATCCAATACCCATCGGGATGAAGTGAAGGGCATTGCAGGAGCAGCAAAACTGCAAAAGAAAATCAACAAACCACAACCCAGAACTTCAGAGACTCTATATCAACCACCTAGAACTAGGCCAGCCTAATCTCTCCCCATCCTGAAGCTCAGGGAAATTTGCAGAAGAGGGGGCAGTAAGATTGTAAGAGCACAAGGATGGGAGGAGTAATAATATGCAAGATACTCCACACAAGTTAGGGCCGAAGCAATCATAATTGGACTTTGCATGCCCTTGCTCAATGTCCCACACACTATTGACCCCACAAAGTCTAGCATTTGCTAAAGGCACTAAGATCCTTGGAGGCAAGGGGTTGACAGTCACAGTAGTGTTCCTATGCTTAAGGGGAACACAGGAAAGGGTTCTGAAATGCCATTGGGTCCTTGTATGTCATCGGAGAGGAGGACCCAGAGGAGAGTCTGGCATGTACATTAAAGGATTCTCCGGGGATGGGAGGGGTAGGTACTGAGGGATGGGGAGAGAGGAGGAGGGGAGGGGGGCATAGGGCAGTGGGAGGTTGGAGGGAGGGAGGGGACCGGTGTATCTGTTAAGTTTATATGAGTGGAAATAAAAAGATGTATTAAAATAATATATATATAAATTAAAAAAAGAAGATAACCATCCTGCAAATGGGAGATTGACAACCCCCTCCACAATGGTCTCCATTCCATCTACCTTTGAATCTACTCTTAAAATAAGACTCTATTTTAACAGCATTTTATCTCTGGCCAGGGGGTGACATCCAATACCCATCAGGATGGAGCCAAGGGCGGTACAGGAGCAGCAAAACTGGAAAAAAAATCAACAAACCATAATTCAGAAAATCAGAGACTCTATATCAACCACCTGGAACAAGGCCAGCCTAATCTCTCCCCATCCTAAAGCTCAGGGAAATTTGCAGAAGAGGGGGCGATAACATTTTAAGAGCCTAAAGATGGGGAGGAGCAACGATATGCAAGATACTCCATACAAGTTAGGACCCAAATAATCATAATAGGATTTTGCATGACCTGCGCAATGACCAAGATATCATTGAATCCCCAAAGTCTAGCATGGATCACAGGCACTAGGATCCTTAGAGGCAAGGAATTAACAGCCACAATAGTGTTCCTATACTAAAGGGGAACACAAAAAAGAGCTCTAGGCAATGCCGCTGAGTCTTTACACCTCATCAGAGAGGAGGACCCAGAGGGAAGTTTGGCATGCACACTAAAGGATGCTCCAAGAATGGGGGTGGATGGGAGCACTTGGAGAAAGGGAGGGATGGGGGAAAAGGAAAGGGAAAAAGGGGAGAGAGTAAAGGGATCAAGAGAGGGATGGAAGGAAGGGGAATAGGGTACTTATCAACTTTGTATGAGTGGAAGAAAAAAAAAAGTTCATGGAAAGAAGACATTTGAAATGATTACTGGGTCAAAACATTTGTCTGGCAAGCAAAAGGATCTGAGTTTGGATACCAACATCCCAAGTGAAAATGCCTACCTTGAAATGGCAGTGGCCTGCATTTCAGGCCCTGGAAGGCAGAGCTTAGGGGAAACCCCAGAGTAAAGCAACAAGGAGACAAAACAATCCAGGATGGGTGATTCCTGATGTCATCCTTAGGTATCTGTGAGCGCACACACTCAAGTGCCCTCTGTACACACACACACAGACACACACACAGACACACACACACACACACACACACACACACACACACACACACACTAAAAAAATAAAAAAGAAACAGGCATTTAAAGTAATGTTAAACTGCAAGGTTCCATCTTGCAGATTTACTCAGTTATTTTACTTTTCAAAATTGAAATGTATTTTTTTTTCCAGATAACTGTCCTACTCTAGAAAACTTAGCTCATTGATGATTCTTGCCTTATGACTTAAATTATCACTGGCTAGATGGCAGAACTTTTTGCCTCATAGTCACTCTTGGTGCTTCCCAATTGTTTGGTTGCTTGCTAAGAGCTTCCTGTGTATCAGTTGCCTGGGTGTGCTGGCTCTGTGCACTGCACAAAGCAAAAAAACCTGGTACTAGTCACACTGTTCACAGCCTAGTGACAGAAATAGACAACTGAGAACAAATAAGTTCACATAATTAGTTAGAATCAGGGCAGGTGGGAATTATTGAGAAGAGAATGATTAATGCTGGCTGAAGGAAGCTCTGCTTAAAATGCTAAAGTAAATGAATGGTACATTTCTATACACTTTTTTCTCAGGAACAGCTTCCTCACAAATAATATTGTATTTGTGAATAAAGCAAATTTAAGTCCTTAATTTTATTAATCAGGGAAGAATTTTTCCCAAAATACTTCCCACTTACCTTGAGGAAAGTGAGCCAGATAAGAAGAATGGAATCTCACCTCAACTGCCTTATCTACCACTCCCGCCTCCTCATTAATATACTCATTCCATAGTCATTGGTTCAAGTGATTTCTCTGTGCCTGGTACCATTCTCATTGGTAAACATAAAGAAATAATTAAACTGACAAAGAATCCTCAACGTTTCTTGGAGAAATGTTTGATCCTAGGATGGGGGCAGGAAATGAACAAGATAAACTCAGAGCATCTTATAGTAAGGGAAACTAAGGAAATGCTGAAAAATGAATGAAGTTCTATCAGATGGTTAAAAGAGCAACTTACAGAGTTCCCAATGGGCAAATTGTCAAACCCATTAAGCAAGCAAATATAGTACCAGATAGGAATTTCAAGAGTAAAATAAATGCCTATACATCTCTAGAGATGAAAATAAATTATTGAAGAATAAAGAAAGTGAGAAAAAATGAATGCCTCCAAAAGAAGAATTCCAAATAATTTTTATTATACTTTTCCTTCAATGTGTGTTAGGTATAGCAAATTCTTCTTTTCAATGAGTTCATTATAAAAGGGAAGAAAAGTCAGTAAAATGCTCTCCTTGCACACATGAGGATTTCAATTCAATACCCAGGACATGTGTTAAAAATTATCTGGACTCAGTGACATGCCTAATGAAGTAGAGACAAACCAATCCCTGGAGCTCACTCATTAGTTAATCCAGCCTCCTTGGAAAATTATAGAGAGAACTTGTTCCAAAAAAAAGAAGGCATGTGATTCCTGAGGAATGACTCTTGAGGTTATCCTGTGACCTCCACGTTACAACATGTATGACCAGTGTTTCCTCAAAGTGTCAGGATGACTAAGATGGGGGAGTCTTAGAAATCATTTTAGCCAGGAGGGGTCTGAAGGACACATGCCAACTGAATGCAATGTCATACTCTCATCTGAGTGATAGAATAGAAAAAGATCATGGGGGAAAGCTGAAAACAGGCAGAACAAAACATAATTTTGCATCAATATATCAGTATTGGTTCATTGATTATGATAACCCTCCTGTGGTAAATAAGATGTCCACAATAGGAAGAAGTGGATACCAACAATGTAGAAACATTTCCTCCTGTCTCCTCAAGTTTTCTAAATGTATAAAGCTTTTGTAACAAGGTCTGTTTATTGAGATTATTAATTAATGGAGCTTAGAAAAACATGAAAATAAATTATAAAATACAATATGTAAGAGAGAGTAAGTTCTGCTGAGGGGAACAAAACAGAAAAAAAGAATATAGTTCTGGGGTTAAAGGCACTTTACAGTATGCTCAGAGAAATATTTGAGTGGCATTCTAATAAAAATCTGAAGGAACAGAGAAAAAACAGTGAATCACACAGCCAATGAGATAAGAATCTGAAGGAGAGATGGCTAATGTAAAGGATCTAAGGTATGAACAAGCCCGTCCTATTTGAGTAATAGCAAAGACACCAGTGTAGCCTAATGCAGTAGATGGAGCACAGAAATGTAGATATTCAATGGTTGGCCTCATCTACTTACAAACTTTAAGTCATTGCATTTTTTAACATAGAAAGCATCATGATTAACTTCTATTGGATTTTATGTAGAGCATAAATATGATGTAATGTATTTGTAATGGTCTATTTTTAACTGTTGTGTTGGTATCATAGTTAGATACAGGTGTCAACTTGATCTCTGGGCATAGTTGTGAAAAAAGTAGTAGTGGAGCTAAACCCTGAGCAAGCATTCAAGAGAGTGTCTGATTGATCGGGAAGGCCCAACCCAATGTGGGTGGGACTTCTTCCTGTACAGGTGGATAAGATAGAGGGGACTGATTCAGGGAATTGATATTCTTTTGTATACTTGGCCAGGCATGCCAAGTGAGAATTTTCCTCTCTCAACTGTGGATATGATATGACCAGCTCCTTTTTCTCCTGGTCTTGGTATGGGCTTTCCTTTCAAACTGGACAAGAAACTATAACTGGACAATCACAAGCCATAGTAAAGACCCTTATTCCCATAAGCCATTTGATCATGAATTTATCAGCAGCATGCAGAGTCACTTCCACAGTGGGATATAGATTGTAAGTGGGAAGACAAGGCAGGGGACCAGGCACAATGCTACCGCAATAATGGAGGTGACATATGATAGTGACTTGGGCTTAGCACTGAGAGACCAATTGGTTGATTCAGGATGTGTTTTGAATGCAGAGGTCATGGATTGCTAAGTGTTCAAATGAAAACTGTTAGAGGAAGTAAGAAGAGAGCAGTTACCAAGCAAATCTAGGGAGACTGCAAAAATACAAAGTGCACAGGCTTAGTAGAAAATTGTCATGAAGTTTCCTTTCTTTTGTCTCATGAGAACATCTCAGGGGCTGGAGAGGTGGCTCAGGGGTTAAGCCTCTGCCTTGCAGGCAGAAGGTCCTGAGTTCGGGTCCTAGACCCCACGTATAGACGCCGGAAGGAAGCAGGGGCAGCCTGTGTTTCTGGTCCTGGTAAGGCGGAGCCTGTGAATCCCCGGGAGGAGGTGGAGGCGTCCATGGTGGTTCCCGAATTCACCCGTGGTTCTACACACACACACACACACAGAGACACATGCACAATTGAATAAATTTTAAAAAAAGAACATCTCAGATTCTTTTTGCACACACACTCTCTCCCTCTCTTTCTCCTGTCAAACAGCTATCATTCCTTCTCACCAGAAATTAAGAACTTAAGTTAAGGAGCTTCTCAACTACTCTAGCCTCTTCTCCCTGCTTCCACACTCCAGGCATGTTGTACCTTTTCCAGCTGCATAGGGACCCCACCCCACTCTCCACAGATAGATCACCCACAGGATCTGCTTCTTCTGCTAGAGCAAAACTCACATTGCTGGTGCCCTCTTGGTTTTGGCACACAGCCCTCAGAATGCCTTCTTTCACTTTTTGCCTTATTTAAAATAAATGTTCTCCTTCTTTGTCATTTTTATCTTGGCACCTTATTTCCTTGTCATGATTTTCCACCCTGGGTGCTTTGTTTATTTGTCCTTTAATATGAACTATAATTTCTGTGAAATCTAACATCAACACTCTTGAGTTCAGTTGTTTATTCCAATTACCGGATGTGTCACTTTAAATATAGTTAGTGATCAATGAGCACTCGCCAGACATAATTATAAGCACTCTTATTTCATCATTACATGCCTTGGGAAGGTCTTTGCCTTAGCATTATGCCTTTACTCCAGGTGCCTATGGCTGGAGTTGGTAGAGAAACACTGACATATGCTTAACCTGCAGCAACAGTTTTGAAGCCAATCTCAAATAGAGAATCACATCCACTAGGTCCCTGTGCTGCTCACGTGGAACATAAATAGATACTGCTTAGCAACCAACATTTTGGAGTGAGCTTTCTCCTCTGAGATGTCAGTAAGGTTAGGCCGCAGATAGTGCAAGGATTTAGGAACTGGTAAGTATATTAAACAATTAGGAGAAAGTGCTTTGGCAAAAGGGCTCCAACAAGTGCTCCAGAAAGAACAGAACATGACGTGCTAATGATGAAGGGATCCCTTTTACAGGAAGCCTTTGCATCTCCCAAATTGGGCAGAGCACTCAGGTCACAGCAAGAAGGCTCCCACATAAACTACCCGGGACTAATTGCACACAAATCTTCTCTTCCCCTGTGGTTTAGCTTGATTCATGGCTCTTTTTACTACACTCACCAGCTATGGAAGCAAGTTAAAGTTGAGCGGGTAAGTGTTTTATTGGTTAGTATGAGGCTTTGCTGTTAATTTTTAATACTTGCTTGACAGCTATTATAGACAGACTTCAATTTTGGTCTTACTCTTACATCTTTGTACAATTTTTGACAAGTCATTAATTGTTTCCCTCAAACCTAGATTGTCATTGGTCAGTGTTCTCCATAGGAATATAATAGATAAAATGAATAAATGAGATTTATTAAACTGGTTTGCCAGACATGGTTTAAGTAAGCCAACAATGGCTACTTGCAATTGCTCAGTCCAGAAGGCTGATTGTTCAGCAGTCTTGGGCTGCAGGAGGCATGGAAGACTGGTTCGATTACATTTATAATGCTTTTCATTGATACATTTATTGCAGGGACAGTGTATCACTCAATCATGATGAAAGTAATGTCTTAGTTAATACTGTGCTTTGGACAAAAAATTTCAATAACTGTAGATCTCAGCCAAACCTGTTACTTAAGCAAAGAACACTTATCAGAGAAGGAAAGATTGCTCAAGTATGCCTTACAAACAGAAGGTCCTGAGTTCAGATTCCAGGTTCCATGAAAAAATGCCAGCAGAGAGGGCAACAGCCTGACTTTTTGGCCCCTACTGAGTGGAACTTGGGAAATCCAGAGCGAAACAAGAAGTAGGTAGAAGCAATCCAGAATGATTTCCGCAGTCACCTTTGGTACTTCACAGGGAGACACACACACACACACACACACACACACACACACACTCACACACACATGCATGCACACACACACACACACACACACACACACACACACACACACACACACGCATACACGTAATAAATAAATAAAGTTGCAAAACAAAAGCACTTGTCAAAGATAAATCCAGCAACCCACCTGAAGGACAGATTGAGAAACAAGTTACTTCACTGAATGTTTCATATTTAATTTTGGTTTCAAATTCTATCTTCTCTTCTTTCCCTATGTTGCACGTTATATCCACTTTTCCATTAAAGTGAATGGAAGGATATAGAATGTCATTTGAAAATGAAATGGACCAATCACCATGATTAGAAAATGTTTGACAGGACACCTGTATCCCTGAAGAGCTTGCTGAATATCCATTTTGACTCAGAAGGAAGATTTTAGGGAGTGACATGGGAATTCATTTTGTGCTTAATTTGGTTTCAGGTTTTTTGCTAATGTATCAAAGCAAAGAGAGAGAATTCATTAAGCCTTTAAACAACAGATGCTAGAAGGAATAACAGATGTGTATCTACAGCATAAAGAAGCACAAAGACCTTCATAGGGTCCAGACTAAAGCACTTCACTTCAGCAGAACTAAATGAAAGCTGAGACTTCAGTTGATTTATACTTCAAGATGGGTTCCTGAAATTTTACAGCTCTCCCCAAAGGAGAGAAGGTTTACTACTACTCTCAACCAGAAGTTATGGGTATTTCTTGTCTCTGTTGATTTTTCTTGGTGAAAGTGGAACCCTTATTGACTTTTCAGAAAGATTTATAAATATAGAGGATTTGCTCCTTGGTCTTGCTTTCTCTTAATGGTGCTTAAGGATCAGATGTGGGATGTGCCTACACAAATCCCCAAGTCTCATAAATTCATGTTCAAAGAAGGTAAGTCAAAAGATTGAGCAATAAATCAAGTGTCTGTGACAAAACACCTTGCATGATTCAATTTGTCAGTTTCCAAATGTTTGTGCAAGTTTTTTTCTGCAATATTTATCTGTAACCATGGATTCCTAAAGTAGGTTTATGGAAGTTATAAGCATATAGTAAGGGTTCTATAGTAAACAAGAGCTACCATATGCACATTTCTCGGATAAGACACCTTAAAAGATTAGGAATAGCCATTAGCAGTATAATATCAAATATCCAGACATTACTAAGAGCATCCTAGCTGCCATTTGTGTGATAAGCACTTTCTTGAATATCCTTGTTTAGTGCTATCAGATGAAAAGACTGACCTACTTGCTTCAGTGGTATAGCTATGAGTACCTCACCTTACTAGGGCTGCAGAAAGTGTCCAGGCACATGCTAGTGCAAGCAACCCTTAATGAATTCATAGAGTCACACACAAACAAAAAAGACTCGAGGAAGAAGAAAAACATGGGAAGAAGAAAGGGGAATAAAATAGGGTATTATGGGAGTCAAAATGAAAACGAAAAATCTGTCTTCATGTACAAAATTGTTAGACAATATAAAATATAATAAACCAATAAGTAAATTTCATTTTATTTAATTAAATTAAAAACACAGTTAAACAATTTAATTCCAAATGGTTTGCAGATTGGAAGCCTTTTTTTTAGATTTAATCACTGCTGTCTGACTTTAGCACCATTTTCCTGTACTGCCTCAGTTGAAAGTAGCTTTGTTTATTTAGCCCTTGTCCTGTTTTGCAAAAGAAAGGTGTGAGAGGAGAGCTAACTAACTTGCATAAAATGAGCTGACCAAATCAAATTTAGCCCTAAGTTTTCTAACTCCAAGTCTTTTTCCTACCCCTCTGGGACCAGGAAGGATCTGGCAAGTTTACTCTCCTTCCTTACTTTATTTTTTAATTTAAAACTTATTAAGCACATGCACCAACCCAACGACAATAAAAAAAGAACCATAGCCTCATTATATCAGAATGCATTTTTTTCCTATATTTCCCTTAAGTAAGCCTCTATTATTTATCACTATCTTAAAACATTTTCTAAAGCATTTCTATAAAGATGTTCAAATCGTTTTGTTTCCAGAGGACTGACTAAGGGAATCCCAGTGAATTAGGTAAGAGCACCTGTCCCAATATGCCAGTTGAAAATGTAATGATATTAAAGACAGGACTGGGCAGGACAGAATTTACATTCCATGAGATCCCACTGAGAAAAGGCGAATGTCCTGGCTGGACTTCTGTGTCCCTGAGGGACTCAGGGTGGGTTTGGCAGAGCTGATGAAATTGTGTAGCCCGCCGTGGTTTGGCTGATCAGCATTTCAGATGTGGTTCTGCCAGTCCTTAGGAAAATCATGGTCACTGTGGGAGTGATTTGGTTCTATCATTTGTTCCTGCTTGGGCAGGGGACAGCCATATCATGGAGTAACATACGCCAGTAAGTCTCACTGCTCCTCCAACCATGGGAATGTCTTTGTTGCTCCTACGTAAGTGTCTTCTGTGTCTAGTGGGGAGGACAAACAGCTTCAGGTGAACACTCCTCAGCTAGCATGTCCATCTCCATGTTGAGCCAGAAAACTGTCCAAATGTTTTGAAGTAGTAAAGAAGATAGAATGTGAAGGCAAAGATGCCTGAGCTTTTGCTTTGCTGTGAGTTTTCCAGCAGTTGTCTGAAAGTCCAAGTGAACAATCAATGCTACTTAGCAAACGCATCCCCTGAAGCCATCTTAGCTTTGGTTCCATGAACACCTTTCAGTCTAATGGTCCAATAATATTTTAGTGCCTGGCTTTTCAAAGTGCTCCTACACCATTATTATTCATATCTCCAACCAACACCAGATGTGGCTGGGCTTCTATTTCCTCTAGAAAGAGACAAAGTTCCAATTTTCAGTTGCAAGACCCACATCAAATAAAGGGAAACACTGTTTTGTTTGTCCAGGCACATACTCTATCCAGTATTTTCTAGTCACTACTGAGAATTATTTGGTCTTTGTGTTTCAGAAGTTAGAGTTACACGAAGGTTCATATAGCTACACAAAGGATTATACTGAGTGCTGGAGTAAAAGGTGGCATAAAGCGAGGTGTGTCTACCACAAGGACACGGGATAGCTGAGGTGCGAACAGCCTGCAGATACAAACCCTGCGTTTTAAGAGGGGAAGTATAACATACCGAAGAGACGCCTAGGCAGTCCACAGGCAAGGAGAAAGTCAGACCCAAGAGCAGGGCAGAACTGCAGTCTACAAGGAAAACTCTGCAAACTTAAAGAAAGGTTCGTGTCCACAGATTTGAGGACATTTCTCAAAACAGGACTTGGGGCAGCTTGTAGAAGTTTCTAGAGAAAAAAAAGCACCAGAGTTCAGAATAATAAAAACTACTTTTGTTGTGCTCCTAAAATTATCAATAAGAAAAGGTTAGATGGCTCAGTTTAGGTTTATAAGAATTTCATGTTCAGACTAGCAGGTGGAGATTATCCAGAGCCACCATACATGTCTTGTCTGCAGTACTAATGATGGCTTCATAGAGGACATTTCCAGCTTGGTGAGCACAAACTTCTCAGAGACCTACAGCTGTGCAGGACCATTCTCCTACATAGCAATTTGATGATTTTTTTCTAAACAGACTTTCAAACCCTAGAAGATTAAATCACTCTCATACACTAACATTTTAGACCTTGCCTTAGTTCAGTGGGAAATAACAACTAGATTTTTTTTATTGTTGATTTAAAACTGGGAGTAACTTAGAGACATGGCTCAGCTTCTGCAGAGTGCAGAAGAGAGCTGAAAATAGGATTCTCTGGCAGGGAATGTCATCTGCTGTGTTAGGGATTAAAACAAAAGCCAGATGGGCCCCAAAGACAGAAGTGATGGGGCAGATGGGAAATGCCCACCCTAGGCTAAATAAAATACAGAATGAGACACTTGCTTGAATGTTACCCCTTTGAACCAAAAGGATATTAGGAAAGAATTCACTTTAAAACTGAGGCAGGCAATTATCTAAGTAGTGTGATGCAGAGACTGCTGGGAATTTTCTAAACGATTCTTCCACTAATGGAATTCTGACCCTGGAAAACATGAGCACAGTGATCCCTTTAACAAGATGTCTTCACAACAAAGTACGTGTAAGTTCCATATCTCTCTTAAGACACTAAAGAGGGCTTCTACACCATGAAGTAACATTAGATACTGTTAAGCATTGTTGAGTGTTGGTCAGAATGTTAGTCTATGTGTGGAGCACCCTTTAAAACCTCATTTCTTTGTTTTTTTTTTTTTGTTTTGTTTTATTTTGTTTTGGTGTGTGTGTGTGTGTGTGTGTGTGTGTGTGTGTGTGTGTGTGTGTCTGTCTGTCTGTCTGTGTGCATGCATGTGTGCTTTTCTGAATGCATAAAAACTCCCAGAGTCAGTCCCTCAGGCCTTTGAATAGCAGTAGATAGATCCTTCACTTCCGTGTGGCAGCTTGGGTTGGGGGGATGTCAAGATAACAGCCTCTTCTATAGCAACAGGCCAGGCTGAGCTCATGGCAGTAGGTTGAGTTGGATACCTTCTGCTCACACTGGGAACACTTCTCTCCAGAAAAAGGTGCATTGCAGCAGGAGGGCTTGGCTTAATCATAATGCACACAAAAGATGCAATACTTGAAAAACAAAGTCCTAGGTAAGTCAGGCTTTGGTGTACTTTCTGTGACTACCGCTAGGTCCCTCAAGATGAGAAAAGACACACTTCAATAACTCAACAAGAGGTCACTGATTGTGCTGGAAACTGTGCTTTGATTGGCAGAGATGAAATTGTTATTTGTATACCACACCCATGACGGAGTACCCTCCCCAATACATAAGCAGGCCATTCAGCTCATTTTCTTATCAGTCAGAAGAGACTCTGTGCTGCCCCCTGGTGTTAATACATAAGGCCAAATAAAAGATCTCTCAGGGCTTTTTGTTGATACTGTGATCTTTGTAGTAAACAAAATGGGTCAGTTAGTGACAGGAAGAGTGGAAGTAGTAGCAGCTGCAAGAAGGTGACTGAGCAGTTGAGAAAGAGAAAAGGATGGAAAAGCAGCAGGAGAGAGAGGCAGCGGAGACAAGGAAGGATGATAGAATTGTCAAGTGGAGTATGCAGAGTCACGAAGGCAGAAGACAGTCTGGCCCTGTTCACTGGAAACATTTATCAAAGTTGTAAAGTCTCCAAGGCTAAGAGTTTGCAATCGGAGACTCATGCTACTGGCCAGTGTGAAGGGTCCGGATCTCAGCATCCACACTCAAGACTACAGCACTGACTAACCTTGAGTGCTGCTGCCTGTTGTTAGGCTGCTGCTGAAAACTAAGAACTTCACAAGTGGTGTCTCGTTGTTGTGATTCTGATAGTTGGAACCTAGAGCAGTAAGCTTTTTTTTTTTTTCAACGTACAAACTTTATTTATCAAAGGTAACAGGTAAAGCCAAACAAGCACTTACATTAAGAAAAAACTGACTAGAAGAAAATTTATCTTGAAGACTTTAAAATAGCCTACTCGCATTAACTGAGCTGCGTTGCTGTGAAGAATACAGCTCACGCATAGGTGCGGATGAGTGATTCGTACATTTTTTAAGTATTCATGAATACTATCTTGTATACACATATACATTAAATATGAAGAAGATTTGATGACCCTAGATATACTTAATTTTTGTTGTTCTTTTGGAAGAGGCCACATCCGATGAGTTTTAGATACTTGCTTGAAGTTCTCTAGGCAACATGACATACCAGTACTACTAGTACTCATTGAAGTACTTGTCCAAGCAGTTGATCTGCTTGTGAGCCATCCTGCCAGCGTGCAGAGAAGCAAAACCCCAAGAGTGAGAAATGTGCCATCTGTTTCCAGCACTAAGGTTTTAACTTGAATGCATAAACCTACAAATCCCTGGCTTCTCAAACCCGGAGTTACCAAACTCAAGTCTTGGGGCTTAGAGCTATAAGCCGCTGAGACGATCAAACCTGCCAGTGAATCTATGATACTCAAGGACGCAGAGTTAATCTTTGCCTATTCAGTCTCTGGCAAAACAGGGCAAAAGGATCCTAGCCAGCTAATTAGTCACAATAGCATGAAGCCCATTATTTAGAAGTAATCAACAGGATTAAGAAGAGCAAGGCAAATGAAGAAGTGTGCAAAATTTTGAAGCATGCTTGCTTTCTGCCCGGGACCTGGACTCAGGTGGACTCCCTCCTCCTCAAGAGGTGACCTTCCATACCAATCAGGATACAGCCAAGGGCGGTGCAGGAAAAGCAAAACTAATAACAAACCATAATTCAAACACCCAAGACCCTACATTAATCACCTGGAACCAGACCAGCCAAATCTCTCCCCATCCTAAAGCTCAGAGAACCTTGTGGAAGAGGGGGCGGCAAGATCTTAAGAGCCTAAAGATCTTAAGAGCCTAAAGATGGGGAAGACCAATGATATGGAAGATATTCCACACAAGTTAGGGCTGCAGCAGCCAGAATTGGACTTTGCTTGACCTGCATAATGGCTGACATGTCAACGATCCCCCAAAGTCTAGCATGGATTAGGGGAGAAGGCTACAGACAATAGGATCCTTAGAGGCAAGGGATTAAATAGTCATAATAGTGTTCCCATACTAACAGGGAGCCCAAGAAGGGGCTCTAGGCTATGCCACTGAGTCCTGAGCTCTCACTAGAGAGGAGGATTCAGAGAGAGATTTAGCATTCACACAAAAGGATGATCCAGGGGATGGAAGGGAGGAAAGGGGTGGTATTGGGAGAGGGGGAGGGAGGGAGGAGAATGAAAGGAAGGAGGAAAGGGGGAGGGTTCAAAGGAGGATGACTGGGGAAGGGAGGAGGGAGGGCGAGGATAGGATACCTATTGAGCTTATATGATTAGGAAAAAAATATGTGGGGGGAAAAACCCCTAAAGCATGCTCATTACAGCCCCAGATTCAGCATTCCCATCGCTGGTCATTCAGAGGTGTAGAGAGATTGTACAATACTAGGACTCTTTCCTGCCAAAGAGTTAGCAGGGACTCAGCAAACTCCCCCATACATAGAGCCATATTTGGTTCATGCAGTACATAGACTCAGGTGTGGTGGGATGCATGGAGCTTCTATTTCTGTCTTCTCTGCTAAAGTGGCCTGGTATTTTTACCTTACATTTCTGTTTAGTTATTGTTATTGTTATCGTTAGCTTTATTTTTCTTTAGAAAATTCTGTCATGGAAGTAGAAGACTGTTAACCCTATCTCTTGTTCAGCATTCCCCCAACCCCATGCACAGATACACATTTTCCTCTTGAGTCAGCTTGTCAAACCTTTTGTTATTTACCCTTGAGCATTACAAATAATTCTGGTCTTTCCAACATCAACCACATTGCAGTATTATTGCCAACATCAACCACATTGCAGTATTATTTATACAGCAGCAATTGCTTCTCGCATCTGTGTTTATAAGCCAGGGGAAGAACCAGCACACAGGCTGGTCTTTCAAGTGTCTCCTTTTTACTTCAGTCATTAATGTTCCCACATTTGGTTCAGAGTTTCTGCCACAGCTTTTAGCTGCTAAACTAACGTTACATTAACGTGATAAATGTTGCTATAAAAATGAGGAACCCCAGCTGAGGGATTAATGTGAGTTACCCTTTAAAAAGGATCTAGATTGTACGTTTTAAATGTATTTGCTAGGGGATTCCTTGAGCATTCTAGTAATACGCCACGGTTAAACCCCTGCATTCTGTTGCTGTAAGATCATCTCTGCATAGGTATCAAAGGTAAATCTTCTCATTAAATGAAGATCCTTAGTACCAGCCATATGAAAGTCCATGGAAGGCAGCTAAGTTGCTCCTCTGAGCTTATTACCGTGTATTCAGTGACTGCTTTCCTCTCCTCTTCCCTTCCTTTCTTATGGCCTTCATAAGAACCACTCTGCCTTTCTACACCAAATGGGTTGAAGCCCAGTTCTATCCCACGGTGATGTGGAAGAGAATGAAGCCCTATTCTTGAGAACTGTGTTACCAACTCTTCCGCCTAAAATAGGAAATTTATTATTTTTTATTATTGTTTGAATGCAACAAATCTCACAAGAATTTGTCAAGGAAAATATCAGATTTTCTTCATTTTTTTGTAGTCCATGTAATGATTCACTTTTCTGAGAAGCTTTTCTAAACCACTCCTGAAAGTGGCCTCTCTTAAAGTCATGGCATCATGAAATATATGTGCTAATATTTGCTATAAAGATGACTACATTTCCATTCACCAGAATCCTGACATCAAATTATTCTTTAATGTCATTGGAGCAGGCATTTTTTTCTCTTGATGTCTTTAATCTTATGTCACTATTCTGTCTTTGCTCAAAACTCCTTATGATAAAGGATGGTGTCAGGAGAGGATACATCACAGAAAAGACAAACTTTAATTACTCTGCAGTGCTATCAAGATAGTAATTAGGGTGTGCAAGGAGTTTTGTTTCTATTTTCTTTTAAAGAGTGTACTTCTTTTTCAAGTGAAGATGATTAGAAGTCTGTGCAGAGTGGCTATTTTATTGCATTTTACCTTCAAAAGCACAATGAAGCCCAGTTATTTATTTCTTATTTGCAAAGATGATTTTGCAGAGAAAAGGTGGAGATGGGGAAGACTCAGAGTTGCATTGTGAATCCAAGATGAGACAGTTTGCAGGATTTCTCTGTCATTCACATTCTTCATTAAAGTCATTGAAGAATAATAATAAATAAATAAATTGAAGAATAAAGTCATCTCTAACTTATCAAGACTTCTTTCTTCACTTATTTTCTTTCTTCTCTTTGAGAGAATTGATTCACAGTCTGATTGATCTTTAACATTTAAAGATGCTGGGAAATTCTTTCAACTGTTAAAAAAATACAAAGGTTGATTATCATGATAACTAAAAGATGCTTTTCTCTTGTTGATGGTTAGAAAGGAAAATCAGTTTTCCTAGAAGAAAGTCACTAATGAGGGGGGATCTGGGGTTATAGTTCATTAGTTGAGTGCTCTCTCTCAGCATGTCAAAGACTGAGGGTTCCAACCCTGCATACACACTGACCATGATGGCTGATCCCACCTTAGCCAAGCCACCAAACTAACCAAGACTCAAATTTGAAAATCCACTGAATATATTAAAATATTGCAAAAATACTTGAGTCTGGCTTTGCTCCAATCAGATAACTGTTTCAATTCCCTATTATTTAGCAAGCTCTGAAATGTTGCCTTTATTTACTGCTATTTAAAAATCAGGAAATCTCTGAATAAACCTTCATTTCACAGTTACATGAGCTTAATATTTACCTCTTTTACCTTAAAAATGTTACTATTAATATTATCTCTATTAGCATAGCATCTTCTTTCCCATTCTCTACCTTAAACATGTTCTTGGATTACTAAATCACTGGAGATCGAATCTTTACATAATTTTCTGAAGTTTCTGTTTACTCTTAAATTGAGCCACAAAGTAAGAGGTTTCCTTAGGAGAGTGTCATGCCTACTTGTTTTGGCTGATCCTCTGGCCCCATCTTGGTATGTCCCTGTTGAACATCCCACCGGCAGGATCTACTTCCCACCGGCAGGATCTACTTCCCATCACCCTTCCTTAAAGTTTCTGTGTCACCCATGATTCCTCTCTGGTTTCTTTGATCTCTGTCCATCCACATTCATTCCTGCAAGAATAAGGATATAGGAAAATTAGCAGCTAGGACATAAAGGATGGAGCATGTAGTGTTTGTCTTTCAGAGCCTTGGTTATATCCCTGAATGTGTTTTCTTTTTTTTTTTTTAACATTTTTTATTATTATTTCCGCTCATACAAACTTAATAGGTACACCGGTTCCCACCCTCCCTCCTCCTCCCCCCGACCCCCCTGCTCCCCCTCCCCTAACCCCTCCCTCCCTATCCCCCAGTGCTTCCCCTCCCAAACCCCAGAGAATCCTTTAATGTGCATGCCAGACTCTCCTCTGGGCCCTCCTCTCCGATGACCTACAAGGACCCAGTGGCATTTCCCTGAACCCTTTCCTGTGTTCCCCTTAAGCATAGGAACACTACTATGGCTGTCAATTCCTTGCCTCCAAGGATCTTGGTGCCTTTAGCAAATGCTAGACTTTGTGGGGTCAATAGTGTGTGGGACATTGCGCAGGGCATGCAAAGTCCAATTATTATTGCTTCGGCCCTAACTTGTGTGGAGTATCTTGCATATCATTGCTCCTCCCATCCTTGTGCTCTTACAATCTTACCGCCCCCTCTTCTGCAAATTTCCCTGAGCTTCAGAATGGGGAGAGATTAGGCTGGCCTAGTTCTAGGTGGTTGATATAGAGTCTCTGAAGTTCTGGATTATGGTTCGTTGATTTTCTTTTGCAGTGATTGACCCCTCCCTCACTGTGGTTTCCTACTTTTATTACATCTACCTTTGAATATACTCTTATAACAAGACTCTAGTTTAACAGCTTTTTATCTCTACCCATCAGGATGGAGTGAAGGGCATTCCTGAATGTGTTTTCTAATTCCATCATCTTCCCCACATCTAAAGTGCATCTGGCAGAGACTTTCTCCCATCTTGAATGTTCTTTCCACTCTGTTGAGAACTTTCTTTGCCAGACAAATGATATTTTAATTTTATGCAATCCCATTTGTTATTTCTTATTGTTATTTCCTATGCTATTGGAGGTCTATTGTGAAAATTTTATACATATACCACACACACACACGTACGTGTACACCCTACATGCTTTCCATTACTAATTTTAGTCTTTCAGAACTGATTTTATGTAGGGTGAGAGATACAGATCTAATTCATTGCTCTGGAGGTGGATCTCCACATTTGCTAACACCATCTGTAGAATAGGCTATCTTTTCTCCAGTGTACCTTTTTCTAAAATTATATGGCCATAGCTGCATGGTTTTATTTTGAGGTTTTCTATTCTTTTCCACTGTACTGAGTTCACTTTGAGGTTCCTTTGCACATTTGTATAGAAACTTTAGCTATTAAGAATCAAAACATTTCTTCATTTAGTTAAATGGTGTGACTAATTAAAAATTATGAAGTCCAAGCCATTATTTCTGCATTGAATATGCTCATAAAAATTTATATAATGTTAAAAAGACTCTGAAAAGTATTACCTGTAATATATGTTCATTCAGAAAACAAAGACATTCTGAGAAGCTTTGTACATCTTATGATATTCTTACAATAGACAAAGACTTATAATTTATGAAGTACAGGAGGGCCTTCCTCTCCAAATATCCTGTACTCATGGTCAATATCAGAGGCTTCATATTCCCTTTCTCTCCATGTATCCATCCACGAAGATCTTTGCAATAGTTTTGTCTCCTTTTTTTTTTAAAGAGGCAATAAATACCACCCCAGATGTACTACGTATGTATTAGTCAGACTTTAGTTGCTCACTACCTCCCTTGGGGTTATGGTAGGCTTTGAATGCTGACCCTTTGTCTGTCTTTTCAAATTACCTTAGAAAAATGCTCCATTTCTTTATTTAGTTTAATTTTATGGAATCTGACTTAGTTAAAATGCCTTGAATATTCTGAGCAATTGCACAGCCTAATTGTCACAATGAGATGCGCAAGGAATGCTGGGGAGCATGTTGGAGTGTGTCAGGGACTTTCTCTGCTCTGCCCTCCTCAGGGAAACCAATGAATGAGTCAAGGTGATATCTGCAGAACTTTGGAAAATCCTGGGTGGCAAGATACTGTGAAGAGCAGATAACTCTCTAAGGAAGATTCCATGTTGTGAAAACAGAGACTAGATTTACAACAGTAATTATCTCTTAATGATAATTATTTTCTTCTAATCTTCAGAAATGTAAATATCTCCTACAAACCTCTAGCTATTTGCTTGAGTTTGAGTGTGTTTGGACTTGCATCTATAGTGATTGAAAAACGGTTTTCTCTATGAAACATTTTTGAGGTGTCAATCTATGATAGGAATTATCTAGGAAGTTGTCTTAGTATGCCACTGAGTCCTTACTCCTCACTAGGGAGAGGACTCAGAAGGAGATTTGGCATGCACACAAAAGGATGCTCCAAGGGATGGAAGGGTGGCAGGGAGAGGTACTGGGAGAGGGGGAGGAAGGAAAGGGATGAAAGGAAAGGGAAAAGAGGTGTAGAGTGCAAGGGAGGAATAGGGAGGGGAGGAGGGAGGGAAAGGACTGGGGTACCTATTGGCTTGTATGATTGGGAAAAAAAGAAAATGTGGGAGAAAAAAACAAACAAATACACAAATCTCAAAGAAAAAATTGCCTTAGGATTAAAGTGATCTTAAGTGAATACAGAACCTTTATTTAATGCATTAACACAATTTCAAACACATTATATCAGTTAAAAGTATAAACATTTTCCCATCAGGGGTTTTAGGCCTGTTTTGTCTATGCCATACCAAACTGCATCAGGAATGGGAAGAGGGGAGGACTCTTCCTCAAATGTGGGCAATGGAATGATCATCGTTGGGGAAGCAACAATAAAACTGACCAAAAACCTTGCAACATTTGGTTTCAACGTGAACAGGGGCTTCTACGCAAGAGTAGACTCAAGACCACTTGACTTCCTAGAAACTTTCTCAAGGAGACCATAGGTTCTAGGTTATTTTATAATTACTATAGTGTTATAGCACAGAGTGAACCTTTAGAAACATGTAGTTAAATGATACTTCAGACCCTAAAGCCAGTAGATACATTTTTCAGTAGCTGAAATATAAAGCAAGCTATGCCATGAAAATTGTCAGTGCTACATAATGTTCATCAGAAATAAATTTGTTAGAGTGTTGATATTGTTTGTGTTTTCCATTAAATATAAATATTTGTTATCTTCTACTGTAAACTCAAATATGGTAGGCACCACCAGATATAAGCTATGAAAATAAGAGTTATTTGAAATAAGTAGTTATCTTAATGAGATGATTGAACATAAGACCAATGAGTTTGAAAACCATTTTTCTATTGAATGGATAGGTCTTTAGGATTATTCCTTTTACTTTTTCCATTTTATATGTATATACATACATATGTATGTAGGCTTGCATGCATGTATACATGTTTGCATATGTGTGGGTTAATGTGTATGTGCATATGCATTTGTATGAGTGAGGATGATATTGAGATTTAACCTTTAGTCACTCCTCTTTTTCTTTTTGAAACAGGATCTCTAGTCAAACCTAGAGCTCTTCAATAAAACCAGACTAGCTAATTTGCTCTGAGATTCTTAGTCTCTGCTTCCCAAGGCTCTGAATCACACACGTCACCACAGCAGCCTGACATTTTTCTATGGAATCAGGGGGTTCAAACTTCCATCCTTTTGCTTTATAGCAAGTGCTTTAGTCACTGAGTCATCGCCCTAGTTTTTCGCAGGGTTACTGTGGTGGCTGCACTTCATTCCACTAAAGGGATGCAAATAATATCACTAGCAAGTTGATCTGCAAAAGGACATAATTCAAAATCATATTTTCAAAATATTACAGTCGGGCTGGAAAGATGGTTCACCATGAAGGTACGTACTACCAAGTTGAAAATCTGAATTCTCTCTCCAGAGCCCACATTACAGAAGGAGATGGTCACGCACACACACACACACACACACACACACACACACACACACACACAAGACCAAAGAATATCACAGCTAATATTCTTAAATATAATTATTCTCACAGTAACTTTTAAATTAACTAGATAATGTATGTCCTGTAAATGAGGACATCACTTAGATGAAAGAAAAAGGGTATTAATAATTATATTAGACAGGACAAGTGTAAATCTGAGAGACTTGATCATTTTAATACTTACACACAGAAAAAAATCACATGAGATTGTTAGGATAATCATGACTATTTTTTAGAATGCTTTGGAACAAAGCAGTTTAATTGCCCCAATGCCATGCAAGGCCACATACCGGCAGAACTCAATCCCATGCAGCATGTTTCTAGTACCTATACTCTTAACGATGTATGATATTATACTTTTAGTATTTAAAATTACTTTCATTTCAGATGAAAAACATTTCAAAGAATTTGTCTGTCTCTTGTTATACTCAAGTTTGAGAATATATTCTGGATTTGAGATTTCAGTGTTATTTCATGATTTTTCCTCTTTTCAGTTGAGCTAGTAATCTTTCTGATATTGAATCAAATTATTCACCAAGATACTAGACCTACTGTCTGCCATATATGATATAAATATCCCTTTTCAATATGTTTTATATTTCTTGCCATTTATCTATTTATTTATTTGTTTGTTTTTGTTTAGTGACATTTTATTTTCAAATTATTTTTTTCTTTTTTCATTTATTTTCTCCAATCATATAAACTCAATAAGTATCCCAGGCCTCTTTCTCCCTCCACCCCTTCCTATTTTTCCCTTTTTTCACCTCCCTCCCCTTGGCCTAGTTTCTCCGCCTTCCCCCTCTCATCCCCTGGAGCATCCTTTGGTATGAATGCCAAACCTCCCTCTGAGTCCTCCTCCTTAGTGAGGTGTAAGGACTCAGTGGCATAGCCAGAGCCCTTTCTTGGGTTCCCTGTTAGTATGGAAACACTATTAAGAGTGTTAATCCCTTGACTCTAAGGATCCCACTGCCTGTAATCCATGCTAGACTTTGGGGGGACATTGGCATGTCAGTCATTGTGCAGGTCATGCAAAGTCCAATTATGGCTACTGTAGCCCTAACTTGTCTGGAGTATCTATGTATTTGAATACAAAGGTTTTTCCTTTTCTAAGTTTTGAATTTTGTTCAACCCCAAATGACAGTTTCAGTTCACTCGTGAATGTGGACCTACAGTGTTCATGAACATGGTATATACTCTCACAATATTATTCTTGGTTCTTTTATACTCTGGCTTAATTTTTTTCCTCTTTAATGTTTGGATATTTTGCCACTTATTTTACAGTGTAGAGAGTGAGATAAGAAACCACTTTTGCTTTCATTTAGATTTTTTTAAATCAGACTAGATAAGTTTTCATCTAAATATTAGAGTTAACTATTATATTTATAAAGTCAAAATTCAATTGTGAGCTAGCTTATCCTTTCAGTCTACTTAGGATTGAAATTTAATAATTTCTTAAAAACATGATTGTTATCATTATCCTGTCTTGAGCTGCAAAATAGTTTAGATTTGTCTCATTTGAAAGCAGAAAGGGTCTCTATATTAACATAATAATTTTGGACATAGAAAGCTTTCTAGATTCCTGTATCTCAAGGCCTCAGCAGTAAATATAATGATCCAATTTATTATTAGAAAAGACAAGTCTTTAAAAATGAAAGAGTAAATCAAACTAAATGAAGAGAGGAAAATGTATTACTGAATTCTGGCAAGGTACTCATGTATGTAATACTAGAATAAGAGAAGCTGAAATGGGAGGAATCTGATTTTGAGGCAGACATAATAAGACTCCTTCAAAAATGTGTATGTGTGTGTGTATGTGTCTGTGTAAAGGAGAGAGGGAGGAGGTAAATGGGAAGGAAGGAAAAATACTGGAATTAATATAGTACTTTAGAAACTTTATAGAAAGACAGCATTAACAAAAATTCTATGGAAAACATATAAATGAATATACATGGCACAATATTCAAAAGTTATAAAAAATAAATTCAAGGAAAGCTCCCAATTTTATGCAAGTCTTACTTAATTCTGATTTTGAAAAGTAAAAATGTTGCTAACATTATATCTCAAGTATATTATATTTCATTTTTTAATTGTAACAAATTTAGCCAAAATAGAACAACTTTTCAAAATTATTGTAGGCCAAAAAGGTTATAATTTCTCATGGTTCATTTTAGAACTCTTTTTTCCTCCACACTAAAAAATTAGGCTCTCCAAAAGACTATACATTTGGTAGAAAAGAATGGTAGTTGTTTGCAGTGACTTTGATGGTAGATTGTCTTTGCCAACTGCATTGGACCACAAGTTACCCAGACATTTAGTCAAACAGTATTCTGGGTATGTCTGTGTCAAGTTCTCTCTCCAAATGTGGGTGGCTTATATAGACTCAGTGGCAGACATGAACAGAAACATAGGCAGAGACCATCTCTCCTCCTTTGATTGAGTCCATATAAAATTTGAGTCCTTTCCTGCCTCTGGAGTTAAGGTGAAACATGGATTGTGTCTGAGCATTAAATCTGAAAGTATTAGTACATTTGGTCTCTGTCAGTCCTGAATTCTATGAGCCAATATTCTTATTAAACTAGAATTACTTACATTCTCTCTCTCTCTCTCTCTTCTATAAATACATATGCATGTACATATGCATGGACAGAAGGAAACAGGGATAAATAACCCTTTCTTTATGATTTCCAGAAACTGAAAAATCTCTCAAAACAGTAAGTATTAATATGCCTTGTTCAGGCTTCTAGCTGAGAACACTCAAGAACTGGTTTTATCTTCTAGGATTTTCCTATGTATCACTCAATTCCAAAGAGCAGAAATGAGTTTCCAGCTCATCATAATGCAATAAATCACACATTGTATTTCCAGGGGTATTCCTAATAAGAGAAATGTGAATGAAATTAAAGATTGTTAAAGAATATTAACAGGGGAATTATGAACAAGTTCTTTGAATATTTGAAGTGAAAAAGAATAAATTATTCATAGTCATTGAAATTCTGAGGTTCCCAACAATTGCTCTTGGTAATTTTCATGCTGTATTCATATATACCACCCAAATGTGAAATTTCAAATATACTATGCATGAATTAGCTGATAAAATACCTTAAAGCAAGTATATTTAAGCATTCATTGCTAAATGGTTTTGCCAAGAAACTTGCCTAGATAATGCCTCATGAAAAGTGACAGCTGTTATCTAATTTCAAAGTCCAGCCAAAAACTTTAAAGCTATCTCAGAAAGGGAATGAAAATCTTAACTCTTATTTCTTTAAAGTCATTTACTTCCCTTCTATATTTTCTTTACAGGATTAATTGAAAGTTAAGATTTGAAATCCCAAATAAACTATTTTTTTCATAGCTTTATTCCCATTTGCTGATTACAAGTTCAATCTGGGTACAAATACTAATGAACAAATAGATATGTTGTGAAATGGCAGAAATAAAAGTAACTGCTTGAAAGATTAAATGTAATTTAAAAATTGCTTCTTACTCATTTGGCGAACAGTAGAAATCTTATTAGGATCCAAAATTATAGTCACAGTTTTAAGACTTCAATCTGTAATGTCCCCTTATGTTTTATTGCACAGATATTGCCAGGTGATGAGGACCGTAAAAACCTTCTCAGACAGTTTCTCTTAATTACTTTTGAGAGAGAGAGAGAGAGAGAGAGAGAGAGAGAGAGAGAGAGAGATTATAAATTAATTATCAAACAGGATAAATCTTACTTTAGGTCCCTAATTCTAAGGTAGCTTGAAATCAAAGGGAAGGGAGCTTTGCTTAGGGCCCAGTACATCAACAGGATATGATTTCACTTTCAGCTCTAGGTTGACTATGTCGATTAAGACAGCTCCTGCATGCTTCATTAGGATCAGTAAAATATATGTGTTCATACTCAAATGCATCATTTATGTGTGTGTGCGTGCCCATGCACGTTTGTGTGCGCGCGCCCATGCATGTGTGTGCACACAATAGGGCAATTGAGAGAGAGAGAGAGAGAGTGTGTGTGTGTGTGTGTGTGTGTGTGTGTGTGTGTGCCCATAGAGACCCAAGGTTGATACTGGGAATCATCTTGGATTCTTCTACCTTCTTAATGTTTGATATAACAGTTTCCCAGGATCCACTTTCCAAGGCTGGAATTGCAGGCTGCTGTGTTGAGCTGGCATTTTTATGTGGAACTGGGGATCAGAATTCAGGACTGTTTGCTTGCTAAGCAAAGACTTTAAACCCTGAACCACCTCTCCAGCCTTCGACTGTGTCATTACAACCAGAGGTGGAGGAAGATATTATCTATGTAACTAGTCATGTCTAGGTTCTAAAAATCCATTGTACTCTGCAGAAAGCTGAAGCCTTTAGAAAATTTCAGGAGAGGTCTGGAGATATAATTCTCAGTGCCCTGAAACTCTAGGAAGCAAAATAACTTTGTCAAGCACAGGCAACCATAGAATTTCAAGTAGAATAAAAACATGGATTTTTCTAAAATTTGCCAGCCTCATGCAGAGCAAGTACAGAACCAGTCCAGGATGCACTTTTTTCTTTTCCATTCCTTTTTATTTCCAATAATCTAAGATGCAATTGCCTACAGAATATATGGCAAAAATGGAATAGAAGACTTTACAAAGCAAGTGGTGAGTTCTGTGCAGTTGTGTGAGTTCCCCAAAACCCAAACGTCCTCCTGATAACAATTTTAAAGTAAAGACAATGCTGCATAACTACCTTTCATCCAGAATAGATAAAAAGTGAAAGTAGATGCTGCTGGGAATATAGCTTGCTGGTAAAGCCATCACTAGCAATGTACAGTGATCTGGGTTGGATTGCTTGCACAACACAAAAAGAAACACTTCAAAAAGCCAACTATGGAAGGGAATGAAAATGCAGAGTATCAGACCACCATGAGGACAGAGCACCCCCCTCCTCTGCACCTTTAACTGGACTTGGAAGTGAATCACAGCTGCAGAGCAGTGCTCATAGAAGGTGCAGTTCAGATTCCATAGACTCAGCTTGCATTCTGGACACAGAAAATAGGAGAATCAGAAGAAATGAAATGGGATGAAGACGGAGGAAGGAGAGATATAGCAAGAGCTTTACTTCTGGAAATGAACCTGTACAAGCCTCCACCAGCACATGCCCAAGACTCATAGAAGAGTGATGGTAAGTGCTAGAGTGCTACACTGAAACTGAGACTGTCATCTCTAGAAGGGAGAAGTTATAACTGAAGTGGGAATGCTAAGAATTCCTACAGAGCCCACATGCACACCAACCAGCAGAGAAAGGAGTCTTTACCTGCTCATCTGGAGCTGGGGTGCTCATGTACTATTCTTGGGGGTCTTGCTGGTTTTGGGCTTCTGTCATCAGACTGACAGCTATGCTATTGGCCATCTTGGTTTTGAGGTCTAGTAGGTGTGGACTGAAGTTCAAATATTCTAGCTTGCAGATGATACATAGCAGGTCTTTTTGACCTTCACAATGTCAGGACCCAATTTCTATAACAAATCTATTCCCATGTATTTTTCTGGTTCTATTTCATTAGAGAACCAAAACATAACACAGATCATAAGGACTTTTAAAAGTAATGAGAATATATCAGAAACTTAATCTTTGCTTTTGTGCTTTTGAGACAGGATCTTTTTACATAGCTTTACCTAAGTAGAACTCAACTGGTATACAAGGCTGACCTGAAACTGTGACACTCTTCCTGCCTCTGCCTGTCAATTGCTAGACTGCAGGCACATGTCATTGTACTTATGTTAGACTTATGCTACTTATATTAGAAACATAAGTAACCTGACTTATGTTAGAAACATTCAAATGCTTATACGTTTGACAGTTAAATTTGTAGAAAAATATAATGGCCCAGACTGACTATCAGATAGCTGTGACACCTACCTTATCCAAATGTAAATTAAAGTCGTTGTTAAAACAGTTATTATAGGAAAATCCAGATCCCACTGAGCAAAGTGGCTAGTTCCTACCATTGCTATAGGAATAACAGTTTTAATAGTCTAATGGTTACTCTTTACTATTGCTGTGAGAGAACACCCAAAGTCAAATAACTTAAGGGGAAAAAAATAAATGTATTCATCTTAGGGTTCCAGAAAGGAGATATAGTCTTTCATGGGGGAGGCAGCATGGCTGGCTAGCTGAAGCTGGCAGGCTAAGTCACTCCCATCCACGTGGTTGAAGGCTGGATTACTCCTGCAGAGTCTCTCTTCTTCCCTGTTTTCTGTTCTGTGGTTCCTTTTATCTGGCCCACTATTGGAAGGATCCAATGAGATCTCTGGAGGTTCCGATTGGATCTAGGGCTTGTCTTTGTATTGTAAATTTGTTAATTCGAATCATCTCTTCAGGGTCTCAGCTGATTTTAGTTAATGCCAAGGATGTGAAGTTGACACCCAAGATTTTTTTTAAATTTTTTTTATTATTACTATTTATTCAATTGTGTGTGTGCGCGTGTGTGTATGTATGTATGTATGTGTGTGTGTAGGACCACGGGTTAATTCGGGAACCCCCACGGACCGCCTCCACCTCCTTATTTACTCTGCCCTGGGAGATTCACAGGCTCCGCTTTACCAGGACCGGAAGCGCAGGCCGCCCCCGCTTCCACCCGGCATCTATACGTGGGGTCTAGGATCCGAACTCAGGACCTTCCGCCTGCAAGGCAGAGGCTTAACCCCTGAGCCACCTCTCCAGGCCCTGACACCCAAGATTAACTATCACATTGGTGAGGCTGAGGCAGGAGTGTCATGAGATTAAGGGCATCCTGAATATATCATGTTCTCAGCAGCATCCCAGGCTTCTGGTATCATGTGTGTTAGTTTCATCTTCCCACTGTTCAATGAAGAGAGGAACCAAGCAACTAGGGAAGCAGGGTTCTTACTCCAGCTTAAGACTTTTGGTTATAGTTTATTGCCATGGCAAAGTATTTCACACCACCATCAGGAACTCAGGGACTCTATTCACAGGACTCTCTGAGACAGGGCTTCACTTATTCTTGCTATTGTGACAAAGAAATTAGAACAAGACTCTCCATCTAATCCATGGGTTCAGGAAGTAGTCCCACTCACTATGAAGGGATGAACCTTCACACATCAATTAGATAGTCTTCCACAGGTTTGTTTAGGGTTTGTATAGCTAAGCAAATCCCCACAGCTGTATCCAAAACCTCAGTCTTTGGTAGTCAAGGTAGCATCTGTGACTAACTGGGATCCATAGTAAATTTGTGGGCAGCTGGACACAGAGTGGAACCCTGTCTCAAGAATAAGAAGGAGGAGCAGGGGGAGGGAGAGGGAGAGGGGGAGGGGGAGGGGGAGGAGGAAGAAGAAGAGGAGGAGAAGGGGGAAGAGGGGGAGGAGGATGGGGAGGAGGAGGGGGAGGAGGAGGGGGAAGAGGAGGGAGAAGAGGAGGGTAGGTAGGGGAGGAGGAGGAGGAGGGGGAGAGAAGAGGAGGGAGGACGGAGGAAGAAGAAGAAGAAGAAGAAGAAGAAGCGAGAGATGGAGGAGAGGAGAGAGAGGAGAGAAGGGAGGAGGAGAGAAGGAGGAGGAGGAGGAGGGAGAAGAGGAGGGGGAGGAGGAGGAGGAGGGAGAAGAGGAGGGGAGGAGGAGGAGGAGGGAGAAGAGGAGGGGGAGGAGGAGGAGGAGGAAGAAGAGGAGGGGAGGAGGAGGAAGAAGAAGAAGAAGAAGAAGAGGAGGAGGAGGAAGGAAGAGGAGGGGGGATGAGAAGGAGAAGAAATCTGAACTTTCATCCAGGGCTTATAGGAGTGTGAAATCAACAGTGAGGCCACTTTGGAAAACAACCTAGCATTTCCTCAAAACTTAAATTTGGAGTACCAATTTGACTGGGAGTTCAACTCTATGGATAACAACAACAACAAAAACTAAAGCATAAAATTTCAAGAGTAAAGCATGAACAAATTTCTTAAGTTAGAATGGGCAAAATTTTATCAGAAAACATACAAAAATCATGAAATAGAATTTAAAATAAAGCACACACTAGATTTTATCAATGTAAAACCTTACATAGATAAAATGTAAAGTAATTGAATACAATGCAGTATTTGAAAATTTCTGAATATTCAGGATTTTAAAAGCCTTGTACATCTTAATAACAAGCAACTCAATCTTCAGAATGTCAAAATTTCAGTGAAGGCATAAAAGACACACAAATTTGCAATAAGCATATGAAAAGGTGCTAACAAGATTTTCTTACATGTGGATCCTAGCATTAAACCTTCTGATTCGTGCAACACGTAACCTGAGCAGAAATGGCTGTCAGCAGAGAACATATGATGTGGAACCCTCGGCCCCAGCTGTGACATCCAACCATGTAATAAAATGGAATAGAAAGAATATTTAAGCCATCCTCAGCATTAAACAAAGGACACACACACTAACATAGCTGGAGAGTTACAAAGAATAGTGGTTGCACGAGATGACAAGAATTAGCAAAGCTTGAGGATTTCAGTCCATCAAACAGCATATACGCTAACCCTAAGTAAAGTCACTCAGAAACCTCTGCAGAAGAGAAAGCAGGCAGATGTAAATGCCAAAGCATGGAGAAAAAGGTTTTGAAGTTCTACCCATCAAAAGTGACAAAGCAGAAGCAATCACAAACCCACAACTAGAGTAGTGACTTATACAACTCCAAGTGACCTACAAGGCCAATGATGAGTTATGAGCTCATAACTCATAAGAAACCCTACTAAATTCTAATAAACAATTGGCCACCCAGAAGTTCCAGAGAATGAACAAATATGTTTAATAGTGTACATGTGGAGGACCCCACTAGATTCCAAGAGTTCTCAGTTCCAGAATCACATGGGAGGTCTTGGTTGAACCTGGTATACATAAAACAAAAGAACTTGAAAATGGAAGGAATATTAGAATTAGTGGAGATGTAGAAGAAGGAACAGTAAATGAGAGGTTTTTATATATATATATATACACATATATATGTATATATAATGTATGGTAATAGTGAAGAGTTAAATTCATCAATAAATAAGAGAGCAAAAATGCTCTTTTAATTCTAAGAACAATGAAGATAAAAGTGCCATATTTCATCACATGTCTTTCAGACCATTAAAGATTAGATGACTGAGTATATTAATCTTGATTAAAAATGAGACAATTTAAACTGTCATAGACTTTTGGTGATAATATAGGATGTTATGATTACACTGATAGAAATTTTCCTAAATAGTCAAGTACATACCTACAGATGAGGCAGTCTTTCTATGTCCAGGCCATTCGCTGAAGATAAATAAAATGTGGATCTGCCATAAAGCACAGACACACATTTTCATACAAACTTTCACTGTAACTAATTGAACTAGCAACCTACAAAGTATCCACAAATAAATGAATACATAATTGTGATGATCATGGTGTTTATTCAGCAACAAAACCAGTGTAGTATTCAAATATGAAATGACATAGATTGGTTTGAGTGGACTAAGCCAGATACAAAAGAGCTCATTCTGTATGATCCCATTTCTATAAAGTTCTGAAGTCTGGTGATCAATATTCTCTGTGATCAGCTGGTGATTCTAACAACTAGTATAGGCAGGCATGTTTTGCAAGGAAGATTCAGGTCGATGTGGAATCTGTAGAATTCTTCATTACCTTTACTATGGTAACTTCATGGGCATGTAAATAGGTAAAAATCATCAAATAAGATATTTAAACATTTATTGTACTATGATAAACTTGTAAAATTAAACAGTACTGAAGTGAATAAAATAAAGTATTAATTATAGGATGAGCTGCTCCAAATTTATCTCATTTAATTTTTCAAGCAATTTTTTATAGTTGTTAGAGCTGCAGTCTTGGTGCATTTTTGATACAGGTTTCTTATGATCTTTTAGTTAATGTAGGAAAACATGAACCCTACGCAGTTACATGAATTCATTATGTAGCTAAAGGGCAGCTAATATATCACATGCCAAATTTTATAAGAACACGATAGAATGGGAATGAAATCACTGGGAGCACGAAGGGAAGGCTCTCTTTCCCACCTATTTGCAACCCTGCCTTGACCTCACCTTTGTTCAGCTTGGAAGCTAAGAAAAAGACTGGCTAGGGAGGCATGAACACACCTCCTTATCCCTGCCTTGGGAATTATCCCTCTCTTGGGAATTTCCTTCTCCAAGTACGTAGGTAGATGAATTGATTCTTGCTGTACTTTCATATAATCTCAGCTGTGATGAGCTAACCTTTCTACTGTTTACTTTCAGAAAGATCAGAATGTTAATTAATCTGTGTCTCTCTTAATTTTAGTACATCTTCTCTCCTTCCTCTTCTCTTTCTCTCTCTTTTTTCTGTCCCCTGTCTCTGCCTGCCTCTCCCTCCTTCTTTTCTGCATATCTTTCTTTCATCTCTTTCTCCCTCTGTTCTCTTTATTCTACAGGATCTTTTCCTCATACATATTGAAGAAGGATTACATTGACCCATTATAATACTGAAACACTTGATCTTCCTCCTCCTACTTCCTTCCTTTTTGTACTAAATTAGAGAGATGAAAATTTAATTCTGAAAGCTGTTGGAAGGCAACTTTTTCTTTAAGAAATGGAATTATGTGATCAACCTTAGAGCTTTGGGAATTTAATCTGTCTAGCAAATTATACTGGAAAATGAAGGGAATGGCAAGAGGCAGAAAACATTAAAAAATAAAGCTATAACCCTAATAATAGAAATAATAAAAATAAATGATACAAGAGGCTAGTCTTAATTAGTTCAAACAGAAGTGTGAATAAGAAGTTGTGAGAGTCACTTGAGGTGATGGAGTTTGTGTGTTGATGGTAGAGTGCAGAAAATAGGAAGGATAGGTGAATTATGATCAAAGTATATTATGCATATATGTGCATTTGTCATAGGGAAACTCATTTCACACAAATAATATATATAAACTTATGCATATGATGGCAATTAAAGCCGAAGGAGAAAATGAGATTGTTCAGATTCTAATGACTAATACAGAGATTTAATGATGGGTAACTCAAAGCACTGATGCTGAAGGGATCATCATAGAAAAAATTCAGAGAAAATAAAGGAGAGCCTGAAGGGGAGAAATAAAGCCTGTAGAGAGGCATGCTACCAAAGCTCGGACTGGGGAAAGGAGGTGCCAGCATCTTCTTGGAAGAATTTGGGATTACATTTTAGATGAGGTAAGCCAAGTGCTTAGTTCAGAGAAAAAAAGACTACAAGATAAGAGCAGACATAGGTACAAATCAGCTGATTAGATGTCTGAAGTCATAAAATGGAGTAGATCTTTCTGATGACTTCTAAGGCCAGAATCAGGACCAACATTATAGAAAGTCCAAAACAGACCCAATTTAAGAAGAAAGAGTCCTCTGTAATTTGTTCAAGTTACTCAGACATACAACAGGCTTTCCCATGGAGACTTTTAATCATGGATCGATAAGAATAGCCATGTTACTTGAGCTTTTGTATCCAGACAACTCTTTTATCTTTCACCATCACCCAGAAGTACTTAATAGATGATGGGTCAAATAATATGTAATTGGCAATATTAAACCATTTAACGAGAAATTATCATTTTATATGATCCAATTTAATACTTATTGGATGAACCAATGAATGAATGTTAGATTAGGGAGTCCTTTTGATTTCTGTGGATAAAATTATAATTGCTTCAAAAAACCATTTATAAAATGACTAAGGGTAATGAAAGCACAAACTGACTACAATCACAGAAAAATTATTTAATTTGAAATAAAAAGGCTTTATCATCTGTTTCAGATTCTATGATTCAATTCTGTTGTTTTTATCATCCATTTGTGGGAGTCTTAAGCTTCAAGGAAGGAAAGATATTGCTAGCTGCTGATGGCTTTAATGATTGTGAATTACTATGAATATAATTTGTTCCTAGTGTTTCTAGGGAGTCATAAATGTCACTACAAGTGTAATTTTTTGTTCTTATTTTGATTTCCATTGACAAAGCCTTTCCGTTTCCAGCCACTTAGTGTCACCCTATCACAACCCAAATTATAGTGTGAATTACAAAGACAAAGTGGTCCTTCCCTTGGCTCTGTGGAATGCCAATGGCAGAGAGCAGAAATTGTTCCCTGGGGTGCTGACTAGTCGATCATTCATTTTCTTTGCATTCATCATTCGTGAGAATTTCTAGCCAAATTTGGTGACATGAAAATGACTATTTTGATTCTTGGATATTTTGTTTCATGGATAGTCTACATTGTTTTAGTAGTCTTGCTATGGATCAGATAAATTAATAATATTTTAACATCTAAATTAAAACCAAATGAATATTATTATTTACAGTATCCTGAAGCATCTGCCATCATTTTATATTAATAATGGTGAGCCCTTCACTTGACACTAGCCTGAAGTATAGCTAGATCAGATACTGACAAAATATCTTCTGAACAATACATTCCATGAATAGAAAGACTCATTTCATCTCTTTATTCTGATACTGAAACTCTCTGTGAGTTGCCTTTATATCCCCTGTTCATAGTTGTATGAGAACTCCTGAGTGCCATTCCCCAGGGATCCCTTATCCATTCTTGATTCCTTGTCTTTACCCAAATCTTAACTTTGTGCATGAATGAGGATTTAACTCCAACCATTTTGATGGAAGCTGCTGTGAAAAAAAAATGACATTTTAAATTTGAAGTATGACATTGGAAGGGTTTTTCCATTTTCTGGCTAATATTTTCCAAGAGTAGAGGATCATTTCCTGTAACCTTGTCTCCCAAAGCATATTTCCTATCATGATTCATTACATAGAAGCTCACAATCTCTCATAAATGTCATGCCTGAGTGAACCAAACAAAGGAGAATGAACACATACCACAGACTACTGAGTCACCCATGGGGCTAGAATCCAGGCCACATGAACACGAAGTAAACGACTGAATAAAATCAGTAATTAAGAAAAGAGGGGAAAGATATGGGATGAACAATCATTGTCTTTAGTCCTTCCAGGATAATTTTAACAGCTATCTCTTTAAGTTACAAATCCATTTTCTTTATACAGCCATTAGAAGAACATGGTCTAGTCTTCCCTGTATCGGACATGAGGGAAACACTGGAGAGTTCATCTTTTATTTCCTAGGATCTAGCATGCAATGGACACCAATAAAGTATGTAGACATAAATCTCATTAAAATGTCATTTTGTGTCTCTCTGAAGAACAGAACGATAACTCTGTGTGTTCCCTGAGTATAGAAGGATAGATGTTGAAAGTAAAGAAAGAAGAGAAGCATTTTCTTAAGCATTACTGGTATAGTTGTTTCTTTGTTCATTTCTCACATCACTTTCTCCTGTAAAATGAAATGATCTTATGCAAATAAGTTACTGAAAAGCTTCTGTGAATCACTACTTGTAAATCCCATAGTCCAGGGCAGAAACTTAGGACATAGCAGCTACAATTAACTGGATTTTCTTGGATCAGAAAGTTGGGATAACAGTTTAGGACAAAGAAACAAAATAACCTTCTTAGAATTGTACTCAATCTATAGCCCAAGTACAGTCAGTTTCCATGCTAATGGATTGGAATATTACATCATAGGTTATCTTTTGCTGTCATGTAAACAATTAATAAAACTGTTAAATTTTCACCTTGTCCATCACCTCTTTTAGAATTGGAATAAAAAAATATTTTGATGTTTTCGAGTATTCTTTAAAAAGTGACTCTAATATTTTTGTGCAAAGAGGGAAACCAGATAATTTGACAGAAAATGGTGAGGGAGACAACATGATACATGGAAGAAAAATTAAGCATATTTATCTCCCATGTTCACAAAGGTTTTGTGTCTTGCAAAATCCACGTTTGAAAGTTGGAATCTGAACCTTTAAATATTTAGCAAGGAAGAAAGTTCTACTGAAGTCTCTGAGAGGAACTGAAAAGTAGAGCTTATTTTCTACCACATAGTTCATAGATCAGTAAGCTTAGGTGTCTGTTAACTGCGATGTTTATCCAGTGGGTTTTAAAAACACAAATGGAATTTGTGATTTTTCAGGAATTCAGTGGTGCCTCGGGTTAATTAAAAAAAAAAAAACTTCTCCCTTTACACACATCTAGCCTCAGCATAGCTTGTCAATTATTACCATAAACCACTACACTTATAGCAAATGTTTAACTCCAAGTTATGTCAAAGCACTTTTCAAAGTGATATAATTTGTGTTAAATCTGCAGAGGACTACATTTAATGGTTCATTTCAGATGAGGCCTCTTAGTTGCTGGTACAATCTAGTAATGAATGTACAACAACCCAATGTCAAGTTTTTCCACTAAAAAGTGATAGGCACTCTCCCTCCCCAACTTGGGATTAGATTCATATCAATGGACTGAATTTGTGGCACATTTAAGTCTTTTCTTTCCATTGCACTTTAGTTCATTTAGTTGATGTCTTCCTTATTTACTAAGCATTGACTCAAGAAATTTTCAATAAAAATGACCTAAAATACATGCTCATTTTTGCCTTATTGCATCATTTGGAAGATGACTTATCTATCAAAGGATACCCAGTCCCCTGTTATGTCTCTTTAGGCCACACAATGACACTTTACTAATCGGTCAATTAATGTAATCAGAGAGCATTTTTGAATGTTTACTATGTGAAGGTTCCTGTTCTAAGTACTAGAGATACACTAAAAGTACCTTAATTCATAATTCATGACAGTTCCATACCAAAGGATGGAGGCACACAATGAATTATAAGTCATGTGATATTACAAATTGGCATTGTCCAAAATTCTCTGGAAACCATGTATGGCTTGGTTTCCAGATAATACAGCATTGTATGAAAGGATTTAAGGGAACAAGTCATGTGGATACCTTAGGGAGATGCATTGCCAATAATAGGAAGAGCCAGTACGAAGCTACCAGACAGGAAAATGCCTGGGGTTATGGGGAAAAAGCAAGGAAACCAACTGCCTGTAACAAGATGACTCAGGAGACCAGTGGGCTATGAAGCTAGAAAGGAAAGAGAACCGACCTTTTATAAGAAAGACAGTAGAAGAGACAAAGAGAGAGAGAGGAGAGAGAGAGAGAGAGAGAGAGAGAGAGAGAGAGAGAGAGAGAGAGAGAGAGAGAGAGAGAGAATGTTAATAGGTATTTCCAGGGATCAAACTCAGGTGACCAGATTAGCACACAAGGTCTTTATACCCTATATAATATCATCAACTCCCTTGGGCTTTATAAGCCATTGAAGGGTTTTATTTCCACTTTCATGGAAACAAGCTACTCAAGATTTTTGTGTAGAAAAATAACTGGATCTGACTTATAGATGAAAGCACAACGTCAGCTGCTATATCGAGATATAGCGCAGTTGGGCAGGTGTGAATGTAAGTGCCTGCTAGGAAGCTACTACAATAATTCAATGACAGAAGGTAGGCTTTCATTGATAACTTCAGTGAATGGTTTCTGATTAAAGTAATGAAAAGCAGTGGAAGTTTGTATAGATATGAACAGAGAGGTCACAGGATTGTTTGATTGGTGGGAATGATCTATAAAGTGGTGACTCAAAAATACTGATAAGGTTTTTGGATCTGAACAATCAGAAGGAAAGAGTTGTAAGTTGACCAACATAGGGAACATGCATGAAGTAAAAGGGTACAGAGGAGAGGGAAGAGATCAGATGCTAGACTTGTAGATGATTAATGGGCACAAATGTGTTGTAGGCCAGCAGTTGAGGCTGTAACCCATGAGATAGCCCTGGACTATGGACATGAATTTGGGAGAGGACAGTTTATAAATGATGACCTAGGGAACTGAATGAAATGTCTGAGAGAGTGAGTGTATATATGAAAGAAAGAGTCTGGGGTCTCACTCTTGGCACCCTTAACACACAGAGTCAGGAAGGAGAGACGGAAGTGGTCAGTAAAGTAGAAGGCCAAGTCAAAATTGCTGTTCAAAAAGCCAGGGGAAGAATAGGAAAGCGCTAATGACATCAACTTTGGCCCATTTCTGAAAATCAACCTCAGGTTTAGTAATGCAGTCACTATTTCTTCTCACCAAGGAGAAACAACAAAATAAGAAACCAGAAGATAAGATATTTACATCTTTAAATTATTCCAGGACTTAAAAGCTCCTTGGACTACCAAATTGACTATGTTATCATTTTATAATAATTCTATAAATTAGAATTATAAATAATGATATGCTATTATTCTTTTATGATTTTGTATTTCAGTTGTTTTCCTTTTCAAATTTTGGTCGAGTGTTAAGTTCCTTACATTTGTGCAGCATTTGATTTTGTGTGGATATGTTAAATTTGATCTTTAAAATGAAGTTATCTGAGGGAACCAATTTCAACTTTATTCTAAAACATGAAGTTCTAGAAAAGATAAATAACTATTTATTTTTTATACATATGCATGAATCAGAATGGTTCAGAGAGGATCAGCATGTCTCCCAAACAAGGATGGCATGAATGATCCCAAAACTGTTACATTGATAGTTAGTTGTGACTTTGGCCAGTATTTTCCCTGATTCTTCCCTTTCCACAGACAGTAGCTGAGGCCTCCTTGCCTGAGCTTTGGACCTTCCTTTGTCCATGCCGCACATATTCATATCTTTTATTTATACTTACTTAATCCTTTGAATGTTGGTCTTCAGTTCTTTTGGAGCAGCTGTATTCCGTGACCTTTTAGGACAAACACCAATATGACTTCAGAGCTTCGGAGAATATGGGTTTTTGCCAGACTCTTAATCCAAGTTATAGTTTCACATTTGCTGGACTCCGTCCATTTCTGTGGTGTTTAATTCTCCCTAATAAAGATCTGAAAAAATGACCAGTACTGAACCATTAAAGATCCATGTCCATATTCTTGTTACAAAGTTGAGAATCTAGAATCCACCATCTTAATACTCAGTAAGTTCAGAGTTTGTGGCCTCATATGTGTTTATAATGTTGGTATTGTTTCTTCTTCCCAATTCTTTTTGAGAGTTTTGTTTCTTTCAACTCTTATCTTCAAACACAAGTGTATTAAATGACCTCATTGCTATGCAAAAGAGTTGTCCATCTTTAAACAGAGTTCTCTGCAAAAATTCATGATTACAAGTTCATGTGCATAAGCATAATTAAAGACAAGTTTTTAATGCTGAAGCATAAATAATAAAACTCATGGGCATGATTAGGTCTACAGTGTAAGTTTCTGGTTATAATTTTGTGGACTGGTTGTGCAAAATAAGGAAAACCTGTATGCATAGACTATGCGATCCTTGAATTAGTTCTTAAAAATATATATGAAGGTGGCAAGATTGCTCAGCGGGTAAAGCACCTGCTTGCAAGCCTGGATACCCGAGTTTGATCCCCTGAACCCCACATGGTGGTAGGAGATAATTGTCTTTCAATGATCTCCATCTATGCATCATGACTACATGTGTATTCCCTCTCTAGTAGGTAGTCACTTTCTGTGGGCTTATGTGCTATTTGACAGGAATTATTTAGTTCTTGAATCTGGCTGGTCATTATGGTAGTTTCTAAGGGCAAACCTAACATGACATCCGTGTTTCTATTTGGTCTCTTTTCTCATCATCTAGCCATCCCTTCCTTTCCCAGAAATTGACTCTGCTGACGGAAGTCAGACTTCTGACCGGCTAATAAATAAGTTCACCAGTGAAAAGGCTATTTTTCATTCAGCGTAATTAGAGGCTTCAGAGACACTCAGAATGGAGGGTGTCTTCTGGACAAATAATACTGTAAGCTTGGTTTGCTTTCCTCCTGTTGGCCTTGGCACTGAGCCCTTCCTCTGCTTTGAAATTCATGGCTGTGATAGTAGTAGCATACTAAACAGACCATAGCCACCGCAAAGTCGGTTTTCCTGTCCAGATGCGGCTCAAATGATCCAGATACCTTAATGGTCAGCTCAGAGCCAGAGTTTAGTTAACCAATACAGCTAATTTGCTTCCATTCCAATCCATATATGTGACTATAAATGGGCTCATATATTATCATTTGAGTTGGATTTGGTGGATTATGCTGCCACTTAAGCTGCAATATGCTTTGGAACTATAGATGCTTGACTTTTCAATTGTCCTTTTGAGATTACATAGTATAAAATGGTTGGTGGACAGTCAGACATTGCCAAATGAATCCCTAACAAAGGTTCAAGAAACACTCAGTGAAAATAAGTTTTCCTTTCCACTATTTTTCTCATAGTTTGCCTTCTTTTTAACAGAAACTATAACTTGCAAAGTTTCATGTGAACATTCTGTGTGTATAAAATTGTGTGCCAATATTTTACATAGAAAGACTGAATCTTCCCTTTTGCATGAAATGTACCATGATGTACCCAGTGTTCCATCATTTTTTCCTTTATTTACTGATGCTCTTGCAGTCCTCTTTACAATAGAATCCGTGTTCTCCCTGTACTTTTGAAAAAGATTCCTGAGAATAGTCACTGTAGCCTCCTAGGATATTATTGCATAGATTTTGTGTTTGATCATTCTTGAGAACATTTGCTGTTTTAGTGGGCAGAACTGTGAATGAATATTTATAACATGCACAAGCATTAAAAATCCATATATAATGGATGCATTACCAATGGAAAAGTCTTAGCCAAAAGGCATTTTTTTAGTTCAATAGATATTGCCTAATCACTTTCCAAATAAGTAATCTAGATGATGAGAAAAGAGATGGGACAGGAGCATGGATGATATATTTGGTTTGTCATTTGAAACTTGCACAATAACCAACAATATTTAGATTTTCAAATAAGTACACTAGTCTTCATCATGTCAGAAAAGGCCTTTGCCTTGTTCATTGTATTGTCAAATTTTTAACCTTGCCATTCTGACTATTTTAAGCTCAAGGGAGGGTTAGGTCCCTATGAAAATAATGTATAGAAAAAAGACCAAGAGTGATATGCATCCATAGGCTGGATGATGGTACAAATTTTAGATTCTGCTTATAAAAAGTACCCACATGTTCCCTGGAACAAAACATGCCCTTGAATGTTGGAAGCTATTCAAACAGCCAGCTACCTTTGCAGGTCACAATTTAAGGGCCTTGTCAAACAGTACCAAGGTTCTGACCTTAAGCTCCTTGAGGTGTTAGGAGCTGTAAGCATGCACCCAACATTCCATCCCCTGACATGCCCTTGACCAGTCACAGAAGTCCTCACAAATGTACATTGTAGTGAGAAGCACAGCACTGTAGAGCTAGCAAGCTCTGGAAAGAGAGAATCTGAGGAAGTCAGCCACTCTCTGGGAAGAGCCTCACTTTCAGTATGTTAAGATCCAGACCCTTCCGAGCAACTTCTGTAATCTCAACAACAGGAGCCTTATGTTTGCCACTATTCCAGGTAACTGGCTGTCCTGTGAGATTTTTCTGAGGTACTGCTTGATTTACTATAGATTTGTCCTTTGGGCAAGGCAATCACTGTATGTGAAAGCTTTCCTTTAAGAAGGTGTTGAAGGCCTTCTGTAATGAGTGTTGTTCCTAGATATGAAAAACACTGTCTCTGTGACATTAGTCCCATTTCTGCTTCACTTAGCTGTGTCACTATTGAAATTACATGGGAATTTAGGCTTTGCTTCATTTCAGTATAATACGGAATATTTTTAAACTCAGAAATGCTACTGATTCAGAGATGTCATGGCTGGATTAATTTAAGAAATGTTTACTGATTCCTGTAATACACTTGATTCCTGACAGGTTTTCGATGGGGACTGATTCAGACACAACCATTTGGAGGCTTGCTTGCTTTTTCCCTGCTAGCATGCCTTTTTGACCAATAACTACATCCTCCTAGCTGTTACCTGAATGCAGTAGATACAGAAGATTTAGATCCGCAGCCATTTCAGAGCAACAGTCGTTAGGTGGTAACGGTGAGATGCCATGTACTCCTTGTTAAGGTCCAACAGACAGTGAAGTGACTTGAAAGCGAAATGCTGGTTTTATTTGTTTATTTGTTAAGTTCAATCCCAAATGATTGCATCTCTTCATAAATAAAAGTTTCTGCAGGGACAAAATGTGAATGCTCATTCGCTCATTTTCCTCTCAGTTAGTATGCAAATCTATTTGCAGCATTCTCACAAAAGAGAATGCAACTCATTTTCTGTGCTTATAAATTGTTCATTACCATGCTCTCTGAAGGCCAATTCGTGGTTCCTCCATCTGCAACTCCACAAATCTCTTTGCACAGACAAACTTGGTGGCATAAATACAAGGTGCTGAAGGTGGCACATTGGAGGGGTAATGCAAATCTCATACAAAAATCCAAAGCTATCACTTTAAATCCTATAACTTTTTACTTGTATTTATATGTGCTAGTTCAGGATGATCACTGCTTTAATTGGCCTCTTCAACCCATTTCTTAGTACTATGTATGTGCAACTGACATTTGAAACATTGTCTCATTCTACAAAGAAGTCTCCTTTTATAAGGAAAAGCAGTCAGAAGGTCCTGAGGGGGAAAATGTAATTCTTTTCTTGTGATTATGGGTGTGAGATTGTAACCTGTGGTTCAACATAAAGATCTAAGGTACTTTGTTAGATTGATTGCATTTTGAGTCTCTCCAGGGCGATTAATTTCCTACTTCAATAAAGAGAAGGTTTCATATCATAGTAAGAATGAATGCCTCATGATCATGAATGGATCTCAGCATAAAAGCAGGTCAAAGTCAGCCATTCATGCATGTATGCAATGCCCATTAATGTTGACACGATGGGCTTCTGTTTGCCCTTCTCAGGAACTGGGTTCCAATATGTGAAATTAGTACTCACAAACAATGACTCTCCTTCCTTTTACTAAAACATGGAAACAAGTGAAAAAATGCAAAGTGCATAACAGCTCTTCAGATCAAGCAAAATCTGAACAAGAAACAACAATGAAAAACGGTTTTCAAATTTACTTCTGGCAGTACATAGGGAAGACTCTCTGCATCTCCTGTTACTGCTGAGTTTAAGAATCTACCCAGAGAATTTTTTTCAATTAAAACTCTGTGCAACAACAATAAACTATGCTGCAGAGCTTTTAATTAAAAGAAAACTGAGTAACAAACAAAGGGAACAATGTAAACTCACAGTGTCTCCAGGCACTGCTTGCTGTAATGGATTAGACTGATGGGTTGTTTGGATTTTACTGTTCTAAACATGTGTTTCAGCTGGTGCTTTCGGATCTACCATGTGGAGAAAATGAAATGTAAGTAAGTAACAAGAGATTCTGTGGGTTTATTTAGCATTAAAAAGATTAAAGAATCAAGTCATTTGAAAACATCAAATGATCATGATACTCACACAGGAATAGATTTTTAGACAGAAGCATCCGTTTTTCTTAGAAACAGGAAGCACAGCTTTCATTAAGGTCAGCTTTGTCCAAGGGATCTACTTGATTTCCAGGTGCATTTGCTCACTGAGTTCTCCACCGATGAGATCCCAGTGGATCTTTAAGTTGGGGAAGGAATTATGAGGGGTAGCATCCACAGGTAGAAGTCAAAAGGATGACAAGGGACAATTTTCAGAATAGTTCATTTTTCAAAGATAAGCAAACTAATCCAAATTCTAATCTACATTACGAGTGCATTTCAAAGGGCATCTGATATGAATTACATGAATAATTGATTCATTCTCTCACTTCTTTGCACTGTAGAAGTAATGGTTCTCAGAATTCTGTGCAGGAGGTAGGGGAGAAGGTGCCATTAATAATGCTGCTGGTGATTAATGGGACTCATAATGCAGTGCGACTTAGTGCAAGTGTCAGAAAAGCACTTCTGCCAAGTGCTGTGTTCTGGTTGCAACATTCTGCCAGCCAGCTGTCTTCACTTATCACTGCCTAGTGCCCTCAAAGCCTGGTTGGTGGCAATGCCTCTAAAGTAAGAGCCCAGGCTAAGTGGGATGCTTACTTCTTCTTGGCTAAGGCCAAGTGGAATGTTTATTTAGTCCTGGCCTAGGCCAAGTGAGATGCTGACCTAGCCCTGGCCTCATTTACATATTTCTAGTGGGTTGTGTTGAAAATCTGCTAGTGATTTGCAAGTCACTCTTTCTACATTTACATGTCACTTGACTGTTGCTCTTTTTTTTGCATTTATTTGGAAACTTCCTTTTTTGTTCTGTCTTCTTCTGCTTGCTACCTGACAGTTTATGATGCTCTGTTTGCATATCTGCCTTTAACTTCTTAGTTATCTCTTCATTTGCTTCCTCTGATCTAGAATAGTGAAGATACACATAAACTAGGGAGGATCTTGAGAATGCTGAACCTACTCTCTAATCAACATGATAAGGATATATGACTGGGGTGCTTTATAGTTTCTGGGGCTAATAGTCTCCCTTTCAAAATGAAAAATAAGAGAAGGACCATAAGTCTATAGCAGGACTTCAGCTTAAATATGACCTTTTTAGTTTGTTGGTTCATATCCAACTCTCTACTTATGCTTGTTTAATCTTCTATTAGCACAAAGTTAGACTCTTCCTCAAATATAATTCAATAAAGCTGGAAATGAAGAAAGAGAAGGTAATCAAGTGACTGATATTGTCAAAAAGTAGTACAGCAAGTAAATATTGAAGACTGACACAGAACCTTTGAATTTGTGCAGTTATCGTCATTATTCTGGATCAAAGGAAGCAAATGAAAAGACAACCAAGAAGTTAAGGGTCAGATAAGCAAACAGAGCATCTGTTCTAGTAGAATCAGTCTAGTACAAAAATCTTACTAGCTTCCAAGCATGATTCTCTTTTTCTAAACACATTTATCCAAGAGATTTTCAATTTTTACAATTATTTGAAATCATTTATTTGATCTGAGACATCATAATTTGTTAAAATAGGATATCCAGTGTAAAAAGCATATTCATCCCAATATGGTGGAGAAAAAAAATAACATAAACCCATCAATTAAAGTTAAAAGGATGATGGAGATAGATAACTTTAATTATCCTTTAGAAATGAAAAAACATAAAAAGAAAAACATCCTGCTCCAGTTTGTGTGCATAGAAAAGAGACTTGGATTAAATGCTCTGGAGTGAAAAAGGAGAAAATAACTGAAATAACCTTGATTGCTCGGATGGAGGTCATGGTAAAGGAGAGAGCATATCTGAATAATAGGAAATGGTTTTCTTTTTAGTGGGACAATTTTTATGGTCTAAGAATTTCCAAAACAATTTAAGTTCATTTTCTATTACTAAATATCTATTATTAGCTCAATTATTTTTTGTTTTCAGTGAACTCTTCTGTGATCTGACATATTTATAACTGCATTTTATTATAAAAATACATTGCTGTTCTTGATAAAAAATGTAAAATTGGAATTAATTATATGAAATAAAACATGGTACAACCAACTCCAATGCTTATGCTCTTCATCCATTCACTTTACATTTATGTTATCCATTATTTACATATATCCATACATATTAATCCAATCACAAATAACCAATTAAATTTTCATAGATGATTATTATTAACATAGACATAGGCAAAAATATTACCTAAATAGTGATATAGAAATTATGAATGTGATATATCTATAAGGAAATTGCCAAATATATTGCATTAATGAATTTTCTAAAGTTATATTATGATTACTTGGCTCAGTAAGGGTAAATATTTTGTTCAAGAGTAAGAAATCATCTGAGTATGATGGTACATGTCTGTAAATTCTGAACATGCAAGGAAATTGAAGCAGGAAGATCTCAATTTTAAGGACAACCTGGGATACACAGTAAGTTCTAGGTCATCCATGGGTAATAGCTAGAAGTTGTCACACAAATTAAATGAAAAAAGAAGCAAAGAAAAAACAGGAAGGAAGGAAGGAAAGGAAGGAAGGAAGGAAGGAAGGAAGGAAGGAAGGAAGGAAGGAAGGAAGGAAGGAAGGAAGGGGGAGAGACACAAAGAGAAGGGAGGGAGGGAAGGAGGGATGGAGAGGGAGAGAGGGAGGGAGGGAGGAATCAGATAGAGACAGAGTTTAGATTTGAACTCAAGATTGACAATTTAGTGCTCAGAATTCTTACCACAAAGTCATATTACATATCCAACTTTTAGTTAATTTTATACTTGGTAAAATGCCTGAGGGATATTAGGCTCATCTTTTTTATTATATAGTATACAATTTGTCTCAATTTCTAGTTGACATAGATTGCTACCAATCCATTTCCAAATTATTGTTACTGAATTATTTTTCAAAACAAAAACTAAAGGGATGAGATTGGCTCCATTTATTTTGAGTACTATGGAAATAATTGTTACTAGTCTCAACAGTTTTAGCAATTCCTCATTTAAATTTCTTGCTGGTTTCTTCACAAAGAGTAGGTGCACATCTGGTGAACAGCACTATTCACTATGTCCATCACTATGTAATACTGTTTTCTGTCATCCTATGAGCTGCCCGGAAGCTGATACCAAACTAAGGGTTCAGTTTCACTTTTATATATGGGATTTACTAGGTTCAATCAGGAAACCAATCTCACTATTATCTTATTCTCTTTGTCAGATACTTCCAATTTTCTTCAGGATTTCCTTAAAGTATTTTAAAGCACAAGGTATTTGGACACTCAATGCACTAATATGTGGCTGGAGGCCTTTAAGGTTTCTGTTTACAATTCCACATGGTGTTAAGAGCCAGGACTCTACAGCCAGGACATTTGAGTGTTAAATACGATCCTGCCATTTCCAAGAAAACTGTTCTGCACATGGCATGTATCATTAAATCTTCTGAATTATAAAGAAAACATTTCTGTAGTGTGGTCCTAATTTATAATAAGCCTAAAAGTAAGAAATTTCTTCTCACCTGGTTCAGAAGAGTTTCTTGCATAGAAAATGTTGGATGGTAGCATACAGGAACAACTGAATAGTTTACTCTTGAATTCTTCAAATTAATGAATCTGTTATTTTCGGTCCATAGATTCTCGGCACAGAGAGAAACAGCAAAGATCAAACGGTCTAATGAGCCATGTCAAACAGAAGCATTTCCACTACACCAAATAAAGAAAGGGCTTCGTTGTTTAGTAGAGACATAAATTATCTCCTTCAACATTGACTCTTAGAGAATGTTAATCATTGCAAATGTTTTCCTTAAAGTTTACAGATCACGGACATAGCAACTTGTCGTCGATCTTTTTCTTTAACTCTGGCACTGGCACCTTAATCTGACTAATCCTGGGATCATAATTTCATTTTAAAAAAACATCAAGTTCCCATTCTGAAAATGTAGCATTTAAAACCTGAATAATTGTACTGCTGGTACATATTACCTGCATTTAAGAACTCAAAAGTTACTCATGAAAAACTGAATTAGAGATGGAAATGTCAACTAGTGAGAAGAAAATGTTCAAGGACTTAGAAGATTAATTTTCCTGATTAAGTTCCCTGGCCTTGAGCAGTTTTGCAGGTTCCTTCAAATTAGGTAGTTACCTAACACCTTTCCCTACTCTAGATATTGGATACACCATGAGTTGAAGTAAATGGTCCCCTACACCAGACACTGAAATCACTGCATCTCTTAGGTTTCCTGTCCTTTTTCGGCTCATCAGAGCCTCCACCAGAGGGTGCAAAGGATTCAGAAAGAAAATCTGGAACCAGGGCCGGGCAGTTGTGAACACTGGAAGCAATGAGAAAAAGGCTCTCAACTCCAACTTAGCAAATGAAAAGAGGCATTCATTATTTGGAAACAATTTGCAGTTAAAATGGAAAGGGAGAAAGGCTGAGATGTATGTGAGGAGGGAGATGAAATCATACATTCCTAGTAAGGAGCTAAGTGTACTAAGAAAGGAACTCCTGTTTTGTCATTGGACTAGGACAGCACAAAATTTTCCTATAGCCATCTTTTAGATAGGATACTATATTTTTAATACAGAATTTATGCTTTTGCACTTTAGTGTGATATTTTAATACTTCCTAAGACACGGTTGCAAAAACCCAAACATCATAAAACTTTAAAAGTACAAGTCTGGAATGGTAGCTAAGTTGGCAAAGAGCTCGCCATTAAGCATTGGGAAATGAGTTCATTAGGTTCACAGGACCCATGATAATGGAGTTCTATTCCTTTGTAAAAGGTATCATTGATTATTTTTAATATCCTTCTCTGATAATCAATTATCTTAGAATTATTTTTAAAACTACATTTGAATTGAAATGGTTTTCCTTGTCACTTGCGTTTATGAACTCACTAGCCCCTTTTGATTCCCCCAAAATAAACGAACCAAAACATCTAAGTACAAGGAAGCAAAAATAAGCAAGCACAATCCTGCATCAGTGTGTCTTGTGCTTGTGGAGAAAATTTTAAAAATGCCATTTCAGATATGCAAAACATTATTTTGAGTGACATCATGGTAGACACATTGCACCGCCTCTTGAAGAATGCTCTGAGTGATAAATTAACTGACATTTATGAATGCTTTCAGGCTAAAACGCTCTCATCACCCAGTGGTTGAAGATTACAAGATGACAAATGACTGCTCCTCATAAGTTCATCTGAATGTAATGAACAGGTCTCACTAGGCAATCCCAGGACACCCTCACAGTTTCGATACATTGAGGTCTGAATGAACCCCATGTACTTTCAGTGTATCAGAACTGACACAGTATGTTGCTCTGAGAAGGACGGCACAGGCATTTCTATACCTGTGAAGTTAAACCTACTCTAGCGTTTGCTTTAGAATGATCTTAAATCTTCCATAAGTGGCTGATGCACAAATGATTCAATTGTTATAACTGAAGAGATGAGTATCCAATACTCCTTCATGCTTCTATTGTGACTACACACTCATTCATTTCCACTGTAGTCTAATTCTTTCCTTGCAAATTGTCTGACTGGAAGACTACCAATGGTCCAGTGTTTGATATTTCCTACCATGCTCTTGAAGGTTGTACAGATCATAAACCTTCCTTAGCCAATTTGGCTTGTAAAGGGCTCTGGCTAGCCAAAGCAAGAGAATGATGTCATGATTATCTATCTGATACTTAGGACATGCTGGTCTTAAAATTCTTGGTGCTACCTCCTTAGTACTCTGTAGTATTTGACTTTATAATTAAAGTCATTACAACAGAACTATTGACATGTATTTAATACTTTCAAATTGACTTGTCTTCTCGATGCCTTGATTGGATTTAATATAGGGTAGTCACTTATTATAATGGAAACAGATATGGATATGGAGATCTGTGGCAGAGATAAATAGTTCATTATTCTGTGGAAGTGGGTATGAGTTGTACAAAGTTTATGGCCCCAAAATGTAGACTTGAGCTGTTTAAAATGGTAACACTTACTGCCCTTCCTTTTTTAACAGGTGTATAAATTATAATGATCAACACCATATTGGCTGGTATATCTGGTAAGGCTGTCTTAATTTGCTTTCTAATATATATGCAATGTTTTCTTAAATATTTTGAAATAACACATGAATCATACAGGATAGGACATTTTAGGGGTCAAGAATCAATAGCTGTAGAAATTCCACCTTTGGACAATTGAATAATGTTTGATGAATACCACCTGGGATAAGGAGTCTGCTCTTTTTTAAAATAAGATTTTTTTAGAGTTAAGCTTTGTTAAGGGCAAAACAATTGTTCTCCCTCGAAATATTACTAAAATACTCCTCCACTTCTCACTGTAAAAGTCAATCACAATAATCAGCTGCATTCTGTTATGAGACATTCTTTAAAAATTATCAAGCAGTTGTTCTAATTCCATAAAAGTTGTGACAGCTGTATTTTTCAAACAGCATTATCACATCTCTGAAAAGACAGTTAACCCCTTAAAGGTAGAGAAGCCCTTCGATCTTGTTTAACTGAAATCTTTAACCTAGTCTAAAATATGCACATTTTAAAACATTAATTCAATGAATGGATGAGAATTTTAATGAAAAGAAGAAAAGGAAGAAGAGAAAGAGGGATGAAGGGAACAAGAAAGGAATATTTTATAGTAACCCTTAAGTTTTCAAGCAACAAAAAAACCAGTGGGCATCCTCAACCCTCCCTGAGGACTGAGGTTATTCCAGGCAGAAGGATAAGGTATGAAAGTGGAGAAGGTTCTTAGAATTTAGCATCTCACTTTGTTTGCATCCAACCTGATTGAGTCCCTGTCCAATTCCTGGGCAGTGACAATAGTCCCTAAACTCTTGCTTGCTAGTCCTCATTCCTCCTGTATTACTTTAAATGTCAGGCTCCTACTGCTGATTTTTTTGGTGACCCTCCTCTGTGGAGTAGTACTCTTCTGTCTGCAGTCCTGGCTGAAAAGATCACGAGAGGATGCTCCCAGACGAACCATAGCAGTTTTTGCTGTTGGAGACATGGATCCTGTTAACGGTGAGTTGTCTGCACACTTCTGGATTCTGTAGTGTAACCTTGAAAACCTGTCGTTGCAAAGTCAATTTATAGACTTTGAAAACTACATAGCTGATGATGAAGGCATGCTCAGAGGAGAGAAAACAAGAAGAAAGGATGCCTCAAAGGGCAGCAAATATGTTTCGTAGAAGTTGTAGTTGAGAATAGGGAGAGAGCCTGAGTAGTAGTTCACTCTTTGAGCAAACAGGAGAAGAGAAATGAACGAGGTGAATGCTCCAGCTGAGGTAGGCCTTCAAGCCAGCTCGTGATATCCATCTGTCCTACTCTGCTTTCAAAGTCCTAGTTACTGAGTTCTCTCTGACTAGCCTGACACACTGGAAGTAACAGGGAAGCAAACTTCCAATCATCTGTTGCCAATGTAGTTGCCAAACATCAGGAGCATGCAGGAGAATGTGGGTCCTTTGTGCTTTCTTTGAAGATTCCAGTTCTGCCGGCCCCTTTCCTCATCTATCCCAAACCAGGACTACCAATCATGTTCCAGCTTTCATACAGCTTAAGAAATGGAGAAGGAGAGTTATTTGGAGCAGTTAGGCTTAACTGCAAGTAGAATTAAAAGTGTCCATCACTTGCCTATTTCTGTGTGGCTACAGTTGACAGATCATTTTCTTCCTTGCCTTAATTAAACACTGTCCTCATCCTGAGGCTGTTTTGAGAATTTCCCTCCAAGGGATTGCTTCACAATCCACAGCTGCCATGAGTTCTTGATGAACCTTTCAGGAACTTGGGCCAACATGAGAGTTTCAAGATTTGAAAGAGAATGTGCACTGAGTAGAGAGCTTACAACTAAATAAAAGAAGTGATAAAACTAAATCAAAGGATTTTAACATCCAACTGTAAGATTCAGTGATTCTTTTCCTATCCCTCAGCCCTCATGCTAAAGCCATTACTTAAGAACAAGACAGTATTGGTTCAGGAAACGGTTATGTGAGGAAGGTTAATTGAATTCTGCAATAGCAAACAGATCTTTCTCCTAAAATAAAAAAGTTCTTTTCATGTAGTATAGAGGGAAATGGGGTCACTAACCTAACAAAATATTTGTCAAAAGAATGTGTGTGGAAATATTGACCATTTTTTCTTTATTTAACTAGACTTGGCTAACTAATACAATGTTGTTTCTTGCAACTAAAGATTCAGTTCAGTTCTAAAGACAAGCACACGGTCTTGTCTATTTGGCTTGTCCCTCTCTGTAAGGAAAACGCTTCCACTGGGCTGTCTTAAATCTTAAAATAAATTTGCTTCTCATTTTATATATGGAGCTTAGTAATCATGCTTTTACAATTTTGAAAGGTTTTTGTGCCATAGTTGTAACCTTTCTTGTCTAATGCATTTCTGTTCCCTTCTTGGTTGTTTTATAGAAATGCTGTTGAGTCAGTTTGAACTAGCTCAAGTGTGAAAGAAGGATCAACTCTAATTGATTGCCTTAATCATCTGCATCTCCTAATGCCCAGCACAAAGTACTGGGCAACAGAACCATATTCTCTATGTTACTCTGACATAATTACAAAGATGGTCATGCCTCAGGAAGAAATTGTCTTTTGAAAAAGTAAATACACTTGAAATCTCATGTTCTGAGTGATAAGATTTTCAGATATCATCCCTATTCATACAAATATCAATGTATAAAAATATTTTTTATTTCTTTCAGAGGATGTTGTCTATATCTTTCACTTTCCTGGATGATATGCCAGTAAATGTTTCCTGTAAGTCAGCTAATAGTCTTTGAATTGCTCAGAGTAGGCAGCTATGAAATTTGGATCAAGTGCCCATGTCTTAAGTAGCTTGACCCTAGACACAATATACCACTTATTATTCTGAGCATTCACCACTTAATGGTAACCATGATGGTAGAGTTTATGTCGAAGGACCTTTATTCCCACATTCATTCAATCCTTTCTTCTAACCCCACTGGTATAGCTTCTGATCTTATTCTCAAGAAATGTTTAGACTCTCTACAAAACTTTCTTCTATTGCTGTTCATTCCTGAAGGACATAGACTCAGTTGGCTCTTCTTCTTGTTCTTTCTCTTGCCAATCTTTAGTGGGGGTCAGATGACCACACTTACTGGCTGTCTTCCAACCTGTGGAAGGATATCCTCCATGGGTATAAAGGCAATGGGCGTTGTAACTTTTGGCATTCCTATTTCTTGTTTCCAAAACATAATGCAGAGGGTAGTTTAATAAGTGCAATGTTTTGTAATCTCTAGAGTTTTTCTAAACAGTAATTTCTGAAATTCCAAAGAATATTTGTGGACAACTAGAAATCTGGACCCAAATTAGATTTACTTTACTGATTAGATTTTTATTACATGTTTACAATCCAGAAAAATGGATCTTCTTTCTAAGTATTTCTACAGAAAAGAAATGCTCTCCAGAGAAGTAATAGAGTAGGACGTTGTAGTGACTAGGGACTAGGTGAAGAGGCATTGTACGCTATCCAAGCACGTACTTCCTTCCCACCACAGGGCATGTTCCCAGCCTGAGGTTGAGCCCAACCACTAAAGGTTTCATACATCACATTGAAATTATGGGAATTTTCCCCCACAGCTATTATTGCGAAGGGGGTTAAGAAAATAGAAACCACTTGAATGACACTGGTGACATATTAGAAAGTGAAATGGAGCTCCTGACTCCCTGCCATCCCTTAAGCACAAGCGGCACTCCCCCTGAATGCAGAATGTGGGAAATGGGTCATTGGAAACATCTTAATAGAGACACTAGATTTGATATATGAATCTTGAGTTCTTCCCTGACCTGTATTTTATTCTTTCGAAAGTGATTTCACTTTAATGTCACTACTTGCTTCATAGATTAACTGAAATGGTTCAGAGATTTGACTCTTAGGATATCACAAACACTGTCCTCAAGAAAGGAAAGCCAAGAGGAAAATTTGATTTCAACATTGAAAACTAGAATTTTAAAATATTAATTAAATTTAATTCATTAAATTTTAAATATTAAAAACTGAACTTTACCATTGTTAAATGTGTAAAATATGTAATTTCTCTCAATAGCAATATTGTTTTATGGCAGTTATCAATTAACTTGATTAGAAAAATGAAAGAAAAAATACTAGGTCCTAGGATAGGCATCTTTAAAAGAGGTGATTAAGGAAGGTTTTGTCCAACTGGTCAAAGTACAGAAAATAAGTGAGTGCAGATTAGTCAGCCCTAAACAGGACATCTAAGCCAACTCCCCAAACCAAGGCTCAGGAACCATAGCAGAAAGAGGAAGCATTAAGATTGTAAGAGTGTCAAATGTTGCAAGGGTTTGGCCAAACATTACATTCTGGACATAACAAAGCTGTCTTATCCATGATTTCAGTGCAGTTATGTATATTTACACAAGACTTGCATGGGAAGTATCTATCAACATTTTACTATTGTCATGGTTAGGCACTCTACAAAGGTGTCAACTTGATTGTTGAGTGTTTGAGCTCTGGGCATATTTGTGGAGAATTAGTGGCTGGGTTAATCCCAGAGTGAACCTGATGGGGAAGGCCCAGCCCATGGTGGGTGGGATTAGACCTTGGAATAAATTACGGAGAGCTGGTTGAAAGAGTTGGCATCCTTCTGTATACTTGGCCAGACATGCTGCTCTAGCAAGTAAGGATTGTCTGTCTCTCAGTCGTTATGTGGTAATGGTGTGGCTAGTTCCCTCAGCCCTGGTGTTGGTGCATGCTCTCCTGTCAAGCTGGACTGAGAACTGTAACTGGACTGTTGTAAGGAAATAAACCCCTTATTCCCTTAAGCCGTTTGATGATCATTAATCAGCAACCATGCAGGCGAACTGCAACATCATGGAAGGGGAAAGACCTCAAGAAGCTCCACGCTTTCCTGAAAGACTGGTAAGACATCTAAGATGCTTTCCTAAAAGGTACACACACTGATATATGATCCTAGAAGTACTCAGGAACTGTAATCTAGATGAAACCAAGTGGGCTACACATGTGAAAAGACTTGAAGGAGGGAGTCAAGCAGGGGAAAAGAAGGTTTGTAAGGAAAAGAGAAGGGGGGGATGGAATTGGAGATTAATTGTGAAATACCATAAATTCATTATATTTATGTATGAAACACTAAAATAATAAAACAGTAGAATGATAAATAAATAAATGAACACATAAAGGAAGGTGTTGCCAGGTTCCCGACATCTGATAAGATGTGGGACCATGGAACAGTTCTTGCGATCTCATTAAATGCCCAGGAGCCCAGGAGCCCAGGAGGTTCTGCTGAGTAGTGGTCATCTGTTGTCACAGCATTCTGCCAACTCAGCATTTAGATACTGAGTCTTTCTTCCTTTTTTAGGATCTATGTTCTTGGGTAGGGTTTCTATAATCAGGGCTTCTCTGAACAGACACTGTACCGTTGCCACACTCCGTCATTGTCTTAAGTGCCATGTGTGTGATGAAGGAGCTCTTGGTTCACTGTGGAGGAAGAAGTAATTGCTCTCTTATCCTTGTTGTAAGTCAAGGTGTGTGTCCAGTAAATTTGTCTCTCAAATAGAACCATAAAATACTTCAAAATATCACAGCTCTTTGTGTGTGTGTATGTGTGTGTGTGTGTGTATGTGTGTGTGTGTGTGCCTGTGCATATGTGTGTATCTGTGTGTGTGTATACATGAGGACACTCGAGTGTTTGTCTGTGAAGACTCAAGGATGACATTAGGAACCATCCTGGATCGCTCTATTTTCTTTTTGCTTTGATCTGGGTTTTCTGAGGTTCTCCTTTCTAGGGCCAGAATTCTAGGCAGCTGCCATAGCTGTCCAGATTTTTTACATGGGATCTAGGGAGCCAAACTCAGGGCCTTTTGCTTTCAAGGGAAAAGTTTTAATGCCTGAACAATATCCCCAGCCCATATCATAGTTCTTTTTTTTCATTTTTTTATTACTTATTCAATTGTGCCTGTGCTGTGTGTGTGTGTGTGTGTGTGTGTGTGTGTGTGTGTGTTGATGTGTGTAGAACCATGGGCGAATTCGGGAACCACCATGGATGCCTCCACCTCCTCCTTGTTTACTCTGCCCCGGGATTCACAGGCTCCGCCCTACCAGGACCAGAAACGCAGGCCACCCCCGCTTCAGCCTGGCGTCTATACGTGGGGTCTAGGATCCAAACTCAGGACCTTCTGCTTGCAAGGCAGAGGCTTAAGCCCTGAGCCACCTCTCCAGCCCCCCCATATCACAGTTCTTGAATAGAGTCTTTATAAGTCAATTCAGTTAAAACAATGTAACTAAAGTAGGTCTGACTCTAATGTAGTTAGCATCTTTCTAAGAATATGCACAGATAGGCACAAAAAGAAGACCTCACGAGGAGGTTTTCAGGGAGCTGATGGCCATCTTCAAGACAAAGGATGAAATTTCAGAAGAAATGAACCCTTCCAACACTTGATCTTGGACATCTAGCTTCCAGAGTTGTGAGGAAATAATTCCCATTGGTCAAACCATGCAGTCTGTGTCACGTTGCCTCAACAGCCCTAGCAAACTTCTATTCCGTCTTTTGGGTTTTGGGTTGGGAGGGGAGTAGTGGGGTGAGGTGTTGTCAGAAAGCAGCACTAATAAGACCAGGAGATAGATAGTAAAAGAGGAAGGAGAGGATGAACAAGAGGAGTTGCCCTTTAGCTAGAAGTTGGAAATACTTTAAGAAATAATTAAATTTATTTTATCAAGACTTTGGATCATCTCATCTTTTTCTAACCCCTGTCCCATATCTTCTTCCTGGACCCAGTTAAATTATCTCCTAGGCAACTTCTCCTCCATTGCTGTCCTCATCCACTCTACTGTCCTCTGCTACAACCAAGGTAAATATCCATTCACTCCCCTTACGTCTTCTGGAATGGGCTCATGCATCCTCCCAATTGTTTGGTCAAGAATTACATAGGTGTGTTTGCTTTCCTTAATGTCTGTATAGGACGCAAAATAGTAACTTGTTTGAATATCTTTTCAATTTCAGTACACTACCTTTTCTCCTTGTTTTTCTTCTTTGTGCGTGTGTATGTGTGTGTGTGCACACGTGTGCATGTGCGTGTGTGTTTTTATACATGTTTTTGCAGTTGTGTGTACAATAGGGTACCTGATCATGTGTGCTTGAGAAGGCCCACGGCTGGCATCAGTAATCATCCTGGATTTCTTTATCTCCTTATTGCTTTGTTCTAGGTTTTCCCAGGCTCTAACTTCCAGGACCAGATTTGCAGGCTGCTGCCATATTCACCCAGCACGTTTCTGTGGGATCTTGGGATCTGAACTAAGGTCCTTCTGCTTGTGAGGCAAAGGCCTCTGAGTCATCTCAGTTCTATCTTATAATTTTTTTAATCTATCCTAAGAAATAGCTCAGTGTAAACTACAGAAGATTTGCAATTAGTCATGCTTCTATAAACTCCCCTCCCCCCAAAAAAAATGTGGATATGAAGAATGAGAATCTACAATGAGCAAATCAAGATGAGAAAACTTGTTAGCCTTACACAACCACTTGTGTCTCATATCTCTATTGCTTGTGATTATTACATTCTATTGTATAAAACTGCTGGGGCTGGGAGAAAGCTTAAAGCCCTTGCCTAGTAAGTGAAGACATCTGAGTTTGGTTTCTGGGATCCCAAGTAAAAAAAAAAAATGCTGGTGGGTGTGGTGACAGCCTGTAATTAAAGCACTGAAACACAGACCCTGGGAATCCTCAGAATAAGCTGTCTAGCCAGACCAGCCCTAATGGTGTACTCTGGGTTTAATTAGAGACCTAGGTTCACAACAAAAAGGTGGAAAAACAATCAAGAATGGTTCCTGACATAAATTCCGTGCCTCTACAGGAACACACACTCAAGTGTACTCATATGCATGTACCTGCATACACATGTATGCCTACGCATGTGGAACACACACACAGATACACACACGTGCCCATCCCATACATAGATACATGAAAAAGGACAAAGACTGAGGATCTTAAGATACAGTGAATACAAATTACAAATGATTTTTAAAAGTAAAATTAACTTTGTTAGGTTAACTGTGTTTATTGCTATTTGAAAAGTAAGCAAAGTCATGGACCTGGCAATATAGCTCAGTGGGTAAAGTGCCCATTCACACACATGACCTCCTGAGTTTCATCCCTTTCATCCCTGGAGGCCCACATGGCATCTCTCTCTTTCTTTCTCTCAAATAAATGGAGTATTGAAAAAGAAAACTAATGTTAAATGAGCTTTAAAATGCATTTTAAAAAAAATTCACTTTAGCAAGTTTAAAATTAAGCTGTCATGAAAAATAAAGTTGTAAAGCTGAAGATCTGAGTTAAAAGCCCCGTTAGTAAGGAAGCAGACACGTAATGATAATGAAGGGGAGTAATTTTGGGTTTGTGAGGTGAGTGGCAAATAGGCAGACTTGGAAGTAGATTAAAAAACAATCCAGTACTTGTTGGAAAAGAGCATGTGGCACAACCACCTCCTGGTTTGTCACACTTTCATACAATGCATACGTTGTTGCACAGTCTGCACCAGAACCCGCCACTTTCCTTCCACTGTGCCTTGCAGCTGGGTCTGCTCCTCCGGCAGAGACTCTTGGGGACGCACACTCTGCCTGGGATTCTGAGGGTTGATCCTCCCCATAATGCCGCCCTCGGTCCCATTTCCCTGTCCCCATTTCTTTTGCAATTTTAGAGATAATTTCCCATTTCAGAGAAAAAGAACTATAGGTTTACAGCTGTGATTAAGTGTGAGAGCTTTTAACTAGAGCAGCTGAGCAGAAGGTCCTGCAGACTCCACTCTTTTCTTCCTCCAGATCTCTTAGGGTTATTTTATCACAGGGTCCTTCAGGGACATTTTCCCCTATGGGTTTTCCCTATGACCTACATGTATATATTCTGTGGCATTTTAGGTAAGGAAAGAGGGTGCATTTCCTTCACACACTTTCAATGAAAGACAAGGTGATAGTAAATGCAGCATTTTCCAAGGACCATGCATGCCTCTGAGATACAAATCTCATGCATGTTTCTTACAGCTCCCTGAAAGCTGTCCATCATCATTTGTTCTTCTATTTTCTTGTGTATGATGGGTGAATTTGTGCATGTGTACATGGATGTTCACATGTGTGTGGAGTGTGGGTATGCAAGAACATGTCTCTCTCTCTTTCTCTGTGTAGATGGGGTTGACCTTGTGAATAACCCTCAATTATTCTTATACGTTATTATCTTGAAGACAGATCTCTTATCAAATCCGGAGCTTGTCAATAGGGCTGGTCTTCTATCCAGAGTGTTCTAGAGATTAACAGTTTCTGTCTTCTGAGGCTGGGATTAAGTACAACCTACCACCAACCCCAACAGGCATTTTAAGTAGAATCTCGGTACCTAAAATCCGGTCTTCACCCAACAAGCACTTCAACTACTGAAGCATCTCCTCAACCTTTGCCATCATTCACATGTTCTGCAGGTATAGATACAGAAATGATGATATTTACAAAAGAAGCCACACATGCACACACAGCGTAGAGGGGAGAACTTTAACTGCAATTCAGGTTGGCTATCCACTCTTACATCTGAAAGAGATAAAAAAAGAGAAAAATAATGACAGGCTAGTACACACCTCTAATCCCAGCACTTAGGAACCTGAGACAGGAGGATTTCAAATTTTATACCAATTTTATTCCATAATGAATTCCATGAGCTCTGCCATGAGACCCTGTCCCCCTCATCAAAAGGAGATGGAAAATGAATAGACAGAAAAAAAAAAACCATTTAATCAAGTCCATTGATGTTTGTTTTTAATAATGTGGGAAATACAAACTCTGTTTATAACTACCTAGTTGTGTGTTGATTTTATAAAACTGAATAATGAATGGATGCTTCAAAGTATAGGATTCTTGCAGGCATTTTAAACTGAGTTCTCTTAAATTCCAAGCTACTAAAAGGTAAAAATAATCCCTGCTCCCCCACTGCCAATTACATAAAATTGTATGTGAACATGTTTTGGAAAAATTAGAACCTGATATGTCTTTAGCTTCCAAGTTTTCTGAGAACATTGACTTAATCATATTTCTTAGTTTAAGGACTGCAGTTTTCTTAATGGTTATAAGAACACCTGCCAAATATGTAGAAAGAAGATAATAGAATTTTCCTATCACTGAGAGCAGTCCTCAGGATCTTATCACCTGGAGCAAAATATTAATGTCAACAGAAAAAATGGAGAGGGGCTAACACAAAAAGTAAACATGTCCAGCCAGCAGGACAGTCATTTCCAGGCAGAAAGCTAAGTCACTATTGACTTTGTACTGCTTGCATCAAAAAAAAGCCAGTGTTCATTTCATGTATTCAGAATACATGAAATGTAGCTCTGAACTACAGAGCTAAAAGACTTTTAAAAATATTTTACTTATTCATTTATGGGAGAGAGAGAGAGAGAGAGAGAGAGAGAGAGAGAGAGAGAGAGAGAGCCCATGAAGGCCATGGTGCTTGGATGGGATCAGAGTACAACTTTCAGAAGTCACGTTCTCTTTCCACAAAGTTGACTTCCAGGGATCAAATTCAGGTCTCCAGGTTTGCGAGCAATCACCTTAACCACTGTACTATCTTTCTGGCTACAGAGATAAAATGTTGACACCCTTAAGTTTTTGAGCTCTGAAAGGTTTTAAAACTATACTTTTAATTCAGTGATTTCTGGTGTATATGGAAATAACAATGATTAGTATCATCAGTTAATTGTTAAAATAGGAAAAGAGAATATTACAAATTAAAAAATATACTATTCCTATACTAGCACAGTACTTGATTAATAATAATAGTGATAAACCTTCACTTTATTCCAACATTACATTTATTTATTTTTACTCTACTTACATTCTTTTATTTGGTGCTGGAGATTGAATTCTCACATGCTAGGCAAGTTCTCTAGCTGCATCTGCAAACTACTAGCCTTACTTTTACTTATTTACTAGCAGTAGATTCTATCTCCATCCTCACTGCAGAAGGAAAACTAGGGGTAAATGAATATTGTATAACAACATAGGGATGGATTATTCAATTAAATGACGCCCTAAGAAAAGTACAGAAGATGCAATACATATTTTAATAAGGTTCTATCTTTCCCATATTATGCTAATAACTGAATGATTATGTTTTGTTGTGAGCACCAGTGGAATAAGAGATAAATACACATGTATGAAAAAACATAATTCTAAGCTACCATAACCCTTGCAAAATAATCTTTTTGAGTAATCTGCATATGGATCCCAGCAATGCAACTAATGCCTAATAAATAAGTAAATTCTCAGAATTCATTTGGGAATTGTGACATGTTCTTTGGAACCTCCCCTTGGTACTACATTTGAGTCCTTTAGGGAAGGCCAACAAATTTCTTTTGTTCAATGACAGGAGTTAGAAAATTATTACTGCTTTGCAACTGGTATAGTTTCTGTGGCAACTAATTCCCTCTGCCATTATAGTTCAAAAACAGACATAATCAATATGTAAATGGATGGGAAAGTTCGTGTTTCAATTAAAGTTAATGTAAAAGCTCAAGCGCTGGCTTTCATTTGTGGATTTATATTTTTTAAACATGAATTTATGGTTGTTGCTACTGCTTTGGGGAGAAGTAGTCAAAATCATTCAAAGTCATGTAAAGACCCAGGTTTAAAAGAATGTGTAAACAGAGAGGGTTACAAAATGGTATTATTGATTTCTTCAGTGACCCCAAAAACGGTCTTTCAAAGAAATACTGATAGATTCCAAAGAGAGCCATTGGAATAAATCAAAGTGTCCCATTAATGGAAGGAAATGCTCATTAAGGACTGTATTATCCATAATGTAGAAGTCGAGAATGTTAACTTGAGTGTCTTCTTTGAAATTTAAAGTGCCTTCCCTTTACTGCATACTTGTGATCATGTCTCTCAACATGACTATGATTCATCATGCTACACATTTCCCTGTTTGCCTTGTTACAGTTTGAGAACATAAACATAAAGCAGTGATGCTTATAAGTGACAGTCTAATATTCCATGTGACTCTGGGAATCCTCAGGATGGGACATTAGCTAAAATAGCATTAATGTTTACAAGAATAACCTTATGTGAACCCTAAAAGAATATAATTTTCTCTAGGTTCAGCTGCCGAATTGTAAAAGCTTCAGATGGGTTAGCCAGTGGTGGTTCATTCTAAGAAAGTTCTTGTAATCGTGACTAAGCAAGATATCACTGCAGAGAGAAAGATGACTGTAATTTCTTTTTCTTTGGGTACAGATGATTTTCTGTTCCTCCAACGATCCAAGAAGTGCTGTGTTTTATCAGACAGTTCATGCACTTCTGTTTTATGCTGACTAGAAAGATGATAAAGCTGAGTCTCTTCTATTTTTACTTTTTTTTTCAGATAACGAAATTGTTGGAAGTCCAACTGTTGGAACTCACCTTCACTCTCTAAACCCTGAATTGTTTCCTGCTCCATGTTTTGGCATGTTAGGTCCTCCACCTCCATATGAAGAAATTTTAAAATCAAGTTGATTTTAGTTGTGGATCATCAATGGAACGAACATATTAGAAGTATTTGCAACTTTGGTACATTGAGTTTGGGAACAATTCTTCCACTTAGTGGACATTCCTGGAGACCTATTAAATACTGAACAAGTACAAATAGACAAAATATTGGATGGAGAGAAAAAAGATTGCCCATGGTGTTATTTTACTAAGGATTTAGAGCACTTTATATAGTACTGTTATATTTGATTTTCTGGTTGGACAGCCAAGTTCGAATTTCCTTATTAGCAGAATCAGTGAGAAAAATCAGTTGTTTTATTCTTAGGGTTTCATTGTGTTATTCTACCCCAGTATCTCTGTTTACAACTGACTTCTAATACATAATAAAAATTATCATAATTTAACAATGGCCCAAGTGGAGATTCAAGCCTAAAAAGAGAATCATTGGGCCTGGGGAGATGGTTCAGGGGTTAAAGCCTTTGACTCCGAAGCAAAAGACCTGAGTTTGGACCACAAGATGACACATAAATAGGCCAGAGGGAAATGGTGGAGGTGTGTGTTTCTGGCCTTGGGAAGACAGAGCCTGGGAAATCTTAGAGCAAAGCAATAAAGAGGTAGAACAATCCTGCATGATTTCTAATGTCGCTTTTGGCCTCTTCAAGCATATGCACATATACATTCAAGTGCACTTTGGTACAAACAACACACATACACACACACACACACACACACACACACACACACTTACAAAAAGCAAGAAAGAAAGAAGGAAGGAAAGAAAGAAGGAAGGAAGGAAGGAAGGAAGGAAGGAAGGAAGGAAGGAAGGAAGGAAGGAAGGAAGGAAGGAAGAAGGGAGGGAGGGAGGGAGGGAGGGAGGGAGGGAGGGAGGGAGGGAGGGAGAAAGAGAAAGAAAAAGAAAGAAAGGAAGAAAGAAAGAAAGAAAGGAAGAAAGAAAGAAAGAAAGAAAGAAAGAAAGAAAGAAAGAAAGAAAGAAAGAAAGAAAGAAAGAAAGAAAGAAAGAGAAAGAAAAAGAAAAAGAAAAAGAAAACAATTAAGGTAGGACAAAGGGAGAGGAACAGGAAGAAAATTCATTTTGGAACTGAAAAATGAAGACAAAGGAAAAAGGCAAAGGAAAGATTACACACCTTTGTTCAAAAAGTTTAATTCCCCAGACAGAGGAGGGAGAAAGTATAGACAGAAGGAGATTGCTTAACGCATGGGTCATGTGGCCCTGTGGGGAAAGAAAAGGAAAGGTCCTCATTTAACTTGCTGAATGCAAACTTCAGAGGACATAGTGTTTCTTGAGTCCCTCGTCTTTGCATTGATTGCAGCGCCATAGGGAGAAGCTGACAGTGATGTCATTGCTGTGCTTGAGGACTAACTGCAGAAGTAACAATGAGACATAGCAAGTGGCATTCGGCAGTGAACATCAGCAGAGGAAGGGCAGAAAAAAATCAATGACAGATGCTATATGGTGTCACCTAAAACAGTTGTGTAAAATTGACATATCCACTTAGTTATCAATAGACAGTTCAAATTTAAATTGATCAAGCTTAAATCCTAGTCTATTCCTGAGCCTGCTTTAGCAAAACCTTCTCCAACCTTCCTTCTACATGACCTGAAGACTTTGGAGTCACTCTTGAGTCTCCTGTGTTTTCACTTATACCGTCTGGAAATCTCATGGACTCTCCTTAGAGTGGAAGGCTTCCTGCCTACCATATGGCTGGTGTGAGCCACTGCCAGCCTTCACTGGTAGCCTACAGTAGTTATGAAGTGGTCCATTTAATGTCACTTTATGGTGCCCCTGGCCATCCTCTATTTATAGCAGTAAAACTTTGGAGCCCCTCTAGATCCATAGCAACATTTAAGCAGAAGGCAAAACCATTTCCCATGTTTTCTATTCATACACATAAACTGTCATTAGTATTATGATTCTCTTCACCAGAATGACATGTTGGTTGCAAATGATGAATGAAAACTGGTGCATCATGATTATTCAATGCTCATAGTCTATATTGCAATTTCTTGGTGTTTATGTCTATGGTCACAGCAAGTTCCTAAAGGTGTTGTTCACCACCATTGTGGTATCTTACTGAGCAGCCTCACCATCCTAAAATTTGTTTATCCAAGTTCCTCCCTCACCTTGAACTCCTGATCACCACTGACATTTTTATTGTCTCCATAATTTTTTCTTTCTCAGATCTCCATTTACTTGAAGTTGTTCACTATGCAGCCTTTTCAGTGTGAAACGTCAATGTATCTGAAGTTTCCTTGGTGTCTTTCATGGCTTGATAGCTCATTTTGTTTCAGTGCTGAGCAGCATGCTGCTATCTTGATGTCTAATTGTTCAAGTATGAACTTAACCTGTGAAGGACCTGAAGAACATCTTTTATGTTTTAAAGATAATACTCTGTTGATACTCTTCTGAAACGGGAGAAAAACTCTGAACCATGTCTGCAGCTTACCGTCTTGGTTTTCCCTTGGTTGCTCTCCTGTCTGCATTTTTCTTGTGCTGCTGCATTCCTTGAACCTTGAAGTTCTTCCCTTACAGCTCTTGAAGGTCTTCACACCTCCACTCCCACTGTCTACCACATTCACGTCCCATGCATCAAAATGGCTTCAATTCTTCCTCTTCTTCTGTCTGTTTTTAAAGTCACCTTCTCTCTCAGGTCCAGCTAGATAGCTTAGCAGGTGGTACCTGAGGACTTAAGTTCAATCCCTAGAGACCACGTGGTAAAGAGAAACCAACTTCCAACTTCTGACAATTGTCCTCTGACCTCATCCATGTGCTTTGCTCTCTCTCTCTCTTTCTCTCTCTCTCTCTCATTCTCTCTTTCTCTGTCGCCTCTTATCTCTTTTCATCTCTCCCTCATACACACATAAAATTAAATATATAAATAAATTAATAAACAAAGCAAATAGATAAATTTGAAAAGTCACCTTCTCATTCAAGACCATCCTGAGTACTTTAGCTTAAACTGCCACATCCCGTCATCACCTTCCACCTCTTTAGCCCAGATGCAGTTTTTCCAAAGCACTTACACTCTCCTGCAGAGCTGTAGACTAGTGTGTGTCTTCCTTTGCTATAATGGAAATTCGTGAGTGGTGGGATCAACATTCACAGACATTGTGAATTGCATTGTGGATGTTGAAAGCAACTTACTTAGAGCTTTGTATGTATTTTAACACCTTTGCAATAGTTTTCCTGCATCCAAGGTTCTCCAAAGTAACTGGATGATACCCTAATGTGAACATGATCTTATAAATACAGTATGGGTAAAAGTCAGGGATGGCGGACTTACTGTCATAAGCAAAATCCCATTTGTATTCACTGATGAGAATACTGGAGGAATACATGATCATTCAATGATAGTGCTTGGTGCATGTTTTAAAGTGACTATGAATAAGTATGAATAGTATAGAAAGATTATTGATATAATTAAAATTAATCTAAACCTTTTTGTACATATGCACTAAAACACTGATCCCTGAGAATTGAGGTCAGTATGAGCTATACAGTGAATCTCTATTGAAAAAGGAAGAGAGATAAGGGAATAGAAGAAACAGATAAAAGATAGGAAGGAAAGAAGAAAAGAAAGGAAGGAAGGAAGAAAACAGGCAAAGAAAATGTTAGAAGAGATATATTTTGAGTGTTTGAAGAGATGGATATGCACTCTGGGTATATCAAGTTGATAATTTCATATTTGGTTCCTCATTAATGCAGATAATTTAATCTATCAATTACAAAAAATATGCACAATGCATTATACACTTGATTTATCATATGAGATGTTTTTCCTCTGGCAGCATGCTTAATTTGCCCAAGATTTATGATACACAAAAATAGAGTCAAAATTTTATTTTTTTCACTTCCTATTCTAGGTATTTTTCCACTATGATTGTCTAATTTCAAAAGTGACCAGAAAAATAAAAACCACAATGTGTGGATAGTAACTAAATTTATTTTAGGTAAACAAATATAGGAAAAGAATTCTAATTTGTATTCTGAAATGTGGATCTCAAAACTCATTCTATCTGTAGACCACACAGTGATTATAATTCACACTCAGAGAAAAATGAACCAGTATAGAGACGAGGCACATTGGACATCTAGGTTTTACTTAAGGACCAATGAAAGTCAGAGCTGAAGTGATCAGAATTTACACCTAAGTGATTTGCACACAAGAAAGTGTCAAGAAAAGTTTAGCCAAAGTATATATTTATGCATAGCTGCTTGGGTTATCTAGCTAAGCAAGGTGGTTAGGGAGGAAATATAAAGAATAAAGTATAGGCACTTGGCTGGTAGGTATGAAAATTTGATTTCCTAGAAAATTTTCTTATAAAGGTCTCTCAACCAATATCACTTACTATGTTTTTATTTAATGTTTAAAAATAACTGAATGTTTCCCATGTTCTAAACATCTGCAGTTTTCTCTCCCAAGAAAAGTATCTTGTAGCCAACATGTCTCCGTTGCTCTTGCCCAGTTCTGTAAAATGTCACATTTCTCCTCAACTGTAACATTCTAGGTGAGTTTCTTTTCACCATCCACAAAGTCATTCAGTGACCTAAGTTCTGCTGTGTCTGCAAAAGTCACACCATTAACATTGAATAAGAACAATGTATTTTCCACCTGTATTTTTTGTTCAACAACAGATGATCAATAGACATTATTCTGCCCACCACCAGGCAGTGAACTGGAAATTCAGTAGCTGATATTATATTTGGTCCAAAGAAAACCAATGTCTATAATAAAATAATAATGTTGATTTCTATGATTTCTATGATTACTATGATTTTCATAACATTTTCAAAATAAATTTGAAAAGATAAACATGGATCTAAAATATTTTTATTTGTTTACTTATTTGAGAGGTAGATGAATGGAGATTTTTTTTGAATATTTTGTTTATTTATTTGAGTGAGAAGTAGAGGGGGGAGAATTCAAAACATCAAACTTTCAGTTAGCCAGGTTTGCAAGCAGGTGAGATGTATTTTCCCCCACAGCTAAAGGGTTTAGCCCTTTCCATAAGCATCCACCAGAGGGCGGGAAAACCTATTGGAATTATGGTCAAGTAGCTGAATTTTCTTGAATGGTTACTCACAGGAAAGCTGGGAGTTGCATTGCCATTCCAGTTTTAACAGATGCTACTAGAGTAGAATTACGGGATCCAAATGACAAATGATGAATAACGATGAGGTTAACTTTGTAGAGAGGTACCTATACTTAACATTAGTTTCAGAGGGGCTGGAGAGGTGGCTCAGGGGTTAAGCCTCCGCCTTGCAGGCGGAAGGTCCTGAGTTCGGATCCCAGATCCCACGTATAGACGACGCCAGGCGGAAGTGGGGGCGGCCTGCGCTTCTGGTCCTGGTAGGGCGGAGCCTGTGAATCCCGGGGCAGAAGGAGGTGGAGGCGTCCATGGTGGTTCACGAATTCGTCCGTGGTTCTACACATACACAGACACACACAGACACACACACACGCGCGCACATACGCACGCACATGTACACAGTTGAATAAATAATAATAATAATAATAAAAATAAGAAAAAAACATTAGTTTCAGAGAGATGCTTGCCAGCGAGAGTCTGGAAACCCAATGTGCATTTTGAGTGAGGACCAGGCTTCTGAGGGTCAGCTGTCTGCAAAGGCGGCTCTTCCACATACATGGTGTGATATATAATAACCTTGCCACTGACCCTACAGATCAATTGCTTTCTTATTCACTGGACCACCCATTCTCCTTTAATTTTCAATTTTGCAGTTCCACCTTTGTTTCATGTTGTGTTAGGAGTACAGCTCTTATAAATGACAGCCTTAAAATTCAATATCTTTCATAGAAATAGAATAGGACTGAGAGAGGACCGTGTAGGTTTCAGTAGATGATGTGTGGACAGTGTGATGAAACTCACCTACAATATTACATTTAAAGAAAAATATGAAACTTGACAGAATTGGGTAAGAACAAATGAAACAATGGAAATGTGTTAGTTAGAAAGTCCATTTCTTGGTAGAGTTTTTTTTTTTTTTTTTTAGATCAAACAAAGGAACAAAAATGCACACTACAAAGGAATCCTTTATTTCAGGGTTCATTTTGCTTTGTAGTTTTGTACAAAAATAACAAAATAAGCAATAATTTTTCTAAAAGCTTATTACTATATTTTGGCAAATGGTATCATTTTTATATTATTTCATTACCTATGGTTCTTAGAAAATGTGATAAATATGCTTCTCCTTGACCAACAGAGTAGTTTGGTGATGAACATAATGCATTTTGTATTTGTGCATTTGGAAAAACAGCTGTTTTCCCCCAGAAATTATGCAAGTTTACAACTATGATCATAAAGGAAGTAATATATATCAGTCAACATGGCAAATTTTTCTAATGTTAAGATTAAAAAATGAAGTTGATCATTAGCAAAATTGTCAACAAATACAGTTTGCTTGTTTTCTTGATTATGTTTGTTGAAGTTTTCTTCTAAAAACTATTTAGAGGGTATAATATGCACTATTTACCTAATGATCTTTTCTTTAATAACTAATGTTTCTCTTTACACTTAATAACTAGCAACTCTATTTGATGTTTGTTTATTTCTTCATAGAGTAGGAAACTGAGCATGCAAAATGAACATATATCAATTGAAATTTTTGAATTTATGCACACAAGCCCAGGTAAAAGTATAACACTTGAAAATGTCTTAACTAATCCTTATAGCATTTTAATTTAGGAGGTCTGCAGTCATTGTATTTTAATGAAGGGAACTGAGAGATAAAATCAAAGAAAGCACATAGATTTATCAGAAATAGTAAACAACTTCCTGCTTACCTAGATTCCAGTGGGATGATTGGCACTGTTCTGTGGTTAACAACATGCATTAATGTTATATGAGGACAGCTGAGATTAGGAATGAATGTCCTTCTCAAATGGTTACCCTTGCCAAAACATTGCTGAGTGCTGAATATATATCAATGGCAACTTCTTTTTCTTTAATGAGAACATGCAACTGACAGGACACTATAATGAGCTGTTAAAAACTAGAGGCAGCATCTAAAGGGCACAGTATATGGCTGCTAATATGGATGCTAATAACTGTGTAGATGTTTCAGGTCAGTTCTAAATATGTAAGACTTGAACAGAGAGTTTCTTTACAATATATGATATGTAGATGATAAATAGATGAGTGATATGTGACAGACATATACACATAAATAAATGTGAATTAAATGTTTTCACTGTGATTCCATTGTAAATTGCCTAAGACCAGCAGTTACTAAAATACTAAAATACTAAATTTTTAGTTCTGTGATTTTTCCTGTTTATGGATTACATAGTGTATCTGTTTATGTGTGTGTGATGTGTGCATGTGAGTGTATGTGTTCATGTTACTGCATGCAGAGGCAAGGATGGAATCTCAGGTGGAGAATCCATGGTCTGCCTTATTGCCTTAAGACAGGGCTTCTCACTGGACTGTAAGTTCACAGTTTCCACTAGGTGGCCAAAAAACTCTCGGAAGGCACCCTTCCTTGCCCCACAAGCCTGGAGTTACACAGTCAGGGGCAGACATGTCTTACTTTCTACATGGGCAATGAGGACTCAAACTCATATCCTCCTGTTTGGCGAACATATGCTCTTACCCACTGAGCTATCTACCCAACCCTGCTCTTCCATTTTTATCTCCAATAACTATGTAGATTTATTTATTTTTTCATCATTGTTTTGTCAAGAAGTTTCACTTTTCACTAAGTTGGTTAAATTTATTTCAGTTCAATTAAGTTTGATGATTTTTTCCCCTTTCTAAAAGTTCCTCTTCTGAGACCTCTTTTTACTTAGTATTTTCCATTCAGTAGCTTTAAACAAAGGCATCATACATCATTCGGCTTAGTTAAAGGAAATGTTATTTGTACCTAGGGCATTTTTCCACCCTCTCCTTATTCTCTAGGTTGCATAGGCTAAGCTTTGCATCCATCTTGACATAGAAAATAGCATTGAAATCTAATGATTTCAGCAGCTCTCCCCAACTTTGCACTCACTACAGCCCATGGCCATGCAGCAGGGCCAGCACATAGCCTCTGTGCGCCTTGCTCACCTATTTTTCTGCAAAGAGGTTATCATCAAAGCATCCTATTTACCTCCAATTTTTATTTTATTATTTCAAAATCATTAGCAATAAATAAGTTCAGATTTGATAAAAACCCTTCTTTTTATATAAGAAATCTCATAGGATTTGGCCTTTTTTCAAGTCTTCAGAATCTTGATTCAGCAGAGCTGAAAGAGACTAAAATTAAAATATTTTACTTGAGCTATATCCACCCCAAAGATCAATCCCAACATGAGTGGGCTATGATGGATCTTGCATTTTCTATGCAATTGAAAGAGGTATAGAACAGGTACTTGGGAAAAATGACAACAAGGATAACCATGATGTTTTTCATGGTTGTAATTATATTCTGGTTATGTTACTAAAGTCCTTACATGCAAAGAGGAAAAAAATTATGAATGAGATGATATGTTCCCTGTGATTTGTTTTGAATAACCAAATGAATTAGTGACTATTTTTTTCAACTCTTCATAATTCCTTTTGTATTAACTTGAGCAGAAACACATTTTTATGCTTTCTGACTCCGTTTCTGGCTTGTAACTCCGCATTATATAAACAGAAATTTTTAATAAACTTTCTAATCTTTTGTGTGGGGTTCATTTTCTTGTAAGAATAGCATGAATTAACCCAATGAATGCCAAAATTCAATATCACATGAGAATTTTTGCTTATTTTTATCATCAATTTTAAAATGAACTAGCTTTTAACTCAAATTTAACATGCTTAAAGTAAAGCTTAAATGTTTTTAAAAGTAGAATACTTTTGGCCCTTTCAAACCTGCATTTCAATAAGTAGATGAATATAAAATACAAACTTCACATAAATACAGTCCCATTTTGAGAAACTCATTGTTGTGTTCTTTGAAGCTAAGGAAAAATCAAAGGGCAGAAGGAAGACAAACCAACCACTAACTTCCATTTCAGAAACACGTATGTAATATGTGGTATAAGTAAGGAATGTTACTCAGTTGTTCTCAATTCAACCAAATGAATGCAAATAAAACAATTGCATATAATAATGTGAACAGACAAAATATTTTACAGATAATAATTGTTGAATTGCTTATGATAGCAAAATACACCAATGATGGGAGCTAATGAGTGGACAATTGAATAAATAATACTACATAATGAATGACAAATCCCCAAAATAGTAAGATGGTATGAAACTGTATTGGTAAGTGTTTTCCACTTTTTCTTTTAAAGGGGAGATGCAGAATAACAGTATGTTATAACAATATGTCATAAATTCATTTATTTTTTTCTGAAGCTTGGAATAAATCAGGAATAAGTAATCTCATAGGAGAGATGATGGCAGAGGAAGACCAATCGATGCTCTACAGTGCTAATCTTTAAAAACTCTTATGCATGTGATTGTCTTTTGTGTTACCAAAGCCATCTCTCAATGTGATTTGTTGACTTTATGCTTTGTAGATGGCTACTTTAAATAAATATGATTTCATAAAGTTCTTGTTAGAACTAGATTATTAGTTTTTATGCATAAAAATATAAACCACCTAGAATGGTGTGTAGCATGTGTATAGGTAATTACTGCACCTCAGGACCAACTTTACCCATCTGAGGACAACAGTTTCTTGGCTTGAGAACAGCAACACCGTTTGTAGGAATGATGTTTCTACCTAATTCCTAGTTTATCCCCTTACAATGGCATTAGAATGGTGTACTCTAGCCTGAGAATATTGAGATAAAGAAACAAAATAAAAAAGGTAAAAAGAATCGATTCGAGAGAAGATTAGAGCATAAAAGAAAAAGTGTATTGAGGAGATTAATTGGAGATCAGAGTTATCTCTTTGATGGTGAAGCCTGGCTTAAAAAGACAGGTGTATTGATGATGCAGAAAATGGACTGGATTGTGTTTCTAGTGGTGATATTGAGCTCTTGTGCATGAACATCCTTGCCTCGATTTTTCTACTTCAGAAGGAATAAAAGATGCCATTTTATCATGGTCTTCACTGCAAATTAATTTGTAAATATCTAAATCTGCTTCTTCTACACTCTGGGAATGTAGAGCTATTTCCATTTTGAGAACTTTAACTGCCCCCTCTTGATTGTGTTTCTTTGTTTACACTGTTCTTTCTGTATCAAACACTTTGTTAAAAATTTCTTTGCTTAGAAAATCTGTACAATCTTTCTCTGCTCAACTAAAATTCTGAGACATTTCCTCTCTAGGCGAGACAGAGATGGATGTACTGTGGCATCTCATATATCCCCACACTATGACAACTACTGTAAATCATTCTCAAGTTTGTTTCTCTGTCTCTGTCCCTGCAATGCCTCAGGCTGCTTGAAAACATAGAGATCACCTTTACAACATAACCGCACAAGTGTATGTGTGAGTAAAGAAATGATCCCTTCATCAAATTATACTAATTTCAATTATATGAATTATATCAATCATATGAAATCAATTATATGTAATAGGTATTTATGTATTCTAGGCCAGTATATTACCCAATCATGTTGACTTAGTTATTAAAACTAAGTATTGAAAACCTATAAGGCATCAAGAACCATGCCAGGCACACGTTATAAAGCAGGATGCAGGGGAGAAAGTATTTTGTCTTCTTGAAGCTTGGCAAGACTTTACAAGGAATGGAAATATAAAGCAACTAAGTTATGAGTGCTATGGGATAAAGAGAGATTCTACAATAGGAAGCATGCACCTTGCCAAGTCTGGTCTCACCTGGAGTGCTGTGTTATTAAAGGCAGTCCAGACATGTTACAGAATCAGGAAAGAAAGGTAAGTATTCAGTAGCACAAATCAAAGGAAATATGACATTTTTGAGCCAGCAAGAGAAATGCAACACTTTGGTATGTCAGGAGCAGTCAGTGGCAAATGCAGAAGAGGTTCCTGGAGCTAACTATGGCCAGCCTGCAAGAACACATAACATCTTGCCTTCCTTATGCTAAGATAAATAGGAAGATTTCTGTCTGCAACATTAAGCATGGATTGGAGGAAAGGAAAAAAAGAATCCATCACAATCACAAAAAAGGAAGGTAACAGTTTGCATGAGGATCTAGAAATGATGGGCTAAGAAGATGACCAAGGAGGATTTTAATGACAGTATAATATTTGGTTAGATGAGCAATTGAAGATGGTAAGAGAATTCAAGAAAACATCCAAGTTTTCTCTGAAGCATAAAATACCTGGTATCAAATCCATAGAACGATGTAACCATTTGTAAGAATTATAGGACTGGATTCTGGAGACTCGAAGTAAGCAAAATCCCCTAAGATTTTTCTAGTTGATAAGAGTGCTTGTTCCACAGGCATGAGGATCTGAGTTCAAGTCTCCAGAATCTACATAAAAATCTGGGCATGGATCCACACACCTGTAACTCAGTGCTGTGGAGGGAGAGTAAATTCACCAGTGCTGTAAAGATTCAGTCAGACTTGATGGTCTAATGACCATCTAGGTGCAATGAGACACCCTGTCTCAAAGGAAGAAAGCAGAGAGCGATAGTGTTATGCCCAAAAGGCAAAGTCCAAAGGAACCCACTGAAGTTGTCCACCGATGCAAAAACAAGAGGGTCATTTTTATTAGAACAAACCTAGGTTTGGGACACAAAAGTCCTCAACGCAATGAGGGAGTGCAGCAGAGTTTAGGGATTATATAGGGCTATCGCAAGCAGGGACTGAGGAATTCGCATGTACCCCATGTAGCCTTCCTCAACCCCTCCCCTTGGTGACCTATGGCAATCTTCTCTTCCTAGTACATGCTTAGGGGAATTGGCACCAGGGGGTCTGCAGTTGCTCCAAGGACATCAACACTTACGGAGATTAGTCAGCTCTGACCCCCATAAACAGATTCTAGCACCCCTTGGATTACTCATGGCCCTTGGAATTCCTTGAGCAGTTAGTGACTGGCTTCCACCTGCTCTGACCACAATCTGTCCTTGACAAAGTTGGTGAAATGTTACTGTAAAGGCTGCTCTTCCAGTTTAGGGGGGCTCCCAGAACATTAAGTATTTCCTAATTTGGAGCTGACTGGTCATTGTTATAGTCACATATACAAATCGGGTCAGTTTATGTCTAGCATGTCTGGTGTTTCACAGGGAGGGCAAGTGAACAAGTACAAAATGGAAACAAATGTGTTCAGGTCCCATAATAGAATAGGATGCCCAGAGTCTTGTACTGGCCTCTGTATGTAACACACACACACACACACACACACACACACACACACACACACACATACACACACACACAAGACTACACAATCACAAAACAAAAGCAAAATGTTGAAACAAAAAGTACAAAATAGAGATATCTTGACTTTTTTTTCCAATTTGAATCCCTTTTATCTCTTTCTCTTGTCTTATAGCTCTAGCTAAGACTTCAAGTACAATATTGAATAGAAGTGGTAAGAGTGGACAGCCTTGTCTAGTTCCTGATTGAACCAGGAATGCTTCAAGTTTTGTAGTATAATCTTTGCTGTTGGCTTGTTGTAAGCAGCTTTTATTTTGTTGATATAAATTCCTTTTATCCCAACTGTCACTAGGGTTTTGATCATAAAAGGATGCTGGATCTTGTCAAAAGATATTTCTACATATATTGAGAGTATCATGTGGTCTTGGACTTTGGATTGGTTTATATCATAGATTACATTTATTGATTTGCACATGTTGAACCAAGCTTGTGTGCTTGGGATAAATCCTATTTGATCACAGTAAATGATCTTTTTATTTGTTTTTGAATCTAATTTACTAAGATTTGTTGAGAATCTTTGCATCTGCATCTGTGTTTATCAAAGAGATTGATGTATAGTTTTCTTTTCAGGCTTATCTTTATTAAGTTTTGGGACTGGTATGATATTAGCTTCATAGAAAGAATTTGAAAGTGTTTCTTCCTTTGCTGTTTTATAGAACAGTTTAAGGAGTAGTGGTGTTAGTTGTTTTTAAATGTCTGGTAGAATTCTGTGCTGAATCCCTCTGGTCTAAGACATTTTTCAGTGGGAAGATTCAAGATTACTTCATTAATATCCTCATTTGTTATCGGACTGTTTAATAATTCAAACCTTCCTGATTCAATTTAGGTAAGTTGTGCTTACTCAGAAATTCATCTATTTCTTTCAGGTTATCAAATTTCATGGAGTATAAGTTTTTGAAATACGACCTTATAATTCTCGAATTTCTTGGGTATCAGTTGTGATAACTACATTTTCGTCTCTAATTTTGTTAATTCGGGGTTTTTCTTTCTTTTGATTTTGGTTAATTTAGCTAGGGGTATGTATCAATCTTACTGATTTTTTTTCAAAGAACTAGTTTTTGTCTGGTTGATTCTTTGTATCATTTTCTCAATTTATGATATTTATCTCAATTTATGATATTTCTTCCCTGATTTTGATAATGTCCTCTCTTCTGTTTTTACGATTGGATTGCTGTTGTGTCTCTAAAGCTTTAAGCTGCTTTGCTAAGTTATTCCATTTTAGAAGTCAAGATATCTTTATTTGCAGAAGACATGATCGTAAACCTGAGAGATCCTAAAAACTCCACCAGAAAACTTCTGGAACTAATACATATATTCAACAGAATGGTAGGTTACAAAATAAATATGATCAGTGGCCTTCTTATGCACCAAGAATGAAAAAAGTGAAAAAGTCCTAAGAGAAACAATCCATAGCCCCTAAAAAAATGAAATACCTTGTTATAAATCTAACCAAAGAAGTGAGAGACCTTTATAATAAAAACTTTGAAATCCAAAAGAAAGAAGTTACAGAAGAGACCAGAAAATGGAAAAACCTCCCATGCTCCTGGATCGGTAGAATTAATATCATAAAAATGACCATCCTACGAAAAGCAATATACAAATTCAATGCTATACCAATCAAAATGGCTAAGAAATTCTTTAAAGAAATTTGACCAAAGAATCTCAAATTTCATATGGAAGCACAAAAGGCCCAGGATACCAAAAACAATTCTGAGTAACAAAAGCACTGCTGAAAGTGTCACCATACCAAACCTTAATTTACACTACAAATCCATAATAATAAAAGCATCCTGGTACTGGCTCCAAAATAGATACATAGATAAGGATATAAGCCCACACAATTACAGCCATTTGATCTTTGACAAAGAGGCCCAAAAAATTCAATGGAAAAAGAACAGCATCTTCAACAAAAGGTGCTGGCAAAACTGGATATCGACATGCAGAAGATTAAAACTGGACCTGTACTTGCTGCCATGCACAGAAAACAATTCCAAATGGATCAGGGACCTTAATATTAGGCCAGAGACTATAAAAACCCTAGTTGAAAGGGTGGGGAACTCTCTTGAGCTGATTGGGCTAGGCCAACAGTTCCTAAATGGATATCCAATATCACAGTCACTACAACCAACACTCAACAAATGGGATCTTATGAACACATTTCAACAGAGAAGTGGGGGACAAGGGGAGAAGGGAGGGAGGAGGGAGAAGAAAGAAGGTATCTATTGAGCTTGTATGACTAGGCATAAAAAAGGTAATAAATAAATAAATACAAAAATGTACAAAAATAGGTTTTGAAATGCATAGAATAATTTCTATGTAACTACTAAATGTATCACTTGTATATGCTATCCATGAAATAATAATATCCAGTACTTGTAAAAGTAGATTTTAATTGCTCCTGAAAATAATATTCAGGATGTCCTATGCAGTCTCTGTGACTTTATCACACACTGTGGGACTCTATCATTACTTTAAGCTTTCTAAGTTAGAAACAATTGGGGAGTGTTCAGAAATTCACAGCTTCATTTCCATTTTTCTAAAAACTTCATTTTTAGTTCACATGGTAATTTTTCTGGGTGGCGCAGGGTAGTAGTATTATTCATGTGAATTACCCAGAATCAGAAAAAATGAGGTTAAATGAGTCTTTCACAGAATTCTATGAATTAATAAAATTCAAGATGATTGCATAGCAACTATGCCTGACAGCTCATTAACACTCAATGCTAACTTCTTTAAATTTATATGTTATTTTACTTTTCTCAGAAAACACAAATTTTATGAAGAAAATTGATCTTTTTACGAGAGTTATGAACTGCTATTTATGAGAATCACCATATATTTTCCTATATTTTGTCATATACTGGATATTTTGCAGCTGGGCATAAGGACCTCCTGGTGAGCAGGCATCTAAATTGGAGAATTTGAATGAGGTACATTCAACAAACATATCTGCATGTTCAACCCCTATGAGTGAACTCCCAGGATGAATTACTGATACAACAGAAAAAAATTTAACTATGTGTGTGTGTGTGTGTGTGTGTATATATATATATATATATATATATATATGTATGTATGTATAAATGCAAATAAATGGTGCTGTCAAAATACTATTCTTTCATGTTGGTGAAGAAGAAATTACACCTGACTCCAGAATTAATTTAACATTTGCTATTGACATTTAGATTGTGAGAGAGGAATTTCTCATCCTTTCTTCACATTGGAGGCTAGTGCATAATGCCATTTTCAGTTTCTGACTTAACAATATCTAAGCAATACTGGACGTTGGTACACAAGTTCAGACTTACAATAGCCTTCTTCCAAGTGATGAAATAACTTGCCAAGAAAATAAGACGAAAACAACAAGTCAGGGAGAGATCTAAAGTTTCTCAGTCCTTTTGAGGGTTAGGAGTTCAGAACTGTTTAAAGATTGCTTTGTATTTTTGATGTACCAGTTTTTTAATATCACCAACCCATAATCTCTAAGAATTCTACATTCTAGAAATCTTGTGTTAAAATGCAGGTAACAGTAGAATCACAGGGGTGAAACATTTTGATTGAAGTAGCAATTAAATCAGTTGAGTATGAAGCGTAACAACTGTCCCGGGATTGAATCATTATTTATTAGTTTGAACACATCAAGTGATTAATTAAATAGTGTAGAAACATTGCTTGAAACTTGGCATATTTTATACCCTGGTGTCAACGGCATACATTTTGGCAGTCTCTGTCCGAGGGGCTATGTAAGACTTGGCCAAGGAAGCACCCGCAGTTGAATATTTCCTCATGGAATAGGGATAGTTTCTTTCAGGCCCAGCATCTGTTTGAAAGAGATAAATGCAAGGAAATAAAGATAAGTATGACTCAGTTAACTTTGGAAAAAAATGCCATTTTATATGTTCATCCCCAAAATAGAGAAAGACACACACACACACACACACACACACACACACACACACACACACACGTGCATACACCATAAGCACTCATACCCACTATACCTACATACATCCTACGCACTATCTATGCACCACACACCATAAGCCATAATACACATAGGCACACACACTCAGTAAAGTATCCTAGTAAGAATCCAAGATGAAAATCTGAAATTTTCAATCTGAAAATTATTTTCAAAGTAATTTTCAATATATTTAAAACTTTTCCTGAGTCTCCCCTTTTTTTCTTATGAAAAGGATTTTTCTTATATTTTACTTTTTAAATATACTTTTTCATAAAACACTAAAGTATTTACCAAGAAATATGTGATTATTTCTCAATTAACCTCTCCATTTAACATAAATTCAACTGATTTGGATAACGTTAAATTAATAAGAAAAATTGCACTGGGTATATTGTTTTATATTTTAAATCTAGGCAGAATTATGGCTGTGAATTTTCTTATTCCACTAACCTATCACTCCTGCGCAATAAGCTGTGAGTTTTGCAGTTCAGTTATTCTGTTATCTTTGAACAAAGGTAGTTTTTAAGGTATTAAAAATACAAACAAGCCACATTATTTTATACTGATGAGATGTGTATCTGCCGGATGGTGAAGAAAAGGGATGTATTACTCTGGTCTTTACCTTTAAAGAGGTATAAACAGCATGTGAGCGAAGATCCAGACAAGAAACAGCCCAGAGACCCAGCCATTCCAAGCCAGCAGGACCAACCAAATTTATACTGGATTCCAAGAAATATATTATGTAAAATTAGAGACGAACGCTCCACGTAAACATCAACAGCGTACCATACAGAGCCAATGATTCCCGGCACACCTGAAAATAAAAGAGGAGTCTGTGAAAAGTAGGAAGTGTTTTCCAAATTTGAGCCAGATTTACTATTCAAAAATGCATGGTGTCATTTATAGTGGGAACATTGATGGTGTTATGAATTCACAGGCAAATGAAGCCCTGGGCAATTCCTATCTCCTGGCCTTTCACTTCCTATCTTGTGTGTCTTCCAAATGGCACTCCAGTTTATTCACACAGGGAAATTAAAAGGAAACAGCACGATGCTCCTCTTTTTGTTCATCTCAAAATGATCACTGTGATTTCCTTTAACATTCCTCTTTTCAAGGTTATTTTACTGCCACTGCGTATCATCTAACAGATACATCCAGAAAAAAACTGTGTATAGGTTATTTCATAACATTGTGAATGTTGTGTGAACATAGACTCTAATTACTTAAACCTAGATATGTTAGCATTTTACACACCTAAGCTACAATGCAAACATAAGTGCGCACACACACGCACACACAGTAATGTGAAGTTTAAGTCAAAGGTCAAGATAAAACTATGCAGTAAAAAGCGGTAACCAAGAACAAGTAATATAGGACTGCTATTGTGTGATAAATGATACATCATACTGTGACATTTTTCATGAGTGTATGGAGCATACTCTAATGAAATAATGATGAAAGGTATACTATATTAAATAAAGCCTCTTAGCATGTAGCATGTTATGTATCCACATTATCAAATACTGTGCAGTCATGTATAACTAGGAGTTGCAGTTGGTTAACCCATGTCAGCATCACCACAGACATGTTCATAATGTCTTGTGATGCCATGACAGCCAACTGCATCTCCAGATTTGGGGATTGCTAGTCACTGTTCTATATATGAACTGTCCTTTACCAAAATGTCTTACGTGACATGTGGCTGTTCATAGGAAAAATGTTAAAACCAATGAAACATACACACACACACACACACACACACACACAAATAGCATAGAGCTGCTGTTCATATTACTTCAACTGATTACAAATGGGTGCTATAAAGAGTGTCCCACATTTCTAGACCATGTCTGAAGTTATCCCAGCCACATCCTAAACATTCACATGCAAACTTTCTGAAGTCACTCAATTTAGTGTTTTTAGCTAGAAGTGAGTAACAGAAATAAGTGAATAACAGAAGTAAAACTTATCTTTATCCTATAATAAATCCTTACCTGACATTTCCACCTCAGATGAGAATGGCCCAAGAAATGTCATTCCCTTTCCATTTAGGTTAATCTCTACATATTAGCCTTTCTAACTATTGTCTGGCCTACAATGATGTCACCAACACATCTTTATTTTAAAGCATGAACTGTTCTCAAGGGCCACACCTGAAAAGAAAAGTGACTAGTTTTGAGCCAAAGTGATATTAAAAGGGTGTTCTTATAACTATCTGCCTGCCAATAAAATCCACATCTTTACCCCTGGGGATTCTGTGGTATTTATTTGACCACTATTTGGCCTTATTATTCTAATTCTTCATCCAAGTTGTTTAAAAGATGTACAAGCAAACCTTTGAGGCTATAACCTTTGGAAAATAGGGTATAAGCTACCACTCCTTTTCCAAAATTACTGTTATACTTACAAACTAATACTGTGCAGTCATGTATAACTAGGAGTTGCAGTTGGTTAACCCATGTCAGCATCACCACAGACATGTTCATAATGTCTTGTGATGCCATGACAGCCAACTGCATCTCTAGATGGAAAGGGAATGACATTTCTTGGGCCATTCTCATCTGAGGTGGAAATGTCAGGTAAGGATTTATTATAGGATAAAGATAAGTTTTACTTCTGTTATTCACTTATTTCTGTTACTCACTTCTAGCTAAAAACACTAAATTGAGTGACTTCAGAAAGTTTGCATGTGAATGTTTAGGATGTGGCTGGGATAACTTCAGACATGGTCTAGAAATATGGGACACTCTTTATAGCACCCATTTGGAAATATATTTTTCTCAGACTTCAAAATAAATTTCATACCAATAGATAACACACTAGTTCTGGATTATAACTTCATATTTATTGTCATCTATGACCATTTAATTTGGTCATCTCTTTAGCAACAATGCTTACTTGAATTTTCTTTGGTGACTTGAATTTTTTGCTTTGTTGCTTTATTTAAAAAAATCTATTGATATCCCAGAGTATCCTGGAACAAAAGTTTATGATTTTCAGTTTGCTAAATCCAAATTGCAAAAGTTGTATTCAGTTAGCAGTTAGGGTGTAGGTAGAAGCACTTAATGGAAAAACACAAAATTCTTGTACCATTTTCATATAATCTGAGGATTATGATTGATTTAATGTTTCAGTATGAAAGAAAGTAAGAAGCAAAGTTTATCTTTGCTTTATCTGTCTGAGTACTGTAAGGGGTTGGAGAAAGATGGCTTGTTGTTGAAACTTGTTTTGCCTGTGTTCAGTCTTCACAGAAAATTCAAGGAAGGATTTACTCCTTCAACACCAGCCATTTGGGGAGATCCTGAATTGAAATTTAAGTGCAACTGTTTTACAGATCTGTAAATTGCATAACACACAGACACATACATGCATGCACGCACACACGCACACATGCACAGGTATACACGCACACCTATTGTTAGGTCCAGAGTTCCTATCCATTCTCTCCACCTCTCCTCCTCCTCTGTTCTAACAGTTTTAGGATGAAGTTTTGTTTCTGCTATAAAAAGAAAGCATCTCTCTGCAGGGCACACCCTTTGGTTCATGACTTTCCAGAAGCATAGTTTCTACAACAGAATGTCATCGCCTCATAATTTATACTCTCATCCAAGAAAACACTAGTTTTCTTGAAAACTACATTTGGAACTGAAGATAGAGCTTTGTAAATATCAGGTTTCAATAATGAATAACTCCAGAAGAAAGTACTTCTGACTTCCTGTATTGCAGGATGCTTCATTTGCTGCTCAAGTTCAGATGATAATGTGATATTTTGTTATATGCATTATTAAATTGATTGGCATATAAGAAAAATCTAATGTAGGACTTGGCCAATTAATTCATTGCTTAAAAAAAGACTATTAAGGGCTGGAGAGGTGGCTCAGGGGTTAAGCCTCCGCCTTGGGGGCGGAGGGTCCTGAGTTCGGATCCCAGATCCCACGTATAGACGCCAGGCGGAAGCGAGAGCGGCCTGCGCTTCTGGTCCTGGTAGGGCGGAGCCTGTGAATCCCGGGGCAGAAGGAGGTGGAGGCGTCCACGGTGGTTCGCGAATCCGTCCGTGGTTCTACACATACACAGATACACACACACACACAGACACACACGCGCACGCACATACACACACACATGCGCACAGTTGAATAAATAATAATAATAATAAATAATAAAAAAAAGACTATTAAAAGGTGTAGTTAAGATGGTAGAAGCTTAGTTTAGTATTTAATTATGGCAATAACAAAAAAATTAACATTAACAGCATCACAAGACTTTTCAAAAGACCAAGAAAGTCTGAGGACATCAGTACAAATTAATCAGGGATATTAACAAAAATCTAACTAACCGATTCCTTAGATTAACACAAGTTGGCTTGGTAATTGTAGTCTGTCTTCATTTCTTCAGTCAAGAAAAGGAAGCCTCACAGGATTCAAACATAAGCATTTAGAGTAGCTACTTTCCTCTTTCCCTCACATTCTCAGCAGAGGATGTTCACCCCCATAGCTCCTCCCCACCATACCTGCTATTAGTAACATGATCCCAGCAATGAAGCAGATGCGAACTTTAATGTAGGGCTCATCAGGAAGAAATTTCACACATTCAAGACCAAGAAGCAGGGAGATAAATCCAAACCCAGCAAGAATGTCAGCTGTAATCATAAGTGCACGCGTTACCACGAGCTTCACTGTCAGAGAACAGAAGTACAACAGAGACCGAGGAGAAAAACATTAATGTACATAGCACATTGTAGAGCAGACAATTATACACAGTAACACAAACCCATAACAGAAGAATTTCTCTCATATAAACTTAGGCAGGAGAATTTCTCATTCTTCATAAAACCCAAAACTATTGTGAAATTAATGACATTACTATTTTAAGTTCTAATCATTACTTAATGTAGTAGTGTCTTAAAGAAAATGTTCTTGTAGACAGTGGGGCCAAATAAATGCTTCCCTCTTTTATCTCACACTGTGTTCCATTGCCATTAAATACTGAATTGAAGATAGACCTGTTGCTTCCAACAAGGCATCTATTAAACGCAGAATGAATGAAGAGAAAAACAAACAAACAAAAAATAAATAAATACAGATAATCACTAAAATTGTTTGAGGTGCTGTTGAAAAGCTAAAAGGAATTGGTGAGAATCCTGGAACTGAAAATAGAAACACTGTAAGATTTCACCCATTAATTCAGGCTGGTGGGCACAGACTGCTAGAAGGAGAATTCATTTCTGTCACCCAAACAGAAGACTGTTTCTATCCCAGATCATGTTCTTTCTGCCCTTCATGATGTGGTCCTGATTGGCCAGCACTCCATTTTAACTCCTTAAGCCTGAGTTGCAAAGGGAGCACTAGAGATGCATAGAGGCGGCCCAGAGAGCACTAGGAATGCAGGAAGGAGGCCTAGGGAGCACTAAGGATGCACAGAAGGGGCTCAGGGAACACTAGGATGCACAGAGGAGTACCTTGTAAGCGCGAAGAGGAACAGTGCCAACTTTTGGAAAAGAAGTAACTACAATTATGACTTCTCCTGAATTCTGAGTGGCAGTTATGCCAAGTCCAACATAGGAGGGACTGGAATGTAGCTCATAGGTAGGGCACTTAGGTAGCCTGCAAGGCCCTGTGTTGGATCCCAAGCACTGAAAGGAAAGTAATCTACACACTGAGCGGAAGGTTGATCACATGAAGCTGGAACTAGTACCATATTCACGTTTATTTCTTTCATGTTGCAGCAATTGTGTTTCATTTTCATAGTGGTCTGAGGCCTTCTTGCCTTCACAATGATTTCTTCCTGATGAGCCCTACATTGAAAGCTACAATGTTTTCAGAAATATAGCTCATATTTTCTTATTTAAAATAAGAAATATCTTTGTGATATATCTGCAGAAAAAAATCAATGCACAGAATTCCATCTTGCCTTATGATCAGGTGAATACACTCTTTTATATTCTTATATTAACACACAGAGTAAACCATGTTCTTTGTATTAAACCTATATTCAAAAGTTGGAATTATTTTAAAAACTTCAATGATCCAAATCTAAGGATGGCATTTGTCAAAGTTGAGAAAAGAGAAGGATGTTAAACTTTTAACACACACACACACACACACACACACACACACACACACACATACACACAATATGGCCCTCTTGATTCCTGATTCTCCTGTGCTGTGGGTGAGAGAGTATCCTGCTTGACACTCTGCTGGAATGTGAATTTTGGGTGCCTTTTTTGAAATTTTCTGGTTTCCTCTTTAATCTCTGGCATGCCCTAGGGCCAGTAAGCAGTGCCTTTAGGATGGGGGCAGTCTGCTTTCATCTGTGTCCACGTTAGCTCTGGTTTCCTTTCCCACAGATTCTCTTCCAATGCTCTTTCCCACAGATAGTGTTTCTGTGGAACTGTAGCCCTTGGGCCCATGGGAAGGTCCAGTGACCCCGTGCTCAGTCGTGTTCCAGGAGGAGAGTCCTGAAAACACATGCTCATGCTAGATACAGAAGTGCTTTTTCCCCCCTTTAGGTTAATGTGAGAGATGATCACCAAAGTTAGCATGCTTGTTTGGGGTTACTCAAGCTGCGTTTCTCAAGAAGAGATCCAAAGAAACAAATAATCATCCAAGGTTACACACCCTGGTGTAAAGGGCAGAGAGAAGACTGCTCTAACTGTGGCTGCATGAAACTAGAAAATAATAAATAAGTAAATAAATAAATAAAACTTCTAAGTCCTCATAGGTAGTGTATTACCTAAAGTAATTTATATATTTTTCTAGAATGTGCACTTGTCATTCTTGACTTTGAACATATGATAATGTTTTATGGCTCTTTACTATATAATTTGAAAGGAACAGATAAGAACAAAAGAAAAAATGACCTAGCATAGGGAAAATATTAAACATGAATATATTAATATATCACATTTTTAGTACAGTAGCCTTAGGAGTGATTCTTTTATCTTCTTTCATAAATATTCATATTAATGTTTAAACATTTTAAATGTTTACTTTTTGTTTTCTTTCTTTGCTCCAGCCATACACTGCATGTTTGTAATAAACTTAGAGCTCCACAGGAATGCCTATTCCTATTCATCCAGCAAGGCTTCACTGTGATTAATGCTGAGTGTAGAGAAGGAGGGAGAGGGGGAGCCTTAACATTTTCTAAGCAAAACAAAACCTTACCGAATGGCATTATGAATTATGACAAAAATGCTTCAGGTGCCTAAATTCTGAATAGCAGGTGAAAATATTTTGATTACTTCTCTGCTTAAGTGCTTTTCCTGCATAGAAATAGACATTGGGGCAAGAGTCATGTTCCATGCGGGCTGCTCTGCACTTATCTTGCTGAAAGAAGTTACTGTGTGGTGCCATCACTCATCTTTGCCTTGAACAGCACTAATCCCACCTGACATCACAACAAGACTGGTATTCCTCAGCATGGTTTGCTGTCTAAGTCAATAAGGATTGGAAGAGTCAGCAATAAGATTTTTTTTTACTATTTATTATTCTACTCCTAATACTTAGCTACTTAAAACCAAAATCAAGGAAAATGAATAAGCTAGCTCTGGTCCTGTTGCTAGAGAGATGTCTACTGTGCCAATGTTATCACCAAGCCTCTTGTGTAAATAACCCTCTTTGACTGTCTTTCTCCACTTCTGCCCCTATTTCTTGTTCATTTCTGCATGTCTTCAACTAAAAAAACTGCAAGCTTTTTCATTAAGCTAAGTCATAGTTGAAAGGCATCCTTAAATTTCTACTCATCCAGCTTGTCGATTCTACTCATGAATACAAGCTACCTAAATAATATACTTCAATGCAGAAACTTTATTTTAAACTTTAAGCCTTCTGTGAATGTAAGGCATCCTGTCAAAAGCGAACCTGAGTTCTAATCACAAAATTTCAATTTGGACAGGATCTTAATACATAGCAAGCAAAACAAACAAAACAGAACAAATCAATAAAAATCTGTGCCTAGTAGTCTGTGGCAACCCCCATGCTGGCGAGTCAGAAGGTCTATGGTATACATACAGGGATGGTCTGCATAGATGGAGTCGTACTCATCACAGGTGCGAATCCCATCAAAAGCATTGGTGACACACTCCCACCAGAGGCCCCGGCACTTCATGCTCACCTAGAGGTGGGAGAAGACACTGTGAATTAGCTTGTGCAAGTGACCTCCACTCCCACTAGTTGTACAGTGTCTCAGCCCTCACATTTGACATCACAACACACAGAGTAGAAGCAGGATTTCTTACACTATACAATATATTTTGGAATATTTTCCCTTAATCTCTGACAGTTAAAGCTTTGTGGAACAGGAGATAAATCTACTCCCTGATTGGAAGGGGCATTTGGAGAACTGAGTCAGTACTGAAGGAGATAAGATTAGAATGAAATAAATTCAAATGACTACAGCTTCTTCTGTCTTGGAGTCATGTTTTAAGATGGGTCATTACCTTCCCTGTGCTGACATTGACTCAAAAATGAATTTATAAAACAATAAGTGATGAATGTTAATATCTTGAGTCTATCAGTAATGGACATTAATTTTTCTTCATTAGGAACAGTGAATTTCATGAAGATTTGTGCTATTTCATATGAGGTTCATAAATTTAAAATTAGCAAAGAAAACCAATGAATGAATGAATAAGTAGCACTAAAGACTAAAAACTCAGGTCTTCCTCCTTCCTGCTGCATTGACATATTAAAATGTTTAAGCTATGTATGACATGTAGGGAAAGAATATGGCCACAGACTTAATTCCATTTGACAAACTAACCATGTTTACTTGGAGTCCATATACAAATGGCTTATGTGCACTTAAAGATCAAACATAACAGTGCCTGATTTTTCCTGTTCTTAATCCAAGGACTGCAACCCACAGTATATTTTTTTATAATAATGAACATACCAATAGAAAATGATTTCAAGTGTTCTTTCTAAAAACAATGTTTTTCTCAACCCACTGACTTATTAGAACACAGACAAATAGAGCATTAGGAGGAGAAAAGTAGACAGTAAACAGGAACACATATCTTAGTATTACCCACTAAAGGGTCGCTTATACTATCACAGAGACTTAGTGCCTTACTAGTACAGATGCCCAGAAAGAAGCCCTGTGGCCCACACATGAAGACAGACATTAGGTCAGGAGGGACAGGAACAGATATGTGAAGGGATGAGAAGGGATGAGAGGAGATGTTGGAAGAAGAGGAAGAGGGGTCATGAGCAGAAATTAATATTGCTTATATATAAAAATATCTTCATAAAAATGAAAAAAGAAGGGAATATTCTGAGCTGGAGAGATGGCTCAGTTATTTAAAACCTTTTCCTCACAAGCAAAAGGAACTGAATTCAGATCCCCAGGTGCCACATAAAAATGCCCTGCTGAAATGACAGTAACCTGCAATTTCAGCCCTGAAAGAGGGAGCCTGGGAAATCTCAGAGCGAAGCAATAAGGAGACAGAACAATCCAGGAAGATTCCTAATGTCACCCTTGGGCCTCCATCGCTCTCACAATCAAGTGTCATATTATACATACTTCCACATATGTGCATTTTTGTCTGCACACAAGTGTGTATGCATACACACACACACACACACACACCACATACTACTTTATTTGAGATGCACAGTGAAGAGGTATGCATGTGCCGCAGCATGTGTGTAAGGTATGTGGAGGTCAGAGAATAACTTTCAGAAGTTGGTTCTTGACTTCCCTACATGGACTCCAGAGACTGAACACAGGTTGCCAGCTTTGGTGCAGGCACCTTTACTCACAGAGTCATCTTGCCAGTCCAGGCAAGTTATTGTTGACAGAGCTCATGAATATGGAGCAGAGATACTTTGATTTCTCCAGATTCAATTATAGATTCCCATTGCCTTGGAAATGTGAAAATAGTTTAGAAAACTTCTAGAATTATTGTGGAAAATGAAGTTCAAACGTTTTCCTTGAGGGAGCATATATAGCATGGGAGGCTACAATGAAGAACATTAAAGAAGTATTCCTGGGCTGACATTCACAAGAGAGGAAGGGAGGAAGAAAATCATACTAAGGAATGAATGCGCTGTGAAACCTCCACCCATGTTCTGCTTTTGGACACATAAAATTCTAGTGTACCGAACTCTTATGCATTGAACCTATATATATTGAACCTATACTTTCAAATCGATTGACGTCTAGGCATATTATACAATTTATTCCTTGAAGGACCTTGGTGGACATTATTATCACCCATTTTGCAAATAAAGAAATGGAGGCAGAGGAAAAGGACAGCTCTGCTAAAATATAGTCAATAAATTCGAGAGGCAGGACTTGAGCGCAACAATGACTGTGTGCATTCCTAAACCTGGGGCTGTACTTAAAACTAATTTAAAGACATACATATTAGGAGTCAAGTAGGGGAGTCCACAGCAAAGCATTGGCTGTGTAAGCATAAGGCCTAGAAGTAGGATCCCCAGACACCATGTTAATGTTGGATGCAATGGGCAAAGCCTCGTTAGTTAGTTCCTGTGGTGCCTAAAAGGGAAATGCGAGGCAAAACTTGAGAAACTCCATAAACTAACAAGTCAGTCAGCCTGACTTGTGCACACAGCAGCAGTGACGAGATCAAGTCTCATTCAATGTTGCAACAAAACCTGAAGGTTGTTCTCTGCCTCCACACCCAGCGAGATGGCTCAGCAGGTAAAGGTGTCTGCACACACACACACACACACACACCTATATGCACACATATACACACATATGTGCATATACACATGTACATATGTGTAAACATGCACACTAAAAATACATGCATACAAAAACATACATACATGCAAAATCACACACATATGTGCATACGCATGTGCACATAAACCCATACATGTACCCACATATACAAATGCAAATGTGCACATACATACACACACATACCCCACATACATAGACACATACATCCAAATGCACATGCACAAAAATTGAAAAATTAAAACAATATACTTTAGGCTGAAGCACTCTGTAACTAAGTATTGGAAGAAAGCCTTGGAGTAGTGCACTAGTCCTGACTCTAATCTCCTCCCAGCTTTTCTCACTTTTCATTTGACTAGTTGTCCCTGAGCTGAAATCTGAAAAAAAAAATGTTCTGCATCATCCTGGAAGTTTATCTAACTTAGAACAACACAGGTCAGGATCTAAGGAAGAAAATGCATATGTGAGTTGTTGTAGAAGGGTATGTAGCTATAAATGCATATGTGCATAATCTTAAGACATGCACCACGATTAATGATTATGCTACAACCTTGTGCAAGACCTCTGCATTTGGATTTCAATCTCTTCACTTATTTATCCCTCATCACTTATTACTCCCCATCAGCTCCAGGGTTTGAATCTCTGGGATGTTTAGCAAGAGCTCTACCACTGAACTAGTACCAAAGCTATCTATTTCTTCATCTGCATACAGAGATGATGCAGTGGCTACAGGTATGAACAATTGCAAAGACAGTATAAATTATTTGCTCAATAAATGAAAATAGTAAAATAATAGACATTGTGATGTAAGTAATGACCTTTAATGCCAATGATGAAAGTGAAGAGAATTAGATAAGTGGAATGAATGGTGTCTCTGAAAAAGATACATCCACACCCAAGTCCCCAAGGACTGTAACTGTGACTCTGTTTGCATGTATAACTAAGTTAAGAACCTGAAATGAGATCGCCTTGGATTATCAGACAGGTTCTAAACAAAAAGCATGTATTTTCATCAGATGCAGGTGAAAGAGAGATGAAGGCAGAAGGGCAGGACACGACCTGACCAGAATCGAAATGGGTATATCTCATGGCCACCAGTAGTTAGAGGCTCCTAGGACCAAATTCCTTCTAGAATCCTTAGAGGCAATCAGATCTTGCTGAGCCTTTGATTTCAAACTTCTGGCCTCCAGAACTGTGAGAGAGTAAGTCTCTTTGTATTAATGGCTTTGCTAAAGGTCATTTCTTACAGTAGCCACAGGGAATCAAGACAATAGAAACAGACTGAGCCACTGTACCATGAAGAAAAGCAGGCTTCTTCAGAGCCTTTCAGTCTCCAGTTTCTCAGTTCACAGTACACAGATCTGCTAACCTGTCTTGACCCACATGATATCGGTATGAAGCCATTACTCTATAATTAGACAACAGTCCACCATTTAAATCAGCCACTAGAACATCCCTGTTATAACATATACGGTTACTTCTGTTACATGTATAAGTCGATTTTATGGTTTGAGGTATCTATGTATAAGAGTATTCAGTTTAATATAGTAGTAGTGTCAGTTTTAAGGCTATTGATCATTTACCTGCAATGACCATATTTAGAAAAGCAATGAGCTCATTAGAGGAAACAAGGAATCCAATTTCATTAGGTATTAATGCTCAGGGGCACACTATTAAATTGCTTGGTATTCACATTCAGTTAAGGTACGTGAGAATAGTGCCTGTAATTAACTAAACTTCTGTGTTAATACAGTACTCACTGGAAACACCCTTAAAGGTGCCTTTGTCCACTAAACACAAGGTTAAAAGGTTTTATGTTATTTGTCATTTTGGGGGAAGCCCTCCTTGCTAGAATGTATAGTTTTTAGTGAATTTAACTCTCTGTTATGAAATGGTTTATCAGGGACTTCTCACAAGGCAAGTTAGTGTAAATTCTTGCAAGTCATGAAATAAGGCTCATTAAAAGCAAGCTGATACTTAAAATAGCTCAACTAAAATTTCTCAAAGGGCAAAAAATGTAAAATGCCAACTAAAATGATTTGAATCTCATGAGGTCTTCTAAAATCAAGAATTCTACTTTCAAGCTTTTTTCTTTTAGCATGCAATCGATACATTTATGAATAACATAAAAAGCAATAGTAAGGAATTTATGTAATATTTTAGCTAACAGCTTTTGCTCCTGAGAATGAAATGTGGATCTTTTTCTAAATAAAGAGATGAGTTGTTCAAGGCATTGGTAGTGAGGTAGAAGATACACATATGTGGTCTAGCTGCTTGGCATGTCACTTAATTACTTGACAATGCTTACAGTGGACAGGTCTAACACACAGTTAGGACACCTGGATTCTCTTGCCGGTGTGGTCAGCCTGGTCTCCATCCTCTTCAGTGGCAGGTGGCAACACTTAGCAACAGTGAATAGATGCTGACATCTAGGTGCAACCAGGGCTCACTGTCCTCCCAGTCCCTGTGAAGCTGTCTTGCTTGGGCGCAATGGTCCTTCAACACATTTGAAGTTTCTGCACGTGGTGTAAGCTATAAGAATAATTATCTTAGCTCCAAATTTGTTTTTTTTTTAACATTTTTTAAATCTTTTTTATTATTATTATTATTATTTATTCAATTGTGCATATGTATGTGCGCGCGCGCGCGTGTGTGTGTGTGTGTGTGTGTGTGTGTGTGTGTGTGTGTCTGTGTGTCTGTGTGTGTGTAGAACCACGGACGAATTCGGGAACCACCATGGACGCCTCCACCTCCTTCTGCCCCGGGATTCACAGGCTCCGCCCTACCAGGACCAGAAGCGCAGGCCGCCCCCACTTCCGCCTGGCGTCTATACGTGGGATCTGGGATCCGAACTCAGGACCTTCCGCCTGCAAGGCAGAGGCTTAACCCCTGAGCCACCTCTCCAGCCCCATTTTTAACATTTTTTATTATTATTTCCGCTCATACAAACTTAATAGGTAGACCAGTTCCCTCCCCCCCCTCCTCCCCCGAACCCTCTGCTCCCCCTCCCTCCCTCCCCATCTCCCAGTGCCTCCCCCTCAATTCCCAGAGAGTCCTTTATTGTGTATGCATAACTCTCCTCTTGGTCCTCCTTTCCGATGACGTAAAAGGACCCAGTGGCATTTCCCTGAACCCTTTCTCGTGTTCCCCTTAAGTATAGGAACACTACTGTGGCCATTAATCCCTTGCCTCCAAGGATCTTGGTGCCTTTAGCCGATGTTAGACTTTGTGAGGTCAATAGTGTGACGGACATGGCTGCAGGGCATGCAAAGTCCTATTATGATTGCTTCAGCCCTATCTAGTGTGGAGACTCTTCAAATCATTGCTCTCCCCATCCTTTTGCTCTTCCAATCTTACCTGCCCCCTCTTCCACAGCTCCAAATTTGTTAAATTTCATCCTGGAAGTCCTACTTCTTAATAATCCTTCTTCTATGAGATACTCCCACAAGCTCTTTGCAATGAAGGCTACCCTGCAACTCCAGACTTCATTGTGCATACTATAACAGCTTCATTTTCCAATCTGTATTCATTCACTGAGTGCCTGTCATGTTCTTAGAAACATGCCAGCTCATTCTGGTAACATGACAACAACTAAGATAGATATAGAACCATATTTCAAAATCCTACAATTACTTATTCTTTCTACATATGTGCTCAATAGATGATTATTGAAGAAAAATATCCATTAACTTTCCCCAATCCACATGGATACATCTATATTAACTCCCACAAAACTCTAAAATGGAAGGTGATTAATAACACATCAAATGCACATGTTTGCATCACAAGTCCATTTGTACTTTTTTTGATTTTGGTTTTGTGACAGAGGATCCCAACCACTAGCCCAGGCTGTTCCAGAACTCATTATCTCTAGCTCATTCTGGCCTCCCACTTGCTGCAATCATCCCGCCTCAGATTCCTGAGTGCAGGGATCACACATGCTTCTAACTAAAGTAAAGAAACTGGACTAGCTAAACTCAGGAGCCCAGCAAGCTATTATTTAACCTGAGTGTTTACACAGCCTTAGTGTCATCCTGGATCCTGTCGGATTGGCTGTCTGTTAGGTATCCACTAAATCTTGAGGGCGAGCAGGGAACCACTTAGAAGGCTTTAGGAAATCATTCTGGTAATTACTCTCCCTGTTGAGTTACAGCATAATGGATTAGCTCCTTAATCCCGGCATTGCCTGTTTGAAGCTCCAATGCAATCTCCACTAACACTTCTCCATGCAGTGGCACTGGAGGTCATTCCACTGAGTGAAATACTGCAGGCACATAAAGACAGCAATCTCAAGAGACAAGCACTAGTGTATCTCCTGACTCAGGTTCAATCTGAACAGTGGACCAGGTATGTCAAATGTAGAATGGAGCAACTTGCATGTATCTGATGCACTGCAGCATCTATTAAGCTGTCCAGTTTTAATAATAACCTTACAAATAACATATTCTACCTTTAAAATGAGAACATCTTATTGTTAGTATAAAATGCATTCATGTTTTTAAAATTACCTAGAGCTCTTTTCTTCTAATTGCTTATCTCTAATTTGTTTTTCTTTCTGTCTGCCACGAAACACAATTCCTCTGGAGTGATCCTTGGAATCCCTTTTCTTTTCACTTTGAAACTTGGGATGCACATAATTCTTTCATTTTTATTCATACTATTAGTAAATTATTCATTCCATGCCATAGACTCCAGGATTGGGTACCGATGCCATCACAACAACAATTAGCAAAGTGAAATAAGGAATATTCTCCTTCTCATCAGTACAGGGATGAGCCTCAAGTCCTTACCTTGTAGACACGGGTCTGCTCTGTTTCTGAGCATTTTGGGAGTACAAGGCAATCATGAAAGAGGCACGTGTCTTAAAATGGCTGTAGAGTCCTCAGGAATCTACAGCAAGAGGAGTCATGCTGCCAAGTCTCCCTGAAGCCTTCATGGCCGAAGCACAGCTGTCATAGCATCCATCCTTGCAGTCATATGAGAAACAGTGGATGAGACCACAGTGCTGCATCATGAAGGGGCTGGAAGTGAGGACTGGCAACCAGGGCTTCGGGATCACCTGACTAAATTGCATGTTAGGACCTTATCCCAAGCTAGGCACTCTGTGGTACAGGTATCAGATCTCCCTGTAAGTCCAGCATCTCCAGAGCTACTCATTTCTGAAGTTCAGATGATGTTGGTCTACTGTCAATGGCAATTCCAGACTGACTTCAACCCTCTTGGGAGTAGGGGGGGGGTCTCTGTTCCACATTAAAGGCCAAGAAGGAAATTCATTTCATGAGACTATATTAATACTATTTTACTCATTATATTTACACAGTTGTTTGAGTTTTACATTCTGGTAACCCTAAAGTTTTAACATTAGGATTCTGAAACTTTTGCCATAGTGTTTTATTTTATGTATTTTTATTATCCAAGAATGGTTTAATCAGGATGAAGATGACTGAAGCAATCACTATAGATATCATATTTCATTCATAATTTTAAAAAGTCCTGAGAGTATATAATAAACATACTTATACCACTGGTTATTTGTGGAGAACTTGCTAAAGGTCAGAATAAGGAGCCAGGCAGTTGAAACATGGTTAAAATATGATTTCCATGATGCACATAATTGAATGGTTTTATTTACAAATCAGAATTATATGTTTCTGCTTTAATACTTGATATTTAATTTATTTGTCATCTACATTAGAATGCTTTCATAAGAAAGCATGGGATTCCATTTTGCAATCATAACCGCTCAGTTGCAGAGATACCAAGTCATATCTCATAATGATTAGAGTTTCTTTTCTTTTTGAAAAAAGTTCTTCCTTTAAGAATTAAGCAGGAAAGTTGAATACACTTTTTCACCAAATTTATTAGACTTCTCGTGAACTACATCTTCATTCATTTCTGATTAAAAAGATAATCCAATTATATATTAATTTTTAAATTTCAGTGAGGTATAAGATCTTGCTTTAAAGCATGTGGTTGTCTATCTATATTATTTAGAACTTAATGTGAGAATCCAATGATCATCTCATATTATGCTTTGTTCATTCTTTCAGACATATGTGGGGTATCTTAAGTGCTCCATCCATTCAATGTGACCTAAAGCACTGTGGGAGGACATGCTGTGGACATTAGTTCTGGTGCTGCACGTCATAATGGACTGAATAAGAGATCAATTGCAACTTTGAAAATCTGCTAGAAGAATTTGAAGTCAATGAGGAAGTAAATCTAATATGTAAATGCTCTAATATGCTCTGATTAGAGCATATCCTATATATACTAATTTCAATGTGCATTTATGTCTGAAAGAATTATAACATCAATAATACAAACAGAAATCCAGGAGTGAACCTGACTATGAGGGTACAATAAATTCTAATATGAGCAACCTTCTTTAGAAGTAATAAAATTTTAATCATAACAGTGCTTGGTATATAGCAGTTTTGCAGGAAATAATAACAAAAAATTAACTGAAAGTTGAATCATCTGTGCAAACACTTTTCAAAAATTTTATAATGGATGGACCAACACTTTTTGAAGAAAGCTTTTTTATATCATATGGGAGAGATAGTAACCACATAACTTGTAAAATTTATTTAAAATACTACTACTACAAGTAGTATTTCTTATTATCTTCATTAAATGTGACCAATAAGTGGTAGATAGTCTTTGCTGCGGGACTCCATTATCAGCCAAACAATAAGCAGTCATCAGTGTAACAGTGGACAAACCTCAGCCTAGAGAAGTAAACAGCGTTCGCCCAAGAGGATCAATAGCAGAAATAGGAGCAGAACTTCAATCTTAATGCCTCATACAGTGAACATTATACAAAATGTCATCTCCTCCCCCAGAACAAAAGCAGAACAATAGAATGCAAATTAATCATAATGTATCTGACATTTATTGGTTGGTTTGTGTTTACCCAGTGCTGTGGTAAATGCGCTAGGTACACAAGCTCATTTAGTCCTCATGAGAAATATGTCATGGGGGTCATCATTCTCCCTTTATGGGGGAGGCAAAAAGGATTTTACCCATTCTACTCCTGATATCAAGTCCAACCTGCAGCCTTCCACACCCAAGATCTGGTTCCTGCCACTGAATGTTGAGCACTAAGTTAAGCCAGAAAGGACAAACAAGCAAAAAGTAAAAGCATCCAGGGGGACATGTACCACAATGACCAATGAAGAAACTAGTGTTCCCCTATTTAGAGGAGTGACCCCAGGATCCTTCTAGGCATCCTGAAATGCTAAGGTGGTTTTCAGTCTTCATTTCTTACCCTCCACCTTTTCTCTCATAGCTGTCTGTTACGGATCCTATCAACGAGTGACTTAGTTCATTGTATCCTTCCGTATCTATCATACACACTGCCTCTGCTGTTCACATATTAGTGTTTTCCTCATGGCCTACAGAAAGTTTCTATAAATGGGCTCCACATACCTTATTTTACCCCTTCCAGTTATTTCTCACAATGAACCAGAATGAATGATCTTTCTCAACATGTTCTACAGAAAGCCCCCTTGTATGTATCATAGTATCTATATGTTACATCATGTGCTAAGCTCTTCATGTACCAGTCCATGGAATTTCCTGTCTGCAATCAGAAACTGTGCATAATATCACAGATATTCATTGCTTTCCTGAACATTTCTTTCCTGATGTATTTACATTGAATCTCTTGGCATTCTGTTAGCTTTCCTTAGTTAGCATTTTCTCTATTCCTGCCCATTCACCTGGCTGTCAAGAGCTAGTTCAGATGTTACTTCTTAATGCTATGTTGTAACTATGTGTTCACTATTCTATATCCCCCTCACTACACTGAAAGTTACCCATAGTTCATCCAGACCCTTATAATCTGAACCTACTGCAGTGCCATGCATACAGCAAATGTTAAGGCATTTTTAAAGGATGAAACAAGATAGGAAGAACATAGACAAACCAGGAGGTAAAGATATGGTAAAGAGGGATAGTGGAAAAGAAGAGAAGAAAGACAGACAGACAGAGTCAGAGATAGACATTGAGGGAAAGAGGGAAGGAAGGTAGAAAAAAAGAAGAAAGAATGTATGGAACAGGACTGAAAATGATGAACACTCATATGAACTAATAGAAGTTTCTGGAGAAATTCTAGGACCTTTGATCTCTCAGCCATTGGCCATCTCTTTGGGATTATAGACATATTAAAGAGAAAGACTAAGTAGAAGACCTAGGAAAGTGTGAAGAAATGAGTCAGCATTGAAAGTACTCACTGTGCAAGCAAAATGACAGTTCATATTCATAGTTCCCAAGAAAAATGGCAAGTGGGCAGGGTGACCCACCAGTAACTTTGTCCTCCAAAAGTGGAGATTGAGAATTCCCTGAACAATCTGATTAGCTAGATTAACTATAGTTAAATTGGAGACTCTGTCCCAAAAGAATAAGGTAAAAGAACAATATCCACCTTGGGCCTCTACCCACATTCTCACATGTGCATGTGCACCCCTTCACACACACACACACACACACACACACACACACACACACACACACACACACGCAAGAAGACTGCTTGTATTGGCGTCATTAGAATTCACTGTGAAGTTTGATTTTAGTGCAATAATATAAAGAGGTTAGAAATACCAGTTCTATGTTAAACTACGAGTTTTTGCACAGTTAATTAAATTGATGAGGTCAATTGTATGAATAGGAGAGAACCTGATTGCAATGCACAGGCAGATAAATCCTAATATTAGGTTGTTTGCAAAAGTTTCTTTGCTCTTGTGCACTTTAAATGTAGTTAGTAAATCTGAGAAACTGAAATGTAAGTTAATTCACTGATGTTTATATATGAATTAAGGGACCACATGTGACTAAAGAGTACATTATTGGTCATCACAAATCTGCAACACTGATGTCTAGTGGAGAGTTACAATCAATGGATGTTGGGATTTTAATTCATTGGCTTGCGCAGGGAGGCCATGTTACTGACCATTCAAAACTAACCTGGGAAGGGTAAAAAATATATCATTTGTTGACAGAATTGACAGGAAATGGATATCATCCATGGTGACATGGATGTTGAAGTGGCTAATATCAATAAAGGAGTGGGTGTAGCACCGTCTGAAACATGAATAACGTCTATAAAGATAATCATTTTAAAATGCTATTTAAAGACACATCTCTGGAAAGACCTGAACACATTTGGGTCAATGGAAACACAAACACACATGCTGCCTTTCTAAACTGTAAGACTCTGTTCATAAAGATACCAATACCCCCCTGAGTTAGTCAATAACTTAAATCATCAATGAAGGAAGACTATTTCATAACTGTAAGGATACTGAGAAGTTACAATAACACAAATTAATGCATGAATTTCCATGTCAAAAGAAAAAATGGAGAAATTCAGAAATAACCCAATTTTGAATGGGAACTTAATGTACAATAAATGTGACAACTTGATTGATCGTTAAAAAGATATAATGATATAAATGGTTTTCTCCCGACCATCAGGTGCTATGTTACAATAGGCCCAATAACAATGAGGCCCAACCAAACATGGACTGTTAACTTTCAAATCTGAGAGTCCAACTGAAGTTTTCTCTTTAAATTGATTTCCTGAAGCAGATGTTCCTGACTAACCCAGCTTGGTAGAGCAGAGTAAACACACACAAAGCTACTGAAAGTACTTCACAATGCAAAGGAATTTTCCCTTTATTTTAGATTAATATGTGCCTATATTAGAATATATGTCAATTTTAATCTTCTGTTGTGAAAGCACATTTGACATACTCTTTACAGAAAGAGATCTTTTCCTGAAATTTAAAAAATAATTGCAAACTTAAAAAATAAAGAAAATGGAAGAAGAAAAAGCAAAGGACCTGAAAAATAGCTGAGTTAATTTCATCTTATCACTGAGGAAAGCGAGCTGAAGAAAAGAGTCATGCTCAGCAAAAGATTTAAATGGGTTAGCATGTAATCAATGAAAGACTTGAAAGATTCCAAACTCAAAGTGCTCTACAGCACATACCACCTTTCATGTGTAGTTGTAGGGTAGCATGTAGTACTTCAGATATGTGATCTAGGGTTATGTACCCTCCATTTCTAGATACTATTTCATTTGTCCTAATATTCTTTGCTTAGTACAAAGAACTTCACTTTTCAAGTTGTAAATGTGCTACAGTCAAACAGAGGAATTTGGGGGTTCTTTTTTGCCTCTTGCTTTGTGGTACATCATCTAACAATCCCTGAGTTTTCCTCATTCTGTATTTTTGCACATTGTCCTTTCAGACAAAGACCCTTTGCCACCATTTTTACATTTTGAAATCTTTTGCATCATTTGGAGGCTTTGCTTGACAACCCTTTCTTCTGTGAGAGTAACTTCAATGTCTCTAATGGAGAATAATTGCTCTGTCATCTCTACTCCAATAGTGCTATTTCTCAAAATATGAACTGACCTGTGTCATTTATTATAGCTGCATGCATATCTTCTCTGCACTCAGTGTCCACTTCAGGAAGGCAAGACACACCCCTGCATTATCTTTGCCTCTTCTAATAGGAAGATCACAGCACATATACATGACCTACATTTTATTCATTGACCAAGTAGAATTAAACCATGAGTCACTTTTCTAATTCTAATATTAACAAAACTATAATATCCTTTCTAGGTCTTTACACTTTCATAAGTATGCTTCCATTTATTCTTTTCGTTGCCTTCACATTGGTCCAACAGTTGTTTAAAGAAAGTCAGTCAGTCGTTAGTACGGGCCAACAACTACACATGAAGGAAAGGGAACATTGGCTTTGGAACCTTCAAATCCTTACACATGTGTAATGTAAGATTTTTATTCCAGCCAACTGCAGAAGCAATTATTATGAGATATTTGTGTCTCTTTAAAAATACTGAGAGATGAAGGGATTGTTCAAAGGACAGGCGCCTTGCCAGAACTGGTGCATGAGGAGGCTTTTAGAGGAATGCATTTAAATGATAAGAAACAGAGCAGACAATTCAGAAATTCTAACTTTTTCATGTTTAGTAAGGCTTCCCTTTAAAGGAATAGCCAGGATTCCTCAAGATCATTTCATTCACTTTTACTAGTTATATTCTTTGTGTATGGGGGGGGCACTTGAGTGTGTGTGCCTTTGGAATCTCAAGGGTGACATTGGGGATCATTCTGGATTACTCTTCCACCTCATTACTTTGCTCTGGGGTGTCCCAGAGTCTATTTCCCCGGGCTAGAATCACAAGCTTCCACCAGACATTTTTACCTGAAATCTGGAAACTGAACTCAAGTCCTTTACTTGTGAGCTAAAGGTATGTAACCCCCAAGTCATCTTCCCAGCCCCTTAACTAATGCTATTCTTAAGTAAAGCACATGACAAAATGAAAGTGGATGCTCAGCTGTAAGGACTCTCAACCTCCTTCTCAGCAAGCTGACCCTTGTCAAAGCTCTGTTCTGGAAGGGTAACCACTCTGTCCTCTTAAGTAAAAGGACTCTGAGGTTATTTCAGAAAACATTTAAACAAAGACTCCAGATATAATTTGGCATATCATCAAAAGCATTTTTAAAACTCAATTTCAAGAGTGCCACCGTCCAACCTGTTTCCCATTCATCACCTGTGACTAGCAAGCAGAGGCACAGATAGCTAATGGCAGCAGACATTTTTATCTGTTCTTTCTTCTGAATACTGTCCAAAGGGGTATTTTTTTCCATTTGCTGTTCATATTCTGGCCATGTGGAATACATTATTGCACTTACAATATAAAGCAGACCACCCTGACTAGTTCCATTTTCATCACATTTTTAGAAATATAATTTTCCAGGATGAAGGAGATGGTTGTAACTCCATTGGTTTTGAAATGTCATGCAGAAGTCAGAAGAAAATTAAGCACAAGAAAAGATAAATAGCAAAACAATACAGAGCAAAATAGAAAAGTTGTGATTTTTTCCATTGTCAATTCCAACTTGAGAATCTAATGCAAAGAATGAGGCAAAAAATATATGAACTTCCTCCCAAGTAACTTTCTAAAACATCACAGAGGCAACATGAATTTGTTCGTAATATTCTCTTCAGGATGTTATAGAAAGAATAATGGTATGATCAGCTCTCAGTTCCTGATACATTGCTGTTTTTTCCTTATCTGCATCTCCCTAAATGTTCTTAAGCAATAGCAGATAATTTTGAAGATCTGTGATTCTTCTCAGTCTACAGTTCTTGAATGCCTATTGCCTTAAGAACTTTGTGGCTTTTTTTGAATTCTTTAGGGAGATAAATCAAACCTCACTCAAGTGTAAATCCACTCATATATCATGAGCATCAGTCTCCAAGTGTAACATATTCTTTTTTGAGAATGGATTTCTTACAGTCATACCTGTCCCCGAACAGTGAGATGCATGGAATAAAAACTATATTTCTCCTTAGAATGTTTTCATCTGCTGCAAATGTCGGCTTTATATGGCTTGAGTTCAATTACTCCATACTTTAGATTATTAGATTTCCTACAAGATTCCATCACAGGACTCTGAATGCTTCTACCAAGGTTAAGGCATTTATCTTGGAAAGAAAGAAAGAGTGCTACCGTAAGTGTTCTACTTCATGTATGTGTCATGGAAGAAGCAAATTTCTATAAGATTCCATGGCAGGGTTTATAAAATTACCTTGTTTGTAAATTGTTTGTAAATGTATCCTTGGGTTACCTTGTCTGTAAAGTGGGATTTAAAGTAATATAAAGAGTAAATAATCTAGTGTGTTAGACATCCATCAAGGAGAGATTGGCCAAGGCTTGTCTCTCATTAGTCCTAGGAAATACATCTAGGTTCAGTTGTGGGCTGACAGAACATTTGGGCTGGGTCAAAAGAGAATCAGCTAGCTTCTCTTTCTTACCTCCAACGAGTCATCCGCATTCACCATCCAACAGTCTGTCCATGTGGCCACGATCAAAAAACCAGCAGAGAAAAATGCCAAGAAGCAGGCAGTATACTGAAGGAGACCCCTCATGGTGGTGAGCGGCCTGTCCACCAGGACACATGGGCAGATACCAGCTTCTGATCCAAAGGGGAGCTGCGTGATTGGTCTCCGCTGCAGATACCTGCAGATGGGAAAACACAGCCGTTTTATTTTTGCGCACACCATACTTGCAGATGCTTAAGGTAAGAATAGTCCAAACAGCCTGTAACCAAGCGAGGGTCCTGGAAGTCATGAGCAGTCTCCAGTCAGAAGCCAGGTCAGTAAAAGAACCACGCAAGCTTTGGTGCCAGGGAGAAGGAACCCTTGTAACATTTTCTACCTGGTCTATGGGCTAACGCCAAATGATCGGCACACAGAATCCTGTGCACAATCCTGGTGAAATAAGGAAGAAGGCTCCCACCCAGTGCCAGAGTCTTTAAATCAAACTTTCTTAGGCCCTCAGGAGGGTGAGCTATTCTCCTCCCCCCTTAGAGGAAGGTTGTACGGTTCACTGAGTGCAATTTTATTGTTAGCACTATTTTAATATTCCCTGACTACTTGAGACAGACAGGCTACTGGTGAAATTATGCTAAGTAAGTATTAGCTCAAGGGAGATTGCATTCCAAAGTACTGGGCACCTGGGTAGGAGGCAGGGCCTGGCATCTTAACCTTTTAGCATCAGAGACTGGGAACAAATTTGTGTTTGTGGATTTTTTTAGTGTTGATATTTATATATATTTATGGGCAAAGGTGTGGCTTGGCAAATTGTCTGTTAAAGGAAAACACAAACATGCATTGCAAAAACAAAAAAGAAAAACAATGATAAACCAAATATGTTCCAATAATTATCTTAATCTGAAGCAAATTCAAAACAGGGTATTATTATTTTTATTGGTTCTTTATTTTGTGTGTTAGTGTTTTGCTTGTGGGTGGATAAACATGTGGGTGCCCTGCTGGCTTACTAACTTTGAAGGATTCACAGAACTATACCGAACACATTAAAGACATGATATCATTTCACCTCTGCACAGATCTTAAGAAGGCACACATGTTCCCACATTCCCAAAACTCAAAAGCTGTTAGCCTGGAAGTTTCAGAGTAAGAGTTGTTTGAGTTGAAATGCTCACTTATCAGTTAGCACAGTTGTTACTGAAAGCAGTAACTGAAGTTATTGCCGAGTGTGGATGGGATGTTACTGACTGGAGCAATAGAAACTCATCTGTGGCTATACTACTGAGAAAAATGAAGACCCTATATCAACCACTTTTCACTGGGAGGCATATAAAATGTTAAAGAATAAATTCTGATTTACACAAGTATTGAAAAAATATTGGGAGCTTTTCTTTCCCATTATTTTCTGCAAATCAGATATTTGCAATGTGGTTTTGAATTTATTGGTTTGACAAAAGAAAGCATTGTCAAATCCATTATAAATGCAAAATTGTAGAATCCCACCCTTTTACTCTGGGCATACAGTCAAAGGAAATGAAGTCAGGAGGCTGAACAGACATCTGCACTTCTCTGTTCACTGTAGGGAGGAAACAGACTCCATTTACGGAAGACTGAAAGGGAAAATGTGGTGTTTATTCACCATGGAGCACTCTTCAGCCATTGGAAATGATGGAATCTTGTCATTTGCAGGGGTATGGATGGAACTGAAGTGCATTATATTGAGAGAATCCAGGCACAGAATGGCAAATACCAAATATCATTCCTCTCATTCTACGATCCAAAACAAGTTGAACCCAACAAAGTGTGGAGCGGAATGGTGGTTTCCCAAGGTCTGCAGATGCTGTAGGACACCTGGGAGACTCTAGATGATGGGACAGATACCATGAATGTCTTCTAGCAGCTCCCTGAACAGTAGAGTGACCATAGTCAAATGTAATGGATAGTCTCAAATAGCCAGAAAAGAGAATGATCAATGTCAGATATGGCAGGTATGACAATGACCGTAACTCATCCTTTCTGTATTATACATGTGATGCTTTTGAAAGTGACCACTGCTTTCCACCTTTGGGAGTTACCATGCAATCCACTGTTACATGTGCACAGATACTTTTTATCAGCATTGGGGCTGGTAAGTGTTGTTTCCCTGAGCATCCCCTCCACCTCTAGCTTTTTTTTTTTTTTTTACTAAATATGTCTGACTTTTTTTTCCTCACTTCTTTCTACCTTCTTTAGGTTTGAACCTCTTAATGTACATAACTACTTATGATATCCTTTACTTTGTCAAATGCATTTTTCCTTTTCACTTGTTAGTTCGTTGAGAATGTTTTAAATTTGCCTCTTATAAAGCTTGGGGGTTCTGGAATATAAAGGTAATATCAGAATTATTATCACAAGTCATGCAAAGCAGCCTCTCTCGTCTTTCTTTGTCACATCTCTTCTCCATCTGAGTCACACCTCCACACCTGTTCTTTTTTAATTTTTTGTTTGACAGTTTCATCAATTATTGTATTGTATTTTAATTATTTTCAACCCCATGGCTCTTCTCTCTCTCTCTCTCTCTCTCTCTCTCTCTCTCTCTCTGTCTCTCTCTCTCTCTCTTCTTCTTCTTCTTCTCGCTCTCCTGCTGAGACCCTCTGGCCAACAAGTCCTTTCCTGCTTTCATGTCCTCTTTTTGTATGTGATACACTGAGTTTAATTAAAGTTTATTGCCGAGGGTGGATGGAATGTTACTGACTGGAGCAATGGAAACTCATCTGTGGCTATACTACTGAGAAAAATGAAAACCCTATATCAACCACTTTTCACTGGGAGGCATATAAAATGTTAAAGAATAAATTCTGATTTACACAAGTATTGAAAAAATATTGGGAGCTTTTCTTTCCCATTATTTTCTGCAATCAGATATTTGCAATGTCGTTTTGAATTTATTGGTTTGACAAAAGAAAACATTGTCAAATCCATTATAATTCAGAGTAAGTCATTTGTTTCCAAAAAATGCAGTTTGGGGGCTGGAGAGGTGGCTCAGGGGTTAAGCCTCTGCCTTGCAGGCAGAAGGTCCTGAGTTCAGATCCTAGACCCCACATAGACACCGGGCTGAAGCGGGGGCGGCCTGCGTTTCTGGTCCTGGTAGGGGGGAGCCTGTGAATCCCGGAGCAGAGTAAACAAGGAAGAGATGGAGGCGGTCCATGGTGGTTCCCGAATTCCCCCCGTGGTTCTACACACACACACACACACACACACACATGCGCACACATGCATACACGCACAATTGAATAAATAATAAAAAAATTAAAAAAAAAATAAAAAGAAAAAAAGAGAGTTTGCAACAACACATTTTTATCCCTTACAACTCAGATTAAAATAGGATCTGGAAGCTTGAGAGATGGCTCAGTAGATCAAACTCTTTATGCACAAGCAAGAAGACCAGAGATACACATACCCACAACACACATAAAACCAGGCAGGTTTGGTGACTGCCTATAATTCCAGAACAGGAGAGGTAAAGACTGAATCCTCAGGACAAGTTGATAGCTAGCCTAGCCAACTGGTAAATTCTGGGTTCAACTATAAGAACTTGCAATAATAATAATAATAATAATAATAATAATAATAAAGAGAACCATCAAGAAAACACTTGATGTCAACTTCAGGCCTCCATACACATGTAAACATGCATGCTTACACTCAAGCACCACTCACACATGTAAGAAAGACAAAAACAATTGCCTGGCAAATTAATAAAAGAATAGCAGTTGATCTTATCAGTTGAGTGTTAAATAAGACCAGAAATTTCCTATTATTTTGTATATCCTAGAGTTCAATGCTTAAAAAGGTGTCTAATTAAGCAAAAAAAAAATTGCTTTTTTTCTGGGTAGTGTTCACATTTTTATTGGGTCCTCAGGGATAGGACTTCTCCAATAGCTGGAATATTCATAGGTTCTTCAGGCACTCCAGGCTGGGGCCCCAAGAGTCCTGGGTGTAACTGGGCACGTCAGCCATGTTCCCATTAGCTTGGATGGGCACTGGGTCATTGTAGGGCATGGCCTTGCTGATCATGATAGTATACTTGGTGTGATAGTTAATCTTGGGTATCAACTTTACACACTTGGTATTAACTAAAATCAGCTGAGACCACACCTGGAAAGATCAAATGAGACTACTTGAAGAGATTATACCAGCCCTAGATCCCATTGGAACCTGCAGAGATCTCATAGAACTCTCCAAGTAATGGACCATATAAAAGGAACCACAGCATATAGGAGAAAGACATTCCAGGAATATTCCAACTATGTGGATGTCCGCTGTAACTTTAGCCACCAAGCCATGTCGCTTCCATTGCCTTGAGAAACTGTATCAATTTCCCCACTGTAACTCTTAAGTTGAATAAATCTCCCTTTCTCCCTTAGGTTGTTTGACTCTGAGTGCTATCTCACAGCAATAGTTAAGAGTAACCATTACACTTGGTATAGGGGCTGATTCTGGGCAATATCGTAGCAAGGCCTCCAATCCTGAAAGATAACTAGCACCAGCTCCTTGGCCCCCGCATTATTTAGGAAGGAGGAGATTCTCCCAGCCATCTTAGGTATCATAATTTTGCTTTTAAAGATATAGTCTCACGTGGTAAGGGCAACTGGAGTGCTACTTCAAGAGATTTCATGGGTATAAATATCCCATAATCATTAGTTTTGGGAAAATTTTCAAAAACACAAATATTGCTATTTTAGATTCATAAGACAGACTATTATGTGCTAAAATCAAAATTATGAGTTGTGACAGTAAAAATACACATGGTTCTTGCAACAGAAAGCCAGAATGAGAGAAAAAAAAAAAAAACAGATACAGAAACAATTCAGCAGAGAGCATCACTCTAGAAAAAAGTTTTAAAAAGTGCTATCTTAGGAATGCCTCATGTAAGGATTATCTACTTTTGCTCATTTTTTAATGGCTTGACTATAATAATTATGATGAAAGTCTAAAAGGATCAAATCAGACTTGACAAAAAAGTCATTTAACAATGCATTTAAATGGGACTGGGGTTGCAGATTAGTTGATAGAGTGTTTGCCCTTCATGGACAAAGCTCTGAGATGGAGCCCCAGCACCCCATGCATCACTGTACACACCTGTAATTCCAGCATTCAGGAGGAGGCAGGAGGATCAGAAATTCAAAGCCATTCTTGGCTATATAGAAATGTCAGTATCAAACTGGGATACATGGTACCTATGCTTAAAAAATACAGGGGCTGGTAAAAAGGCTCATTGGCTAAAGTATCTGCCATATATACATGAAGACTAGAGTTCAAGTCCCAGAACCCATGTAAATGCACATGCAGTCCACATGTAATTATACCACATGGAAGATGGAGACAGGACATCCCTGGAGCAAGCTAGATAGATAGATTAGCTTTAATAAGCGAGTTCTGTGTTTAGCTAGAGACCCTAAATAAATATGGTAGAAACTGTTTCAAGAAGATACCTGATATCAACCTTTGGACTCTACATGCATGTGCACACATGTGCATATGTACCTTCACATATACCTTACATCCATGCATATTCAAGCACACATATACACATGCATATCATACATGAATATAGGTGGTCAAAAAATTAACAAAGAAAAAAGACAAACCATACATTAAAATGATAAATGTTATGACTAAACTTTATTATTTCAATTTAATTAATTTTATTTAGTTTTATAAAATTTAAGTGTAAATTTACAAACTGGATTTGAAGCCATAATAGAATATAAGAGTTTGCCCATAAAATTTTCATTCATTTGGGGCTGGAGAGGTGGCTCAGGGGTTGAGTCTCTGCCTTGCAGGAGGAAGGTCCTGAATTCAGATCCTAGACCCCACCAATAGATGCCAGGCAGAAGCGGGGGCGGCCAGCGTTTCTGGTCCTGGTAGGGCGGAGCCTGTGAATCCTGGGGCAGAATTAACAGGAGGAGGTGGAGGCGTCCATGGTGGTTCTGGAATTCGTCCGTGGTTCTACACACACACATACATACTCACACATACATACACACATGCATACATGCATAATTGAATAAATAATAAATAAATAAATTTTTTTTCATTCATTTGTTAAGAGTATTATAGGTGCCCTTTATCCTACTTTATTTAACCTCTTTTATTTAGTAATTGAAAAGGAAAGAATTACTTGTTGTGTAAAGAATATACAACACAGCATTCCACTTTGGTGAGTCACAGCTGAATCTTTCCTTACGCCGTAAAATCTAAAATGCTCACGCTCTGTTGATCTGAGGTACCAAACCAATTCCAAAAATGCACGCCCAGTACAGGAAATTTGGCTGCAAGTCTCCTGCCCAGGGACCTTGCACAATGTATTTACCCTGCAAGCTGTGTGCCCTGGGGCTGTTGTTCTTCAACTTGAGTGAAACTGGAATCTGGGGAGGCAATAGGTAGAAGTACAGAGAGAGCACTCCACACCCTAATAACTGGACTAAGGAGATAGAAGTGGAGGCCAGGAACTCATACCTACCTTGGCTATCAGCTTCCTTTCTGAAAAACAGGATCTTGTTTTGAGCTAGGTAAGAAAACTAATGAAACTGTAACAGACCAATTAGCATGTTAATTTTCACGTTAAATACTGTGGAGCAGACACCAGAACCACATCCTTATTCCAACTTTCCTTTAACTAATGACACTAGCTAGTCTGAAATCCAAATATCAGAATGTAATGGAAAGGAGGAAGAATACAAATAAAACATTGATGTCATATGAATAAACATACATGTCCATATATATTTCTGGATATTTCACAAGAAAAATCCAGAGTATAGTCTAACACACACACACACACACACACACACACACACACACATCTCCATATCTGTTAGAGATTACAGGTCGTTGAGGTTTGAGGACTATTGAAACGACCACAGAACTTATCCTGAAGTCAAGTTTACTACTTCCTCCTTTAGGAAATAATATACAGCAGTCATGTTAATTGTTGATTTCTGCATGTGGGAATATGATGTAACAGGCCAGCTGCAGCTGGCACAGCAGCCACCATTTCCTGGTGGGTGGGTTGTGAGTGGTCTTACATCAAACAGGCAGACATGAGGGATCTGGGAGGATGGAGGGTACAGATGCAGAGTCAGTCACAGTCTGCAAATCACTGTCATTTCTGCTGCGATCCATCTTGTAGCCTTATCAGCTCAACAATAATTTAGTAGCAGTTCACCCAGCACACTTTTAAAGACAGCTTGCTCTGAGTGCAGCATCATTCTTAGGCCACAGGGCAACAGGGAGAAGGAAAGTGGAAGACCTGATTCCAGTCCCTGAGACTGTCATGAAGCACGGAGAGGCAGTAAAGAGGTCTATTCAGCTAAATCTGACAATGACCCTGAGTTACAATAGCTCTCCCTATGACTGTGCACAGGGACATTAGTCATTAATAAGCAGAGTCACAGTTTATTAGATAGGAAATAGAGCATCATGTGAGTTTCACACAAGATTTACAAAATATTTTCGAGCTTTTCATCTTGTCTAAGCTCCAAGAAAACAGACATCTTTGCTTTGTTCTCCACTGGAATCTATAAACCGAAAACTCTGCCTGACTTGTAGTAAGTTCTCAACAGATACATATTTCATTTTATATAATCAGACTCCTCCCCCTGTTCTACCGAAGAAGAAGCAGCTGGATTATTTTTCCCTGCAGCATCTAGTTCCCCAGACTGCCATTTATAGCTCCCACGTTATGTGTTTTGCAGGACCCCAACTCTTCCCTGTGGTGTTTCCCTCAGCCAGTGTTGGCAGAATTCTCGGTTGAGTCTTTAGAGCCACCTGGTGATCAGGTAAATTATACCCACAGCCTCCCACACTGGTTGTTGGTTTGTGAGAGACAGCGCTTGTGGAACTGGAAATACTGCAGTTGGCCTTTCGGTCTGCAGGTGGAAGCAGCTTTGCATTTTCAGTTGAGCAAAGCCAAATGTTTGGCGCTCCCATATACTGCTTCTAGTCACACACACACACACACACACACACACACACACACACACACGCACATACACACAAATGCTTATCAGGACTACTGCATCCAGGAACTCACTGCAGTGAGACTTGTCCTTACCAGACCTACATAATGACTGACATACCAACATGCCCCCAGAGACTATTGAGAAACTCAAGAAGAGATAAGAACTTTCAGTGGAAACTTTCTGGACTAAAGCTGGATGAGTGAAGGGAAATGCCCCTATCAGTGGGGTGGCCCAAAGAGAGGCAACTTGATATGCCACAGAGGCCTAAACCCCGACAAGAGTAGACAAACCAGAGGGAAGCCTGGTGTCTATAGAAGTAGACAGGCAGGAGGGTGAGAGGGAGTGGATGGACTGATGAAGGGATGGGACAGAAGGGGGGATGGAGGGAAGCAGGGATAAGTACTCAATATGCCTGTAAAACTGAAAAATAAAATAATTTTTTATTTGCATATCTTTTGCTCAGGTAGAAAGTTCAGTAGGTTAGGTGTACTAAATGCATTTTCCAGTTATGTCATTTCTAGTTTATAATTCACTTGTGGGGTCATAAATTCTTCATACATTAAAGAATGGCTGTGAATATGTCCTGAGAAGAAACAGAATAATTAAAATCTGACAGGTTGCTATCAAAAAGCTGCATTTGAAATGAAGTTTATTCTTTAGAAATCCTGTAAAAATTCTTGTATGCTCATCATAATCTAAATTCTTAGAATAAACAATTTTATATAAAATGTTACAAATAGTTTCCTTTGAAAATATTTTATTTATTTTGTGAGATAGAGAGGGAAAGAGCATGAAAGATAGAGAGAGGGAGAGAGAGCAAGGAAGAGGGAGAGAGAGAGAAAAAAATGCATTCTGTAGCACACATGGAAGTCAGAGAAAAACTTTCATACGTCCTCTTTCATTTCTCTCCTTCTGCCATATGGACTCTAGAGATTAAGCCCAGTCACCAGACTTGTGTACAGATGCCTTCCTACTAAACCACCTTACCAGACCTTCACATGTGTAGTTTTCAGTGAAAAAAACTATTAAAAAATTGATTATTAAGAATACATGCATGTACATACAACTAATTACAGAATAAATCATTTGGACTACAAAGTTGAAGAGCTCTCGGATCATGCCCAGCCAATATGTCAGGTCTTCAGCAAGCTGCTGCATATGTCTGGGGTCCCAACTTGTTAAGAAAGTGAAAATTTTGAGTTGTCTTAAGAATGATTGAAAAAATAATATCTTAAATGGTTTTAATACAGGGCAAAGAATATAACAAATAATCATCAAGTGATGGCTTGCATGATTTATGTAACAACTGCTATGCAACTATCAATAAAGATGTTTAGGCACAGTTTGAGCTCTGACTAACATAACATGCTAGGTTGGACCATCCATCCTCTATAAGTCAATTATAGACACAAGAAAAGCCGAGAAACGAGGTTTACTCAATGTGGTCACATTGAGAAGAGAAATAAAGTTGCCCAACAACCCTCCAAGTACATTTTCAACATGAGACTTCTGACACAAGGTTGAGAGCCATACATGCCTACGCAGATCTGGCCAAGGTGTGGCCACGCCTGCCACTAGCCCATCTGGGTCTCAGCTCCAGTCTTTCCTGTAGGGCTGTCTAGCAAGTCGGGAAAGATAAGCAATCTACTTCTGGGAGGCAAGCTCCCCTTCTAGAGAGCACCAGGCTTCAGCTTTTTCCTTCTCTCATCAGGAGATTCCTGAGGAAATTCCAATTCCAATAGTCTGATAACCAAAGGGAGTAGCAAAAAAAATGTCTCTTTAGGCTCTCTTTGTTCCTACGTGTGCTTATAGATGAATGTACGTGTATATGTGTGTGTATGCATATCTCTCCACAGCTATGTAAAACAGAAACTTGAACACACAGAAACAAAAATATAATTACAAAACAACCTTAGTTCAGTTTCTTATGGTCCTTCAAAACTGTTTCTTTTCGTCCAATTCTTCTGCCCCTTGGGCAAGATCTAGAACAATCTCCGAGTGCTTAATTCACTTTCAGGATAGACAAATGCTGTATAAATGTTAGGCAGGATCTCTGATGTTTGTTTTGATCATACCACATTTAGAACTGTGTTTATTACTTGAACTACCATGTGAGATGGACTAGAGCCCATCTAGAGAAGGTTCTAGATAGTGTGATAAGTGACTAGATTGACAATCATCTCCCACAAGGCATGAGTAAAGGAAGATGGAATGAAATAATGTTTTAGGCTTCAGACAACAAGATATGTAGGAGTATTTTAGGTAATAAAGTGCTCTAAAGAAATGATTTTTTTAGAAGACATAAAGCAGAACTTAATAATACTGAACAAGTATAGAAAAGCAGAATTGAGTTACAGAACTTTTCAACAGGGACAATGATTGAAAGGGGAAGTAGTAAGTTTACAAGCCTTCTTGGCTTTGAAGGTAAAAGGAGGCAGGCATACCTCTAGGGCAGAGTCACCACTGGTTCAGGAGTACAAGTCCCTTATAATGTGATCCATTGATCTTTCTGCAAGAGAGACTGTCACATTGGAATGTTTATTCTTTTAGTTCGTCTCTTACATTTAATAGAATTTGAGTTTTACTTAAAACTCAAAGACAACTCTGTGAAACAGTCGCCAAAACTCACTTCAAATTTATCAAAAATCACACCTCAAGTAGCAAGATGAATGCCATTACTCATTTGTAACCAATTTTACCTGGAAATAAAAAAAGTCACCATGGTACAAAACAGTCAGGCTTTCAAGGGTGCTGTGGGTACAACAGGATGGAATAAACTTGGTGTCAATCATCAGCATTTCATTCTTGTCTTGATCAGTAATTTTTGATGATATCTTGGCATGAATTTTACTTGCATGCCCTGACTCTAATCTTAATCCTAATCCTAATGCTTGCTATAATTTTGGAAACATTTTCTCTTCACCAAGTTTACTCTATAAGCTGAAGTTATGAAGTTTTTCTTCGGTTGATTCAATCATATCACATTGGCCATTATTATTTTCCATGATTTCATATTTCTCTTTTCTTGTTTCTCTACTAACAAAGATTCTTAAAGAATCTTTGTTAATTTATCTTTTTAAAATACAAAGATACAGACGAGTTCAAACTACTCCTCTAAAAAGTCAGCTATTGAGTCTGCTAGAATAAGCTAATAATGAATTAACACAAGAAAAGTCATAATAAATTTATCCCGTCATAGTTATATGTAATAAGAGAAGGTTCAGACTGAGTACCCAAAAACTCAGAAAACACCTTTTTTTTATGCTTTGGCTCCATTAAGAATGGACACCAGTGCTGGAGAGGTGGCTCAGGGGTTAAGCCTCTGCCTTGCAGGCGGAAGGTCCTGAGTTCGGATCCTTGACCCCATGTATAGACGCCAGGCAGAAGCAGGGGCAGCCTGCATTTCCCGTCCTGGTAGCGCTGAGCCTGTGAATCCCAGGGCGAAGTAAACAAGGAGGAGGTGGAGGCAGTCCATGGTGGTTTCTGAATTCGCCCGTGGTTCTACACACACACACACACACACACCTGAATTAAAAAAAAAAAAAAAGAATGGACACCCACCACCCACACAGAAACCTTGTGAGAGAGATTTCGAGATGGTTCTTTGGTAAATACTTACCTTGCACCAGTTTAAAAAAAAAAAGTGGGTATTCAAGTGCACTGCTATAATTCTAGTCCTGGTGAGGTGGAAACAAGCAAATTGATGGAACATTCTGGCTAGACAGTGTAGCCTATTTGTTGAATTCCAGATTAGTGAGGTCCTGTCTCAAAAATATGGAAGCAGCATTTGAAGAGCAACTCACAGGTTTGGCCTGCAACTTTCAGATGTACACACACACACACACACACACACACACAGAATTTTCTAGTAGTAGAAGGCAGAGCTGGGAGGCTTACTGTTAGATTCCTGTACAGAAATCTGCCTCCAGGGTATGGGGTGGGATCCTTCTGGAATGAGTGAACCGTGAGCTAAAGTCAAGCCCAGTGAGCCAAAGAATGCAAGTGCAACTCTTACAGAGAAATGAGAGGGAGAGTAAGAGGGGCATATTTGAATTTCATGTCTAGCTTGTGTCAAAAGGTCCTGATTTACTTATGGAAAAGCAATTGTAGCTTCTAGGGATAATTTGGGGGGAAGAAGGTGAGAGGTGAGAAACAGAAGTCCAGACAGAACTAGAGAGACTCCATTTCTGAGATTATCCCTAAGGCATTCTCCTTGAGAAGCTGAATGGTGAAGTTACATGTTATATGTGTAACTTCTCCTTGAGCAGAAGTCGAAAGGTGAATGGATTGCACGTCACCCACAGTAGGCAAAGGGACAATAAAATTCTCAAGAGGCACTCGAATAGACTGTAAGGATTGTGTGCTTGTCGCAGCACTCACGTCCACCTTTAGAATGAGGTCAGCTTAAACAATGGATTCTTAGCTCACTTACCTTGTCTAAACACATGGGAATTACAAGTATGCAAAGAAGAGTTTCTACTCATGACAGTAGTGATGACTAAGTTTTTGCTTTATTCATATCACGGTGTTGAATGATGTCAGAGAAACAAATAACATTATTAGCTGGCCCTAATTAGAGAAGCAAGTAGAAAATGAAGAAGCAATGAATTCTTCACAGTGTGGAGAGAAGAGCAGGTGTTGATGACAGCACAAGACTGTGAAGCTAAACTGACTGGTTATGGTAACTTTACATAAGATTTTCAGTCCAAATGGAATTGACCCATCTCGTCATGAGATTCTTTGAAGATTTCAGATCATGGAAAAGGACTGGACTTCATGCTCCATTCCTTAGCATTAAAATAAACAAACAAACAAGGGGAAAATTAGGATTAAATAATAGACAGAACAAGAAATATCCTTCTGCCTGATCATTTTGCCTTGTTTTGGTTTCTTTCCTGGTACTTGAAAACTTGATACTTCTTTGTCCTTGAACATTAACTTTTGAATCTAATCACCTCCCACCGTCCAAATTTGAGAAGCTGATAAAAGTCTACTGTATAATAATCAAGTTGTGCTGGTTTGACTTGTCACTTCTGACTTTGCAGTAGTGTAGAAACTGAACTTCCCTAGCAAAATTGTGTAGCTACGATGAGTCTATGATACTGTCTACAGCAATTTGCTGCTAGGCTGTGATGCCAGGTAGGAGAAAAGCATAACACTTTAGATATCTTCAGTTCATATCTAGGTTTATCTTTAGCTATATCAGAAGACTAGGAGAATCTTTACTGGGTGAAATTATGTTGAATTCTCTCTTTTCATTGCCTCTGTTCTTTGCCCCACATCACCATGTACCAACACCTTGGTCATGGAATTGAGACCCTTTGGAGTTTTTCATTCGAAGTCCACTAAGAACTGTTTGGACTGGAAAATTAATTTTGAATAGCCTGAATTTTACATTTAGAATTATAGAAGGCACTATTTGTACTCATTCTTCTGTTCACTCCACCAACTATCATTGGACCTCTCTCTCCCACCTTATGTCAATCAGTTTTCAGATTTGTTTCTTGCTATCCACCAAAGGGGAACAACTCCAGGCCTTGACTGTCCCCTTGATTCTTTGGCATATGACTGAAGATGCTACTCATTTAAGTCTATTTCCTTTTTTAAAAACCTTTGGTTATGACATGGTATATACTTAGCAGCATTTTGGTGGTCACTATGAACTAGGAAAGGAGGATGTGAGAAGAAAGAATAATTCAGATGCATTTGACTGTTGATGGAAGAGAAGAGCCAGTGAGGAGCACTTCATCACTCCCCTCTATGGTCAATGCTACAGTCTTTGGTGACCACTGTTAGATTCACAAGCATCATGATCCACATCTTTGCCTCATGACTACCTTCAAGAATGTCCAACATTCACATCCTACATCATTCAGCTCAAAATCATGTATATTTCCTGATATCTTTTGCATTTTTTGATTAATTCTTTAGGGAACTAATATTTTGGTTTTTCTTTCAGATAGATGTTGTAATGGTTACTTTTCTGTCTTAACCTGTGTCTCCAGAATATGGTGCTATTTTTACACCTTGTTGTATTACTTGCTAATTCCTGTGAGAATGTTTTAGATGAAATTAACACTTGAATTAATAGACTAAGTAAAGCATATCCCAAGGTGGGCAGGTCTCCTCCAACACAATGAAAAATCCTAGTGAGACAAGAATTATGTACCCTTCCCACAAGTCCCAAAGTATGAGAAAATTCTTTTTGTGTGTAATTGTTTGGAACTGGGAAATTGGTTTTGTTCTTGCCTTTGGGCTTACATTGAAATACTAGTTATTCTTAGGCCTCTAGCTTACTGGATCAAGAAAGGAGCTACTGGCTATCCTCCTGTTCTGGCCATAAGACCCAAATTGATCCTAACCTGGAGATTAGAGAGGTCATATTCTGTAAATCTTGGGATTATTCACTTCCATAATTGGAAATCAAATTCCTTTCCAAAGTCTTGTCTCCCTACTTTTCCCCTCCATTTCCCTTACTTATCTTCCACTCCCTCTATTTCTCTAGCTCTCTCTCTGTCTCTCTCTCTCTCTCTCTCTTGCTCTTCTTCACTCTTCCCCCTTCCTCTTTATTTCCCCCTCCCTCTCCACCCTCTCTTTCACAATGACACATCACCTTCTTTTTGCCCATTTAGTCCTTCTCCACTGGGAAATTCAGTTCTAGACATTTGTCTATTTCTTTCTTAATCCCAGGTTGCTTTGATCTCTGAAGATATATTAATGGTGCTTTTTTTGCCCTGGAATATTTTTGTATTTTTACTTCCATTTATTTATAATTCTAACCATCTATCTGCTATGGGTATTAAGCTTGATTGTATAATTTCAGCTTATTCTCATCTTATGCAATAGGCTTGAACTCAACAAAAACCTGTTTTACCACATTACCAAGTGTCATAGTTAAGCACAGGTGTCAACTTGACTCTTGAGGGTTTGAGCTCTGGGCACAGTTGTAGAGAGTTGATGGTTGAGTTAGGCCCAGAGCAAACCTGAAGGAGATTGTCTAGCTTCTGGGGAAGACCCAGCCCATGGTGGGTTGGATTAGGCCCTGGATAAATCATAGAGAGCTTGTTGAGAGAGTGGGCATCCTTCTGTATACTTGGCTAGACATGCTGGTCTGGCAAGTAAGGATTGTCCATCTCTCAGCCGTTATGGTGGCCAGTTCCCTCGGCCCTGGTGTTGGTGTGTGCTCTCCTGTCAAGCTGGACTATGAACTGTAACCGGACTGTCATAAGAAAGTAAACTCCTTGTTCCCTTAAGCTGTGTTCTGGTCATTTATCAGCAACCATGCAGGCTGACTGCAGCACCAAGTTTTTTCTATGTGATGGGAAATTATTAACTAAGCCTTCTTGAAAGTGATGATGCTCTAATTGGACATTGCATGCCCGGCGCAATGTCCAACACACTATTGACCTCACAAAGTCTAGCATCTGCTAAAGGCACCAAGATCCTTGGAGGCAAGGGATTGACAGCCACAGTAGTGTTTCTATGCTTATGGGGAACACAGGAAAGGGTTCAGGGAAATGCCACTGGGTCCTTGTACGTCATCGGAGAGGAGGGCCCAGAGGAAAGTCAGGCATGCACAAGAAAGGAATCGGGGCGGGAGGCACGGGGGGGGGGGGATGGGGCGGGAGGGGTGAGGGGAGGGGGAGCAGGAGGTTCGGGGAGGAGGAGGAGGGAGGGAGGGAACTGGTGTACCTATTAAGTTTGTATGAGCTGAAATAATAATAAAAATGTATTATATAAAAAAGAGAGATAAAAAAAAGAAAGTGATGATGCTCAACTAAATTCTTAAATGATAAAAATTTGGTAAATGCAAAAGACAAGACTGTTCCTGAAGTGTAAATTAGTTAGCCAAGTCAAAGAGGTGTAAATAAATGTACATCCTATCACTAAGGACTGAGTTCATGTTAAACATCTTGGGAACTATTTTGGAGCAGGATTTTTTTTTTTTTTATTTTACTTGTTCTTGTAAATACTGAACAATGTAAAGTTCAGCTGTACACAATTAAACTGGGGTTGTTTAAGAATCTGATCACAAAGAAAGTCAGGATTGTATAACTGCCTTTATTGTATGCTGCCTTCCAATATGTAGTTTCTATTCTTAACTGAATGGACCCCATGTGCCATGTATTGAGCTGTACACAAGAATTTAATCAGTTGAGAAGACATTCCAGAGGTGGGAAGGTCCAGCAATGTTTAGCATCTGTTTAGATGTTTGCTACTTATCAGATATGGAAACATTTAGTGTTTGACTTCTAAAAGAGGTCCTTCTGAGATCACCCAACACCAGAACAGTCTATACATTGAGCAGATTTCCGTTTCCCTTACTCATGTGCTTGGTTCTCAGTGATCCTATGTCACACTTGACTGTGTTCCACTCTGGTCCTGCTCCCTTTACTTCTGCCAGCTTCATCAATCACTTACTATACAGCTCCTGCTTTTCTTATGTAAAATGATGATATGACATCTTTGGCATACATTTTATTTCAGAAGGCAGGCCATCTTAAGAGGATATACTGGACTGAAAGTCTTAATAATACAACAATAGGCACTTTGGAATTTCTTAAATCACATATAATGGTGATATGAAAGTAAAATTTTTGTAAGATGTCCAAGTAAATTGATTTACCTGTTCCTGAAGTGAGGAAAAGATCTGAAATATTACATGTCAGGGTTTTGCTGTTGCTTCTGCTGCTGTGCTGCTGCTGCTCCTTTGCTGTTCTTACTGTTTTGAGATAGTCTTCTGTCTCTTGGGCTGTCCTTGAACTCTGCTCATCCTGCTTCTATCTCCCAAGTGCTAGGACTTATAGGCACAGACTAGCATGCTGCTGTGTATCTTCATTTTTCCCCATTGTGTGTGTGTGTGTGTGTGTGTGTGTGTGTGTGTGTGTGTGTGTGTCCATGCATGCATGTGTGTGAGTGTACCTTCATTTTGGGCACATGTAGTGTGAAGACCAGAGTTGATATGAGGAGTAGTCTCTCTTCTAATTTATTGTTTTACACTGGGTCTCTAAGAAACTCAGATCTCACCTGTAGAGCTAGTCTGGCTACTAGGATTATTCCAGCTATTCCCAGTCCATGTTCTGATGCTGGAATTACAAGTGGGTCACCATACTTGCCAAATATTGTACATAAGATTTGGTGATCTGAACTCTGGTCCTTTCCATTGAGTGACAAGTACTTAACCATGTCTTCAACTCCTTTAGCTCAGGTCCTAAATGTTAACATAAAGAGCTTTTTATCAAAAGTTATCATTTTAGACACATTCAAATGAAATATGTAAATGTTTAAAATTATATTATTTCATCTTACATTTGCTAAAAGACATAATTGGAAAGATGTCATATCATCATTTTACATAAGAAAAGCAGGAGCTGTATAGTAAGTGATTGATGAAGCTGGCAGAAGTAAAGGGAGCAGGACCAGAGTGGAACACAGTCAAGTGTGACATAGGATCACTGAGAACCAAGCACATGAGTAAGGGAAACGGAAATCTGCTCAATGAAACCAACGCCTATTCAAAACCAAGGTTTGTTCAGAGTTAAGATTCTGCCCTACCAGTGACCTGTCTAAATCTCTGACTCATTAAGATACTAAGTCAGAATTTGGATCCATTCTCCTCATTGACCACTGAGTAGGAAGCAGTCTGTAAGGGGCTGAGCAATCACGACATGTGGATTACCATTCTAGTTCCTCAAAACATGCTGATGAAACTGAAGTAAGTTGCTTTACCCTTGTAAAAGTATCAGTGAGGTGGCTTCAACCAATCTGCCCTCAGGCCCTTGGGGAAACATTACTCATACAATGTGGAAGGATCTACTACTCGAGGTATCCTGGGTTATATGCAATGTAAAAGCATTGTGTGGGTTCTACCTTCCTTTAGAAAGAAATTCCATAGGTTCTTCTTCTGTCTCCTCACAACTGAGATTTCCTCCCACATGACAGTTACTCTTAACTATTGCTATGAGAGAGCATTCAAAGTCAAGAAGAAAGGGAGATTTGTTCAGCTTACAGTTCCAGAGAGGAGAAACAGTCTTTCATGGTGGAGGCGACAAGGCTGGTGGCTGAAGCTGAAGGCAGGCTAGCATCTTGGAGGCTCAGAGCTGTGGAGAATCTCTCTTTTCCTTTTTTTTTATTTTTAACATTTTTTATTGTTATCTCCGCTCATACAAACTTAATAGGTACACCGGTTCCCTCCCTCCCCCCTCTTCCCCCCACCCCTCTGCTCGCCCTCCCCTCCTCCTTCTCTCCCCACTCCCCAGTGCCTCCCCTCCCCCAATCCCCGGAGAATCCTTTAATGTGCATGCCTGACTCTCCTCTGGGCCCTCCTCTCTGATGACATACAAGGACCCAGTGGCATTTCCCTGAACCCTTTCCTTTGTTCCCCTTAAGCATAGGAACACTACTGTGACTGTCAATCCCTTGCCTCCAAGGATCTTGGTGCCTTTAGCAAATGCTAGACTTTGTGGAGTTGGTAGTGTGTTGGACATTGAGCAGGGCATGAAAAGTCCAATTATGATTGCTTCGGCCCTAACTTACGTGGAGTATCTTGCATATCCTTGCTCCTCCCATCCTTGTGCTCTTACAATCTTACGGCCCCCTCTTAGAATTTCCCTGAGCTTCAGGATGGGGAGATATTAGGCTGGCCTAGTTCTAGGTGGTTGATATAGAGTCTCTGAAGTTCTGGATTATGGTTTGTTGATTTTCTTTTGCAGTTTTGCTGCTCCTGCAATGCCCTTCACTCCATCCTGATGGGCAGTGTATGTCACCCCCTGGTCAGAGACAAAAAGCTGTTAAACTAGAGTCTTGTTATAAGAGTATATTCAAAGGTAGATGTAATAAAAGTAGGAAACCGCAGTGAGGGAGGGGTCAATCACCCATTTGCAAAGTGGTTACTTTTTATCTGCCCTATGGTTCCTTTTATCTGGTCTGCTACTGAGAGGTTCCAATCAGATCTAGAATTGGTCTGTGTATTGAAAATGTATTGATCTGGATAATGTCTTCAGGTAATCTGACAGCTGATTTTAGTTAATGCCAGGTGTAGTCAGGTTGACACCCAGGATTAACTATCCCATCCTGTCTTCCCAGCAGCTGTCTCCTTTCATCTCCTTTTAATTGCCTCGGGGGGTGTCCACTATACATGCACTATCTCATTTCATTAATATTTACTCTTCACTTAAACAGTTTTGATGGAGACAGTCACTTCTGTGTGTTATGTTTAACAGATGATGGAATAGATGATTAGGGTGGTAATTTCACTTTTTTCCCCACTTTTGGCAATTTAAAAATAATGGGACAAACATTCAAACCCAAGTCTACAGAGCAGGGTCCTTGATGCCCTTATGCAGTGTAAACGTCTACATTGTATTATTATCCAAAAGTGAAATAGAGTTCAGAAATCATCCTGCTCAGAAGCACCCCATCTTACTAATGAGTAAACTGAAGAAGAAGAAAATTATTTTACCCAGGGCAAACAACTGTTTGTGACACAAATGAGAGCCACATCATGTACTTGGCAATCCTGCAGGATTCAGAGAAGCAGGGAGGCACCTGCTCACAATTGCGTCACACACAGACCTGACTTCATAATTTGCTTGTAGCATGTATTTATTTATTTATTTTTTCTTTTTTTACGCAATTGTGCGTGTGTGCACATGTGTGTATGTATGTGTGTGTGTGTGCGTGTGTGTGTAGAACCACAGGCGAATTCGGGAACCACCATGGACGCCTCCACCTCCTCCTTGTTTACTCTGCCCCGGGATTCACAGGCTCCGCCCTACCAGGGCCAGAAACGCAGGCTGCCCCTGCTTCCACCCCGCGTCTATATTTGGGGTCTAGGATACGAACTCAGGACCTTCTGCCTTCAAGGCAGAGGCTTAGCCCCTGAGCCACCTCTCCAGTCCCTTGTGGCATGTATTTAGAGAATTAAATTTCAAAGCTTATTTAGCAAAAAATATTGCTAATTAAGCAAAAAAGGCAATCCATGGAATGGATGAAAATTCTTGCTAACCATATATTTCGTGGAGGACTAATAATCAGAGTATACAAAGAACTCAAAAAATTAAATATCAAGTAAGTGAACAACCTAATTTAAAAATAGGTCTTAGAAACTTTTCACAGAATGAAATTCAAATGTCTAACACATATACCATTAAAAATATTCTACCACCCTACTTCCTTTGGGAAATGCAAATCAAAACCACCCTGAGATGCCATTTTACCCCAGTCAGTATGGCTAAAATCCAAGATACAGATAACACAAGTGCTGGCGAGTATGTAGGGAGAAGGGTTCCCTCATTCATTGGTGGAGGGAATGCAAATTTATACAAACTTATGCAACCTCTTTGAGATCAGAATAACAATTCCTAAAAAATATAAAAATCAAAATGCCACTTTACTACTCCTGGGAATATTCCCAAAGAATGTAACATCTTACTACAGAGATATGTGTGTATTCCATGTACACTGCAGCTTTATTCACAATAGCAAAGAAATGGAATCAGTCTAGATGTCTAACAGTAGACAAATGGATTATAAAAATGTGATACATAATACACAATGGAATTAATAAAATTTACTGGTAAATAGATAGGACTGGAAGAAAACATACTCAGCGAGGAATTCCAGACAAAGAAGGATAGACCCTATATGTCCTCCTTTATTAGTGGATGATAGTATTGACCCTTTGGAAGTTATATTCAAATGGAAACTTCTATAACACCCATAAACTATGAAAGAAGCTATAGTCAGAGGTGGAGAAAGAACATAAAAGAGTTGAAACAAATAAAACAAAAAAGAACAGGCAAATAGATGAATCAGGCAATTACAGAAGTTTTAAAGAGGAGGGAAGAAAGAGCGTAGCATATAGTAAGGGATAGGGAGCAAAAAATGTAAGTGGCTCAGAGCAAAAAGTGACCAGTGTCCTCACCCAGCTATGAATGGTGCAAGCTACAACAACAAGAAAAATCTGACAAGAAAAATCTAGTGGAGTAATTGTGGTACGTGATGCCCTTGGGTAAACAATTACTTTGTGAATGGTTTTTGAGCACCTCTTAGTGTCAGGAAAAACATGTCTAGTGCTGTAAATTTATTTAAGCAACAGTAGAAGGGGAGAATATAGACACTATATAAGAACAGATATTCTAGTATCAATTAATAATACTTGATAGTAAACTACCATCTAAACAGTTCTTTTTTTTCAATTATAAGTGGAAAACAGTTCTTATTATACCTGTAGATAAGAAAAACTCTCAGCACTCAGCAAAGATATATTCTGTTGCAATGGAAAATAAGATGCGGAGAACCACAACTAACCAGAGTGCAGCTCAGCCCTGATCAGATCATCAAAATCTCTCCCCATCTCAGAACTAAGGGAATCTAGCAGAAAAGGGTGTATAGATTGCAAGAGATTCAAAAGAGATAAGAATACACAATGAAAATCTCCTGGTCTAAAGTTAGATGAATGAAGAGAAATGCTCTTATCAGTGGGGTGGCTTGAAGAGAGGCAACTTTGTATGCCACAATAGGTTTGAACCCCCACAAGAGTAGACAAACCAGAGGGAACCCTAGGGTCAATAGAAGTAGACAGGCAGGAAGGTAGGGAAGCAGAGAAGTAGGTATGAGTAAACTAGAAAAATTAAAAGAAAAAGGTTGCAAAAGATTAAAGGTGGGGAAGTGTACTGCCAGCTACGACACTCTAGTCATGACAGGGCTGTTGCATCCAGGAGCTCATTGCAATAGGATCTACTTCTGCCAAGTCTGCACAATGGCTAACATATCGATATTACCCCATGATCTCAGGAAAAACAAGTACATTTGGAAAGATTCTTTGGGGAAGGTGTCAGACAAGAGAAGGTGAGCTACCCAATGTGCAGGCTTGCCCCCTCAAAGACCACTTGTACTACTACAGATATCTGATCCCTTAATAGTACTGGCACCTCCCCCCAAAAATAATCGTCTTGTGGTTCACACAGGCAGAGGAACCTGAAAACTGGAGGGACATAGCTGGATTGGTGAAGGGAAGGAAAGGCAGGAGGGAAGAGAGATGGGGGAAAGGAGGGGAAGGGGCACGAACATAAACTCATTTTGTTTGTGTATGAAAATCTCAGAGGAAAAACAAACAAGCACAAAAACAAGTAGTCAAAAAGAATTACTTTTCATTGGATTTTCTTTCACAATCATGGACTACAATTGGAACACACAAAGCTATCAGGACTTCCTTAGAAGGTGAATTTAAGTTACTTGGACATCTAAGGACTGAATTTATGTTTGCTTCCTTGTTCACTAGTGACCAACCAAAACCTCACTAAACTGATTTATTCACAGAGACGAAGTAATAATAATACAACTCCAAATGGAACCCAGCACAAGCATTGTTTTAGAAAGATGAAAAAACTAGTCCCTTAATCCAGCAAAATATACCTACCACAGAATTTTAATTGTGGAAAAACTCAGGTAGTTTAAATACTTAGCAATGTTTCCTTGGTATACATTCTATTTTAAATCTCTTTCTCTGTGTCTCTCTTCTTCCTCTTCTTCTTCTTCTTCCTCTTCCTCTTCCTCTTCTTTCTTCTTCTTCTTCTTCTTCTTCTTCATTTTTCTTTTGAGACAATCTTGCTATGCACTTCAAACTGACCTCAGACTTAAATATCCTGTCTCAGCTTCCAGAGCATTTAGATTACAGGCTTGAGCCTACTGTACCTTCTTTACCACTTTTGAAAAGATTCTACTCACTGTCTAAACCAAAGTATTTAGCAAGATTTGCAAGTTCTTTCCTAATCTGTCTCTTCCTGCTTCTGTAGATTCACACCTTGTACTCATAGTTCCAAACATGTACCATGTTAGCTGCGTTCTGAAATACAAGTACTGCTTTATACCAATACCACCTGTCTGGAATACTTCTTCCCCTTTTCTTACCTGCTAATTAATAATATCTCTTTTCTTCCTTATTTCCATTGTATCATCTCTCAGTTAATTATTTCTAAAACCTGCTTGCTCATCAGAATAAGATAGGAGTTGCTATCAAATACCAGATGTTCATAGAGATTGTCATTTCTTAACACTGCCAAACAAGGAGATTCTGGTAAACCACTACAATAGATATCTCATCTAGGCATGTCCCATCCTATTACATCAGTTATCATAGTATAACTCCATGGGAGAGTTTCTTCTGGTCAGGGACATGCCTTTCATATCCTAGATACCAGCATTTAGATTAGTATCATAATTAATTTTTTATATACAGAAAATATATAGAAAAATAAAAGAAATATTGTTTCCTTTAGCTGTAATAGAATGTCTGGCATAAGTAAATTAATAGGAGGAAATATTTATTTATCTCATGGTTTCATAAGTTTCAGAAGTTCAGAAGAACGCATGCATGTTATGGTATAAAGGCGGACTGTCACAGGACAGCTTTCCCTCTGTCATGTGGGCCTCCAGGGATTGAATGCAGGTCACCAGGTTTTCAGACATGTGACTTATCCACTGAGCCATCTCAGTGTTGCCCCTGTGGCAATTATTTTTGTTCATTTTTTCCTTGCAAGACCTTATGGCCTTCTGTTTATATATTAGTGTACCTCTTCCATTGTGTTCAGTGTTCTTAAGTTCAGAAACTGTTCAATTTTGTGATTTTACATTTGCATCAGTTTTTTAATTCAATAAAATTAATTTTTAAATATTAAGTATCTATTTGATTTTATAAACTTCTATATCATTGAGATTGCCAGAATATATTTTTAGGATAATTTGATATTCTACAGAACTAGCGTTCTTTTATATAAGTGTTGAAGCCATTTTTGAATATTTATATTAGCTTTAATGTAATTATTTTCCTTTCCCTTACATTTTTAGAATGAAGCATATTTTTGACTTACTGGGTTACATTTGGTTTGTCTTCGATGATTGAGTACTTGGCAAAACATGAACCTTAAATCTATGGGTATACTATTAAGAAAGGCATATTGCATTTCTTCTCATCAGTATTAACCTTCACCAGTCTCTCAGGGAGGTGTGGTGCCTTTCAGACTTTCCCCTTCCATGATGAAATGTCACTAGGACAATTCCTATGCAGGTCTTGTGGGGATACACATAGTTGCAGTGAATTCACAAATACATCAGCCCAGTCATGTTCAGAAGACAGTGTCTGGATGTGCCTCTGCTCTACTTCAGACTCTTAAAATCTTCTCCAATGTTCCCTGAGCCTTGAAGTAGGAGCAGGGATGACTTAGCTGTCCTGTCCATGGATGAGCAATCTGCAGTAACTTATTTTCGACATTTTGTCCAGTTGCAGTTTTCTGTAATAACCAGCAGCAGGTTGATAGCTAAACCTTCATGGTGTGCACTTCTTCTATGGTCTTTGTATCCCCCACCCTTTCATAGGTTCTTGATCCAGGAATGTGATCCCTTTAAATTCATCAGAAAGCTGTTGGTTGCCCCCTTGCCATTCATGCCACTATTACGCTAGTGATCACCTTTTGCAAGGTGATTGTTATTGCAGCTTAGTCCACAGGTTGGTGACAGTTGTTGCTTTTTTCTTCTAGTAGCTTGCAAAGTACTTTCTGGTACTCTGAAAACTGTCCAGCAAGGAGCAGCTTCCAAACCAGTTTCAGATGGCTTTTTTGTCCATGTCCTGTGATCCATGTGCATTACATTTTCAGTAATAGTGTTTTATTGTCAATTTCTGTAGAGGGAGGAACTAAGAGCAATGGTGGAAGCCTATATTTTGGGGAAGGCCTTAGAGGCCTATTTGATTGACATATTATCAGAGTTTGTCACACACCTATTGTTTCTTGTATTGTTTAAAAACCTCTTGGTTCTTGTTGGAACATCTTAAAACATTTTTATCCTGTCCTATCTTTCTCCCTCTGTGCTGCTCTGTCCATTCTTGTTCCTTTTGGGTTTTGACGTATTAATAATACAGGAAGTTTCTATCTGGTTGCATCAAGCATTCCTGAAAATAGAAGGAAATGAGACAGGAGAGAAAAAGTTGAAATGGAAAAGAGGAGGATAGGATTAGGGATTAAGATGTGTAAACATTTAAAGTGCCTATATTCATATATGATACACAAAATAACTTTAAAATGATGTATCATAATGTGGCATGAAACTGGCTTCATACCACTGTGTTAAAGTGATCTTCCTGGCTCTATTTTCCAGGTAGATGGTAGTATAGGTTCAAGATTCCTTTTTTCAATTAAATTTGTTCTTTGATGATCTTATTCATGCACGTAATATGATCTGATCATTCAGCCTCATATTCTCTTTCCTCCCTTCTCACATCCTTTTTTGTTTTATTATGTGACTACCAGAATTTAATGAACATGTGTATGAAGCTATATACTGGATCATGCAAGATTCACCAGTGACTATACCACTAACACAATGACTCCCCCCTTCTTCAGTAGTCATCAGTAGCCAAACATTCCCTTGGAATGAGCAGTAATTCCTGAGCCCCTTCTCCATCCATTACTGAATATGGATAGACTCAAACTTGTGAAAGCTCAAGGTAAGCAACTAAAGTTCATGCAAGTTTATGATTACAACACCTATAACATGCCCAGAAGATTGTGTTTCATAGCCTTTCTCCCCATCATCTGGTTCTTTGATTCTTTATGGAACACCTTCTGTAATTTCCCCCTGAACCTTAAAAAAGGTAATACAAATATCCTGAGTAAGGCTGAGCACTCGATGGTAACCTGTTCCTAGAATTGCTGTTTACTAGAAAAAGAAGATTCTCTGATCAACTCCGAAAGTATCACTTGTTTGTGGGTACAATGCAAATAGTTAAGAGGCAGTTTGATAGCATATACACTTAGCAAAACAAAAGCAGCAGGTCTATCTTTAGGGTCTATGACTTTCCCAGCCGTGGATAGGTTCACAGGGTCAGTTATAAACTCCCTTTTGTGGACCCAGCCTCAGATCCCACAGAACATGGTTGATTATACCTATAACAGTCATGACACAATGCACTGGTGGGCATTTCTTGTCTGACAGACTAGTTTTGCAGCATGTAAGGTCTATGACTAGATAAAACCAATGATGATCTGCTCCCCCTGGCAGTCTGCCTAGTGCCTTCCAAAATTGTGAAATCTGTCCAACATCAAGCTCAGTTCTCACTTGATTTCTCTGTCTTACAACAAAAGCCTGTGTTATCTTCTACAGCAGTGTCCTATCAACACCAGTTATGGTGGGCAGATGACAATGGTGTTTCTTTGGGGCCTCTAGAGCCTTCCTGATCAACAGCTAATAGAGAAGGATCCCACACCTCATACTGGATCCTCACTTGAGAGTTGTCATAAGTATTACAGTTGGCAACTGTGTTCAAATTTTTTAAATTATATTTTAATTAGCTTATACAATAGTAGGTTTTATATGGCTACTTTATATATCCTTAGTTGTAATTAATTTTCCCTATCTCTTCTCCTCCATAACTTCTCAACCTTTTCTCATTTAAACTGTGTAAGACTGAATAAATACATAAATCTGTAATGGATGGTTTCAACATTACTCATTTTAAAGGATCTGTTGGCAAATTGTGCCTCAACAGACCAGCCCCAATCTTTCCATAATTTCAACTGATGTTCAGTATGATTCCCAGTAAATATGATACATAAGGGGACAAAGGAGATGGTTCAGTAGGTAAGGCACTTACCATGTAAACCTGATGGTCTGACTTTGACTCCCAGATCCCATGTAAAACCTGATGTAGTTGTATAGCATCTATCATACCTGCATATCTGTGGGAAATGGAAGGTAGAGACCTGAGCATCAACAGAAATAATGGGTCATCCAGCGTGGGTTACAATACACTAGTGAAGAGACCCAGTTTCCAATGACGTAGGAAGGCAAGAAATAATACCTAAAGCTTGTCCTCTGACTTCCACATAAATACCATTTTGTGCAAAATTTGATAAGGTAAAAGCTGCTACTGGAATTTCAGTGTCAGATATGATCTGAGACCAAGATTTTTGAACAGCAGAGACACATTTGGAACCTGATGAAGTCAGAAAAGTCTAAAGAATTATAGGAATAACCCATGCAGGGTAGAAAAATAGACATGGAGGAAGAAAAGGTCAGTGGAAAGTAACTGTAGAAATTATAGAAGATAAAACATTCTAAAAATGGGAAACCTCAGGGATCTTATTTTACACTGGCATGTAAATTCTTGGCTGGTAGAAGGAAAACTCTTAGAAGAATAACTGGGAATCAATTATAAATGCTGAATAAAAAACGAAGAATGAATAAATACGTGATAAAATATTTGGATTTCACTCTGTGGCTACAATTTCAAGTAGCAACCTTATTGCCTGTCTTTTAAGTCCCCTTGCTATCTTCCATGCAATATATACATCTCAGGTGTAATCAGTGCTCCTCCTTCATGATCCACAAATGTGAATGAATCCTTACACTCATATTTCCATCATGTGGTGTGGTTTTCTGTCATCGCTGCTCTTGCAAATGCTATGATCATTTCTTTTGTTATTTTAGATGCAGTTTCCTACATCCCAGATTGGCCTTGAATTCAAAATCACTATGTAGCCATGGATGACCTTGAACTTGGATCCTCCTGCCTCTCTACCTGCTAAGTGCTAAGACTGCAGATATGAATGACCACACTCAGTTTACTCAGCACTAGATATCCAACCAATTCTTTATATGTGCTAAGCAAGAACTCTACCAACTAAGCTACATCCCAGCCCACCCATGGCTTTCTCCAGTGTGATTCAACTAGATCTATAATTTTGCTACACTCACAACTCTGGCATGCAAAGGGCTTAAAGGCTGAGGCAAAACTAAATGCCACGTTTGAAAAACAAAATGAAACAGCCTAAATCCCCTGGGTCAGTTAACATTTGCAAATAGGCTGCCGGTAAGTTATTAAACAAACATTATTTCTTTGACCTTCAGAACTCACATATGAAAGGAAAAGTCAGGCCTTTTTATCATTTATCCCAAAGTGCACAGCACAAACTGGAGTTTAAACATCACTTGGAGTAAGAAGAGTCAGAGTAAGTCAGGAAGGAGGGAGCTATAGGATTTCACTATAACATATAGGATATCTGTCAAAGTTCATGAACCCTCTTTTATAAATAAATAAATTATATATATAAATTCTACAGACCTACAAAGCTACTTGTACATAAACTTATTTATGTACAAGTAGCTTTGTAGATGGTGCTTACTTTAATTTTGTTACATGCAACGCTGCTTATATTATTACTAATAGTGCTTTAAGTGGGATCAAACTGAGTATTAAAAATCAGCATACAGGGTCAGTGAGATGGTTCAGCAGGTAGAAGGAGCCTATATGCAAACCTGAGGATCTGACTTCAATATCTGGAGACTATTCTTTTGAGGACAGAACAGATTTCTGAAAGTTATTCTTTGACCTCTGGGTATATGCTATGCCACGCATGTTCTCTCTCTCTCCCTTTCTCTCTCTCTCTCTCTCTCTCTCTCTCTCTCTCTCTCTCTCTCTCTCTCTCTCTCCTTCATAAATAAGTTAAGTTAATTAAATATATAAAAAAGGGAAATCAGCATACAGTACATGGAGGATCTTCCAAGTCTTGACCTTGGTATTGTAATCTTGGGATTTTTGTTTAAAGCAAGCTTTTTTTTTTCTGCTGATTTTAACAAAATAGCATTTTGTGCATAGAGAATAAACAAATGTGAGCAGAGGAATTTTAACTAGCAAGTGATGTGCTTAGATCTAGCTAAAATACATTGATATTGGGCATAAGAATACATTTTAACACCTACCCATTGAACTATGCCTGCTGTATGTGTTAGGATTTTTCTTCTGGGGCTGGAGAGGTGGCTCAGGGGTTAAGCCTCTGCCTTGCAGGCGGAAGGTCCTGAGTTCGGATCCTAGACCCCACGTATAGACGCCGGGTGGAAGGGGGGGCGGCCTGAGTTTCTGGTCCTGGTAGGGCAGAACCTGTGAATCCTGGGGCAGAGTAAACAAGGAGGAGGTGGAGGCGGTCCATGGTGATTCCCCAATTCGTCTGTGGTTCTTCACACACACACACACACGTACATACACACGCACAATTGAATTAATAATAATAATAAAAAAGGATTTTTCTTCTAAGCAGATGGTCAATAGCAAGTCCGGTCTTGCAGACTGATAAAGAATGGAGCATTTTAGAGAGCTACAATGAGTGGGAGGACAAGAGAATAGTAAACAGCTTGCCACTCCTATGAAAGGCATTCACTATACTGTGAACTAATATTTTTTTCAGTTTCCTTTAGTTTTGTCTAGCTGGCCTTAAGAAATTCATGAAATTCCTTGGTAAATTACACACTATTCATTGTAAAGATTATCAATCTCTTCCTCTGAGTCAATAAAATCCACACACAGACATATACACATACATATACCCATATGCATGAGAACAGACACACACATACATGTACATATACACATATACACATACACACAAATATACATGAACAAACATGTATCTACACAAACACCCATGCATGTACACACACAAGCACTCATGCACATGCATATGAGTATACTCATACACTCACACATAAACCCTATTTACACATACACATGAGCACACACACACGCACACACACACTCACACGCCTCCCCTCTCATGGCACAACAGCCTGGAAGTTTGGCATCTGGAAGTCTGACCTGCCTTTGGTTGTCTCCAGAATCATTCCATCCCTGAGATTCAGAGCTGCAGGGCTCTATGAGGTACCACCTCACATCCTGCAGTTGGAAATCCCCATTCACTTTCATCTCCCAGAGGAAACAAACATCGTGAACTGAAGTGCAGTTCCTGGAAACATCCCTTCCTAAAACAGAAAGAAGAAGGTGAGTGAGAAGTTTCTTATCCCTAAGATGAGTTTCTAATTGCAAGGAAAATGTATGAGAATCTTCCTGGTCTCCTGCCAGACTTCCCAACAATACTGTTCTGTCTGATGTTTTAAGAAGTATAGGCACACTTTGAATAATTTGAAACATATATCACAAGGAAATATATTTTCTATGCCATCAACTGGTTCTGAAAAATTTATTCACAGAGTGAAAGCACTGCTGAGCACAGTGCTAGACATGGGGTAATTATAGATGATTAAGGGCCTGCTCTCTAGGAGTGCACTGTCTATCCTGAGCACAATAGCATTATTTCAGTATATATATGTATATATATAGCTATAACTACATTTATAGTTAAATGCAATACATTACAACTATATTTCAGGCATGCCCATTCTTGGCACTTAATAAATTTAATAAAGGGTAGGATAGTCTTTCTCTGAGACTATTAGACATAAAAACAGAATAAAGTAAAAAAAAACTCTCCTAAGCATTTTAAGCAGATTAGAAATCAAAAAGCATGTTCCTTTTTTCATAACGGAGTTATTCAGAAGCTTATAGTACATTCTTGGTCTGTATATTTAATGTAACTATTCAAAAAATGCTTCTATCACCATAGGTAACAAGTAAAATTTAGCTAATCATAGGCAGGATGTTACCCTAGCAATAGAAGAAGATGACGTGCGGAGAATATCAAATGGAGTCTAGAAATGGACCGAGGCTCTAGAAGACTTAAGATTCAATCCAAGCTGCTATGAGTTTGCTATCTCAGAGACTTAGGTTTGTGTCTTTCTGCAATACCAGGATGTACTGTATATTGATAAACTCACAAGGTACAGAAGTTTTATTGATAGCAATTTGCCAAGTAGACCTGCTTGCCTTGATAGACCAAGGCAAACATGGGTTCTTTTATTCCTAATTACTAATGTTAGCTCTCAGATCATACACTACACATCCTATTATAAATATACATATACCTTTATCATCTCTAGCTGAATAAACATCTACACAGATATATTAATAATTATAAATATAGCTATAGATATATTTACATTAGAGAATGGTTGTAAAAGATAAGGAGCCAGTAGAGTTTAAGACTTTGCAAAGAGACCAGAGAAGCAGGCAAGCAAATAGAAATACACAAAGAGTCTCTGTGGGGGGTAAGATAATGTTGAGGTGTAGAGGGTGCTGCTGCTGCTGCTGCTGCAATTGTGAAGGCAAAATTCAGAATCAAATCTGAGATGCAAAAATGAGGTGCAATGGAGGCTTTAGAAACAAAAGGCAGGACTAAGTCTGGGCAGATGGATGACTGGTGGATCCAGGCAGGTCAACAGAAGGATGAGCAGGAGATGACAATTCCCAGTAGGTCACATGAACAACAGGAACTGAGCCATGTCCAAGCCCAAAGTGTAGCCTGTGGTCCATCACATGACAGTCCCTGGGGGGATCAGCATAGCAGTTCTAGGAGTCACCTTTTCATGGAGTCAGGTGAGGGAGATATACCTTTCCCTTTGTTTGCTGTGTCTGATGAGCACTGAAACCTGGTTTCCCTGGTTTCATGTTAATACATCAAAGTCTCCTTACTGTCCCAATTCACCAAATTAAACTTACAGGTTTGCTCCCTTTCAATTCCCAAAATTAAGTCATTCATCAGTCTTTGCTGCAAGGGTGGTAACTGATAGATGCCACAATTTACATGTCTACCCAGGTACACAGCCATCTCCCATCCTCGAAATGGAGTCAAAAGTTTCTTGTAAAATGGAGTCTCCAAGGGAAGTCATAGTCTTAAAAACTGCTCTTTTCTATGACATGGAGTTACTCAGGATGGGGCGCAGCCTGATCTCAACACTAACTCAGACAGACAGCTATTGTTTATAAAGCTTATAGCACTGCTGTGAGTCTCTTTCAAAGTATGAGGAGGAAGGGAAGGGAAACCTCAGCTCTTAAAAGTCTTACTTTAAACAGGATTTCCTGAACCTTACATAGGTCAAACAAAGGGCTTGTGACACATCTGAGCTAGACTGATTACTGCTGGGATATGATGGCAGAACAGACCTGGAGAGAGGGGATAGGGGAGGAAGAGGGATGGGGTTAGTGACTGTTCTTTGGAGAGTCAGACAAGTAGATAGATGGCAGGTACAGCCGGGAAGAGAAGGCAAGAAGATTAACACCAAGATCAGTATTCAGAAAGCAGGAGTCAGGCAGGATGCTGCTGAGGACAGGCCAGCCTGGGCAAGCAGATCAGATGTCGATTCGGAGTCCTTGTGTTCGGGGGACTTCACTACTGAAGGCAGGTTCATGTCAGATCTTGGCTGGTGTTTCCCTAAGGTTAACGACTGAATAGAAGCTACTTTGTATGTAATTGCTGAATACCAAGAGCCATGCTATGCATGTCTCCAAAGCTAACTGGTTCAGTTTTGCTTTGTTTTTGACAAAACTGAGGTGCAAAGAAAGATAATGGTAGTCCCAAGGCTTAGGGGACTTCAAGGATCTGGTGTCAACTCTTGAGTTAAAAAGCAAAATTTAGAGTGCTATTCAGCAATGTCTGCTACCAGCAGACCTCCAAAAATAATCAGCATTTCACTATGGAGAAGGGAGGGCCTCAAGAGATATTTTACCACTCTGATAGTCTGTTTGGGTCTCTGCTAAAAAGGAAAAGGAGCATTTCTTTACTTGAAGGTCTGTCCACTAGTGTACTGTTCACACCCCAACGGGTGCCTAGACATTTGCCAATGCGGGAGCCCTGCACAGAACCTCCACACATATGCAGGGGAATTTGAGGGCCAGAGGGAGACTCACTGAAAATTAGAACTTGTAGGGTGGGATGAGAGGAGTATGGGGGTGGAAAGCAGGGCATGAACACATGTAAACTCACTGCATCAGTGTGTGACAGCTTCAAAGAATTTTTAAAAAATCAAAGTTTTTTAAAAATCCATTTAATAAAGAACAAATTAATCTAAAAATTCCCACATGCCCTCCAAATGCAAATTTTGTCCGTTAACTAGACTTCAAGTACAGTAATCTTTTGGGAAATGAAGCAGGTCAGAATGAGCCAGGCTGAGCCTTAGGGCTTGATACCTAGAGTTGAGACTCATTCCACGTTGGAGAAGATAAGCTGAGGCAAACTCTTCAAATTTGGGGCAAACATTTCAGAAGTCTTAACTATTACCTGCCTATTACCACAGACCTGATAAATTCCTTATAATAGTTACACACATGCTATGGCGTAAAGCATGGACTGTGTTGAACATAGAAAATGGAGAGTTAATGGGAGTTAATGAAATATGAGAAAGCAGGAAAGTGACCCCTGGTGTTTGAGGATTTATTAGTGGGAAATTATTACGGACGAATACAGCCCATATGTGTGTATGAGTTATTTATTCCTGCATAATTGCCTAGATGAGATGTATAAGTCTCAGGAGTATACTTACAGCCAAAACATACATCTTGAGGTTTAAGATCACACAGGTAGAGTTCATAATTCAGATCACAGTCTATATGAATTACACCCTACAGAAATGCAACTCAGAACCTGCAGGGGCACATCCAGAAGCTTTAATTGTACAGAGAGCTCTAATAAGAAATGTTTATTTGGTGATGTTGTTAACAAAGATTTGGGATACCAAAGTCATTCATTAAATAACTTTGACAGTTTTTAAATACCAAGTTAAATTAATCCTTGGAAGTAAGCTATTCTATATGAAAATATGTAGGTAAAGACACAGCACAACTGAGGAACTATCCATTGATAACTGAATTTTCCTGCGTTCTTCGAAAAACCAGGTATTTTTGAAATGATGTTAATGACTCATCAAAAAAAAAAAAAACCTGCAAGAATAGAATACCTGTGAGAGATCTCTGGAGTGTGTTCAGGCTCCTAAAGAAACACTTGTTGGGCTGGAGAGGTGGCTCAGGGGTTAAGCCTCTGCCTTGCAGGCGGAAGGTCCTGAGTTCGGATCCCAGATCCCACGTATAGACGCCAGGCGGAAGCGGGGGCGGCCTGCATTTCCGGTCCTGGTAGGGCGGAGCCTGTGAATCCCCCGGGCACAGTAACAAGGAGCAGGTGGAGGCGTCCATGGTGGTTCCCGAATTCGTCCGTGGTTCTACACACACACACACACACATACACACACACACACACATATACACATACATACACACATGCATACACGCACAATTGAATAAATAATAAATAATAAAAAATTAAAAAAAAAAAAAGAAACACTTGTTGAGCCTCTGCCATACTGCCACACGTGCCACATGAAAAATGTCACTGGTTTAGGGTAAAACCAAATTTCCTCTGGAAGTCTCAACCTTTCTCCGAATAAAAACTTGTGCTTGAAACTTTGTGCTAATATTGACTCAGTTCACGTAAACTTCACAGGTTTCATCTTCCCACATCTATTTTTACATGAGCGAGGGAAAATAAGATTTAGTTCCTGCCTCCCACAAACAAGTCTCAACAGAGCTGGAGCTTATGGAGTTACTGTAGTCACTCTTCCAGTCACTCTTTTGCAAGATTTTGTTTATGATACTGAACCTGAGTCACTCTTTTCCCTGAAGGTAGAGACAGAAGGAAATATGATAGGATGATCTTGAAGGTAGAGCACTCAGCAAAGTAACACACATGCATTGTTCTTATGGAAATATATTTTTTAAGATGATTAAATGTTAGTTAAGGCCCAGCAATACAGTTCCACGGGTAAGATACCTGTATTCAAAGCTGGTGACCTGAGTTAGATTCCCAGAAACCTATGTGGTGAACAAAGAGAATTGACTCCTGAAATTGTCCTCTGACCCCAACTATGTGTCATGAAATGCATTCTCTCTCTTTCTCTTTCTCTTCTATATTTTCTTTTTCTCCTCCTCTCTTTTTCTCTCATTCAACATACATGAGTAAATATATTGAAAATAGGTGAACCACATTTTTCAGGAAAAAGCTAAGATAATTACATCAAAATAAAAGTCAAGTTTCCTAATGCTTACATTTTAGATTTTAGATCATATTATTTCATGGAATGACTTATTTATCTAAGTTTTCTACCATGAATACTAACTTGAATAATAAAATGAAAAAATTTGTCAATTTCTAAATGCTCATCTCTTGTTGGTGTCTAGAGATCATTAGCTTGAAGAGGATTTTCATTCATCCAACCTGAATAGCTGCTATGAAATCAGCCTGCACACAATTTCATCTGGACTTTACAAAAGCTTTGGGATGAGTCAGTTCCAAGACTCACTGCAATTGAGAACTTAATAGATATCATCTATTGGCAAAAAAAAAATTGGCCAATAAAACTTATCTGGCTTCAGGATTGGCCCTTCGGAAGCAGTTACTACATGGGAATGGTTTACAAATTAGAAAGTTAAACATGTCAGCAGAATTTATTCATCAGTAGAGATAACTTGCAGAAAGTGAATAAGAGTATCACATTGGACAAGTTCCATCCTTGAAGCAGTATGTCATAAGTCAGTATCATGCAGAGAAAAGGAAGGACCATGGGGTGAAGATCTCTTGACAATGTTGGGGAATGGAAGTTCAGGGATAGTTCATAAATAAGATTGCTATTTGTGGTCTACTGATATAATTTAACTAAGAGTTTTGCAAGGGATTTCCTGCATCATTCCTTCCTATGTATATACTGTGATGTCTTTGGGTAACGAGTGAGAGAAAAACAAATCAAACTAGTTTAAGACAATAAAAGGGTCTGATTGGGAAACAAATAGTAAAGTATAGGGAGGAATGATGGAATTCCAAGGATGTCCAATTCAGGTCTTTTTTCCTGTAATTCTTTAGGCTTTGCCCTCTTTAGCATGATAGTTTTGTGTCCTGTCAGCTTGCTTTATCCTAACCGAATGATCCTAGCATTCACCATGAGTACTTAACAATCCATCAGAAATCCATGAGTATAATCCTCCCAAACCTGAAAGAGGCTGTGAGTGGACTTACGTGAGTCCAATGTCCAACTCTATTTCTCTCAGTTCAAGAGGAATGAAATGCATTGATTGACTTTGTCTGAATTATTGTTTTCCCCTCTATGTGACATGTAACCCGAACTTAGCTTACAATGGAACGTTTCTACCTATGGATCAGAAACACAGGACAACCAAGCCCTGGACCTCTCAGGATCCCTCAGGAGGCTGCTGTCGAGGCTGCAGCAGGCTACAACCTCTTTTGAAGGCACTCACGAGGTAGAGTTATTTCCCTTTGTTGTTTTGGGAATCTGTTTTGAGAGTGTCCCACAAGGATTCAACTGTTGAGAGTGAGATCTTCAGGGTAGTGATGTTAGGAGTTGAGAGTCTTTTAAGGGAGATCTGCTCACTAGGCTCTCAGGGTCCTTGTCCTGTCATCTCATTTTTCTTCATGATATCTCCACCTTAAACCTGTTGTGATGCCTGCCACCATGAGGCCTTTGCCAGGGCTGATGCTATCTCTATACCTGTCAGAACTGTGAGCATCATGAGCCTATTTTCTTTAGAAGTTATCCAGAGTCCAATATTTCATTGCTGTAACCAAAAATTGATTATTATACCTTCTGTCATTTCCTGCACAGCGCTTTGGAAGTCAGTTACCACAACCGCATATATCGTGCATCATGCTGCATCAGGAGCAACACGGGCACCTGACTTTCTTAATGCTACATGAGGATCCTGGCATGAATCAGGTGGCAGAGATTTCTGCTACTATGAAAGAGGGGAAAGGTTTGGGAATATAGCCAGTAGCTAACCATTGTGGACTGTAATTGTCCATTTCATATTTATTAGCATAATTATTTCTTCATCTATCTAGAACCACTAATGTTTTTCAAAAACAAAATATACAGATAAGAATGTGCAGCATATTCTACTGAATCCAATAAATGTTTCCACAATGAAATGAGTCAAACATTTCAGGCAACAAAGTAAATATGTTTGTTTTGGGGTCTTTTTGTGACATGAATTGGTAAATAATTGATTGAGTATCTGGGAAAAATGTTCACATTGACTAGCCTCCAAGTGTACAATATCTACGCTGAAGGTTCACTATGAATATGTAGAGAAGGTCACACTACAGCAATAATACTGAGTGACTAGATCCCAAGCCCAGTTCAACTAATGTGTGAGTGGATTCCTGAGGGAAGATAATTTATGACTATGATTTGTAAGCATAAGGCATCAGTTCTTGAAAAGGTCATAGACAGGAAAATGGTCTCATGGAATAAAGGAATATATTATTATTTTGTTTTTTATTACATCTAAAATTTCACTATGCACTTTCATAAACATTTTAAAACACAATCCTTTGTGGTTATCAGGAGAGATTTTTTTATTATAAAGAAGAGGCTGAAACAATTTCTCTCAGAATGACAAATGAAGTCCCTTACTCTTAAGAAAGCATAATAAGAAAATTAGTCTTGACTCACCACAAGAACTTAAAAATAACCATGGCTAAAATTAAAATTTTGGAATGTGTGTTCTTCTTATACCTTTCTCTAAACCCTAAAGCATTGTATGGCATTTAGTATCCTCATTAACTTTGTAAACACCAGTTCTGATTATACCAAATATGGCAGCTTTGGAATGTCCCCAGATCTTTCTGGAGGAATCACACATTCACTTCCCAAATTACTGGGAGTAGGAGATGCTTGTGGGTCACAGATAGGAATACCTATTTCTAGGTATTCCTCTGCTGTAAGAAGCTTTCAGCTAAGGATACTCCTCCCTTCTTAGAAGTAGCCTACCTTTCAGAGTGTGGGAAAGTTATATCATGCTCTCTTTACTCAATTTTGGTAAGTCTACAGTGTCCTCCCAAGCTAGTACTCCTTATGAGTTAACCATAGGTTTGTCGTAGCTTATTTCTCTGTCCAGTTGTGCCTTTTTGCTGTTTGCTGCTAAGTTCCTATCAGTACTCATCTGAGAGTCTCCCCCCAACTCTCTCAGGTAACTTGCCTGAAGATCATTGATATCAAGTGCTGTCCTAAGCAAAAGACTTCCAAACTGGAATTTCAAAGTTGGATTTCCTATGGCATTCTGAGAGGAAGGACTGTCCTGAGGGCAGGCAAGGTGCTTTTTCATGGTCACTAGTATGCCATGCCAGTTACTTTGTTGAAACATTCACTGGTGATAAGATGAATGCCATTGTGTCAGAAAACAATATACTGATGTGCACTATATCACATATTTGAAGAATAGAAGGACTTTCAGATGAAGACTTGGAAGTGAGTATTAAACAGTGCTGGTAGGAACTTTGGATGCCATTTAAAAGCCTACAGTTAATTCCACAAACAATGAAAGGCTAAAAAGATGATAAATTGCCAGTTTAAATTATCAATTACTGTAAACATCGGAGATTGTATATAAAAGGACTTTTATCCTATAGTTGAGCAACCAAGAAATACAGGCTCATCCTTTCAAGCATCAGTCAGTCAGTAGTGGATGGGGAAGAGAGGCATGTGGCCCCAGCTCTCTGTGGGTGAGCTATTGACTAATCACAGATGCTGGAGGAATCTTTGTCTTTGGCTGTGGAAACACTGGTGAGCCTACCATGTTGCAAGGGATAGATTTACACCAATTCTCATACAGACAGCCTTGATTAAAGTCAGTGGGCTAAAAAAAAAAGATTCAGACTTCCTTGCCCCTGACATGGAATCCATGTTGGGAGTTGATGAGTTCTTTTCAGCTGCCCCCCCCCCCACACACACACACTACACACACTACCTCTACGAGTTCTGTCCTTTCTTTCCTCTAATAAAATCTGCCTTAATCCTCTAAAAAAATTTAAAAAAAAAGAAAAGACCCAATCATAGAGAGAGACTGGGAGAGAAAACTAGGGTTGGGAGTTGCCTGGTAAGACGAAGGAGATAGGAAAGGGTACTGGTGAGAGTAATAAAATATATTATGTTATGTACATCTCCAAAATTATCAAGGAATAAAAAAGAATTGTACAGCCTAAAAGATCTGTAGGGTCAAAGCAGAGAAATCCTACTTAAAAACTGTTTGTACATGGAATTTAAAGTTGTCTCTTATGCTTTGGCTTACCTCCAGTGCAACTAGATAATATCCAAAACTTTATTGCAAAAAGCAGAATTGATTTTAGCTTTTCTGTTGAGTTTCTGTTTCAGTTTTATGGCATCTCATAAGTAGTCAAAAGTGAAATGTTGGAGTATCTTGGAGATCGCACTTCAGCAGTTGTATTTCATATTTATGCCATGAGGCTTCTCAAGAATTTCATTAAATGAAGCCTTGTCCCAGGACTTAGCTGGAATCACTTATATGTTCTTACCTACCCACTAATTTACAGTCCCCCATGTGTGATCGGTCTGGAGCTGCTCTTCCTGTCCTTAAGAACTGCCCTGTTGCCTCCCCATGAGCAGCTCACACTGTTTGATAGAACATGACAGAGCCTTTTCCTTGAGCCTAGCTCTAGGGCCCTTCCAGGTGGTTTGCAAAATTTCTTTGTTTCTTGTCTGCTTTGCCTTTCAGCGCTCTGGTGAAATTGCATCTTCACTCCATAGCTTAGAGCCTGGGGAGCAGCCTCACTGAAATTTCAGGTCAGCCCAACCCAGTTAAAGATCCCTGCTCTCAAAGCACAAGCTTGGCCAGCAGACATAAAAACACTCATGCTGCCAAGACTGGAGGTTGCATTCCTTCAAAGCACGACGCCCTGAAGACCACTTGTAAGCCACAGATAATAACCATACCTTCTCCCAGATGTTCTCAGGCCACTCCTTCCACTGTCTTTTATTTATTTGCATCATTCCATTCTTTGGTTCTCTCTGAAACGACTTAAACATGGGATGGAAGTTTCTTCATCAGTGTCTCCAAGGTTCTTTTTTTTTTTAACGTGTGTGTGTGTGTGTGTGTGTGTGTGTGTGTGTGTGTGTGTGTGTGTGGAGTGGTAGTAGTAGTAGTAGTAGTAGTAGTAGTAGTAGAAGTAGTAGTAGTAGTAATAGAGGGCACTGTGCCTGTGGAGGTCCAAGAGTAACTTTGGTAATCATCTTGGCCGTACCTACTTATTGCTTGGTCTGAGATTTCCTAAGCTCTGTCTTCCAAGGCTAGAAGCGCAGGCCTCTGCTGTTTCCACTTAGCATTTTTGACATGTGATCTGGGGATCCTTAACTGAGGTCCTTTTGCTTTTCAGGCAAAGCTTTGATCCCTAAGCCATCTCTAAAGTCCCATCTTTAAGATTCTTTAAACAAGTACAGATCACATTGACTGCCTGCTTAGACCATTACCATTACCATTACATATTTGAGAAGGATCCTCCCTGACACAATGTGGACAAAGAAACATCAAAATAGTTAGCACTTATTCACTAGTCATAGCCAGTTATGGAACTGCTATAAAGTTGTCAGGAATTCCATTGACTTAATTCAACTGTAATTTAGTAAATGTATAACACAGAGCCATATCTCTATGCAGAAGAAAAAAAAGAAAATAGGTGTTAAAACTGTCAATCTTAGAAGTTCTTTGGACAGATATGCAATGTTCAAAACAAATTTACTTTTTTGTATTGGCAATTTATTTTTTAAAATTAGTGTTTGATCTTCTTCATTGCAAACCTTACCCTCTCCTTCCTTCACCAATCCATCCATCTCCCACCCACCTTCCTGCCGGTGTGCTTGTGTGGACTCAAGGGTTCCCTTTGGTTTTGCTGTATTGGTATGGGCTCAGGTCTCTGTGACAGATCAAGTGGCCCCTTCCTTGGGTAGACCCACTGATTGGGACACTGTCCTTCACCTACCTAACACTAGCCCCTAAGGTTCCACCTGGATGTAATTATATCTCCTGAGTTAATATCTATGGGGGTAATGTTGATATATGAGTCATAATGCAGGTCTAGCGAGAATAAGTCTCATTGTAGTAAGTTTCTGGATGCAGCAGACTTATCTTAAGTGGAATGTCCTGACCAGCTGTGAACTTTCCTGCCTTTAGGCTCTTACAATCTTACCACCCCTCTTCCACAAGATTCTCTGAGCCTTAGGATGGGGAGAGGATTGGTTGACCTGATTCCAGCTGAGCACATTAGGGTCACTGGTATTCTACACTCTGATTGGTTGTTGTCCATTTCACAAGTCTTCCATTGCAATAGGCTGTGTCTTGTTTGGGTGTTAAGATCTTTTCTTTTGTTTGTGGATATTGTAAGGATTTCTTTAGATTACACCAAACTAAATGTTTAATGTTTGGATTTGCTTGTAAGGGAGAACATACAAAATCTGTCTTTCTACATCTGGAATATTTCACTCTTTATGATTTCTTCCACGTTCATCCATTTCATGGCAAATTTCATTAGTTCATCTTTCCTGACAGCTGAATAATACTGGACATCTATGCTGATTTAATTTCCTTGCTATTGTGAAAAGAGCTGCTATGAACATGATTCTGCATGTGTTCATGTTCTCTGTTTCGAGATACAGTGCTCTTTGGGACTATTCCCAGGAAGTGGTATAGCTGGTCAGACTGGAATTTCAATTTTTTTCCTTTTTAGGGACATCCAAATTGATCTTTAATGGGTTGTATAAGTTGACAATCCCATCAGCAATGTATGATAGTTCCCTTCTCCCAGCATCCATGCTAGCATTTGCTATTGTTCGTGTTTTGGATTTTAGTCATTCTGATTTGAGCAAGATGATATCTAAAGTTGTTTTTAATTTGTATTTCCTTAATTAATAGGAAGGCAGAACATTGTTAAAGATGTTAAAGACATTTAAATTTTGTCGTCAGAATTTTCTTTGCAGTTCTATAGCCTATTTTAATGGGATTGTTTACTTCCTTGATATTTAATTTTTCCGGCTCTTTGTGTAGTCTGGTTATTAAGCTTCTATCCCATAAGTGGTTAGTAAATATGCTCTCCCATCCTGCAAGTTGCCTTTTTGCTTCTTTGGCTAATAGTCTCTTTTGTTGAGCAAAAGCTTTTTAATTTCATTTAGTCTCATTGTTTAGTGTTGGACTTATTCTCTGTGTCTTTGGGATCTTATTAAGGAAATGTTGGTCAAGACCAATCAATTTAAGGATAGTTCCTATTTTTTCTTCTAGGAGTTTTATAGTTTCTTTCATTGAAGTCTTTGATTTATTTGGAGTTGATTTTTGTGCAGGGAGATAAATAAGAGTCCAGTTCCATTCTTCTGGAGATATCCAATTTTGTCAGCACTTTTTAGTGAAGATGCTGTCCTTTTTCCATTTTTTTAATCTATGGCAAAGATCAGTTGACTATAGGTGAATGTGTTTATGTTTGGAGTTTCACTTCTAATCCATTGATCTATATCTCTTATTTGGAGCCACTACCGTACTCTTTTTATTACTAAGGCTTTATAGTATAATCTAAAGTACAGTATGGTGTTATCTCCCACGAAGTTATTATTATTCAGGATTGCCCTTTATTATGTTGATAAATATTCCTTCCAACCTTATTTTCTCCAGGGTCTTTATTACAAAGAGGTGTTGGATTTTTGTTGAAAGCTTTTTGAGCAACAAGTAAGAGAATCATGTGATTTTTTTGTCTTTGCATTTGTTCATATGGTGAGTTATATTAATAGATTTATGTATGTTGAACCAACCTTGTGATTCTAGAATAAATCCAACCTAATCATAATGGATGATCATTTTGATATGCTTTTGTATCCAGTTTGTTAGAATTTTCTTGAGGATCTTTGCTCATATTGAAATTGACTTATAGTTTGTTTTTGTTGTGGTGGTGTGTTTATTTGGTTCGAGGATCAGTGTACTTTTGGCTTCATAAAAAGAATTTAGAAGCATTCCTTCCTTTTCTATTTTGTGTAATAATTTAAGGAGTATTAGTGTTAGCTGTTCTTTGAAATATCTGATAGAATTCTGTGCTGAATCCATCTGGTTCTGGGCTTTTCTTGCTAGAGAGATTCATAATTACTGCTTCAACTTCACCCCTTGTTACATAAGACTAGTTAAATAATTCAATTCTTGGTGGCTTAAATTTGATGTATGTTTAGGAATTTTTCCACTTGTCTGTGATTACCAAACTTAGTGGTTTATAAATTTTTAAAATTCGACCTTATGATTTTCTTGACATCTGTTGTAATACCTCCATTTTCATCTCTAATTTTATTCATTTGGGTTTCCTTTCTTTTGGTCTTGGTTAATTTGGCTAAAGGTTTGTCAATCTTGCTAAGTTTTTTTTTAAAAAACAGCTTTTTGTTTGATTGATTTGTTTGATTGCTTCTTTGTATTGTTTTCTTTGTCTCAATTTCATTTATTTCTCATCTAATCCTGATAATCTCTACACCACTGCTTCTTTGTGATGTTTTCCACTTTTTGATGCAGGTGTTGAGTCTTATGAATTTTCCTCTTAGGATCACCTTATCATATCCCAGAGGTTTTGATATGATGTGTTTCCATTATCCCTGAGTTCTGGGAATTTTTGAATTTCTGTTTTTACTTCTGTCCAGGCCCATTCCTCATTAAGTAGCATGTTGTTAAGTTTACATGAGTTTGTGTGTTTTCTGTTTTTTGCCTTGCTATCATTATCTATCTTTATTCCCTGGTGGTCATAATAAAGTACAGTAATGATTTTGATTTTCTTGTATTTATGGAGGCTTGCTTTGTGATTTAGTATGTGATCTATTTTGGAGAAAGTTGCATGGACTATTGAAAAGAATATATATTCCTTGGTATTAGTATGGGATGTTTGGTAGATGTCTGTCAGGTATATTTGTTTTTATGGTTTGCTGTCATTTTTAGAGTTCATTGTTTCTTTTGTGTTAATAGTTCTCTGCCTCATGGTTGTATTAGTATCATTTATCCATTTCATCCTCTTGAGTATGTTAATCAATTTTGTCTGACTTGAAAATTTTTTTCTAGTATTTTTGCAGGCCTGGTTTGGTAGATAAGAAAAGCACATTCGTTTATTTTTGTCTGGAAATATTTTTCTTTTTCCTTCAAGCATGACTGGTCGTTTTGTGGGATCTTTCATGACTTGAAAAATACCTTTTCAAGCTCTTCTGGCTCTTACTGATTCCATTGAGTAGACTTGTCTTTAAATGCGACATCTTTTTCTCTCTTACAGTTCTCAGAATGTTCCCTTTGTCCTGTATTTGAGATGTTGTTACTGTTATTTGCCTTGTTATGCTCTTAATTTGGTCATATCTGGATGGTGTGCAATGAACACCTTGTACTTGGATGGGGGGGGCTCTTTCCTTAGCTGTGGGAAGTTCTCATTTATGATTTACCGAAAGATCTGAGCTGGAGTTTTTCCTTGAGTTTCTTGTCCTGGGATTCCATGAATGTGCAGATTTGGCTGCTTCATGGTATCCCATAGTTCTTAAATGTTCCTTCCATGCTTTTCTTTTGGACTTTTCAGCTTCTTTAATTGAATGATCGTGTTCTGTCAGCTTGTCTTTTGGAAAAACTTCTCTGGATTTGGATGGGATCTACTTATGTGGGGTACTCAGGCAGGTATACAGGCCCTCTGCTGATTCTATGAACTGTAAATTGTTTTTTATTTCTTCAGGAGTAAGCTGATGGTGATTTTTACTGAGCATTATTTTTCCCCAGAGATAAGGCAAATTAGAGTATAAACAAGATTTGGGGAAATACTTAAAACACACTACTAATTGAACTGTCACACTTCATAAGCATTAAATTATATATAGAAAAAACAATGTCCTATTGACAAGTTCTATAGTTCTACAAGGAACTATAACCAGCATCTAGTCTGGTTATTAATTAATTTTACTAATACATGCATTAAAATAACCAGGACTACCAGGACTCAAAGAAAAATCATGTTCACCATGAAAAGGGTATCCTTTAATCACTTAGATTTCAAAAATGTCCTAAATTATGAATATTTCCCAGTGTAAGAGTCATAAGGTCACTATTTCAGAAATTTGATCTTTTTAAATGGGGTTAAAAATTTCAGTAATTAACTGAAGTACCTCCAAAGGAGATAGCTGGAAGAAAGAAATTCCAACTGCTAAGGAATTGGTTTGTATAAAAGGAGGGAGTGAACCTAATTTCAGTTCAAAAAGGCCAATGTGGTGAATCAGGCCATATCCCTTCGCTAGAGTAGTCTTGGAGGTTGAAGTACCGAGCATCAAGTTTGAGTCTGAATTTCCCAGGTGAAGTTCAGGAGGGAGTCCATTAGGGTATCTTGGAATTCATGACCTGATTACATAGCAAAACCCCGAGATTTGAACTCATGCACATGATGCCCTTCAAGACACCTTTCATACATGGTGAACAATTTACAGTTGTTTTCTTGACTTCCATTTCCTTTTACTCAAGTTGAATTGCTGAATTTTTGTTGCACTTGCAGTATTCAACCTTGTATGATATTTCTGCTTCAAAATTTGCTGAATTGGGTAAATAAATCCATGAATAGTTCCATGTTCTTGCACTCTGACGGGAGTCACACTTCATCAAACTTGCCTTGCTTCAGGTTTATCTTGACACTCCTTCTCACTGCTCTTTATTGTGATATCAAGTTCATGGATTACAAAACAGGAATTTGGGGCCAGAAGAAAACTGTTTTCGTCAAGTCATAAGGCAAATTATGTGCATTCTCATTTGTGGAGAAACAAGGAAAAGAAAGCAAAAACCAGAGCTAAACCCACAGACTTCTATTTCACATGACTTCTAATATCCTGTGTATATGTACCATGCTATATGATCCCAAGATACTGATAAGCACCAAAGTCTTACTGCTTGTAGATACCTGACCCTTGATCTAAAGAAAAGGTGAACATGACCACAAAACAAGCTGTCCCTTCCTAGAAAGAACTTCTAATTTGTTGTGGGAGATTAATTAATGATAATCTTATCAAAGTACAGGCCTTTAATTGAACTGGTCAGAAGTTTTGTAGAGATACGTAAAATAAAAAAAAGGCTCATGGAGAGATCTGAAGACAAATACAGATAGGCTGCAATGTTTAAATTAGAGGTTAATGGAGAGAAGTACTTGAAAAAGGTTTGAAACACCTAGACTTGGACCAGCAACATGGCGGTTTTAACTTTATAACTCCAGACTGGAAAAAGTCCCTGATCCAAACAACTCAGAAGAGAAGAGTTTTTACTGCCTTGCAACTCCAGGTCACAGTCCATCATGGGCAGAAAATTCCTTTGTCAGAAGCCAAGTGAACTGGACATACTACATCCAAAGTCAAGGGTTAGGAATTATAATCTATGAGTGCCAACAGATGGGCAATGCATATATTCTTATATAGCACAGAAAAAAACAGCATCTCAGCCAAAGAGAAACAGACCATCTCCTTAGGGCTGGCCCAGAGGCGTGCCTGAACTGCATAGTTCCTCATAGGTGTTCCCAGAGGCCCATCTCCTAAGGATCAGTCTGATATTTGAGACTAATCATCTCAGTAGTTCAGCAAGTCAAGAAGCTTATCACCAAGCCTGATGACTTGAGTTTAACCCTCAGAGTCCACATAGTGGGAGGAGAAAACGGACTCTGAACGCTATCCTCTGAGCGCCACGTGTGTTCCAAGATAGATAAATAAATAATAAATAAATGTAAAAATTTAAAAGAGAAATAGACTTACAGTCTGGGATGACATAAATTTATGAATGGAACACCAGAATACGACAGAAAAAATGTCAAGAGGGTATTGTGTTAAGTAGAAGATTGGAAAGACAAATGCAGGTATGTGTATATATGTGTGTGTGAGAGAGAGAGACAGAGAGAGAGAGACAGAAAGAGAGAGAGAGACAGAAAGAGAGAGAGAGAGCATCATATGTGCCTGCAGAGGCCTGAAGGTGACTTCAGAAATCATCATGAATTGTTCTTCCTCTCCTTTGCTCTAGGATTTCCCAGGTTCTGCCTTCCAGGACCAGAAGTGCAGGAATCCACCATTTCCACAGTTTTGCTGTTATTGTTGTTGTTTATTTGTTTTTATGGGATGGAATCTGGATTCTTCTACTTGTGAGATACAGGCTTAATCCCTGAATCATCCCTTCAGCTCTAAATCCAGAATATTTATTTTACAATATTATTATTTTTTATTATGGCAAACAATAATTTGCCCGTAGTCTTTCAGAAAGACCTAAAGATCATGTCTGGTATCTTTAAAGGGCTCTCTGAAGCAGAAACAGTAAATAAAATTAAAAAGCCAGAAGAATTAAGAGATCCTGTTTCAGCCCAGGCATAAGGAGCAGTGTTGGTCAATAGTCCACTAGAGGAAAGGATGAGGCAATTTAGATATAAAATTCCACATTCTGATTTAACAATAAGTCTGGCTTGTGAGCAAGTTGAATCTAGGTTTCATCTTGGCTCTAGTACCAATTCTCAGAAGCACATCTACTGCTCTGACAATACTTGGTATTATGACACATTGAATTGTAGGATGCTCACACCACAATGAACATTATCCTCAAAAATTGCTTAGTAGATGAAAAGTACATCATGACAAATGTGAACAGTTTTAAAACAGATTATAATCAAGATGGCTTTGGAATTACTACATAAAAAAAATTGATATGTGAATATAGAATCTGTTTGAGATAGTGTCTCACTTTGTAATGTAAATAGACCTCGAACTAACTCACTGTGCTTCTTCTGCCTCTGCCTTCCAAGTGCTGGATAAGGCACAGTAGCCATCATGCCTGGCTAGGTATTCCTTTTCGGAAAATAGAATGTAAGAACAGATATAGTTCTGTATAGAGAATCAAATACTAATTCTACTGCTATCTTTGCATACTAATCACATTTATACACGAATGTTATTTAATTATATATTGTATATATTATAGGTTAACTTAAATACAATGTTTAAAAATTGAATAATAAAATGTTTTCGGTCTACACAGTTTTTTTTAATTATTTTAGTTTTCTAGTTTTACAAGTATATTAAGTTCTTATCCCTGCTTCCCTTCATCTCCCTTCCCTTCCATTTCCTTCCATTCCCTTCATCAATCCATCCCCCTCCCTCCCACGCTCCTGCCTGTGTGCTTCTATGGACTCCAGGGTTCCCTCTGTCTTGTCTATTCCTGTAAGGGTTCAGAACTCTCATGGCATACCAAGCTGTCTCTCTTCAGGCCACTCCTCTGGTAGGAGCATTTCCCTTCACTCAACCATCTTTAGTACCCAAGGTTTCCACTGTATGTTCTTATCTCTCTTAAGTTCCTTGATAGTTTATGGGGGCATGTGGTCATTATCCAGGTCTGGTAAGGACAAGTCTCTTTGCAGTGAGTTCTGAGATTCAGCAAGTCCTGCCTTGAATGGAATATCTTGAGCACCAGTGAATCTTTCCATCTGCAGGTTCTTACAGTCTTGCCTCCCCCTCTTCTGCAAGGTTCCCAAAGCCTTAGGATGGGAAAAATTAGGTTGGCCTGATTTTGGGTGAGCCTTGCTGGGTTACCAGTACTCTGTATGATGGTTGGTTATTGCTGTCCACTTCACTGCTCTTCTACTCCCTGCACTGAATCCTGTCAAGGTGTTGAGATCCTCTACCTCTGTTGTAGAAGACTTCTAGGCTGAGTATCAAATGTTCTTCAAATCTATGGGTATAATAACTATTTACAAAGCAGTTTGGTGTACTGTCTTCCTATCTATAGATTCATTGGCAGTTCTTCCCTATTGATCTATTTCCTTCCTTTTTTCAGGTTCTTGTTCTAGTTATCAGTAACAGGAATGTGTTCCATTCTGACAAATGCGTCTTGAGTTCAATCAGAAAGCTGTTGATTGTCTCCTTGATACTCATGCTACTATTACACTGATGGCCACCTGTTGCCATGTTGATTTTTATTGCAATTTAAAGATTTCATGAGTTGATGATGTCTGTGATTATTTCTCTCCCCTAGTAGCTTCCACAGTATTCCTTGGGACTGTAAGCTATCCAGCAAAAAGCAGGTTCTTAGACCAGTTCCAGTTGATGTATTTTGCCCATATTCTGTGATCCATATGTGTTGCATCTTCAGCAATAGAGTCTTACTGACAGTTCTTTTAAAAACAACCAAGAGCAATGGCAGAAGCCTATAATGTTTTGTGGACTTTGAGACTTCTCTGACCAACATTTTATCAGAAAGTGCCAAAATCTAGAAAGATTTTGTCACTTCTAGTAAGATTTTGTCCAATAAGATTTTGTCTTACACCTAGTAAGATTAAGTGGATCAACTCAAGGATGTTTTTCCCATTTTCCTCAGTGGGTATTATTTTTAATCATTAAAAGTTTTTTATTTTGCAGCAAAAAACTATTTATTTGGAATATGCATTACCAATACAAATTAGAGAACACAAAAGTTCAGCTGGAATCAGAGGGAGAGAAGCCCTTACAGAAACAGAGAAGCTGAAACTTTCAAAACCAAAACAGAGCAGAGCTTCTCAGGTTTATAACTTGGAATAATACAAAAAGGGGGGGAAGGGGAGAATAAAACCAACCACCCAAAGCAAACACATATCAAAACAAAACCATCAAAGGGAGAAAAGAAGGAAGAAGAGAGAAAAAAGGTGAGTGGGTGGGGGGAATATTCAATGTTTTATTTATTTTAACAAAAAAAAAATTGTTACAAAAAAAAGTTTCCAGAAAGCTTTGAGCTAGGAATGGAAGCTGTGAAGGTGATTTGAAGAGCTCAACATGATTTTGCTTCAAATCAGGAAGAAGAACACAGGTGTGTGTGGGGGGGTGCTGTGGAGAGGATGCTTTAGAAAACATTGCTACACAACTCTGTGTTCTTTGCTTAAAGTCTGAACACCTCCTGGGTTGAAGGAGGGATGTCTAGAACTGAATTTCTTCTAAAAAGATGGCTTTCTTTTTTCCTAGTATAAACTTTTTGATTATATACATGATTCACTGCTGAAATAATTCTTCCATTTTATGTGTTTGTCTATCTGCTGATATATATGCAGGTGTATGTGTTCATATGTGTGGGAGCCCATTATGCATGTGTGTTTATACATGTGAAGACTATAGGTTAAATCTTCAATGTTGTCATTTTTCAGACAGTATCTCTCACAGATATTTGGGATTTATCATTTAATATATGCTAGCTAGTCAATCAGTCTCAAAAGTTCCCTCTTGAGTCTACCCCTCCACTTTTGGATTATAAGTGGGGGATAGGAATTGATTAGGGACAAGCACAATTTGTGTTTTTGTTCACAGCATAAATCAGTAAGATTAAGGCATAAAGGAAACCTTTAATTTTGTTTCTTCAAAATAAGAGCTGTCCCAATAACAATTACTAAATATTATATCTCTATGATTTTTAAATTTCATTTTTATTGCTATACTAAATAATTTAGTACAAATAATATTAGGTTGCAGATGAGACTGGAGAAGAGCTTTCCAGTGATTTTGGGTAGACATGCCTGTGGCTTACCACAAATAAGTAATTTACAGCAGTGTTATTTTCGTGCGGCAATTCAAAAACATTCTAACAACAGTCATATTAGTCTGAAAATCTCAGATTCGTCCAGACATGAGGTATCCATGTGTCTTGAATGCAAACATTTTATTACAGACAAAAGTCATCTAAACTTGAAGGTCATTACAAAATTTAGATCTTATTGGGCACACTAAAATAGTATTTTATCAGTAATTAAAGTAGGAGGGTTGAAAAAAGAGACATATTCAAATTTATCATCAAATACAGCTTTTAAGTATCCTGAATATATGATTGTTAGCATATTTATATTTGTTTATTGTAAAATGCTAAAAAGAAAAAGAAATGTCCTTGCTCAACCCTGCAAAATTATGCTTTTCCATTTCTCCAGCAAAAAATAATTTTATTTCCCTCTTGGTTCCTTTTAAGCTCAATTCTATTTTTAATATCTCAATCTCTTCATATGAAAGACTCTAAGATAATAAAAATTAAGCACTTCAAGTCACCATGAAATTGGATGCAAAAATCAAACCCCAAAATAACTTGCAAATTATAAATCTAAGTATAGACCCGGAAATTCCTTTCTTTTCCTTGCTAAGATGCTAGAATAATTCATTGTTAGCTATTTTCCTTTGATTTGGCTACATGGTGAGGACCCTGTCCATATTGTAGAGATTACAGTGAGCGCAGCAGCCCTCTAACCAGCCCTGTGTTTCTCACAGTGTCTGATAGATTTTCCAAAACAGAAAAAGAAGTTTATTATTACACTCCTGTTGCCTTATTTGAACTCTGTGTGTGTGTGTGTGTGTGTGTGTGTGTGTGTGTGTGTGTGTGTGTGCCTCAGAGGGCACTGTATGTCCCTGTGGAGAACCAAGGGTGATTTCAAGAATCATCCTGGATTGCTTCTACCTCCTTTTTGCTGAGATCTGGGATTTCCCAGTCTCTGCTCACTGGGGCCAGAAGTACAGGCTGCTATAGTTTCTGCATGGCATTTTTCTGTGGGACCCAATATTCAAATTCAGAACCCTCTGTTTGTGAGGCAGAGTCTTAATCCCTGAGCCATCTTTCTAGCCCCTGTTGCCTCATATGAAAGAACCTGAGCCTTGATGTTTTCTTTAAATTACTATTGAATTTAAATCATCCTTAAGAATAGGAAGCATTTTCTATACAATTATTTCTCAAAGAATGATATCTAAATGGTTTTCTACCAGGTGAGGTGGCATAAGCCAACAAGCACATTTCTGGGCCTGGCAATCCAACTCAATGGAGTAGGACAGACTTTGTATGCATCAAGCCCTAGATCTTAGCTTCAGAGTTGCAAATATACAATAAATATAGAGCTAAATAGCCTTTATAATGAAAAATAATTTAGAAATCACGTCAGGAGAATTGAGCAAAGTATGGCATTATATTCATATATCAATTTCAAAACACAACCCATCATTTGTGTACAAACTGAAAAATTTATATGGAAAAATAATAAAGTAATAAAAAGAAAGTTATTCAAACACACAAGTAATGACAGCAACAAAACATAACCACAGCCTGTATATCTGCAAATCAAAAGTTTAAAAAGAAAGTACTGAATCTTGGACATCTTCAACAAGTTAATAATTATTGAGAATTTGACAAACTGATAAAGAAGGATCATAGAAATCAATATTTTGAGTGAAATTAAGAAATGAAACCACCAAAGTCAAAAGTTCCAACAACTAAGATAAAGGATTCTTAGTCTAGCCATGACAAATCCTATTTGTCCTAGACATTTAATTACCTCTGAGAGTGTGTAATGATGGTGTGCGGAAGACGCTAGATTACTAGGAGCTTGTGTTGTGTGTAAGAATGAGTCTAACACAAAAGCATTCTTAAAATAACAGTCATGATTCATATATATTAGAGATCCCTTTAGTTTTTTTCCTTTAAAAAATTACAGTGACAATGAAAAGACAAAAAGACCTTTCTTGAGATAGATAGTCTCACTCTGTAGCCCAGACTAACCTCAAGTTCTCAGAGATCCCTGTACATCAACTTTTTCAAGCTGGGATTTCAGGCAAGACCTATAAGTCTGGCATTTATTGAACAATAATTGTCAATCCCTCTATAAGTGGTGGCTTTTAAGATACTAGATCTGTTGAGTGTAACTTTTGCTCCGAGACACATCCAAATTCAGGGGACAAATGGTTAAAACTCCCATGTCTTCTCTTCTTCCTTCTCTGGGATGGAGATTTTAGAAAATCTGACCCATGTACAAGTAGTCGTGAACTCAGGGTTTCACCAACCTCTCAGCCATAAAACCATCACAACAACAAAAACCTAAGTAGGCTTGTATCACTATACTAATACTATGTTTTATTGGTAACTAACAATATAGGAAATACATGTGTCTGATGATAACTCCTATTTATTCCCTTCCCATTTTCATAGGTTAGAAGTCCACACAGTGAGCCTCCTTTGCTCAGGCCTCACATGGCAGTAATCAAAATAGGGTTAAGGATTCAGGCCATCTGAGTATGGGGGTAATACACTGCATGGGATATGAAGGGAAAAGGGGACCAGCTTACTGTGGGTGTAGTTTAAATCACAATCAAAGATCTGTCTACATCCACACAACATCTTCATGCTGAGCCAGTGCCACATCTATTTATGAAGGGCCAAAACAAAAGGAAAGAAACCCACGAAATAATAACTTAGTACTGTCACAATTGCTCTAATCAACGACCTTCCATTTCTGGGATGTGGTAAATGCTAAGAGGAGAATCTGTTTCTTTTTCAATAAAATGACACAGCCCTTAAAAATTCCAGAGGCCCCAAATTATTCAGGAAAGAGCATCTCAAGGTCCTTTTTGTGTTCCTGAAAGACAGTTTTGGTTCTCGTCATTGAGCTGCTTAAAAAAAAAAAAAAAAAAAAAAAAAAAAAAGGAAGTTGCTACATTCAAATATGGAGGTTTTCTGTACAAAAGCTCTCAAGCATAACAAATCTGGTTTCTAATTACACTATTAGAAGTTAACCTGAATAAGGAGATCACACAGGACCTCGCCAAATAGAATGAATCTACTGTAAGATTAAATACTCCAAAATCACCTCACAATCATCTATAATGCTGGAAACATCCTTGAATGTTTATCTTTTACTTTAAGATGGATCTGGTGAAAGATGATTCTAGTCACATATCCTGTATAGCCCTGAGTTGTTCCAACAAAATTAAACACAGAAAACTCTTGAGAATTCATGTGCCAGGCATAAAGTATAAAAAGAAAAAAGAAATTCCTTGGGCAATTCATCTTTATTCTTTAACATTTTTAAACTGTGATTTAAGTTAGGAAGCAGCAATCCCAAAATCCCTTCTTCTTTCATTAAGTTTAACTAAGTTATTCCCCATTCCCATTATTTTATTTTAAAGCAAATCACTCTTTTTGTCATCATTTTGTATTGTTTCAAACAAAGTGTTGAATAAAATAAGATTACAAATTATAGTTGTTATTGAATTAAATACCTATGTGCCCTCAACCTAAGCAAAATACAAAATGCATGCAGTTATTGTCTTGTACTTGTTAGGCCTCTTCCTGAAATTCTGATTTCTATTGGTGAAAAGATAGTTTTATTTAAGCAGAACATTTTTGGTTTTCTTTACATTCTAAGGAGAACTTAATGCTAATAGTCATGTAACTCAAAAAAAGTTTGGTTACCAGGGCTATACAAGATATGTGACTCTGAATCAATACTACCTTGGTTTGACAGAAGTAACAGAAAAAATGATCCTGTCATCATGATTTTAGTTACTATATTTTCATTAATCTTTAGGTAGTTTGTTTCTTAATTGGTTTGCCTTGCATTTTTTTTAACCTCATGCTTGGCAGTTTCTCTGGATATTATCAATAACTCATGACAAAACAACTTTTGGGAGCAAGAGATTTTATTCTGGTTTACAATTATCCTGTTAACATTCTTTTTTTTTAATATTTTAATTCTTTTTTTTTAATTATTTATTCAATTGTGTGTGTGTGCGTATGTATGTGTGTGTGCACGCGCGTGCGTGTCTGTGTGTGTAGAACCACGGACGAATTCGGGAACCACCATGGACGCCTCCACCTCCTTCTGCCCCGGGATTCACAGGCTCCGCCCTACCAGGACCGGAAGCGCAGGCCGCCCCCGCTTTCGCCTGGCATCTATACGTGGGATCTGGGATCCGAACTCAGGACCTTCTGCCTGCAAGGCAGAGGCTTAACCCCTGAGCCACCTCTCCAGCCCCCCTGTTAACATTCTTAACCCAGCTTTCAAGTGAGCTCATGCCAACATCAGGGGCCAAGGGAACTGACCATATCAACAGGCCTGCAGAGGGGCTAACGTCACTTGCTAGACAGTGTATCTGTCCAAGGAGAATGCCGACTCATGGAACCACCTTTCTCCATCTTATCCACCTGCCCAGGGCTTAGTCCCACCCACCATTGACTGGGCCCTCTGAATCAATTCAATCAGATAAAGTCCATGTGCTTGCTTGGGCTTAAGTCAAAAAGTCAAGAATTTCTTACCATTTTTTATTAGCTTATTTGTGTGTGTGTGTGTGTGTGTGTGTGTGTGTGTGTGTGTCTGTGTGTGTCTGTGTGTGTGTCTGTGTCTCTGTGTGTCTATGTCTGTGTGTCTGCGTGTATCAGAAGACACTTAAAGTGCCCACAGAGGCCCAAGGATGACTCAGGGAATCATTCTGAATTGTTCTACCTCCTCTTGGCTTTACTCTGGAGTTCCCTAGGCTCTACCTTCTAGGGCTGAAGGTATAGGCCATTGCCATTTCTGCCTGGTATTTTTAATATGGGATCTGGGATCCAAACTCAGGTCCTTCTGCTTGTGAGGCAGAAGCTTATCATCTGAGCCATCATCTCTCCAGCTCTTTGACAACTAATTCGTCACAATCATGCCCAGAGCTCAAGCCTTCAGTTGTTAAACTGAACCTGTATATCTATCACATCTCAATCAGAATCTATTAATGTGTTCCATGTTACTTTTACTTAAAAACAAAATTGTTAAGATGTAATCAGTACTCATCATCATAACAATAATATTCTAATCATTAATTGAAGCTTTAGTAAATGCTACTACATGGTTATGCTCTAAGATCATCAGTTCATTTGAATATAGTTCTATACACTTATACAGTGATTTCTTTTTCATTCATGAGAATAGTATGTTTGTCTACATTCTCATGAATCTGTCCTCAGGGTGGGGGAGTCAAAATGTGAAAACTTAACTGCCCAGTCTCTCACAGAGAAAACAATAGAGAAGAAGCTGTAGCAGCTTAAAAGAGAAACCACACTACAGTGTAAGTCTGAGAAGAATGGACTCTAGAACAAGTCTGAGGAAGGGGAAGCTTTTAAGGGAATGTGGGAAAAATTAGCTTAGAGCCAAATCTGACAAAAACACGATCTGACCGCAGGGAATAAATGATCCCAGTGTTTTCTCTACCACAGTTGCTGCGCAGATTGACTGGCCTCAGCCTCCACAGAGACGTGGAGTTCAACTCCAGCAGCCTGAGCTGTCAGCGCTAACTTCTGTAGGATCGGACAATGCAAGCTCATGTCTACCACACCCAGTTAGTGAAGGCTGAAGTTCACCCTTGAGTAACTCTAATCCAGAAGGCTTTCCATGGAAATAGGGAATTTCCCAAATCTTCAAATATTCCTTTGATTTTGGTATCCAGCTTAGCGGCTTTTCTGTTTCTATAATAAAATATTCTGACAGAAGCTACTTAAAGGAGGAAGGGCTGTTCACCTCTCAACAGTGGAGTTCTTCATACCCATGATAATTTCTGCAGGCAAGTCCACAGGCATGTCTCCCAGTGATGCCAGATCCTGCAAGATTAGGATCAGTGTTCACCACCACAGCATAAAACATGTCTTTCCTCTATTACATAAAAATTCTTAATTACTTTTAGAATGCAGTTTGACATTTCATTTTCAATGTCATGTGAATCCTTTCACTATTTTTATTTTGATAATAAAGCAATCCAACCTTTATAATGAAGTGTATATGTCATTATACATCAGGGCAGTTAAGTCCAAGTAAAATCCTTACATAAAAATGGTGTGATCATTTTACACTAGACTTTTGGTCAATTTAAAGAGTTACATAAAGGGAATAAAGTGAATCACAGCTCAAAAATTGTCTTTCGTCCACAGAATGCAGTATTGATGAGTCTAGGGAGTTTCTACCTTCAATACTTGTGACATTCACATAGTATATATATGGATCTCTTGTCAGAATAGTAGAAGGGAAAGCCAGGTAAACTGCAGCTCAGAGTAGAGTAGAATGAACAAGTGAAGACTGGTGAAGCTTACACAGTGTATCAGAAGGATCCAGACAAACCATGGAGTGTATCAGAGGGATTCAGAAAAACCATGGGGAATGTCGCAATTCAGGGGACAGAGTTTGGAGACAGTACTCCCAACCGTCACCATCAGCAACCTGAACAGTTCCGCTAGACTTTAAAAGACATCAACTCAAGCTAAACAGCGTTCACAAGGAGACAGGACATTCCCATTATCAGAACTAGTGCTCTTCCCCCAGGGACAGTGACCAGGATCCAAGAAGTGGAACAGCGGATTTGAAAGCTTTGGCAGCTCGGCCTATGGGGCGGCCGGCGGCTACACGCAGTGCCCCCCCTTTTCTCCCCTGGAGGGTTCGGATCGCTGACCCCATCCCAGGCCGAAAAGAATTCAAGAACCTGAGCCCAGCACATTGTACCCTGTACCATATCTCAACTGCTGTCTGCTACTCTAGCTGATGAAGTGTTCGAAATTGGGAATGTTGAAATTTCACAGGTCACTATTGTGCCAGCCAATGGCCTCACTGTGACCCAGAATCAGGTGCTGAATTTAATTAAGGCTTACCGAAGCCCGGAAGGGTTGAACTTCCAGGATCTCAGGAACCAGCTCCACCACATGCCTACAGCCTCCATCAAGCAAGCAGTGGATTTTCTCAGCAACGAGGGGTACCTTTACTCCACTGTGGATGACGACCACTTTAAATACTCAGACGCAGAGTAGCTGGATCTCACTGGTCTAGATCTGTATTATGATCTGTTGTCTGCAGCTGGCTGTGTGTAGCCAGTGATTTCTAGGAAGAAGTGTCACCTATGGAAGTTCTCAACCTACGACTTCTTGAAACTAACTGTTCTATTTTTGGGTTTTGGTGTTTGGAAGAACAGAGATGCTGAGCAATTGGCAAGGTAGTAGACCAGTTAGGTTACCAAGTAAGCCAGTTAGGACCCTGATGGAGGGTGAAAGAGGAACATGTCTGCGGTGGGAAGTTTCTGTTCTTGAAAGGCTTCCTGTTGCTACCTGTGGGTGGCAGCAGCACGAGGAGCCCAGGACCCACCGCCTTCTAATTTTGTCCTCCTCTGGGTTTGTTACTTTCAAAATTGCACTTTTCTTCCCCTTGTTTTGCCTGTGGCTGGAAGTGGGTTTATGTGAACCCAAAGCCTGAAGGGACGTCACAGGCCAGAGGAGTGGAAGAAGTGCTGCATTGTGTAAAATAGATGTACCCATAAGTCTAATAAAAACAGTTCGATTGCAGTGGCTTTTTTTTTCTTTTTTTAAATTTATTTCTTCCACTCATACAAAGTTGATAAGTACCCCATTCCTCTCCCTCCCTCCATTACTCGCTGGATCCCCTTGCTCCTTCCCCCCTTTCCCCTTCCCTTTCCTCCCCCCCTTTCTCCCAGTGCTCCTTCCCCTTCCCCCATTCCTGGAGCATCCTTTAGTGTGCATGTCTAACTTTCTTCTGGGTCCTCTTCTCTGATGAGATGTAAGGACTCATTTTTGTGTTCCCCTTTAGTATAAGAACACTATTGTGGCTGTTAATTCCTTGCCTCTAAGGATCCTAGTGTCTGTGATCCATGCTAGACTTTGGGGGTTCAATATGTTGGTAATTGCTCAGGTCATGCAGTCCTGTTATGATTACTTTGGCCTTAACTGGTATGGAATATCTTGCATATTGTTGTTCCTCCCCATCTTTGGCTCTTACAATCTCACCGCCCCCTCTTCTTCAAATTTCCCTGAGCTTTAGGATGGGGAGAGATTAGGCTGGCCTGGTTCCAGGTGGTTGATGTAGAGTCTCTGTTTTTCTGAATTATAGTTTGTTGATTTTTTTTCAGTTTTACTGCTCTGCACTGCCCTTGGGTCCATCCTGATGGGTAATGGATATCACCCCCTGGCCAGAGATAAAATGCTGTTAAAATAGAGTCTTATTATAACAGTAGATTCAAAGGTAGATGGAATAAGAATAGGAGACCGCTGAGTGGGGGGGGGAGGTCAGTCTCTCATTTGCAGGATGGTTACCTTCTATCTACCAGACTTCCCTTTCTGGTGAGATCATACCCCATCAGACACAAGTGACTAATAAGGAGAGTCTGCAAACCCAACCAGATGTCTCATTACTTACTTGTAGTCCTTGATGGTGGCCTATTTCCTCTGCTATAGCATGATCTCCTCTCTCCTTGTTTCTGATGGGGCCCTCTTTCCCCTTCCCTCTCTGCTTATAATCTTTGCAACTACTGTAGGTATTACAGAGATTTATCTTTGAGTGTGTCACTAAGTGGGTTTGGTACTAGGATCCACCTATTAGGGAGTACATACGGTGCTTAATTTTCTGTGTCTGGGATACTTTACTTAATATAATTTTTTCTAATTCCATCCATTTCCCATAAAATTTCATTAATTGATCATTTTCGATGGCTGAATAGTATTCCATTGTATAAATGTACCACATTTTCCTTATCCACTTGTCAACTGTTGGACATTTGGGTTAATTCATGACTTTGCTATTTTAAACAGTGCTGTTATGAACATGGTCGTGCTTGTGCCATTGAGGTGAATTTTTGATGTATGGGGGATTAATCCCAAAAGTGGTATAGCAAGATCATATGGCATTTCAATCTTTCACTTTTTATGAATCGCCAGAGAGTTCGCCAGAGTGGTACATAAGTCTGTATTCCCAGCACCAATGTAGGAGAGTTCCCCTCTCTCCACATCCTCTCCAGCATTTGATGTGGTTTGTATTGTGGATTTTTGCCATCCTGACCGGGGTGAGATGATATCCCAGGGCTTTTTGATTTGCATTTCCCTGATGGCTAAGGATGTGGAACATTTTTTTAAAGATATTTGTTAGACATTTCAATTTCTTTCCTGATAAAATTTATTTTAAGTTCCAAGGCCCATTTTTTAGTTGGGTCATTTGTTTCCTTGGTGTTTAGTTTTCTAAGTTCTTTGTGCACTCTGGATAATAGAGCTCTATCAGATATATGGTTAGTGAAGATTTTCTCCCATTCTGTGGGTTGCCTTTGTGCTCAAGTTATAATCTCTTTATCTGAACAGAAGCTCTTTAATTTCATAAGATCCCATCTGTTGAGTGTAGTTGTATTGACTGTGCTATTAGATTTCTGATTAGGAACTCTTGGCCTAGTCCAATCAGCTCAAGGGAGTTCCCTACCCTTTCAACTATGGTTTTTATAGTCTCTGGCCTTATAAGGAGGTCCTTTATTCATTTGGAATTAAGTCTTGTACATGATGACAAGTATGGGTCCAGTTTAATCTTCTGCATGTTCCAGTTTGCTAGCACCATTTGTTGAAGATACTGTTCTTTTTCCATTGGATTTTTGGGCCCCTTTGTCAAAGATCAAATGGCTGTAATTGTGTAGGCTTATATCTGGGTCTTCAACCCTTATCCATTGATCTGTGTGTCTATTTTTGAGCCAGTACCAGGCTGTTTTTATAACTATGGATTTGTAGTGTAGACTGAGGTTTGATATGGTGATACCTCCAGCAGTGTTTTTGTTACTCAGGATTGTCTTTGCTATCCTGAGTCTTTTGTACCTCCATATGAACTTTGAGATAGTTTGGTCAACCTCTTTAAAGAATTGCTTTGGGATTTTGATTGGATAGCATTGAATCTGTATATTGCCTTGGTAGGATGGTCATTTTTATGATATTGATTCTGCCAATCCAGGAACATGGGAGGTCTTTCCACCTTCTGGTGTCTTCTGCAATTTCTTTCTTTAGGGTTTTAAAGTTTTCATTGTAAAGGTCTCTTACTTCCTTGGTTAGGTTTATACCAAGGTATTTCATTTTTTTAGGGGCTATAGTAAATGGGATTGTTTCTCTTGGGACTTTTTCACTTCTTTCATTCTGGGCATATAGGAAGGCCACTGATTTTTGTACATTTATTTCGTATCCTGATTGCAGTGGCCTTTGGGGAAAAAAAAAGAACCGGTGCTTCTTCACTTCTACCATGTCACTAGAAAAGCAAATCACATGGTCAAAGTGCTTGCAGGTCAAACACTAGAAAACTTCACTTCCTTTTTATTGTGGGGAAAAAGAAGACAAAGTCATATGGCAAAAGATGTCACCTCACAAAAGATTTCAAAAATTCAAGAATATTGATAAAAATACTGCAAGTGGGTTCTTATCTTACTGTAGTATTTGTTGAAATGTGTTTAAATGAAATTATCAAATATATATATATATTGACACTACATTGCTTGACTGTGTGAGAACTTCTACTTCCATAAGAGAAGTAGACAGAAATTTTAACTTTCATGGCCGGAAAGATATTCTGCTGGTGCAGTGATTGCTGACAGAACAGGAAGATGACCAACAACACTAATATGTATCAGATATGGGAGTGTCTCTAACCCCAACACTCAGGGAACACAGATAGGTAGATGATAGGATTTCACTGGCCAGACAATGTAGTTGAATACATGATTCCCGTGAGAATTAGAGACACAGTATTAATCAATCAAACAAGCAAACAGATAAACATATAATAAATAAATAAATAGATAAAGCTAAAGACACCTTGATATCTATTTCTGGCTTCTACATGCACAAGCATGGGTCAGCATAACTACAACTATAGATATGCAACACACACACATACACACACACACACACACACACACACACACACACACACACACACACTGAATTTTCTTCTTTTCAGTCCGACTAGCACTAGTCCTGTGGCATAAGTTTATTCTCCCTTCCTCTTGTTTCCTTGTATGGTATCTTTCATTTGCAGGGCTTCAACTTAAACAAAACTTTGTGTGTGTGTGTGTGTGTGTCTGTCTGTCTGTCTGTCTATCTGTCTGTCTGTCTGTCCCTGTATATGTATGTGTGTATGTCTGTCTCTGTGTGTGTTTGTGTGTGTATCTGTCTGTCTTTCAGAGAAATGCACACTCCAGGCTTAAAGGCATTTGGTACCACAGCTGGCTTCATCCTGTGTATCCCTCCATAACCTTCACCCTGCCCTGAGGTCCAGCACCCTATGCAGACATTGGTCTGTTCCGTGCAGCTACTAGGTCATTTCTGCCTCTGAGCCTTTTTACTTACCTGAAGGGAGCCCCTCATTTTCTGAAGGTCCTACTTCACCGTCATCTTCTCAGAGAAGTTTTTATGAACTAAGGAAGACAATACCCACCAGTTCCCTTACACACTACCTTTTCTATTCTCCACTCAAATCTCACCTCTTCTTTAAATTGTGTGATTAATTTTATGTTGTATTCCTTGTCTCCATTATCAAGAATACTTCTCCAGGAGAGAAGGAATGTTCCTTCTCTGCATGTAGCTATGTCCTAGATCTATGTAATAGTAGGTGACAGGTGATAGGGTTTCATAAAGATTGGATGACTTAATGACTCTGACTCCATTTTCTAATAGCTTAACCCAGACCTTTCTTTTGGTTGTTGTCTGAGTTGCTTTTCACATAGCTGTGATATATAGTACACTGAAAAAAAAGGCATTTATGGGAGAAAAGATGTATTCTGGCTTCCAGTTCAAGTATGGTGAAGGAAGTCAAAGGGGCAGGAGTGTCAAGCAACTAGTCACATATATCATATCCATAATCAGGAGGCATACAGCAATGAATGCTGTTAGTTCAGATGGCTTTCTCCATTTTATACACTCTGGAATTGCAAGACAGGAAATGGTGCCACCCACAGTATATAGGTTTTACTGTATCAATTACCCCAATTAAGATTAGCTCTAACAAAAATTCTCAGATGTTAACCTTATTCTAGATACTCCTTCTCAGGTGTTCCCAAAGGCTTGTCTTTTAGGTGATTTCTGGGTGATTGATACTAAACATCACAAGTGATTGGCCCTTATTTTAAGCAGAAGTCCCATGATAATCTGAAGCACAATTGTTAACAACCTTCAGGTTTTTTACCCTTTCTTTCCAACCTGTTCCTTGGTCCAGGGCTGTCTATTGCTCTCAAAAGAAAAAGAAAAGTCCATGTCTGGATACAGATCAGAAAAGTGTTATTTTATCTGGGCTCCTCCTATTTTTTGAGCCACTGTATGAAAATGATTGACATGTGCACCTCTGCCACTGCCCTCAATAGTTTCCTAGTACTTAAAGCAAGCCTGTGGGAAAATGTCTAATCAATGAGGGAAGACCCAACCCATAAGAGGTTGGGCCATTCCATGGGCAGGTAGATGAGATGGAGAGAGGTGGTTTAATAGGTTGGCATACTTGACACACTCACAGGCCAACAAGTGAGAAAGTTTGCCCCTCCCTCAGCAACTCCTGTAGATACAGGTGCCGCCTGTTCTCTCAGCTCCCAGGGTTGGTAGGAATTCTGTTTAACCAGATTCATAAGCAACAATAAAACCCCCATTCTCCCAAGTTGCTGACCGTGTATTTATCAGCCTCATGAAGAGAACCTACGACATTTCGTATCAACATGAATTTAATAGAGACTCATTATGTGACTAAACACTTACAATCATTTAAGTACACTGATGCAATTGTGATCATCAAAAAAGAATGCCTTTATGGGAAGAGAGGGACAAGTTGGCAAATTCCCTGGAACTAACTAGCTTAGTTAGACATATGGCAGACAGTTGTAGATGCCAACTTGACAATTGAAGGTTGCTGAGTATCAGGACATAATGGTGAAGAATTGGCAACTAAACAAAGCCTGAGCTGGCCTGTTGGAGATTATCTAATTGATGTGGGAAGACCCAGCCATGGTGGGCAAGACCATTCCTTGAATAAGTGGGCCAGATGGAGGGAAGCTAGTCCAGCATTTTGGGCCCCCTCTTAACTCTTTCTTGGGCACAGTCTGGCTAGTTCCCTTGTTTACTGATATTGGCATAAACTCTCTTGACTTGCTGATATAATTAAAAATCATAATGAGATGGAAAGATGGCTTAGTTCTTAAGACTCTGCCTCACAAGCAGAAGGACCTGTGTTTGGATCCCAAATCCCATCTAAAAATCACCTGGTAGAAATATCATTGGTTTGTGCTTCTGGCTCTGGAAGACAGAACCTGGGAAATCCAAGAGCAATGCAAAAGGGTGGGAAAGTTCCTGAAGTCACCCTTGGGCTTCCATGAGCACACACAGTACTCTCTGATATACATGCATGCACACACACACACACACACACACACACACACACACACACACACAAAATCTTAAGTAAGAATCAACCTCTTGTTCCCCCAATTTGCTGAGTGCTGTATTTGTATCAGCAGCATGAAGCGTAGGTGTAACAGACATTGTGGAAATTTAAGGAAAGTATTAAAGTTACATTCATTTCACACCCTTCCTGTACTTCATGAACAGACAGATGCTCAGGGAGGTATTTACATCCCACTCAGCAGTCAGCCATCTCAAAGCTAGAGCCAGAAATCTCTCCCTGAAGGGGGCTTTCCATAGCCTAGTACTGATTACACTACAGAGAGACAGAAAATGGAAAAAAGCAACACCTGGAAGAATGCAGCTGTGGCAGACACTGTGCATGTTTAACAGGACAAAGACCATGGAAGGGCTCCAGGATTGCTCAGGAGTGATTCAAAGTGATAGGAAGGCCCTGAATTCTTTAAGCCCAGTGAGACAATGTGTAACTAAGAGAGGGGAGTCAAATTCCTCAAGTGCAGTGAGTATATGAGTGGGAGGCTCAGCAAAAGTGAAAGTTCTCGAACCAAGATCACAGAAGGAACACAGATTTTTAAGAAAGGTTTGTTATCTTGCAATGGACACCTAATCCCCAATTCTGTTCCATCAGTCTCTGGAAACCATTGCCAGCACTGATTCTATGGCTTCTTTCATAGGTGGTGAAGACAAGAACCAGGAACTGGAAAGGCATCTGGGGCATGTAAGGGCAGCAAGACTACATGTATCAGACAGGGTGGAGATAGGCAGCTGAAGCTAGATGCTTTTACTCTTAAAACAACACATTTGGATTAATTCTTCTGACCCTAAATCAATTTCCTCATTCACTTTTCTGGGTGCAGGTGATATCTTAGAATCCCCTAATTATTTCTATTCATTCTCCCTAGTAGTCAATGAGGGCCTATATGCTACCTGGATTTGAGCATAGAGAGAAGGATTTCCCCGTGACTTGGCCTCAGCTGACTTCTGCAGCCATGTCTATCTTGATCTATTCTTGTGTTCCCATGACACTGAACTCTGAGATCATTAGTCATCCCTTACATTTTCACTCCTGTGCTTATCTTATTCACTTATGACCAAGAGAAAACAGTGATTTAATTCAGAATGTTTTGCCAATATCTGTATTTGGGCTAAGGGACTGGAGAGATGGCTCAGTGGGTCAAAGGCTTGCTGAACAAGCATGAGAATCTGAGTCCAGATCCCCAGAACTTACGTCAAAATCCTGGTGTGGTGACATGCGCCTCTAATTCTGTCTTTGGGATGGAAGGGAAGGCAAAGACTGGAGGTTCTCTGAGGCTTGCTGAATAGCCAGTCTAACCAAATCTGTGGGTTCCAAGTCAGTGAAAGCAATGAAAAGAGACAGTTCATATCACCCTCCTGGATCTGCATGCACATGTATGAGTATATACACATACAGACACACACACACATATTCATATGCACACATACATACATCATGCTCACATATGCACACACACACACAACATTGAGGACAAAATTATGCATTCATATGAAAAATATTATTTCTTTTAACTTCTATTTATCAAAGAATGTTAAATTAGATAATAGTTTTACATGAGTTGATATTTTAGGACATATCATCACAAAAATTTTAATAATTTTTTATATATTATCACATGTATACATTGACATACATAGAATGCATAGTGTAGCATTTACCTTTTTAAAATTATGAAATATATACATAGATGCACACATGTAAGGTATGCATTATTTATTACATATTTACCTTATTATGCATTATTCATTACTCCACTATATTTATAGAAAAACTACAAGAAATTCATACAATTTCATGAATTTATATTAAATTATTTGGAAAATACAGAATAGGAGCTTCTATAGAGTGAGTACTTTATGTGTTTATTACTTACTTATATATTTGTTTAGTTGGCAATTTTTTTATTTGAACAGGTCTATGTGGCCCCCGGCTAGTCTCAAATTTGTGTTCCTCCTGCCTCATCCTGATGCTGGAATTACAAGTATGAACCCTGCCCCAGGCCTCTTTGCAATATTTTTGATAGCTGTAATGAATACTACTATAATTAAATATGGCCCCTAAGAGTTAGTCTAAAAATTGTTGAATGATTTTTCTGGTAATTTTAGAAAATTACTCAAAGTTTCCTTAAAGGTCCAGCAGAACAGCTACTACAGTGAAACTTTGAGCTGCCATCTTACTGATTTTTGTCCCCTATGGTCAGGGCCACTGTCATAGTTAGGCACTGGTTTCAACTTGACAGTTGAGGGTTTAAGCTCTGGGCACATCTGTAGACAATTAGTAGTTGAATTAAGCCCAGAGAGAACCTGAAGGAGATTGTCTAATTGATGGAGCAGACCCAGACCATGGTGGGTGGGACTAGGCCCTGAATAGATGAATAAAATACTGAGAGTAGGTTGAGGAAGTGGCATCCTTGTGTATACTTGGCCAGACATGCTGGTCTAGCAAGTAAGGATTGTCCATCTCTCAATCATTACATAGAGTTGGTATGGCCAGTTCCCTCAGCCCTGGTGTTAGTGCATGCTCTCCAGTCAAGCTGGACTAAGAACTGTAACCAGTAATCATAAGAGAAAATAAACCCCTTGTTCCCTTAAGTCATTTGATAATCATTTATCAACAACCATGCAGGCGAACTGCAACAGCCACTACAACACATAGATGCAACCAAAGTCCCAAGCTACTTGTAGCTACCTACTGCAGTCCTCTGTCTCCCATCATGCCACTTTGCTGCTTTCTTTCGTTCATGCATGCGAGTGTGGGTGCATATGTGTATGTGTATTGCCATGTGGCTGTGCAAATATGGGTGGGTTAGGTGTACACTAGTACACTTGAGTGTGTGCATATCTACAGAGGCCAAAGAGTGATCCTGAGAATTACCCTCTGTTGTTCTTCCACTTTATTGATATAAGCCACGGACTCTAATTAAACCAAGAGCAAGACATTAGGATAGTCTTGTTAGACAACTTGTTCTGGGGGTTTCCAAGCTCTACCTTCCAGGGCTGGTATTACAGACCATTGCCACGCCACCCTAGCATTTTTGCCTGGTATCTGGAGATCTGAACTCAGGCTGCTTGTGAGGCCCAGGCATTACCTCTGAGCCATCTCTCCTGCCCAATCTTCATATTTTTTATACTTTGATCACACCACCACATATCCTGCCCTCAGTTTCTTATAGTAATCACCATTTTATTCTCTATTTTCTTACATGTGACCATTTATCATTTTTTTGTTTTATTTCTTGGCTTTCACAGTGAGACTATACAGCATTTTCTTTCCTGCGTTTACACAAACATAAGAAGTAGCTGTCCCTACCTCTCTTACATCCCTCCTTCCTCTCTCTCTCTCCCTTTCCTTGACCAATCCAGCTCTTTTCTTCCCACTGTCGTGCCAGTCTGCTTGTGAGGGCTGCTGAGTTGCTTTCTGTTTGTCTGCTGCAGTAGGGGCTCAAGCCTCTGTAGCAGTGTAAAATTATTGTGTAGGTGTATTGAGTAGATCATTAATAGGGATCCCTTTCACTTGTCTAGCCCTTGCTCCTAAGTTTCCAGTTGCATGTACTTATTTCTCTTGAGTTCCTCACTGTTCCATAGGGGAATGTTGATATGTCAACCATTGTGCAGGTCTAGTGCGGGTCTGTGCAGGTCTCAAGTAGGTCTCACTGCAGTGAGATTCTGGATAAACAGCCCTGCAGTGTGTGGCATGACCTGGCCCACAGTTAGCCTCCTCACCCTCAGGCTCTTATGGTCTTACTACTACCTCTTGGAAAAATTCCCTGAGACTTAGTATGGAAGGAGGTTTGGTTGGCCTGAGTGGGCTGAGCATTTTAGAGTCACCAATACTCAGCACTCTAGTTGGTTTTCGTTTTCTGTTTCGCTGCTCTTCCATTACCACAAACTGTGCCTTGTTTGGGTGTGGTGATCTCTTCTTATCTAAAGATATAATAAGAGGTGTTTAAATGGTGGTTTACTATCAGGTTATTATGGTTAGTATTGATGAATCTGATAGTGTTTTACTGTCAATTTTCTCCCCTTCTACTGTTGTTTAGACTGGTTCACATTACTGGGAGTGTGTTCCCTGTAGTTGAGGAAGGGTTAGAGGTTAGTAAGCAGGTGGTTGGTTACTTGGAGGCTAACCTCACTCCTTACTGTGCCCTATTCTTATTATTCCCTCTCCTTTGAGACTTTTCTTACATAAAAACCTTATTTATCTGTTTGCTCATGTTCTTTTGTTTCTACTCTTTGGACAGCTTCTTCTACCCCCCGGCTCCTGTTCCTTTGCATTTGTGAATATTATTAGAGTTTCTGTTTGATTACATCAAACTGAAAGTTTAGTACTAGGCTCTACTTACAAGGGAGAATATACAGCATCTGTCTTCCTGTTTCTGGAATTTTTCACTCAGTATTATTTCTTCCAGCTTCATCTTTTACTGGCAAATTTCATTAGTTCATTTTTTCTGACAGCTGAATAGTATTTCATTGTGTATATGTGCCATTTTCATTAACCATTCATTAACTGTTAGACACCTAGGTTAATTCCATTTCTTTGTTATTATGAAAAGAGTTGCTATGAACATGGTTGTACATATTACTTGGTTGCAGGATGCAGCATTCTTTGGGAATATTCCCAGGAGTGTTGTAACTAGGTTGTACGGATTTCAGTTTTTAGCCTTTTTAGGAACCTTCAAATTGATCTCCAAAGGGGATTGTATTACTTTACATTTCTACTAGTAATGCATATGGGTTCCTGTCTCCTTACATCCATGCCAGAATTTGCTATTTGTGTTTTGGATTTTAACCATTCTGACTGGAGGGAGATGATAACTCAGGGTAGCTTTAATTTACTTTTCCCTAATGGTTAGGGAGATAGGACATTTTTAAGATGTTTGTTAGCTATTTGCACTTCATCTTATGAAAAGTTTCTTTTCAGTTTTATAGACCATTTTTAATGGGATTGTTTACTTCCTTAGTATTTAGTATATACATCCTCTATAGGATGTGTGGCTAGTGAAGATACCCTCTTAGTCTATAGGTTGCCTTTTGGTCAATTGACATTTTCTTTTGCTGAACAAAAGCTTTTAAATTTCAGATAGTCCCATTAGTTTAGTATTGGATTTGTTTTCTATGCCTTTGGGGGTGCTATTATGGAAATGTTGGCTGAGGCCAATCAATTCAAGAGTATTTCCTATTTTTTCTTATAGGAGATTTATAGCCTCTGATTACCATTGAAGTCTTTGATACATTTGGAGTTAATTTTCTGGCAGGGAGACAAATAAGGGTCCAGTTTCATTCTTCTGCATGTAGAAATCCAATTTCAACAACACACCATTTTTTGAAAATGCTTTCTTTTTTTTCAATTTTTTTTTGCCAGCTATGTCAGAAGTCAGTTGACTCTAGGTGTATGTCCATTGGTCTTTTTATTTCCTTCACACACAGTATAGTACAGGCTTTTCCATGCCATGATTAATGGCATGATCTTCTCTTTTGGTGTTCTCCTGTGTGTGTGTGCGTGTGTGTGTGTGTGTGTGTGTGTGTGTGTGTGTGTGTGTGCAGATGAGAGTGACAGTTTTTTTTTACCAGTTTCCTTCGGCGGGTTGTTGACCATATTTTGACTGTTATGAGTGAATTCTGCTGCAGAGATCATACAGGTATCTTTATGGCTTATTAGCTTTATCCTTTGTTTACCAATCTGAATAGTTACTTCTGGATCATGTGATAATTGCATATACTTTAGGAATGTTCATGATATTTTTCCATCTTTTCCTCACTAACATCTCTTACCTCTTTGTTTGGTTTAACAAATATGCTCTTAGGTATGAAGCCCTATCTCATAGTGATGCTGATGTACTTATCTCAGACGTCAGTAATGTTGAGCAAATCTCCACATACCTGTAGGTCTTGTAATACTCTCTTTCGAAGTACTTTGTATTCAAGACATTTGTCCATTTTAATATGGTTTTATATGTCCTGCTTTTTCCCCTTTGCAAACTTTGCTTGTAGTGAGATATTTGCTCAACCTGTTTCCATTAAAAATACTGATCTTAAAAACTAATAACTCATCTGGAAAGATGACTTAGGGGTTAAAGTCTTTGCCTTGCAAGTCAAAGGACCCAAGCTTGAATCACTAGAACCCATGTAAAAATGCTAGTCAAATGTGGTAGCTTCAAATTCTAGCCTTGGAATGTGGAGCCTGGGAAAACCCAGAGCCTTGGGCCTCCATGCTCAAGTGCCCTCTTCTGCATACATACATACAACACACACACACACACACACACACACACACACACACGTGCACAACAATAAAAAATAGCTTAAAACTTCTACAACATATACAACATAAAAGTTGAAAGGTTACTGGAGGGACGGATTATAGACAGGTACAAGGAGTTTGGGGAAGGTAATAAAGGGAGAAGAATCTCCTGAAGCACACTGAAAGTTCCATAATGATATCTATTACTCTGTGTGTTAATTTAAAACACAAAAATAAAACTTTAAAAATGGTTGACAAAACATTCTACTTTGAGTGACACGCTACTTTCCAGTGAGTGTGTCATTATCATTGGTACGGTATGCAAACACCTCTGAGCCTACTTCTCCTCCACTGGTTAATGCTAGGATGGCGGCTAATAGGCTCAAGCAGCCATCTGAGCTTTCTGGGAAGTGTTACCGACTTCCCCAGTTCTGGTAGCCTTCTTTTCTTTCTTTCTTTAGAATACTTATAATCACAATAGTTTTTATTGTTATTCGCCTCCCTCATTCCTCACCCTTTTTTTTCTTCTCTTTCTTTATTTTGAATATCTATAGTCACAATAGTTTCTTATTGTTATTTTTCTCCCTCGTTCCTCGTTCCTCACCTCTTTACCTCTTCATCCTTCCTCTCCTAGGGAACATCTTGCCAAAAACTTCTCTCTTCCTGCAGTGTCCCTCCTGTGCATGTCCCACTAAGTTCAAAAGAGCCTGACTGCTCTTGCGTGTGCCTGGGAGTCTGGTGAAGTGAGGTAGTGTTACAGTGAGGAATCCCAAGTGCCAGGCTTTGAAGACACTCACAGCAACTGTCTACTTCCTATCATGAAGAGTTAAGTGATCCACAGGAAGTAGTCAGAGGTACTCTGGAAAGGAATGGACTTACCTTGAAACTTATCAATGATAAGGACTCACCAGATATCAAGAATTCCAGCTGCTGACCAGAATGGCATCAGTCTTCTGTCTACTCAGCAAGACTGCAAGCTAGGTGAGCTGTGTGACGATCCAGTGCAGAGGAAGCCAAACAATGACTTGGCCTGGGTGGTTCTGGATAGTCACCCCAGCAGATATCATTACATTGTGTTTGCTGTCACCAGCAACATTACCATAGCAAACATTCCTGACAGACACACCATGACACTGAAGCCTAGCTGACCCCAGGGTGCATGTTGTTCAAAGCCTCAAGAAAATTTCCAAAATTTCTTCTTGAGTTGTGACGTAGACCAGAGCAAAGATGACCATCTCAGTGAGTTTGAGAGCACAATCTCCACTAGACCCACAGCGACAATACCAGTCTCACTAACTTGTCAACGTTCTGAAGGAATAGATGCAAAGACTGAATGAGTTGGCAGCAGGATACAATCCAAAGCCTCCAGTAGCATAGTTCCACTGGCACTGTCGTCTGCATGGGTCCCTTTGCATGCCTCTTAAACCAAGACATGTTACCACTTGTTCCCAGCATACTGTCACTATTCCAACCAGAAACTGGCTCAAATGTTACTGTGTTAGGGTTGCAGCCAATTTTCCTCAGGTTGGTACAGCTTCCTTAGCCATTTTCTCATGGCCACTCTGGGTAGGGGGTGGTTCGGTGGAATCCATTTTGTGGACAGCAACAACTTACTGTTTCACACTCAGTGTGTAGGTAGGAGGGCACACTCTGGGCCTATTTTATTCTAGAAGACACCAGGTTCAGATTCACTAATGCCAGCAGGAACCATAAAGGACAGCACTGGAAGCTGGAGAGCTAGGCTCTGGGAATAGTCGTGTCATATTCATTTGTTTCAGGTTACCCTGGAGATACAGTGACAGCACACTTGGCTTTCAGTTTATCCAAGATCCAGGCATACTAGAAGGAGTTCTTTCTCAACTTGACCACTTCTCAATGTTTACAACAATTCATTTGTCAATTCTAACACTTCTGTGCATCAGATGAGCAGTGGAGGATGGGGTGTGGGCAGGAATGATGATGTTTGATGCAAGACTTTCTGATTTTGGCTTCGACTTAGTACTCTTTTCATGCATGGCACATGTGTTCTGATAGCAAGACCACTGCAAATCAGCTATTGTATTAATATTGAGTGCTGGGAGCTCTTTCTATGTTCAAGGAACATCAATTCTGCATCCCACGTACTGTTGTTGAAATATTTTCCTGCTCTGTGGAGTTTCTTTTAACTTGTTATTATTTCATTTGCCATGCAGAAACTGGGAGTTTCATTTAGCCCCAGTTTATTTATTTTGCCTTTTTTTTTTTTTTGGTGTGTTACCAAAGAAAATAAGTGTAAAAGTCAACATAAAAGTCAATTTTTTATCTTTTCTTTTAGAAGGCTTATTGCTTCAATACTAACATTAAGCCATTTTGAACTGATGTTGTGTTTGATGTTTCATGAAGGTTCATTTTCACTTCTTTGATAAAGAAATATAATTTTCCCAGCATGATTTATTGAAGAAACTATTCTTTCACCCTTGAGTTTGAGAGATCTTACTGAAAAATTAGTTGCCCTCATGTATTGAGGTTAATTTTCATGTTTTTTTAAATTCTATTTCATCAATCCATTTGTTTTTAATGTTAGTACCATGCAGTTTGGTTACCATAGCTTAAGAGAGTAATTTAAAATCTGACTTTTTTTTCTTATTTTGTCTTCTTTCTCATTTTGGATCTTTATTTTACAACTTTTCCTATTTGGTCTGATACTAATTCTAAGAATATCTGTTTATTTTTGTAAGGAATACCATTGAAAATATGTTTTGAATTGCATTGGCTTTTTCTGTTTTCTTTGGGTAGTATGAACATATTGACAGTTTTAATTCCTTTGATCCATGATCACAGAATATCTTTCCATTTGTGAATCCAATTTTTTTTTCACGAAAGTTTTCTAGTATTCAGTGTATGTTCTTGGTTAAATTTATTCACAAGCACCTCAATTTATTAGTAAATACTTTTATTTTTATTTGATCATTGGTGGGAATTTTTACATTTTAAAATTATACTGCTTATAGAAATGTGAAAATTTTTTGTTCTTCAATTTGACATCCTCACACTACTGTATTCACTTAGTATATCTTATAGAGTTTTGACAAAATCTTTATGTATAGAATTAGATCTCTATATATAGAATTAGATCATTTTCAAACAAAGATAATTTTGCTTCTTCCTTTCAGATATATGGACATTTTATCATTTGTGTTTTATATAACTGTTCTTAGCACTTCTAGTACTAATCTATACTGAACAGGAGACATGAGAGAGATATATTTGCCTTGGACTAATTCTGTATTTTTTAGATTATAAAATAGGAACATATTTTACTTATCTTTACATCCATTTCATTAAATAAATCTTTTTTCTCCCACATTTTATCTTTTCCTAATATAGAAGCTCAATAGGTTCCCCGTCCTCTCCCTCCCCCATCTCTTCCCCCATCGTCGCCCATTCCACTCTCCCCCTTTCCCCTCTTTTCACCCCCTTTCTTCCTCCCGCTGGTACCTCCCCCTTCCTCCCTCCCATCCCCTAGAGCATCCATTTATGTGGGCACTGAACCACTCTCTGAATCCTCCACTTTAGTAAGGGTTCAGGACTTGATAGCATAGCCCAGGGCCACTTCTTGGGCTCCTTGTTAGTATGGGAACTCTATTATGACTGCTTAATCCATTGCCTCTAAGGATCCTAGTGCCTGGAGCTTTCTCCCCTGTGATCTGTGCTAGACTTTGGGGGGTCATTAACATGTCAGCCATTGTGCAGGTCAGGCAAAGCCTTGGGCCAATTCTTACAGCAAACTTTTAGTTTTTCCCTATTGATTATAATCTTAATCAGGGAGTTTCTCTTTCAGAGCTAAATTGTTCAAATTTTTTTCTGTATAAATAATATAGTCATTTTTATCTTTGCCTCTATGTGCTTCATCATGCCAATCAGTTTGCATATATTAAGCCAGCGTACCAAGGATGAATTTCACTTGATCACTGTATGGAAGGTTACATTTGAGTTCATGTATTTACTTATTTATTTATTGTGATGTATGTGTGTGTGTGTGTGTGTGTGTGTGTGTGTGTGTGTGTGTGTGTAAAAGGGCATTGTACATCTCTGGGGAGGACGAAGGATGACTTCAGGAATCATCTTGGATTGCTTCTACCTCCTTTTTGTTTCACTCTGGGATTTCCCAGGCTCTACCTACCATGGTCAAAAGTGCAGGCCACCACCATTTCTGCCTGGTGTTTTTATATGGGACTTGGGATTCGAACTCAGAACCTTCTGCTTCTGAGGCTGAGTCTTAATCCCCGAACTCTCTCTCCAGCCCTGATTTCATATATTTGTAAATTTATATATGTAAATTGATGTTCACTTAACACTTGGGCTGAGGTTTTCTTGCTCTCATTGTGATTCTTGTTTATAACACTAGTATAGCATTTACTTTGCTTTGCCTTTCAAAACAATAGACACAGTGTTAAGACTCTAAGTGCCTCAGGGGCAGTGGAAAATATTTCAGTTCTGCAAGAAAACAATCCCAAGGCCACAAACATGTTTTGAGTACCTCCCTTGCATGGTTTTTAAGTCTGCTGCATTTATTCTCTGGATTTAATAATCTTTAATTTATTGTGACAGTTTTACATGTCAACTTGACACTTCAAAAACAAATCTGAGACCACACCTAAGAAGAATGATTTATTTAGGGAAAGCCTGTGAACAGTCTGCAGGAGATTATCTAATTGATGTGGGAAGACTCAGCCCATAAGTGGGTCGGAGCATTCCCTGACAGGTGGATAAGATGCAGAGAACTAGTTAGCAGTTTGACAAGCCAGAAAACGAGAACACATTGTTGGTCCTCACCCTGCTTGCTAAGGATGTTATACAACCAGTTCCCTAGGCTCCTGATGGTAATATTGTTCCCTTGTGATGATGAATTTTACATAGAATCTTGAACATGACGAAGCCTCTTGTTCCCCTAAATTCTCTGAGCCATGTGTTTATCACTGCAATAGAAATATAAGACGATGACAATTTGTTACTAGACAAGTAGGGTGTTGTTGTGAAACTAAGACATTTATCATATGATTTTGTTTTTTTCTACTTGCCTTTCTTACAGTGTCTCTTGAACACTGGGACAGACGGACTTTCTAAGCACACATCTGAAATCGGATCTTGTCCCTTCTGCTTTCTGCTGCCTTATTTATTCACGAATTGACAAGTAACATTACATTTACATTTGAGTTCATATATTTACTTATTTATTTATTGTGATGTAATAGATTAAATAGATGGCAAATTTCTCAGGCTTGTCAACAGGAATGACACCCTGAAGCATGGAGTACTCATTGCTGCATCCCATGGACTTAGGACTCTTCTCTCTATCTGTCTCTCTCTCTCTCTCTGTCTCTCTCTCTGTTTGTTTGTCTCTCTCTCTCAGTTGTGAGGAAGGAAAAAAGAAACCACAATCCATAATTCCCTTGCTTCCTTGCCCAAATGTATGAAAATGAAAAGCATGAAATGTGTAAGTAATACTTAGACATTAAATTTGTATATACCTGCATATAAAAATAGATTTATATATACAGGGGCAGGAGGAGTTTTTTTGGCAGTGATCTACTGGAGGACATTTTAATAATATGTTAGATATTAAAGAAAGAGGGAAGGTGAAGTATGAAAATTGGCAATGTGAACTCAGTAGAGGCATAGAATCTGTTAAACTCTGTAAAATATCTTGACTCTAGATGGTTCTTTGATTTCCCTGTCTGTGGGAAAGAGAACAATACTGCTGCACACTTGCCTCAGTCACTTATTGCCTATGGGTAGGGAAAAGTCTAACTCCTCCAGTATCTCTAACTGAAGTAGCTTCAGTTTTCAAAGGTGGAGTTCACAGAGAAAGATACTAACCAACACAGCAACTGTGGACCAAAACCTAAATTAGCCGAGGGCTGGGCACTCCATTCCTGCGTAAGAAATGAAAGAGGCATCAAAAGCATCACTAAGGAGACTATTTTGTGTTTCTCAGATGCTTTGGCTTCTAACAATAAGATTTTTCTCATGGGTGCTCACATTCTTCAGAATAGGGTTGGTCCAAATTTCTGGAAATGTTTGTAAGAAAGAACTTAGTGGGAAAGATGACAGCTTTCTCTGCTGCAATTAGTCTCAAACCTGCAAATATTATTCATCATGTCCTGCACCCACAATTCTAGATTTCCCCTGAACTTCACATAGTCTAAGTAGCTTGTCTGGAGAGGTAACTCAGACCCTTAGTCCCAACCAGCTTTGTTTCCTAGTTCCCGTGTTTGTCTCAGACAATGATTATTACCCTTTTAACATTATAATTAAAGTTGGGCAGACCAAGACATACCTTGCGGTTCAACTGAGTACCAAAATATTCTTTCTATGCTCTTATTAAGGTATATTGACCCTATCCCCATAGAAAATCTGCCTAAAATAACATTGTTTATATTAAAAATATCTTAATATACACAAAACTGCCATTATTATCATTCTTTTCTTTGCTGGTTTGTTGAAGAACTTGAAGTGTCAGGCACCAGCTATGTTTCTACGTTTAGCAAGACTCTTGCTGTGTTCCTAAAGAAATGCATCCTTCTCCAAGAAATAAGGCCCTTTAGACTCACAGGACTGCATTTTAAGAAACAGAACTTGTTTTCCAGTCAGTCCCTGGAGTGAAGTAGTAGAGCCACTGTGATCTCTACCTCTTGGTTCCTGAACTCTGCATTTTGTCTGTTGAGAGCAAAGCAGCATACAATGTGTTGCTTTCTAAAGAAGTGTGTCTTGGGGCTGGAGAGGCGGCTCAGGGGTTAAGCCTCTGCCTTGGGGGCAGAAGGTCCTGAGTTCGGATCCTAGACCCCACATATAGACACCTGCATTTCTAGCCCTGGTAGGGTGGAGCCTGTGAATCCCGGGACAGAGTAAACAAGGAGGAGGCGGTCCATGGTGGTTCCCGAATTCGTCCATGGTTCTACACATGCATACATGCACGCGCACACACACGCGCACAATTGAATAAATAATAAAAAAAAGAAGTGTGTCTTCATTTCAGGATGTCTTTACCAAACTGTTACTGCAGCTGCAACTTAAAATAGGAAGGTCTATGTTTGTCAGAGTTGGTTTCCATCCCCTTGGACTAAAATTGCAGAAACTATAAATGGAAACAATCCTTCTCTGCTAATTTGTGATGGTAATAATGTACAGGAAATGAATACAGGTAGGTCCCTACATAGTAACACCTCAGATAGGGAGAACCTATGCATTGTAAAAGAGACATGGCACTAGGTATACAGCAAAGATCTTCTATATACACAGCATATCAATGCTGTGGTGCCACCTGCCTATTACTTAGTAACTGTGTTTGGTTATCAAGCTTCAATCAAGATACCCCAGAGCTTGTATTCCAATAACCTATGTTTCAAGTCATAATGACTTCCAGTGACAAGGCTGCTGTTTGGATTTGCCAAAGAGAAGCTTTGGTGTGTTTTCTTAAATCAAAAGACAGAAAATAAAAGTAGCACGCTGAGATTGCTAACACGAAAGCTAAGAGCAGATCTCTCTCTCTCTCTCTCTTTCTCTCTGAATTGCCAAGAAGGAAAAGAAATCTATAATGCTTCTGCTGTCCTCCATCTATAAAAATGAAACTATAATGTGTGAGAAATGCTGTCATTATAAAAATTCATTAAATATGTTTATATCTCTATATAAATATATAAAAATATTATATATTTATATTTGAAAAGATTGCATCTTTATTTTGACCCTTTAATCTCCCAACGAAAATTGACCAAAATCCTATGTACTCTATATTTTCCTTTGCCCTTGTCTTCCAGGGTCATACTCTGAATCAAGCTGTAATCATTACATTTTGAATCACACCAGTCCTTTGAAATGAACAATCCAGACACATAACCAGTGTTTTCTTCCCCCTTTACTGGTCTGTCATATGGAAGCTACCAGGAGGGTGAGTCTGGGCTGAACAGTGTCTAGTGAGACTGTGCTAATGACAAGGGAGTCTGAGACACTTGCTAATCCAGCTGACCTAAGTCCTTTGACCCACTTAATGGTTATCCAAAATATATCCTTTTGTTTTACAAATAATTGCTGGTGGGATGCTTAAACTTATAGTTTAATGGACATGCCCATCCTGGGCTCAGGGTAAGCAGCCCTTTCTTATGACTTCATGTCTCTCACTTGCTTTCTTTCCATGGCCAGAGGCATTCCAGCCCCTGCATTTTGAATACCCTCTGCCACAGATGGCAGAGACTTACACCAGAAACTTATCAGCATGGCTTTGAGGGTCTTCTGTTGGGGCTTGCCAGAGATTCTATGGGGCACCTTTTTCTCATAGGAATAATTCTTGTGCCACAGTAAGATTGGGTGGGTCACATGAGCCCATGTAGGACAGTATGTACTCTAAATGTATGACCTGGCATGTTCTTTCTTGCGCTGGCCCTTATTGAAAGCTGGCAGTTTTCCACATTGCTTGCTAAACTTATGGTGCCTCATTCCCATATGTGGTATTTGTTTAAGTTTGTTTTCTTTGAAATAGTCTGATGTACAAGACACAGAACTGTACAGTCCTCTTCAGAAGGGATTTCCCAGCATGACAAAGCCCACTGGATATCTAGAAGCATCACACATGTGGCAAGCCTCACATCATCATATGGCCATTCTCCCACTCTCAGAAACACACCTGCCTTCATGCTATTTGTCTCCTACCTAGGCTATAAATTCAACTCCTTTGAAGTTCTTCTATTTGCATACTAAAGCCTTTCGTACTTCAGTGTAATAACGATCTCCTTAAAGATCTCAAACGAGGACCTTCTAGCAAGTAGTGTTTCATTAATAATTAGTCATTTTCTTTCCAGAATATACCAAAAATTCCTCACTCAAAGCTACCCAACTGCACATTCCTTATTCTTACTACTTTTCAAATGTCATTGCAAAAGCTAACAATTCTTCATCATCATCATATTTATGTTGTGACACCATGTAAAATGTTACTGATATTCCACCTGCCTCGAAGATAAGTTCTTAACTGCCACTCAGCTGAGGTAGGATAGGACTCAAGATTAAATCGTTATAGGGATGGGGAGGGAGGGGTGAGGGGAGAGGGAGCAGGGGGTTCAGGGGGAGGAGGAGGGAGGGAGGGAACCGGTGTACCTATTAAGTTTGTATGAGCAGAAATAATAATAAAAAATGTTAAAAAAGATTAAATCGTTATAAAGTCTGCTCAGTGGAAACATTTTTGACAATTATGCATTGTTTGTTTGTTCGAAACAGAGTCTGGAAGTATTTTATACACTTCATTCATGCTAGAGGGATAAGCCCTTGGCGAGGACAAAGAGGGACTGGGGAGATGACTCAAAAGGAAAATGACCTGAGTTTGGATCCCCAGATCCCACGTAAAAAAGCCAGGCAGATTGGTGGTGACCTGCAATTCTGACCCTGAAAGGCAAAGCCTGGTAAACCCCAGAGCAAAACGACAAGGAGGGAGAGCAACCCAGATGCTTCCTGATGTCACCCTTGGGCCTCCACAGGTACATATACTCACATACCCTCTAATACATGTTAACACACACACACACACACAAGATGACATGGAAACAAGGCAAAACAACTAAAGAAACCGACAAAGAGTGTTTGAGGAAGAAATCCACCCTCAGTCTGAACATGCGAAAGCACTGGAGCATGTCTGACTCTGAGGCTGTGCTGTCTGGGTTTCTCACACGTCTGCAGTCTTCCGGTGCAAACTGTGCTCTCTGCCTTTGAAGAATATAGCAATTCAGAACTTCTCAATATTTTACAGCATTAGCAGTTAACATCAGCATCACTTCAGCAATGGGTGCACTATCCTCCCCAAAGGAGACCAAGTGGGATACCAACAGCATCTAACATACCTGTGTACTTCTCTGGCTGTCTTCTGGTTTCTTTTATTATTATTATTAATATTATTATTATTATTATTTTACTGTGTGTGTGTGCGCGAGTGTGATACAGGGCATTGTATGTCCCTGTGAAGGACCAAGGGTGACTTCTGAATCATCCTAGATTATTTCTACCTCCTTTTTGCTTTGCATTGGGATTTCCCAGGCTTCGGCCACCATGACAAGAAGTATAGGCAGCCACCATTTCTGCCTTGTGGTTTTTCTGTGGGACCTGAGATCTGAACTCAGGACCTTCTGCATGTGAAACAGAGTCTTAACCCCCTGATCCATCTCTCCAGCTCTGTGCTGGAGAGGGGCCGCTTCTTACAGGGGCCTCTTTCCAGACAGTGAGAAGGAAAACAAGAATAACTGCCTAGTTGGCAGAGAAAAACAGACAAGACAGAAGCATTGTGGAGTACACACAGAATAGGCCAAGTGCCTGAACACAAAACACACTCATGGCTTCCACATCCTGCAAGAAAAGAAATCAGTCTTCAGACTGAAGGCTCTGAGAGGTCTCTCTCCCTCGAACCTGCCTTACAGTTTCACATAGTGTGACTTACATAGTGTGGCTTTCACCTGATATCACAGATAAACTGCCAGAGATTTCACACACTTCTATTTATGAAATACTTTTTTTTTTTATGTGGCATTGCCCTCCAATTCTTCTGCCACGCCGCCAGGCTTTCCTTTATAATACACCACACACACACACACACACATACATACACATACACACACACACACACACACACACACACACACACACACCAGTTTCATCATGAGAACAATTGCCCATTCATCCTCCCTCCTCCTGTCTGATCCTTACAAAGTAGATGCCAAAGTGGACCAGTTTACTCTGTTTTCACCTGAATTTGTGTCTGTGTTCAGGTCAAGTATGGCTTGAGTCATCTCTATTCAGTCTTCTAGTATGTACTGTGCTGTTTTATTGTGAAGCAATATAGGACACTTGTAAATTGCTCAATACTGTAGTTTTTGCCAAGTTATCTTTTTTTGATAAGCCAGATAACAAGATTCACTTGAACCATAGAGAACATTTTATCTTCTCTCCTGACCAAGAAAATTTTAAAATACAAGATTGCACAGTTTTATAAATTATTATGCCAAAAAAAGAACACTACTTTTTGAATAAAATTCTTCCTGTTCTCCTCTATCTCCCACTATTACTTAAGGTTTCAGGCAATGTCTCTGCTCATTCATTCATTGGGCCACAAGGCAAGTAAACTCTCACAATCTTAGTCCAAATTGTCTGGTATATTAAATAGAAGTTATTAATATCTTGTCTTTCTTTTAATTCACTATTGTATATGATATATTTCATAGCTTCTCCAAAGAAAATCATTGTATATTATAAAATATTTATATAGGATAATAAACTTCACCTAAAGATGTTCGTGTCTGAATACCTCACTCTGGAAATATGTCACAGTGCATGAAAAAGTGGAGAATTAGGTTTACAGGTAGAATTAAAGTTGCTCACCAATTTTAAGATTTTCATTCAGTAAGGAGACCAAATAAAATGTTCTCTATGGTACTTTGCTGTCTGACTTAGCAAAAAAATAAAATCACAAGGCTACAGTATTGAGCAGTTCAGTAGTATTCTATTTATTGCTTCATGATAAAACAACATAGCATGAGACTGAAACGAGATAATGCAGGCCAGACTTTTAACTAAACACAGACATGAATTTAGATGAAAACTGTGCAAGTGAGCCCAGCAATGATTCTACTCTTATAAATGTTAATTGTAAGAGTCTGTTAATACAAGAACTAATAGGGCATGAGGGATATGCCCTTACAAGTATTAATAAATACTTATAAGAATTTTTTTAATGGCAAGAACTGGAAAGATGCTTTCATGAAAAGCATTTGGCCCAGCTGATAGCTTTGAAATGGGAAGAAGTAGCTGGGAGCCAAAGAACACATTTGGTTTCTGGAGTGATACAAGAAGAACGAACAATTAATGCATGACTCTGCTGCTAAGTTTAAGCCACCGAGACCCAGTTAAAGGTTTTGAACCATGAGACAAGACATTATAATACCTCTATTATTTTAGGGTAGTAAATTTGTGATCATTTGTTCTAATGATCAAAGAAAACCAATTTTTATCCAGAAGGATATAAGCAGAAAATTTCAAAAGATGTGAAACCTGCATATTTGGTAAAATCCACAGCAAAAATCTCATCAGGAAATGCTAGTAAGACACCGAACTCTGTAAGCATTTAAGATGATAGGATGTTCTGCATCTGTACTATTCTGTATGAGGCCCTGGCGAGGCTGCAGACTTGAAATGTGGCAGCTACATCAGAGGAATTTTGATTTCAGTTTGTTTGTTTGCTTGTTTTGTGTGTGTGTGTGTGTGTGTGTGTGTGTGTGTGTGTGTGTGTGTGTCGGAAAGCACTATATGTACTTGTGAAGGCTCAAGAGTGACTTTAGGAATCACCCTGGATTACCTTACCTTCTTTTTGCTTCTGGGATTTCCAAGTCTCTGCCTTCTGATGCAGGCCACCACCATTTTCCACTTAGCATTTTTTATGGGTGGTATGCAAACTCAGATCCTTCTGATTGCAAGGCAGAGTCTTAACCCTTAAGCCATCTCTCCAGCTCCATAGTCAATATTTAAATAGGTTCATGTGAGTACTATGTAGCAAATTGTGCTGGGTCATAGATGAATATAATCTACCAAGTATTAATTCTCACAAGATAATACTCAGAGGCAAGTCTCTTCCTGCTCTAAGTTTTGGAACTGTGCTCAGGAAACTATGTACTTGGTAAATAATTAATGAAGATCATAGCAATGTGGTGGTAGGCACCTTTACCACTGTGCAGCAGAGAAAGACAGTTGCCAGGGACAAGATTCTTCTTTGTAGCCAGCATGCTCAGCTTCTGCAGCAGCAAGCTTGCGCTCAGAGATTGACCTGGATGCCAAATGTGTATTATCACAGGTCAGAGCAACAGAAAACCAGTCTCTATGCACCCCTCACCATGCAACTCTGGTACTGTGGGGCTCCAATGATTCTGATGAGACCTTGTATAACTTTTATGGCATACATATTTCAGAAGAAACACAAAGTGGGAAATAAGGATGAAATAGCAGTGGAACTTAGGAGTTTAGATTTGTGCATTCACTGGTGAGCCCACTGGGCTGAAGGGGGGTCGGTCCCAGGGCCAGAATCATACAACCCAGCTGGACACCAGAAGACACAGAGGCTTGAATATAGGAGACAGAGGTGTACAGAATAAGGGCGATTGAGAAGAATGGGAGGGGAAATATGCAAAATTACTGTACAAATTATCAATGTACAAAAGCATGTATATGTGTGTATGCACATCTAGGAGTAGATTCAGATTTTTGTTTTGTACTTGTGCTTTTGAGACAGGGTTTCTTGATTCAGCCTTCACTATTTTGAGGATGGCCTTGTACTCTGGCTCTTCCTATCTCCTCCTCTCAAGTATTGGGAATATAGATGTGTTCCCATTCAGTCCAGATACAGGGCAGAGTATAGATCACACCGCAGCCTCAGCCTGGGTCTTTCACAGCCCCAGGAACAGGATTCAGGCCTTTTTAAGTCTCAGTATTGCTATTAGCTAGTAAGTGTTTGCCAGTAGACACCCAATGTACTAATGTGCCAACAATAAATGTTCATTGCACATCTGCTTCACTGTGTCCCCACAGGTGCCCTGCAGTGTGGGAGGAGCCCCTCAACTGGAGAGGCTCACCAGTTGACTCCTGCTGTCAGGACTGTGTTGTGTACAATAATCATCTGCATAGATTTTATAAACATAGTAATTTCCCTTTTTATATGTCAGGTAAATATTTGTAAAAGTTATACTCACATAAATGAAATTATGATAATTACTAATATATTTTTTCCATGTTTCATTGCCTGAATAAAAAATGTTTACTGCTGTTGAAAAAAAAAATATATAGATGTGTTCCAGCATGCCAAGCAAAAAGTTTTAAAAAGTATATATGTTCCTGGGGCTGGAGAGATGGCTCAGAGGTTAAGCCTCTGCCTTGCAGGCAGAAGGTCCTGAGTTCGGATCCCAGATCCCACGTATAGACGCCAGGCGGAAGCGGGGGCGGCCTGCGCTTTCGGTCCTGGTAGGGCGGAGCCTGTGAATTCCCGGGCAGAAGGAGGTGGAGGCGTCCATGGTGGTTCCCGATTCGTCCGTGGTTCTACACACACACATACACACATGCGCGCGCACATACATACACACACATGCACAATTGAATAAATAATAAAAAAATGTTTTAAAAAAGTATATATGTTCCTATAGATCATTAGAAAATTAATCAGAGCTAGTTCTGATGATCTTTCTACCTGTCATGGATTTTATTCCTACTTCATTTAGTGACAAAAAATGAAGCTTTCCCCCCTGTACTATCTGTGACCTTAGATCTACTCAGCATCTTCACCATAATTTACTGTTTCAAATTCTCATAGATTATAACCCCAATTATAAGAGCTAAGATTTATAGAGCACTTTGCATGTGTCAGACCTTTACTTCAGATCTAATAACCTACCCCTCACTGCTACCATATGATGTTGGTAATATTCCTTTCATGACTTTTTAGTGGAGAAAGCAAAGCATTAAGGGAATAAATAATTTACTTCAGATTACACCACTGATGGCCTACAAAGTTAGGACTCCAACATTCCGAGTCATGCTGCAAGCTTTGATCTCCACAGTGAGCATCAGCACAGGGATGGATATCAGTCAACAGACTGCTAACTATATTATAAAATAGCACAGATAATTCAATAACGCAATAACTAGTCAGTTCACTCCTTAGAACCAACACATAGAAATGAAATTAAATCCCTTTTCACAAAAGCAAAGGACTCAGTCTGTTGCATCTGAAAGTATCAGATGGAGTACTTCCTACAATGGGCATACAGTCAGAACTCTGCAAATGCTAGGTAGTCTATTCTCAAGTTATTATATGCTCTGGTTATTATATTGTCAGTGGGAAGCAGCTATTTCTAGGGATCCTAAGACTTTCTCATCACCCTGCATTTGGCCATAGGAATGCTTAAATGGGTAGGAAAGAGGTGAGATTTCAGTCCTCCAATATTTCAAGTGTCCTGAATTAGATAGCTAACTGGCTGCTAGCTCATTGATGACCCAATTCCACCATATTCTTCCTTCTGTTTGGTCCTGGCCTCCACCCATCAGGCAGATTCACTTAGCATCCCTGCGGGAACACATTGTCATAGTCACATGTCACAACTATATCCTATTCTTCTAAGTAATGGCTAAAACTGAAGATGCTCTGTGTCCTGCACTACCAAATATTCAGCCAAGATTCGACCCTTTATGTAAACATAAATGAGAATATCCTTATCTTAATATGCACATATACTTATATCTTTAATAAATGGCAAAACAAATCCAATTAAGCATGGTAACATAATAGATAATATATAAGATATAACATAAATGCACAAAATATAATAAATGCATAACATATTACATATAAAATATAATAAAAATAAACTACATAATTAAGTCATATAACATATATGTTGTTTGTAAAATTTATTTAAATTATATAAATTTCAATATAAATGTATTATAAAATTATTTATTATGTTATATATATTTGTAATATAAATTTTTAAATTAGCACATCAAAAATATAATATAAATATGCAACATAAAATATAATATAATATAAATATGCACATAAAAATATAATATAAATATGCAACATAAAATATAATATAATATAAATATGCACATAAAAATATAATATAAATATGCAACTATGTAAAAATCATACAGTATAATACATGTATATATGATGAATGTTTTTCAAAGTAAGCTTCTTTATAGCTTATCATCACCAACTCTGATATGTATACCTGTACACATGTGCTGATTTCTTGGGCCAAAAGGATTTGTAAGGGGAAGTTTAGGAAGCCTTGACATAGACTGTCAGACGCTGTGCCCCTAAGTCTCACAAGGGCTGTGCTAATGCTGTGTCCTTCCTATGGCATCCTTCCCATAAAAGGCAGCTGATGCCTTTCTGTTCTGGCCTTGAACCTTTTCCTCTAGCTTTCAGTTCTCCCATTCTATGTAATCAATTTCTTATAATAAATTGTTTCTGTTTGAAATGAAAAAAAAAGCAGAATGCACATCATGCAGGTTTGTCCCCCACTACAGAGTTTTCAGCAACTTCCTATCGCCCGTAAGGAGCAATCCTAAAGCCCCAGGTTCAAGCGGTCAGCTTACTGCATAAGTACAGTAATTGGAAATAACCTCTCAACTCCATTCCTCCCCACTAATCCTCCTCACCTAATCTTATTATAAAGCAGTAGTTTCATCTCACTGGGTAAAAAAACACATAATCAACCCCCCTCGAAACTCCTAAAAAAGGAACCACAGGAAAGACTTGCATGTGAAAATGTGATCTTGTCCCCATCTCCATGATACTATAACTGGAGGGAATGAGAGACAGGCCTCTTTAAATGTGCAGTTTGAGGGTCACGAATGCTCCATTTCACCATCACACAGACCTACAGTGATGCACAAAGTTACTGGGCACTTTTCGAAATGATCATGCAGAATAAATACTCAGAGTTACATGACAGAATCCTCTGCTCATCTCTGCCTGATAGACTCTTCTGTCCCCAGGCTGACTACCTTTGACGTCATTCAAATCTTCCCATCAGTCTATCCTTACAAGAGTCCACATGCTGTTCATTCAACTATCTATCTCTGTTGCCTTCCACTGGGAAGAATCCTGTCACAGTCCCTGGAGTTTCCCAGGCTCTCCCAGGCTGAAACTGCAGGTCATTGTTACAGCTGCCTGGCAATTCTAGCATTCTTATGTGGGATCTGGGGATCTGAACTCAGGCTCTTTAGCTCCAGGCCCTTTTGCTTACAAGGGCCCTTTTACCCTGAATTACCTCCCCAGTCTACCAACCCTAATTTTTGTTGACTGAAAAACTGAGGCAGCAAAGGGAAGAAAATTTATGTGAAGGTTCATGAGAGACATTCTCTCCCATTATATAGGGATATTTCCAACAAGGTGCTAATCTTTCTAGAATCTTCTGGATCACAGACCTGCATTTACTGTTTATACTTCATATACTAAAGGCTGCTGTTTGTGATTGCTTTTCCTCTCAAGCTAATGAATTTATGTTGAGCTATTATCTCACCTGTTGCTGCTGTGGGGTTGGGGACAGAAAGCTAGACAGGATTAGGCTGTCAGAGACGGGCACAGAGCTGTCCAGCAAGTGGCCTCACCACAGCCTCACAAACACAGTTGTGGGCAGTGAAGTCATCAGTCTCACATAGACTGGGGATTGGAAAACAAAAACACAGGGTTCTGTGGACCACAGAATTCAGGCCTCTAATTCCCTGCCGCTGTGGTATGATGGAAACAGACCTCAGTGTAGAATGAAAGGCCTTATATGCAAATGTATAGTAATAGGGTTTTCCTCTGAAAGCTGGAATATACATTGGTGAGATTGTATAATTCACACAGCACTAGCCTATAGGTAATTCTGAGTGCCTGCTCTAATCTGGGGAATAAGTGAACGGAGTGTGAATGGAGTATGACTGATGCGTCCTCATCTGCCCTGACAGACACCTGGAAGACACCCAAACCAATGGAGCTGTGGAGCAGTACCTATGGTTGACCCATGGGTGCAAAACTGCAGTGTTCTGACCTACAGATCTGATTAGAGCCCTTCTAGTTCTGGGAGAGCAGAGAGGAAGAAACGCTTGTTTTAAGCTAGCCGACTTGCTTTCCAGAGCTCTGAGTTGTCTCTCAATCCGGGCTCCCCAAATCCCAGGCAGGCCAGTCCTCATCGTTAGCAAAAGGTGTGGAGAAGGGCAAGTGGAAGGAAGGAAGGGTGCTCTAGCTGTTTTCCTCCTGGCGTTCTGGTAGGTCCCTGAGTCTCGTGGGCAGCTCTTCTTTTCTCGCATGCATTTATTTCTTCCTCCAAGTCTCCTGCTTTGTTTTGTTTTGTTTTTTGAAGCTATGGAAAGTACTCCTGCTCACACACACACCAAAGCAGTTGGGAAAACATCTCAATTATTCCCAACCACAACATGGCTTCTGCATTACACCAGAAATCCTGACTAGTCGTGGAAAGAAGCTAAAGGCTCACAGAGACACAGACCTGAGGAGGATTCCGGCTCAGTCTCACCCTCCTTCCGCTGAGTGTTCTCTACCTTGATGATTCCATCTGATAACACATCCCTGGCCAGGTGGCTCGATAAGGAATTGCTGGGCTAAGCAAAGTGCTTTAAAGAAGGGAACAGTGGTGCCAATACCTTCCAGTGTGTCTGCTGAGGGTAGGCGATGGAGGACTGAATCTTCAGGAAGATCTACCAACGCTTCCTTTCAGTGGGAAACGCCTCTGACTAGGAGCCAAGTATTGAATCTATAGAAACATGTGCCATGGTTTTATAGAAACACGGCTTCCTTTGTGGGTTGCACTTTTGTAGTCTCTAGATAGTGAAGACCCCCCCCCCACACACACACACGGGAGAGGTTAGATGCCTGGGGGATGACCTTGAACATAAGAGGGAGAAAGGCTAAAAAGAGAAAGGAGCTGAAGCCACCACTCCCCAAAAGAAAAGGACAGGCCAAAATGAGGGAGGGAAGGTGAGGGGAAAAGAGTAAGCCAGAACTGTTTCTCAGCAAAATATTAAGAGAAAAGTTAAAAGCGAAGCAGGTTCTGCAGGGCTTCCTTTTTTCGTGTTTATGCATTTTGTGTGTTCACACATGCATAGTGGATGCTTGCACAACTTTGGGGAGTTATGAAAGAAAGCACCTCTCAAGACAGAGGTGAAAGGGAGCGGGCCAGGAGTCTGATCCTCCCCAGGTGGTCCCAGTCATAGACCCCCCCAAAAAAAACCCAGTCGAGAACTCAGTGAGCAGAGCTCAGATGGCTCCAGCCGCGCGGCTGCACGCGAGGGCGGGGCACCGCCAGGGGGCGCTGCGGGGCGCGGAGGGGGCGGAGCCGCTTTAAATCGCGGCGCCCGCGGTGCGCGGCTCAGAGCTCAGCCCGGCAGCCTCGGCCACTTCTCGCATCCCGATTCCGCAGTCTCCTCCGACTTGGACCAGGAGCGTCGCCGCGTCGCCCGCCGCATCACAGAAAGCCAGGGGTCCCGCAGTAACCTGCCCGTCTCGCGGCCCCGCCAGCCTCGGGGGCCCCCAGGTGCGCACCTCGCAAAGAAACCCCGCCTTCTGCACCTGCCGCGGAGCCCACGCGAGCCGAGCCTCGGAAGGGTGCCATGGCCAACGCGGGGCTGCAGTTGCTGGGCTTCATCCTGGCCTCCCTGGGGTGGATTGGCTCCATCGTCAGCATCGCACTGCCCCAGTGGAAGATTTCCTCCTACGCTGGAGACAACATCGTGACGGCCCAGGCCATCTACGAGGGGCTGTGGATGTCCTGCGTGTCTCAGAGCACCGGGCAGATCCAGTGCAAAGTCTTCGACTCCTTGCTGAATCTGAACAGTGAGTGCGCCCCACCCCTCATCCCTCCTTGGGGACCTATGTCCCCCTGGGTTAGTGCAGACCAGACACAGACTGTTCTGTGGCTTCTCACTCTAAGTGGATCAGGTCTTTTGAGCATGTGCTCTGTTTGAGGAAATGGAGAAAACCCAGAGCCTCCAGCCAAAGCCCTAGCTTTGCGTCTAAGTCTCTGATGGCACTCTGCCCCTCTAGGTGTGGTTTGGCCCCAAATTCCAATCAGAGTGGGTGGGGATGATAGGAGTGAAGGCCAAAGTCAGACAGACTCTATGGTCTCCTCTGGACATTCTAAGAACCAGTAGGGTTTGAACAAGAGAACTGAATACTTTGGGTAGTCTTCCATCCATTGAAAATTAAGTGGATGAATCCAAAATATCAATAAGGATCTTTAGGACTTGTCATGGCAAAAGTCACATCCCTACTTGTTTTGCATCTCCATCTCACAGCTAGAGTTGAGTCTCTGTTTCTTTTGACTTTTATCCCTGGAAGAACCTCCTGAGATTGCCTTGAAGGTTTCTCTTTCCATTGTAAGAGCTTCAGAAGTGGCAGACTGTACGGTGTTCTTTAGAAAGGAGGTTGGTTACAAGTGGAAAAAGGACGGCAGGAAAAAAAAGTCCTAGATAACCTCTCCAACTTAATATGAAGGGAAAGCAAGGGGCATGAAAGGGAGATACGCAGAGTAGGTGTAGCAATGGAAGCAGGTGTCAGTGGAGAAGGATTCTAGGGGACAGGGAGTCTCCCTGCGGTTTGTCTGTCCACAGGGGCATTTTCCTTTGATGCTTGATCACTACTCATAGGTCAAGTGGGAAGGATTATGAAGGGAGGAACACTTCTTACAATATTGGGAAGAACTTTGCTAGAATATTCTCCCTGAACCTAGAAATAAAGATTCCGAGTGACTCATCAGAGAGCGTTTGAGTTGCCAGCTTAATAATAAGGATGCAGAGCTGGAGTATCCACATCCCCTGTGAGCTGCGTGTCTGTCCTGCATTTCACTGACAAGAGGAGCGCCTTCGCTTTTGCGGCATGCTGTGGTGGGCATGCAAGCATTGCTCACATTTGCCTCACCTACTTGGTCCACCATCTATCAAGGACCAGCTTTTTGAAGAGCTTAGTGCACGTTGTGATACTTGTCCCACCTAGCTGGAAACCTCAGATCCCTGCAGGATTTCCAGAGTTACTGTGGTTGCTTGTAGCTCCTGCTATCCTGCCCTTCCAAGGTCCCACATCAGGACTCTTTTATATCAAAAGAAACTGATGCGGTTCATAAGTGAGTGCTACTTGATACCTCCCTGGACTATACCCAGACTACTAAAGTGAACAACTAGGAAATAACGAATTTTCCATCGGGAACACGGAAAGACCACACTTCAGACATGAAGCCATGGAGTCATATGGTAGGGTTAGCAAATGGAGGAGGAGCTAAGGGAAATGCCAGAGAAGGCCTCCCTGTCTACTCCTTTAACCCAGAGTTCATTTTAACAGGTTTAGCATGTTCCTTCAAGTGACCAAGTAGAATAAGAATGATTCAAGTCACAAATATTCAGTTGGACTCTCCTTTTCCAGAAAACTGGATTAATATGCTTTATTCCTCCTTAATATAGCTATTTTTGTTTTTAAAATGGCAAAGGCAGCAAACTGCTTCACATTCATTTCCAAGGCTTCTATTTGTCCCTTTGCTTTAACAGAGGGCAGCTTCAGCTTTTTTTTTTTTTTTTTTTTGGTCTTGGTGAAACCTGTTGTGTATCCAAGATGGAGGCAGGGCCTTTCTCCTCAATCCAGTTCCCAGGGAAAAGAGTCTTGGCTCACATGTTCTCTGTCTCAACTAGGCAGTGATTCACTAGATGCCTTTGGACAGGGTCCAGAAATCTTGTCTCTGTTTCTCCACCTGAGCAGTCGCGCTTCCGCCCACCTGATGGAGAGATCTGAGTGGTGATTCACTGGCTGGCTTTGGTAGAGTTCTATGATGCCCACAGATGAAAGCGATTACATGTGTATGTGAGGTATACGAGTAGGGTGTCCCATCAAAGCTTGTGTTTCATGGAATTCTTTGAGATGGAGGGTGTGGCTGTGGGGTTCCTGAAATGCACCTGGATGCTGCCTTTGCCAGAAGAGTCCATCAGCATTCTAGCAGCCAGCTGTTTTTCAGGATGTGAGCACATTAGACATTAAAACTTCCTTTGTCTGTCCGACGGTAACTATATTCCTAAAGATATTTTGTGGTAAGGATGTGATCACACTGTGAAGAATACACTGCAAACAACATACAGAGCAAGGTAAAGCAGTCCCTGTTGTGCATATGGTGAATTTTTACAATGGATGGGAGGACAGTTTTAATTTTTATCTATGCGATGTTTATGGACAATGGCGACCCTTGCAGCTGAAATTTTAAATAGGAGGGTGCCAAATACAACTATGTGGACTTTTATTCTTAAAAATATTTATTTATTTATTTGTTTGTTTATTTATGAAAGAGAGAGAAAGAGAGAAAGGGAGAAGGAGGAAACAAATGCTCCTGGTGGGCTTCCGGAAATGGAACTCAGGTTGAGAGATTTGCTAGCAGGTGCCCCAGCCACTGAGCTGTTTCACTGGCCCAGTAGTGGACTTTTTCTTGACCAGTGTGTACATCTTGCCCTGATTCATTCTTCAACTCTCTGGGAAGGCAGTGGCCTGTCTTCTGTCCTTGCTTCATTGCTTCTTCTTGTTTTTGCTTTAAGAGCTGGCATCGTCCAGAGATCTGCTTTTCTGGGAGGCTGCGTGTTGGGAGGTATCCGAAGAGAATAAGTAAGCATTTTCGTAGGAATGCTCTTGGGAAGATGCAAGCACCAGACAAATGGGAGGTTAGGCTAGACTGTTTAAGTCTAAGCCTAGCCCTGAAATTCTGTAATTTGTTTAGAAGCTACCCCAGCCTGTTAAACTTGCCCTGCATGAATCCACACGCGTGTAGGTGTGCTTAATGAGTATTGGTTGTCATGAGGTTTCCCTACACTCTCAACATGATGTCAGGCTCAATCACAGGAGCAAAATCACTGACTTGGATGTCTGTGAAGCCTGGGCTCCTTCAGGCTGCTGTGTGACTGCTTTAAGGAGTCCTTCAGAAAAGCCATTGCCATTCAGAGTTTCTGACTCTTGGAATGGTGCAAGTTAAACAGGAGCCCGGACTTGAAATGAGAATGCCTCTAGTTCTTACCCTACAGTTCTTACAATTCTTACAACTGACCATCTGCACAGTAATGAGCTACTTGATCTCCCAGCTCGCTTGTGAAAAAGGGCAGAGCAAAAAGAATGCAGAAGTGAATCCAAGGCCTAGTCTTCCATTCAGTAAGCCTGGGCGTGATCCTGTTCTCTGTCACCTGTAGGAAAGAGAGATCCCTGGCATTACTTCCTGGGCTAACATTCTTTATCCCACCCTTCGCTAATGAGAAGAAAAAAGCAGGGGTTCTAACTCACATTTTCTGAGCTGGACAGATGCTGAGGGGTCATGATAAAGGTAAAACAGTAGCATTAATTTAACCATGGAGTTATTTTAAAAAAACATTATTTAAAGAAAGAGATAGGAAAGCTTCTCAGAAGTTCCTGAGACCTCCTAAGTTCTTCCCTGTCTTGGACCAGTCTGATTGGTTCTCGGTCACATCTGGTGATCACAGATTCATGCAGTAATAACATAGAAATGCCCAAATGAAAGCTGTTATGGAGAAGAAAGCCTCAATAACTGCAAATCAGTGGAAGGATAGTTTGCCCAGTCATGGTCCAAATAAGCTCATTTGGCTGTGCAAGAGGAAGGGAATTGTTTTGGTCACCCGGTGAGCGGTTCTTTTATTCCCCTAATACTTACCAGCACATATTGTAGGGGAAAAAGGACACTGTGAGGATATAAACACCATTAAAATGTGTTTTGTTCGTGATACACTGCATGCAGAGTAGGAATAAGTGTTTATCTATTCAAGAATAAGACTATAAGGTTAGTATGTGGCAGAAACAAGCACAAGTGTTTGCAGGAGACACAGCTGCTTGGATAGCAAGTCTTCAAGGCTTTGGAAAAGGATTCCATGCTTGCCTCTGCTTGTCTTTGGTGCTTACGTTGATTAAAATAGCTGTAGTAGATGGGCACTGTCAACTCATTTCTTGTCTTACAAGTAGAGATCTTTATATAAGTATTTTTTTAAATTATACTTTTAGGTTGAAAGTGGTGAGAACTCCTTAGGGGGTCTTTAAGCTGGAGATTATCGTTCTGGCTAAGTATAATTAAAAGACCGCCTCTCTGTGTAGTACTGAATAACACAGAGACACAATGGTATAAATTCTTGAATGTTCTCTTACCAGAGTCTCCACAGACAACTTTAGGTAGTCGACATAATATTAGAGAAGTATCTACCAATGTAAGAGGCTAAGGAAGAAATGGACATGTTGCTAGAGTTGATCCAGTTAGAACAAGCTGAAAGATAATAACGTGGTTCTGTCTCTCGGGTCCAAATATTTTGTAGCTTTCAGACAACACTGTCAACTCTGCCTCTGTCAGTGCACAGAGAGGAAAAGGAGAAACCTGATTATGGGAGTGCCATGAAAACATGATTTAAAAGCCAGATCACATTCAACAAAAAGTACAAATGTTTCCTCTCTGCCTGAAGTTTGAGTACCTAAACTAAGTCTGGCCCTGAAGAGCCAAATTTTACAGTCCCTAGATTCTCAAAGCAGCTTGTTTACCTGGTAAGAAAGATGTAGGTTTAAATGTCATTTTGTTGCTATTTTTGAAGATAAAGACACTCTTCTCTTTCCATTTCTCTGGGTGCATATTGAATAGTCCACGTGCCTCTCAATAGTGCATAGCACTTCAAATGGAAATAAACACCTTGTTCCATTCTTGCTGCAAATCCACAATTGCCTGTTTTACTTCTCTGCCCTTCCATGGAGAGATTTCATCTAGCTCCTGTTCAACACAGTGCAATTTAGATTTGATTGGCACATGAAACCCTTATAACTTGGAGGACAATAGTTCCTTAGTTTGACTTGTAATCCATCATTACCCATGCTCAGCTAGTAACTTTTCCTGCTGTTTTGATTCTTGATGGCTTTGTGTGGGATTTATGGGAATGTCTGCATGAATTTTATGTTTTCTCCACACATCCATCACAGCTAAGTTTTGCCCAGGGCCTCCTTGTGATGCCACTCCAACATTGCATATTCTTATGCTACTGCTTCATTAAGCTTTAAATGAAAAAATAAGTCCTTAATTATGATAGCTTTGTGATTGCCAGATATTATTTTGTCCACTGTCTATATTTTTGTGTGTCAGACAAGTAGTACACTATTCTAATAGGAAATGAGACATTTTAGGTTCCTTAAGAATCCCGGAACAGAGTATCTGTGCTTTTGTCTTTAACTTTGCAAAAGCAGTGGTGAAATAGGTGTGGCACACAAGTGCCGCAGTTTACGGAACCATTTGGAGATTGAAATCATGACTATTAAGTGATTCTAGGTGTGTGTTAAAGGATCCTTCAGTGGGTCATGCTGGTGAGCTCTTGCCTGGAAGATCAGAGGTTTTATAAGCCTGATTCATGAGGCCTATGTCCTGGAAACTCCTCATGAAGGATGCCTTATGCCCAGTGCTCACACCTCTCAGGTCACAGGCTGCTCTTGCTCCGTCATGAACAAATCAGTATGATTCTTATGTAAGCTAAGTCAGGTTTGGGGCCCCACCACTTGGGCAATCTGGGCAATTTAGGAGAGATCAAAGAAAGCAACAGAAGTCTTTGATGGAAATTTGGAAAACTGAATATTTATGACAAAATAAAGTGAAGAGATGGACAAGCGTCAATATTTTCTAATTCCATTGTCCATGCTGCAAGGGCAGAGGTCATGTATGTCACCCATGTTTTAAGATCCACCAGTGGTTTTTGATTATACTCAGACTACAAGTCCCTTCCTTTGGCCTGCAGTGTCCTGCATAATTTATGCCTTCCGTTCACCTTGTTCAATCTCATGACCCTTCCACACTGTCCACTCTTAGGAAGCTAATCTTCTGTTCCACTTGGCTCAGGATCCAGGGCCTTCTTAGGACACTGAACTTTTGGTTTTAAATGAGAGGCAACCTGGATAAACTGGCGTGAAAGGATTCCCTATGGGTGGTCTTCATTACCTGCAGCATCTGCCTGAAATGTTTTTGTCTTGAGTTGAATAGTACAAAATGCATCTGAAATTTGTATAACCTATAAGACCTATATGTCATTATTTAGCTTTTCACTTATGCTAGTGAGTAATAGCTGACTTTGCCAACACTGTGGGCACATTGGAAGGAAGTATGCCTCACCCAGGAGACCAGTTCACTCTAAGGTGACTATCTAAATCACTTTAAAAACTGGTGATGCCTTTTATTGTGAATCTGTTGTTGCATTTCAAGTTAGCTCCCAAAGAATGCTTTGTTTAAGATTATGACTATTCCATACATAGAAGGACGAAGGAGAAAAGAGACTGGTGGAGAGAAGGAAGTTTGTAATGGGACAAATTAGGGGATTGGGACTGTGTAATTAAGCATAAAAATGATGCAAATTCATGTGTAAAGCCTTAAAAGAATATAAATAAATAAGATTTTAAATTTTACAAATAGCATGGCTGTTGTACCTTTCTTCACTCAATCTCTATCAACAAGGGAAAAAAGTCCTTTACTAGTTATGGTAATCTCTGAAAAATCTTACTTATGGTCTATGTTTGCTTGCTTTTTTCTGAAGTGTATGGATTGTAGTGTAAAGTTAGTGTAGAGTAAAATGTATTTAGTTAGTGTATACTGAAAATGTATTTAAAGCTACTTTAATTACAAAGGGTGACCCTTAAGGATAATATGTGTGATGGTTATTTCAGATTCAAAAATGCTCTCTTTGTGTACTATTTCTGTGAGACCTATTCAATTGGATCATTAATTATTTTTCCAGTTGAGCTTGAAATTGATTTTTGAAAACACAGAACATTAAAACTACAGGGCCTGCTGTCTCTCCTCTTGCCTGGGCGCTTACCTTTCTGGAGAAAATGCTATGATGGCTACTGGCAGCAGTGTCATTACAGTGGAGGCCACCAGACTCTTACATCCTTTCTTGTGTATGTGATAGAGAGAATGCTGAAGTACATTTGGTCTCTTCCTGTTTCTGCTCACTGATAAATGCATGATTTTTACCTATTCTAAAATGTTTCCTGCCAGGTACTCTGCAAGCCACACGTGCCCTGATGGTGATTGGTGTCCTGCTGGGGCTGATAGCCATCTTGGTGTCTACCATTGGCATGAAGTGCATGAAGTGTTTGGAGGACGATGAGGTGCAGAAGATGCGGATGGCAGTCATTGGAGGAGTGATATTTCTTATTTCTGGTGAGAAAGCCCATGGCCCTCTGCTCATCCCTAATTTTTCCCAGGTGTGGTTTGAAATCTAGTTCTTAGTTTCCTTAGATTGTGTTGGATTTATGGCACTTAAAATTAATTTAGTCTTCTGACCACAACTGAAGACTTGGTCAGCTGAGATTCATGCTCTTGATAAGAATCAAATGGAAATTCGATCTCTGTACCTCTGTATCCAGTGTATTTCTAAAGACTTCAGGAACCCACTCAATTTTTAGAGCCAGTCTCCACAGGTGTTAGCTTGACAACTAGCAAACAATCAGGAATACTTTTAGATAACTTAGAAAATGCCAGTTGGATGTGCTAATACATGTATGTATGTATTAGTGATTTTTGGAAAAACAGTGCTGTGAATGAACTGATAATGAATCAAGAAGCAGGCATTTTCTTTTTGTTTCTCTGATCGACATAAGCTCCACAGGAGCTTTTGATCCAGCATAGCATGTGATTTTCACCAGGAATAGAGGGGAGTGTGTTGTGGCTTTACTAAGATGTGATAAAGAGACCTGCTGTTCTGTTGATCCAAACACAAATAGACTCCTACCTGAAAAGGCATGAATGATGTTTTGTTCCTAGCAATTTAATGGTACAACAAAAGCTCTGCATGGACTTGCTGTACGAGACGCCTCACTGAGCCCATGTGTGGCTATATCATTTCTATTCGATTTCAGGATGTCCTCATGCTTGCAAATGCAAGTTTAAGGGAATGTCCATGACCTAACTGCACAACCAGGATGATGTAGTTTACCCTGAAGTATCAGAGACATTAGATGGACCAGTTTCTTCTTACATAGGAGAGAAGATACCATAGAAATCAGTCTTCTTTTATTGATGAGTTTCTATAATTACTATGAAAACAAGTTACTTTGTTTATTTTTAAATTTGGTTTTGATTTGACAAATTTCTGTGTATTATACAAAATGACACTTTGAAATCTATATAGATTCTACAATTAATAAGTCAACCGATACATGCTTTTGTCTAATCTAGCTGCCACTACTGTGGTAAGAACACATTAACTCCTATCACTTTTTTCAAGAATCCTATAGACACAATTCTGTACAATAAAGCTCCCAACCTTGATCTTCTTATCTAACTGAAAATTTGTATATTTTGATCAAAATCTCTTTGAATAGAAAGATAAGATACTTGAGACTTTGTAAATGACAACAGGGTGCTTGCATGATGTCTCTGCATTAAATAAAATCCCATGGAGAGCTGAGCTCTGTTGCATAAATCATTTCTGCAAATGGTTCCAGTGTCCAGTGTCAACTTAGAGCTGAGGCAGGAGGAATTCTGCTCCATTTTGAGAGAGATTCAATTCTCCATGCTATCTAGTACTTTATTTGCTTCTGCAACAGAGGAAATATAAATTTTGAATGTGTCAAAAAGAATGTAGATGGACTTACACCTTACCTTCCATAAGCATCTCTCTGCAAATAGGAAGGCAAGTTTTATCAAAGCTAGGTGATTCACAGAAGTGCTGCACTGCAAGGCCTTTGATTAAATCTTGGGGGAGGTTTTCTTACCTATTCAAAAGAACAGTATTGATACCAGGGACCTTGAACTGTAGTAAGGTTTCAGGAATGGCACACATGATGCCTATCCTCAGCCTAATATTTTTTTTACTTCTTGATATGACAGCTAGATTAAATCATATATAAATCAAGCTGATTTTCATAATGATAAAGGTGTCAGAGCTCCCAATGAAATTGAGTTCTTGCAGGATACATTTAGTTTAATAGTCTGTGTATTTATGCTTAGTGTCCCACAGTGATTAATGGTCTTCTATTTTGAATTTCTGTAGGTCTGGCTATTTTGGTGGCCACAGCATGGTATGGCAATAGAATTGTTCAGGAATTCTATGATCCCATGACCCCTGTTAATGCCAGGTAATGCTATTCATATATAAAATCGTTTAATCTCTGAAAAAATACACCCTTTTGTTTGTCAGAGTCCTGCTAGTGCTAATTATTGTCAAATCTGCTTTCAAAAGCTGAATGGGATTTTATGCCAAACTTGCAAACAATTTAAATGACCTGTGACTCACATTAAAGAGAACTGCCTAATTGCTTTAACAGCCAGTATTGCTGACAAAACACACTTCAAAGGATAAATATTTTAAGATGTAATTTCCCCAAGGATATATTGTATCCTTTCCCTTTATTTCCCACATAGTAACAGAAATGGCAATGTCTTAGAAGTGTATTTTAATGTTTCTAATACCTAACTCTGCTTATCTGTAATTAATATTTAGTTTATAATTAATTTTTATTTCGAGAAAAAAAGTTGTAGTGGCATCACAGTAGTTAATGAATAAATAGTTCATTCCCAAAAGTTTGTTTTTCCCATGTGAATCCAGGGTGTATTTTTTTTCTGGTTCATTGAGATACCACTTGGGATTGTGATGTGCCATCCCAACTGTGAAAGTGACTTTACAAAGGCCATCTTAACATCACAGGCTGTGTGTGCTGAAGAACCGAGTCTTGGCTCTTAGGTCACAGCACTCTTTGATCAGAGAGAAGGCTCCCTGTCTTTCTGCCCTCCTGTCTTTAAAATTTAATAACTACATGCGAGGTCGGGATGGGAAGATGTAATTACTGTTTGTGAGTGCCAGGGCCAGGACCAGTGAATGAAAAATCCCAGTGTTTGCAGAGATAAGTGTGCTTGTCGCCCACGTACCGGAGAACACAGGAGGCGGTGATGGTTGGAGCCTATGAGTCGGCAGAAGCTACTGCACGTCAGAGGCCACCTCTTTAGAAGAGTAACGCTGTAAGCAGTGCATGTGAAAGTAATTTATGCATCACTGTGCATTCGTTACGTGATGGCACAGGATCTGACCTGTCCTGGATGCTGACCAGGGAGGCAGGTGGGGCAGTCGGCTCTACTGTGGGTGAGAAGTGGAGCTGCTAGTTCAGAACAGCAGCTTGCGTCAGAACTGAAACTTGTAATTTCTATACCTGGCCCTTCCTCTCTTTGATGGGCATGGATTCCTCACCCAAAGACTGTGGCTGAGTTAATAGATTCACCTGGAAACAGCTTAATCCTGAATTGGCCATGAGACACTCAAAAGTCTTTCTTTCAAAGTATCAATTTTGTGTTTTAGTTTACGTAGGTGCCTGGATCAGTCATTAAAATTATGTGTATTTGGTGATAGCATGACTTGGTAAGCGGTTGCTGAAGAGTGTGACCTCATCCTCACTCCTACACTATCACAGCAGCCTTTGTAAGGCTCCTTTACCTGGAAAGTCTTAGGAAATACGTGTGTAATTAAACTGGTATTACACGTCCTGTTGCCTGATTTGTTGTTGCAAATGGTCAGTAATTATAATGTAAACATCGTTGAGTGTAGGTACTCACAAACCTTAGCATACCTCCTGAAAGGGATACTTCCCACTGGAAAAAAAAAGTACAGTGAAAGATATGGGTTTCCTTTTCTAAGTATGTCAGAAGCCTTTCAGGCTGGTTCCCTGCCTAACAACGTGTTGCTCTTTTCTTTCAGGTATGAATTTGGCCAGGCGCTCTTCACAGGTTGGGCTGCTGCCTCCCTCTGCCTCCTGGGAGGTGCCCTACTTTGCTGTTCCTGTCCCCGAAAAACAACCTCTTACCCAACACCACGGCCTTATCCAAAGCCTACACCTTCTAGTGGGAAAGACTATGTGTGACAGAGGTGAATGGAGATGACCCCATTGGAGCAAATACAAAGTGGACAGTGAAGCTGTCAGTGACGTTTTAGTCTTAGACTTTTCACGCTGTTATCTGAATCGTGGTATTACAAGAGAAAACATATTTTTTATAAATATCCACTGCTGTGAGGTACTCAACTGGCCTTTGTCTCCATCCCTCAGTATAGGAGGGAACCCTCCATGTTTGCTCTTCTGCTTTCCTGCTGAGTAACTACACTCAGGTGGGGGAAGTATGTGTAGAGATATGTATATAGACGCATTTTCTATAAAAAAAAATTAGACATTAAAAATCTCTAAACCTCCTGATATTGGTGCCAGCTTACTTAAAATATTTCTAACATATGAACAGATATACAATTCCATACTGATGAAATAAGCCTATTGATGTATTACTTTCCCAATACAAATGTGTCATATGCCACACCCTTCATCGTCTTTTAGCATCTTTGCCAAAAAACTGAAAGTTCTTTACCAAGTCTGAATTCATTCTATTCTCTGTATGTGCCCTTTTCACCTATATATTGAATGTTTTTATTTTTGTTCCAATAACAATTGATTTCTCATCAGGGACTTATTTTTTGAAGGTTGGTCTCTAATTCTGAATCTACTTCTATGTCTCAAAGCCAACACTTTGTCCCAAAATCAGTAAGAATCTCATGGCTTACATCTGTAAGGATGAGGGAAGCAGGGGAAGAGGGAGAAATTATTCTTCATGAGAGGATATTTTTCCTTTTGACTTCTCCACATGTCCTTGCACTCTGCCCTTGTTTGCTTTGAAAATATTTGTTTCACTCAGTGGCCACATTGCAACCAGGTGTTGCAATGGCTTTATTGATCGCATTTTTTAAGGTGCTTATTTACAGTTCCACATTCTGCAGACCACTTCTGTCGTTGTCCCTCCTTAGCTGTGTTGTGTTCTTATATTTAATTATCATCTGACCCGGCTCTTTCTCAGAGAGGTGTGGTATGTTTATCTGTACAAAGTGCTATAGTTGCTGGAGTGATAATGTGGTGACAAATGGTCTCTCTGTAGTTGTGAGCAATTCACAATCTCTCTACCTCTTTTCTCATCTGTCAAATAGAGATAATTGCCCTTAACCAGCTGGTGGAAGTGAGGTGAGCATTAATTAGTTGATATGACTCTTATTCTTTGAACATGAAATATGCCTAAGTAGTGTTTTTCCCTGCCAATTAGTAGTTTCGATGGCACTGAATAAAGTTGGCATGAATGCCTTCATTCTGCAGAGTATCTTTGTTGATAGGCCCATTTCTTCCTGTTCAGTAGTTCGTGGCCCATGGTTTCTGCGGGTTAATTTCAGTGGATGTGCTTACTTTCCTCATGTTTATGAAAGGCTCCTTCTCTTGAGCAAAACAATGTAACCAAAATGGTGTTGATAATTGGAGACCTGGATGTGAATCTTGGTGCTATCAGTTTTTGAGTTCATGCAAGGAACTTGGCCGCCCTAGATTCATTGCTTCATCTATAAACAAGATTTCTCCACACCTGCCTTGCCCATGGCGCGGGCTGCTATGGAGCTCCCCATGGAGGGACGCAGGCAGGAATGGCTTCCTAAGGTGAAACATGCTGTTCTAGGACACATTAAGAAATTTAAGTATGTTGTTTTGGGGGATACTGTTCAAATAACTGGAAAGAGAAAACGTGTTTTTTGCCTTTACTAGACTTTCCAATGATAAAATACTACATTGAACTTCAGATCATTAAAGTAAAAGACTTTATAGGAAATCCTTAAAGCTTTCATGCTGTTGAATTGTTTTTCCCCGAGATGGGGATTCAATCTACAGCTCCAGCTGGCTGGAAATCCTGTGTTACCCAGGGATCCTTCTGCCTTAGTCTTCCAGCTGCTCATTTGACAGGCGCCAGCCAGCATTTCTGCTGTTAAATTCCAGTTTGTTTAGCTTGTATGGACTGATGTTTCTGTGGATAAGCAAATACAGTTGGAGGAGACAAGCACCTTATGGCTGGCAAAACAGCAGCGTGTTCTGAAAGGATACAGAGCACTCTTCTGGAAATGATCCTGTAAGAGTTCTTGCTAGTGGATGATACAGTATATATATATATATATATATATATATATATATATATATATATATATATATATGCAAAGAGAGGTTCCAAATCATACCTCATTGTAATATCAGGTGGTGAAAGTTCTATAGAGACTGAATTATGAGGATTTGAATTATGTAACATTTATTGGGATTATCCTGCTAAATGGTGTCATTCAAAGAACTTTGGGCTACATTCATGAATCCGAATGATGTGTAAATGCCTATGGATAACTGTAACTGAACTACCAGAATTCCATTGTCAAAAGAATCTCATAAAAATTTTTGTAGAACTTATGCAGTTCTGAGATTTTTATTCCTGCTATCTGCCATACCTAGAAACAGACCAAATGATATGTGGGGGGGTATAATGGGAATTTGTATAAAACCTAACTCTTTATACTTACTGATGATATATTCATATAAAGCATACTCTTTATATATTGACTCTTTGTCAATAAATGTTGTTTTGTAATTTAAAAAAAGTCTTGGTTTGTTTCCTAATCACTTAATTCTAGGTGATTTGTTTGCGGGGGGTGGAGGAGATTGCTTGGGAAAGAACCAGACACTTGTGTTCTGGGAAGGACCAAAATGCCTGTGGGCCATTTATCACAAATTTACTTGGCTCTGCTAGCCAGCATGCTTCATTTCACAAACTGAGCTCCTCTCAGGCCTAGTGAAAGGTCCCAGGAGAAAATACCTAATTATTATTTTTTTTGATCCATGAAAAGGATGTACAACTGAATGAATAAAGAGCAAATGACACAGTGTAGAAATTATTTTCCCCCTTCTCGTACTGGTCATTGTGGAAACAGTGTCTTAGGAAAGCAAGTGATGAAATCATCCGCTCATTACGTTAATGTGGCAACACTGAGCACACATGAAGTATAGCCTCTCCCTGAGTAATTTTCATACACATGAGTCCTGGGGTGTGAGCAGGGGTTGACACTCTGCTGTCAGTCTTAGGCATCAGCAGATGGATAAGGGACCAGAATCTCGCCCTGTCCTTTTGACATGAGCTCCCCTTCAAGGAGTAGCAGGAGCAACACAGTTGCTATAGAACTGAAGTCTCTAAGCTGAGGTCCAGGCTGAGGGAGTTTGAAGACATAAAGTCCTACAGTATTCCTAACAAGAACTAGAAGGAAAACGTGAACATTTCATAAATCATCCCAAGTAGACTCCCACTCTGGAGCTCATCCTTGTTTGGGGTGTTTTTCTACAATTCACAGTTTCCCAGTCTTCCTTTAGCCCATGGGAAGAATTCTCAAATCAGAGGAAACCCCAACCATATTTAGCTTGCCATTAATCCTCCTATGAACTGGTTATGATTTTTCCCCTTTTCTTTCTTCATGTGAAAGATTTCTGATTCCAAGTCCTCATGTGCACCAGACTACCCTATAATCTCTCTATTTAACTAGTTGGAAACATTAAAGAAGATACGGTAGGTGCTAGAGTGATAACAGTGTCGATTGTTGAAGTCTACAAAAAGTCAGTGAGACTCTCTTGATGCCAAACCTCCACAAATATCACAGCATTTTACTTTTATTTCCATTGACGGTTTTCCAAAGTAGCCTGAATTGGCAATTGGAAACTAGAAATGGATTTGTTAAAGGGATACTTTCTGAATAGTTCAATGGGCAAAGTTCCATGTGATGCAGACAGATTAAAGGATATATGAAATAGGTTAGACACAGTTTGGTGAAATATGAAGAATGTCAAGTGGGAGGAGAAATGAACTTGAAATGAAGCTCTGGTTCTGTCCTGGATCAGCTATGAGAGCCAGAGAGCGCTCTATTCACTTTCCCCACTTATTAAAAAACTCACATGATAGCAATTTACAGTAACCTGGTTACTTTTGAAACTTTCTAATTCCAGGGATGCATCCTAGTCAGTGGTTCAGAATTTCTTTTTTTTTTCTTTTTTTTATTATTTTTTATTAATACATTTTTTATTATTATTTCAGCTCATACAAACTTAATAGGTACACCAGTTCCCTCCCTCCCTTCTCCTCCCCCCGTACCCCCTGCTCCTCCTCCCCACCCCCCTCCCTTCCCATCCCCCAGTGCCTCCTGCCCCAATTCCCAGAGAGTCCTTTCTTGTGCATGCCTGATTCTCCTCTGGGCCCTCCTCTCCAATGACGTACAAGGACCCAGTGGCCTTTCCCTGAACCTTTTCCCGTGTTCCCCTTAGGTATAGGAACACTGCTGTGGCTGCCAATCCCTTGCCTCCAAAGATCTTGGTGTCTTTAGCAGATGCTAGACTTTGTGGGGTCAATAGTGTGTTGGACAATGCACAGGGCATGTAAAGTCCAATTATGATTGTTTCAGCCCTAACTTGTATGGAGTATCTTACATATCATTGCTCCTCCCATCCTTTTGCTCTTACACTCTTACCGCCCCCTCTTCCGCAAATTTCCCTGAGCTTCAGGATGGGGAGAGATTAAGCTGGCCTAGTGGTTCAGAATTTCTGAAGGGAGAGGACTCACCTGACTTTCCCCAGGATTTCTACCGCACAGCCTGCACTGCAACCAATTCATCAAAGCTCTGTCTTCAAACTAAGCCTGTCTCAATTTTCTAAGTAGAAACACAGGGTGCTCAGTAGCTTGCATTGCTTCCCTTTCATTCTATTTCTTAGATTACATTTTTTTTTTTATTTTCTGGTGTTGGGCTTGAGGTATTAGTTTGTGTTGAATGTGGGAGATTAAAATAAGGTGGATTACAGAAACTTTTGCCAAATTTCTTTCCTGCCGTTCACTATCACCCTTCATTTACCTCCATATAGTCATTCATATAAAACAAATTTTTTTGAAGAGAAGCATGCTATGGAGCAATAATGTGAACTAAAGAGAATAACTCACTGAACATAAATGGAGTCAGAGTTATCTTTATTTTAGGTGAATTTTTAGGGAAGCCTTTAGCTAAACCTTAGCTAGAATTCATTTCCTTTCTTTTTGTTATTTTTTTTATTCAATTGTGCATGTGTGCGTGTGTGCGTGCATGTGTGTGTGTGTGTGTGTGTATGTGTGTGTGTGTGTGTAGAACACAGGTGAATTCGGGAATTACCTACTCCACCTACTCCTTGTTTACTGTGCCCTGGGATTCACAGGCTCTGACCTACCAGGACCAGAAACACAGGCTACCCCCCGCTTCTTCTGCCAGGCGTCTATACGTGGAGTCTAGGATCCAAACTCAGGACCTTCCACCTTTAAGGCAGAGGTTTAACCCCTGAGTCACCTCTCCAGCCCTCATTTGCTTTCTAATTGAATAGCATTTTTGATATCTCAGTTTACTTTGACATTTGTGATTTATGGCTTTGATCATCTATCCTCGCACTATAAGAATACACACACACACACACACACACACACACACACACACACACACTTACCCCAATGATGGAAAACTTAAGTTGGAACACCAGACCACTATTTTCTATATGACCTGAACTAGACCACACTATTAGTTATTTTTTTCAATTACATTTCCTATTTTCATGATGTCTGTGTGCTGTGTTCTCCCAAACTTTCTTGTTATTGTTCAAATAAAAACAGCAATAGCAACCAAACAAAAACCCAAATCTCAGTAACCTGAGTCAAGGCTCTGGATTGCCAGGTAGCAGAGAATATCTCCTGGGAAATGAAAAATCAAGAAGGGTAGGTTAGGCGTCCCTGAGTTCATTTTGAGCTCCTGCTTGGAGTCCTTGAGTTCTCCAGGGTGCCTTAGCCCTTCATAGCACTCCATGTCTGGAGTCCATGAGTTCCATTTTTTCTCTCCTCTAATAAACTCTACATTAATCCTCTTTAAAAGAGAAGGAGGAGGAGGGGAAGGAGGAGGAGGGGAAGGAGGAGGAGGGGAAGGAGGAGGAGGGGAAGGAGGAGGAGGGGAAGGAGGAGGAGGGGAAGGAGGAGGAGGGGAAGGAGGGGAGGAAAGAGTGGGGGGAAGAGAAGGAGGAGGAGGAGGAGAAGAAGGAGGAGACTATGTCAATGGGGAGACATAGTCTGTTAAGGTAGAAGGCATGGTGAGTGGCAGAAGTGGCTCAAGTCACTGCAAACATCATGGAGGACGAGAAAGCAAGCAGCAGATTGCAAGAGAAGACTACTGGCAGGAAATGGGGTGAGGCCATTCATCCTCAAGGCCCACCATCTGTGTCATGTCTCCTTCCAGCAAAACTCCACCTCCTCGAGTTGTGACAACTGTCTCACACATTAACATCAGCTCAGAATTCAAAAAGCAGCTAATATCTAGAAACACTGAATTTATTAATCAAGAGTTTCAAATACAAGGAGACTGTTTTTCAGACACTAGACAAGCAGTGGCAGAAATGAGTCTCCCAGAAATTAGCAATTAGTTAAGTGATAGATAAGTTCACTGTTTAAAAATGAAAGGATGTAGAAATGTATAGTGATGGGCTAAATGACAGGAATCACTGGACTATTCTGGGGATTTTTGTTTTTGTTACTACCTCTTTTTATTTTATTTACTTATTTTGTATACAATTGTGTGTGTGTGTGTGTGTGTGTGTGTGTGACAGATCATTCAAATGTGTGCTTGTGGAGGCCCAAGAGTGACACTGGGAATCACCCAGGATTGTTCTACCTCCTTATTGTTTTGCTCTACCTTTCAGGGCCAAGAATATAGATCACAACTATTTCTGTCCAGCATTTTTACATAGGACTTGGGGATGCAAACTGAGGTCCTGGTGAGGCAAAGGCTTAACCCCTGAGCCATCTCCCCAGCCCCATAACCTTCTTTGGGTAAGCTTAATGGCAGAGCATTATCTGAAATTCAAATTTTTTATTACAGCAAGAATTGTCTTTCCTTTGTAGATAAGCTTCTCTTTGTGAATAAAGCATAGAAGGAAAATAGTTTATATTTGAGACTGAAGTCAGAGACTTACTCTGCATCTGTGGGAACTGAGAACCTAGACATTGGGAATTGAAGGGAGTTATAGACAGTCAAAGCAGAAGATCTTTAACCACTATGCGAGAGCAGGAGGGAAAAATCCATGGTATTTGTGCTCTGTTTAAGGTTCGTGGAGCAACTCCAACACATAAACACAACAATCACTGCTTGGATAGGTAGACCCTTTGGTTATATCATTATCAACTCTGTCTCTTCCAAGAATATTCTCTGTCTATGCTCATTTCACCAAACATGTCCCATAAGTTGATCTGTGTTTCTACAAATAACCACACTCATATGTGAAATGTGAAGAAGTTGTCTTCACAGAAGAGAGATGATTTGTTTCCTAAGGGTAGGGAGGATGAGAGACAGAAGAATAAAATTAGAACTGAGTTCTAGGTAAATAGGAGGACTGAGCTACTGCATGTTTTAGTTTAGTTGTTTTAGTTTCCTTTTTTGTCACCATGATAAATACCCAACCAAAAGTCACCAACTCAAGGGAGAAAATGCACAATTGTAGGGTGTCGTCTGTCATAGTGGATTAGGCACAGCAACAGCAGCTTAAAGTAACCGTTCACATGAGATCCACAATTAGAAAAACAGAACATTTGAATACATACTTACTAGTACTGGGTGCCTTATTCTACTTTATACAACCCAAGAAAGGGCTCTGGCCACAATTAAAGAGATCATAATGCATTAATTAATATAATCAAGACAATCTCCCCCAGGCATGTTCATAGCCAACCTACAACCTGAGGACCCTCTCAAATGACCTGGGAGTCCACCAGGTATCAGATTGACAATACTGACCACAACAAAGGTGTGTTTCAGATGGTCAGGTCTAGCACCATTGAGTTATAAGTAATCTTTTTAAACTGCTTAGTATAGAAGACAATGCCAAGGATCCCTAATGCAGCATGTACTATTTTATGATTTTGTTCCATTGAATTTTCCAGTCTTAGAATTGTTTATCTTTTACTGAAGAACAGTACTTAATCTATCAACAGACATTGTCAACTCTGTCTTCAAGATTTACTGAGATCATTTCTCTTCACCTGCTTGTGTGGAATTGACATGCCTCCTTTGCACCTGAGCCAGGAGAACATGCTCCCAACCAAAATTGCCCTTTTCAGAGATCCTTGGATCCTGTATAAACAGTAGCAGTCCTCATCCTCTGAAGATATATTAGATGACTCTTTTATCATCTCACTGATATATTCTCCGGTATTCCCAATCAAATTCATGTAAAATTTGACACTATTTATTTTTTCATGTTTACAGGTTAAATGGTCTTTTCCTAGCTTGTCCTACCCTAGCTGGTCTCCCTGCTAGTCCCGAGAAACCAAAAAACTGACTAAAATTACAGCTTTTCTCCCAAGATTTCACTTCTTCCAGAAGAATCTCAAATATGATACATCAGAAAATACTTACTTGGTTACAATATGTAAAACAGTAGTATATCACCATTTTCCATTCCTGTAATTTAATTTATTCTTTCTGTAACATACCAAGAATAAAAGAAAATATTTTTATTCCTATATAAGCATGTTGGCTGACTTTCCTATAAGAATGAATCTTTTATAAACAAGGGATTTTTCATTGTTTTGTTATTGTTGTTGTTTATTATTTTATTGCTGATGCCTAGAATAACATGCATCACTTAGTAGAGATAAAATAATAATTAGTAATGAACTATCGGTAAATTTCAAAGAGAGACTATAGCCTGCATTAGATTAAGGAAGCTACAAATGAGTTCATTTATTCTAAATATTAGGAGGTGAGTTTGCTTTACAAAGAAATTCCTAGATTAAAAGCCTAGTTAAAAAAACAAAAACTATAACAGAAATAGGGAAACCATCTCTGTAGGTAAAGAAGAGTTGTGAGATGGAAGACAGAAGAACCTGAGAATTTAGTCCCTGATCCAAACATACCATACCTAGGGCTAGTTGGAACCCTGACATATTTAGTTACATGCAGGAATGAATTATGGGTGTTCTTATTTATTTGAGAGAGAGGGAGGAGACAAGGACAGACAAAGAGAGAGTGCATGTGGGTCTCAGGGGCCCAGCTTTCAGAAGTCTGATCTCTCCTTTCCATCATGTGGACACCAGTAATCCAACTCAGGTTGCCAGGTTGTTAAGCAGGTGCCTTTATCCACCAAGCAATCTGGCTGGCCCAGATTCCTTCTGTGCTCTTAATGTGCTTTGGCATGCATTTCTGTCACTTAACTTCTGAAAGAGTTGTGACTACTATAATCAACCTCTTTTTACAAGCATGCAGACTGAGACCTGGAAAAACAACTGTTACACACAAAATTGACCATGTTGCCCACTAAACGAGATGCTGGGAATCTAGGTCCTGGGGCTTCGACGTACCTGGCTGCTTAGTGCACAAGGGTTCAGACTATCTTTGAACTGTGGTTGCACATTTGCAAAACAGCATTCTTTTCCAGCCAGGAATCCTTGGAAATTAAGTAGATTGAGATGAAATTCCCAGTGTTCTTTTTCTTCAATCCAAACTGTTACCTCCCTGTGGGGAGGAGACGGCTCAAGAGAAAAGAAAAAGTGGGGGCTGCAGAGGTGGCTCAGGGGTTAAGCCTCTGCCTTGCTGGCAGAAGGTCCTGAGTTCGGATCCTAGACCCCACGTATAGATGCCGGGCGGAAGCGGGGGCAGCCTGAGTTTCTGGTCCTGGTAGGGCGGAGCCTGTGAATCCCCGGGCAGAGTAAACAAGAAGGAGGTGGAGGCGTCCATGGTGGTTCCGAATTCGCCCGTGGTTCTACACACACACACACATACATACACATACATACATACACGCTCACATATGCATGCATGCACAATTGAATAAATAATAAATAAAAAATTTTTAAATTTTAAAAATTTATTATTATTATTATTTATTCAACTGTGCACATGTGTGCGCGCGTGTGTCTGTGTCTGTGTATGTGTATGTGTAGAACCACGGACGAACTCGCGAACCACCATGGACACCTCCACCTCCTTCTGCCCCGGGATTCACAGGCTCTGCCCTACCAGGACCAGAAGCGCAGGCCGCCCCCGCTTCCGCCTGGCGTCTATACGTGGGATCTGGGATCCAAACTCAGGATCTTCCGCCTGCAAGGCGGAGGCTTAACCCCTGAGCCACCTCTCCAGCCCCAAAAAAATTTTAAAGAAAGAAAATAACAAGCCTAATCTCAGTCTAATCTTAACTACAGGTTTGCTAGGGAAAGGAAATCGCATTCGTAAAGATTTTTTTTTACCCTCTCTAAAACTTGCTGCATTTGTTCTTTTTTATCCCTGTGTCCTGGTGAGCAGAGGTTCATAGTGCCTGCAGTCACTCTTGCTCTCCTGAGAGCCCAACAGGCTCATCTGCAGATCCTTCTTATTTGTGGCAGGCCAACACTCACGAGAGAATGAATTAACAGTCATAATAGTGTTCCCATACCAAAGGAATTTTATCTTTTTCTAACTCTGATCTAATCCCTATATTAGCTCCCCACATTTTCCATATATTGCATATTATAAAATGATTAAAAGAAAACCAGAAAGGACTTTTGCCTGTTTCCACATAATGTTCTGAGCTTACAGGAGAAGAAAATTGTATAAAATTCATGACAGACTTTTTGCTTTAATCCTTGTATTTGTTAGATTCTTACTGAGTTTTTGGAATACTTTTAAAGGGCATTGCAGGAGCAGCAAAACTGCAAAAGAAAATCAACAAACCACAATCCAGAACTTCAGAGACTATATCAACCACCTAGAACTAGGCCAGACTAATCTCTCCCCATCCTGAAGCTCAGGGACATTTGCGGAAGAGGGGGTGGTAAGAGTGTAAGAGCAAAAGGATGGGAGGAGCAATGATTTGCAAGATACTCCACATAAGTTAGGGCCGAAGCAATCATAATTGGACTTTGCATGCCCTGCGCAATGTCCAACACACTATTGACCTCTCAAAGTCTAGCATCTGCTAAAGGCACCAAGATCCTTGGAGACAAGGGATTGGCAGCCACAGCAGTGTTCCTATACTTAAGGGAAACACAGGAAAGAGTTCAGGGAAATGCCACTGGGTCCTTGTATGACATTGGAGAGGAGGGCCCAGAGGAGAATCAGGCATGCACAAGAAAGGACTCTCTGGGAATTGGGGCGGGAGGCACTGGGGGATGGGAAGGGAGGAGGGAAGGGAGGGAGAGCAGGGGGTTTAGGGGGAAGAAGAGGGAGGGAGGGAACTGGTGCACCTATTAAGTTTGTATGAGCTGAAATAATAATAAAAATATATTATATAAAAAATGCTAGTTAATTCAATTTTCATAAGCTCTGTGGTTTGCAGTCAATATTAAACTATTTCATATGACAGAAATGATGTTGGAAAAATATGAAATTCCAGAACCAAGGACTTGGTTTTTGAAAAAGAATAGGATTAAGAGTACTCCTCATGTCTTTTTCAAATTTTCCGGCTTTTACAGTGCTCCCAATCCAAATACATTGACTTCCTTGCAGAAGCTGCTGGGGCAGAGAAATAATCACAAGCCCCATCACAGTATGATATCTTTAAGTTGCAATATAAATCACTATGGCAACAGACAACCAACCAGTGTAATAGTGGCATGAGTACCAAGGAAACCGTCAACAGCTTTCTTTTTTTTTCTTTTTTAAATTTATTTTTCTCCAATCATAAAGCTTAATAGGTACCCGGTTCCCCTCCCTCCACTCCTTCCCAGTCCCCCTTGCACCCTCCCCCCTGTTCCCCTTCCTTTCATCCCCACCCTCCCCCTTTCCCAGTGTCTCCCCCTTCTCCCCCTCCCATCCCCTGGAGCATCCTATTGTGTGAAGGTCAAACTTCCCTCCCAGTCCTCCATTCTAGTGAGGTATAGGACTCATTAGCATTGCCCAGAGCCTTTTCTTGGGTTCCCCTTTGGTATGGGAACACTATTATGACTGTTAATCCCTTGCCTCTAAGGATCCTAGTGCCTGTGCTAGACTTTGGGGGGACTTTGACATGTCAGTCATTTCACAGGTCAAGCAAAGTCTGATTATGGATACTGTGGCCCAAACTAGTGTGGAGTATCTTGCATATTGTTGGTCCACTCCATCTTTAGGCTCTTACAATCTTACTGACCCCTCTTCTGAAAGTTTCCCTGAGCTTTAGGATGGGAAATATTTTGGCTGGTCTGGTTCCAGGTGATTAATGTAGGATCTTTGGTGTTCTGGATTATGATTTGTTGTTTTCAGTTTTGCTGTTCCTGCACCACCCTTAGCTCCATCCTGATTGGTACTGGAGGTCACCTCCTAACCAAAGATAAAAGACTGTTTAAATGAACTCTTACTATAAAAGGAGATTCAAAGGTACATGTAATAGGAAGGAGTAGGAGACTGCAGTGAAGGGGGGGGATTAGTCTCCCCTTTGCAGGATGGTTACTATCTGCCAGTCACTATATCTTCCCTGATTGGTGAGATCAAACCCCCTCAGTCACAAGTGAGAAAGTGAGAGTGAGCTTTACCAGATGTCTTTCTACTTACCTCTGCCCCCCCAGAAATAAGGAGAGAGGGGTCATGCTTCAGTAGAGAAAATAAGTCACCATCATATATTGCAATCAACAGCTTTCTGATTGGATTCAAAACCCACTTGTCAGAATGGTACACATACCTGTTTGTGGAAACCACAAGAACCTAAAAAAGGGAAGGAAAAAGATCAATAGGGAAGACAGCCAATAAACCTATAGGTAAGAAGACACTACATCAAACTGCTCTGCAGACAGCTATTATTATACCCATAGAATGGGTACTTACAGTAGAAACCTTTGGGTCTAGTGGCCTTAACAGAATGAACTGGGGTCCATAAAGGCACACAGGCAGAAAGATGGGAATGAATGATAAAAGGAAGGGAAAGGAGGGAGGAGGGAGGGAAGCTGGGATGAATACTCAATATGTTTGTAAATGTAGAAAAATAAATAAAAATAAAAATGAAGTGCTATTCAGGCCTCATATGTGCCTGGAATTCCAGCACTGGAGAGATACAGGCAGAAGATAATCAGCTCAAAGCCAGCCGCAGCTACAGAGTGAGTTTGAGGTCAACCCGGGCTACATGAGACACTACCTCAGAAAGCCAAAAAATAAATAAATAAACAAAAATAACAAAAAATCCTTAGATATTGTTTTTAAATTAAGATAATTGTTTTTGGATACTTCAATCATTGATGTTAAAATGATATTTTAAATACTTAAACATTGTTAAAGGTCTTATTTAGCTAATTTGTCCAAATGTGCTAAAATGTATTCTTAATATCAATTTTTTAAATGTATTTTCAGAAGAAAGTTAAATGAAAAAGCAATATTGTCTAAGAAATCTCTAAAAATTGAATTAATTTTAATTTATATTGTGATTTTATAGCATACTCTATCACATTATATATCAATACATTATCCTTTTGCATCAACTGAAGCTGTGAATTAAATCCTCACAATCCGACAAGGGGCTCTTGGCCTTTATCTAATGCTAACAAATTTGAATTATTTTGTTCTGCAGTTGAATTGTATACTCTGATGTAGTTATAAAGTCAGCACTAGTTAGGCAAAATGGTTAAACAATTCAGATGTCAAATGGGTTAGAAAAGTGTTTTTTTGTTGTTGTTGTTAAAGAAAGTATTCTGGAGATGAAAATCACCCAGACAGACGGAATCAGGTAAATCCCAAGAGGAAACCACTCTTAGAGCAGTAGGCAGTCTCCTTGGTTTCTTCTTCCTGATTTTCTTTCAGTTCCTCTCAGTAAACACTCTAAAGACAGGCACATGGGAGATAATTGACACAGATTAATATGTTTTTCCTTCTGTACTTACAGAATGTTGTCTACCATGTAGCATGAGCTATAGCAAATATTTAGCTCTGATTGTCCCTTAATTATTTGCATAACACAGAGATATGGTATGGAAGTAAAGGCTTATAAACGCCAGCTGCCAAGACCAGCCTGGGCTACAGAGCAAAGGACTTGTCTCTAGCATCTTAGCATCCTGTAGTTCATCCCATCACCACAGGATTCTTAGAGAAGGCCCATCTCTTCTATCCCCTCCCCCAAGATAAGAAATCACAGACGGGAAAAACCCTGGGGAACTTTTCTGTATAGCTCCACCCTCTGGAGGCTCTTCTGACCCATCCTGACATTCTCGTTTTAATTATGTCTAGGGGATTTTCATTCCAAGTTCCTGAGAAGCACATTCTACATTCTCTATCAGTCATGCCATTAAACAAGGGTCAAAGCTGTCAAATCTGTTGAAGTTTGCCATCCTGCCTTGTTCTCTCTGTCCAGTGTCCAGGTCCCTCCCTCCTGCAGGAGTGGCCCCTGGACTTTCTTTCCCCATGATCATGGACTCAGCACAGGAAAGCTTGTGCCCGAGGACTTCCCAGGAGCTACTCTTTTGTCTCTGCACAATTACAATAGAGATTTGTCAGTAACAATGATGGTAACAGATTGAGAATGAGGAGCTGCCCGTTTCCATCTATGTGATCTCCAATCTCTGGACAATTCTGGAATCTATGGTGTTCAGCCTCCTGACTGAGTTCTTTCCTCGTACTACTGGAACCCTGGTAAAGGCATTCACCCTCCCTGTGCCTCAGTTTCTTCAGCTGTAAATATGAATAAAAATAAATGCTTAACTATTAGATTGTAATATAAAATAAATAACCATGTGTAAAATAAATAACCATGATGTCTGGACTCAGTAGACATTCAGCAGCCACTGGCTTTTTTTTTTTTTAACTTATTCAATTGTGCGTGTGTGCGTATGTATGTGCGCGCACGTGTGTGTATGTGTGTGTGTGTAGAACCACGGACGAATTCGGGAACCACCATGGATGCCTCCACCTCCTTCTGCCCTGGGATTCACAGGCTCCGCCCTACCAGGACCAGAACCGCAGGCCGCCCCCGCTTCTGCCGGGCGTCTATACGTGGGATCTGGGATCCGAACTCAGGACCTTCTGCCTGCAAGGCAGAGGCTTAACCCCTGAGCCACCTCTCCAGCCCCTGGTTCCACCTTTCTGAGGAGGAGGAAATATGGGATGCAGACTGATCTTCTAGGATTCTTTGTTATCCCATTCAATGAAAGTTCATACTTGGCAGTAACCGTCAACTCAGACTTAACCAGAATTAGTTAAAAAGGTGGATTATTGATAAAACAGAATTTCTTCTGAAATTTTTTTGTGAAAGCTAAAAGATGATCAGATACTTTAAGGAGTCATTAAGCAAAGTTCTGATGAGGAGCAGGCTACCCACAAGTTCAAAAGGGTGGGCAAAAAATATCCAGTACAGCATACACTGGAGGAACCTGTCAGGCTCAAGAATCTACCTTAGCGATAGATTCCCTTTCCTCCAACTCCTACATTCAAAACAAAGGCTCAACTTGCTGTTCGCTGCCCACCGCAGTGGCCACCTGGCACTTGAAAAGCCCACGCTTAGTCGCATATCTCATGGGGATAGGGGATAATTCATTCCCCCCTTCCCCCACGTCCTTCACCTGTAAGTCCTGGACTATAAAACTCCATTTCCCCATTCAGATGCTGTTTCTTTTCCCTTTCGAGAATTAGCCTTTGTCTTACTGTGATCAATAAACTTTTCATTCCTTGTCCTTGGCAAGATGTGTTCAGACTTTTTATCTTATACTTAGACTCACATCGAAGGCCATGGTTAAACCAAGAATGCACAAAAAGAAGGGACTTGAATATGGAAGAAAGACTAGAAGGGGAAGAGCAAGGGAAGAGTGAGGGAAAATAGGGGACAATGGAGGGGAGAGTATTGAAGGGTTTTATACACATGTATGATAAAAATCAATGAGCAAAATAGATAAAGAATAATGGGCACATTTATCACTTTAAAAATGCAGATTTGCTTTCATATTTAATAAATGGCAAAACATATAAATGTTTTAAAATAAACTCCTTTGTTATATATGATCAGCAAAATGACAGTCTTTTTAAAAAAGAATAAAGTCACTTGCAGCTGAAGCATTAATATTCAGTCATGTGGGCACTTTGACAACTTCAATTTATATTAATCTTTTTGGAATCATTTTCAAAGCTTATCCTCCCAGATAACACTTTTGTCTCTTCGAGACCGTGAAATTTGTTTTGTTAGACAAATGGTAAAGTCCTATCATGGTGATAAAGAATGATAAAATTAAAATCTCATTCAGGTCTGTAACATAATTATCCAAGTTCTATAGTTTCAAAATTATATGCTCAAGCTTCTGAGGGGACCTTGAGGCCTCCTCGGGTTTTGTGAAGTCAGCACTATTATCATAATACTCTTATTAAAACCTTATTTAATGGATAACAGAAAAGCACTGAAAAGTTGTGAAATGCTCTACCCTACCAGGACATCTAAATAACTCTCATCTTATGTCTCAGGGAACATCGCAGAAGAGGGGGAAGTGACAATACAAGAGTCTGAATGTGGGGATGGGGACAACTTGATGGTACCTACAGATCTGACAGGACTACTACCTACATGACTCACTGTATCTGTATCTACTTCCATGAGACCCACACAGTATTTGGGCCTACAAGCATTTCACCATGAATGGGAAAAGACATTAAGAGTCACCACACCCCCTGAGAAACTAACAAGGGTTAAGACTGAATGGAAGATGTTGCAGTTATGCTGAATGTTTCTGATACAATCATGACAAAGCTGTTTAAGGGAACAAGGAGTTTATTCTCTTATAATAGTCTGGTTACAGTTCTTAGTTCAGCTTGACAGGAGAATATGCACCATCACCAAAGGCCCAAGGAAACTGCTCACATTATGTCCATAACATAGTGGTTTAGAGAAGGACAATCCTTACTTGCCAGACCAGCGTGTCTACCCAAGTATACAGAAGGATGCTCAAACAGCTCCCTCCATTTTATTTACCTGCCTGGAGACTAGTCCCATCCGCCATAAGCTGGACCTTCCCTATCAACTAGACAATCTCCTGCAGGTGCACTCTGGGCTTAACTCCACTACCAGTTATCTACAAATGTGCCCAGAGCTCAAACCGTCAACTGTCAAGTTGACACATGTATCTAGCTATGACAGGCGAGAAGGGATATGCCCAGAGATATGCCCACTGGTATATTATCCTTAATCCAACAAGTGCCCAGTCAAATGTCATTAACAGTTATTCAGATGGGAACTAGTAAATCACACATTCCCAGAAGGACATGAGAGCAGAAGGGAGACAGGTGGAGAGGAAAAATGTTTATAGAGGGAAAAAGTAGGGTAGTGGGATTGAGTGTTTAAGTCGTGAAATGAATACATGTATTCTAAAAGAACATTGTAATTGTTAATCCTGGTTATCAACTTGACCACACCCAGCATTGGCATTAAATAAATCAGCTGTCAGACTACCTGAAGAGATTATCTGGATCGATGCATTTATAATACAAAGGCCAGCCCTAGATCTGATTAGAACTTCCCAGCAATGGACCAGATAAAAGGAACATAAAACAGAAGAGTTTGAAGACAGACTTTCTGAAGCTGTGCCAGAAAACTCTCTTTCCTCCTGCCGCCCAGCTTCTTTGATGTTCCAGCCCTCCAACCCTCCAAGTCTTCAATATGACTCTCCAGGAACCCTCCAGCCTTCAGCCATCACCTACTGGACTACTGGACTGAACAGCTACTGCAGCCATTGACAGCTATGACTACCTCAGTCATAGCTCATAAGCCAACTCAATAAATTCCCTTTGTATATATTTATTCTGTTGATTCTGTGGCTCTAGAGGACCCTGACTAATACAAATATAGATAAATTTATTAACAATTTTTGAAAAATTCAAAAATCATTATAAAAACAAACAAAAAACAAACAAGAAAGTGAATGAACAGTGGTATACTACTTATGTAAAATCCATGCTCTAGCAAGTGCTTACATATTTATCCTCAAAGTCAACCCAGGTGAAACTCATACAGAAAGACATGAAAATAGGAGAGAGACTGGTGAAAAATCAAGGAAGTTTGCAGGAGGGAGATGGGATTGGAGAATAGGCTATGAAAATAGGCTTATGAAAAATAGGCTATAAGAAGATATATAGGCTATGAAAACAACATAAATTGTTGTATTCATGCAACATACCCTAAAAGGATGAATATAAATTAATAAAAAAAGAATAAGTAAAAATAAAAGCACACTGAAAGATGGGAACTAGAATCTACATGGGAATCGAGGACATGATGTCAAGCCATGTTAACTACCACCTGGATTTCATGCATTTAAGAATGCCTCCACAAAGCAATACAAGTTATTGTCCTCATGAAACATCAACTTTTGACTATATGTCTCATGTTTGCTGCATACTAAAATATGTTTGTTCTCTCCCAAGAAAGTTCTTGTGTGAGTGGCATATCTAAAGCCAAACTAACTGCTTTTTTTTTAACCAGAAAGCATGATGGGAAGAACCATCGTAGTTCCCGCTGGTGGACCAGATAATCATTTTCTTGACAGAGAAAATGAAGTGAAGAGATGATTTCCCAGGAAACAACCCAAAGCATTTGTAATCACTGATAAAATGTGTACCTCCATTGGAAATGCTTATCTGTCTATAATTTGGAAAATGATGGAGCCTTATAGTTCAGGACTTTCTCGAAATTGGTGACATTAACAAGTGTGATTTGCTAATATTATAACATGACACAATCCATCATTTGGATTTGCATAATTTAACAAATTAATATTTTATAAATGGCCAATATATCATATGGGAAAGTATCCAATAAAAATGTAAAATTGACTAATGGATTTTGTATGAGAGAATACCAAAAAAAGAGTATCGATTTAGCTTCATAACTCCCATTTCAATTAATCTTTGTGAAACTATATTTGTCAAGCTAGGGCATAGCAGCAAAGAATGGTATCTTCAAAATCTCTTTCCTAGCTACTTTTCTGAAGGGGGACTGTTATTTTTCATGTACTTCAAAGAAAATGACATACTTTAGAAAACTGCAGAAATAGGAAAGTTCAGCTGTTTTCTATAAAGAGATTTGCAAAGCTACAAGACAAGTCTTACTATCCTAATTTTTATTGCTTCCCCAAATAGTTTTTAAAATATAATTTCATTTTGTTGGTTAATATTTAAGGGGTTTAACACTGCTATTTTATACAAATCAATAATTATTTTTCCACTCATGTGTGTTGTTCAGCGATCCTGTGACCAGGACTGTTCATAAAATAAGGTCATACATTTAATCAAGTTAAGTTTTCCTTTTTGAGATTGTACTCTGGATGTCAACTCTAAAACCTAACCCTGGGGCTCAAGATTTTCTTTTAAATCCTCCCTCTGATTCTTCACATTAAAGAACAAGATGCAACTGAATTATTTTTTAAGGTGTGAGATATATTAGTGTTCATTTTTCACCTTTGGTCATCTGATTGCTAAAGCAAAATAGTTACTTTTCTTCCCCTTAAGGAAACTTGTGTCTCCCACAGACTTATTTTGTTTCATTGACCCATGTGACTGTCTTTCCACTGCCACATTGAATGAATTTCTGCAGCTATGCAACAAGTTTTAAAATTAAGTAACTTTATCTTTGATAATCCATTCTTTTCTTTCAAAATTACTTTTGCCATTTATTTTTCTGTGGTCCACATAAACTTTGGATCTTGGCCAAATTGTTAATTTTTTTGCTGCGATTTTAGTAGAAATCTTGCCAAACATTAACATAAACTAAGGGAAAAAAAATCTTACTCTTACTATGTCAAGTCTTTCAATCTACCACAATGATGATTCTCTATATTTGTTTAGATATGCTTTGATTTCCTCCAAGAAGATTGAGTACTTTTCAGCACTTAAAATCTACGTGTGTTTTGGTAGTTTTGCATCTAAGTATTTCCTTTACTTCAAGTGCTTCTGAAAGGTTTCCTCAGTGTTGGTATCCATTTACCATGAGTTCTTTGCAAAAATATAGAGATATTATGATTTATGCATATCCGTTGAATTCACTTATTAGTTTGAAAATGTTTCTTTATATACCTTGTTCTGTGTGGATAACATGCCTAAGGGGAAAGAGCTCTATTTATTTTCTATATTATTATTATTATTTAATTTAGAAATTATTACACCATAACTTCTAGCAATATACCTTTTCTTAATTTTAGTAAGAAAGCATTCAGTCATTTCCCATGAAGTATAATGTTGCTGTAGCTTGTTCATTTATCATTATGATGGTAATTTTTGCTCTGGAGATTGAGCCATGGACTTCATGCAATGCTGGGCATTAAGTGTATTGCTTTAATACTCCATTTTTATTTTACCACATTTAACAGTTATCTTTATTCACATTTGTTTAAAAATATCTTTTTTCTTAAACAAGTATGATATTAAATTGCATCAAATGCTTCTACTTCAGTGGTTGACATAACAGATTTTTCTTTGCTCTATTTAACATGTTACATTAAAATGATTTTCAGATGTCAAATCATTTTTAATCACTACAATAAAATCAACTTGGCCATATTTTGTTATATAGTTACTTATAAATACTTATTTCTATTAGTTAACATTTTGTTAAGGCTTTTTATATTCATGTTCATGAGAGATATTATTCGGAATTTCTTTTTGTAGTACATCTCATTGGGTTGCCAGATAGGTTAATGTTATCTTGGTAAAAAGAGACTGTGGAATTATTGGTAACTCTTCCATATTTTAGCAGAGGCTGGGAATAAAGCTCAGGAATTAAGTACTTGCCTAGCATGCATTAGAATCTAGGTTCAACCCCCATTACCACAATAATAAAACAAAAAATAAATTTTGTTGAATTATCCAGAAAACTTACCTGGAGATTTCATATCTGTGAGTGCTTAACTTATGGATTCAATTTGAAAAACATAATAGCAACATTCAGCTTGTTTCCTACTGTGTGAGTTATGGAAATTGTTTTCTGAAGAATTGGTCCTTTTCATGTAAGTTATCAATCTTATCTGCATATAAGTTTTCTTAGGATTTGTACATGATCCTTTATATATCATTCTTGATATTAGTGATTTGTGTCTTCTATTTTTATTATTAGTCTTGCTAAAAACATGTACATTTCATGGAGCTTACAAAAACCTGTTGAGTGTTTCACTGAAATTCTTTGCTGTTTTTATTTTCATCAATTTCTGTTCCTTTCTTCAAATGTACTTTTTCTTTTCTTTTCCTTCTGCTTTCCTTGAATACATTTGTTAATTGATATACTTACTGAGGTAAGAGATTAGATAATTGAGATTGTTTTTCCTGTTATACTGTACATATTGAGTGCTATAAATTTATCTTTTGGCAATATTCTGATGTGTTCACGGATTTCCAGAATCCATATTTTCATTTTCATCAAGTTCAATGATTTAAAATGGTTTTACTACATTAATTACTTACAATTTTATTTTCTAGCTTGCAAATATTTAGAGACTTTTCCATTATCTTTCTGTTAGTAATTTTCAGAGAACACAGTATATAATTTTAATCTTTCAAATTTGGTGAGGCCTGTTTCATGGTCCAGAAAATGCTCTTATCTTGATAAATATTCAATTGAATGTGATGGAAATGCACTCTCGGTTTGCACCTTATTGAAATGTTAGCATATACTTTGCTCTTTGATGACTTTAGCATAGTTTAAGATAGGTCAGCTTCTCTTCCTTTGAGAAATATATATTAAAATCACTTGAATAACAAGTATAATTGAAACATTAGTAAAAAGCTAAGTAGAATTAAATCTGTAATAATTAATAATTCAAAAGTTGTGGTTGTTTATGTGGTCTTTGTTTTCAGATACTGGTACTGGTATATGTTAGTTACTACTTCAGTTGCTGTAACAAAATACCTGACAAAAGAAACTTATGGAATGAGAGTTTATTTTGGCTTATAGTTTGAGGTACAGTACGTCCATCTTATCTGGGAAGTCGTGCCAGCAGGATCCTGAGGCCATTGTTCATATTGCATCTGTGATAGAGCCAAGTACATGAATGCTGGTATTCAGTTTACTTCTTTTTATCATTACAGGACCATAGCCCACGGAATGGAGAATGGGCCATTCCACCATCATTAACCTGTCTTGAACGTCCTTCAACATGTACCTAGGTGCTTGTTTCCAATGTGATTCTGTACCCTGTCAAGTTGAGAGTCAATAATAGCTGCCATCAGACCTATAACCTGCATAATTGAGCTGAGCCACTGAAATGGACCACTAGGTAGCTTAGGATGGAGTATGATTACTGGAAAGACCAGAGAGGTGGTTTGAGGGTTAGATCTTACGCCAGTTTTATAGCAGGGGTGAGGAGAAGTAGTGGATTGGAATCCAACCACATGACTAGTGATTTCATGAATCATGCTAACATGAAGAAAGTCCAAAATGTGATAAACTTTCTGGTTTATGAGTCACTGACAAACCCATAGGACGGCCCTAACTCCCTGAGGTAAAAAGCATGGAAGCTCTACACCCAGTACCTTCCCAGCCATGCACAGTGATTCTTTTCCATTCCCTATTTTATTTGCAGTGTTCAATAAGACAGCAACCATAAGTGTTGCAATGACCTTTCAGTGAGTCGCTATAGAGAATTTTCAAATCTCAGCATCAGAGTAGACAAGGAAAACACATGATCTATGGCGAGTGGAGCTGCTGTGTAGGTAACCCCTATGGATTGTGGGTTGATGGTAGGTTTCTATAGAAGGAATTCTCAGAGGTAGTTTAGTGTAATGCTATTCCAGCAATTAGTATCAGAATCTTACACATTCTTTGGCCACAGTCCTATAGTTCAGAATGATGCTGTCTACTTCCACATACTTGTTATACTTCCCTTTTCATTTCCTCTAGCACAGTTGAAGTAGGATTGCTGGGATTCTAACTGTGAGGAGTGATTTTGTGTTTCAGTAGCACCTATTCAGATTTCACCTATCTTATAATTTTCTTGTTTTGTATGAACACCTTTAAAATCAACTTACAGTATTGTTCATAATTTATGTCCTTTGAGTTACTGTTTTATTTATTTGGAGGTTTGCTTATCTGTTCCTTGTATATCTGTTCTACTTGATTTTTATTCAAGACTTGTGGTCTAGAGTTTGGATTCTCCTCTTCTTTTATATGCTAAAAATCCTTGCCCTTGACATGAATCTCTTACAACTAGCATACTTGTAGTGAATCCATTCTGATCATGTATTTCTTGTTAAAAATGGAGGAAAATTTTATTTCAAAACTCAGACTTTACCCACTTTAGGATCCTTGAACCATGCAATCATCATGGTTTAGTTCTACAGAAACACAGAAAGTTCCACAAAATGGAACAAACTCCACAACCTCACTAGTCACTTCTTTGCTCCCTTCTTCAGTGCCTGGGAACTGCAAATCTATTTTATTTTTCTATGACTTTTGTTCTTCTGAATGCTTATGTTATCAGAAACAGGTAATAGGTGTCATTTTCTATGTAGCTTCCTTCATTTAGCATGTTTTTTTCTAACATATACCAACTTATAACTTGTATTATAATGTCATTCCTCTTAGTGACTATTACATGAAAAATATATTAATTTCTGTACACATTCACCATTGAAAGGTATTTCAATAATTTCTATTTTTTGGTTGTTATTGGACCCAAAAACCTATGCTCAGTATATACAATGACTTATGTCTCTGGAGCTTTTGACAGGCCCAGGAGAGATGAAGGCGTAGGCTCAGTATGTGCAATGACTTCTGTCTCTAGAGCCCTTAACAGGCTCAGTGTGTACAATGACCCCTCCCAACAGACTCACAAAGGAAGTGGGCCTGAGAGAGAAAATGAAGACAAGGGAAACTTTCACCTTTCAAGTTAAGAAAGACAGAAATTTCTTCCTCCATGTAATGAAGAGGAAAAGCAAGACAATGGAAAACAGTGACTTCCACCATATTGCCAGTGTCTACCCACACATAGGAAGCCTTTTTCGGAGTTGTAACCACATATGTGCTCTATCTAATTTTTTAACATTAGATATTAACACTTTCTAGAGCTGAACAGTCTCCATGATTATTATTTTACTTCTTAGGCAGTATTCCATTAAATAGATGGAATATTTTACTTCAGTACTCTTCTGTAATTATTCTCTTAAATTATTTCTTTTCAATTTTTGACTTGACAATGATTTTCTTTGGCACTATTTCCTCTGTCAAACTGAATTTGGACTGTTTCCATAAATCGGATTACCGATTATAGCACTCCATGGGCAATGCCAAGTTGAAGTCAAGCGATGGTGCTCAACTGCACTACCTCCCTTACTGAGGCAGTTAATGCTAAGTGTCAACTAGACAATTGAAAATTGGTCCTGTAGGCATACCAGGGAAGAATCGTCTAGTTAATGCAAGTGTCTGAGCAAGCATGTAGATTATTTAATTCATGTGGGGAGACCCATTCTGTAATGGGTGGGACTACTACCTGGGCACGCAGATAAACTGGAGACAGAACCGGTAGGCTCTGGCAGATGCCCTTCTCTTAGTTCTTCCTGTAGATATGGTATGACCAGTATCCTCAGTTCCTGGTGTTGCCTTCAGTCCCCTGCCACGATGAACTATGAAAGACATGAGCATGAAATAGTTTGACCTCCTCCTCCCACCCCACCAAAGTGGTTTCAGTCATGCATTCATCACAGTGGCAAAAGAGAAAGACATTCAATAGTTGAGTTCATAGTACTGTGGTCAAGATGGCCCTGCTGTTTCATGCATACAGCATTTAAACTAGGTATTCATACTTTCACAAAACTGAAGATTTCAATTCAATATATGTGGTCATCAGGACTTCACAGAATATATAACGCCTATATAACTTCAGGGTGATTCAATTATGATAACGATAATTACTAAAGCTATGTGGCTAATGGAAGAGTAAGAACTCTGTGAAGACATTTTCACTATGGCTTTTCAATGCTCTAATCCTACAACTCATGTCCTAGCTTCTTTCTAAATATTTTCCCATGTAAACCATCAGATAGTTTTCTAACTCTTTGTGCAGAATGTACCTGTAGAATTACTTTGTTCGATTTCCTGCATTGTATGCTACACCTGGTGACATATTTCCTATAAATTACCTGCTTAATAGTTCTCTTCTATGTCTCACATTCCTCATTCCATTCCATAAACATACTATTCATTGTACACTATATAACCCTTGCAAATTCTGTCCCTACATATATGTGTATAAGCTTTTTATGATTCATAAAATTGATCTCACATGAACTTATATTTGTGTGTGTGTGTGGGGGGGGTGTGTATGTGTATAAGCTTTTTATGATTCATAAAATTGATCTCACATGAACTTATATTTGTGTGTGTGTGTGTGTGTGTGTGTGTGTGGTGTGTATGTTTTGAATGGGGGTAGGTGTGCATGTGTGTATAAGAGTGCATGTGCTTATAGAGGCTCAAGGGTGACATCAAGAATGATCCTGGATTGCTGTATCTCATTATTGTCTTGCTATGGAGTTTATCTGGCTCTGCCTTCCATGGCCAGATCTGCCACTTCTGCCTGACATTTTTGACAAGCTATCTGGGGATCTGAAATTAGGTCCTTTTGCTTGCAAGGCAAAGGAGTTAACCCCTGCCATATCCCCAGTACCTAGATAGATGTTTTGATACATGTGAGAGATCAGAATATACCAGGGTGGAGAATTTGCCTATAATTCAATGTTGCTTGATTTAATAAGCTGTAACCATATATTAATAATGAAAAGATCCAAGAAATATGCTAAAGTGTGTTTTGTCTCTTTTTGCATCATTTTAGGAGCCAGTATAAATCATGCATGTGTTAAGCATTTGATTAAGATCTCCATATTGAGTCATAGAAGGAACTTCCCATTATATTGATATTGGACTATCAAGAAAATTGCTTTAGCTATCTTTGCCAAAGCTGAAAATTTACGAAACACTCCATATCGTGTCAAGATCTCAACTTTCCTTGAGGACTTCTTGGCAGTACTGAAGACAGATCTAGAAAACGCTGTTTTCTTTTCCTCTCTCCTTACACATCCTGCTCATAGGCATCGGGCTGAGACCTGAGATCCTGCAGCATCCCCTCACTCTGTAACATCTGGTTGGTTCTTTCAACAGTGATAGTTTAGAAACCAAAACCACGACTCCCCTCCTAGATCATGTGGACTTTTCCAGAACTTGAACTGCTAGGGAAGAAAACCTTGCAAGTATAACCAAGAATTTCATAGCCCAATGCTACTCACTCTTTAAGACCAGGCCTCCCTCACTACGCAAAACAGCAAGGCTATTGCTATTGCTTCACTATGGTAATGACCCAAGCTCCGGTTAAAATGTGCTTGGCACTGGGAAAGTACTCAAAAGTCAACCTTCCAGAGGTGATTAGAGCAAGAAAATTTTGTCCTTATTATAATTAATGTTTTCAGTATAAGGGTGAGTTACTCATTGCAGAATTAACGTCCTAGGGAGTGACAAGATAGCTCAGTGGACGAAAAAAGTGCTTGTAAATCTGGGAACCTAGACTTGATCTCTAGAAGCCAACATTTTGGAACTGGCTTCCAAAAGTTGTCCTCTGACCCCCCATCCATGTGCCATGGCATGCATTTCTCTCTCTCTCTCTTTCTCTCTCTCTCTTCTGTGTGTGTGTGTGTGTGTGTGTGTGTGTGTGTGTGTGTGTGTGTCTGTCTCCAATAAATAAATTCCTTTTAAAATTAAAAAAAAGAAGTGGACTCCAGATGAATTCATGTTTGGTTTAATTTCCTTCCTTTCTCCTTTGTTCTTTCTTCCTCATTCTCTCTCCCTTGTCTCCTTAAACCTCCCACTCTTTCCTCTTAGCCTCTCTTGTTTTGTTTACCTCCCTTCCTCAACCCCTCCCTCATTCTCTTCCCTTCTCCTCCTTGAAGCTTCTTTTTACCCTTCCTTTTTCTCTACTGCATCTCTCCCTGGCCTCTCCCCTTCTCCCTTATCTCCCTTTCTGCCAGCAGCCCGTGACCTGCTCTTTCTAAGTGACAGCCTAGGTACAATGCAACAAGAAGCCTCTCCCCAGAGTCAAACCCTTGACTCACAAGCTCCCAGAACCATAAACTGAATCAGCTTCTGTTGTTGACAGTTCTCCCGCATCAGCAGCAGGAAAGAGGCTGAGATAGTTACTATCACTGCTTACCCGATGAGTATTCTCTGAAGGAGACCATCACTGAAGCTGAATTGAAGGAGTGTTGAAAAGCAAAAGCTGAAAGCAGCAAACAGAAATAAAGTGTTGTACCGGCTCTTTACTACTGGAGGAACTGGTTAAAGAGTATTCACTTTAGATTCCTTTTGGCCATCTAGCTTTCTTTGTGATTAAGATTTGGAGCATGGGTATTAAGTTAGACAGGCTGCATTAAGTTGGATACCTAGATAATCAAATGGTGTTCCAGTCAATGTCTATGCAGAGGAGGGTCCTTTTTGCTCTGTTGTCTGTACGATTAGGGCACAAAGAAAGCCTGTGTGCCTATCTGTCATTGCCAGGACTTTCTGAGGGGCACAAGAGTCCCTTTCCAAGGCTTAACAGCTTCTCAGCAATGCTGGTAGCCAAAACCCTGTTCAGTCTAAACCCTTTGAGTCATTGTGCAACTTCAGAAAACACTTGCTTTCATAAATGTATCACAGGAAAAAAAATATCAAGCTTTGTTTCTGGCTGAGTTTCTTTTGCTTACAGACTTAATTTGCTCTAAGCTTATTGTAATTGAATTGGATAGAACTGAAAGGACCTCCTGGACTACATTCAATTAGATTCAAGGCAGTGTTTGAAATCTGATGCCCAGGAGGGGAAACAGTGCTCCTTTTACACCGATGTTTTCACCTGCTGAGCCACCTTGTCAGCCCCAATAGCTTGTTTTTTAATAGGAGCTCAGAAAATATTACCAATAGGGACCGGGAGACAGCTCAATGTGCAAGATGCCTGCTCAAAAACCTGGTGACCTGAGTTCAATTCTAAGAAACCTACATGGTAGATGGGAAAAACTGACTTCCAAAAGTTTCTTCTGACCTCTTCCTATGCACTACGGTATTCATGTGCATTCTGCACTCACAACCAGCTGTCTCTTTCACAAATAAATAAATAATATGGATAGTATTTGTTTCAGCCTAAATTTTAAAGTCGTGTTGTCTCCCAAAGGAACTTTTTACTATGTGTCTTGTAGGTTCACCTTGCTATTCACTGGTGGTCCAGCAATGCAGGAAATGGCTGGAGTTGTAACTCCTGGGTTCGAGCCGGCTACCACACGTGCTTCTCAGCTCCCACGACCTCTAAAGAGGAAAATTAAAATAATTATTGTGAAGGTTGGTGGACTCTTTGCAATGCCTGATGGGCATGTCTGAGAAATCTGAACTAGTCAGCTATCAGTCTCATTATTATGTTTAGAAGCCCACTTAGCTGTATGGATTTTATGAGGAAAACATGTTCTTCATATCAAATAAGTTTCTACTGTAAGTACATCAAGTTAAAATTGTGCTTTCTGTTATGATTAACTGAGCAGTTTTATTAGTCATTTCATAAACACAGAATTTAAGAAAGAACATTGCTGCTCCTAGTTTATGAACATAGAAATCAAGTTTTCAGGAAGGCTAACTTTCAATATTTATTTATTTTTAATATATTATTTACTTATTTGTGGAGAAAGGTACATGCCATCATGTACTGGTCAAAAAATAACTTATAGAAATCAGTTCCTCCTTCCACCATGTGGGTTTATGGGGACTGAACTCAGGCTGCCAGGTTTGCAAGCAGGCACCTTAGCTACTGAGCCATCTCACTGGACCAAGAAAAGCCTGACTAAAGTTTTCATCCTCCTGACTTCAGGTGCCCTCCAATTCCAGAAAAAACTTGAGATATATGACAACAGCCAGAGAGGACTCCCTTTTTCTCACCTCCTCCTCTTCAAAAATCTCTCTTACCTACCTAGTGGTTTGTTTGTTAACTTTGTGTTTGTTTTGCTTTCCATTGCAATCTTCCCTCCATGGGCTCCCACTTTCTTATTCTTTGTTCTCTACTTCTGGCTCCAAACATTTTAACATTAAGTTAACGCGATATGATATTCATAAAGACGTAAATATTTTGATGATAGGCTCCAGACCTCAAAAACCTCACACTTAGATAATTTCACAGATGATAATGGCCAGTTGTTTTGTTTTGATTCAAAAAGGAAGTGAAGGAAATCTGTTGTCAGTTGTGGTGCACGGACTTGAAAGAATTCAGAAAAGACTATGGAAGGTCTTCGAAAGGTGTTGATGATTTTGACAAAGAAAGCTAGGAGCAATGTGAGGAAAATTGTCCCAGGAATCGTCAGAGAGTCCTGGGGTAGGGGGCAGGGGGGAGCCACAGAATGGTCTGGTCAAAGTTCTGGCTTCCAGTGGAAAAGGAGCTACATTATGGAGTGCTTAGAATAATGCATACGGGATTTGATAAGCAATAAGGAAAATCTTTTTATTGTGTGCGTGTGTGTGTGTGCGTGCACGCGCATACTCGCACGTGCGTGCATGTGCATGTGTATGTTTTGCATATGGGTAGGTATGCATCTGAGTGTGCAGGTATGTATACAAGAATGCACTTGAGTGTGTATGCCTATGGAGACTCCAGGGTGATATCAGAAATCATCCTGCATTGCTCTTTAACCTTTTTGCTTTGCCAGGGTTTCCCAGTTTCTACCTTCAAGGGCTCTGGCATATGGCTCAGGCGTTTTTATGTCAGATCTGGGGATCTGAACTCAGGTCCTCTCACTTGTGAGGGAAATGCTTTAACCATAGAGCCATCTCCCCAATCTGCAACAAGGAAGCTTCAAAGGAGGTACCTTTGCTTACTGCTCTACTGTTGAACTTTGCCAGTTATCTTGCCAGCCGAGGTCAAATTCTAGATTACATGGACCTAAAATATAACTTTCAAAACACAAACATCAAACTCAGCAATATCTGCTCTTCAAATACAGGTATGCCAGTTAATATTTATTTTGAGCTTCTGACATTTTTATACTTTGAGTTATTTGTGTGCTTATGTTTGTATGTAGTATACATATGTACATGTATTGTGCATATGTACATACATGTAAAAGTCAGAGACTGAAACCAGGTGCCTTTCTTATTCACTCCAGATGATTTTCTGAGTAGGATCCTTCACTCAACCTGTAGTTCACTGATTTACCTAGACTGGTTTGGTAGGTAGTTCCATGCATTTTCCTACCTCTGTCTTCTCAGCGTGGAGATTACAGTTGTACGCCCTTCTGTCCTGAATTTTACATGGTTCCCACATTTCATGGCTATGCAGCAAGCTCTCTACCAAGTGAGCCATCACTCCAGCCCCTACACTTTGAATTCTTTGCAAATGTTAGAGCGTTTCCCTCACAAGCATGTTTAGATTTGTATGTCTGTTTGCGGGCTCAGCTTCACAAACTAATCATGTCAGAACAAATGAATCACATTCATTGACTTACTACAAACACAGAGAAAAATGTAAGCGCTTTAGTTCAATTTCTCTGACAGAAAAGTGAGGAATAGTTTCATTTTTTATGGAGCTGCAAGAGAGACAAGACTGTGCTTTGCATCACGTGTGGGGACATTAGGAAGTGATAAAATACATTTTGTTGTCAGCTGCTGAGAATTTTATGAGCATCCTGAGGAAACTCCAGCTGCTGGTGTAAGTACCTGTGGGGAAAGTGGTGCATCTACAAGCAACCATTTGCAAAAGCAAATTCTGCATTTGCTGAGCATCATCTGCTGGAGACTGACCTATGCTGACATCAGTAGTGTGTTCTCATGTTCACTTATACTCATGTCACCTGTGACCTTGACCTTAACCTTTTCTGATATCCCATGTTTTGGGCCTCCCTACCGTGTGCTATTTCATCCCTGCCTCTGCTCTCTGCATGGTTTCTTCTAAGCCACTCGTATTTAGCATGTTATTTATTGCTATTATTATTTTTCACTAGCATAGAAAGAAATGAGTTTCACTATGACATGTTTATTCCCACAGGGTTACTTTTTGTTGTTATTCAAACACCACTGGTCTCCCCTGCCCTCTGTCATGCTGGTCTGCTGCTGCCTTTTGCTCTGGGGTAGAGTACGTGCTTTGCCAATGCAAAGTCTTAGATGCAATGTTCTGCAGAACAAGCTGTCAGTCTTGTGAGAGATTTTAACTGCCTTGAATTCTGTCCCAATTAATGAATTTAAAGATGGAGTTTCCCTCTAACACAGTGGTTTCTGTTATTCAACTAAATAAGTATTCAAACTTGCATTATTAATTCATTGAGTGGCAGATTATTTAGAAACTCACATCTTAACCTTGAAACATATGAGAAAGTTTTTCTTCTATTTCTTGAAAAGAATTAATTTCTATGTATGCATTTACGAATTTGAAACTGACACAGAGAGAAAGCACACACATGTGGCCCACAGCATTTGTATGGAGGTGGGAGGACAATTTTTGGAAGTCATTTCTCTCCTTCCTTCCACTATGTAAGTTTTAGGGATCAAACTTGGGTCATCATGCTTACACACAAATGGCTTTTCCTGCTAAGCAAATCACTGGCCCCAAACAAGTATTAATTTCAACACTGATTGCATTTTGGTCTGTGAATACACACTGCTATGTCACGTTTTGTGAAATCTGCTCAGGTTTTTCTTGTGATGAACAATATGTTGGTTACTTTAGTTACTTTTTATGGCTTTGATAAAATAACCTGACCAAAAGCAGTTTAGAGCAAAAGGGTTTATTTTGCCTTATAGTTCCACAGTGGTGATACATGACAGTAGGAAGGGAAGTAATGATACAAGGAGCAAGAGGATGACTGGCTGCATTGCATTCAAATATTTTGTTAGGATCACTTTGTGTGTCAGTTAGATGTAGATATCCACTTGACAGTTGAAAGGTGAGCCTTTGGGCACATCGACAGTTAAGGCAAGCCCTGAGACATTTCAAATTTATGTGGGAAGGCCCAACTATGGTGGGTGGAACTATTCCCTGAACAGGTGGGTAAGACAGAGAGAGCTGGTTAGATAGTCTGGCATACTTTGGCATAGAGGCATGCTGGCAAGTGACAAAGTATGCCCTGCACTCAGCTCTTTCTGCGCATATGATTTGAACAGTTCCCTCAGTTCCTGGTATTGATATGAGCTCCCTTGCAATGCTGATGAATATAATCAAGAATCACTAGCAAGAACCAGTTCCTTGTTCCCTTAAGTACTTTGAGTCCTGGATTCATTCAGCACAGGAAGATAAAACTAACACAGTTTCCTATCCAGAGTCTTTTATTCTTCCATACTTTTTTTTCTATTTCTGGGAAGAATGACATAGCATTTTGTTGGGATTGCACTGTATAGCAGATAGCTTTGCTGAGTATAGTAGCCTAAAGTGTCAGGTCTTTCAGAATTAGAAATGTATTACCACATGTTCTTCTGAATTTCAGAGTTTCCATTGAAAAAATCAGTCATTATTGTGATGGTCTGCCTTTAAGTGTTATTCAATTCTTCTCTCTTCCAGCTTTCAATAAACTTGAATTGTACTTATATTTGGTGTTTTGACTATACTGTGACATTATAAGTTTCTTATCTGATCTTGTATATTTAATGTTCTGCTTGGCTCTTGTACTTGGGTAAGCATCTGTCTCTAGATTAGGGAAATTTTCTGTGAATTTATTAAAAATATTTTCCATGTTTTTGGCATGGAACTTTTTTTCCTATTGCCATAATTTGTACATTTGATCTTTCATGTTCCATTGCATTTTAAAAATTTTTATCATTTTTTGAACTGAATGATCCAATTCCTTCACCTTGTCTTCAAGCACTGATATTTTCCTCCTTATGGCCCCTTCTATTGGTGGAGTTTTCCACTGATCTTATAGTATAACATACTGAATTTTTCATTTCCAGCATCATTTCAATTTTGCTTTCCTCCCACATTTCTGTATTTTTGTTGACTTCTATTTTCATTTCTGAGAATGAGTTTTTTGTTGCATTCAACTGTTTGTGTTTCTTAAATTTCATTCAGGAGATTATTTATATCCTCTTTGAATTAATTCACAATTTTATCCATGACCTTTCTGAATTCTTTCAACATATTTCTAAGCTTCTATTCAACTCCTTGCCTGAAATTTTGTCTAAATGGCTCTTACAGGTGACTCACTATTGGACTAGTAATTTTTAAGGGAACATGTTCTCTTGACTTTTCATGTTGCATTGACTTGTCATGGGGTGTATGAATTCAGCTCATGAGCTGGGGTGGGGTTAGTGCAGGGATATGAAAGTATACATTGGGCTACATGAAATTCAGCCATGGTGACTGGAAACCATGGATGCTGAGCTACAAGTATACAGGTGAGGCATCTGATTCAGACTAGGTGACAGCTAGATAATGAGTATGACCAAAGCCACTGAGGTGTAGGCACACTGGTGTGTGGGATGACTACTGGGGTCAAAGCATCTACTAGGCAGGCCTGACCTCTTGCAAGATCAGAGGGACCAAAACGTTAGTAGTTGGTTATACTAACTTCTGGCTTGAGGCTTGGAGCCAAAGTCTATGCTAGGCAGGGAGTGACCTCTGGCATGGTCTGTAGGAGGCAGTGGATCTTCATACTGACCTCTGGGGCACTGGTGGAGCCAAAACTCTGTGGTGTAGGTGTTCTCACCTCTAGAGTGCTGATTGGGATTAAAGCTTCCATGGGGTGACCAGCTGGTGCTAAAGTCTAAACGACATTGACTTGTTGACCTCCACAGTGTCCAATGGGGCCATAACCTCTGTGTATTGGGCATGTCTTTCTCTGGGGTGATCAGCCATTGCAAGGTTTCCACGTGTGAGTGGGCTGACCCGCAGTGTGACTGGAGGGGTGTTGAAACCATTCTCACTGTCTTTCTTCTGGTAATATTTACTTGTTATATGTTTTTCCACCCATCTGCTCACATTTTTTTCTTTTATTCTTGTTTTAGGTTTTTCTTCACTGAATAATATGAAACTTTTTTATCAGAAAATACTATGAATTGCATAATCAACTACTATAACAAGCTCCAGCTAAGCTTAAATCTAAATTTATATGTACTGTTTTTACTGTTGCTGGCTTTCTCTCTTTAAATCTACATTTTGTTATTCTCCCCATTTTACAATATATTCCTTTCCCTTATTTTATTTCAATATAATTTTGTACAGTTCCTCCCTTTATTAACTTGAAAATCATACATCCTTTTATTTCTCTTCATGATATTCCAAAACACTAAAATATGAATTCTAGCAATTTCTCTTTTAATCTTTCCCCCGAAGAAAGGTCACAAAACACTGAAATTCCATCTGAGTTTTAACTAAGTTTGATATCATTTTTATGGTATAAATTAATATTGTCTATGCTGAAAACTTACTTATGTGCTACTATTGGCCTGATTTATTAATATTTACCCTCGTTTTTCATGATTTTTGCATAATTCTAAAATTTTTTCTTAAGTAGCTTACTAATGACTTTTACATTAATGAATATTTTCTTTCTTCAATTGTAAGCTCTATAATTTCAAAATGTCTTTTTGACCCAATTTATTTGTTCACTGATTTATTTCCTTTTTGCAGTGCTGGAAATCAAATCCAGGACCTTTCTCATGCTGGGCAAATACTCGACCACTGAGCTACACATATTCTTTTATCTTGGAACCTTTTTAAATTTTTGACACTTCAGTCTTTCTTGTTTGCATTTGTCTGACTTAACATTGTTATCCTTATTTGCCCTAATTTGGACTCTCGTATAGTTGACTTTATGTTGCACTCTTTCCTTCTCAATTCTCATGTAATTCATTTGTTATTTTTTCTTCATAAAAATATATTGAGCAAAGTTTGGATCTCCAATGTTCCTGAAACATCATGTTTTAAAAGCCTGACCTGAAGAGTTCTGGTTTGTGAGGTGAGAAACCTGGCATGCCCTTGAAGAGACTGAAGGCCCCTACGCACTCCTATTTTTTTGATCTCTGGTATGTATGAGAGGGAGTTTTGCTCATCATGCTCTCTTGCCATGATGTGCAAGCCCAGACTCAAAGTGACAGGACCAGCCTATTGTGAATAGAGACCCCTAGCCCTGTGGCCAAGATGAAACCTCCTCATCAGATGGTTCAGTATCTCAGGTTTTAGTTTCAGAAAGCTAAGAAATTATCTTTGCATAATGTGTCAATGCTAAATTGTTATACAGAGATATGCTTAATATATAATCACTTAATATATAAGCACTATTGTATATACAGTAGCACGTCCACGTATTTGTCTAGATTTATAATCTAGTATCTATTTATGTATGCATTGTATTAGTCATTATAGAAAACACAAGAAAATTTTGTCACATATATATACAAGTACATTTTTATTTACTCTTATCGTTAAAAAAAAAACTATCTGTGAGAGAGACATGTTCATGAGTGGGTACCATGGGGTTGGGTGAAGGTCAGAGGATGACTTCTGGAAATCAGTTCTCTCCACCCGCCATGTGGTTTTCTGGGACTCAAACACAGGCCACTAGATCTGTAAGCAGGCATCGCCTAATCCATTGAGTTACCTGCCAGCCCACAGTACATTTACATGACTTTTCATTTCACTGTACATTCACTGTACATTATCACTAAGGTTTTGTGAGAAATCAAGATAGACTATAGCATTCAGTTACATATAGAAGAAGAAAATTGTGTATACAGACATTATCTGGTTTGCACAGGGCCACACCTCTTTTAACAGGAAGAATGATGACTCAAATCCAGTTGGCAAATGTCAAATGTATTGCTCTTATGTTAGGATTTAGTCTTCTGTTCACTATATATACATATTCATATATTCTTTCTCATTGATATATAACTGCATAATAGCACGATCTCATTATTTAATTTTTAAATGCATATATTATTTGTATATAATGGGTTTCATTATTACATTTTCATGCAGGGACATAAAGAATTCCAATTACATTCACCCTGCTGATACCTCTCCTCTCTTTCCCTCACTGTCATGGACCTCTTTCCCCTTCCCAAATACTTCCCTTCTACTTTCATGACAAATCTCTTCTGTGCCAATGAGTTACAGTAAGGTTGCTTGCAGAAGCAAGGGTAAAGGTTTGTTTATAGAATCATTAGCATGTTACATGTGGCAACATCACCAAAGAAAATGCTTTTGCCTCCCCATCTGCCATTAGCTGCACGCAAATCCAGTGGGAGGGGTTTTGTTCCATCATCTTCTGGACTCCATTTACTCAAAAAAAAAAAAAAAAAAAAAGAAAAGAAAAGAAAAGAAAAGAAAAACCCTGTTTCAGTAGCATAGGATATCCTAAAAAAACACTCTAGACAAAACTCACATCAAACTTTAAGCCTCTCTAAGGCTGGGTGTAACTGAAGTATCTTCTCTCCGTTGGTATAAATGAGCTCATCCCTCACAACAAACACAAAGGGTGAGTAATGGATTATAAATCTCAGATGATGAGGGTTTATAGAAATACAGTGTATTTTTAAAGGACAGAAACTTAACAGAAGTCACTAGAACCAGATAATCTGATCTTGTCGAGTAGCACATGAGTTAACTTAGACTTTCCTGACAGAACTGTCTTAAGACAACAAGTTTTACTCCATACACACACAAAGGAGTCACACATCTGTGCTCTGTACTTTCCTGAAAGATTGCCTGTGATGAATGTCTAGAGGGACAGAGGTGAGCAAAACCCACAGAGACATATAGAAGTTATCTACTAACTTCAGCTCTTCTACAAGTTAAAGATTATCTCAATTGAAAAATCTAAAGATATGGATGCCGCTTTCTTTTTAGCCCTTTTTTTCTTTTAAAAAACTGCTTTATTTCTAATAACTGGGAAATAATGAGAAGAGAAATCGTAGCTTTAAAAATGCAGTAACAATGAAAAAAATCTCAGGCTGAGGAAATGGCTCATGGTTAACATCTTTGCCTCCTAAACAAAAAGGATCTGAGTTCAGATCCCCAGATATCAAATAAAAATGCTGGGCTGGTGAGATGGCCTGTCTGTAATTCTAGCCCTGGAAGGAAGGGCCTAGGAATCCTTGGAACAAGATGGCTAGCCAGGTGAACCCTAACGATATGCTCTGTATTTTAATTAGAGACCCAGGCTTCACAATAAGGTAGGAGAGCAATTGAAGATGATTCCCAATATCACATTCAAGTATACTCCTATACATACCTGAAAACATACATATGCTCGCCCACATGCATCTCTCTCTCTCTCTCTCTCTCTCTCTCTCACACACACATATATAAGCACACCCAAATATACACATACATGAAAAAGAATAAAACTGGAAAATGTCAATGCATTCTAAGCATCCCTAGCAAAATTTGTTCTTGTTTTCTTTTTCCTAAAAGTTGTTTCATGAAATACCTAATTAAAAATGTGAAAAAATGATTTCCCATTTGCAACTGAATTCTAAAGCTACATTAAAAAATACTAAGTATTCCTTTGCAATTTATAGATGCCTGAATTTCATAATGCCCTATGCATTTATTTTGAATAGTTCAACAATACAAAAACAGATTCTGTGGCTGAAAAGAAAACTTTTAAAAAGTTTCATTCCATTGATCACCAGTGACCAAATGAAACCAACAAATTATTTCATATTCCCTCAGAGTGAAATCAAATAGCGATAGGCATTGTGCTAACAAATGTTGGATAGTGGTAGGACCTTGCACAGTGATGTTTTCAGAAGCCTGTTACAAGGTCATCTGCTTACTATTTAGTATATGCACTTATCTTTATTACAATGGATTCTCATCTTAAGTTATATTCAAAATAAACTTCAATTTTGGATGGAGGTGCTGAGTACCTAGCCTAGGGCCTAGTATTTGCTAAGCAAGTACTCTACTGTTGACTGAACTGAATCCTCTCCCCCACAAAATCTCCCTATGTAATAAGATTTTGTCAGTTCTCTGAGTTTCTGGCCGTGATTCCCTCTTGCTTTCTATGAATACATTTCAGCATTGAAAGCTTCAATCTTCTAAGTTAACAAAATATACCTGGGTTGGGGAGATATCTCATTGGGTAAGGGACCTGCCTACAAACATGGTAACTCAGGTTTGATCCTAGAAACCTAGGTTGAAGGAAAGAACAGATTTCTTACCTCAAACCCATGTAAAAGGAAAGAACTGACTTCTTACCTCAACTCATGAGCCATACCATGCATCTCTCTCTTCTCTCTCTCTCTCTCTCTTCTCTCTCTCTTCTCTCTCCTCTCTCTCAAATAAATGATAAAAATTTTGAAAATAAAATACATCTGAAATACTGGAAGGCATCTAGATACAGGAAAGAAAAGAGGGAATAGAAATATGTAGATTGAAATCATCCAGATCTTCCAGCTAACTAACCATGAGACTTGGAGAAAGCACTGTTTATCATTTGCTTTTATCACTGTGTTGAGCACAGGAATGCTACGGCTGGTCACACTGCCCTGGACTGTCAGGTTAGTATGCACCATTGAGGTTGCAACTGTAGCGCATGCAGGCTTTATATTTTTTTAATGTTTCAGGCTGCTGCTAAAAAGTTCACTGATTGACATTGACCAGTGCTTATGAATATTGAAGGAATATAAAGAAGAAAAAATATTTATGCACCTAAAGTAAACCAAGTATAGGCTGCCAGACTACTACTACTTCTATCAGTATTCCACATACTAAATGCTAACTGATATAATGGGCCCACAATGGCCAGGACTTCATTAATAAATCACAGTTTCTCTAATTTTGTGTAAATCCCAGTTTAAGACCAACCAGAGAAAAGCAAATGATTCCCTTATTAATTATGCAGATGTCCTGCTTCTCTATTGGTCCGCCTGTAATCTCCTTTGGCAAAAACTCTCTCAGGGTGTCACCTGTAGCCTTTCCTTCTGCATACAAAACTTTGGCCCGCCTTGCCTGTCTGTGGCTCTCAGCCTCTCAGAAAGTTGATGATTTTTCAATATGTGAACTCTTTTGCTTTTCTCATTTGCTTGATATTCACTTATTTGCATAAAACCTATTAAAGAATAGTATTTAAGAAATGATCTTGACTATGCAATGGGTTTCTTATATCAGAAGCCTATTGATTTCTTTGTGACTCTGTTTATGATAAAAAAAAATCCAACAGTAATAGATGAACTGAGGTATGGTCATAAGGTGGGAAACTACAATAACAAGAACATAAGCAAGCTACACTATTAACAATATGAACAAAAATGACTGAATGTGTAATAAAAGAATAGCTAGGGGGCTGGAGAGGTGGCTCAGGGGTTAAGCCTCTGCCTTGCAGGCAGAAGGTCCTGAGTTCGGATCCCAGATCCCACGTATAGACGCCAGGCAGAAGCGGGACGGCCTGTGTTTCTGGTCCTGGTAGGGCGGAGCCTGTGAATCCTGGGGCAGAAGGAGGTGGAAGCGTCCATGGTAGTTCCCGAATTCGTCCGTGGTTCTACACACACACAGACACACACACACACGCACATACACATGCACAATAGAATAAATAATAATAAAAAATTTAAAAAATAAATAAAAAATAAAAAAAAATAATAGCTAGGAAGATGACTTATTGGTTAAAGCCTTTGCCTCCCAAGCAAAAGGACCTGAGTTTGGATCCCCAGCCTCCATTTAAAAATGCCAGGCAGATATGGAGGCAGCCTTTAATTCGAACCTTAGAAGTCAGAGTCTGGAAAACTCCAAAGCAAAATAATAGGGAGGTGGAACAATTCAGAATGATTGCTGAAGTCACCATTGGATTTCCACAAGCATGCATACTCAAGTGTCCTTTGGTGCACACACACACACACACACACACACACACAAATGCACAAAAGAGCACAAAATAAATATTTTAATCAGTCTATAAAGCTAATTAAACTATTTTCTTTTAGTGTTTCATATATAAATATAGTGAATTCATAATATTTTTGCAGCTTAATCCACAATCCAATTCCCTCTTGGACTTCCCCTTGCAACCCTTCTTCTTCCTTTCCAGACTCCCTCTTACTTCAAATCTTTTCACATGTGTGGCCCACTGAGTGGCCCACTCATTTGCCTTTGATGATGTGTGCCTGAGCACTTGCTGGAGCATGAATCAGTGAGGATACCTTCAGCAACGCATCTTCCAGTTCCTCATCATCCATATGCAACCTCATCACTCTCTCAAAGAAATAGATTTATATTTTAAGGTCACTTCTGTATGTGGTAAAATCCTGAAAAGTTGAAGAAGTTCTCTGGGGAAGAATACATTAGAAAAGAAAACATGCAAGAACCCTGTTTCATGCCAACCCCTAACACTTATTCTCTTAATTCTCAATGCAAAACAAACATTTTTGCAATAGTATATTCTCTTTAGGTAAAAGGTTACAATTGTTTCTTATCTTTGAAATCTGAATGCAAATATCATGGAAAATATGTCATTTTTCTGGGGTGGGCTCTGGCTTCATCTCCAGGAGGGGAAAAGAGGAATTTGTCTGAGGAGTAGGCAGGAGCGCTCTTTAAACTTTTCTCCCAAATTCCTGCCTCAAGCCAGTTTTGCACATCTTTTAACAACTGCGGTCAGATTTTTCCATTCCCAACCTGTTCTGGAAGAATGGCTGCTTAGCACACATTTGCCCTGGGAGTTACTCAATCCTCAGGGGACTCCTAATCTCAGGACTGAGAAAAGACAAAGACCAGTTATTTCTTCAACTCTGTCCAAGTTTCTCCTGCTGTGGTTGGGTGTTGAGGAAACGCTGCTTTGCACATTTGAGTGAACAACAAAAGCTCCTCTCCTTTCAAGCAGGCCCATAAAATATATTGCCAGTCTTTCTCCAAAGCAGATCGTAAAATCCTCATCCAAAAGGTACTCTCCACTTCCTGAGGAAAGTAGTATGTTAGTCAGAGACAGAAAGAAGAATTTGAAATTTACACAGTAATAGATCACAACCCTCTTGCCCAATGACATTTCTGCATTCCTGTCCTCTCTCCACCAAATCTAAGCATGGCCAAACTCAGGTTTAATTCTTTCCTTGATTCCATTTCTGAAGACCCTCATGCCATGTATAACTAGTGTTAAATAAGATGTGTTCTCTCTTGTACATCTGCCTGTCATTGTGGGTACCTCCACTGTGATCCTAGTTGTGGGTGAAGGAAGGAATATTTTTCTCTCTCTAATAGCCTGTTTCTTTAATCACAACTATAAATCAGGAAAGGCAACACTGAAATTACATCCTAGAGTTTTTTTCAGCCATGATGGAATTTACTCCTCAACACCTGTTGGTTTGACGACCCAACGCTGTGTCCCCAGCACCAAGAAGTATGCTCTTGAATAATTGGAGCTGAAATGGGTTGGGTTAAGATCTAATTTTTCTCATATTCTTGGCGTGATCTGGAATACTTTCTGCCAAACTCCAGGCAGCCGTGAAGAGGGTGGAGCCTGAGCGAGCAAACGTATGAATTAAATGTATGGCAGCTACTGTTAGCGAAAATTTATTAGGTTTCCCCTTTGAGTTTCAGATTTACAAGCATATGACTAATCACTTGCTATGCTCAAGGTTGCAGCACTCTTTACAAATGCCAGCTTCACACATTTCACACTACAAAATAACATTCTGCCTTTGCATGACCTGATTCACTCAGAATATTTATATACATGCTGATGGTCACTGATTCTGCTGTCGACTTACATGTGCTGGTTGCTGGGCACGGGAGACACCTTGTCCTTTTTCTGCTGACTCAACAGTGAGGCCTTCCAGTTTATGAGCCTGGCCATTCTGCCTGGCACAGAGTCTGATGCAAAGTTTAACAAGGAACAATGTGTTCATTTCTCTTTTTTGTCCCAGTTCACATCTAGTGACATTAGTCACCAGGAGAGATTCGCTGTATTTCTGGTTTCATGTGAACACCAAGCAGAGCTGGAAATTCACCCCTTTTGTCATCATGATAAGAGAAAGATGAACAATTTGGAAGCAATATGATAAGCAAGACAAAGCATTGTGATAGAAAGCTAAGTGAATTCAGACACACACACACATCCACTAGATTACAGTCGAAACTACTGGAGTTTTAAATGGATAAAGAGACTTAATTTACACACTCTGCTAGAGTTATAGTGGACAAAGTAGACAACACAAAAGAACAGAGAGCTATGTAACAGATATTTGGAAATTCAGAGAAGGAATCAAAATACTAAGGCCATGATGATATACACCCTAAATCAACATTTTGGAGAATGAGATAGGGTGATCAGTAGTTCAAAGCCAACCTCAACTATTTAGAATGTTTGAAGTCAGCCTAGAGCTTTGTCCAGGGAGTCATCATTAACTAACAATGTTTTTATAGCATTTTTGAGAGAGGACTTCAAACACAAGAAAAGTAATCAGAAAGTACAAGAAATCTCACCAGATATTCTAACTCTCAACGAATATTCAGATGGCATCTAAAAGACAAAGAGAAGATTGAGCAGAAAAAGAAGGCAAGGAGACCATGTGGCTGCTGGAGAGATGACAGGGAAAGAAGCTAACTTTTGAAAACTATACAGATGACTGCATCCTTTAGTAAAGAAGCTACTGTGCACATTGTAGGAAAGAAAGCTTAATTTATGAGACAGAGGAATGATGAAAAATACTTAATAGAAAAAAACAAATCTGCACTTTAAAACATGAGTCAAGTCTAAACAACTTAGAAAAGAAAGCATGAAAAGCATATCTTGATGACGTAAGCAAGGGAGAGTTTTGATAACATCATGTAGAAACGTGGAGGGTGAGTGGGAAGAAGGATTGAACAAAATGTCTTTGTAGGCTGTGAGCCTTGGAGGGAAGAGGACCAAAAACCAGGAAAGTTGAGACAGCTGCTTATTGACCCAGGGTACATGCTGTGTACCTCTACGCCTGTGTCCCTCATGTTTACAGAAATAGTAATGGTATTACTAAATAGCTGTCAAGAAGGTAAAATATCAGCATAGTAAGGTAAGACCATAGTCTGAAGTCAGACTCTTATGAAGTTGAGCCTCAGCTTGGATATTCACTAGTTGAATATCTTGAAATTTCTTAACTGTTTGTGTCTCAGCTTCCTCATCTATAGATTGGAACTTAGAGCCATGTGTATTTTATAGACTTGCATGAAGACTTGAAGAATATATTCAAAAAACTCTGTTTAATGCATGAAAGATAATATATAAATGCTATGTACAACTATATACAGTACCTTGCTCAGAACTCAACGCTACACTGAGTGGATCATAAGGCATATTATATCTTTGTAATAGAATGCTTGGGTGAATGTAACATGTGAGGACTTAAGGATCATTATTTCCATGACATCCAGGATACTATGCTTCCCTTGCAACATTCTTGTCCTGCATGTGTCCTACCTTGGCTCAAGCAAATCTGACTGCAAGGAGCTCAGAAAAGCCTTCCATGGGGTATGCCACGACTACAGAGGAACACCTACTGTCTGCTTAACTATCCTGGCTTGCATCAATGACCATGAGCTATTGTTCTTCTGCTCTTGGAAAGGGTTATCACACAAGACAGCAGCAGGCTCCACATTCCATGCTACCCCTGCACTATTTCCTTTAGTCTGAGTCTCCTTTCCTGAGACCTTGAAGAAGATATGACTTTTTCATATTCTTTCTGTAGTGCTCGTGAACACTGATGCCTCCTACAAAAAAATGTATGTTTCTGTGCCCTTGTTTACATTAAGCAATAGCTTCTTGTACTAGTGTGGGATGCAAATTGATGCAAAAAATCTAAAATTTGAAATTAAGATAATTCAAGATATATGATAATTCAATACCCATAGATAGATTTTACATATATATAAAATCTTTCCACCTATATATACATAAAGAGAGAGTACACATAATATCAGACATTGTTGAAGTAAGATTAAAAATGAAGCAATTATCAATTTTCTTTCTGAAGACCTCAAGTCTCAGATAAAAATCAAAATGGGAAACTATAAAAGAATTTTTAATAGCATTGATATTCTGACTTCTTCTGAGACTTCTAGTCCTCAGGTCCCTTGGCCTATCCCAACAGTGACCACTCAAATCATGGACGTTATAAAGGCAAAAGGATTTGTCTTAAATTTAAATATTAGCTAGTAAATTATTCATAAGGCTATTGCTTGGGGTCATGAGAAATACCACAGAAAATAATAGAAAATACAGAGTTTCCAAAACCATTAGAAAAATTAGGTATTAAATTTAGAAGAAATTTTCAACCCGGCTGTGTGTAGTGAGACACCAGCTTTGTAAGGGAGAGGTAGGTCAAGTCCAAGCTGGAAACCAACCATCCTCTACTGTTAGGGTCAAAATACAAAGGAAAGAAGAGAAGGAACGGAGGAAGGAAGGAAGGAAGGAAGGAAGGAAGGAAGGAAGGAAGGAAGGAAGGAAGGAAGGAAGGAAGGAAGGAAGGAAGGAAGGAATTTTTGACTTGCATTAAAAGACTTCAGTGAACACCGAAATGAAACTCTTACCACTTAACTTGTTTAATGATTAAAATGAAACCTGACTGAAGAGGGACTTCCCAACGTGTGAAGGTCGAGAGGAACTGATGATCACATCTTGGAAAAGAGGTTGTGCGATGATCACATCTTGGAAAAGAGGTTGTGCAAGCATATGAAATCTGAAACTGAAACAGAAATCAGGGCCAGCATGGATGTTGCAAAGGTACCTGAGAGGGAACTGGTTCTCTGTCTCAAAACAGTTTAGAAGCAGGAGACGAGAATTAAATGTTAAGTAGTTTAGGAAACAATTACATGTTGGGGAAAACAGAAAGAGAATGTTGTGAAAGAGAAAAATAATCCACATGTCACGCAGAGGGTTCAGAAAGAATTTTTTTTTTACAACCCAGGCAATGTGAAGGTTTAGACAGAGCTGTAGCCAGCAAATTCCCGACGTCTTGATAGATCAGGAGAAATCAGTGACCTAGAACTGGCCCAATGAAGTCCCTAAAAAGGTTAGAAATAGTTTCACAAAAGTGCTACTACTTTGGAAGTCGTTCCAAAAGAGCAGAATTTGACCTGCTAGGTGGGCATTAAAGCTTGTCTTTTATATGAGGAGGAGTGTATTGTCCGTGTTCACAGGGCAAGGTGACCCACAGGACTTGTGTGGCTGCCAGACTCCTCTGGCTCAGGGAGACAACTCTTGCTTTTATAGAGCTTGATGCTGCTCTGACTCTACCCACTGGGCTCACGGTCCTTTTAATTCAAAGAGGTCTCATTATTACACCTCACCTTGTGCACTACTTGACCTGAAGGTGCCCAGCTGGACAGCGTCTCTATCACCTACTGGCAATCTTTTTTGAACCCGGGAAGCTTACTAAGCTATTGTCAGACCTCTGCTGAGCTCTTTGCTTCATGATGTGGCCATGTGCCATGATGTGGCCATGAGGACTCCCGATTAAGTAGGGCGTGTCCCTGCCTCACGGGAAAATGCATACAAGTATGATGACTCATGTAGGCACAAAATAGAGAGAACCCTGGAGGTGGAGCCAGGCCATGTAGAAACTGTCAACACAAACACTGCTTCCCTCAGAGACACTCCCGGCTCCAACCCCTACTCCCTACTCCTTCTCCTTTCCTAGGGTTCCTACTTCGCAGGTTTGTGGTAGCGAGCGTTGCTTTTGTACAGGTGGAAAGACGTCACTCTCAGACTCTATCTGATTCTCTTGACCTGTCAGTTAAGGTCCCCTTTGACGCACAGTGCCTGGGGTAATTTATTACTCAACAGGCCAGATACTATGGCTCAAGGAGATCCCAACTCCATAACCACAATGAAAGCTAGTATTTTCATGTAGTAAACAAGTAGGTCCATAATTTTGGTTTTGTTTTTCTTACTTAATGGAGCTGTTTACCTGAAAAAATACAGGCTTAAAAACATCATGTATTTACTTTAACTTTATTTTAGACTTTGTGGAGTGTTGGAACAATTGATGCTTTTTTATTCTCTTAAATTTCTCATTAGATATTGTCTCATCACTTTCTAGCATCTGAATGGATGGAGGAACCAGTCTGGGTCTCCCATCCTCTCCCTGGGTGGGCTCTCCATCCCTCCTCCTGGGGGATAGAGACTCATGCAGCAGTTCAGGGCATGCTGCTGTACTTAGGACCAGGGTATGCTATGAGTTTTTAGAACAAAGACTTTGTCACAACAATCCTATTGTCTGCGGAATATTGCACAATTTTCAAATTGCTTTCACTTCTGCTTCCTCTTTTGATTAGAACTGGTAAGGCCACTATATCATAGGAGCAGACACCTAGGTGGCTGGCTTCTATTTATCAACTCATCCCACAGGGACGATCAAATCTTTTAAGAGTCCTGCATGATTGTCTGGGAAAAAAATTTATGGGCACTCGATTTGTGAAACTACAAATTCCTGTGAGACAGGATGGCACTTGCCTATGATGACAGCTCTTGGGAAGCTTCAAGTTCAAGGTCAAAGTCAACCTAGACTACACAGTAAGATCCTGCCTAAATCAATAACCCACAAACAAGCAAACAAAATACAACAGAAGGCTCGAGAGATGACTCATTCAGGAAAGTGATCAGCATGTTAGCCTGCATTCAGGGTGCACATGTACACACACACACACACACACATACACACACACACACACATTTTTATAACACACCAAAATAGAAAAAGAAAAAGAGAGAGAGAGAAAGAAAGAAGAGAGAAAGAAAGAAAGAAAGAAAGAGAGAAAGAAAGAAAGAAAGAAAGAAAGAAAGAAAGAAAGAAAGAAAGAAAGAAAAAAGAGAGAAAGAGCAAGAGAGAGAGAGAGACTCAGTAGCATTACAGAGAAAGTACAGGTCCCTGAAGGACAAATAGTGCTCAAATTAAGTTTCTATGCTTCATTGTGGTTGCTTAAGTTTACCAAAACCCAAAATTAATAATGGTATCACTGTATTGTTGTGTTGCAATATTCTCTGTGCAGAAACACTGACCAAGCGGGAAAACATTTGGGTGGGCTTTGATTTCATTTCTGGGTCTGGCCTGATTCCTGAGTTTTCACCTGAGCCACTGAGTCTACATAAAATGGCTACACACAGCTACACCTTCAGACATTCCCTTCTTCTTCTGAGACATGTTCTCTTGCTCTCCAAAACAAGACTTAGGACAAAGGCCCCTCTTGCAAGAAAGTCCTTCCTGGGCCACAGCTTGCTCTCCTTGGCTCTTGGCTGGCATCCTGTGGCTGTGAGAGCACAGATCTGTCTCTTCCATCTTCGCACCCTCTTGGTTGGCATCCCACAGCCACCAAAAATTCAGAACTGCCACTATTTTCTCAAGTTGCAGAATGGCTCTTGATTTGTAGCCTCTCAAGGATTTCACTTTCAACCCTCAGCTGTCACCTGTTCCTGTGAGAATATAAGTTGCCCTTCATTTTATTCACCCATCATCATCAGGTTAATTCTTCTTGGTGACACAAGAACCTGATAGAAAAGACGGAAAATCCCCCAGGATTAATGTTGAGTCATTTACAGATGTTTACTGAAGAGAGGGGGCAGAGGCCAGGAAAAGTGAGATTTTCCAATATTGATCTGTAAAGAAAATGATGAAATGCAGAGAACTCAGATTTTCTAAAGTTCTATTGAAATATGCAAAAAGGAACAGTCCCCAAAGGTCTTTAGGTTTCCAAAATGAGCCCAATAGCAGACATGAGGAAGTATGAGTTTGTGTGTTTTTGCTCCTACCTGCCCAACCTGTGGCTTCATCTTCCTGTAACTTCTTTCTCTGCTGTCCCTCTTTGGGGACTCTGTAAAAGAGTGAAATGAACCCAACTGGCTGCTTTCATAATGCTGATTGCAAACATTGGGTATTCCGTACACTCAGTTTTTAACCAAAAATGGATCATTAATCTTCTATTTCTGAAAGATACTTTTGCAAAATAGTATAGTGCAATTTGTTATCTTTTCAATTAATCAAATTTATATTTTTTTATTAATTCATTGTGAGGGATGCCTAGTGGAGACAATCTTCTTCCCACAGGGAAACTAAGGAAAGTAAAGGTGATTGCAGAAAGTTGCAAAGAGCTAACCCTACAGTCTGCATGATCATCTGAATCACTTTAAAACACAGAATTTTCTTCCCAAGGAACCTCCACAGGAGAAAAAAACCTATTCAAAAATGGATGGAAAGATGAAAGTGTCATTTTTATTGCCATGCACTGTTAATGTTTTTATGCCTCATGTTGATTTAGCTGCCCTTTTTCTAAGAGGCTCATGCCTGTTCCAGGCACTTCAGGGTAACCAACTAAAAGATCCCCTCCCTGCTCATGAAGGTTGAGAAATCCTAAGAACCAAACCTGCTTGGGGAGCTAGATGGTGTTTGTATTTCCTTGCTCAGTGGGTGGGCTGCTGTGAATCTCAAGACCTCCTCCACTGTAGAGGTGGAGTGTTGGCTGATGTTTCCCTGGGGAATTAGAGCTGTTATTCTGTTTTCCAAAATATGGGTTTGGCTGAGCTAGCCAAGCCCATATCAAAGACACACACACACACACACACACACACACACACACACACACACACAAACACACACACACACACACACACACACCACCTGAATAAAGAGATTAGCCTCCAGGCTCAACTGCACCCACGCAATCCCTTCATTTGAAAAGGTTTCTGTTGCTTTTCCAGAAATCTCCTATCCTCAAACACTGGCCTTTCAAGATCTAGGCATGCAGATGCCAGGATCTTAGAAAACAGTCTCCATAAAGAACTCCCAATCCAGTGAACCAGTTCATCCAACTCAGCCTGAGCATAGGGAATTATATTTACAAGTATCTCAAAAATGCATCTACCCTGAAATTATCCACTGCTTCTCTGTCCTTATACACTTGTGTATTAGACACAGTTCAGGATGGCCACTTCATGCACGCCAGCGGTGTTCAACACACCAGAGGCCAGCCTGCAATCTGCCTGATCTTTGAACTCTTCGTTTGATACTTCAGTCTGTGCTGCTGTTTAGAAAGAAGGACTGCACGCAGCTACCCACAGAACCATGCATGTGGCACTTTAATTCCCTCAGCAAACATTTCACCATCAGCAGAGGGTTAAATGAGGTTGTGTTGACACCCACCACCAAAGTGGGACTAGAGGTACATCTGATAGACTGATTGTGTTTGGACAGAAGAAAATCAAGTTTTATTCTTCCTTCCTTTGTTTGCCCAGTGAACTTTTGTTCTGTCACGACTGTTCTTTCTTGGGAATCTGGCATCTGGTGCTTGAAACAGCCCCTCATGCTCAGACATGCTTATGAACTTTTCTCAGAAAGTTTTGACATTACCTCGCCAAGACATTTCTTTAACAGAAGTTTTTCCTGGTAGTTAAACTTTAATGTACTGGCATGCACTCATAGGCCAGCAGGACCTCCAAGTATAGCAGTGTATAAGGCCAGTAAGGTCAATGTTAGTTTTTCAAATGAATCTGTTCTTAAACATATACTTAGTATTGATTTCTTAAGTTTCGTTCCCATGAAAAGTATACATTGAGATATACATAATCCCTTTGTGGTCTACATAAATTCTACAGAAAATAGAAAACAGCAGAGATCTTATGCACTTATAATATGAGGCTAAGAGGGGAAAGTACTTAGAAATGATTAAAGCAAACTTAAAGGAGTATATGAAAAGGAAAGACTTACAGATGCAATTGCATAAAAATGAGGGAGCCCATTCCTTTTGAATAGCTACTGTGTTTTTGGCTCTCTGTCAAATCCGTCAAATCTTGTCTAATTGTCCTATGAAGAAGGTGCTGTGGGTAGAACTATGTTCTTCCAAAATAGTTATGTGGAAGTCCTAGCCTCCAGCAACTTTCTTTACAAATAAAGTAAGTTGGGCTAAAGAGATAGCTCAGGGGTTGAAAACTTTGCCTAGAAAACAAAAGGACCTGTATTTGGATCCCAGATCCCAGGTAAAAAATGTTGGGCAAATGCAGCAGGCAACCTGTAATTCTGGCCCTGGAAGGTGGGGCCTGGGAAACCCCAGAACTTCCTTATACCTTTATAGGCATACACACTCAAGTATCCTCTTGTGTGTGCGTGCATGCACACACACACACACACACACACACACACTCACACAGAATAGACTGCGTATAGAGGTAATTAGTGAAGATGAAATCAGAGTCTGGATCTTGTTTAGGCGCAAACAGTCTATAGTCACTTTTTTTTATTTTTGCCACCTGTGATTTTATATAATAAACACCTTCCATTGCAAAAAGAAACCTCTTTATTGAGTGCTGATTGTTTTTCCTGTCTATAGGTATAATAACAGCTCTTTAAAAGGTAGTTTGTTATAGTGTCTTTATAGCTAAATCTTAATAGCTTGCACTTTCCCTGGGGTCTGTATTCCCCCTTCACAGGTGCTTGCTCTACTTTACAGTCCCAGGAATGTGAGTGCTGCTTAAAAGTGAGTTTTAAATCTAGTCAGAATGTTGCCCCCTTGCCATATTACACTGGCGATTACCTCCCTCCCAGGTCATTTTTATTGCAGCCTGACATTATCCTCTGGACATGAAAGGGCTGTTGCAACCATGAATTCACTCCAGCTATATATGTTTTCCATAATACTTGTGTGGGATTTGTCCTATCAACATTTAACTATGGGAGGGTACAAGTCTCAAGAGGCCTTATATCTTACTCAGAGACTGGTGAGGGTTAATGCCAATGACGGGAAAAGAGAAGTGCATTTCTTAATGGCATATCCACTGATATATGATTCATGCTCTAGTAAGTACTCAGGTACATGATCTCTAAGATGACTCAGATTGAGAGTTAGTGGGCCACACATACAAAAGACATGAAAATAGGAGAGAAACTGGCAGGGAAGAAGAAGAGTTGTAATGGAAGGGGAGGGAGGATGGGATTGGGGAGTAAGATGCAAAAATATCATAAATTCACTATATTTGTACATGAAACACTAAATTGAAAAAATACACAGCTTAATAACACCTATATAAAGACAAAGCAGATAAGCAATGGTGTCATGCCTACATTATTCATGACACAGGGAAGGAAGAAATGTTAAGTATTAAATGTCATGAAACCCACAAGATAAGAGTATACAGCATATCCCCCAGGACATAAAAGAAGCCAAGTTCTCAAAACATCTTGTCTGTGTCTGATTGACAGATTCTGATGGGAAGGACACTTGTCCACAGTATATGTGCTACTCACTAGCCATGTAACATAGGTCAAGTCCTTCCCTTCTGATTTTGAATATCTGGATTACTAGGTATGATTTGCACATCTCTCTACTCCAGTGAGAAGACAAACAGAATCAGGAGTGTGGCATGAGCTTTGAAATTTGTGGAACAACATATGGGACCATGCTGTGGATTAGTCTTATTAATCTAACTTACAGTTTAAAAACCCAAAGATAATTACTGAGTTAAGTAGATCAGGGGATCTTAAGTGGGATCAAGGAGGGATGTTGGAGTGAAGGCTTCTCGTTTCCCAGCCACATGTATGAGAGCCAGGCTGAGCTCTTTGTCTGGGAGAATCAGCACAGGGTGACATGAGGAAGGATGATCATTTACTGTGCCATTCTGCGCAGGCCTCGTGTCTGCATTCAGCCTTCTCTTTGAAGTCCATAACCTTGTGTGACACTGGACCACTGCATAACCCCTGGGAGCTGAATGGAGCATCCCATCCCACCCTGCTGATGTAATCAGACAAGGCTCACCTCTCACAGCCGGAATCTCCTATTAGCATTCAGTGCAGCCGCTGGAGTAGAGCCCTCAGGAGCTGGTGAAGTGCACAAGGCCTGCATTCATAAATAAACCATGTCAATCCCGGGCATAAGAATGAATAGCCTGTGTTTCATTTTTGTCCTTCTAGTCCGATTAGAACCTCCTGCAGACTCATTTATTTTTAATCGAATATTCAACAAATTCTCTGTGAATAATCGTGAAATGGCATATTTCACTTTGTCCAAAGATTTCATAGAGCTTCAGCAGAGAAAAGGAACGTGGAATATCTCTGGTCCAGCTTTCTCATTTTATAGATAAAGGGACCAAGAGCCAGAGAGGGGCGCTAACCTGTCAGCGTTCATTCAGAAGGTAAGTAACAGGGCAGGTGCTAGAAGCCGTACACATGGCTCAGGGGTTAAGACTCTGCCTCTCAAGCAGAAGACCCTGAGTTCAGATTCCAGGTCCCACATAAAAAGACCAAACGGAAATGAGTGTGGGCTGTACTTCCAGCCCTGGTGGGTAGAGCCTGGGAAATCTCAGGACAAAACAAAAAGGAGGAAAAAGCGATACAGATGATTCCCGAAGTCACCGTTGGTCCTCCACAAGGACTCACAGTGCCTTCTGACACACACACACACACACACACACACACACACACACACGCAGGCACGCAAAATTCTAAAAAATGCAAGACAGGTTGCATCCATCTTTCGTAGTATTTCTTAACTGTCAAAAGAATGGGCAATAGGCTTGGGACATAGTCAGGGATTAAGACTCTGTCGCGGGAGCAGAAGATCTTGAGTTTGGATTACAGGTCCCATGTAGAAATGCCTGCACTTCTGGCCCTGGTGGGCAGAGCCTGGGAAATCCCAGAATGAAACAAGGAGGAGGTAGAAGTAATCCAAAATGATTCCTGAAGTCACCTTTGGTCATTCACAGGGACACATAGGTTTCTCTCTCTCTCTTTCACACACACATACATAAAATAAAAATTAAAAAAAGAGAATGGACACATTAACATTACATGAATAGTGTGAAGGTTGAAGACAGGGAATCTAATTCCTGCTAACATGTTTTGGGGACTCATCAACAACAAGATGTAAAGTGCTTTTTGGGGGGTGCATAGGTAAAAGCTAAAGATACTTGAAAAGTGATTTTCCAAAACACCTTCCAACAAAGTTAAATTACTGAATAGTTTGGATCCATGCAATTATTTTTTATAGTATGATCACTGAAGAAAGCAACCAAATATATCTCTCCTATGTTTAAAAACTTCAAAAGAACAAACTACTGCTTGTTTCCACCCATCCAACCCCAGGGGACAGCATGTCACACTTCTCTTCTTGCCTCTCAGCAGAACCAAACTCATTTCTCTGATATGGCTTTGTCAGTCCTGCTCTTCCTGGAGAAGACAACTATCTCTGATTGCTGAGCAATGATAACTTAGGGGAAGGGAAGCTGTATAATGTTGGGTGACTGGTCTTCTGTCTCTGGACTATCTCCTCCTGGGTGATAGGGAGAGTAGAAATAGTAACACTTCCTCATACTGTTGTTGTGAAGCTCAAATAAGCTAAACAAAGCCCAAATCCAGTTGAAGATAAGCTCTAATGGTCAAGGGCTATACTAGAATATGGAAATCCGTGCTTAATCCCCAGCACTACTCTCTCTCACACACACACACCCACACATGCACATACACACACACATACACACACACACACATACACACACACACATACACACACACACACACACACAGGAGGCAGACAGTTGATAGTCAACAATATCTTCAGATATTACCTACGCATCTCTGATGCCTTACTCTGTTCTCACTTAAGAGATTCCCTTCCTAAAGAGGCTTTTACTGAGCACTCCTGAAACAATCTCTCTCTATCTCTTTCAAAGTGTGCTGGTGTTTAAAACAGCAAATCTCAGCAGCCCAGATGCTTCTGCCTTGCTTGTGCACATGCTCAGTCTCTCTCCACAGAGTGTAAGCTCCAAGAAGGCAGGGTTCTCATCACCTGGAGCACATAGTATGAACTGTCCCTCCCTGTCATGCAAAGAGAGGAGGCCCTAGGAGGAAATGGCTCAGGATTTTAGCCTTTGCCTCACAAGCAAAAGGACCAGAGTTAGGATTCCCAGATCTTATGTAAAAATGCCCAGGTAGAAATGGCAGTGACCTGTAATCCCAGACCTGGAAGGTAGAGCCTGGGAAACCCCAGAGCAAAGCAGTGAAGAGGCAGAGCAATCCAGGATGATTCCTGATACCACCCTTGTATCTCCACAGTCACGAACATTTACATGCCCTCTGACACAGACACACACACACACACACACACACACACACACACACACACACACAGAGGAAGGTAGAGAGGGAGGGAGATATTGATCCTGAGGAAGAGGGAAGAGGGAAAAGAGAAAAATGGAGCAGAAGGAAGGACTAGCTGTGGCAGGGAGGAAGGAGACCACTAAAGCATGGAAAGGAGGGAAGGAAGGAGGGCAGAGGAAGGGGGTGTATAAAAAGAAAACAAAACAACATGCACATGTGAAAATGCCATGAAGCCCACCGCTCCAAAATTTAATTAAAAATGTTTCAAACTAGAGATGGAGGCTCGATAAATATTCATCTTGCACAGATACGGTGCTGGCACACTGTAGGAGCTTAAAGGGAATTTGCTCAGATGAATGGTATTAACATGCTTTGCAGTTTGGACCCACTTGCAGCTTAGGTCTTGAGAGCTTAGGACAGCCTGTACTTGATCATCTGGCTAAGCACAGCAGTGCCGTGAGGAATTTATCCTACTTTACACAGTCCAGTGTGGGATAAAGCAAAACACTACACTTTCTCACATTTTTTAATTTACCTTTTACTCACATCTGTGAGATATATGTGATGAGTGTGTGTATGAAGTATGTGGGTGTACATGTGTGCGTGTAGGTACAGATGAAAAGATGTCACATATTCGTGTTGGTCAAAGGACAGATTTAGCTGTTAGTCTTTGCCTTCCACCTTGTTTGACCTAAGGTTTTCTGCTTGTTTTGGCTTCTGCATATGCCAAGCTAGTTAGCTCCTTGGCCTCTTGGGTTGTCTCTGTCTATGCCTCTTTCTTGGGTTGGTGCATTGGTGCATTGGAATTATAGGCACATGCACTCTGCTTGGCTTTACAAGGGTTCTGGTAGTTCATACTCAGATCCTCTTATCTGATGATCAGTTTTATCCAGAGATGTCTTCCAAGCCCAGTTTTCTTTCATACTTTAAATATGATTGTTTCTGAATGTTGCTGGCTCTGAAGAATTTCACTTTGCTCCCTATAAGCTTTTTAACTTTTGGTTTGACCAATACCACTACAAACTGCAGAGGAAAATATTGAAATATTCATTATTTGGAAGGAAGGAAGGAAGGAAGGAAGGAAGGAAGGAAGGAAGGAAGGAAGGAAGGAAGGAAGGAAGGAAGGAAGGGAAAGAAAGAAAAAAAGAAAAAGAAAGAGAGAGAGAGAAAGAAAGAGAGAGAAAAAAAGAAAGAAAGAAAGAAAGAAAGAAAGAAAGAAAGAAAGAAAGAAAGAAAGAAAGAAAGAAAGAAAGAAAGAAAGAAAAGAGAAAGAGAAATTTCTGTGCTTAACAGTATACTCAGAAGTGACTTAAGTCTTACTTGCTGACAGTGATTGCTTTTAGAGTGCTAGCAGCTGTGCCAGCTTCTATCACGGTTGTGATAAGCTCAAGGGTAGAGAGGTAAGAATTGGGTCTAATCTCCTCATTTGGGAGAGGAGATGAATGAGGCTTAGGGAGAGGGAGAGTCAGAATGAAGACCAGACTCCGGGGACTCATTCTCTACAGCCTACATCTTCCTTTCATATCCTCTTAATTTCCTTTTTATTTTACCAGTTCACATTATGAAAAATTTCAAACAAATGAGAAAGAAGACACAAGAGTGTACTGAGCAGTTAAAACCATCATTGAGACTGAATTCTCCATAATGTCTTCCTGTATTTTCTTATTATATTTCCAATTCCAACAACTCAAAATGAATTGTAGACAGCTTGGCATCATATCCCTTTTACACAGTTCTAAAACCCAAGGATGATTCCTTGGCTGACACCCAGCACAGTTAATGTCTTTCAATACTCATCTCTTTCCTGTGACTGTAAGAATTTCATTGATGGTTCATTTGTCCACCTGTGATGCAATCCAGATCACTGCCTATCTTTATCATGGCTTGAAATTTCTTTTAGGTAAAAATGTTTTCTCCTTAACCACTCCATATTTCCATTTCATTTTTGTTTGTTTTCAAGATTTTCATGCTAGAGACAAGCCAGTTATTCTGTACAATGTTCCTTTTCTCAGTTCATTAAAACACTTCCTTATGGAGGCTTAATTTGGCCTCTACCTTTCATATTTCTGGCAAATTAGACGTTATAGGCAAAGACTTGATTAGCTGAACATCAAAGATCTTCTGTATTTGAAATTAGAGATTTGCAAACATTTCTGTGTTATAATTAATTGAGCAAAGTTCCAAAACTTAGTTGAAGTTTGAGAGAGTTACCAAATTCCGTAGGAGAAGAAAGAGAAGAAAGGCTAGTATGTGGGACATCAAGGTGGGAAATATCTCAACTACACTACTGCACTACAGAGACTAAAATGTATGATTTGAGAACTACAGCTTGATAAAGATCCAGAATGAACTTAAGAGATACAGGAAGCATGAAATACAAGCTGAATATTCATGTTATAATTTATAATGAAAAACACAACTACTAAACCAATTGGAATGCTACCATTAGAAAAACTAGTGTATTTCCACACGCCCTGTGGTTTTTCCAAGCCTTCTTGTGTGTTGGAGTCATCTGAGACTTAAAAAAAAAAAAAATCCCCTTAGAGCTTCTGCACTAATCAGTCTTGGGTGGGGACTGGGGAATGGCATTTTGGAAATGTTCCCAGAAGGTTATCTCTGCTACCAGGAATGAGAAATGTGGCTGTAGGGAGGTCTGAACCAGAAACCAAAAGGTCATCAGAAATTCATTTTGTTACTATGAAACTGGAATTTAGGGTGTATGGTATAAATAAAGAAAGTTTACAGAGCCTGTACTGTTCAGTGGTGATCAAACATGTGTAAACATGGGACTCGCTGCTGTCCTCTTCTCTTTTCCTCGTCCCTTTGAGATTGTTGTTAAACTATTCTGGCTATATTTGTAGATCTTAATATATAATGCATACATTTGTAGATCCTAATAAATCATGTATACATAAGTATATAATCCATCTGATTCTGATATCGCTGATCTATGGATCTTCACACTGAAGATATTCTTTTAACCCTGCTAGGTAGGTTGCTTGTAAAGATTTAATTTTTTGAAACTTATATCCCCTCAGAAACAGCAGCAGGGCTAGGCAAAATGTATTGCTAAGCCTTTGCCTCCCAAAAGTTCTGACTCAACAGATTTGGAACAGGGTCCCACAGCCAAGGGAGAGCCTGCTTCCCCAGGTACATTTGGAAGTATTTCCACATGTTTTTCATAATCTGCTCCATGTTCATTTCTACATCTAGTGGGTAGAGAACCAAGATTCTGCTCACTAGTTACACTGGTACCTTACAAAGCTACAAATATTACCAGATTTATCAAATCAAAATACATGCTGTGCAGCTACATTCAAATTTCAGATAAACAATGGACAAATCTACTCCAAATACTACATGGGACACAATTATACTGAAATCAGGGGTTCAGCAGTAGAGACATCGCCAAGCACTTCTGAAGTACTGGGTTCAATATGCAGTACTATAAATGAATAATACATAAGCAAGTAAATAAATAAATATATATTAAAGTTATCTATAGTCTATCTGAAATTCAAATGTAGATTGACACCATTTGAGTTATCTGAGATCCTACAAGATCTGCCTCATATGATAAAGAATTATATGGTCCAAAAAGTAGCAGTAATGAATTTGAAAATCTATGCTCTGAGTATAAAAGGAAGTAATGCTATTAGTTTGAACTACAGCTTTCCTCTCCTCTCCTCTCCTCTCCTCTCCTCTCCTCTCCTCTCCTCTCCTCTCCTCTCCTCTCCTCTCCTCTCCTCTCCTCTCCTCTCCTCTCCTCTCCTCTCCTCTCCTCTCCTCTCCTCTCCTCTCCTCTCCTCTCCTCTGGTTTCCTTTCCTTTCCTTTTGTAAATGAAAGGGAAGGACACATGTACAAGAGGTTACTTGATTTTGTGAGCCTGTGGAGGCCCAAGTGTGACATCAGGAATGATCCTCTATTCCTCTATCTTCTTCTTGCTTTGCTTGGGAGTTTCAAAGACTCCATCTTCCTGGACTGGAATTTCAGGGAGCTGCCGTATCCACCAGGGGCATTTCTGTTGGTCTGAACTCAGATCTTTTTGCTTGTAAGGCAAAAGCTTTAACTCCTGAGCCATCTTGCTAGCCTGGGAAGATGAGATTTTCAAAGATGATCAGTTGAGCCAAAAGTGCAGACATGGATGAGAAATTCCCAGTGAGAACTATGGAGTTAGAGCTTATTCCACACAGTACTTGTATTAACAATGAAATCATAAGGCTGGGGTTGTAGCTCAAAGATAGAGGTGGCGCTGACATTCACAAGGCCTAGCTTTAGTCCTCAGCATAAGATGGAGAGTTGGTTTCTTTAATCAAAGGTTCTTAAAAAGGAAACTTACTGGATAGCTTATACAGTACCAAGGAATACTGTAGAAGCTGCTGGGGAGAAAAATATCACAAGCCCCATCAATGGCATGAGATCTGAAAATTGCAATATAGATCACCATGGCAACAGGTGACCACTACTGTAATAGTGGCATGAGTACCAAGGAGACAACCAACAGCTTTCTGATTGGATTCAAGACCCGCCTGTCAGCATGGTACCCATCCCTGTTACTGTAAACTGAATAAGAACATAAAAAAGGGAAGGAAATAGATCAATAAGGAAGACAGCCAATAAACCTATAGGTAGGAAGACAGTACATCAAACTGCTCTGTAGGCAGCTGTTATTGTATCCATAGAATGGGACCCCACAGTGGAAACCTTTGGGTCTAAAGCTGGATGAGTGAAGGGAAATGCAAACCTCAGTGGGGTGGCCAATTTCTAACATAATGGAGACCTGAACCTCCACAGTAGAAAGCCGGAGTGAACCCTGAGGTCCATGGAGGCATGCAGGTGGAAGGGTGGGAGGGAGTGGGAGGGAATAATGAAGGGAAGGGATGGGATGGGAGGGAGGGAAGGAAGGTGGGATGAATACTCAATATGCTTATAAAAGTATAAAAATTAATTAAAAAAGGAAGATCTACCATGGGACTATTCACAATATTCACTTGGTATAATTAGACATTTAAAATTTTATTGTCTTTATGAAGATTGTACATTTTTAAATAAAAACACAGGTGAAAGAGAAGAAAACAAACAAATACTAGACCACTCAGATCCATTATTATTCTAAGATGTGAAGATAACATCTCATTTGTGAAAAAGATCTAATGATCACTGAGAATGACAATGAACAATTCCTGGGAATTAAAAATCAATAAAAAGCAAAGTATTTAAAAGATGAATTGAGAAATTTTCAAAAATATGTGAAAATGATAAAAGAAGAGAAAGTTACAAGAATAAAAGTCAGTTTTTAAGATCAACATTAAAACTACAAGTGTTCTACAAAGAGAAGACAGACAATACAGAAAGGAACTCAACCTTTAAATATGATTTAATAAACATTTTTCCAGAAATAAACAATATACAAGATTCCAGATTGACTTTCTTAAGAGCAATATTAGAACAACACAGTAATTTCCTCACATATTCTGAGAACAATTTCCCAATACAGAATCCTAAAGGTAACATGAAATATCTTTAGGGGTACAAAGACTTAGTTTCTTTTTCTTAATGCTCAAGAAACATACATGTCAGCCATGGGAGGAAACAGTCAAGAAAACAAGTGTTGATGTGTAAGAGAACTTTAAGGTACATCAGAATGTTGCTAAAGAATATCTGTACTCATGGAAGGCTCCAAGAGTTGTTTCTCAGGAGATGAAAGTGTAGTCTATTTAATGTGTTTGACCAGTGACAGAACATAATATTCAGTAGTTAAAATGTGGAATTAAATTAGTGCTGCATATTGAGTCCAGGAAAAGGTAGCACACTGCATAAGAAAGAAAAAGGAATCATTACATCTGCAAGCACAGTTCCAAAACAAGTAAAATCATTGCAAGGTACCTATTATGGGCAAGAGAGAGATGCATGACATAAAGAAGCAGTGTGGAAAAGGAGTACAGAAAAACACAATCTTCACCTTCTCTAGTCAAGAGTCAGTAAATCCTTATCCTAATGGACAATTCCTACAGTGGATCTCTGTGCAACTTGCAGAGGGATAGAGAGGAAACATGGTGATTTAGCTCCCAATGATTGTCTGTTTCAGGGGGTGTGGGAGGAGGTAGATGAGGAAGCAGGAGACTGGGAGAGATGGCTCAGAGGTTTAAGCCTCTGCTTCACAAGTAGAAGGTCCTGAGTTCAGAATCCAGGTGACATGTAAAAACTCCAGAAGGAAATGGCAGTGGCTTGTATTTCTGGTACTGGAAAGGCTGGGAAGTCTGGGAAACTACAGAGCAAGAGATAGAAACAATCCAAAGTGGTTCCCGATTTTACCCTTGGGTCTCCACAGGACCATGATACACAGGGACACACACACACACACACACACAGTGCCTCATAATTTACCTTACTACACTATCAGAGACTTCAAACTAGATCCAACCATAATTTGTAATAGTTGCTGTGATTTTAAAGAAAATATAATGTATTCGAACCTCATATTTAATTAGAATATCAACACTGGTGGTCTTAATAGACTTATGTAGCCCACAAGTTGTATGTCCCATAGGTTGAGTATCTCAGATGATACTAAAGATGTCATGTGGGAAAAGTGGGAGTGTTAAATTCCAAAAGAATATTAGTGTTCTAATTCCTTTGTTCATTCTTAATACATCGCCAAATAAGCTTTTGAAATCACCCGATGAGTGGATTATTCACTTTTGGTTGAACTAATTCTCAAGAATTGCAGAGGTTTTAGAGAATGTTCTCAATAATAGCAATACAATTTATCAGTTCCAGGATGCTCTCACGTTTTTCCCTTTCAGTGTACAGAAAAGAATGATGTGTTCTGCATGCCGCACCATCGAGGACTTGATTTCAAAGCATAACTAAAAGCAGTGGTGGTGGTGGCAGTTCCAACCATAGCATGAGCTCCTCCTCAGCTATCTTAGGGTAAAACAGTAATGACTGTACATGGTATTTTCTATGCCACCCCCAAAATATGGTGATGGGAAACTAGAATATCTCTCACTGAAATAAGCCTTCTTGGCATAAAGATTAACAAAGAATGGTTATTTTAAGACTGCAGCTAGAGGATAAATGCTGAGACCAGGAGTGGTTACTGAATGAATATGCATCTGCTTGCAAGGAGCTTCTCGGCAGTCTCAGAAGGTCGGCTCTAATTCAGGCTCTTCAATGGAGAAGATTTAATAACTGCACTAAGCATCTCCTTCTTCTTTGCCTTACTTTTCTTGAATTATTCTCCTTTTTTTAGATTAAACTTTTTTAAACTATTTACTTTGTGTGTGTGTGTGTGTGTGTGTGTGTGTGTGTGTGTGTGTGCATCAGAGGGCATTGTATGTTCCTGTGGAGGACCAAGGGTGACTTGGGAAATCCTCCTGGATTACTTCTATCATTTTTTGCTTTGCTCTAGGGTTTCCCAGGCTCTCCTTCCAAGGTCAGAAGTGCAGGCTGATGCCTTTTCTATCTGGCATTTTTACATGGGACTTGGGATCACTCTGAGCCATCTCTCCAGCCCCTTCTTCTTTAACTGGGCACTTCCCATATCATTCTTTCAACTGAAGATGGAATTTAGAATATATATTTAATATTTACTAATTTTCTTACATATCTCCTTGGCATTCGGGATATATGCATATTCTCTAGATGCTGCTTATACTTTACCTTATTAGCTTCTCTTTTGTTAGAGAGGTCTATTTCAACCAAGAACTCTAATACAAAAATCTCAGAAGAAATTTTCTTGCCTATTAAGATCTAATCAGAACCAAACAGCTATCAAACAAAAAAAGGTTAGAAATTCTCATTTATATCACTTGCTACATGAACTTTCACTACTTTTAAAAAATGTTGACAAATGTGTACACTGTATCTTGAAATATGAACTACTAGTTAAGGAGTCATTATGTTTAAAAAGAAATTTAAATACTGAGGATACAGAAAACAGACATTTTACAATTTCTTTTTCAGTAGTTAGGAACTGTGCCTTCAGTGTTCAAGTTGAAGACAACTAACTCCGGTGCTGGTAATTTACAAAGTCTACCACATGTGCCACAAATAATTACCTCTCAAAGATTAAAAAACTTATGTCCTATATACATATCAGTATTATAGTCAAACAGGGTATTGGATGATATAAAATGAGAGATGAGGGTGAGACTTCTTCTCTCTTAATGAAGAGCTCTTTTCACGGAGGCTGGAGAACAAGTCCTACCAGTTGAGCCACAGCCCTGGGCTGCAGAAGCAACCTCAAAGGGCCACAGTGTTCCAGGGTTATAATCAGGCCTAGCCCACTCACAAAATGTTCCAAGGGCAAGACCTGGCTTTTCTTCACTTGAGAGAGCAAGGTTCTTGATCCAACAGCGTGATTACACCCACATGTTTCAGGAGAAGCAAGGATGAGCCTTATAAGAAACAGACAAATCATATGAACATCTGAAGTGTGATCTAGTAAACCAGCAATGATCCAGACCCAGTAAGATACTCCACCAACGGCAGGGAGGAGTGAAAGAGACACCCCTCGGCATTCTAGTGGGGACACTGAAGTAAACCGTGATTGTACTTTATTTACTAAGGAAGATTCCAGAAAGGGATTGACATGAGCCGATGTCTGTATTTCAGAAAGGCAAAATCAACAAAGATAGAAGCTTCAGGATGGAAGCATCTGAGAAGCCCGGAGGTGTGGGCACCTGTGGATGAACAGAGCAACAGTTCAAGGCTGAAAGGCTCCCTGGGAAGAAGCTGACGAGGCAGGGATGGTGGTGGAAAAGGCTTGGCAGGAAATGAAATGGCATGTCTTACTGATATGGACTAAACAGAAGCATCCTCTGGGTGGATCCCATTTGATGAGGGACTGACTGCAGCTGCTTACTAAGCATTCCATAAATCTCTTGCCTTACATCTCTGTGGGACTGTGGGCCTCTATGTAGCACCTGGAGCTAGATATGAAGATGAGAGATGGAAGGGTCAGCTCTCTTTTTCAGGAGCTCACTCGGAGGATTTTGTGGACACAGCGAAATCCAGGAAGCATCACAGCACAATCTTACTGTCTTTATTATTTCTTGAACTTCTCACAGTATGAGGAATATTATATACATTGGCATTTCAAACCATAGCCTGCTTGCTGCTGTCTTAAATCTCTCTCTTTCTCTTGCTCTCTCTCTATATATATTTCGGCCCTTCTAGTAAGCCTGAGAGTCAGTCCTACGCCTCACAGTGCCTGTAATTCAAGTAGTCACCTGAGGCATCTAGAGGAGGCTAGTTAGCCACTGAGGTTGGGCAATTTCAGGGGTGGTGCCCTGTAATAGTGACGTTCTGATGAGAGGATCAGCCAAGAATGAATTCACAGAAAGACTTCCGAAAGGCTGACGTCATTTAAGACGTCAATTGTCCAAGGTGAAAAGAAATGAACAAAATGGGAACTTGCTTGGCTATGCCCTAGAACCCAAACTAAAGAATCTGCATGTGCCCCCACAAGAAGCAGTTTTCTTGGGGACCGTATATCTCTGGGTGTCTGGTTCTTAAGGTCAGAAAGGATTGGAAAGTCGAACTTCAAGGTAGGAACTCATGTGTGATTCATAAGAGAGCTATTTTGTAGGAAGCATTGCCTTTGGGATTAGAACATCTACATGAAAAAAAACCTCTCAGCTGCCACATCAGACACTTCAGTCTGTCTCAATGGCTCTGAATTTCCCAAGGAAACAGGGTTTGAGGAGGACAAGGTATTAATGACACTGTTCTTAATAAAACAGAAAAGCTGTCAGAGTCAAATAGCATACTGTGTCTGGAAAAGCCTCCTAGGCCAGTAAGTCTTAAGCATTAACACTAGCACAGTTAGCCTAGAGACCTTGTTGAAGTTCAGGTTCTGATTGATAATCTTGCATTTGATTCAGGTCCCAAAGTGGTGTTCCATGACACTGCCCCGTGGAACACAGTTTCAATAGTTTAGTGGTAGAAAATTAATTAACATGTCACATACTGATTTGTTGCCATTAGCTTATTTTAATAAGTTTTCAGGGAGGACATTCTTTAGTGCTTCCATACAAATTTCCTTTTTCAGGACTTTCCAATTCTTCACATCCTTTACATCTCCAGCAGTAGGACAAATGCCCACCCAGTACTCAAACCCACTTAAAATAGCTAACTATTACCATGCAGAATGGGTTGAAAAGAAAATGATGGTTCCCATTTTAGACTTCAAGTTTCCACAGCTGACCCCACCTGCATATCAGATTCCAGAATGACCATGAGGTAAAAACAATGTTTCAAAGAGCAGTTGGCTCCAAAATGGTGGGAGATTTCACACAAACCGTCCTTTAAACTTATCATATATACAGGTCATGTGTAATTTTACAGTTCATGCATGCATATATTGCTCGTCTTTATGCCATCTTCACAGGTAATGCCTTATCGTTTAAAAAGAGGCGGGCTGAATAGGAATCAGTAGCCCCATCTTGCAGGTGACAAACCTGAACTGCAGAAACATGAGGAAGGCGCTGGAGGTCACCTGTTGCTATAGCGTTAAAAGTCAGTCCTGTGAGCGGTCTTTCCTGTCTCCCCATCCTCTCTCCTTATGGCCTCATAGACAAAGAACTTGAGTTCAGTTTGCTGAACGCTGGTTAGGAGTAAAGGCTCCGAGGAGAAGAATGTAAAAGGTGGTGGATGTTATCGAAGCAAGAGTTGCCAGCAGTAATCCGTGACCTTGGATGTCTGTTCTGCTAGTCAGGGACAAACTTGCTCCAACCCTGGGTTTTCAGATGACTCATTTGATTGCTTCCCCTCCAACCAAGAATGTGATGTCCTGTTGCTTTAGGAATGTTTACAGAAGAGCACCCAGAGTGAAGGACACTTTGGCTGTTTCAATCATCTAACATGGGCGCTCAGGTTGCTTGCTAGCTCCATGCTATGTCTACTCCACTCACTGAGATCTCAGTCTCATTCCTCAATCAATTTTCACTCAAATGAAACCATTTATCTTTGCTTGTTTGTTGATTATTTTATTTTGATAATGTTGCAAATGGAACCCAGATCATAGTACATGCTAGACAAATACTCTACCACCAAGTTACATACTTTAGGCCTTGGTATTTTGCTGTTGTTGTTTTTTCTCTTATTTAATACAGTCTGGCCTTCAACTCACTACCCACTCTGTCTTCACCTCCCGAGTTCTAGGATTACAGGATTCTATTACTACATGTGGCACAGAATTTAGGAATTCTTTGTAGACAGAGACAAAACCTTTCATTCCATACCAAACACTGAAAATGAATAATGGAGGGAGAATGGAAACTGTAATTGGGTGTCAGATGATCTGGATTGACCCCATGTTTGACACATGACTCTGAACCAACCAGAGTCTTTACATTACCATATAGAAAACAAGCATCGTAGAACCCACTGACAAGGATCACCATGAAAAGTGAGCCTCACAACATGTTGGGAGTGCTACACAGACTCATGAGAACTTAGAAGTGTGTTCGTATTCACTGCATGAATAATGGACTACAAATAAGGAGAGTCCACTTAAAATCTTGGGCCCTAATATATTTACTCCTCTTCAAGACACATTATATTCTGTGTCCTGCCGTGTGTATGTGTGTGTGTGTGTGTGTGTGTGTGTGTGTGTGTGTGTGTGAAAGAGAGCGAACGAGCGAGCGAGCAAGCAAGAGAGAGAGAGACTGAAGCTTCGTTATTAAACGTTGCTACAGAAAATGTGAGAAAGATCCTGTGATTCAATGTAAGCAGTATCATCCAGAGACCAAATATGTTCATCAGCTGCTGTCAACAGTATGATTTCATTAATTCCAGACATCAGGATATACATTTCAGCCTGGGAAATTCCCTTTGGTATTTGATTCTTGGTATTTTTTGCAGTTCTATTAAGTGAACAGCACACTAGCAAAACCTCTAGGGGGAAGAAAATGATTCATTCTGTAGAATGAGGATCTGGGCACAAGCGGAACCTTGTACCTGCCAGCGCTTCTGGAAGCGATTCTAAAACCTCAACCCGCCCTTCTCTTCCTATTAATCCACATTTTGACAGTATGTATGCTTCCTGTTTCTGGCCACGAGGGTACCCACAATGTTTCCTCTTTTCTTTGTTATGCTCTCCAAACCCTGTTACACAGGTAACTACAGCAGCCATGCTTAATAATACATACTTAATAATACATAGTGATCTTCAATATCTACGATTTTCATATACATCTTGAGAGAAGGCAACACTTGTTCCCATGTCATCAGAGACAAGACCCCAGGAATCTGAACACAATGCATTATAAGGCCTCTCTGGAAGTCAGTAAAACCAGGACTTGGGGTCTCTGGGAAACTGCATTATGATCTTATTATCAGCCAGCATTGTGCACCTCTTGAGGCCTCAGTCATTTTCTTTCAAAAATAGTTTATTTAGACTGGAGAGATGACTCAGGGGTTAAGACTCTGCCTCAAAGCAGAAAGTCCTGAATATAGATCCCAGATCCCACATTAAAAAAATGCCAGGAGGAAAAGATGAAGTCTTGCATTTCTGGCCCTGGTGGGCAGAGCCTGGGAAATCCCAAAGCAAAGCAAAAAGAAAATAGAAGCAATCCAGGATGATTCCAGAAGTCACAATTGGTCCTTCACCCTCTGATACACACACACAAATAAACGAATATTCAAAAATAGACTATTTTAATTCATGAACTATTTAGCAGTATCTTCAGGATGGGTGAGATGGTTCAGCCAGTAAAGGCACTTGTCACACAAGCCTGATGGATGACCTTAGTTTGGTTCCCAAGAATTATACATAAAGGTATAAGGGGAGAATTGTTCAACAAAGTTGTCTTCTGACCTCCATGTATGTACAGTGGCATGTACAGAACCACTTACATACTTCACATGCACTAAACACACACACTTCACATGTGCACACACAGACACACACATACACAGAGCATAAGTAAATAATGAATTACGAAAACCAAAAATGGTCATTTAGATCTATTGATAGATCAGTTTCAAATGAAATCATGAAAGTATTAAGTGCTTTCTTGAATGAGACCGGAAAGATTATACATGCATGATTTTAAATATACACATGGCTATGGACAGGAGCATATAATAAGATGAATTGAAATGTGACATTTTTATGTAGCCAAAGCATCGTGTCTCAAGGAGAAAGGGATGGTTTAATTAAAAATGTTCTGATCTCTTTGCTGTAAGCACACGATCTTCATGGGTTCCGTGGATGCTCCTGGTAGGGTCTGTCCCAGCCAGTTCTGTCCTATCCCCACAGGATCCTCACCTGACTAAAGTTGACATCTGTCCATGTAAAGAAACAGTTCTAACAAACTGGCCAAGAAAGGCCTGACTCTCACAAATCAGTGTGATGCTGAGGAATTCACTTAGTGTGCCCCACGTTTGTTTTTGAGGCTGGCAATAAAATCTTGAGAAATCCTCAAGTTCAAAGACCTCGCTCCTCACCTTCCTGAGGATCTCTACCAGATAGTTAAGAAAAAAGTTACTGTCCTAGGTATCTTGAGATGCACAGTAAGGATAAGGATGTCAAATTCTTGCTCATTCTGAGACAGAGCTGAATTCAGCAATCGACTCTTTAAGATCAAGGGGGGAGAGTCCTGTGCCGCCCCCTCATTTGAAATATGAGTCACCCAGAACCTCTGTCCCAGCGGCATAAATTTGTCTTGGGCGCTCAAGCAATAAAATCACTTTAAATAAAAAAAATCCCAGATGGTACAGCCAGAGTCTCAATTTTTGTTGTTCTCAAGTTTCCTGTTTGCAAGGAGAGACAGCTCTGAGTCATACTGCTCACATTGCTGACTGTGATGACATTGACTCCCATCCTTTACCCCCACACCCCATCATTTCTTTTTCTGCCCTTCATTTGTCTTTATTTGGCAGGTAATACATCTTTGAGAAATGTTTCATTTGATTTGCCAATACAAAATTCACATCATTCCTTATGACAATGTTTGCTACATTGTTTAACTTTTAAATCTTTATGTTTAACTAATGATAGCCATAAATTCATAAATAGTAAGGGGCAATTCTCTCCTAAAATTTAATGGACACTTCTTTGAAATATTTGCTCATGTACATCTAGAAATACACATTACCAACTGGAAAAAAAAGACTACACTTGGGAAACCTAGACAATCAACAATATTTAAACTCGACCCAGATGCCTTCCTTATAATTGGAAAGACAAAGACAAACTGTGAGGGAATTCCCCAAGAACAAAGCCACTAGCAGAAGGTTCTCCTTGACACCTCGGCTGTTCACTGGCTCTACTCATCCTGAAAGCTTCTCCCACTACAAACACCACATCTCTGGGTCTTGACTTGCAGTGACCTATGTGTAGACAAGTTGTCTCACCATCAAATTGGCAGGCACCATTTATAAAACCAATGGAAAAAAACCAATCCAGGTACCTGAAAATATATAAAGTCATTACTTAAAATGACACAAAGTTTTCATTGTGTTTCACTTCTTTTCTCTGGTAAAGAAAATACTGTCTTATGGGCTGTATAATCATCTTCTGAGTATCAAAGGAGCCTAACCTAATCAGTGTGGTCCAATTGTATCATTTGCAGGGGTCAAACAGGCTACAAATGATACGGGATGAAGTGATCTAAGTCTTGTTTCCTCTCTAGTTGCTTGGTTATTGGAGGAACAAATGCATCTGAGAATCACACTAAACTCTGCATCACAGCTCTGAATCTACCACTTCCTAACCATGTGCCATGAATAAGTACATTAATACTTCTTTGCCTCAGTTGGCTTAGTGTGAATGAGGGATCACATAGTTTTTTTTGTGGAGTTTATGCTATTTGAAAAAACACCGTGAGAACTGGAGAGATGGTTCAAGGGTTAAAACTCTGCCTTGAAAGCTAAAGGTTGTGACCTGGGATCTGGGATTCAAAGAAAAATAAATTAAAAATAAATAAATAAAATACATTAAAAGATACAAAAGAGCATGGTGAACTTTCCAGTGTATACTCTGGCTTACTAAGGTTCATGTGTATTTCTAGGTTCTGAAATGTAGTTACTAGCCAGTATTTATAACTGGAGATATTGGTTCATTTAGTTATAATGAAACTGAATTTCTACTTGCACTCTGTGAGTGGAAATGTTCCAGGGATGTTTTACTGCCTCGTATCAGCTTCCTATGTAAGATATTTGTGTCAAAAACCAAACTCCTCTCTGTTCCTTTTTCTGTTTTGTGGGGAGCTGATACAAAAGCAGAACTAGACTAACTTACTCTAATACTTAAACCCTCATAGCTTAAAAATGCGCTTCCTCAGTGACTTGTCTTTGAAGAGCTGTTCAAGTGCACACTGATCACCAGAAGAGACCTGAACAGTTTGCGTATGCAAGGCCAGGAACCACAATTTAATATTCAATACATTGGTGCTGCCTATCAGAATAACTAACAAGCATACAGAGATTTATTATTTGGTATAAGCTTAAAAAGCTCCCTAGATAGATGTAAAAGAAAAGTTTTGCTTTATAAGTTTCTAAATTATCGACTAAATCATTATAAACTTCCAATTTTTTCTTGATTCACTTTAATATTTTCAAAATAATCCTGTCTTACTTTTTCCCAACAAGAGTTCTCTACTCTGACCAGAAAAACAACCCAGACAACCCCTACAGTCCTAGTGAGTAGAGCCGAGGGCATGTCCTGGCAGCAGGCATCCATCATCCTTTGCTTAGAAGGCTTCTGCCTAAGCAGCGCCCTCATCCTTTCCCTTCTGGGGGCTAAGCAGCTGCATTTCTGTTGAGCATTACTATCTCCTTCATCCACAGAGGCTTACCGCTGGACTATATGGGTTGAGACCATCTCAAGACAACCACACCTGTGTAGGAAGGTGTGCTACATTTTTGTGAAGACCTGCGTCTCCTGAGTTTCTGCGGAGGTGTTCACCCTTCTACACCTAAGTCCCTCAGAAACAAAGGTGATGAGCCCTTCCTTTTTCCTTAAGTTTTTTTTTGCAGAAGATCAAAGGTAGTGAAATGCTGCCATCACCAAACCAGTTCTACATCTTTGCCCCCCACCCCCATCAAGGAAAATGAGAAGCTTTGGTTATAATTAGACAGGACTATGATTCTTCATATGTTGGTTAGAGATATAGAACATTCCTTCAAAGGGAAAGGAAGCAACAAATGCCTTTCTACAAGTGTATCTATATGTATCTAGTCCTTTGGGAAGGTAAATATTTCTATTAAACTCTAAAATACATTAAAACTTACTCTTACATTTATGAATAAAGTATTAGAATCTTTATTTTGACAATTTGGTATTTCTATAGAGAAAAGTGGAGAAAGTGAGAGAACAGAAAGACAAAGAGAAGGATGAAGAAAGAAGGAACAAGGAAGGAAGGGAGAGAGGGGGAAAGGAGGAAAGAAAGGCGGGGAAAAAGGAGGAAAAAAAGAGAAGGAAATATTTGATTTTGGTGTCTTAAAATTGAATAAACTTTTGTGTTCCTATGGCTCCACCTATTGGTAGAGTCTTTCAAAACCTTCGTCCCAAGTCTGAAACCATTTGGTTCCTGAGAAACAGTGCTGACTGAAGCAAGACTGAAGTTACCTTCTTCTAAGCAAATGTGTCTTACTTGCCTTGAGGAAGAAACCACCTAGCTTGTGGGATGGGAAATTTGTAAAATTGTTGTTGGTTTTGTTGATTTTAATAGCTACATTAAAACGCTTACAATTATTGATACATGGTAATAAAATTTATCAAATCCCCACATGTTAGAGACTATATGTAAAAATGTTTTCGTTGTAACTCTTTTGGAATATATAATCAATAACCAAAATATTTACAACAGCATTACAACAGATTCTAGATCTTAAGAAGTCATTTTATTATATAATTCTTCTAATCCAACAGTATTAAAACAACGAAATCTGCATCCTCTCAATTGCATAAGTGTCAAACTAAGACAAAAAAATTACATTATGCTGATCAAATGCTCATTAGTTTCTGAGGATCAGGAATCATATTGGTATAGAGCTCATAATTCTGTGATTCAAACACTAAACCACATACCACTGGGGAGAGGGAATCAAATGGAAGGAAGGAAAGTTCAAAGCAAACTTGAGCTATATTGGAAAGAGAGAGAGACAGAGAGAGAGAGAGAGAGAGAGAGAGAGAGGAGAAAGGGGGAAGGAAGAAGGAGAGAGGGAAGAGATAAACACAGACAGAGAGAGGAAAGAAAGGAGGGGAGAGAGAAAAAGGGGGAAGAGAAAAGAGAGGGAGGGAGGGAGAAAGAGAGAAGGGAAAGAAGGGGAGAGAGAGAGAGAGTATTCATTTTTCATAAACATCTAGCAACTGAAAATTCTTCCCTCATTTCTCGCCCTGGAAAGAAACATGCCACATGAAAGCTAGTGAATTATGGCTCTTCTTTCAGTATTCCCTGAATTAGAAAATTGTTTCTAATCTAACCCGCCTTACAGACACTTCTTTAAGATCCTTTTAATATTCATGCTAGATAATTGCCTACTGTAGATCTATACTGAGCTCCACTAAATACATGCATTATTTTTTGTTTACTGATTTATTTTTGCTGTTACAAGGAAGAGTACAACTTTCTAAGTTTATGGGAAAAATTATGCAATGACTAGAATAAGTGAGCACTGGCCATAGTGAAACCTGTGTAATAATTTGGAAATGAATGAACTCTACTGAATACCTGCTGATAAGTGAATACGTAAACTAATGAAGAAAGAGATTTTAAAATTTCAAGCACAAAACATTTCAATCTTTCTAGGTGTGTTGTTGTATCCCCCGCTGGGCCAGCCATGGGGGGGAGAGGGCCTTGAGCTGAATGGGCGAGCCAGCGATGGGGTCACCACCAGACCCCGGGAATCAGGTGAGAAGCAGCAGTGGACGAGATGCCGCTGATTCAAAGTCATTAAGGGCGTTTTGGGCTTGTATAGGGTCAGGGTCCAATCAGGTGTTGACATCCCTCCTGGGGGGAGGGGGTGACAGCCACCAGTCGTTTAACTGTTTACTAGGTGTCCATTGCAGGTGCAGGTTAGACGGCCGCTTCCCATTGGTTGTTCATCCTTCTGCCTGCACAGTCCTCTGTTGGGACATGTCTGTACCTGCCCAGGCTTGACCGTAGCTGGGAGCCGGGTTAGGGCCTCCCTGAATTGGTAGTGCCACATAGGTGCTCCTAGAAAAGAACACCCATCAATGCAGTATAAAGCACAGAAGTGTTCAAAGCTGAAGAATACCAGGTGATGAGCAGTGCTAGATATAGGTGTGGGCTTGTTCAAAGAGTTTTTGAACCAGGATGTGAAAAATCTGGGACAGGCTGCCTGCGATCACTTCAGCATGGCCTACACAGCACCACCAGTTTATATTTACATTTACATGATATTTAGTACAATTGTGATATAATATATGTCACGGTTAGGCACGGGTGTCAACTTGACTGTTAAGAGTTTGAGCTCTGGGTACATTTGTAGAGAATTAGTAATTGAATTAAACCCAGAGCAAATATGCAAGAAATTGTCTAGCTGATGGGGAAGGCCCAGTCTATGGTGGGTGTGATTAGGCCCTGGAATAAATCACAGAGAACTGGTTGAGAGAGTTGGCATCCTTCTGTTCACTTGGCTAGACTTGCTGGTGTGGCAAGTAAGGATCGTCCATCTCTCAGCAATTATGTGGTGATGGTGTGGCCAGTTCTCTCAGCCCTGGTGTTGGTGCATGTTCTCCCATCAAACTGGATTGAGAACTGTAACCAGGAATCATAAGAGAAAATAACCCCTTGTTCCTTTAAGCTATTTAATAGTCATTTATTGGCAGCTATGCAGACAAAATGCAACAGAATTTGGTACCTGGGAAGTGAGGTGTTGCTGATAAATCTGACTATGTGGACTCTGTGGCTTTTGAGCAATTTCGCTGGACAAAGTTGGATATGTTTGAAGATTTTCACTTTGTGGATTACCAGTACCATTCTTCAGAGTTTAGTGGACCAATTGGGTAATGTCAATGCTGAGAGAGTTGTGACTTGTTTGGGCCCAGTTTCTGATGAGGGAACAAGGACTTTGTTTTTTTGGTTTTTTGTTTTTTGGGTTTTGTTGTTGTTGTTGTTGTTGTTTGCTATTTTAAGTCTCTTTTATTTCATTGTTATTTTCGTTTTTTTAATTTATTTATTTCCACTCATACAACTTAACAGGTATACCGGTCCCTTCCCTCCCTCCACCCCCCCACCCCTTTGTGCCCCCCTCCCCTCCCCCTTCCCCTCCCATCCCCAGAGCATCCTTTAATGAGCATGCCAAACTCTCCTCTGGGTCCTCCTCTCCGATGAGGTGCAAGGACCCAGTGGGATTTCCCAGAACCGTTTCCTGTGGGGAACAAGGACTTTGGTAAAGCTGAATTTAAACAGGATAGACTGGTTTGCTTGATAGAGGAGAGCTGTGTTGGCAGCCTTGAGTATTTACATGAGGAAAGGGAAGGCAGCAGAATAGCTGCCATTGTTGGATAAATGAGCATCAGTGAAGGAAAACCTAGCGACTTGCACTGGGACAGTGGAAGACATGAAAACCACTGTATGATGAGTTCGTGGTTTGAAAACCCAGATTTCTTCAGGGGCTGAAAGCCCAAGTTAAAGCTGTTTCTTGCCCTTTGCAAGTTTGGCTGCTTAGAAAAGAGGTTTTTCCAGCATTAGCGACTTAAGGTTGGTACAGCTGTAGCTCTAGTAGACTAAGCTATGTTTCAACCTCGCTTCGGAATCTCGCAGCGTCCCTCAGGTGATACTGGTTTTGATGTACTACTGAAGGGTTCATGGAGACCAGCAAAAGCTTTACACCAAGTGGCAGGTATAGAGTTCCTGTGAGAGAAGGTGAAGCTTATAGCTGCAGAGGAACCCAGAGTACTGTTGGAGATCTCAGAACCATGGGATGTATGGTGAGGACGACTGCGAGTGGAGATCCAGCCTGGTTCAAGGAACTCTGCTTTTACAACTTTAAGCTGCAAACACGGACTGGGAATGCCTAAAATCTTTGAGCCGTCTTGACTACATGATGAGCAACAGAAGATGGACATTGAAGTAAAGGATGTGGTATTTGATATGCTGGACTTTGATCTTTTTAGTGTTTTCTTATTGTTTTAAGATCCTTCTGTTTTAATGCTTTATCTGTTTTAAAGTATTTAACTTTTTCTGATTTAAAAGCCTTAAGGTTAAGAAACTTTGAACTTTTAAAATGTTGGAACTGAAGTTTTAATGAGAGAACGTTTTAAATTTGTCCAAGAAATGTATTTATATTTTTAAGGTAACTTTTTAACATCTGTGGGGACAAGGATTGAAGGTTACAATTTAAAAGTGCTATGTTTTTGTGTCAAGTTGACAAGAGGTGGAATGTCATGGTTAGATATAGGTGTCAACTTGACTGTTGAGGGTTTGAGCTCTGGGCACATTTGTAGAGAATTAGTAGTTGAGTTAAGCCCAGAGCAAACATGTAAGAGATGGTCTAACTAATGGGGAAGGCCCAGCCTATGATGGGTGGGATTAGGCCCTGGAATAAATCACAGAGAGCTGGTTGAGAGAGTTGGCATCCTTGTGTACACTTGGCCAGACATGCTGGTCTAGCAAGTAAGGATCGTCCATCTCTCAGCTCTTATGTGGTGATGGTGTGGCCAGTTCTCTCAGCCCTAGTGTTGGCGTGAGCTCTCCTGTCAATCTGGACTGAGAACTGTAACCAGGAATCATAAGAGAAAATAACCCCTTGTTCCCTTAAGCTATTTGATAGTCATTTATCAACAACCATGCAGGCAGACTGCAACACTACATCTGACAAATTAATTGGGCATCAGAAATAATATGTTCAGTCCTTCAGTTTTTCTTATGGTTAGGAACTTGCACCTAATCCTTTAAAATATGAAAATGTTGGGTCACCAAGTTGACTCACTAGTAAAAGCACTTGTTGCCAAACCTAAGACAACCTGAGTTTGATCCCCAAAGGCCACACATGATCCCCAAAGTCACACAAAAACTGTGAGTTATCCTGTGATCGCTACACATACACACCCATAAGATAAATAAAGAAATGTAACTTTTAAAATGTGAAAAATGTAGAAATGCTGAAAATAATTATAGCTAATATTTGATAGACATACCTGGAAAGAATTAAGAGAACAGATTATGTAGAAAGAATATCAGGGCTTGAATATTGTTCCTTTCATGTCCAAACTGTGCAATGCAAAGTGGGTGCATCAGCCTATTATCTCTAAATCATAACATATAAAATAGATAATTTAATGCATGCTAATAATTTAGGACATACTTAACACATAGAAAAATCATTAAATATTGTTTTTTATTTAATACATTTTATCTATTCTTTACCTGCATACAATCTAATAGGTATTTAAAATACAATCTAATAGGTATTTAAAATACAATCTAATAGGTATTTAAAATACAGATGTGAACAAGCCAAATAAGAACATGGTACTCACATTAAAAGTGTGGTTAGGGAAAATAAGCAAAAAATACATAATAATGCAATAGTTTTGAGTGCAATAAATATGGAGATAAGATAAAAATCAATGGAAGAATATCTCTGGGGCAACATAATCAGGAAAGATTATCGTAAGGAAACTGACATGTAATTAGAAGTCTAAGAGATAAAAATAAGGAGACAGTTGCATGATGTTTGGGAATGATATTCAAGGTGTATAAATATGTTTACAGTGGAAAAGGACTTGCTTTACTGAATTAGACAGTTCTATGGCTATTTCAAAACATGCAGAGAACCTGGAGCAGATGATTTTGGAGAGGTAGATAGAAGCCTGGGGGATTCATACTTCATGTAAACACATTCAGATTTTACTTTAGCATTAATAGAAAACACTGAAAACTGTTTAAAAGGGGAATGGTAAGTCTAGAATATTTTAAAGGACACCTTATTTATTTAAGCTTGAATAAAATGGAAATTGTCAAACGACACTTTGAGGCAAAGGATGGTGGTATTTGGACTGAACTGATGGATGATAGAGACAGACGGATTTGGGTGTAGAAGGTGCAGAGCTTTGTGACTAATCAGAAGGGGAAAAGGAAGAAAAGAAGATGTGAAGATGCTAGACTTGAACAGCTGGGTTGATGGGTTGACGGGTATACTCTTTATTGTGACAGACAAAACGGGAGAAGTAGGTTTGGAGATATGAAATTGAATTAATATTCAACCTTTTAATTTGGAGATGCATATGGTTTCTGATCTTTGATGGATCAACTTATTATTTATTGACTTTATGGTGATGTGAAAGTACTACATATTTAGTAAAAATGGTACTTTAATTTTTTGCCTATGTGTATACAAGTGGGCACATGTGTACTTGTGGAGGCCCAAGGGTGACATCAGAAAACATCCTGGATTGCTGCACCTCCTTATTGTTTGCTCTGGGGTTTTCCGGGCTCCACCTCCCAGCGCTGGAATTACAAGGCTTCTACCACATCTGCAGGCGTTTTACGTGGGATCTGGAGATCCTAACTCAGGTCATTTTGCTTGGAAGACAAAGACTTTAACCACTGAGACATCTCCACAGCCAAAAATTGTATTTTAAATTTTGGTGTTTCTTCCTAAGCAAGGCAGACACACTGTGTGACTCTGTTTGAAGATGCTGGGGACAGACAGAAAGACACAATTAATTACACCATAAGCAGATGATACCATAAATTGTACTGTGTTTAGTAATTTCATTTTCTACAGTAAATAAAATTCCATGTTGTGTATGTACATTTTGCTATCCAGATATCTGAGCACATCCCATCTCCCAAATATGGTGAATAATTCAGCAATGAACATGGTTGAACAAGTGTCTCTGTACTGAAATATAAACTCCTTTAGGTTTATGCCCAGGAACTGGCTGTAACTGGCTTGTTGGGAAGCTCTATTTTCAGCTTTTTGAAAAATCTCTATGTTGATTCCCATAGTAGCTGCACTAATTTATACACCAGAAAAAAAAAAAATGCGTAAGGGTTTCCTCACATCCTCACCAGCATTTGCTGCCATTTGACTTCTCAATTACAGCCATTCTAATTGGTGTGAGGTGTAATCTCAAAGTAGTATTTAATTTGCATTCCCCTGGTATCTGTAGATGTTGAACACTTTTAAAATGTTTATTGGCCGTTTATATCTCATCTTTTGAGAGTTCTATTTAGTTCCACAGGCCACTTTTTACTTGGATAGTTTGTTTTCTTAATTTTTTTAGTCCTTTGTTTACTCTGTTTATTAATCCTTCATGACATGTACAGCTTGAAGAGATTTTGTGGCATATTCATAGACTGTGTCTTCACTCAATCAACACCTTCCTTTCTGTGATAAGGCATGTAGGGATTGTTCCTCTCTCGGTAGTTCTTGGTGTTGTTGTAAGCTCTCTTGCCAAGTTGGACAAGGAACTATGACCAGACTATTGTAAGTCAGAATATGACTCTTTGTTCCCTTAGGCCCTTCAGCTATGAGTTTGTTGGCAACAATTCAGAGTAGCTGCAGTAACATCTCTAGCAAAATACTCTTTGTATTCTGTAGTATATATGTATGCATACTATATACAGCTATATGTCTGTGTATGTATACTTTATTTTAGTCTGTATCTCTACATGTCTGTTTCTCCACCATGTTGCTCTTTGTAATATAATTTGAAATCAGCAATGGTGCTAATTGCAACTTTATTCTTATTGCTTAAGGTTTCTTTGATTCTCTAAGTCTTTAATGCTTTATATGAAAAGACTCCTAGCAACTGTTCAAGCTCCAATGAATGATGACTACTGTTGTGGCACAGAGGGACCAATGCTCAGCCACAGAGGACATGTGTATCAGCTCTTCCAAGGCTCATGGAATATTGCAAAACATTGAGCCAGAAAGGATGTAAGATCAAGGGAAGAGAGCTGAGTGTAGTATGGTGCTTCTTATTCGGGGCATAGCATCATGCCATCTTGGACTTTGCTCACAATCTAACCCAAGGAGAATGTTGTGCAGCACTTGGAGCATGCCAATCTAGAGGAAGACTCAGAAAGCAAATAGCTCACAAGTCTGAAGAACTTCCTGAAACTAACAAGATTGAAAACAATACATAACTACTTGTAGGAGGAGACTGCTTGACAAACCAGTAGTTTGAAAGAGAGCCTAAGAAGTCCAGATGCTGGAGGACGCTCTTCAGTGAGCAAGCCATGCAGCAGGATGCCTGGGCTGAAGTCTCATCCATGCTGGAGTGGGCTTTCTGGTAGGGTAGTTGTCTGATTCATCCCTGAAAATTCCCTTATCCCTATAGACTCATTTGTTCATCAAGTTGGTTGTTGGTAAAATCATTATTTTGGTCTGTCATTCAATTCCTATCTGGGATAAGTAGATGTTTGTATAGCAGTTCCCCAAGAAAAACATCAATCAACAGGGAGTATAAAAGTGAAAAAAGAAAAGGGTTAAAGAATAGATAATAGAAGTGGAATCCTTAGGTATAGAGGGTACTGGGACTAGCAAGAGGAGACGCAAGGATGTGATAGTTTGAAATGCCCCCCCCAGTCCCATGTGTTTGGGAAAGTCATGGCACCTTTAGGAGGGGGAGCCTTGCAGGAGGAAGGCAGTCAAGGGAGGTAGGCATTGAGGTGGACTAGTCCCACTTTACTTCTGGGGGACGTCTGCTCTTGCAGCTGGCAGTCTTGCAGCTTTCAGCTCCCTGGATGGGTGTGACTTAGCCCATCTCCAACTTGGGCTGTCTACCATGAAATACTGCATCTTCCCTCTGACATCATAAGCTGAATAAATTTCCCTTTCTCTCTTATGTTGCTTGATCTTGGGTGTTCTCTCACAGCAACAGAAAAGAGCAACCACTACAAAGGGACAAGAGCAGGGAATGAAGGAAAAATGTCAAGTAAGAACAAAGTATATATAAAAATATCATAAGCCACGCCTTCTTTCTTAGAAAGAAGAGCAGTTCTCCTTGAGTTGACCTTGACCCCACTTCTAATGATGAGCTGTAATGATTGCTAAGGACTTTGGTGTATCTCCATACCAGTTTATATTGAAACCCTAATCCTGCTGTGACTACCATTGGGGACACTGATTTTAGAAGTAATTAAGTAGTTAAGTGAAGTCATAAATGATGAAGATATTTTTCCCTCTCTTTCTCCTTATCTCCTTCCTGCCTACCTGCCTTTCTTCTGTCCTTTTCTTTCTTCCTTCGCTTTCTGTTTTCCTTCCATATGAATTCACAATGAGAATGCAGCAGTCTGTGAATTGTCATAGGTAACTTGCCTAGACTTTCCTCTTAGGTTTCTAGAACTGTAAGAAAATAAATTTCTGTCTAAGAGATCCACACCGTATTTGTTATTCCAGTATAAGCTGACTAATAGAGTGATCTCCCAGAAACCACAAAGGCTCGCAAAATACTCGCCAAACATTGTGTCAGTCCTAGGGACTTATTTTACAGTAAAGGAGTTGCAACAGTGAACACAGAGCCCAGGTATCCATTGATCTTTCCATAAATTGCACTGCTGGGAACCAGCTGGCAGAATGATAGAAAGGCCTATTAAATGTTCAGGTACAGTACTGGCTGTGGAATCACATCCTGCTGGATTAAAGCATTTCCCCCCAGGATGCTGTATATATATTCTCCAAAGAAAAAGCCAATATGCCCTGGCATATTCCCAATACTTCAAACACATAGACCCAGAAAACAAAGCAAAAAATAAAAGCAAGCCTAGTTGCCTCACATATTACCATGACCCACTGATAGAATCTGTGCTCCCGCGATTGGAATTTTAGACTGTGCTTGAACACAGATCTCAGTGATATGCTTTCCACCATTGAGTTCTGCTGAGTCTGAAGGCATGTTTGCCATCTAGGTTCAGTCTGTTCATTCCAGTATAAGAGAATGCCTGAGGTAGAGTAATTTATAAAGAAAAATTGATTTCCCCACAGTACTGAGACTGGAAGTCCAAGATCAAGACGCTGACTGCGACTTGTGATGAGCATCTTCTTGTTGCAATGTCACATGGCAGAAGGCAGAATGGCAAGTCGAACAGCTAGCAAAACATTATATTGTGAAGCTTTGCCAGGAAGGGCCCTAACTGTTAGCAAGAGAGCAGTCCTAATGGCCTACTCACCTCCCAATGGGCCCCATTTCTCAATATGATCACATAGGTAGGACCTGAATTGTGGACCAAAACCTTTAAGTTGTGGTCTACCCAATCAGTCAGATTTCTGATGCCAGTAGACTAGAGAGAAAGATTCCCTGGTTATCATGAAGAGCTTACAGACTAGCAGAAATGAGGGGTTATACAAGCCCAATAAGTTCATATCAGGTTGCTGTCTTACTAATTTGGGGGCTGGCATAACATGAAAAGTCAAATGCCACAAACACTGGCCAGGCAAGGTCAAGTCAGCTGTGATCTCAGTCATCTCTGGAGTAAGCTTCTAAGTTTCCATACTGGACATGAATGCTAGGCTTTTCAGAATAGCAGATGAGGCTGTGATGGAGGTAAAAAATAATGAGTGATGGTTGCACACAGAGGGCTCAAGGTTGTGCAGATGTAGTTTTTCCTACTGATTACTTTGTATTGAATTTTTCATTAGAATTATGGCCAGTCAGCACCGAGACTGGCTGACACCTTGGTTTTGGTGTAGAATGTTAGTATGTATAAATATATGAGGCATGGTTTATTCAGGCCGTCTGCTTCACAAAATTCTCCCCTTACTCATAGTCATGAGTCCAGTGCAAAATTCTGGATGCAGTATGAGTTGGATTATCTTGCTCATATCTAAGTTCAAAATTATCCTAAGTACTTTTTGTTTCCTGAATATAGCTCTTTGGGTGCTGGTACAAGTTCACCTTATATGGTATATGCTGATTCTCAGGCAGACAGTTCTGAAGCAAAGTGTACCTCATCATGCCTCCTGTGGTCAGTTACTCTGTCAGTTAATTTGATAAAAATGTAATATCTTGTATTTTATGCTTTCTTGTTTGTTTTCACTGACCATTGAAACTCCTTGGGCTCAAACTTCTATTTAGTTATTGCTGCTGTTGTGAGACAATAATCGTTTACAGCTGTCATAGATACAGGTGTCCACTTGATAATTGAAAGCTGGGGCTCTGGAACATTTGTAAAGAATTAGTAGTTGAGTTAATGCCTGCAGGAGGTTGTCTAATTGATGGGGAAGGAACAGCCCATGATGGCTGGGACTAGCCTGGGCAGATGGATAACATGGGGGCAATAGTTTCCTTAAAGAAGCTGACATTCTTTAGTATATGTGACCAGACACACTGATCGGACAAGTGAAGATTGTTCTTGCAACCATGGATGTGGTTCGTAGCCAGTTCTTTCTGTAGTGTTGATATGAGCTGTCTTCCCAAACTGAGCTAACAACTGTAGCCAGACAGTTGTAAGCCAGAGCAAACCCCCTTGTATCCCCTAAGATGTATTTCATTGTGAATTTATTGGCAGCTTGCACTATAACTGCAACAACAACTTAGGGGAAGAAAGAGAGATTTATTTGGTTTACAGTTCCAGAGGGGAGATATAAACTGTTATGGCAGGAATCACATCACAGGAGGCTTGGTGAGAGGAAGAAGCTGGAGGAGGCTCAGGTCACTCCTGTCATCCTGGAGGCAAAAAGAGCAGAAGGGCTTGGCCACCACATCTCAAGGCCTGCCCCCTGAGATCTGCCTTCCCCCACCGTGGTGCCGCCATCTCCTAAGGGTACCGCCCCCCATATTTCCAAACATTAACAACAGCTAAGGATTCAAACATATGGGCCTGTGGGGGACAACACATATTCAAACAATGACAGCCGTAGTTTACCAATTAGTGTTCTTCAGAAAAATATTTCTGCGATACGCATTTCAGTCTTGAGTCAAAAGTTTTCTCTTAAAGCCTTTAAATTACTAAGTGCCAATTGCATGATTAAGTGCACATCACTTAGAATCAACTAATCGTGAAAGTTAATCATATGTAATAAATACTTTCACAGCAGCCTCTACACTACTGCTTCACCAAACATTTAATAAAGACCACACATTGAGTTCACCCTCATACCTGTATCCACTTTGATGGTGATTTTGGGAGAATCAGGACCCAGACTGTGAGCAGGAACAGGAAAAGAAAATGATGAGCCAAGTTTCTTCAGGAAAATGAAAAAGGTAATTGAGAAATGGGCAGCTGAGAGTGGGGCACACGGAGGGTGGCAGACATGAGGCTATACCCTGAGGCAGAGGAAGTATGAGCCGAATCTTTGAAAGCAACTAGACCACATCCAGTTTTATCACCTTTGAATTCTGAGACTAAGTGTTGGAGTTTCAGCTTCACGTCACTGTAAAAAATACTCAAAACAATTTAGAGAAACAAGGGAATTTTTATGACACATGCTCACAACTGCAGTTTTCAGTCCATTATGATAGCAGCCATGCTATTTCCCAGGAAGAACTGAGAGAGGATCATGCTCTCTACACTTCTGATCTTCCCAATTCCAACCCCATCTCTCACCTGCCTAGCCAGGGAATGGCCCCACCCACTGTTACCTGGTTCATTCCACATCATTTAGCTTGCTGCAAACTTACTCTGGAGATATCCTTAACTTTGAACAGATGTTCTCAACTGTCAAGTTGCCATTTGTGACTAGCTGCCACACTAAATAAACAGCTAACTTCAGTCTGAACATTGTTTTCTTTTCAAAATAAGGACAGAAGTAGTTTCTGTCTTATCAGGTCTATGGAAAATCTTTATATATGTGAACTGCTCGTGTCAGTGACTATATATAGAAAATACTGCATCGTTTTTCTCTGGCAATGATGACCCTGAGAGGATGGGAGGACGGCGACATGGCTGCTGATGGAGAGGGGGAGACTGCTTCCGAAGGTAAAGTTCTCTGTGAGCAAAGCCAAGGGATGGTAGTTGCCTAGAAGTCAAAGCCATGTAGCTATAGTAACAGTCTGGATGGGCTGGAACTTCTTGGAAACAGGAGAGACAGCTTTCAAATATCAAGGGGAGACAAGAACAAAGACACTTGACTTCACCAAGCAATAGTACAAGAAAGCATGTCCCAATATAGGATAGCTGATAATTCCTTCCTTCCTTCCTTCCTTCCTTCCTTCCTTCCTTCCTTCCTCCCTCCCTCCTTCCCTTCCTTCCTCCCTCCCTCTGTCTCTCCCTCCCTTCCTCCCTCCCTCTGTCTCTCCCTCCCTTCCTCCCTCCCTCTGTCTCTCCCTCCCTTCCTCTCTCCCTCCCTTCCTCTCTCCCTTTCTTTCTTTCTTTCTTTCTTTCTTTCTTTCTTTCTTTCTTTCTTTCTTTCTTTCTTCCTTCCTTCCTTCCTTTCCTTCCTTCCTCCTTCCTTCCTTCCTTCCTTCCTTCCTTCCTTCCTTTTTTTCTTTCTTTCTTGTAATGAGGGATGTTCAAACTATTGATTTGCTGAGTAAGGCCTCTCCTGAAGGAGCTGCACCCCAACCTCACCTCTGCTAAATTCTTGACTATTTATTTCTTCAACATTGTGTCCAAGCCATTTTCTTTAATCTTGTCTTCTGAAGCAACTTTTAGATGAACCCTTGTTTCCTGGGCTTAATTTTAGCTTTTAATTTTTCCTGAATATTTTCTCAATTTTTGGAATAAGATTTCTCATCTCAATTTTCCAACACTGTTTTTAATCCTTGTATTGAATTGTTTTTTAAAAAATTGCAATACATTTCAAAGTTTCAAGAATTACTCATTTGTTTGTTGATTCTACCTCTATCATCACTTTCATGGTTTCAGTTTCTTGCTTGTTAAAAAAAATTTCCTTCCTTTCTATTGTTCTTTGAGATTATTAGATATATAATTGAAATATTTATCTTAATAAAACTTCCTTTTAGGTTCCATTATTATTCCAAATTCCTTCATTGTAAGTTTTTTCTTTTTTAAAAAAATAGAAACCTACCATGGTTCTGAATACTTTTATTGGGTTTTAATTATACATAATTGGATGTATCTATGACATACAGTGTGATCATTAATAAATCAGAACTTTTCTCTTAAGATTTTACTGGCTTAAATTCTTGATTCTTTGTGTAAGAGAATATATTACAGGAAAACTTGCAGTTGAATATATTTTAATTACTTTTTATGTAGTGTATAATGGATTTCTTTATGATATCTTCACACATATATCAAGGTGATTTCCATATATTTCTCTTATAACCTTTCCTTGTCCACCTTTTCTATTCCATATCATATGTACATATACATACATATGCACATATGGGCATATATATACACAATGTTTTTCCTTTCCCTTATATTCTCCCTTCTTTTTTCTTTTCTTCCTTTCTGATTTCTTTTCACTTCTCTGGTTTTTCTTTGTTTAAGGCAGCATTTTGCCATATAGTCCAGACTGTCTTCCAATACATCATACTCTTGTTTCAATCTCTAAGGTGCTAAGAATACATGCATGCACCACCATGCGTGGCTTTTTTGTTTGGAATTGTATTTTTATATGAAGAGCAACATGACTTCTTGATTTTTCATTTAAATACATTTTAAACTCAAATAGTATATTAAAAGAATATAGGAAAAGCCTCTGGATGTTATTATTTCCAGTGACATAACTATGCACACAGGTGCACAGCTATGATCTCATGGGCTCAGTGTCTGCAGCTGTGTATCCAACAGATGTTTTCTGACAATAGTTAATATATAGATCAACAAATGTGTTTATTAATAGATAGATGAATGAAGAGAAATGAGGCACACATAAACAGTGCAGCATAAACAGTATAAAACCCAGTCAGTTGCATCAGTGTGGGTAGAACTAGAAGGGATCATGTCACTGCTGTCAAAGGTCAAGGAGTCCTGACCTTCCAGGTTGACACATATACATAACACTTGCAGAGCTAAGGGTCCGGAGACCCTAGAGACCTGTGCAAGATCTGTTGCCTCTCTCTGTCATTCATAACTGAAGGGGTGAGGGGGAAACCAAAGCTGTCAAAAACAGCCCTGAGGAGCTTCTCCCTACCTGACAACAGGGCTCTTCATAGAGCAAAAGGCCCTAGCCAGATTCTTTCCCCTGTTCTTTCCCCTCCTACTTTCTTAATCACTCTGCCACCATTACGGTACAAAGCCTCTCTCTCAACATTCCCTGCTATTTTCTATAACACCATTACCTTGGGTGTACAAAACTGTGGGGTGCAAATCAAAGCATGAAGGTTTGGTTGCTGCTGAAACCGGAATTTATATATTCATTTTTACCAAAATGTAGTCTCTTTTCTGACTCAAAAAAATACTGTTGTTATTTGGATTACATGCAAATATCTTTAATAAACCAAATAAGCAAATTTAAAATGATGAGGGCTTTAGGAAAATATAAAAGCACAAGTACAATACAAAAACTCCAGAATCCATACATGTTGCAATACAAGCTGCAATTAACATAAAAGTCATACCTTCCTTTCCCAAAACCCTTTTGAGAAACACATGAACAAAATCCTTCCAATCTTTGTCTGGCTCTCCCCTGCAGTTGCACTCTCTTCATTCCTCCGGCAACGGATGCTTGCAGAGTACACACTATATGCCAAGAAACGTTCAAGATTGTGAGGTAAGTAAATGATAAGTGCTAGACAAATATCACCCACAAAGCAAGCAAAGATCCTGCTCCAATAATCCATAAAGCATAAGATGTGGTCTATGTTTAAAAGTAGACAATCTGTAGTTAGGAAAGTTTCCGTAAGAACCTGAACAAAAACTTGAAACAGACAAGGAAGTGGAAAGATGCAGTCAAGGGAACAGTAAGTGAAAGGAAAGGGATGATCTCTAAGCATATCTGGGGGCTTAGAGTATTTGAAAGGAGGCAAGCGAGCCCACCTACTCTTCTGAAATCACACGATGATAAGCATAGAGATGATCATCTGGAAACTGTTTAGTCATTTGCCTTAGAGATGATGCTGGCTCAGGCTAGAACAGTAAGAACAGAGAAATGAGAGCTGACTGATTTCTTCAGGCCTTGGATAGTCAGTGACAAGGCTGTGTAAACTGCACAGGCAACCCAAGAGAAAATAGCTTCAAATACGACTTCTAGGATTTTGTTTTTGGCAGTGTACCAGGGACAATGAGATTCCTACTTAATTGCGATCTAGGAAAATAAAGATGGACAGTGTTGGAAAAGTATTCCTCAAATTATGCTTGAGCTGCTAAAGAAAAGCAGATGTCGAGTAGGAAAGTGGGCAATGAGGGTCGGAAACAGAGCAAAAAGCTGGCAGGACACAAAACCAGGAGACACCATGCTGCGAGTCACTAGACAGAACCAGCGCAAAGGCAGTGCCGGAGGACCCAGGCCAGCGACAGCGAAGGCAGTGAGGAGGAGGGTCGAACCTCGCTGTCAACTTGACTGGACTCAGAATCACTTAGGAGACGCACCTCTGGCTGTGAACTTGGGGCATCTCCAGAGAGATTTAACTAAAGAGGGAACATAACACCAATCCTGATGTGGGTGCTCTCTTTCCATGGACTGGGGGCCTGGACTGAATCAAAAGGAGAAAAGGAGAAAACGAGCAAGCTGAGCCTTCAGCGCTCTCTCTCTCTCTCTTTCTCTTCTTCGTGGCTGGATACCCTATGACCAGCTCTCCCGTGTTCCTGATACCCCTGCTCTAGCCCAGTTACCCTCCACCTCCCACCACCATCACAAAAGTCTGTAGTCTCACTCTGTGAGTCCAAAAGAGTCTTCCTTAATTGCCTTTGATTGAGAATTTGACCACATCAATGAGAAAAGTAAGAATACAAAGAGGTGGAACAAATGAGAAGGATGAGAGCCAATTAAGAACAGACAAGGGCAGTGTGGTTGCTGTTTGGAGGCCAAGTAGTGAAATTTTAGGTTTGATTTTTTTCTAAACTGGTGGGTGAAATGAGCATACATTCTCATGCACAGATGGGAATATATTTCCTTAGAATGGATAACAGAAGTAGAACTGCTATATCAGCAATACATGCATTAAAAAAATGTATAACTTCTGCCAAATCGCCTGCCAAAAGTCTTCACTTACGTTTCATTCTTCCGGAGGATCTGAGAATTTCAGTTTTCCAAGGCATCGTGCTTTCCTACTACTACCAAACTCCAAAAGTAAATAAAAGTGTCCCGTGCCTATTTTAACTTTTTTTTTGTTCATGTTAATATTGAGCATCTTTTATTGCCTCATAACCATCAGTATTTCTTCAGGAACTCTCAGACTGGCTGCTCTAATTCCTATGGCTTGCTCTCTTATTGGCATGAGAAACACTTTCCTGTTCTGAGTGTGAGTTCCAGCTGTACCTTATTTACATCGCTTTCACTGCAGAGAAATTGAACATGTTTATGCATTCCAGCGTGTCAGACCTTTTCTCTATGGCTGCAAGGATGTTAGACCTCTCCTAGGGCACAGCAATGAAAATTATCTTGTGTTTTCTCTGCACTTTGTAACACTAGAATTCGTTTTGTACATTTACCTATAAAAACAAGGAATTCATATCAGCAAAAACCTGTTTCCCTTTTTTCTTCCACTTACATTCTGAAGATAATTTGGGTTAGTCAAGTACAAAAAAAAACCAAAAACAACAACACAAAAAAAACTTTTCATGTATTGCCTGGGATTTTGTGGGAGTTACTTCCAGTCTAGTTCAGGAATTGTATGGCCAATGGTGAATCTCTCTTTAAGAACTGCAGAAGACATTTTTATTCCTCTGTGTTCTTAGTAGAGATCTATGATTTTCCTCTTAAAGGTCTTTCTTATTTCATGTTAGGCCTCTTCCTATTTAGCTTATGTATTTTACTTAAAATTTTAAGATCAAGAATATCTTTAAAAAGATGACATATATTAACGTCCAGAAGATTAACCCTCACAATTTTGATTTCCTTAATAGTATTCGATTGTTTCCAGTATAACCATAACGTACATCATTATAAACGTTCCTTTGAATCAATTTTGTTTTTTCCCCAGCCAAGTACTTACAACTGCTAATCATAAATAGACCACCACTAGATGGCAGAATATGCTGTTTCCTAAATAAGAACCTGCTTTACAAACTCAATGAAATCACTGATGGTAATTTAACTTAAAATTATCTGACTCTAAAATGATTACCATCAATGATACTGATTTTTATTGATGTTGAATTTCAAAATTCACTCTTATGGTGTTTTATCTTATTTTATCGATCTACTTACTTCTTTAAGTCTTCAGCACTTTCTCTACTCGACTACTAGTGTCCTATAGGCTGAATTGAGTTTTGAGTTTTGTTTCTTATATTTTTACTGTTTTTTTCCTTTCTTTTTCCCCATTAAATAACTCGTATGACTCAGCATGTCAAAATGGCATTGGCGACCTTTCATCCCGGAGTCTTGTCTTTTTAATAATTGATCAAGATGGTTTCAGGCTGCCTAAGTCAGTGTCTTCCTCCAGAACACAGATCTCATCAGCATTTACTTCTCCCAATGACATCTCAACCAGTACTTATCAAAGAGCTGTCTTACTTGAGTGTGAAATCAAGTTGAACTGAATCCAGCAAGCAAAAAAAAAAAAGAAAAAAGAAAAAAGAGAAGAGAGAGAGAAAAGAAAGAGAGAGAAAGAAAGAGAAGAAAGAAAGAAAGAAAGAAGAAGAAGAGAAGAGGAAAAGGAGAGAGAAGAAAAAGAAAAGGAAGAGAAAGAAGAAAGAAAAAAGAAAGAAAGAAAGAAGAAAGAAAAGAAAAAGAAAAATAAAAGAATTGTATAAAAATAGAAAATGCATTCTTATAGGACCCCTTCTCTGCCATGTTTTGTTGTTTGTTGTGTTTTTTCATATGTGCTAACATTTATACTGGGTTGCTGCTGTAAAAAATACGTTTATTATTGTGAGTCATACCCAACAGCATTTTTATAAGAGGGGAGGAGAGATAGCCCAGTGGTTAATGTCTTTGCCTCAAAAAACAAATGGACCCAAGTTCAGACCCCAGATCCCACATAAATAAAAATGCTGAACAGAAAATGGAGGCAGAACATAGATAAAGCCCTGGAAGGAAGAGCCTGGGACACTCCAGAGCAAAGCCATAAGGAGTTAGAGCAATCCAGGATGATTCTTGATGTTGCCCTTGGACCTCTATAGTCACGCGCACTCAAGTGTCCTCTTACACACGCACACACACACACACACACTTTTATTTTGAAAGAAGCCTGTTTGACTGTCTCAGACTCCACCTTGCACAGTTCAATGAGGACCCAGAAACTTTACTTTCTGAACTCTTCCACGAAAACCCCCATGCTACTGTTTGGCAGTCTTTGCAGAAGTACTGAGCTGAGCTTCCAGAAGCTGGCAGCTGAATTCTACCTACAGTTGCCCTGGAGTTCTAGACCACTCCAGAGCTGCTCAGCATAGGGTCCTTCTAAGGCAGATTTGGAGTAACTGTGGTAATCTTTGAAGGTCTTTGAAAATCCCGAAGGCCATCCACAGAGATAAAATGGCCAACTTCCCTATGAAAGGATATGGAGATGAGCTCTCCATATCAAAGGAACTAAGCCCATCAAAGAAACAACTTGATTTCCAGTCCCAGAACAACTGGGTTGGGCTCCAATGTGAGGTAAACAATGAGACAATGAGTGAGGGGGGTGGGGGGGAGGCATTCTGTTTCTGTGGAGGACCCAGAGTGACTTCCGGAATCATCCTGGATTGCCTCTACCTTCTTTTTGCTTTGGCTCTGGGACTTCCCAGACTCTGGCCACCAGGACCAGAAGTGGAGGCTGCTACCCTTTCTGCCTGATGTTTTTACATGGGACCTGGGATCTGAACTCAGGACCTTCTGCTTGTGAGATGCTGCTCAGTGGTAGAGCATTTGTCCCTGAGCCATCTCTCCAATCCTAGTTCTGGTTTTAAACTATGTATGTGGAAACATGCTTTTGATATATAAAAAAATATACTAAACAGCCATTATTTCTGTTCAAAGATTTCATTTCTGCTTTACTTATATCTTTTAACTGAAATAAACTTTATACACTGAACCTTTTAGATTCTATTAGTAAAGCCTTGGCACCTGGTAAAAATAAATTTATAAAAAATATAAATAAGGTTGGAGAAGTGGTTCAGGACTTAACACTTTTGCCTCACAAACAGAAGGACCTGAATTCTTCGGATCCCAGATTCCACATTAAATTACCTGGAGGAAATGGCAGCAGCTTGTACTTTGGACCTTGGAAGGCAAAGCCTGGAAAACCCACAGATACACACAATGTGTATAATATTTATAATATATATATTATATATATTTAGTATGGTAGAAGATGCTGCCAAATTCTGGGTTCAAACTCCAATACTAAAAAGAAAGGATTTAAAAACTCTAAAGAAACTTTATAAAAGTCACTGTTTTAATTCAAAATCAGTAAAATTGAATTGAAAGGGAGAAATAAATTCTGCATGGTGTTTCAAAGGGTTATACTTTCATCAGGAACTGAAATGTATCAGAGTCAAAGTAGAATTAATTGTATTTAGAAATGACTGTATGTCACTCTTTTAACCAAAATGTTTATTAATTAGAGCAACTACCAAAATTCCAGTTATATTAAAGGCCAAGAAAACAAAGGGGTTTCCTTAAGATGAAAAGCCTGATTAATTTTTCCACACTACTGGAAAAATTCTGTGAGTCCTCTGACAAGAGCTGCACAGGACTATTCCTAAATCAGCAGAAGGCACGTTGTTGGCATGTGACCTCAGCAGCATGGGAAAAAAGGTGACACATGAACATCATTTATTTGCACATATTTAAAAGTCATAATAAGGGGTTGCAGACAGGGCTCAGGCATTAAAGCATTTGCCTCGCAAGCAAAAGGGTCAAAGGCAGAGTAGAGAGCTGGAAAGGCAAGTTCTCTAAGTTTCTTTCTTTGGTAGTTTTCTTTCTCTCTTCTGTTTGTGTGTGTGTGGTGTGTGTATGTGTGTGTTTTATATGAGTAAATACAATACAGCACTTGAATGTGTGTGCCTGTGAAAGACCAAAGTTGACACTAGGATTGTTGGTCTTACTGCTTTGCTTTGCTTTCAGGTTTCCTCAGACAACACATTACAAGACTGGAATTAGAGGCCTCCACCATATCTGCCCTGCATTTTTATGTGGGAGCTGAGGATCTGAACTCAGGTCCTTTTGCTTGTGAGGCAAAGGTTTTAGCTCCTGAGCCATCTCTCCATTTCATTGTATTTTTTGAGAGAAGGTCTTGCTCAGTAGCTCAAAGCTACTACATCATCCAGAGTGGTCTCAAACTCATGACCCTCCCCTGCCTTATCCTCCCAAGATCAGGCATGATACACAGCTGCTATCATGGCAGGCTTTCTGGAAAGTTCTGCCTCATGATAATGCAGTGAGGAAGCAGAAAGACCCTTGAAGAGCACCTGTCTCCGAGGCCCAGTGCCTGTGGAGTAGTGTTGTGGATACTCTCATGGTTCCCTGACATAAAAACTCATTTCTATATGACTGGTTTCTCAAAGACAGCAGAGGATGACTCACGTGCCCCAGGGCCCAGGCCTGCAGGAGCCCCTCGGTGTGGCATCCTGACCTCCAGACTTCAGTCATGTGTTCAGATAGAGCCTGGTTGCTTCCCTTCTGAGCTGGCTCTCCACCTATCTGGCAATAAAACCTGTCCTTTATGTCACTCAGCCCCACAGCTGGATGCTGACCTTGAGGCCAGAGGGCTGGCTGGTCCTGGGAAAGAAGCCAGGAGGCAGATGAGAGTCTTGGCACTTGTCATCTTTGCTTTCTTCCAGAGACAAGTGCAGATCTACACTGCTCGGGAAGAAACTAAGACAATGCAGCATTTTCCACTAGGTTTGCTTGTTAAGGGAAGCAGAGATAAAATGGATTGCAGTTGTAGTCCTGGGATCCTTCCAGTGTTGAGCATGTGTTGAATATTTTATAAACATTAACTCACGCTTTCCTCAAAGTCCTCACTTAAGATAGGAATGATTTTCCCTGTTTTACAACTTACAGTGCCTTGGTAGTCAGCTAAGATAGGCTTTCAGGCTCCACCTACCATTGTCCTTTGGCCAGAGCTGAACTTTACATCCAGGCCTAGCTAATGCTGAACCAATAGTTTGTAAACAGAATGTGTCATCCAGTGGAAAGAGTGCTTGATAAGGAAACACATACCCAGAACTCAACTTCTCCCTGCCACTCACTGCTATAAAGTCTGTATGGTCACTTATGCCTATTGATGTCACCTCATAAATGGGATAAAGCACAACCAGGACTTTCTCCAGTGACTTTTTTTTTTTTATGGAAATCAAATTGATTCATGCATACAAGAGTTTCTGATTTTGTCAAATTTTGTATACAAGTTATTTTTTTCCAACACTTTAGTTTTCTCGCTTACACACAGAATTCCTCCCGAAACTGCCAAGGTGTTACAAGAATTGAGGTGATCTTGGGAAGCACTTTATAAACTGTAAAGTGCTATACAAATGAGGTAATGTGCAAGCCATCACCTTATAATTCTAGAGTGCTATAGAGGAGTCCAGTGATTACAGCCTGTCCCTCTGAGACTAGTAACATGTATCACTACTCAACACTGTTTAAATTTTATTAGCTTCCTTTGGTTGCTATGGCACAGATTTTCCAAGTAACTTAGCATAGACCTTCTCCTAGCCAGTACCTCCCTTCAACCTCCCCTTACTGCTCCCCCCCTGCCCCCGTGCTGTAAATGAGATGACGCCACTGTAAAAGAAGCAATATGCTCTTGGGATGACCTGCTGCCCGTGTCAGAGCCTTGTGCATTACACATCCTAAGGTCTGCACATGGACTGATACTATAAAGGCATTTTTGTCAGAGAGAGACAAGTGCAAACACCATGAGGTCACTTCTTCCAGCATGTAACAGGATGCAGACTCTTGGAAGCAAAGGGTATGAAGGTTTTCTTGGAAAATTTTGTCCGTGAGCTCAGAACACATCATAAATTTTTCCACAGCCCTCCAACATACAATGCACCAAAGAGGGAGCCTTTTCTTTACTTTCATTCTGTCTCTTTAAGTCCTATTTTTGGAGAAAGAAGGAAACATGGGGAAGATCTTTCAGCTGCTAAATCATTTCCAGTGCATGCCTCTCAGAAATCCAGCAACCCTGCAGAGAGAATGGTGTGATCGGTCATGACGACTGCTTCTGGAAACCTGGCACAATTTTACAGATGGGAGGGGGGCAGTCAAAGCACGCCTGGGATATTGTAATCTGCTTCCCACTAGCTTATTACACAGAACCCAGGACTGGTGCTTAGAACGCCATGCTGGAAGTTTGCTAATCTCTCAGTACAAACCAAGGTTTCTCAGAATCGGAATTGCTGACATGTTGGGGTTAAAATTTTATTTTTATGTGTTACAGTTTGCCTGCATGTTATCAATAAATTCATGATGATATGCCTTAGAGGGACAATGGAGGCTTTACTTTGGCTTATGATTGCCTGATTACAGTTCTTAGACCAACCTAGCAGGAGAGTTCATAACAACACCAGAAGCTGAGGGACCTGGCCACACGGTATCCACAGGATTGCTGATGGAGGGATAAACCTCATTTGCTAGACAGCATATCTCTCCACATCTGCTCAAGTAGGCCTCACCTGACTGAGCCAGCTTCTCCCAACTTATCTCCTTGTCCAAGAATAGTTCCACCTACCAGGACCTAGGTCTTCCCCATCAATTAGACAATGTTTTTCAGGTGTTTTTAGGGCTTAACACAGAGCTCAAGCCTTCAGTCAAGTGATACCTGTATTGAACTACCACATTACATATGGAGATACTTACATATTATAGACTATTACGTATCAGTCTTTATTTCCACTGACCGGATGCCAAACTTTCCCACCACTGGGACAACTAGAAGGGTCTACAAACATCATCAAGTATCCCTGGAAGGCGAAATTGCACATTGCTGAAAATCACTGCTATAAATGAAGGTCGGGGAGGGGGAGGAAGGAATGAGGGTGGTCCTATAAACAAGACCATTTATTCCAGTCAATTGCATTTGTGAGGTCTGAAGTTGACTTACAAGGTAAGGATTTTAATAAGCAGGAATGAGAAAAGAGAAGGAATGTTGTAGTTGGGGGAACAGTAGGAATGACCAGGTTTCAGGCCTTTGTTGTTCTTTTGCTTTTTGTGTGTTTAATAGTTGCTGTAATTGGAATAAGGAAGAGAAGAGAATTCTGACAAGAAAGACCAATGGGTTTAGGCTTATGTCATATGGATCCGGAAATATGCAAGGGACAGCTGTCAGGAAGAAAGAAGCACAGAGCTATGAGAGCAACTGTTGCAAAGGGATCAGATGCCGAGGGTTTCTAGTGTTACGTGAAAATGGAAAAAGACAAAGTCAGATGGCAGTGGTTTTTGTGTTCATTCTGTTGCAAGCACTTCCTGAGATCCCTTACAAGGATCTGTGATTGGGACAAATTAACCCTTTTACTAATGAAATGTAGTAGAAGAAAATGGGGAGTTTTTCCAAATAATAACCTGATATTAGTAAGAAAGTAAAAATACTTCTAGATGACAAAGATTAGCCTGACTGCAGAATCTCTCTCTCACCTTCTTTCTCTCTTTTTCTCTATCTATCTATTTCTCTCTTCTCTCCTTCCCCTTCATTTTCTCATTCATAGTGTACAAATGCCTGCCACATGCCAGAAGATATTTAGGTGCTATCCTGGATTAAATAAAGACAGAGAAGTAATTTCTGCACCACAGAGCTCCCAAACACCAAACCCAGAAGATTAGACAATATAAAATAAGATGCACAGCCTTTTATGATGCAGAATTCACTGTTCTACAAGATCCCATAGCAAAATCAGTTATTCCAGTTAGTTTCAATTATCATGTCAGAAATGACCTTCAAATTAAGCTTTTCATGAATGGGAATGAGTGAAAGGAAAGAACATTGTGCTCAGAGAAAAGGCTAGAGATGGAGAATAGCAATCCCTCCCCCAAGTACTTTCCCTCCATAATTTTTTCTCCCATGCATGTGTGTGCGTGAAAATTGTGTGTGCATGAGTACATGTGTGCATGTGTGTGTGCATCCGTGTTTACATGTGGGTTGGTGTATGTGAGTGTGGGGGTGCATGTACACCAGTGCACTCAAATGTGTGCACCTGTAACAGTCCAAGGGCAATGTGGATCTTCTTCCTGGATCTTCTTCCTCCTTACTTTTGTGAGTCTGAGTCTCCAATTAAACTCAAAGCATACCAGCAGGGTGATCCTAGCTAGCCAGCTTGCTGTGAACACCCCCAGGCTCTACTTCCAAGGCTAGAATTATAGGCGGCCACCACATCTGCCTGACATTTTTGCCTGGGACCTGGTGATCCAAACCCATCTTCCTTTGTTTGAAAGGCAAGTGTTTTTACCACCAAGCCATCTCTGAAGCATCTACCATAAAGATTATGTCTCAATAATATTACCAGAATATGCAATAGAATTTACTAAAAGTGTCTTTGTCTGAATTCAAGCAAGTTTTACCAGAAAAGGCACTGTGGCAAACTGCAGCATAGAGAGATAGACTTGAATTCAGCTCTGTACTTTCACAACAGTGTAGCCTTGCCACTTCTACTTTTCTTTTGTTTTGTGTCATAAAGTGGGAACAGCCTACAGTAAAGAGCACAGAAATGTTTATGTGAACACCAGTTCTTTTTGATAACAAGGCTGTTATTTTGCAAAGACAAAGAGTTGACATGTATTAAGTCTCAAATCATGAGCACAAAAGACATGTTGAAATGAAACAGATTATCTGCATTTCCTGCAGTTCTGGAACTTCAGAGATGAGTGGCAGGGATGGGGCTAAACAGTGTGTTGGTGGGTCTTGAGAGCAGGGAGGAGTTTGCACTGAATTTATGAATTTCATTGGCAATTTGCCTTACTAAAAATTATCCTCTAGGGAACTTGGGAGCAGTGGTCAGTATCAACACCATCTTCACACACACAAATGTTTTACATGTGGTCCTTTTCACAACTGTTTCATGGACAGCTATGACACAACTATCATTTTGATGTAAGCACAACTTTAAGTTGGACTCCAGAAAGCTTGCTCTGCACCTATGCAGTATTTGAATAAATGTTAGGCTTAACTTAGAAATGTCCTCTTGTGTCTCAAGTGTGAAGGATGAAAAGTGACTCTCCAACATCTTGAGCAGGAGTGATCAAAACAAGCAGACAAACAAGCAGACAAAACAAGGCAGAGAACCAGGTGCTGCCATCCATGTGCCTGTGAAGCAAGATGTTCTCCAGAGAGGCTTCCGGAAGCCCCGTGGTTCTGCTTTCCAGCAGGATAGACAATCTCATTGGAGAAGATCTCTTTTCCTGAGAAACATGTACTGTTCATCAAAAGATTGTACACACAGTCCCAGAGGCTCCTCTAGGAAAAGTGAGTGACTTCAAACTCAGAATGCTAGAATCAGAGAACATGGTCCTGAGAGACAGCTTAGAGCTATTTATTTGCTGAAATCTTCAGATGATCACTTTACCATTTTGCAATTCAGTTTCATTACCTGCAAATATCACTAAAGTTCAGGAATAAAGTTCACTTTATTCCTATGGCTGTAATGAGAAAGTGATATTACTTTTTAAAAGACTTCTGTAAATGGTAAGATACAATACAAAATATAACATTTAACATAAAAGTTAAGGACTAGAGAATTTAGTTAAAATATTAGAAGGGAGAAATGGTTTCATTTTCTATTGATTGATTGATTGATTGATTGACTAATAGATTGATAGCCTAGGCTGATGTCTAACTTGGTATATAGCCAGGACAGATCTTGAGCTCTTGATCTCCCTGTCTAAAGAACTGAAGTTATGCACTAATTTGTCGGGCTTCCATGCAATAGTAAATATGTGTTCCTGGTACTTGAAGCTCACTGGACCCTTATGTTTCAAGATACCCAATTTTTTTGCCTTTATCACCTAGCTTCCAAAAATATAAAATCTCAAATACAATTTAAAGAAATATGAGAGAAAAAAGGGTGGCTAGGCAGCTCAATAGAAGTGATCACATTGACTCAAACACAGTTACCACAGATGACTCACAGCATCTAAAGATGCTTTAGAAAACTCTTCCTTGTGGGAGAGAGAAAGCAAGGTACTTAATTAATACTTAAAAGATATCATTCCATTTCAGGGAAATTCAGTCACCGCTACATATTCTTCTCTATGAATGAGTTTCTTGGTTGGTCAAAAATATGGGATCAGAATGTAGACAAGGTAAGTGTCTTAGCATAGATCTTCTGAGACAAACGGTAGGAAGCAGTTGCTTCTAATATTTTACATACAGAGAGACCCCTTAGCAGTCCTAAAGAATTCCAGATTTCTTAGGTTGGTTTATTAGATATAGCAGTTCACCTACATTATTGCTGGTAAATTACCATCAAACAATATAAGGGAACAAGGAGTTTATTCTCTTTCAACAATCCAGTTACAGTTCTTAATCCAGCTTGGCAGGAGAGTATGTACTGTCACCAAAGGGCTGAGGGACCTGGTCACACCATAACATATCCACAACATAACAGCTGAGAGAGGGAAGACCCTTATTTGTCAGACCAGCATGTCTGACACAGAAGGACACTTTCTTTCTCAAACAGCTCCTTCCATTTTATTCACCTGCCCAGGGCCTAATTCCACCCACCAAGATCTGAACCTTCCCCATCAACTAGACAATCTCCTGCAGGTTTGCTCTGGGCTTAACTCAACTACCAATTATCTACAAATGTGCCCAAAGCTCAAATCTTCAACCACCAAGTTGATACCTGTACCTAACTCCACTGCTTGTCAACTTGACACAAAGCATATCACTTTTAAGCTGTAGCCTTCACCTTGTCTCCACACGTGTTAAATTTATCTTGTAAAAATTTTAAAAGTCTGAAATCTTATAACTGTAAGATCCTGTTAAATACTTCAACACAGATAAAACGTTGAAATGGAAGTGTTATGACACAATAAGAAAATCTCGACTAAAGTCCAGCCAGTCAAATAACACATTCTGTATAGCTCAGTGTCCCTCTTCTATTGCTCATCGAGTAGTCATGGTGGCTCACAGATTCTGGACAATCCCAGTTCCTTTTCACAGCTCAAAGTTGCACGAACAATGTTTCTCTGGATCAGGTTGAATCTCTACTCTAGTCATCCTAAGCACACATCCTTTGAATACAATTCTACTTGGCTCTGGCATCTCCAACATCTTCACTTTTCAATGGCAAACCAGATTTCAACTCCAATGTACAAAATGTCTTTCAAGGGCCTCTCTGAAGGCTTCCTGCCACACTCCACCTGGGTTCTGCCATTCTCTGAAACCTTGGAGGAGAGATTAATACCTCCTCCTTCTTGCATTTTTAATGACTCTAAAACCAGTACCACGTGGAAGACATTGCCATGTTCTGCCATAACCTTCAGGTGGAGATTGATTCCCTGGAATCACAACTGATTCAACTTCTCTGTGCTGACCCTTAGAAGAACCTCTATGCTTTGATATTTCTTCTATTATCCTAATGGAGAACACAGGTTTTCCTTCAATGACATTCACTACTTTAACAGACTCAGCTGCTCTTCTTTCTGCCCTGTCCATTCCAAAACTTCAAAACTGCCAACACAGCTCTCCCCTATCAAGTAAATTAATCTATCATCTTTAAATTCAATATTTCCAAAGTCCTTGTGCCCTTCATCACAAACTGATCCCAAACAATCCACAACTTTGTCAGCATCTCTAATCTCCAAGTGGTCCATTAAACTACTCAGACCAGTATTTGTAATCTGCAAACTCAAAAGCTTCAAACATTTCAAGGCATCTATAACAAAACCGTTTAGAATCCACAAAGTTCACATAACCAGATTTGTCAGCAACTCCCCACTCTCAGTACTCTATTGCAGTTCACCTGCATTGTTGCTGATAAATTCCCACCAAACAACTTAGGGGAATAAGGAGCCTATTCTCTTATGATAGTCTGGTTACAGTTCTTGGTCCAGCTTTGCAGGAGAGTATGCTCCATCACCAAAGGGCTAAGGAAACTGGCCAAACTATATACATAGCATAATGGTTGGGAAAGGGACAATCCTTACTTGCCAGACTAGCAAGTCTGCCCAAGTATACAGAAGGATGCCTTCTTTCTCAAGCAGCACCCTCCATTTTGTTCAATTTCGTAGGGACTACTCCCACCCACCATAGGCTGAGCCTTCCCCATCAACTAGACAATCTCCTGCCGGTTCACTCTGGGTTTAACTCAGCTACCAATTGTCTACAAATGTCCTCAGAGTTCAAACCCTTAACCATTAAGTACCTAACTATGACATTGTGAAGACTTGGCTTCAACACTGACAATAGCCTACATAAAACCAAACATAGTAGAGGATGTCTATAATTCCAGAGCTCCTATAACAAGAAAAAAGGTAAGGAAAGGTGAAACTTATGTAAGTTGCCCTAGTATCTGTAAGGCTGAACAGCAAAAGATCCTGCTTGATAATAAGTGGAAGGGGAGAAACAACACCTAAAGTTTTCCTCTAACCTCACCATGCATGCTGTGATAGAGAGAGAGAAAGGGGGAGAGAGAGAGATAAAGAGAGAATGTCCTGTTCCTTACTGTTTTGTCTACATTGGGTATTGAAACTGCAATTCTGAGGAAAAGGAAGTATAAGTTGACATCCTCACATAGATGTTTTAGATTTATATTGACACACATATGTAGGATCACCATTGACAAACTTGTAACTCTTGTAAAAATCATGCATTTAGGGGCTGGAGAGGTGGCTCAGGGGTTAAGCCTCCGCCTTGCAGGCGGAAGGTCCTGAGTTCGGTTCCCAGATCCCACGTATAGACGCCAGGCGGAAGCGGGGGTGGCCTGCGCTTCTGGTCCTGGTAGGGCGGAGCCTGTGAATTCCGGGGCAGAATGAGGTGGAGGCGTCCATGGTGGTTCACGAATTCGTTCGTGGTTTTACACACACACACACACACACACACACACACACACACACACACACACGTGCGCGCACATGCGCACAGTTAAATAAATAATAATAATAAAAAAAATTTAAAATCATGCATTTAAAAAGGTGCATTTAAATTGTATTTTATATTATTTCGAAAATAGGAAAAGTCACTTTGGGGTCTGAAAATTTTTGCTTAACGTTTTGGACATATCAACTAATGATTCACAGGTATGTGCTTCTAACCTTCAATAAATAAATCAAATGTCCAGAAATCTCAAGTAAAAAGAAAAAAAACAATTATTATACCTGATTAAACATAGCACAAAGCAACCAAGAAGCATAAGATTGACATAAATCCATACCCGTTACCACACGGAAAAAGAGAAGAGATTCCAGGAAAACTATATGCATTCATACCACCAGCTAATTTGCAACAGCAGCAATAATTTGGAGGAGAAAAATATCTTACAAAAATGACACTGAGAATGCTAGAGATTCAAAACCATGGTACAAAAATATTTGTTACCTCAGATATACACTGTTTTAATTAAAAATTTTATTTTCAATTTTTTTAAAAAATGAGTTAGTTGTCATAGTTTTCCTATGTACTGTAGAAAATAAGAAAGTATAACAAAATAAACTCCAAATGAATCAAAGAATTCATACAAAACCTCAAATTATAAATCTCCTGGAAGGAAATTTAGAAGTGCTTCTGGACATTGGGCAAAATTTTTACAGAAATTTCTCATAAGGATACAAGTAGCCAACAAATTTATGAAAATTGATCAGAATCACTAATTGTAAGGAAAATACCTCCAGTTAGAATAGTTGTTATCAAGAAAATATCGATTTCTTATAAGGTTGTGGAGAAAAAGGAACTCTCATGTACTGATTAGACTATAAATTGAATGGGCAATGAGGAAAACTATGGAATGTCCTAAAAATAAGAAACATAGCTACTTGTGATCCTCAGTCTTATTTTTGAGCATATGCACAGCAGAACTGGAATCAGTATGCTGAGGAGACATGGGCACATTATGCTTATTGCTATACTGATCACAAGTATTAATATACTGAATAGGTCTAGGTGGCCCTGGATGGATGAAGCCATACACTGTGGCATATGTACACATGGAGTGATTTTCAGCCATAAGAAAAAGGAGATTCTGTTGTCAGAGCTGCATGAGGAGAAATGGAAGATGTCATCGTAAGTGAAATGAGTCAGGCAAGAAGACAGATACTGTGCAGTGTCATTTATATGTGGAAGTTAAAATGCTCACTAAAGATCTAGAGAAACTCATATGCTGGGAAATACATAGGCGAGGGAGTGCTGGGACATGCTTAAGAGGTACAGGCATGCATTTCGATGAAAGGAATAAATTATGTTTCATAGCATAGTGGTATAACTATACTTAATATGAAGAAGCTGATTAATATTTCAAAATATTTCAAACTGAATAGTCCCAACGCAAAGATATGTGTCTGAGGTGAACAATGTGCCAGTTACATCGATCTGATCACTGTACATTGAGTAGTTATTGACGTTAAGTGCACTCCATAAATATTTTTTCTACCACATTTTACTTTTTTCCTTAATCATACAAACTCAATAGGTACCCTAGTCTTCTCGCTCCCTCCTCCCCTCCCCAGTCGTCCCCCCTTGCATTCTCCTTCCTTTCTCCCTTCTTTTCACCCCCCTCCCTCCCTTCCCTTCTCCCCGTGCTTTCCCTTCCTCCTTCCCATTACCTGGAGCATCCTTTTGTGTAAACATGAAACCTCCCTCTGAGTTCTCCACCATAGTGAGGGTCCAGAACTCAGTGGCATAGCCCAGAGCCCCTTCTTAGACTTCCCTTTAGTGTGGGAACTCTATTATGACTCTTAATCCCTTGCTTCTAAGGATCCTACTGTCTGGAACCTTTTCCTCTGTGATCCATGCTAGACTTTGGGGGGGGGGGTCGTTGACATGTCAGCCATTGTGCAGGTCAGGCAAAGTCCAATTCTGGCTTCTGCAACCATAACTTGTGTGGAGTATCTTGCATATCATTGGTCCTCCCGTATTTAGGCTCTTACAATCTTGCCGTCCCCTCTTCTGTAAGGTTCCCTGACTTATAGGATGGGGAGAGATTTGGCTGGCCTGGTTCTAGGTGATTAATGTAGAGTCTTTAGTGTTCTGAATTATGGTTTGATGTTTTCAGTTTTGCTTTTCCTGCACTGCCCTTGGCTGCATCCTGACTGGTATTGTAGGTCACCTCCTAACCAAAGAGAAAAGACTGTTTAAATGAAGATCTTAATAAGAGGAGACTCAAAGGTAGATAGAAGAATAGGAGTAAGACACAGCAGTGACGGGGTCAGTGTCCCATTTGCAGGATGGTTACTGTCTGTCATTCCCTATATCCTCCCTGATTGGTGAGATCAAACCTATTCAGTCACAAGTGACCAGAAAGGGAAGTGAGAGTGAGCTGCACCAGATATCTCACTACTTATATGTAATACTTGATGACCACCTATTTTCTGTATTGAAGTGTAATCTCCTATCTTCTTTTGGAGGGGGCCTTCTTCCCCTTCCCTCCTGCTTATAATTTTTTTTGATTACAGTAGGCATTACAGAGATTTATCTTTAAACATGTCATTAAGTCACTCCATAAGTATTTATAATTACTATTAGTTAATTAAAATATGTCTTTTTAAAAAGTAAAATTATATAGAATGTTGGGAGGAGAAGGAAGGGAAGAAGAAAAGGGAGGGAGGAAGAGAAGGAAGGGAAGGAAGGAGGGAAAAAAGGAGGGAGGGACAGAAATGAGAAAGGGAAGGAAGGAAGAGAGAAAAGGAAGGGAGGAAAGAAAGAAAGGGAAGAAAGGAGGGAGGGAGGGAGGAAAGGAGGAAGGGAGGAAGGAAGGAAGGAAGGAAGGAAGGAAGGAAGGAAGGAAGGAAGGAAGGAAGGAAGGAAGGAAGGAAGGAAGGAAGGAAGTCTCATTATTCCAGTTTCCAGGACTTTTTCTGCTTTTATGATCTGGTGCCACATCTTCCACCTAGCACCTAATCCTTGATTCCATCTCCCTCTTGAGACTTCTACCTTCTGGGCTTGGCACCCATGCTCACATTCCTTGGCTTTGAACCTTGTTGATGAAAGTCAAAGACTTTGGCTCATATTCACCGTTCCAATCCATTGCTTTTGGATCCCTTGGGTAATAAATACTCTCTGGGCCATAACCCTGTTCTTATTTCAGGATACAAAATTGGTGTGAGCACTCCTGTGCTGTGTCTAGGCATGGATAACTAGGTAGAAGACATAACGAGCAATGAAATATGATTTGCTGATGGAAAACAATATCTGAATTTTCAATCTTTCTTCTTTTCAGCAGTGTTCACATGCACGTGTAAATACCAGTGGTTCTATGTGTGAATAACTGTCTATAATTTCCAAACATATTTGTTTCATCACTACATGAGACCGAAACCTTACAAAGCTTTGTTGTGTTCTCAACCTGACCCTGTACAACACAGCTAAAAAGGCATCTTGTTTATGAAGCCTAGATCACTAGATCAGATTAGTTCTGGTCTTTGTCCTTCTCTTGTTTTCTGAAGAAATAAAGAGTAAAGCCATAACACTTTGTAACGTTTCCAATGAAATATGCCTCTCCACAGCCGTGCTATGCATTGGCTCTGCTTCCCTACTTCTGGCAATCCACCTTGTATTGGAAGATCCAAGTACATATTTCTTATATTAATGTTTAGGGATACCAGCTACAAAAGCAGAACAACACTACAACTTCCATTCCATAGGAGGAATTCCATGAAATATAGATATAAAAAGCGAGTAGACCTGCCCAAGGATCCCAAGCCTGGACCTTACTACATCCAAATTTCCTGAAACGAATTATGAGATAATTTCCTTTAAATTAAATTAAGCAATAAACCATTTTAGCAGTGTAGTTAAGTCAACCAGTGGAACAAAGCTTCATGCAACAAGGGAACATGAAAAGTGTTCTCAGCCCTAAAATAATGTTGTCTGAGGTTCACATATTTGCTTTCAATTATGTAAGAAAGAAATATTATACTTTCCCTGAATATTGGGGGAGGATAATTAGTTTATGAAAATGGCCTGAAGCATTGAAGATGCTCTACTCTGGTGAAGGGTTTCACAGAGCAGGAATTTGACGACTTTTGTAAATCTGTTGTTATGCATTCACGGTCACGCTCAATGTTTTGAATGTTTCCCATTAATTCTAACTAGAAAGCTCTTAGGGCAGCTGCACTAAAAATAAGTTAATATTTCTCCAACTTTACAAACTGAAAAGTCAAAACACAAGGTTGCAGACCAACTCAAGTGTGAAGCGTTGCATCCTCTTACCTTCATCCTCTCCTTGTCTGACTGAAGCTGAGAGTGGGACCCAATTCCATCTGTTGAAGTTTGCCTGCACGATGCCAGTGAGCTCATAAGCAATGACCCTCGGTTACAGTTCTTACTCCAGCTTGGCAGGAGAGCTCATACTAACACCAGGAACCGAGGGAATTGACCATGCCATAACCACAGGATTGCTGAGAGACGGGCAAGCCTCACTTGCCAGGCAAAATTCTGTCCAAGTATGCCACTATACCGAACCGGCATCCCCTATCTTATCAACCTACCCAGGTCATAGTCCTACCCACTGTGGGACAGGTCTTCCCACGTTAGCCAGACAGTCTCCTGCAGACCTGCTCAAGGGCTTGACTTGCTACCAACTCTTTATAAATGTGTCCAGAGTTCACCCTTCAATTATCACCTATATACCTAACTAACACACAGTCCTATTCTGAAGCCTTGCCTTCCATTCAGAGTCCAGAATAGTTCTTTCTGGACATTTATTCCATACGGAGCCAGAACTGAAGCTGAGCAGCTAGCTCACAGTGCACCCTTGAAGAGAAACAGAATTCTGGCTTCAAAAGATGTTTCAGGTCCTGCCAGCATTGCTGTTTGAACTACTGCTGTCCACCCTGACTTGGGGACCATGTTGCAACCCTTCAGTCCAGATCTCTGTAATTTTATGTTCAAGGCTGTATCCTAGTACCACCATTGGCTAGTTTCCTTTATCTAATGTCTCCTCCAAAATGCTTTCTGCTTTTTAGTGTTTCATTCACCCTTTATACCCTACTGCCGTGTCTTATTTAAGGCTGCAGACTTCAGCTTGGCCTCCCTGCCTCCAGTCTTGTTCGTTTCACTCATCAAACAATGTAGAGCCAGATGAATAATACAGATAAATTAAATGTGGTGTATCACTGCAGGGAACTCTGTCACTTTGGGCTAGGGAAATGACTCAGTAGTTAATGTTGTCCTTGCTGCTCAAAGCAAATGAACAGGAATTTGGAGCTGCAAATCCAGGTAAAATGTTGGGTGAGTCTGCAGAACCACTTGTAACTCTTGCCTTAGCAGGTGGAGAATGGGAATCCCCATAGCAAAGACTGGTCTTATCAGCAAGCTCTGGGTTTGATTAAAAACTCTGTCTCAAATGGTATAAGGCAGAAGAGCAATGGAAGGTGAATTTTTTATATCAGCTGTTGGCTTCCACACATGTGCACATGTACCACACAGACAAGTATACGCATACATGTACTTGCCCCCCCCACACATAGCAGTAACTAAATAAGTACATAATTCAATAAACTCCTTCACTTCTTTTGCACAGATGTGCAGTCTGCAAACATCCTATTCTCTTCCTTCCTTTCTCTAGGACAAAGTTTGAATACTTGGCAGTGGCTTTGCAGATTTTCACAAAATTTGGCCCCTTATCTTGGTTCCCTTTCTCATCTTATATTTTATGTTCTATCCACATAAAACACTTATAGTCAGTGAGACTCTCAATGGATGCCCCACTCTTCTCTGGACTAGGCCTTTGGAACTGCTGTTGGCTAAATTGCTCCATTTGTTGATTCCTTATCCTTTTCCATATCTCCTGCATCCCAATTCTTATTGACTTCACTTTGTTACCAGCCTTAGTCAACATATGGATTACTTTCAGGAAGCCTCTCAAGTCAGGAAGACCAGGTTAGGCTTGTACCAATTGGATAACACCTACAGTTGACTCCTGACGATCAAATGACCTTGTTTCCCAGTTGAACATTCAGTGGTGGATTTTCTTTACACATATGAAGATCTGGGTGTAAAACCTATGCCTCTGAATTATTAGTGTAACCCCAAGATAGTTAACAGTTTATACAAAATATGGTCACAGTCACAATCAATATTAGTTAAAAGAATCTTCTAATTAGTAAATTGTGCCAGTTAGATACAATGTGTCAACTTGACAATGGAGAGCTGAATGTACTATCATATTCGTGAAGAATTAGTAGTTAAGGTAGCCCCTGAACAAACATATATGAGACTTTATAATGATCAGATGGAGCCCAACCCAGACAGGATGGGATCATCCCCTGGTCAGATAAATAAGGTAGAGAGAACTGGTTCAATACTTTGACATGCTCTTACATTTGACATTCAGGAATTAAGGTGAGAGAGAAAGCATGTTGCTCTCTCAACTTTTTCTGTGATGTTGCCAGTTCCTTGAGCTCCTGATAATGACATGAACTCTCTCATCAAGCCAGGCAATGAACTGTAACAGAGACAAGGGAATAAACCCCTTGTTTCCTTAAGTTGATGTGTCCTGAATTGTTCAACAATGGGAAGATAAAACTAGCACACAAGTAAAGGAACAAAGTAAAGGTTCATTGTTAGGAGAATCAGATACAAATACCTTCAAATGCTTCCTAATACGTGAACAATATGGCCTAGGGACTCTGCAACACCAGAAAACATTAACTTTTGATGGTTATTATTGGAAATACAGCAAAAGACAACAGTTGGAACTCTGATGAGCAAAGCAGCTGTAGGAAAAGAATTCTTGCATTTATCTCTATTTTGCCAAGATTTGGGTTTTATGCTGGTTTTGGTTTAAGGTTTCAGTTGCCAGTGAATCCTCTTGCCTAACTGCTTTGGCATGGTTAAATAACCACATTTTTATTGAATAAGAAATAGCTCCGTCTCTCCCTAGGGTGTAGAAATTAGTTTGTAACAATGATTGTGGACATGCTCCCTTAGTATGCAAAAGAGCTCTGGAGTAGCCCATAGATCCCCTTGCATCCCACCATCAGATATAGAAGAGTGAGTCTAGGGCATGTGCACATATAACATTCTGTGGACAAGTTAATGTTAACAATTTAAGACCATCCTTTCTACATCTCTGGCATAAGCGACTGTTGTTGATTATTGAGAATTTACTGGGTAAGAGCCTGTTTGGGGCCACAGCTAAGGAAAGATGTGCCAAAGTGAGTCTAATCACCACATGCACTGCTTACTGAGCACCACGACCTGACTCACAGTCAGGAATGAGGCCATAGGAGCTGCCTTTGCTATCCAAGGGTCCTACATGGACGCCATGATGAGGACTGTGACACAGGTGACATCAGGTAAGGAAAGTAGTGATGCCACTAATGTATAGAACACAAGCTCGTTCTCTGCTACCTGACTGTAGATGCTACGTGACCAGCCCTACACACTCCTTTCCCACCACAATGGATTCTATCCCTCCAACTTCTGTGGTCAAGTGGCTTCCAGCATACTTTGGCCCAGACTTCCAGGCCTTGACTTGGTCTTGGTCTAGTGTAATCTGACAGATTTCTGTCCTGCTGATCATTTGACTACAGGGGATGCCAGTCCAACAGTGCAGGATGTCCCTGAGTGTAGAGTCAGATGAGGGAGGAAGGAGATGCATCGAAGGACAGAAACACATTCTCCCCTTCTCTGCACCATTCCTGTCAATCTTGCGCTGTTACAGCAGCAGTCCATTACTGTCACCAGTGCTGATGTCAGAAGAAGGTTTTTTTTTGCCGTCCACAAAATATAGCAGTCAGAAGCAGAAGTGCTCCTTGAGGAATTTAGAATTCCCCAGGGAACTTGCTCTGGAGATGAGGTGAGGTAATTAGTCTCCAAGTGAATGACTAAGGACAGAAATGCCAATCTATTTTCCCTGAGATTAGAAGCTATTTTTAAATGCTTATCTCAGCTGAGCCCACAGGACAGGAAAGAAACAGCTAAGCCCACCAGGCTACCTAATGCTGATCCAAAGTAAGTGGAGATAAAACTGTGAACATGCTCCAAACTCTCTGCTGGATGCAGACTCACTCACGCTTAGGAGAAAACAGGTCGGGTCCATCCATGGGAAACCTCCATACCACTGGTAGAGTGTCATAGTCAGGCACAGGTGTCAACTTGACAGTTGAGGTTTGAGCTCTCGGCACATTTGTAGAGAATTGGTAGTTGAGTTAAGCCCAGAGCAAACATGCGAGAGATTGTCTAGCTAATGGGGAAGGCCCAGTCCATGGTGGGTGGGACTAGGCCTTGAACACGTGAATAAATACTGAGAGCTGGGTGGGAGAGTTGGCATCCTTCTATACACTTGGTCAGACATGCTGGTCTGACAAGTAAGGATTGTCCAGTCTCTCATCCGTTATGTGGTGATGGTGTGGCCAGTTCCCTCGGCCCTGGTGTTGGTGCGTGCTCTTCCATCAAGCTAGACTGAGAATTGTAACTGGAAAATCTTAAGAGAAAATAAACCTTTGTTCCCTTAAGTCATTTGATGGTCATTTATTGACAACCATGCAGGTGAACTGCAATACCACTAGACAGAGGTAGAAGTCTTGACTCCAAATGGCAAGCCCAATTGTCAAAATCCAAGGATTTCCAGGGTACAGCTCAAAGCCGTGTAAGAGTTAATACACATCTAACACAGATAGCTGGGAAGTAAAGCACAACCAAAGCTATGTCTAGCAATTCAGGGTCTGGACAAACAAATGTGTGTGTCCTTTGACTATGCAACTGAGAATTCTAGTAGAAAATGAGAGAGCCCATGATACAAATAGGAAGATAACATTGCTGGAAGGCAATTAAAATGTAAACTGGAAGGCCTTATAAGATATGAATAAAGATTATGCTCTCAAAAAAAATTGAAAAAAGGCAGTGACTAGCACAATAGCCCAGGGATAAGGGGCCTACCTGCAAATCTGGAGACCTGTACTTAATAACTAGAAGATCACATGGTAGAAGGAGAAAACTGGCTTTGAAAGTTGTCATTTGATTTTCTTTCTCTCTCTCTCTCTCTCTCTCTCTCTCTCTTTCTCTCTCACATAAATAAAACATAATTTAAAAAATAATATAGGACACAGAATTTAAAATATTAAGAAAGGGAATTTCAGATAAGAAAGCCAAGGGTTGATGTCCCTCCCCACTTCGGGCAGTGTGTGTTAATGGAAAACAACAGTTTTGGAAAGGAGAATGATGTTGTTTTCTGGAGTACTGTAGAGCAAGTTCTAATGATGATTTGCATGATGCTATGACCAAGAATGGCGGCAATGAGATTGGTCAACCTATGATCAATGTAATTACAGACATTGAATTACAGCCTGTAGGAGCAGGGATTAGTAAAGGTGTGATTTTAATCTAGATACACAAGGCTGCTTCCAGCACAATAACAGGATCACCCTGGTATTCTTACTCCTCAGAAAATGTCTCAAGACCAACGATTTCCTGACACAGATGTTCACTGGCTCTGTCTTAGCTGTTGAAATAAAGAGAGGAACCAAATCAATTTTATTTGCTGATATATTCCCAGCACATTATAAACTTCTTGGCACTGAGTAAGTGTTAAATAGATGCATATCAATTGATGGCCAATCTGGAAAGGGTTATAGGTATATAAAATTACCCCTTCATTATTTCTTCATAAATGCAGAAGAGGATGCCGGAGGAAGAACTGACTGAAACGACGCATCTGGTAAGCAGCGAAAGAGAACCAGAATCTACAGGGCTTCACTTCTTGCCCAGCTCTTTCCAACACCACACCAAACAGTGTGGTCAGCTCAACTTCTAGTCTGCAGTTTTGGGTAATGAGCTACTTGTGCATGACCTCATCGCTTTCTTTCTGTCTGCCACACGCTGTGGTCTGCCAGACGGCGACTCATTGAAGTCATCCTTCTTGCAGCCAATGAACTCCCTGACCAGGACAATCAAGTCTGTTTTTTCAAGGGGCTTGTTTTTCTCGACTTTGTCCCTGCCTGCAAGTGGACCATAGCTTGATTCCACGAGCTGTTCCAAAGGAGAAAAAGTGGTTTAACAAGCAGCTCAGAGATATTAAATCCTTGAACTCTATCCTTCACTGAAAAAATAGAAAGTGGAAAATACATTAAGGTTTCTTGCCAAACTTTGTAAATATCTCTCTGCTGTGAGTGTTCCTAACTCTAAATGTAATAAATGCATTTTCTTGCCTTTAAAATATGTGCTATGGGTAAAATGAAGAAGGGAACAGATGCTCAGAGAATATGAGTGCTTCTTATTGCTCACACCTCTGTACCATGTAACACCTTGTTTCTGTACATGTATTATAGTAACGTGGAGAGTCTTATCCTGAGCCAAGGAAGAACACTGTTATAACTCCATAGTCCTGCATATTGGCCACCCTTGACAGGGTGTTGTGGTTTCAAGTTCTATAAACTTTCTAATGTGAACATTGCTAGAAGAGGTATGTCATTGGTAGCATATCCTCAGAAGTATCTTGTCACTGGTTCTGCCTTTCTCTCTTTCTTGTCTGTAAAGAAGTGAAGGACAGTCTCCAGCTGCTCTTCCTGAAACAGTGATATGCTGTCCAAACATGCAGGGCTAGGCAACCACGTATTGAACCCTCTGCAACTGTAAGTCAAAATAAATCTTTTCTATTTTAAGTAGGTTTTATTTATATATGTATTCATGGAGTGTGTGTGTGTGTGTGTGTGTGTGTGTGTGTGTGTGTGTGTGTGTTCTATATCCTTATTGTTTTGATCTGGGATTTACAGAGCTCTGCCTTTCAGGGCTGGAATTACAAGTCACTATCATATACATGTGGTATATTTATGTGGGATCTGGGGATCTGAAGTCAGGTTCCTTTTCTTTAGAGGCAAAGCTCTTAACACCTGAGCCAAGCCTCTCTAAGCAGTTTTAGTTAAACAGTTTATTAACATAGCAAAAGGCTACATAAAATACAGGATTTGTGGTTTTCACCTTACTGTCTTAGCGCATTGCTCCTATGTAAAGGAAACAGTTCTGAGCTGATGTGAGAAAACCTGTCTGATTGCATTTGGAAATTTATGTGCAATCACATGCTTACACATTAAAAAATGTCTTTTTAATTTTTCCCTAGATCAACCTGAGTAGATATTTATGAATTTTATAGATCTAAAAAACAACGTATGTTTAAACATTTACAGAGAAAACTGGATCATTTCTAAATAATTTTATGACCACATTATACTAGTAGAAGGTACAAGAGCCTTGTTAGAACACATTCAAAGGCATCTTGGTACAGCATATTATGTGCTTATGCTTTTATCAAATGTAGTGACTCATTTGTTACTCACTCACTATATACTAAGCACACCTGTTGGATGGAGAGTTGAGGTAACAGTTATGGGATGTTGAGGTGATTTCCATTTTACAAATCTGAAGTAATAAGATCTTCTTTTTTATTTACATTATATTATGTCAACCCAACCATTTCGTGCATAATATTTGCGATATTATGGCATTTTATCTTACAAAGTTGAGAACTGATTTGCTAAGCTACCTTTCTTAAGGAAATACTATACTAAAACATTTCTATATTTTCAGCCGTCAGCAAAAATGTCATTGTGGCTTTCTGTGTTGATAAAATATATTGAATGGAATAAAGTTTGGCAATATAACATTTTGTCATCTTGATAGGAATAAAAGATAGGAAGAATAAAGTATATTCCTGAATTTTTAATGGAAAGTACAATAGAGTTCATAAGGGATTTCATCTCGAATACATAAATGTAAATATATACGTCTCAGTTAAAGACTGTCCACTCTGTGGGCATAAAGATAAATGTTTAGAATTCCATTTGATGCCATGTCCATAGAGGAAAACAGAGGTAGTTTGCTCTCCCCTAGGGCCTATGTTCTCTGCTTCCACAAGTTTTTAGCTAGGTTTATGGTACCAGGCATTATCTCCCGAAGAGCAGTCCTGAAATGTAATAAAAAGGTGGTTCCTTAGCATTCATGTCACTATGGTACAAATGGGCACATGATGTCAGGGTAGCTTGAAGAATTCACCAGTAGTTAAGACTGTTGATGCGTTTTTCTCCCCAACAATCTGCATAGTACTTTTTGGTAATATGAAAGATAGACCACAGAGTGACAGCTTCCAGGCCAATTCCATCTTCAATTTTCTGTGTTCTGTGATCAAAATGCATGGCATCTTCAACAATAAGGTCTTACTTATCATGTTCTGGAGAACAATCAAGAGCAATGGCAAAAGCTTATATTATTTTGTATGGGGGGCTTTAGGACTTCCCTAATCAGAGCTTTTATAAAGGTATCACACACTTGTTGCTGCGAGTTTTGTTTAATTGCCTGTGGCTTCTTCAAGAAGTAACTCAAGACAGTTTCTGTTATCCCTTTTCTTCCCCTCTCTGTGCATCCTTAGGTAAGGAACCTCCTTTCCATTTATACTGTTTTTCTAGATTTTTCCTTCATTGAAATCATTGATTTCTTTCAAATACAGGCCAGTAGAGGTTGATGCTTCTTTAAGCATAATGCAACAAACAGTATCTTACAAATAAATATTTATATATGTTGTATACCAAGTTGCATTTGTATTTTAGACAGTTATTTTTGAGTGAATTTAAGTTGTAATTTTATAAAATTTTACATATTTAAGTTACATAATTTTAACCTTTTATTTTGACTACATGTCAGTCTTCAATCTGAAGAGCCTCATTTTCATTTCACATCTTATGTTGTCCTTCAGTTTCTTATTTGCAGTTCTTGCATATCCAAGGTCTGTATCTTTTCAAAGATACTTCATTCACCATAATATCTAGATTGGAATTGTTTATCTTTTAGAAAAAAATATCTCTGATTCCATTACTTATTAATCTTGCTTGTCTGCTTTTCATTATTGATTGCTGTTAGGTTAAACATCGTTTTCTAGATTTTGAGGTGGAAGTAGTCATAAATTTAAGACCCGTCATATTTTTCTAATATTTTGCTATATACTTTCTACATTTTCTATATGTATTTTTTCTAATTTGTTTGCTATAAAATTTCCTTTAATTATTTATTGGTGAAGCAGTAGCCTACAAATATTGCAAATGTCATTATGGCCACTCAGCCGAAAATATTGTCTGATCTTTCCTTGGAAATATACCCCTTCAGGGTTCATCAAAGACCTGCTCTGTATCCTCCTTTGTTCCCCTGTGTGATGACACATATTGAAAATGTCTAATTACCATGGAAACAAATATCTGGGCATGTGTGTGAGGTGGATTCTAGATTATGTTAACTGTGTGGGAAGATCCACCCTAAGTGTGTGCAGCACCATTCCATGGACTGCATATAAAAGATAACGAAAGGGAAGCAGCATTAACCACTTCCTGCCTCCTGTGATACATTATGCCCAATTGCTTCAGGTTCCTTCCACCATGATTACCCATCATGGTGAAAATTGTTCTTGAAGTGAGAGCCAAATAAAACTTTGCTTTCATGAGTTATTTTGTTCAGGCATTTTCTTGCAGAAACAGAGGAGTAATAAATGCACCCTTTTCAAAACCTGCTACTTAGGTGTTTTTTCACTTTTTTCCCTTAATCCCTGCCTCTGAACATTTTAATGACTGTACATGCATATACCTATTTCTATAACTGTTCTGTTTCAGACTTTTCTGACTTATTAAATCTGTAAATTTATAATCTTATCTAAATTTTGGAGACAATTGATCATTTTTCTCTGCATTTACTTACCTGCCCTTGCTCTCCTTTGGGATCTTAAAGTATGAGGCAAGTTCAGTTCCTGGCATGCTCTTGCAGCTCTCTCTGATGGTAAATTTTTGTTTGTTTGCTTGCTTGTGTGTGTGCGTGCGTGCGTGCGTGCGTGTGTGTGTGTGTGTGTGTGTGTGTGTGTGTGTGTGTATAGAGATCCAAGAGTGACTTCAGGACTTCAGCAGTTTGCTCTTCCTCCTTATTGTTTTGCTCTAAGTTTCCCAGATTCCCTCTTACAGGGTTGAAATTGCAAGTTGTGGCCATTCCTGCCTGGTATTTTTACTTAGAATCTGGAATTCAGAACTTAGGTTACTTTTGCTGGTAAGGCAAAGATTTTAGCCCCTGAGCCCTCTCTCCAGTCCAGTACATCAGGCTTGTTAGGCTATGTGAGCCTTTTAATTTATTCACCAAATTTATGCTTTATTTGTCAAATGGACATCTAGAGATGGAAATGGAAACTTCTGACATGAAAAATACCTGCATAATGATAATCTCTATATGGCATAAAGAAAGTTCTGAGAATGAAGACTTAAGGATAGAGACTCTGGGGAAAAAGCACAATGGGACAAATGAATGGCAATAACAAAACTCAATCCACGATTAAGAGGAAAACCCAACAGCCAAATCAAGGCCTGAACAAGTCATTTGCAACCGCTATTATAGATGTATTTACATTGCTTATAACTGAACTGGGTAAATTTTGACTAGATGCCAAATACTCCGAAACTTACCTAGTTGAATGTTTACTGAGAGGTGGAGTGCAATCTGTGGAGATGTTAGTTTAAAATTTTAAACATCAGAAGTTTAAAACAATTATATTGGGAAAGATGTTTGTTGTAGCAGTAATTCTCTGAGATGACATCATATCAGTATAGGGAAGATCCAGAATCCAAGATGACTGAAAGTTTCAGAAATGTAGAAATTCAAATTGCAATGGAAACACAGAGGGAAAATGATGTGAAGATACATGGACAGAATGCTATATGAAAAAACATGATTTCCAAGATGCTTCTGCAAATCAAGTCATACCTGAGGTGTTAAGCCTTGAGGGAGTTCTGGAGCAGCCCTCTCCCATATCTCAGAGGGAGCATGGCCTTCAGATTTATGGATCCAAATCTGAGCAAAATACAATTATGTTATCTGAAACCCACCCAGCTTGGGGCACCTTGTTTTGGCCATCATAGGCAGTGCACTGCACTGCAGGATACAAATTATCAACAATGAGGGCTGACTCTTCTTAGAAACCGTTCTATTCCTTTAGTTGCTGCTTTCAAACTTTCCTAAGAGGCAATAGAAAGCCATGTGTTCTGTCTGGGATAACTCCCCTCTGAGATAAAAATCCAGGTACTCAAAGCAATGCCTCTATAAATGAAGAACTTTCCATTCTGACTCTCTAGGAGAAAGTCAGACTGGGGACTATTTATGAAGTATTTATGTAGTTCTATTATCACAGATTCTTCCATGTCCTGCCTGTAACCTCGCAGGGCACTTTCTATGAGCAGCTGTCAGGTCATTGTCATTCTGAGACATGAATTCTATGACCTTCTTTCCAGACTATCCACTGCTGTCCGTCCAAGCTCTTGTGCTGAGTTCCTCTCCTTGTGTAGTCTGGAAACTCAAAGCAAAAGTCAAGGGAAGTGCTCCTGTGTTCACCTTCTCTTATAGGTTGCCTGACGAACGGCTTTTTTCAAGAAACCATTGCCTCATATACTTTGCCCTTTGGTTCAGAGTTCCTTTATTTCAGGCATGGGTAATAGATTGGTAAAGGTATATTTAGTTCTTGAAACTCCATTAGTTACAAGTATACATCCTACCTGGGTTTATGGGTCACATAATCATTCCTGTTGAAAACACTTAGAAGCAGCGATGTAAAAAACAGAAATGATGAAACACTTCTAGTAGTACATTATGCTTTCATGTATTCTTGTTCAGAGCTGAAGCAGAAATATACCATATGATAAGTAACACCAGCCTGTCTGTGATAGTTAGATTCAGGTGCCAGCTTTACAGTTGCAGGCTATTTGGAGTACATTTGGGAAGAAACAGTGGTTGAGGAAGACCCTTTAATAAGTCCGCAGGTGATTGTTTAATTGATATGAAAGACCCAATCCATAGTGGGTGGTACTTTCAGTGGCAGAAAGATAAAAGGAAGAGGGACTTGCTCTTTCCTCATCCTGCGTTGACTTGCCATGTGAGTTCTGTAGCTGTCTTCTTCATTGCTAATGCCACCCCTGCCTCTATCCTTGGCTGACATCAGAGCTTTGCCCTTTTAACCTTGCTGCTGTTTTCATTGTCATTGGAGTCTAGTCTTATGGGCCTTGCCTCTGTTCATTGCTGATGTTGGAGCCCAGTGTCTTCAGCCTTCCAGTATGATTGAGGCTGGAGACTTTCCTGGGATCCTTTAGTTTTTTGAGGCATTCAGTGTTGGGCCCGCCCAGGATTTGCCCCAGGGCATGGCCCAGCACATGGGACTAAAGATGGCACTGAGAGCTAGTGTCCTGGCATAACCCTGATCACATTACAGAGAGCCCTAATTGGCTTTCAGGTATTGACTTGCCTTCTGTGCTGAGTTACATTGGACTTGACCACTAATACCTGAAGGCTACGTTGACCTTTGACCTTTGAAACAATTGGCTCTCTGGTTCATGCCCTGTGATCCTTTGTCTGTATAAGCTGTTTTGTTACCCCCGCCCCCAATAAACTGAGATTTCACTCTGACAAACTCTGTGTCCATGGCCGAGTCTCTGGAGGGTTGAGGCAAAGGCGTGGGAGGCCGGACTTACATTTCTTCATCATCACAGCCTAGAGCTGTGTAATCATGTGAATGAGTGTGTGAGTGAGTAGAGAGATGCCATGTCGTGGGTGGTGGACTCTGGAATTCAGTTCAATAACTGAGCAACTATGGGTGGTTACTTTGAAGGACAGTGCTTTGTGAATTGATTTAATATATATATTCTATATTTAAAATACAATCTATTATTTAAAATATCACTGACCTATGCTGTTTTATAAGGTAATACAGAGGCAGTGAAAAAGTACCAAGCTTATTACTCATGAATAAATTGAGAGAATCCAGTTAACCAAAAGGGATACATTTGATAATTAATGAGATACTAATTTAGTACACAGGAGTGTTTCATCTATGAATTATTTATTATCATTATAAAAATACTAACTATCCTTATAGAATGCTGTAGAACACATTGGAAAATTGGAAGTAAAGATAAAGAACAAACTTTTTATCTTGCATTTTCTGGAATAACAATAACGGAAAAGAAAATTCTCTTTATATAATTTTTTACTGGGTTGGAGAGATGGCTCAGGGGTGAAAGCCTTTGCCTTGCAAGTAAAACGGCCTGAGTTTAGATCTCCAGATCCCATGGAAAAATGTCAGGTGGAAATGGCAGCAGCCTATAATTCTGACCCTGGAAGATGGAGCCTGAGAAGCCCCTAGAGCAAAGCAAAATTCAGGTAGAGCAACCCAGGATGATTTCTCAAAGTCATCTGTGGGGTTCTACAGGCACTTGAATATTCAAGTATTCACTGATACACACACACACATACACACACATGCTCAAGCACAACAAACACATGTACACACACATGTACCTACATGTATAAAAATTAAATAAAAATCATTTTACTGTATATGAATTTGTGATATGATACTAATATCTCAATTTTCTTTCTTTAATAAATTAATAAAGCTAGGACTGTATCAATGACTATTAACAACACTGCAAAAAAGAAACAGTGAGAGTCTGATGAGGAATGAATAATGAATAAAAAAGTTGCCAAATAAATCCAAACTGGACTGAATCTGGATCGAGCTGACATTGACAATAAATAATGCCTGAAAACACTTTAATATTCACCAAAGTGGTACAATCAGGAAAAAAAAAACCCAAATAGCTGTTGGAAATCCTACAGATCCAGTGATATGATTTAGTCAGTCAACATAAAATTTAATCAGGCATGGTAGTGCAGACTCAGCTCTCACAGGCTGGGGCAGGAGAAGGGCTTCAGCCCAGAAGTTCAAGCCCACCCTACACAACAATGAGATACTGTTCAATAAAAATATATGAACTCTAATTTTCAGAAATGCACATCTCTTCGAAAGCCACAAGGAACATAAAAGTGATAATCATGAATAACAGGGTAATGATTATGTGTGTTTGCGTGTGTGTGTGTGTGTGTGTGTGGGTGTGGGTGGGTGTGTATGTGTGTGTGGGGGAGGCTCTGTGCATGCATGACTGCATGTGTATAGGCCAGAAGTCAATGTTGGTTATGTTTTTCTATCTCTCTGCATCTTACTTTTAGAGTCATGGAGCTCATTGATTCAACTAGACAGGCTGACAGACCATCAAGGTGCCCAACTCAGTCAACTTGTGCGTGAGTGGTGGAGATTCAAACTCAGGTCCTCAATCCTTGTGGCAAGCACTTTATGTACTGGGACACCTCCCAACTCCAACAGTGGTTGCATTTTTAATGATTACTTTCGTATGGGAAGAATGGATCAGGACATACTTGGAAAGGAATTGTGAAGTTCTTCTCAGGTGGCTAGGCAAGACATGTTGGTTACAGAAATGCTCACATTACAGTTACCATGACAGTGGCTTTTTGTTACTATGGCAACATACCTCAGAAACAGGATTTAAAGGAGAATGTCTTTATTTTGGCTCATAATTTCAGTCCACAGTGGGCTGATTCCAGTGCTTTGAACTAGAAAGTCTGCTTACCACATGGTGGCTGGAAAGGAGGTGGGATTTGGGACAGTGGGGAAGAGTGATCTTTAAGGATAAGCCCTTAGTGACTTATTTTCTCCATCTAGGTTCCATCTTCTCACAGCTCATTCATTCAGCTATGAGCTCATTCATTTATTAGTCTACTGAGAATGTTAACACCCCTCATTAGGACTACCAGACCATCAGCTGGGGACTCAATCTTTGAGGGAAATGTAAACCATAAGATCTACCCAAACATTATTTTCATGTGCCTTTTTATGTGATCTTGTAACATTTTATAATAAAAGTAGTTTAGAGAAATAGTACTTATCAAAGAAGACAAGTAACATGTGAACACCAATACACATTGGGATGAGAGCATAAGTGACGATTATTTATAATTTATAAAGCTACAGAATAACATATGTCAAAAATCCAAAAAACAGCATAATATTGTTATCTCATCTCCACTGTCCTGTAATTCAATTACAATACAGTTTGATGGCATACAGTCAAATATTTATGAACAAGACAAAGATGTGATATTTTTCCTACATGATAAAAATAACTCAATAATTGCTCTAATGCTATTGATTAAAGTTTTCCTTTTATTCTCAATTTTTCAACAGTTTTCTATAACTGTTTAATTCATTGGACATATCATGTAGAAAAGTAATTCTAATTATTTTTAGATTAACTGGTATGGTGTGTTGTGTTACATACCTGTTTATCAAGGGATTATTGTACTTATCATGAAAATGTGTTTGGTATTTTTGTTGGGACATGCTTTTTTTTTTCAGGCCATGGCCCAATGTCCAAAGCAATCACATGCTGCTTCATCTGGAAATGTCAGGCTTATCAGGACAGGTAAGTCAGACATGCTTAAACAAGACTCCCATGCTGGAGTGTGGAAGATCTGAATATGCACCTCAGGTTTGTCTCACCAAACACAGATATAATACAAACTCTTTTGCATAGTTTCTAACCAATCTTAAGAGAAAGAAGAAACTTATATGGTGAACATTTTACACCATGCTTTTAGTTTCATAACCTATTACTGCAATAAGTGTCTAACTCAAAAAAACCGTAGGAAAATAAAAGGAGTTTATTTTAGTTCACAAATCCAAGTTATAACCTATTATGGCAACAAACTCATGCCAGCAGAAGTCAAGGGAACTGGCCACATCATATCTCTACCAGTGAGATACAAGTGTAACTCTGAGTAAGCCTGTATTATTATGTAATTGATATGGGATAAGCCAACCCATAATTGGGACCATGCCTTGGGCAGGTAAATAAAAATAGAGAGAAACCTGTTTGATTTCAGTATATGAAAGTCTGGCAGTTGCAAATTATATCACTCTCTCAGCTCTTTCCATAGACGTGGTGTGGTTAGTTCCCTTGGCTTCTGATGTTGGTATGAACTCTACTGCCATCACAATGGACTCCAATCAAGAACTGTGAGCATGATAAACCCGTTCCTCCAAACTGTTTGGTCCTGTGTTCCTATCAGTTCCTATCTAACAGAAGAGCAACTGGAACAATGTTCAAAGTCAACGGTTGGAAGTAATAGATGATGTTCAGCTCCCAGTCAGCACTCTCCCATCTTGATCCACCTAAGGAATGGCCCTGCCTACTATGGTTCATGTCTTTCCACATCAAGTATGCATGTTGTTCCTAGCTATGTAGTGCCTAACTATGATGTCACTAGCAACATCACCTTAACTAGAAAATCCTTCACAAATGTCCCCAGAGGCCTACCTCCCAGGTGTCAGGTGGACAGCTGAAATTAACTATCACAAGAATCAAGGAGGAGGTGAAGGTAAATGTCGACTCACAATGCTTATGTTTGACATTTGAGACTTTTTTATACAATGTCTTCTGGATCGGTGCATTATGGATCTTGTTTTTCTTTCCACCACGCTTTATTATTTTTCTTTCCACCACGCTTTATTTCCAGGGCAGGGACCTATGTAACCACTTATATTATCACACCGTGATCCCAGCTCTTTATCTTACTGGCACATGTCAGAGAGTGGACACAGTAGCAATAGGAATATCACTGCAAACCAGTCATACACAAAAGAAATGAGTGATCATCCAGTTTTGTTTTAAGTTTTTAACTTTTAGCTTACTTCAGAGAAAATGATAACTTCATTTGTTTTTCAGGCTTTCAATTTTTAAATCATTATGAAGAAATAAGTAATAGCAATAATTGCCTAGCTTTTTTTTTAAGTTTTTACTTTTTTAATCACTTAAACTAGCAGAAATATTTCAAAAATATTTTCATAACTTTTATAACTTTTCTCAGATTTACCATCCTACTAATATATTACCTTATCTGGTTTTGCTTTCTCTTTTCCCTTTGTTATTTACTCATTTATTTATTATCATGTAGACTCATAAATTCCTGTTTCTTTAATGGTCTACAGCCTGTTACTATAATTAAATTATTTCAGTTACTGCGCCTATATATGACCACTGTGAGCCCCTGCCAACTGACTTTTAAACTCTGAAAAATGCTTTTATTTTTGAGTGCTTTTTTTCTGCAGACTCAGACATTTCTGAGAAGGGTCACTTTATAAATATCTATCTCTGTAACCATCTGCATTTTTAAAAATCTCTGCTTTCAGTAGGGAGTACATTAGAGATTGAGATATGTTCTTACTCTGTGTGCTTACTGTCATTGGTTCATAGCACTAGAACGTAACCTTTACCCTAAGTTAAAGGAAATCACACATTGTGACACAGTATGAGTCTCTATCAATCCCCCGTGACTGTTAAAAGGCTACCCTTAGTTAACAGAAGTATGACAGAAGGGAACTCTGAACAAAAGGAAAATTTTGTCAACCTTCTGACAAAAGCAATGTACTGGCTCTTCTCAACCCTTAGCAAGTATTGCCAGTGGTCAGAGTCTGGATGGGACGCTTTCAAGTTCTTGGCCTCTGATTTAAGAAAGAAGTAAAAGTCCATGAAGGTTTGAAAAAGCAACAAGGAAACTTTGATCAAAGCAAAACAAAACATCAGGGAGAAATATACTGCCAGATTGTGGCCTGCCACAATGATAAGGTAATATTCAAAGGTTACAATGTTTTTAAAATTTATTATTATTATTTATTCAACTGTGTGCATATGCGTATGTATGTGCGTGCGCGCGTGTGTCTGTGTGTGTGTGTGTGTGTGTGTGTGTGTGTGTGTAGAACCACGGACGAACCTGCGAACCACCATGGACGCCTCCACCTCCTTCTGCCCCGGGATTCACAGGCTCGGTCCTACCAGGACCAGAAGAGCAGGCTGCCCCCGCTTCCGCCTGGCATCTATACGTGGGATCTGGATCTGAACTCAGGACCTTCCGCCTGCAAGGCGGAGGCTTAACCCCTGAGCCACCTCTCCAAGCCCCAGGTTACAATTATTGTATGGGAATTTGTTTCAGGGTGTTTAAGAGACTATATGATTGGACAGCTAAGTGGTGTACTTTGGGTGATTATTTTGACTGAAGGGCTTGAACATAAAGAGACATTCTACATGTCCCTTCCTGCAAGGCATCTGATTTTCACCATATGCTCATTCAGTTGTACACAGGCATATAGATAAATAGGGAATTCTCTCTAAAAGTTTACTTGAGAATATGGTTATCTCTTATCAGGCATGTATCCCAAAGCAGTTCAATCCATATTGACTTGCCATTTTTCATACTTGCATACACTAGGAGTATTTTATTTGTGTGTGTGTGTGTGTTTCTATGTGCATGTGTTACATGTGGATGGATATACATATATGTGTGAGAGTATGTACACTTGAGTGTGTGTGCCTGTGGAGACCCAAGGATGACATCAGCATTCAATCCAGATTGTTCTTCCATTTCATCACTTTGTTCTGGGGATTTCCAGCCTCTGTCTTCCAGGACCAGAATTATAATCTTCTGTCATATCCATTGGGTATTTTTTACTTGGAGTCTGGGGATCCAAACTCGGGTCTTTGTACATGCAAGACAGTCTTTACCCACTGAGCCAACTCCCCACACAATTGAGGATTTTTTTTCAAGATAGAAGATGTCCATGTTTGTTGGCCATTGTGATAATTAATCTTGGGTATCAACTTGACCATATATGGCATTAACTAAAATCAGCTGTCAGACTACCTGAAGAGATTATCTGGATTAATACATTCGAAATACAAAGACCAGCCCTAGATCAGATTGGAACCTCCCTAGATCTGATTGTAACTTCTCAGTAGCAGACTAAATAAAAGAAACCACAGAACAGGAGACTGGGAAGAGGAAAGACTCTCCCAAGGATGTCTGCAGTGACAGCTGCCTCCAGCTTCAGACACCAGCCATGTCACCTTCTCCATTGAAACACTTTTTCTCCCCTCTGAAACCATAAGTCGAATAAATCTCCCTTTCTCTCCTAAATTGTTCAACTTTGGGTGTTCTCTCACAGCAATAGTTATGAGTAACCTTTACAACCATTGTAAGAGGAAAAATGGAGAGGGGTAGCATACACAGTTTGATGTGTGTTGGAGTGTGTGAATGGCTAAGTACGTTGTTTGGAGAAGGATATACATGCACAACATATGCAGATGAGGGATCTAAGCTGCCAAGTGCATTATTAGAAGAGGGATACAGGTACATCCCGAGCTAAGTGGACTTTCAGATGCTAAACTGGTACTTACAAACTGGTAAGTAGAAAGTTTTCCTTCCATAGTTCCATGCTAGATTTGACCTGTTTTACTCAAAAGTTGTTTTCATCAATTCAACCTGTTGTTATATTGAGGAGGAGATAACAATAACAATAACTTGCTGAATTAGTAGCAAAGATCAGATGAGAATTTATGAAACTTTTCTTTGTTGGAGAACTTCCTTAAGCTTCTCATGAAGTAGGTAATTTTAAAGTTACTTTGTGTCAACCTGACCTCATAGAATACATTTTTATGATGTTTCTGGAGGCAAAATTGCATGTTTAGTGTCAAAACCATTTGAACAAGTGTTTAATAGCTGTGGAAACCAAAGGTAAGTAACTTCAAGACTTGATGCCTGACAGTGTGTCTTCTAAGTGCTCGATGATACAGGAATTGTTATGGTTTTGGAACTAGGAGAAAATCCATTACATTTTCACAGGAAGGTATTGATTGTCCAGATAAAGGAAATTGAGGTTTAAGTAAGGGCAAGTTTGGTTTATCGTTGCCTCCTAGAGTTCTATGCATAGTTTTATTTAATACATCATTAAGATTGACTGTAAGGCTTAATAACTCCTTCTGTATCATCATCACAGAACCTTACATGTAAAATAATCTGTTTAATACATGGGTATTTTGAAATTATGTACAGAATTTATTCTTTAAGAGATTACTAAATACATTAGAAATACACTAGCAAGAAACTTGAATGATTACTTGTATTAACCCAGTTAAAAATTGACCAATATAGTACATGCAGATTTAAGAACATATGCTAAAATGTACTCAATATTTAAATTAACTTTTATAATGGAACAATTATGTGCAGATGAAGATGAGAACTTCCAAATATAACTCAGTAGTGTAAGAATTTATGCTTTCTGCACAGGTGGACTGATCTGTGCAATGGCTTCTAAAATCTGTGAGTGCTTAGTGAAACTTACAGCATTTGTTAGTGTCATTCAGATGGTGTTTTGTCAGAGCTGCATAAAGAGGTAGAGCAAATGTCGCTATTTTGAATATCAGTTTTATTTAAGAAAAAATAGAATACAAACATGTAAGAAAAACATACTGGCTTTATTTGTACTCCTAGGCAAAGTCAAATTTAAAAATGGCTCTGTTCAAGTTTACTATTTCACAAAGTTAATGGTAAATTTTAAAGAAAAATGTAAAATTTACATTACCAATGACTCAAAGCTTTTTGTAGTTCCTTACTTATTCTGAGGGAAGCTTCAGGGAAAATAATTTGTTACTCATTAGAATTCACACAGAAATGATGTGTTTCAATTCATTTGAATTCTGATTGTGACCTGCAGAAGTGTTGGAACTTGTGTCTCCTAGTCTTTTCCACATTCTTATGAAGAGGCACTTGCTAAGGGAGCCACTCTGTACCCAAGAGCAGCAGGTTAGTAGCTTAAGGTCACATAGTCACAGGTATCACATGACACCCCTTAGCATCCTATGAATGACCTTCAGTGGGTCATTTCTCCTCCGGTGGTCTCTGGGTCAACCTATTACGACCAGAGGGAGGTGAGATGCATTTGACTTATTCAGCCAATTATGCTTATTCTTCACCTTATTCAGGACTGCTGTGAAGTCAACAGAGAAACAGAATATGTTTAAAATCACTTCACACTATTCTAGCAGTCATCTCATTTCTGCTAAATCTAATAAACAAAGTGATAAACTTTGAATATTTCTTTCCTAATAACTCATTTTCAGTTCTTCAAGAGCATCAATATCTCACAGATCATGGGAAAGTACACTGAAATTCAGTCTTTCCTATGAAAACACAGGACCAACTGGTTCTCAAAGAGTCATTTTTGCTCTGAAGCAATCATCATTGTAAGACGACTCATTAAATAATGAGCAACTGTCCAACTATCATTTCCCCTAAAGTAAGTAATTTATAAAGCCCAGCTGGAGCCAAAGCTTTAGTGAAAGTTCTTATCATTTGACAAACAATTTCAATTCTAAAAGAGTGTCTAAGCTTGTTGTATAGCCACTTACTGGAACTCGTCCCAACAAAATAAAAAATAGAATTATGAGGTACACTGTGATGTGAAGAAATGAGTAGAGGATATGCTGTTTCTAGCTGCTTAAGGAGAAAGTTTGATTTAATTGTAGATCAAAAAGAAGTGCTGATTTCTAAAGCAATTTGTTCTTTAGTCTTTCTTTAATGAAGAAATATGAAAGGATATTCTTAACTAAACATAATAGACCAAGATGTACATGTTTTTACATTTGGAAATGAAAACTACATATCAGATATTTATACATTTATGGTACCTTCTTTGAAGCATAAGAAATAATTGTATTGCTTTAGCTGCTTACTATTTAAGAGAAACATCACCAGCCTGAAACTTGCAAGGCTAATCCTGGCTCCATTTTAGCCACTTATGCTTTCTTTTTTCCCTAGCTAAACAAAGAAAGACATTGCTACATGAAGGGTTTAAACAGATAGATAGGATTTAAACTTCAAAATTTTTTTGAAGACTAAAGGTAAAGTTTATTAGAGAAGAGAAAGAACAGAACTCACGGACTCCAGACATGGAGTGCCAGGAGGGGCAGGTGACCTAGAGAAGTCATGGGCTCCAGGCATGGGCTCCATGAGGGGCAAGGAACTAGAAACAAACTCATGGACTCCACATGTAGAGTGCCATGAGGGGCAGGTGCCTAAGCAGATAGATTTTAAACACCTCCACTCACATCTATCTGGGTTCCAAAATGATTGTTTTCTAATTCTATATCAGATACAGCTTAACTGTTATTTGACATATAAATCATTATAAGGTCTTATATGATCTGTAAACCATTAGAAAACATGTGCTAATTAAAGGAAAAAATTAGCTGTATTATAACATTCAAAATCTTTTGAAATTCAAGATGGAAATTCCCCCAGGGTCCAGTGCAGCAATGCCAAATACATTCTCACCTGGCTTCCCTGCCAGAATGTCATGGCAGGGATGGAGTTGAAGTGATTCAGCTGTATTATTTTACTTCTTTCCATATTTGCTATCAACAGTTTAGACAGACTCAAACTTGGAGTAAAAACTGAGAAAAAAAAAAACTGTGTATATTGACACACACAGTAGCTCTGTAAACAAGGGGTTAGATGCCACTGGGGACAAAAATCTCTACCTAGACCACTCCTAAGTCCTTTCCCTGTCTCTTTTTCCTGTTTCTTTCTTTCCTTCCCCTCCGATCTCCTTCCCTTCTCCTGGAGTGGATTTCTTTTTTTACCATTGTACTTAGAATCATTGTTTTCAGAGAAATGTATATTCTTTCTATCCATGAAAGTGTAAAGGTACCTATTTCACAATCGCTAAATACTTAAATAACTAGAGTTAACACTTCTTTGTGAAATTTCAGAAAATATTAATCTCTTTCTCTCTGAAACTTCTTCATTTTCAAGTTTCCTATTTTTTATACTTGAGAAACTTCTTCATTTTCAAGTTTCCTATTTTTAATACTTGAGAAACCGGAGTCTAAATCTATTAATTTTATTAGGAAATAGTATAAAAATTATTAGGTGAACACGAATGTGATAGTTAATCCTGGACGTCAACTTGACACACCTAGTATTAACTAAGATCAGCGGAGATCACACCTGGAAAGATTAACTGTGATCACCTGAAGGGATGATACCAGCCCTAGATCCCATTAGAACCTCCAGAGGTCTCATAGGAACCTCCCAGTAATGGACCATATAAAAGGGAACCACCAAAGAGAAGAAACACTTTTGTAGCTGTGCTAGGAGTTGCTCTTCCTTCCAGCCATCTGGTTTCTTCTCTTCTTCAACCTTCTAGCCTTCCAATTCTCCAAGTTTTTTTTTTTTTCCACTCATACAAACTTAACAGGTACACCGGTCCCCTCCCTCCCTCCAACCTCCCACTGCCCTGTGCCCCCTCCCCTCTCCCCTGCCCTCCCCATACCCCAGTGCTTCCCCCTCCCATCCCCGGAGCATCCTTTAATGTGCATGCCAAACTGTCCTCTTGGTCCTCGTCTCCGATGAGGTGCAAGAACCCAGTGGCGTTTCCCAGAACCCTTCCCTGTGTTCCCCTGAAGCACAGGAACACTACTGTGGCTGTCAATCCCTTGCCTCCAAGGATCCTAGTGCCTTTAGCAAATGCTAGACTTTGTGGCAACCCTCCAAGTTTTTGACTAGACTAAAGACTCTCTAGGAATCCTCCAGCCTTCAGCCATCACCCTCTTGACTACTGGACTGAGCAGCTACTGGCAGCCATTGTCAGACTACCTCAGCTATATCTGTAAGCAAACTCAATACATTCCCTTTTTATATATTCATTGCATTGATTCTGTGCCTCTAGAGAACCTGACTAATACAAGTAATTTGTAGAAATTCCAACCTGAAGGATAAATCCCCTTTAGGCTTTGCCTGGATTGATGACTATTAGAAGCTGCTTTTGCAGTTAGCATTGGATATACCAAAAACAGATACTCAGGAAAAGTGTCACACATCACTAAATATAGTGAAAAAACGCAAAATCAAAAACAAAAACAAAGACAAAAAAATGCTGAGAGTTGGATAATAGACAATGAGATGTAAAAGAACACTGTCAAATCATCAGATAAGCGCATATATATATTTTTCTATTGTGCTGTATGTTTCAGAAGGTCCTTTTTGGCTTTCTTCCAATTATTAAAGGTATTCTTCCTATTTATGTGACAAATAATTTATAAAATCATGTAAAAATTTGCATGTTCTTGATGTTTTTCTATCCTTCATCTTTTTATAAAGTTTTCAACTATTTTGAACATAAATATTCTCAAGAAGAAAATGGAGGCTTCCCAGAACTGAAATTTCTTGCCCAAGTTCATACATAATTTGACTTAGCACAGCTAAAACCAAAGGCAAAATTTTCTCTACAAACAATTCAGAATAGTATATACAGAGTGTTATATACTACAGCACATGATTTTGTTTTAGATGTCATTGGTACTGATTATGTGGGAAATTGAGGCTTAAGGGAGTCAATTAGCTACCAACTGATGAACTTTAAGGACTTCTAAGTGTGCTGTGTTGCTGCCCAAGCATTCCCATGCAAGGTTTTAAACTGTTAAAATGGCAGTCCAGAAAGATGACTAATACAAAATCAACTATTAGTATGTGTCTTTGTATTAGTATTGCTTTTTAACTACTATCAGCCATCTTGAGACTATTAACCATTCCCCATCAATTGATTTTCAGAACAATTCACACACACACAAGCACACAAGTTACTTCTTTCAATATGTGACTACCTATGGGAAATGATATGAAAATAGATTGTTAGTTGTATCTTAGAAATTATAGCTGCTGCTTGGCGCTATAGAGAACGTTGTATGAGTTATCTATTGCTACTAACAGATTGCTCCCTAACAGTGGCTCAAGATGGTCTTATTTCTTCTGAGCATTCCTGTCTTCTCTGGATTCACTGGCTGACAATATATAGACAGAGCTGAGAAGCTTGGCCTCTCTACAGGGCCAATCCTTGAAGATTTTTCCTTAGTGTGGTAGAGGAGTACAAGCAAATCCCAGTTGCTGAGCCCTTGTCTGATGTCTTATTTCTCATATTTGCTATTCTGTTATTTCAAGAGAAATAAGATACAGATATCTGAAGTGCTGCTTAATGCCATCTTATTGATGCAATAATGCATGCTCTTACTGATCTTTGAAGCACATGACAATTATATTTTATTCTACAGAGATTTCTGAATACCATCCAATCCTGTCATCAGGATTAAGGTACAGAATATTTTGATATACTTAAAATACTTTGGTAAACTCAAGATGTGGATAGAGTTGACTAGAAGTGGATGAAACTCTGTTTCTCTTGGTTTAAGGAGCTATTAAGAAGAGAGGAGAAAGACTGGAGAGATGGCTTAGGGGTTAAGACTCTGTCTCTAAAGCAGAAGGACCTGAGTTTGGATCCCAGATTCCACATAAAAATGCCAGGCAAAAATGGCAGTGACCTGTACTTCCAGCTCTGGAAGGTGGAACCTTGAAAAACCCAGAGAGAAGCAAAACAGCAATCCAGGATGATTTGTGAAGTTGTCCCTGGGCCTCCACAGGCCCACACCATGCCTTCTGACATACAGACACCCACACAGACAGACAGACAGACAGACAGACACACACACACACACACACACACACACACACACACACACACAATACACACACACACATATCTGAGCGCCCATGGTGTGTGCACTTTGTTTTTCTTTGTTGGAAGATTTTTATTAATGATTCATTGATATTCTTTATTATTCCATCCAGATTTTCCAGTTTTTTTATTTCGATTTCAGTGGGTTGTATGTTTTGAGAAACATATTTTAGGTTATCCAATAGACTTATCTGTACTTTTCATAGAAGGTTTCAGAGTTGCAGTGTCTCTTATTATACTTACAATTGTTATTTTTCTGTACTTTCCATTTTCTTAATTAGTCCAGCTAAAGTTTTGACAAAGTTTTCATCTTTTTGAACACTAAGTTTCAGATTTGTAGATACCTCATTTCTGTTCTTACTTTAATGCTTATCAATTCATTCCTTCTGCTAAATTTCTGCTTTGTTTATACCTTTTATAAAATCCTTGAGGTATAGAATACCTTAAGATCATTCTTGTTTAATGTGGACATTTATTACTACAGATTTTCTTTTTGACACTTATTTTGCTAGGTCACAACTTTTGGATTGTTAATTCAAGTTTTATTAATTTCAAGATAGCTTGCTGGGGGCTGGAAAGATGGCTCAGGGGTTAAGCCCCCACCTTGAAGGCGGAAGGTCCTGAGTTCAGATCCGAGACCCCACATATAGACGCCAGGCAGAAGTGGAGGCGGCCTGCGTTTCTGGTCCTGGTAGGGTGGAGCCTGTGAATCCTGGGGCAGAGTAAAAAAGGAGGAGGAGGAGGCAGTCAATGGTGGTTCACCGAATTTGTCCGTGGTTCTACACACACATACATACACACACACGTGCACACACGCACAATTGAACAAAAATGAAATAAAAATATTTTTAAAAAGAAAAAAAGATAGCTTGCTGCATATTTTTTGAGTTTTTCAAAAACTATTTTTTATTTTTTATTTTATTTTTTATTTTATACCATCATGATTAAAAATATTTGGTATCATTTAGATCACCTTAAGCAGATTAAAAACATGAGCCATTAATCCATTAGAAGGCAGGATTTAATATATTTACACTTAAATTTTGATGTATTCTGAATTGTTATTGACATTTTAATTGTTTTCTGGTGTTTTAGTAGCATCTTTCTTCTCATACTCCCCTCTTGTGATTTGCTGCTTTGTTATTGTCATGTCATGTTATGCCATTTGAAAATATGCCTACCAGTAGTGATTTTCTTTGTGATTGAGCTTATATCACACACTTCATATATCACACGCATTTCATATGTGAAATCATTTATTTCAACATGATTATATTGTAGTTTCAATTGCAAAGAAAAAATATTATGCTTGTAACCTGGGGAAGACTTACTCCCTCAGACCACAGCTGTATCAACTTCTGCGTGGTGACTCTCAGGAAACACTTTACTGCTGTCCCAGGACGGAACACCCAGTTTCCGTTAGGACAATGATCTCTTTAGAAGTTACAGTTGCTTTGTTTTCTATACTCTCCTTGTTTTTAAAGTTTAAGTTTGTTCATAAACTTCTCTTCCCACAAACAAATTAGTCCATTATCTGTAAATTCATCTTCACTCCACTTCTCAGGACACACATTGCATGAAGTCATGTAATTGATCAAAGTATCACAAATGACCCGGAAGCCTGTTCCTGACAGAGTCCTTGTTCCCTTCTGAAAACCAATGAGCAGGGCCTCCACTGTCCATATTTGTCTCAGAATTTTTGTCCTCTCAGCTTCTTCTAAGATGAATCATTAAGTACAACATGCAATGAGTTCACTAAACTAGAGTTTTCAAACTCACATTCCTCCCACAAAATAGTTCCCAAAACATAAAAGTCATTTGATCAGGTTTATCACAGTAATAAAGCCATTCCTAATATTAATTTGTTGTCTTTTAGTTTCTTGTTGCATTGACAAAATAAAAACTGAAGAAATAACCTTAAGGGAGAAAGGGTTGATACTGGCTCACAGTTCAAAGATATAGTCCAACACTGTAGGAGAGTCAGGTTAGCTGAACTTGATGTAGGGTCTTCTCTGTATCAATTCTACACTTTGCAATCTTTTGTGAACAACAAGAAATGACTCATGCTTACAACTGAGTACTTCTTCCAGTCCTTCACCAGCCCATAGAAATTTGGGAAACCAAAGGAATCATTGTTTTGTTTTCCTTCTGGACTACTTCAATCAATTTCAATAAAAGCACCTATATTCTCCCAAGTTTTCTTATATGAAGCTCCACTATCAAGTGACTACAACTATCTTAACAATTTTTGTAACTGAGAACTTTTTAATGAGCTTGATTATAAATAAGTTAAATATATGCTAAAATAAATATTTTCTCTGAGATTTCACAATTTATAAAAGTTTTATTAAAATTTTCTCCAAAGTTCAGAGCTGAATATCCTTATCAAAACAAACATTGCTTTTTGCAGAGACCTGTAGATTACTCATTCCAAATGCCTGCATCACAGAAAAAGTACTGATCCTAATTTGAATTTACTAGCAAAACTCTCAAGTATGAGTAAGCCTTTCAACCTTGTCATAAGAGATGGAAGATTCTTGGATTAGACCAGATGTTAGAAACTAAGGCATTCACCATTAAAAATAGTTCCAGAATGCAGCCAAACACGTAACATGTCCCTAAATGAGTTCTCTGGGAAGTCACTGCCCTTGTCAGGGTAGGAAAAGACAGAGTCCACCCACTCATTGCAGTGAGAGTCACTCAGAGCCAAGCTTCTGATGCTTTGGGATTAGTAGGCCACACCCATATTTATCTGGGTGCGCTTCAAACTACTACCCTGTGTTCAATCTTCTAAACACTGGTAATCACATTTGGTTAGTATTTACTATGAAGCTTCTAGGCATACAGGATTTTTAAGGACATTTTCATCCTTTCTTTTGCTTGAATCAGTGAAAGAGATCTGAAAGATCACTGACCTAACACATTAACTTAATCCCACTGAGGAATAGATATGGTTGTCATACTTTAATTTCTAAGGTCAATGCAAAGTTAGTCAAAATAAATAAAATCTATTTTCCTCTCCAGAACTTGTAACCCAGTTAGGGGAACTGTCTACCAGTTCATTAGATCCAAGATATAGTTGAGGCAAACTCATATACAGAGTATCTTCTCTAATGTAGGCAGAGAGAAAAGAGACAACCTTAGTTTCATAAATATGCAAGTATCAATGTCTCTCACACGAATGCCTTCAAGGTTCTTGGTGGTTTATTGCAAATCCTTCGTTTTCCTGTGGAGGAGTCAGTGTGTTTCACTATTTTGCCAAGGTGTCCCACCCATTTGCACATTCGTCATTCTCTTGAGAATGTAGTTACAAAGGACTCCTGTTTACAGTACAGCCATCCAAGAAAGCTGGCTTCACTTTACAAATAGAACTCTCTTTGCCTAGAGTGTTGATCACATATTTGTTTATTCTTCATAATGAGCAATGAAGGGTCAATAGAAAGCTTTCTCTGTTAGGTAAGGAGTAATTTTGTGCTCTACTTTTCTGGTTCTTTCAACCTCAAAACCAGTTTCTCTTGGAGCCTATAACCAACCACCAGTATGTCACCTACTACTTCTAAAACTTTAAGGCTAAATTTTTTGTGGGTGATGCAGAAGTGACTCCTTTCAGTGCTATCCTTTACAGAGGCAGTAGTGAGACCTGTCAGAAGTTTCTAACGTATATTCCTTCCTCTAGACTAGCATTACTTCAATTTATCCTTCATATTTTCAATGGTTGTATTTTAGCCAATATCTACTCCTGTACTTCAAATTCTTAGAATGACATCCCATCCCTTTACCTAAGCCCCAATTTCATTAGCTGCTAGTATATGAAATCTTTATAATACTGTAATGTGTAACTAATTAATAAGATCCCTCTCTCCCTTTTGTCAATCCATGGCTGCTTCTCCTCTTTTCTCAGTTTCTGGTTTATAAGCAGCAATTTCACAGATTTGATACCATTACATTCTTCCTAAGAACAATCATTCTCTATGATGTATATTTCACATTTTGGCCCCAATGTTTGGGGGTTTTGTTTTGGAATCATTAGCACTTATGTAAACATTGAAATACCTTCAATTTTGCTACTAATCCTCTACTCTGTACTGATTGTGGGCAATTATTTTATTTAATCTTACAAGTTCTGCATTAGTAAAGGAGTCAGCAAAGAAAGCACCACCAATAGCTATACCTAGAGTGGATCCTTTGTCCTCTTTCCTAATACGTAACCAGATTCCTTCTAATCTTATTTCTAGGGTTTCAGCTCCACTTCCTACCAGGCTTTTCCCAACCAAGAACTTCATATGACAGTAGTATAAAGCCCTGCCAAGTTCCTCTAGCTATTTTACTTCTTTATCTCATTGACTTTTCCCACAGATTTTGCTAACCATAATCTGGCACTCCTGCACTGATTAGCTGATTCATCATCTTCTCAGGGTTTGTTCTTCAGAGCCCTGGGACATGGCCCAGGGACAAGATTCTTTCGACTGTCCACACCTAGTTCTCATCAACAGCAGTCAAGGCACCTGGTATATCCACCCTACAATAAGGATCTCCACAGACTCAAGTCCTGGCAGCTTCTACCACTATGACTTCCAGGGTGTTGGCCTATTAACACCTGGAGAGAAAATTTGGGTGGAGTGCACAGACCATGATTCATCCCAGAATAGACACTCCCTAGGGTTGGTAAATGCCACTGTGGGGCAAGCCTCCAGTTACCTGGTATGAACAGAAAACACTGCATGGAACAAACTATTTTACAGTCTCACTGTCACCACCACCACACATGAATGATTGAACAAACACAACAGATGCTCTGGTCTGTCTCCAAAAGGCCTTGGGGCTGTCAAATGGCCACCCTAACTGGACACGAAAGTCATCTGGAAATCTTACCATTGCCCAAGCACATCCACGGGGCAAAACTGTAATGGCCTCATATGAGATGAGCTAAACTTTTTTCCAGGTGAATCTCATAAGAAATAGCTGTAAGAATTGAGAGCAGAAAACCACCTACCATGCATACCTTACTATGTAATTATAGGAAGGAAATTAGCCAAGAAGATAATATGTTTTGTGACTTTGTTTTGTTTCAAGAGCTAATTTTATCTTAGCATACAAAATAATGTTTTGTTTTGACACTTTCAAACACTCATGTCAATGTATTTCATTCTTATTTCCCCATTACCAGATTACCTTTCCCATTGCTTCTGTCCTGTTGACTCCCTTCCTCTCCCTAAACCGTGCCTCCAGTTTTCATATCATATGCATTGTATTCTTATATTTGTGCCCTTTACTTGCTTGTTGTAATTACTTTCTTTGTGCTGCTATGAGACAACACTTCAACACAACTTAAAAAGAAAGGGAGATTTATTTGGTTTATGGTTCTAGAAGGGAGGAATCATACAGCAGATTACAGGGTTGGAGTCAGAAGCAGTAGGTTGGTTCAGACCACCACGGCAATCAGGAAAGGAGAGAAAGAGAGAGGAACAAAGAAAACAGGACTGGGCTACCAAACCTCAAGGTCCACCCCCTTCTGACCAGTCTTCCTTCAGCAGGTTCCACTTCTCCAAGGTTCCACAACCTTCTCAAACATTAATGCCAACTAAGAATTCAAGCACAAGAGCCTGTGGGAAATAATTCATATTCAAATCATGGCAAGTTAATATTTTCTCCTCTTTCATGCTTTCCTTTCCAGTTTCATGAATCGAAAGCACACACAAATACTCAAATAAGCATGCACACACATACGTGCACACACACATGCATACACAACTAGAGTCAACACATAAGAGAAAAACATAATATTTGCCTTCTTGATTGTGACATATCTTGCTTAATATAATGATGTCCAGTTCCATTCATTTTCTTGCAAATGTTATTTTATTTTTCTTTATGGCTAAATAAACTTGTGTACATGCATCACATTTTCTTTATCTATCCATCTGTTGATAGATGGATAACTGGGCTGGTTCTACTTTCTAGCTATCATAGTGTACAACATACATGGGCATGCAAATACATCTATGACTTAGAGTCATTTCAGAATCCAATTAGCAGTTATAAATCTGCATCATAAAATTAGTTCTAATTTCATTTTTTGAAAAACCTCCATACTGATTTTCTCAGTAATTACACCAATTATGATCCTACCAACATTGTATGATTGCTCCTCTTTCTCCACATCTTCACCATCCTTTGATAATTGTTTTCTTGATGATACCGATTCTGACTAGGGTTAGATGAGTTCCCAAAGAAGTCCTAATATGCATTTCCTTGATGTTCAAGAACTTTAGAACACTTTCTCAAATATTCATTCCATTTGTATTTGTTATTGTGAGTACTATGTATTCATTTCATTAACCATTTATTGATGGGATAGTTATTTTGTTATTGTTGTTATTCAACCTTGTTTATATTGTGGATGTTAATCCCCTATGTCATATGAGGTTGATTTAAAAAAAAACTTCCTATTCTGCGTTTCCTCATTTTAGTGAACAAGATTTCTTCTGCTGTGCAGATGCTTTCTGGGGTTATGCAATCCCACTTGTTATTTCTTGGAATCATTTCCTGTGTAAATGGATTCCTTTTTAGACTGTCCTTGACTGGACCTACATCTTGACAAGATTTGCAAGTTTTCCTCTAGTAGTTTCAAATTTTTCGGGTCTTACGTTAAGATCTCTGATCTGTTTTGAACTGGTTTTCACTGGGGATGAGAAATATAGATATGGTTTCCATCTTTTGCACATGAATATCTATTTTTTTACTTCATCATGTATTGTAGAGGTTGTCTATTCTCCAATGTATGCTTTTGGTTCTTTTGTCAAAAAAGGGAGGTGTTACACCATATGAGCTTATTTCTTGGTGTTCTGTTCTATTCTTTTGGCCATCAGGGTTTGTGCCAGTACTATGCTGCCTTTCTCAGTAGGACTCTGTAGTGTAATTTCATTTTGATTATAATACTTTCAGCTCTGTGTGTTTGGCTATATAGGGTCTTTGTGCCTCCATATGAATTTTAGGATTGTTTTGCCTGGTTTTGTGGATAAGGTCATTCAAATCTTGATAACAATCATGTAGAAGCTTAGGCCACTTTTGTTAATAAGGCCATTTTACAATGTTGGTTCTGTTGATCCATGAACATAGAAGGTCATTCCATCTTCTAGTGTCTTCAGATTTTTCTTCAATATCTTAAAGCATTTAAATATAAAGTACTTTAACCTAAGTTGATTTATTTCTTGATATTTTTCTTGAAATTGTCCTAAGTTGTTTTGTTTTTAACTGAATTTCTTTCTCAACAATTTCTTTAGTAATATGTAGAAAGGCTATTGAATGTTTGCATGTTGATTTTGTATCACACTACTTGTTGAAACCAGACCTAAAAGTTTCTGGTGGATGTTCAAGCTGTTTATATAAAATATAAAATCACGTTGTTTGATTTTGGTATATTTTAATTCTTCCTTTATTATTTGTATCCTTTTTACTTTTCCACTAATCTTATTAGTAAAAATTTAAGTATTATTTTGAATAATGATAGAGTATATACCCTTTGTTTGTTCCTGACTTTGGGATAAATGCTTTCAGTTTTTCCCTTTTAGTATAATGTCAGTTACAGATTTGTCAGAATTAGCATTTAAATGGATTATACTAGTTCCATGTTTTCTAGGTCTTTTACAATGAAATGAAATTAAACATTATCAATGATTTATTCTGCATCCGTTTAGATGAACATGTGATTTCTTTTGTCAACTCTATATGTATCATATTATATTTACTGATCCGTGCAAGTTGAACGACCTTGCATCCTAGGGAAAAAAATATGAGCTTGGTTACCATCTCTTCAGTGTGCTACTGAATTTTGTTTTGAAGTGTTCATATTGGCATCTTTATTTTTATGTTTATCAGAGAATTAGTCACCAGATTTTTAATTTAAAAATTATTATTTCAGTGTTTCGTATATGAATACAATGAACTTTTTATATTTTCATAACTTAATCCCTAATTCCATCCTCTCCTTTTTCCATTACAGCCCTTCTTCCACCCTACCAATCTCCTTGTCATTCAGGTCTTTTCTACGTGTGGCCCACTGAGTTTTCCCTGGGTTGCCTTTGATAACACGTGCTTGAGCACTTGCTGAAGCATGGGCATACCACTGATGAACCCTTTCGTTCAAACCTCTTCCCACCCCGTAAACACATACACACACACGCACACACACACACACACACACAATCCAATACCTTGGGAAGACATAGGGCCTCTTGAGCTCTTTTCCCTTCCATGATGAAGTTCTTATAGACCAGATACTGTATAATTCTTGTTGAAATGGATATAGCTATAGTGAGTTCATGCATACAACAGCCTTGCCATTCTAGAGGACACTATCTATCTGCACCCCTGACCCCCTTCAAACTCTTACATTCTTATTGCTCACACTTCCATGATGATCCTGGAAACTGGATTGGAGGAGTGGTTTAGATGTTCTCTTTAGAGTGGATCAGGCCACAGTCACTTATTATCTGCTTTTTTTGCCATCGTGATTTTCTGCAATAAACATAGGCAAGAGGATACTTCTGGGTTGCATGCTGAGCATTCCTCTAACCCATGAGTATAACAATAAATGCTTTGAAAGCAGTTTGATATAGTGACATTATAGTCAAACCTTAATAGTTTGTACCAACCTACAGCATACATCCTTGCCTTTTATAGGATCTTGTCCTTGTTTACAGTACCAGGAATGTGTTCTCTACTGAAAAGTGGACCTTGAATCTTGATCAGAAAGTAATTGGTTAGTCCCTTAACATTCACAATTGGATGAGACTGTTGATTGCTCCTACATTTTTGGCATTACTTACATTTTTCATTCCTGTGGTAATATATCTAAAAAAAAGTAAATTAAAGAAGGAAGGATTTATTCTGGCTCATAATTCGAGGGTACAATCCATTATAGCAGAAACATGAGGCAGCTGATCACATTTTGTTCACAGTCCAGAAGAAAAGAGAGGGATGGATGCTTGTTTTCTAATTGCTTTCTTCTTATTTTTCCCATTCTTTATCATCTAACAGATAGGGTCACCTATATTAGGGTGGATCTTCTCACCTCAGTTGACCCAAACTTTTCACAGACTTCCTATTCTAATTCAACCTTCTCAACTCATCACTCACACATATCACTTTCAAGATATAGTTTGGACCTCTTCTCTCCATAGACTTATGTCCTTCTCATAATGAAAATTGCATTCAGTCCAACCTCGAAAGTTTCCATAGTGTTTAACAGCTCCAACACTGCTCAAAAGTTTAAGTGCAGAGTCTTCTCTGACATTCAGGCACTCTCTTAACTGTGAACCCCTATGCAACCAAAAATCAAGTTATATATTTCCAGCACAAAGTGAAAGGATTAAACAGACCCACTGCAAAAGGGGGGATGATGTCTTTACAAGAAAAGTTTGAATAAAATCAAGGGTAGAGTCCAACAAGAACAATACCTAATTTTGGGCGCAATGATGGAATAATGTAAGCTAGAAAAGGCTTGGAAAAAACTGTTTTTCCAGCTGGGCTTTCTACAGCACACATTGCCTCTATATTGGGTCAGCTCCACCCCATACATGAAACATTATTTGGCAGATGTCTCATGGTTCTGGGATCTCTAACAACCTGGACCCTTCTTTGCATCTTAGTCTTCATCTTCATAGCTTCATGCAGTGGCTTCTCAGGAAATCTGATCCTGCCACACATTTCCTTATCTCCATGATCTTCTGAAACTTTGATTTTATCCTCTATAACCATTTTATTCTTGAACAATCATGCTTGTAAAACTAATATGATGTGGTTGAAAGTGCCAGCTGGAGATGTTTTCTGACCCCCTTAACCATAATTACATTGGTTTTTGTTTGAATTTCAGGGTGATCTTTGTGAAAAGGGTTTTTTTTTTTTTTTTTTTTTAACCAGGGGACTGCTTCAGTGGCATACTTGCTTAAGGTTATCAATCCTGTGGATTTTCACAAGATGGAACCTTCAGCTTGTGGAATCTTACCTTTAGGGTACCTTTTCTGTTATTTCCGTAGAGAGCAGTAAATTTCTATTGAGTAGTGCTAATCTCTTCCACAATCACAATTGTTTTCTTAGCATCCATCTAGCTTATAAATTTGGATTCTGTCTTTCCTTCTTTTTTTCACATCTTCCTATGTGTTGATTGTTCTCCCCATAGACCTAAATAAAAGCAGCAAACAGAAGCCATGTGATAGGTTGGATGCTCTTATTTTTCTATACTTCCTCTAACAAACAAATTGGCCCACTTTTCTTTATTTCAGCCTTACCCAAGTTCTTAGGATGAAACAAAATATGGCCAATTTTTTTTTGCCAAACTATAGCATGACTGACCACTAGCCCAGTTCCTAATAAGTCCCTGAAATCTCACAAACCAGGTCTCCAAAATCTGTTTTTCTCTTGTTACTCTGATCTTCCAAACTTCCACCTGTATGGCCTATTAAGCTCTGCTTATAGCATTTGAGGACTTTTCTCTACCCAAATTCCAAACACTTCTATGGTAGTTCTGTAAAATACAAACCATTTCTAAAAATACTTATATTGCTAGGTTTATCACAGAAATGTCACCATTAATAGCGCCACTTTTCTATATTACTTGCTTTTCTTGTTGTTGTGATGATATACCTTTACTAGTTAGAGACAGGTGTCAATTTAACAACTGAAGACTGAACCTTTAAAAGCACATCTGTGAAGAATTGGTAGCTAAAGCAGGCCCTTAGCAAGCATGCAAGAAATTATCTGAATGATGTAGGAAGACCCAGTTCATGGTGGGTGGAAACATTGCCTGAGAAGGTATATGAGATGGAGAGAACTGGTTCAGTAGTTTGGTGTTCTTTGGTATATTTTGGAAGACTCACAAGACTGGCATGTGAGAACATTTGTCCTCTTTTGACAAGTCCTGCAGATACAGTGTGGCAAGTTCCCTCAGCTTCTGGTGTTGGCATGAACTCTCCTGAAAGCTAAGCTATGATTTGTAAGCAGAACCGTGAACAGGGATAAAAACCCCTTATTCTCTTAAGTTATTTGGGTCCTGCATTTATTCAGCAACACAAAGAGTAACTTCAATAAAACTTAACAAGATTAAGGCTTGCACCCAAACTCACACAGTGTGGTGAAGACAAAATGAGCCTAACTCCAGAATGTATTGTGCATGTTATCGTATTTGTTCAGGAAGCTCATCTGTCTAGGATTGAGGGCAGCAGGAAACATTGCACAGGGAGCTTATCCAGTAAGTACTTCTATAGCAGTTCTTAAAGCCAGGCTAACAAGAGCAGTCCCTGAAGACTTTTATGAGGGCTTAGATTTTGTTTTTCAAGGTCCAAAAAGGGAAATCCTTCAGATTTTATTGAATTAAATAAATAGAACATGTTGGCATGAAGAGGAAACCAAAGGATAAAAAACTTCACTATTATTTTCTTGTAATGCTTACTAATGTTTTTTGGCAGTTGACTCTACAACTGCAAAAGGAGCCACTTGAAAAATAACAAAATGTTTTCTAAATGCCAAGGAAATCAATTTTCTTTTTTTTTAGGTGCCTTTCAGTATACTAATCAACATTTTATTATATTCAAAGACAAGTTCAAAACTAGAATTTATTCATGGATCTAAAGAGAAAATAATGTAATTTTATGTTTAACTCTATACTCATTGGAAACTCCAATTAAAGATCAATTTAATTTTCTATGTGAATATCCCATAGCTAAACAGTTATTAAATTTGTTTAAATACAAGCTTCCATCTTCTCTCTTTGAGTCATAAAGAATAATGAACAATTACAATTAACCAACAGCAAAAGGGAGCCATTGACTGATAATGTTTAAAGATATTTTAAAGAAATTAACCATATGATAGTATTATAAACATATTTTCTTTCTTTTTTGAATCAGACTAGTATCATTAAACTAACAGCAACATTCAATGTTTTTTTAGTCTGTTTTTGTTATAAATTCTTATGGCTTTAATAAGAAAATATTGGCACAGTCATGAGTAAACCACATATTTTTGTGTTTTCTGGGAGACTTATTTGCTATGTAGGAGTTACTCATTTATTAATCTACTTTAGCAAACTTGACCATCTGGAGACACAGCTACACAAATTGATCTTTGTGTTCTTCACTCTATCTTCTTGTACAATTGTTTATCTTTTAGAAATACTAAATGCTCAGAAAATAAAAGTGTTCATTTTGAATGGTTTAAGGGGAAGACACATACATAAATATTTGTAAAAAATGTGATGCATAAATTTGCAAACACAAAGATACAGAGAGCATCTAAACTTAAAGACACAGAGCCCATCTAAATTTCTTTGGAAGCAAAAGAAGATGTGGATAATAACCCTAGGACTTACTAAAGAAAGATAAACATTGGAGATACATAATAAAAGCTAACATTTAGTTATTGTAACAAGAAGACATATCCTAAGCTTTTACATGCATTAACTCATTTAATACAACACACTTTTATCCCATTGCCTCATTTAATCCTCATTTTAAATGTAGGGATAATAAAGAGTAGTTAAGTAATCTGCTGGCATCAATTGACAAAGTAGCAGAGGAAGTTAAAAGGCTTTCCTTGCCTTCATTTAGATGGAGGTGCCAATAGATTAAACATGAGCTATCAAAACAAATCCCATGCCATCCATGCAGCTTTTACATGAATTGATACCCAATCTATATGAGATGAAATCAGATTTCCAGAGAATTTTCTTGGAAGGAAGATTTTGGTGGGTAGACTTGGTGAAGAATTTGCTTCCCACACCAGATAAGGAATTTTGAAAGGTTACAAGGACCAGCTAAAGGTCTCAGAGAGCACATTATACATTTCTAGTTCAGATTGTGTTCACATGCACAGGCATCACACTCATCATGGACTAGGAGCACTGACTGCTTACAACTTAATGCAAAACACCAGGAGATAGCGTGTGATAGTGCTGCACTTATGACTGAACTGTAGTTTCATCTTATACCAGCAAAAGTTTATAATTCTCTTAGTCCCTCCAAGGGAAAAATGAAGGACAAGCCTTCAGAGAATGCAGGCAGTAAAATGTTGTCTATTGTTAAAAGAGATCAGCTCCATTAGTGAACCAGACCCTCCTCTTCATTTGGACCACAGAAGAGGCTGCACTTAGGGCAAAATCCTCAGGGAAGGCTCCTACCCATGTGAATGAAAATTCTTTGGGAGGGAAAGGATTGAAGGTCAGAGTTACAAAGGAACTCTAAAGCAAAGGTTCCAGAGAGATTCTGCTCAGCTTCAGCACAGAAAAGCTGAACCAGTTGTGATTCAATGAGGCCAGTCTCTAACACAAAACTAGAGCAGAATCTGGCAACATTGTCCTTGTGGTCCATGTTTTAGAGGCATTAAAGATGCGAGAGTGAGGAGGATGTGGATTGCCTCCTCCAAGATTCACCATATGGCTAAAACCAAGCAGTGTGTGTCAAGATTGTAAATCTCAGCTGAAGTCTGGTTGGTTATTGAGAGGTAAAGATGTCAGAGATGGGACATTTGTCAAGGAAACTTATATAGGAGGAGCTATTCCAAGAGAATGACTGTGAAGAATACATCCAAGAAAGTGGTGTGTTCTGAAGGAATCTGCTTTATAACTAAGGTCATTTCAACAGAAATTTCACCTGCTAAACTTGGAGATGAAAGATTTGTAGTTTTTCCTGTTGATTTTCAGCCTTGTTATGGACCAATATTTATAGACCAATATTCCTGAATATGCTCCCACTTCACCTTTTTGGAATGGGAATGTTTACTCTGTGCCATTGTATGTTCAAACTATGTAACTTTGGACTTCACAGTAGAATTTAGGCTTTGGCCTTTTAGACTGTTTTGAGATTACTGCTATAGTCTATGGGGATTGAATGTGAGTTGTATCATGAGTTGACCATGAATCTATGGGGACCAGGTGAAGAGATATCATGGTTTGAATGTGAGTCATTCCTCACATCCTTAGTCGTGTTTGACAAGGTCATAGCATCTTTGGGAGGGAGAGCTTGATGGAGGAATTACATTGCAGGGAGTTGGAGGGGGTATGACAAATATATTGACACCAGAAGGAGAGGGCATATAGTCTGGCAGATAGAAAGTAACCATTTTGCAATGGGATATTGACCCCCCCCACCATTGTCTCCTACTTTTATTCCATCTACCTTTGACTATACTCTTATAATAAGACTCCAATTTAACAGCTTTTTATCTCTGGCCAGAGGGTGACATCCAATACACATCAGGATGGAGCCAAGGGCATTGCAGGAGCAGCAAAGCTGAAAAAAGAAAAAAAAAAATCAATGAACCATAATTCAGAACGTCAGAGACTTTATATAAACCACCTGGAACTAGGCCAGCCTAATCTCTCCCCATCCTGAAGCTCAGGGAAATTTGCAGAAGAGGGGGCGGAAAGATTGTAAGAGTCTAATGATGGGGAGGAGCAATGATATGCAAGATACTACACACAAGTTAGGGCCGAAGCAATCATAATAGGACTGTGCAATGACCAACACATTATTGACCCCTCAAAGTCTAGCATGGACTAAAGGCACTAGGATCCTTAGAAACTGAGGATTAACAGCCACAATAGTGTTCCTATACTTAAGAGGAACACAAGAAAGAGTTCTAGGAAATGCCACTGAGTCCTTACACCTCATCAGAGAGGAGTACCCAGAGGAAAGTTTGACATACACATTAAAGGATGCTCCAGGGATGGGGATGTAGGAGGCACTGGGAGATAGAGAGGGGGGTGGAAAGAAAGGGGAAAAGGGGGGAGGGAGCAAGAGGTGCAGGAAGGGCTGGAGGGAGGGAGTGGACCGGGGTACCTATTAAATTTGTATGAGTGGAAATAAAAAAAAGGTTGGTTAGACCTGCCCTGCTTCTGCTAAAAGGTAGCTCTCAAGTTTACAGTTGCACTGTCTCAGCCTCTATGCTGGATGTGACCTAAAACTCCTTCAGCTTCTGCCAGCCATGTCTTTCCTGCCATAGAGGACTATATCTCCCCTCTATAACCATAAAACCATAAGCCAGATAAATCTCCCTTTCTCCTGTATAAAAATACTTTACTTTCTGGATTTTAGCTTTTTTGTTTGGCTTGCAATCTTATTTATCATAAAGTTACATCTTATTTTTTAATAGATTGACTAAGAAGTAATTTTCATGCCAAAAATCTTACCAACTTTAAGCATACGATTGAATGTCTTAAAATAAATTTGTCAATATTGTACATTCACAAAAGCTCTCAATATCTTTAATTTCATAAATTGCCAACAATGTTATTTTATGTTTCTGTTTATGATTCTAGAAATTACAAATTAGCAAAATAATGTCTTCTCTATACACTATACTACTTTTAAGCAAAGAAAGTGAGTCAGTAGGAGCTGTCTTACTTGATATCCTGAAGACAAATTGCACCAAAGAAAATAGCCTCAATTCTAATTTTAAGTCACACAGGTGGAGGTCAACGACAACTCTGTGGAGTTGATCATCTCTTTCCCACCATGTGGACTCTGGGGCTTGAGCTTCAGTTCTTGGGCCTTGGTGGCAACCATATTTACCTGCTGCTTCATCTCTCTGACACTTCTAAATTTTTTAAATATTTGAACAAGTCCTTACCAGGGCCCCTTATTATTTCACACACATCACATTATTAAATCAGCTAATATTTGTGACTATTTTGAATGCCTTGTCAATGCAAAACTGAAAACTTTATAATTTTGTTCATTCTGGCACACTACATTCATTTTTATATTTGCTTTTGCTTTTAAAGTGGTTGCAAACTCACAGAAAAATGAAGAGAAGATACAGAGAATTCCCATATGCTTTGTGCTCATTCCCCCATTAATAACTCCTCACAGGATGGCATGTTGACTACAACTACTGAATCAGTACTGATACATTATCACCCAGTGCCCACAATTTATGTTGTGATTCACTTTTAGCATTACTGCATATTCTGTGTTTTTATGCACTGTACCCACCATTACAACACTGAAGAGCATACTAACTGCCTTATTGCTCCAATTGTTCATCTTGCCTTCTCTATAATCCATGGCAAGAACTAATGTTTTACTGTGTACACTGATGGCCTTTATATAGAATAAATTTGTGCAAATCATATGGTATGCATCAGTTATTTCTTTTTATTTAAGGAACATTTAAAATTTTATCTATTTTCATGGTTTGATAACATTTTATTTTAGCACTGAATAATAATCCCATTGCCTGGTTGTCTCATAGTTCATCTCTTCTACTGAAGAGCCTCTTGATGGTTTTGAAATCATAACTAAATCTGCTATAAATATCTGTGTGTGGATATTTGTGTGGTTACAAGATTCAACGCCTTTGAGAAAATACCAATGAGTGACATGGCTGGGCAATATAAGAGGAACATGCATATGTTGTCATAAATGGCCAGACTCCTCTGCAACAGCTGTTGTCACTTGTCTTTCCCTAAGGGAGTATACTCATTTCTGTTCCATGAATGTTCTTTGATGTTATGTATTATCTCTAGTGATGTCCACTGTAGAAAATTATTGCAGTGGAGAAAAAACTACTTAGTAGTAAGAAGTTTAGAGGCATGTGTGTTTTCTTAATGTTAAAATTTAAAAATTCTTTGCATTTTATTATTTTTCTGTGCATGTATGGGTATGCACATATGTGTATTGCATGTGCACATGAGTGTGTATGCATGTGGAGAGACCTGACATTGATAGCAGGAATGGTCGTCTATTGCTCTCCCATCTTATTCTGTTTATGACATGATCTCTAATCAAGCCCAGAGCTTACCTATAAGTAGACCTAGTCTAACTAGTCAGCTTGCTATGGGATTCCCAGTTACCATATCCACCTTCCCAGGGTGGAATTACAGGCAGGTCACCACACCCACCCAGTGTTTTTATGCAAGATCTGGTAAATATCAATTTTAGAAGGTCTTCAACATTCAACAAGTGCTTTTACCACTGAGTCATCTCCCCAGTTCAAAAGATCTATTTCAAATAATTTATTCGTTTGTGAGAGATCAGAGAAGGAGGGGAGAGGAGGTGCTGACATGCATATGCCATTGTGTATGGGTAGAGTTCAGGGGACTTCTTTCCATCATGCGGACTTCAAGGGAGCAAACTCAGATCACTAGGTTTGTGAGTATGTGCACGTATGCACGCATGCACGCACGCGCACACACACACATGTGTACTCCAGCTGTGTATAGTGTTTGAATCAGGGTCTGGAGTCCATCACTGAAACCTCCACTGACCTCCATGTGTTTTGATCCTCCTTCATGGCGGTTGCTGGACCACATGGATCGCAGTTGCTTGGATTCATTGTTTTTGTTATTCTTGTTGTTTCTGTGTTTTGTTTTGTTTTGTTTCCCCCTGGTCTTCATGACCTATAGCCTAGAAATAAACAAGAATAGCATCTCCCATGGAACTCTGAGAACACTACACATGCAATGCAAAGCCAAAGCAAACATAATTTTAAAATATCTTATTTGTTTGGGCAATACTGATTTTTCAATGCTGGGTCGTTAAGAAACTCTACAGGTTTTCTTTGCTTTCTGGGATGTCTTCTCCATTACATGTTGCCAGCTCTTTAATGAAGATGTGCTGACTAGGTGTGTAACGCATCTCAAATCATGTTTTATGGATTTTCTAAAATAAAGCAATCACATAAGATCTGAGAATAAAGTAAAAACGTGGCTGAGGTAGGATCGGGTCGTTCAGGGGACTTCTTGAACCCTCGAGGACTCAAATGCACCTTCAGGACAACATGCATTTCAACCTTACCAAGATTTCAGGGAAATCCATAAGAAACAGTACAATCTGCAATCTTGATCAGTTCATCCTTCCTTCCGAAAGACTTTCATGAATGAAAGTGTGTTTTTCACACTAGTTCTACCCTCTACTATATGCCTCCCAGTTAGCAAATTGCTAAGGATTTTCAGCTGAAGGAATATAAGTGTCCTTTCTTCCAGGAGAGTCCTGAATTTGGCTTCTCATACTCACAATGGCTTCTCAACATTCTTTTCAAATGTGACACTCAGGGAAAAAAGGAAGATAGAAGTCTGGCCCCTCTGATCACAGCAGACTGCAGTTTGACTAGTCACTGTAAGAAAGCCAGTGACCAGACTTCGTTCATCAGCTTAGCTCTGGATTCACTACGGGGTTCAGAAAGGAAATGTACAAGTCATAGTGTGCTTCATTATCAGGAAAATTTGAGTCATTTTGACGAATACTCAGAGGAAAAGGAACAGAGACTATTTATTTATATCATTAGGTCCTGTTGTTCCATTTTTAATTATTATTATTTATTCAACTGTGTGCATATGCGTGTGTATGTGCGCGCGTGCGCGCACGTGTGTGTGTGTGTGTGTGTGTGTATGTGTAGAACCACGGACGAATTCGCGAACCACCAAGGACGCCTCCACCTCCTTCTGCCCTGGGATTCACAGGCTCCACCCTACCAGGACCAGAAGCGCAGGCCGCCCCTGCTTCCGCCTGGCGTCTATACGTGGGATCTGGGATTCGAACTCAGGACCTTCCGCCTGCAAGGCGGAGGCTTAACCCCTGAGCCACCTCTCCAGCCCCCTGTTGTTCCATTTTTAAGATGTCAGATTAAAGGATCTCTTGAAAGCCAGTGAACAAATACCGAACAAATAAAATTATCTCTGACTTTAATATATTTATCAAAGAACCTCAGTCAGTTATGACATCATTTTCGAAAAGAAGTATCATACAGTTTGTCCCTTCAAATGAGTCAGTGAATGTAATGGTAGGATACGATCCTGATTTTTATCTGTTCTTGCCTGTTACCCCAAACAAACACAGAAGCAGATTCCTGGAGAATTTCAAATGTTGTGGAATAGGATTTGTGATCTGACAATTTCTTGCTGCACTGTGGAAGTTGGTGCATCTTGATTTCTTGTGGATATATAAATGGAGTTTAGGAGGATCATAGAGAAACAGACCACTGACAGTGACTCACAGTCTACAGCTTAGACGTTCATTTCATTAAGTTTCTTTCTCAATTTGCAGCAAACTCAAGAAGCTACCAGAGAATTAAGGAACTATGTTTTAGGTTGTTTTTCTCCCAGCTAACAGATGTTATAGGAGATTTGTAGGATTAGGGAGGAGGAGGAGGAAGTTCAATCAGAAATGCTAGCAGGGTAGACCAGGTTGGGGAGACATGAGCTACATCACTAATATTTTACATGTGTGGGAAGGGTTTGAAGATGATCAAACACTATGGAAATCAAAGTGATGCTTTATGTATTGACTGTCATTATTACAAATCAGGAAATGAAAATTATTTAGGAATCCAAGATCAGCCCATGACTCTTTAGGGGCCTAGCTTTGGTCATGCTTTATTTTAATGAATGATTCTGTATCTTCTGAAATCCACTTGAATTCAGGAAATATCTTAAGATGTCTCACCTTGATTCTGAGAAATAAGTTACAGAAGATCTTTTTATATAAAAATTTTATTTTGGGTTGGAGAGATGGCTCAGGGGTTAAGACTATGCCTCACAAGCAGAAGTTCCTGAGCTTGGATCCCAGGTCCCATGTAAAAAGGCTAAGCAGAAATAGCAATGACCCGTACTTACAGCCCTGGTGGGAAAAACCTTGGAAATCCCAGAATCTAAGCAAGAAGGAAGAAGAGGCAATCCAGGATGATTTCTGAAGTCACCCTTGGTCCTCTACAGGGACACAAAATGCCTTTTTAAACACACACACACACACACACACACACACACACACACACACACACACACAAGCAATAAAAAAAAATTTGTTTTCATTATATAACACATTACAATTTTTCTATGAGTTCTTCCTAAAGTAGTAGAATCATTGCCACAATTAATGTCCGTTGCTTTCCCTCTTCATTTTAAGAGAGTAACTTAGAACTATCCTTTCCACAGTAGAACAAAGTTCTAGCAGTCTCTTACATACAGAATGTCAAGTTCCTGACCTGTGTTTTCCTGTGGGAATTTCTGTATCAAAGTTGAAATAAAAATTGGAGATTTTATGAACCCATCTAGTGACATTGAAAGAAATAGGAAGGAGTGTTCTTGCAAAGTTTTTCAGCACACATATGTATGTAATTACTGTTAGCCTTGGATACACCATTTTTGTAAAGCCTCTTTCTCCCTGGCTGGTACATAGTCCTGATTCCTGTAGACTGACTAACCACACCAACCTTTCCCATTTCTTGCCCTAGATCCCTAATCTCCCCACCATAATCTACTGCTGACCTATCTCTCTGGACCTATGACCCTAATGAATTCCAATCATTCTTGACCTTCTTCTCCCTCTGTATCAGTTACTCTTTTTGCTTCTGTGAAACATATGTGGAACACACTGAGACTCAAACAATTTAAAGGAGAAATGGAGATTTATTTAGAGGGGAGATACAGTCCTTTATGGCAGAAAAGGCATGGCTGGCTAGCAGAAGCTGGTAGTGACCTAAGTCAAGTTCATTAAGGAGGCGGAGAGTTGCAAAACTGCCAACTCAAGAGCAGACTAACTAATTGAAGCAAGGCAGGACTAACTAACCTCAACCCCCACCCCACACTGCCTTCTTCCAGCAAAGCTTCACCTACTAAAGGTGCCATGACCTTCCCAAACAACTAAGGATTCAAACACACGAGTCTGTGGGAAACAACACACATTTCAAGCCATGATACTCTCTCCCCATTCTATAACTCCCTTAGCTAGCTAGTGGGTGTTGAAACTTAGATTTTTTTTTTTTTCATGAATACCAAAGTACCCTCTTGGGCAGGTTTTCTTTCCTTAAATAAAAACTGCTATGTTAGAGAGTCCTATCCATTTTATTCTTTTTCTTCCTACAAACCTAACATTTACAATACTTCAAAAGTAATAATTGAAAATGTGAAAGTGGTGTTAATTCGGTTCTTTTTTAAAATATGCAAGTAGCCCTCTCACACACAAAGTCCATTGGTCCAGGATTTTTACAATCTACCTTCTGAATTTCGACAAAGCTGCACAATGAAAAGAAGATCAAATTCCAAGAGAAAGGAAGTTTGATATTGGTTTTGCCAATTATATTGACGTTTTTCAGTTAAACCCTTTGTCGCAGTGTCAGGTCTTAGCCTGTTCATGTTAGATATTCAATAGAGTCAGTAGCTGTGTCTCTATCCATTTCATTCTGTGTTTGATTCTCTTCATGGTCCTCCTTGCCTCTAGTTAATGGCAAAGAGATGGGGAGAACACATGCTGAACAGAGAAGGAGAAGGTTTCCCATTATTCTGGGGCAGGTAGGTCAACTCTGTCCTGCCCAACATGGTTATTCTGCTGTGACTGGACTCAGAACACCTGCCTCCTGCTGTAATAAACCTACATCTTCTGAGTAAACTTAGATGATTTAGTGACTCCAGGACAAGCTTAGCAAGTGCTTCATCCCAGAAACTGATATAAGGAGAGGTGGACCAATGCTTCTGAACCTCAAACCTCGAGGAATACAACAGCATTGTTTGTCTTTTAATGAAAGACCTGAGAATACAGAGCACTGGAAGGGGTCTAGGGGTCAAGTTACACACATACTTTCACTGATGGGGGTAGAAGAGGGCTAGAGAGACAAATAACTTGTGCAAGGTATGGAAAGGAATCCATAGCAGAACCAAGAAGTCCCAAAATCTTCTGATTTCCTAACAGAATAGTTGAACATGCATATCTCTATAAATTCAATTTTTTTAAGTCATCCAAATGCTATTTGCTAAAATGCAGACAGTGTTGAGATTTGACAGGTCCCTTCCCTCCCAAGAGGTTAGGGTGGGTATAATACTAAGTGTCTCTCAGTAATTTCCATTTGGGCCAAAGTACTTGGGAAGGTTATGGCTAAGACAGTTTGACAGTGGGCAGAGTAGAAGCAGATAGAGACAGTCTTGGTAAGGAAGCCACAGGCTGCTGATGGACAAGTGGCTGAAGAATGGGAAGCAGGATTCTATTTTAAGAGGAGACAAAGGATTAGCAAAGTCTGAAGGCAAAGCCCTGGTGTATGAGTGTCCTAAGCACAGCTCTCTGCTGAGTTTTATAAGCTCTACCAACATTTTAATTTGAATGCACTCTTTGAAATCACTACTGTAAGTAAAAATATCAAGATCATGATATATTTATGTGATACTTCAGCCTCGATAATATTATTTTGTTCATTAAGTTTTATTGAATGGTTTATAGTTTTGTAACCCTAAATTCAAGATGCATTTCTTTACGCTAGAGCAAAGGAAAACTGCTTCTTTTGTTCCCTACTACTATGTGTATGTGTGTGTGTGTGTGCATGAGAACATATGTGTGCACAATCAAACTTGTGTGCAAAGTTGACTCTAGTAAATTATATCAGTTGCAAATCTTTGTGACAACAAATCATATTTTGGAAGAAGAGACACAAATATCACATATATCATCAAAATTATCTTTTGCCCTCTTATCTCAATAGCCATTTATGTTAGATTTGCATCACACAAGGCTGTTCAATGAGATGTTGAGATTTCTAGGGTGGAGAAGGGTTTTGCACTTCCTGGGGTTTCCACAGCACCTGGATATGTCTTTCCTCACACTGTTATTCTTCCTCTTGACTCTGTGCTTTAGTGTTGAGCACATACTACTAGTAGCCCATCTCAAGCAGATAGAGGATAAGAGTCCTCCAGATTCCAGAAAGTGCATAGCCCTTCATACCTATAAATCTCAGCACACACACACACACACACACACACACACACACACACACACACACCATGCTCATACTTATTGCTTATTTTGCAGAATAATTTTAGAAAACTGATCAAAAACAGATCAAAGGAGACTGTGAACTTTGCAAGGTGCAGGATAGGAGCTAAGAAGATATTTGAGGAAGCCGTGTGTGATGCACTGAAAAATAGTTAAAGAGGCTTCACTTGTAAAAGGCAGTACTAGGCAAAACCTCTCTTTTTACCACCTCATTTGTTCACTGGGAAAGTTGCAGTGATTTTACCTTATTCAAAGAAACTTTTGAAGTCTAAGTGACTTGATATTTGTGAATGCCTGGCACAGTATCCCAACTGGATTTCAATATGAATTATGTGTTTATATTATCTCCTGTTGGGGACAATTAACATTATCTATATATCTGCCTCCACCTCTGCTACATGAGTCTCTCAAGGAATGATATTAGACATGAGTCTGAGGGTGGAGTGTTTGCATGTTTTGTTTAATTTGGAATTTTAAAGCTCATTCAAGAATTAAGGTAAGCACAGGAATAGGGCTATTAAGGAAACTGGAAAGGCACAGGCAGTCCTGGAATGTGGCAGCCCTGCTTGATTTTAATTATAGGTTAAATATTAATTTTTCTATTAAAAAAAAGGAAAGGAACCACTCTTTCTCTGGAGAAGCCTTTTTTCCTTTCACTCTGTTATGTTGACAGATCGTTGGCCTGCCTTTCACACCAACTTATTTGGAGGGAAAAAAAAATTCTTTAGATGATCCTATTTGCGTAAGAAAAAAAAAATCTTCCAAACAACTTCTCTGTCGCCAGCATCAACAGAAGCTGAACACTGTTGGGTTGTTGCATGGTGAGAATTATTCCTTTCATTTCAAAGGAATCAAAGATGTTTGGGGCAAGTAAAACCCCTGGTTATACAAGATCAAAATAAACCAGTATCAGATTTGCTCGTGGAAAGTGTTGATTAAGTCTACTGCAGAAGACTGAGCATGCTTTTTATTCCTTCATAAGGATTTCAAAAGCTCTAAAAGTGGAAGCTGAGCTAGAGAAACTAAGAAGCATCAGAATATCTTCTTTTTTAAGAATCCTTTTGTTCTGATAACTCCATAAAACAAGCTCCTATCCCTCTGTTAATTTGTAAACAGAAGTCCAAAGGAAATTTAAGTGTTTGTTAGGTTTCATTCCAAACATAAGAAAAAGGGAAATGACTGGATGTCTTTTCAACTTTTGGGTTGAACTTTCTTCTGTTTTGGCTGTTCTTTGAATATGTGAAGAATGAGGATTTGTGAAGTTCCAGGCCCCTGGCTAGAAACTGTCCCAGCAGAAATGTCAATAATGTCAATAGCTTATGCTTACAGTAGCTCTTTTCTCAGATCACAGTTTCTTTCTTTCCTTCATGCATTTCTTTCTTCCTCTTTGCTTGTACCTCTCTGATTTCAGTATTTAGCTCCAGAACACTAAGGAACAGTAACCCTGTAAACACAGTGATAGTATTTTTGTGACTTTCTTTTTTCTCTAAAAGAATATTGAAGCCAGGGCATATTAAGAAGTACGAGCAGAGATTTTATTGAAAATGATAGAAGAAGGAAGAAACCCTTGGACACTTGGTCCAAGAGAGGCAAGGAGGAAGCCACATAGCCTTAAAGCTGTGGGAGCATTAGAGCAAAGAAGATCCCCCACAAGTACTTTAGGAGCAGACAAAGCCACCATACTGGGAATGCATGGTGAGAGAGCCAAAAAAGAGAAAGAGAGAGAGAGAGAGAGAGAGAGAGAGAGAGAATTGGTGGAACCACATCTTTTACAGTCTACTCATTGCTAATGAGTGTCCCAGGAGTTACTGGGAAACTGACTTAAAGACTGGAGGGGTGGTGGGCGTGGTTTCCGCAGGACTGGGACATTCCTAACTGTGCTAACTGTCTAAGAGAAAGTAAATTACTCCCACAACTTGGTGCTCTGATACTCTCAGCCTGTGTTTTGTATTTCAATGTGTGAAATTCATCTTCCCTCTCCTGACACTCAGAAGTCCTGTGATCTGTATATCTAAACTTCCTCATTTGAAAATTGTACAAGCCTTTCAGTGTCAAACAATATCCTGGCCTAGGCTTCCACTAGCTCAGCTTTAGCACTGTTGACACTTAAGGATGATGTCACAGTTACTCTTCTCTGTTCTTGTGAAACAGCACACAAAATTTAAGGGAGAAAGAGAGAGCTATTTAGCTTATGGCTCCAGAGAGAATATAGTCCATTATAAAAAGAAAAGAGGAAAAGGAAAAGAGGAAAAGAAGAAGAAGCTTTGAGGCTGCTGGTTTAGGTCACTGTAGCCATCATGGAGACAGAAGAAGCAAGAGCGAACTGCAGAAGTAGAGTTGTGCTGCCAAACCTCGAGGCTGCTCTCCACTGAATGGCCTGCCTTCTTTGAGCAAATCTCCATGACTTTCCCAAACATTAGCATTAGCTTTAAAGATTTAAACACATGAGCCTGTGAGAAACAACTCAAATTCAAACCAAGACAGATGGTTAGCTATTCTGTGCTATACATTTGTGCTATACATTACAGATCATTAGCCACCCTCTCTTGTAGAAACAAGAAGACATCCATGGCATGATTTCTCTCCCTCAGACACCACATCAAATGTACCTAGTGTTCACCCTCAGCTGACCACTGCTCCTGTAAACAAGCAATGTTTCTTAAATGGTGCTGGGTATCAGAATCCCCTAGAACTGAGTAAAAAACATGAAGGCCCAGGCTTGATTCTGCTTCAGAATTTTAGGCTCATTTGTTGTCTTAGTTTGTCTGCTTTGTTGTTTTTAATTAGAGTTTTGTTAACACCACAAAGCTTCTGAGCTGCAGTTCCTAAGAAATCTGATACTGAAGTGTGGTTGCTGAACCAAGAGCCTCAGTATCAGCAAGAGCATTTTAAAAATGCAAATGCAGGGTTCTAATACAGATTTAGTCAGTCAGGAACTATGAGAGAGGATCCAGTTACTTGTCTGAGAAATAGGCCCTCTAAAGATGAGTATATCTACCAAGGGGCTGAAGAAGGGCCGAGACCCCTGGAAGACTGTATGTCAGTAGATAAGGGACCTCTGGGCAGAGCATTGGAGGTCGTAACTTCTGGGCTGTATAGCGCTTCTCCCCATATGATCATAAACTTTTGACCTTATCCATCCTTAAAAGACAAATCAGATCATCCTGGCTGGAGAAAAACTGGCACATGCACCACTGTTGCAGCATCTCAGACTCACGAATGCCCCACAGCATTATCAATTTAGATATTTAATCACTAGCATGAGACTTTTTGTTGTTGTTGTTGTTTCAGAAAAAACTTCACACCAGAATCACCAGGTGATTTTTTTTTATACTTTTTTATTATTCAATTGTGCATGTGTACGTATGTATGTGTGTGTGTGTGTGTGTGTGTGTGTGTGTAGAACCACAGGTGAATTCAGGAACCACCATGGACGCCTCCACCTCCACCTTGTTTACTCTGCCCCGGGATTCACAGGCTCCGTCCTACCAGGACCAGAAACGCAGCCCCCCCACCCCCCACCCCCCACCCCCCCCCACTCCCCGCTTCCACCTGGCGTCTATACGTGGGATCTGGGATCCAAACTCAGGACCTTCTGCCTTCTAAGGCAGAGGCTTAACCCCTGAGCCACCACTCCAGCCCACCAGGTGATTTCTTAAAGAAAGTCATACCCCACATCAGTGAAATCAAAAGTTCGAAGTCAGGAATGAGATGTAAGTGTACATGTTTGTTGAGTTACTCCACTTTTCAGAAAAAGTTAAGATGTTGGCTAAAGGACTTCCCAAAGGGCCTCTCTGCAGTGAAGTTGTTAAGTAGTGATTGTGCAGATGCAGATGCCTGGCATGCAGAATGCTTAAGTCATGGTTGGAGGGAGTCAGCAGGATATTGTTGATACCATGTGATCCTGTGCCAATAATAACCTGTCTCTCACCAGAGGGTGTCATTGTAGCTCCTGTGGCTCAGAGTCTAATCTGACATGCAATGCATCCTTATCTTGCACTAGAGGCTGGCGTAGCACATTTATCTCCCACACAATATTATGTGGGCTCCCTGGGGAAGGGCCCTGGCTTAGTCATCATTTTTTTCCCTCTGTAACACATAGTTTGAGGGAAGGCATTCAAAGATATTATAATTTTAGTACACATGTAAAGGATACAGACATATCTCAAATGTAGAGGCGAACTATCCTAAAGCATTCTGTTACATTGTCCATAGTCTCATAGCATTGCTTCCTATCCAACCTGCTTCACATCTTCCAGACTTTAAAGTCTTTATCTGAAAATGGCTAATCCCTAGAGAAAATGTTCCCGCAGATGACCCATGTGCTAATTCTGGAACAGCGAATGTCATCAGTGGCCATCAATAGGAAAAGACAATACTGACATATTTTGATTTGGTGGAAAAAATAATAACAAATTTAGTATCCTTCCCAGCCATACAGTTAGGTCTGCTCACGGCCAAAGTGGTGAAATTCATCATCCAACAGAATAGATGAAAGGACAATGGAAACTTGCTCTGCACCCTGGAGAGTCCACACCATAGTCTTCCCTGAGAAACTGAGGTCAATTGGATGATTCCTGTGGTTCTTCCCTTACTGCTTTTCCTTCCACTCACTCTCCAGTGGCCCAGAGACTATAGTAAAATTCGCAGGAGCAAAGTGAGAGACAAGGAATGCCTCTCCCAGGGGTCTACAGGGGGATGCATGGTCAAGCACACATTCATCTGAGAGTGAGGAGTCAAAGGATAGAAAACAGAAGCTTGGCTAAGACGGTATTTATGGCCAGAGAAGCTTTGGATTAGGAAAGTCTCCAGCTAGTTCCTTGGACTGTGGTCGCTGTTTCTGTCTACAGTCCCATTTCTAGATTGATGCTCATTGCTGAAGTCCTGGGGTAAAAGCTTTATTAAACTCTTTGTTATGTCTGAGTGTCATCTCGTATATTTGGTTGTTTGAAGAAGAAACTGAGACTCGATTGCACTAGGGTTTTCAATATGGAAAACTGCCGAGGTGAAACCAAAGTACAGCTACACCTTTCTCCCGAGGTCTCTTACTGTTCTTCTCCAATAAACCATCTCATCCACACACAGAGGATGGACAGGAAGAGAGGGAGAGAGAAGGACAGAAAGGAAGACAGAGAGAAAGAGGGAGAAACAGTGATCATTAGTGGAAAAGCAGAACACTTCGGTTACTAGAGTCCACCATTATTCTGAGCTGCATAAACGTGGTCACATCACGTTCCTTTTCCAACCTCAACAGGCGGTGAGTCTTTCTTTTCTCTGATGCTTTCCTTTAGCTGAAATGCATTTTGAGATTTCATCAAAGCATGAAGGTCTGCTAACTTAGAGTCCAGTTAGAGTCCAGAAAACGATGAAGAGCCCCACCTGACTAAGCTGGATTTCCTTCAGGTCTAGAAGTGGGAGGTACACCATCCAAGAGAACCCACGTGGAAAGTTGGTGGCCGGCGGGACTCCTGGAGGCACTAGCTCTCGGGCTGGCATTCCGTCTCCTGCGAGCGGACTAGTGGCGGCCCGGGTGGCGGGAGGAGCGTGCAAGCCGGAGGCGTCCCTTTAAGAGCGGCCGTCCGAGCCTAGCCTCCGCCCCTCGGTCCGCAGCGCGCCCACGGTCACCTGGGGCAGTCGGGGAGCCCGAGCGCCGCGGGACCGTCCTGCTCGCGCGCGAGGGTGGGAGCAGAGCTGGGAGCCGAGTCGCTTGGGGCTGTGCGGGCGCGTGGCCGGAGCGCACCTCGGTCTGCAGGGCGATGGGCAAGCGCATCTGGACGTCTCAACTGCTGCTGCTGCTGCTGTTGCGGGCGCCCCCGCTGTGGGGCGGCCCCCCGGACAGCCTCGGCCAGGACCCCGAGCCCGAGCGGGGGCCTCTGCAGCCCTACGATCTGCTCTACGCCAGCGGCGTGGCCGCCTATTACAGCGGGGACTACGAGCAGGCGGTGCGCGACCTGGAAGCGGCGCTGCGCAGCCACCGGCGCCTGCGGGACATCCGCACGCGCTGCGCCCGCCACTGCGCCGCGCGCCGCCCGCTCGCGCCCCCCGGGGCCGGGCCCGGGGCCGAGCTGCCCTTCTTCCGCGCGCTGCTGGAGCGGGCGCGCTGCTACCGCAGCTGCGAGGGCCAGCGGCTCGGCGGCCCCGCGTCGCGACACCGCGTCAGCGAGGACGTGCGCAGCGACTTCCAACGCCGGGTGCCCTACAACTATCTGCAGCGGGCCTACCTCAAGGTACCCAGAGCGCGGTTTCCACCCCACAACCCTTCTCTAGGCAGGCCATCCGGGCACCTAGCTGCCCTTTCAGATTGGATCGCAGGCTCCTGCAACCAGGCGGCTAGTAGTCCAGGCACTGTAAACCAAGACCAGAAGAGCTTGGGCACGTCCTTTTCTCGCTCTGTCTCGCAGCATCAACTTCACTTTGAAAACTGACATGTGTAGCTCGTGTGCGCTCTTAGACTCATGTTCATGTGGCTTGGCAGCGTTGGCTATACCTAGCTTCTGGGACCATTCTGAAAGCGCATCCTAGATACACTGGAATCCTTGTTTCTATTCTGGCCCTGCTACTTCAGCCTCCTACACTGTCCTCTGCACCTTTTCTCTTACGTTTGATTAAAGTGCCCTCAAGATAAAAGTTAACCTGATCCTAAACAAATGTGTTTCTTGTTGCAGAGAGGCTTTGTGAGACAGTCTCACGCGCTGACTTCTCTGGGACCTGGCTTAGAGTCTGGGTTACTTGGCATCAGATGCCCAAGTGCCCTCTTTCTGGTTTTGTGCCCAGAAGCATATATAATGTAAGATGGCACAGTTGTCACGCCCGCAGCAGACAAGTCCAGAATGAGTTCTCAGCCCGTACCCCACCTGACCACCTTCTGTTTTCCCCAGCTGTGAGAGAGGTGACATCTTTCGGCATTGCTGGCGGTGCTGGAGCCTGAGCTGGACTGTGCTTCCAGAAGCCTGAGGGACTCCTTGTGTTTAGACACAGAAATCCCTTTAACATTCATCTGGGAGGTCTCTGCCAGGGCAGGTGATAAGACTTTCCAGTTTACAATAGCTAGAAGATTCCAAGAAGTCACAACAGAGATAAGACCTTATCCCTTATCACCAATGTGTTCTGTTAAGGTTTGGAGTTGAGAAGGCCAGAATCCTCCCTAGGACTTGTATTCTGCTGACTTGGGCTTTCTGATGAATTTGCTAAACAGTATGTCAAGTGTAATGTTGATATATTTTTTAAAAGTAATTTTCACAGTTTTCTGATGGTCTTTCAGAAATCAGCCAGTTCTGGAAAGAGAGGGGATCCTGAATAGCTAAAATCAAAGATGTCCCAAGTTAGTTCTCAGAGCAGAATATAGGTAGATCTGTACTGCGGTTCCTATAGAATGATCAGCACAGAAGTCTCCGATGTGAGGAGGGATGTGAGCAACTTCTGAATAGTTAAGAGGGACATCTTGAATAGGAAGAAAAGGAAGAGAGAAGTAATCATATTTATGTTGGGTCCTTTGAAAATAAATAACCATGTGGCAGCTGTCACCTATGAGTTACTGTGGCTCTGTAATTATGTTTGCTTTATCATTAATGTCAACATTTATCAGTTATTTCCCTTCCTCTGTGCACTGGGTAGAGGTCAGAAGAGGTGAAGCCATAGACTTGACTCCCTGTAGTATTTTTCCAGTGACTTGTTATAAATATCAAGATGCACATAGACATTTCTGTGGAAAATTGTCCAATGAAGCAATGAAGTTTAAGAAGTGCCTTCAAAAGTATTTATCTTTGTACATCTACTTCTGTTCTATGAGAAGTGTCTGAGAGCAAACCAGATCTTATATGTTCTCCCTCCACTCTCACATGCAATGGTTCTTGGATTTACATTAGTGGCAGTCCCTGAAGAAGAAAAACATTTTGGGAATTTTGCATCATAATTTTAAATTGTTTGCATCTGAAAGCTGCATCTTGGTTTTGTTCTTCTCCTTTTTCCTGAATGCTACAGTTTTCCTTTGCTTGCTTGTTTTTTGCCCTAGGAAAACATGCACATACACAAACAAAAATAAACTTGCATACACATATAAGCACAACATCATTACAACATACTTCTATAATAATAAAAGGCTATCCGTATCTCATGACAGCTAAAGATTCAGAGATGTGTTTAACTAGCAGACTGAGGAGTTCCTTGCATGTGCCTGGATGTGGTCACGGTGTCTTTATTACTAAATTGCTTCTGACATCAGTAATCCACTTTGCACTTAGAAATCTAATCCTTGGCCAGATCTGACTCAGTCAGTACTGGAAGGTTTCACGGAGTTAAGAAAAGCACTGATTCTCAGTTAGGAGATGCATGGAAACAAGCCCTCAAGGGTGCAGACTCCCCAAATCCTGTCTTATTATCAACTGATGCAAACAGATCCTTCAGACAGTAAGAATAATGAAGAATTTTAAATTAGAATTAAATTTCTGCATTGATGAATAAATAAAGGAATGTCCAAAAAGGCAGAGTCGTGGAGTGTCACATATGTAGTTGCAGACTAATAAGATTTGGTGAAGCGAACACAGGTCTGGGAGTCAGCCAGCATCCATCTGAGGATTCTTGACTGCATATCTGTGCTGTGCCTAGGGCACATGGCCTCAGGTTCCGCAGAACGCTGCACTCCCCTGGCTTTCCCCGATGCCAGATTTGGACAGCTCCAGGGACGCAAGGCAGAGCTTCTCACTGTGGGTCAGATGCATGCCTCTTCTCAGACATGTTCTGCAGGATTGCCCTGGAGGCCTGGCATGCTGGGAGACTGAAGAGTTATGAAGAGGTTATTCCACCCGGTCCCCAGGCATGCTGTCTTATGCAAAGACAGGAGGAGAGAGACTCTTCCAACTTTTGATCCGTAACACTTTCAGATTGTAAGGTATCATTCATCATGTATAGTCCCAAACCTAAGATACAACTTTGAATGTAGCATTGTTTGCTGAGAAAGTATAGTGATTTCCCTTTGATATGTTCTAAAGTTCAGAGAGTTTAATTGAGCTTCTCTGTCTCTTCCCTGGATGGCCCTGTGCCCCATGATTGACCCTGCCTCACTTGCTCAGACTTATTTCTTCATCTGTGGTGGAGCTCTGTAGGTTCTGGAATGAGAAAGAATCTGAGATTCAAGACTGTGAGCAGATGACACTGGCTTTCTCAACCTTCATTTTCCCATCTGCAAAACAGAGAATCCTACAACTATTTATTTGTTTTGGGCCTGATTCTCAGCAAACCCTACAGAAGCATGTGCTCTTTAGACAGGATTTTTTTTTCTTGGTAGTGTAAGTGTGGGACGTGTGTGTGTGTGTGTGTGTGTGTGTGTGTGTGTGTGCGTGCACATGCACATGTGTGTGTATGTGTGTGTATGTGTATCAGAGGATACTGCGTATATCTGTGGAGACCCAAGAATGAAAATCATTTTAGATTATTTAACTTCCTTATTCCTTTGTTCTAGGGTTTCCACCCACCAGGGTCTTTAGTATAGGCCACCACCATTTCTGTCTGGCATTTTTTTTTCCTGGGATCTGGGACCCATACTCAGGTCTTTCTACTTTTGAGACAAAGGCCTAACTCCTGAGCCACCTCTTCAATGTCTGATGCATGCCTTCTTATTGCTGTCATAATAATAAATATTTCCTCCTTTACATGTTCGAACTACAATTATCCTGCAATACCACTGTTGCAGTCCGCCTGCATAGTTGCTGATAAATGACCAGAACACAACTTAAGGGAACAAGGAGTTTACTTTCTTACGATAGTCCAGTTACAGTTCACAGTCCAGCTTGACGGGAGAGCACACACCAACACCAGGGCCGAGGGAACTGGCCACCATAACGGCTGAGAGATGGACAATCCTTACTTGCCAGACCAGCATGTCTGGCCAAGTGAACAGAAGGATGCCAACTCTCTCAACCAGCTCTCTGTGATTTATCCAGGGCCTAATCCCACCCACCATGGGCTGGGTCTTCCCCAGCAGCCAGACAATCTCCTTCAGGTTTGCTCTGGGCTTAACTCAACCATCAACTCTCTATACCTGTGCCCAGAGCTCAAACCCTCAAGAGTCAAGTTGACACCTGTGCTTAACTATGACAACCACAAATATACTGACTTTGCCTTTCCAGACACAGCTCTTTGTATTCTGTTAAATCCCCTCTTTTGAATGCTTAAGTAAAAGAATTTATTTCTTCTTTTCTCTATCTTCCCATCTAAATTTTATTTTAGTAAAGGAAACATATGAGGTATATTTACTATCACTTGTGTGAGATCCCTGAAACCACGAACTTTGTCAATTACTTTCACATCTCCTGAGATAGACATTGCAGATGTGCATGATTGGTGGTAGATGGTTCTGGTCTCCCTCTGAGGCATGAAAATATGACTTCAGGCTGTACACTTAGGGTCACAAGGTCTGAAGTGGGCCACAGTAATCCTATTCCCTTTGAATATCTTAGAAGAGAGACAGAAGAATCTATTTGTCAAATGAATGTTAGCTTAGCTCTACAAATGTGACATAACATAAAGGCAGCTCTCTGTGTGGGGGCAGAAAAGGAGCCCGATTCTTGGATGAACAGCTTGTGTGTATGTGTGTGTGTGTGTGTGTGTGTGTGTGTGTGTGTGTGAGACAGATGGACTGACTAACTACGTGACGTCTCACTGCTTTGTACTTAGAAACACTGGCTGGCTGGTATGGCAAACCCTTACCCACTGCTTCCCCTACCTCCACTGGTTTTTTCTATTTTACCTTTAATTTTTTGCTACTAGAAGCTGTACTGAGAAAATATTTGACATTACATGTTGTACCTGCTTTATGAGCTTCTGTCGAATTCTGACCAATGGAAGAGAGTGGGTCTCCTTTGTTAGTTATTTCCTGGGTCATCAGGGTTGGTGTGACTATATCCCAATTCCCAATTACAAGAAGAAAGCAACAGACTAAATAAATAAGTAATATCACTAGTCTGCTATAAATAAATAAATACATACATATAAAATAGCACTAGTCTGCTATAAATAAGTAAATACGAAATATAACAGACTAGTGCTATCATTATTTATCTTTACTCAAAATAAGTTTGCTTCTCCATTTACTGCTCTTGAATCTTATGTCACTTGATCTTTGCTTTTCTTCTGTATAGCAAGTGTGTGATTTACAGGAAAATTAAGTAAGTTCAAGTTATTTCCTCACTCAGGTCTGTTTTCTTTTTCTCCACTGAATAACTTCCTAAAGAAACTGATACCCAGGCAACTACATCATATGCATCTCATCAGTTCAAGTAAACCTTTTCCTGAATCCCACATTTAAATCTTTTTTACCTCTTTATAGAATATTTGTGTTAAGTTATGCCGATTAAGAGAGTGTAGTTGTCTCAGAAAACAGTCTAAAATATTAGGACAGGCTGGGGAGATGGATAAGCAATTAAGAGACTGGCTGTGAAAGCAAAAGAACTATAGTTCAGTCCCACAGAACTCACATTAAAAAAAATTCCAGATTGCTCATCCGTAATTCCAGTCCCAGAGGATGGAGCCTAAGAATCCCCAGATTCTAGCTATCCAGAAGAGCAGCATCAGTGAGCTCTGGCCTGATTAGAGACTCAGCCTTAAAAGAAGAAGGTGGAAGCGCATTTGAGGATGATTCCTTACATCGCCCGTGGAAGGAGCGGGAAACCACACGCATGCGTACTCATGTGGTCATGTGCATGCACTCATATGCACCCACATGCAAGTAGGCATGCAAACATGTACCCACTTCTCATGCATACACATGTAAATGGCAAAACAAAAAAAATATAAGTAAAATATCAGTCATTGCACAATGAGACTTGTTCTTGTAATTGGATTTTTGTGTGTGTATGCTTCAATCATTAAGACGTGCTAGTTATCACACGATGTCCCATTCCTTAGAAAGGAAGACTGAGGTTCACTGTGAGCATCCAATCCTTGAACCTGTGTGCTGGGCACAGAATTGGCTATTTGAAGTCTGGTCTGTCTTTACCCACCACTCATTCTCTTTGTTATAAATACTAAGTACCCTGGTGACTTTCACTTTGACTAGGTAAAAGGAGCAACTGCTTGCAAGTTTGTTCCCCTCTTAGCCTGGGGCACCCAGGATTCCTTGTCAGGTTTCAGTAAAGGAAAGAAGTAGACTACCTGACTCCCCCCACCCCTTTTTTTAAATGGACCTCTGTGTGTAAGCATCAAATAGATTGAGTCATTCATATCATCTGCTCACTGATAAGCTCCAAAGAGGTAGTTGATAGAATTCTTTTTGAATATTTGTTGAAGTGATACCGTCTGGCCTTAAGGGTAGAATTTGTTATATTCTTTAAGGTGGGTTCTTATAAGATGAAAGCTCATGGGATTTGTTTGACCACAGTTCCTTTGTATGACAAAGAGTTAAGTAACTGGATTCTTCACAGCCACAGGTCCTAGGCCAGGAAGGGACTCCAGGGGAACATTCTGAAGTCAAATATTGCTTTAGGGCAGCAAAGTAGAGAGAGTGCGTGATTTCATTCAAGACATGGTGTCTGGTAAAGCTGAGGATGGCAACGATTGGCAGTGCAAAGTGTCTTGAAGGCACCTCAAAGATTTCAAAGAACTCTATCCCTGTCACATGATGAACGATGGCACGGCCTTGGTCACAAGACGCCAGCCAGTAGAGCTGGGCACCCAGTGTGGGCATCCCACCTTCTCTTTTAGTGTTATTTCTAGGCTCCCTTAAAGGCATGGCTGCTTCTTGAGGGGCCATCTGGGGACTCTGTGGTGCAGCAGACCATGACCTTCAGAGGCGGGGCAGACACCAGGCACACCCTCCTGGTTGCTGCCCTCCACCTGGCATCTCATCTACATTATGCACACAACACTCAGCCAACAGTCATAGCTCTGTCTGGTGGAAAATTTTGTATTTCTCATTAGGAGCAATCATCCCTCCTGCTTTTTTTTCCATTCCACTTTCTTCTGTAACTCTTTTTCTCTCTGTTAATGCATCCCTCCTTTCCTGCTGTCTGACTTCTGAGCTGTGTAATTTCTACCAGGCCCAGTTATCACTTGCCAAACAGATGATGGGAGGCAGCCTTCTGTAGTGTGTGCTGAGTGTGTGTGACCTAATGTTTTGGGTACTGGGGAGGGTGGCTGACTGCTGTCGGGACAGGCTGGCTTTCTATTATCACTTGATTCTGCCCTTTTGCTCGGCAAACTTTTCCCCAGCTCTTCCTGAGACCCCATCTCTAAATTGTTCGGTTGATGAAAATACCTCTGAAAAGCAGAGGACTAAGGTGGTTGTCAGGAGAAGAGAATAACTAGCAGTATAAGCAAGGTGACGTTTCTGTTTCAAATAAAGAGTAAGGCATGGAGCCTCTTTCTTACGCATGATGCACTAGCATAAGAAACTCCTTTCCTTTTCCCTCATGAATGTCAAATGGACTGGGAAAGATTTTCTCCAAACTCCCTTTGGTCATAGTCACAGAACACTATGGCTCCAGGCAGCCATCTTACAGATGGGAAAATAAGGTCTGAAAGAGAATTGAGTTGCTCTGCTGTCACACTTCTGTAATGTCACCATGAGCTGGTTTGTGCTCAAAGAGAGTTCCAACCTTTACATGCAATATGCAGGATCTAAAATTACACATGCCTACAGTACAAGCCCCCAGAAGTCCAACCGTGATGGAAATTAGAGGATTATCTTTATTCTAATTGCACCTGTTCTATTCATGATAAGGAAGACAACCAAGCTTCAGGGAGAGTAATCATTTTGATAATTCTCTCTCTATCTCTGTCTCTGTCTCTGTTTCTGTCTCTGTCTTCTCTCTCTCTCTCTCTCTCCTCTCTCCTCTCTCTCTCTCTCTCTCTCTCTCTGACTGTGTTTGTGTTTCTTTTGTAAGTCCAAATGGGAGGACAAGCTTAATGTTTCTCCATATCTGAGACTCTGAGACAAAGACTGGCATGATTGGTTCACACTGCAATTTCACATGTCAGTAAAAAAACCAAGTTAGACAGGCTCTTCTAAAATTGTGCTTCTCCATGAAGTTCACAAGTAAGGAAAAGTCACATTCAAGCAGTGAGCAGGGACCCTGAAAGTAAGTTCTGGGGAGGAAGCGATGTTACAAGGAGCCTGTTCTCCAGCAGTTGAGCCTTCTGCTGAAACAGTAAAAAGTGGTGGTCCTCTCCCGTTTTCTTGTCTTCTCTTTCTGGTTGGACACCCTGACCCAGTCATAAAACTTTAGAGCTCCAGTTTTCCCATTTTACAGAGTGAAAAATAAATCCCCAAAGAGAGGTGAGCGTCACAGATTCCTCTAGAAATTTAATGGGTCATTTTAATTTCTGACTTTACTCCTAACTCCCATCTCTGTGACATTGCCATAAATGCTATCTGCAAGACTCAAGTCTACAGACTCTGCAAAATCATAATGAAACACGTGATACTTCAAGTACAGGGTGCGTTAAAGGAAAGAGTTCATGAAAATAAAGTCTTATTATGTAGTATGTTTCTTCTGCTCGCTTCAGGAGAAGACTCACCTCTGCCACATGGGTCAGTGTTGTTCTTCCCAAGCCTCGTAACACGGAGTGAGGAACAAACTCTTCTGGCAGGGAAATGAATGAGAGCCAGACTGACGGAACTCCAAGATGTCTAGATGTCAGGGCTATCAGAATGATTCTGTTGGAATTGATGACATGAAAAGAATAGATTCAGTGTTTTGTATTAGCACATATGAATACGAAGCAAAGAAGGACTAACAACTGTGAAGTATGGGAAAACCAATTTATTTATTATTACTTGAATGCTAAATATTTAGCTTAACTCTGCCAAGATCAATGGTCTCACATAGTGAAAACAGCATCCAATTAGGGATCCAGCAAAGGAAAATTACTTCAACACCCAATCTGACTGTTTTATAAAAAGGATCTTAAATTGTGATATCAAAGATTAATCCACTGGACCATGCAGTTTATTAACTCACTGAAGCAAGATCTGATGTTTAATATTTTTAAGATTGAATTTAGGATTGACTCTGAATTGTTTCTAATGGTGGCATTTAGAAATACCACTGGGAATAAAGGCTTTCATAGTCAACTTTGGATTTTATAGGATGAGCAAGTACTATTAAATGGTGAAGCTTGCAGTCTTTTGACCCAACTGAAATGATTACTCAACCTTGGCTCATATTAAGGGATGGGAAATTCCATGTGGTGGCATGCCTTCCTGTGCGTCTTAGGATGACTGATCACATCCCTGGAAATTCTTTTTCCATAACAATGAACCCACCCAACTTCTTAGCAGGATGACAAGTAACAAATGCTCATTGGACATGTCAAAGGGTTCCCTAGAGACCTTAGGCACCCCAGACTGAGAATCACTGTGGTAAATATCTAGCCATATGTAGAATGACTATCAGAGAAGTTAAGCTAAGTTATGATATGTACTTGATAACATTGTACCCACTGGTGAATCATATATTTATAGAAAAATTTGGTTGTATTTTGGCTTTCTGTTGATGGGAAATAAAAAAAAAAAGAAACCATGTCTCAGATGAAATAAAACCTTTCTCTTCTAGGCACAAAGCACTGGACTTATCTGCTATACTTTACTGGATCCTTAGTTCATATGTAGGAAAGATTGAAATATCTGGCTTTTCTTTGTATGTTGTCCCAACATGGTCTAATAAATTGTTTAACGATAAGGATGGAAACTCCTCATAAACTTTAAACTTCAGAATTTATATATATATATATATATATATATATATATATATATATATATATATATATATATATCCAAAGCAAATGATTTAGAACTATATGGTCCAACTCTCAAGTTTCTTGGTTTTAACTTTGTATCATACATTGGTCCAAATGAATATTTAGCTCTGTATAATACCTTGTCTTAGGATGTAGCTTGACTCAAATAAAAAAAGTTAACTTGGGGCAAAGGAGATGGGTCATTGTGTGAAAAAACTCATGCCATTCAAGCATGAAAACCCGAGTTCAAATCCCTAGAGCCCATGTGAAGTCTGGGACGGTAGCATGTGTCTGAAGTTCCAGATGGGATGGGATAAAGAGACAAGGGAATTCCTGAAAGTTTATAGGCTAGTTATAGAACAAGAAACCGTGTCTCTACACACTAAAGGATGCTCCACGAATGGGGGGTGTGGGGGAGGGGCACTGGAAGAAAGGGAGGGGGGAAGGAAGGGTACCAAGGGGAAGGGAGCAAGAGAATCTAGGGAGGGTTGGAGGGAGGGAGGGGAATGGGATGCTTATCAACTCTGTATGAGTGGAAGAAATAAAAAAAAAAGAAACCATGTCTCAGATGAAATGAAGTGGAAGATGAGAATTGACACCCAAGACTGTCCTCTGACATTCACTCACTTTGGTGTGTGTGCCCACAGCTCATACACACTAACACATACATGTCATCTGGACACATACGCAAGTAAATGAAAAATCCAAAATTTATGTAATTTGGAAAGTAGAGAGAAAATAAGAAGAGACTGGGGGTGGGGAATAATGAGAGAGAGACAGAGATACTAAGGGAGATATAGATGGAGCAAAACAGAGAGACAGAGAGAGCATGAAAATCAAATCAGTTCAGAGGCAGTGAATTGAGAAGTCAGCTGAAGTGCAGGCAGGCTGTCTGTCAGGGAAGGAGGCTAGGAACAGTGTTTTGATGTTGCACAGTCTAGATATAATGAAACAGTAGTACAGCAGGGGGTGTGGGTCTTTATTGAGTCCTGTCTCACTACTTCTTCCCCGGTGAGGCCCAGGGCAGTACAGTATTCTCTGGAAGATGAGAAAGGAATCCTTCCCAAAGCATTTTGTTGCACAGCATTGGGGATTTATCAAGGGTATAATTCTAACAAGACAGAAAAATGATCAAAAACAAAGAAAGACATCCCCCCAAAAGTTGGCCACTAGCTCAATTAGAATACACTGCTTCTCATTAGGAGCGCTACAAAATATATTGACCCTTTTTATTCTTTTTATTCTCTGAAGAAAGAAAGATGAAGAATTTCCTCTGCTCTCAGCTTTTTGGCCATTTAGTAAAACTCCTCCACCGTGGCTGGAATGTGACAATTCCTGATCACAAGAGCCTCTCTAACCAATGTCAGATTTATCTCCTTAAATATATGACCTCCCCACCCTAATGAATTTCAGTTACCCCCACCACAATCCCATATCATAATTCCCTTAGCCTGCCAGTGACTTCAGGGGTCTCTGCTGAGTCTCCTCCCCCATGCTGTCCATGGCGATTCTCCCCTATTCTCTCAGACTTTAACTGTCTCCTTAGTTCACATGATCTCCACCTTAAGACTAAACTATGCATCCCTTGGCCACCACTCCCTCAGCTCTGATAAAGCTGGTATAAAAGTCTTCCCTTTATGGTAGCTTTTCTTTATAGAATGCTCCCATGTTGACCTTATATTGGAGAATTCCTTCGCTCTCGCACTCCTAGCTGATCTAACAGGTTTTAGTCCATTGAAGAGAAAACGCGTATGATAGTTACGATACTCACCCTTCAGAGGATAGGCAGTTCTCCTACATGCTTTTTAGGGACAATTCATATGAAAGTAATAAGATTAAATGTGGGAAACAGTTGCTTAAAAATAGTGACATATAAGAAATGCTAGTCCAGAACACTAGGCATTTTAACATTGTCATAGAGAAAAAGAAATAAAAACCTGCTGGTAGCAGAGAGAACAGGAAATTTAGAGAGTTAGTTTAATCAAGAATATAGGAAGACTGATCCTGGTGGCTTACTCATGTCATTCTGGGCCTATAACGTGGAAGGAGAACGATGACAGGTTCTGCTCTTAACTCTTGTCAGTATATAAAACCAAACCAAATAACATGAAGTGAAATGGGAAGAATACAATCAGTTTTAAAAGTAAATTTGACTGACAGTAGACTATTTTGAATTTTGTGAAATATTTAGTTGGTAATTATTGAACATACTACTTCGCAGTTAAATCAAAGTGAACTGCAGTTGGATGATTTAAAACTTTATTGAAGAAAATGTTCTTTTGTGATTTCTACTTTCTTTTGCAGTTTTTCACATTTGTACTATCTATCTCTGAGAAAATAAAAACTTATTCATAGGGTGGCAAAAGGATAACATGAGGAATTATTTGCATAATCTTTTCATGAACGATGAATGGAATGAGGAAAAGAGGAAAGGGGAAGAAAGTAAAGACCCTGGTGGGAGATAACACAGGTCTGCAGAGAAGCTATGTTAAGGGCAACCACAGGAATGCTTTCTGCTGCTCCATGAGCTGAAACAGACACCAATCAATGTTCTTACCTTGTCAAAGTAATATGAAATAATTTCTTTTTATCTTACAAGATATATCAAAAAACTCATTAAAGTGACAAATGAATCTTTTGTGTGCTTATGTACACTCACAACCTTTTAAAACATACTACATATTTTTTGATATACTTTTTTTCCAAAACAGTTTATTAAGAAACTTAAAGTGGAAAAACAGAAATGAAAAAAAACTTGAAAACAAACTTTTAGACAGCATTGAGGCAACAATATATTCTATAAGCATAACTTGATAGTAATAGCAAGTAGTAATTATTAACTATTGATATATTTCAGTGAATATTAAGATATACATGAATTTTCTTATTAATATTCATATAGAAATATTAAGGTATATATTCCAATGTTTCTCAATACGGATACTGAAGTTATAAAGGTTAAGCAATACATCTGAGGTTACACTGCTTATAACTAACTGGGTTGGAGTCTGATTCCAGGTTTATTCTGATGACAAAACCAGAGCTCTGGTGCAGTTTTGACATCATAGTACATCTAGTTCAAAGACTTCGAGTTTCCTATATGGAACATGGGGTTTGTAATACATCACATTACATTCTTAAGACAGAGTATTAGCAATTTTAAGAGGTTTTTTTTTTATGTGTGTGTGCGGTTGTCTGTGTGCCTGTGAAGGCCCATGTATGACATCAAGAATCCTCTTGGATGGTTTTTCCACCATATTTGTTGCTGTGGGGTTTTCCAGGCTCTCCCTACAAAGGGCCAGAATTACAAGTGTCTCTTATAACGGCCTGGAATTTTTATGTGGGGTCTAGGGATCAGAACTCGCTGCTTGCCAGGCAAGGGCTTTAAACCCTGAGCTATCTCCCCAATTTGATCTTAACCATTTTAAAATTGTCCCTTGCATCATATCCTCTAGGAAAGGGGGTAGAATCACAGGGCAGTTGAAGAGGAGAGAGATTATGTAGGACAGATATGACATGTGAAATGGAGAGGACGATTACACATGCAACAGACAGAGAAAGGGAGGATGCAGCAGGATCTGGGGTGTTCAGTGCTGAGTTCCGGTGCACAGGAGCCTGCTCATGCTGTGGGAATGAATGCTGGGAATGAACATTCTTTCCTGCTCTTCCCCTTGGCCCCCTCTAAGTATCCAAATCATAATTTTCTTCAGACGGTGGCCTGTGCTTTTCATTTTTATGAAAGAAAGATTTGGTTCAAACACATTCTGAAACTTTTCTGTTTCATATTAACAAATAACATCTCTTCCCACAGATCGCACTTCTTAGAAATTTTTAAGTACTTGCAAGTCTCTTCCCTACCCAAATCTCATGTGTTCATGGAATATTCTGTGAATTATGGACTTCATTAATATTACAGATACCAGGCGTGAAACTGCTTCTTGTTTAACAGGCAAGTGATGGAAGAGTAACATAAATAAAATTGTCTAGAAATATTGAAGTTACTTTTACTGCTGGTGTGAGACAAACTCATAGACAAATAAAGGGGAAAAAGGAGGATTGATTTAGCTTATGGTTCCGGTAAGGATATATTAAGGAAAGTTCAAAGAAGAAGGTATGGCTGGGGGCAAAAGTATGGGGCTGGTTTAATTTACCATAGACATCACAAACACAGAGAGAGCAAGAGCAAACTGACATGGCAAGACTGGGCTACCAACCTCAAAGATCACCCTCCTGTAATGTCCCTTCCTGCAGCAAGGCTCCACCTCCTAAAGGTGAAACAACCTTTTCCAATATTAATGCGTGCAAACCATGACAAGGAATCCAGTCTCTGTCCACCAGTTGTGGCTGGGGTTTCTCTCTAGCTCTTGAGAGTCTTGGCCAGGACAAGACCAGGTCTCAGCCAGATGACTTATTTAAGAGTTTTTCTACTCCTGCAGCCTGGAATCCACACAAAAAGGCATGAAAGTCAGAGGCAGACCAGTTGCGCAAAAGAAGGTTCATAAAACATACAACATAATGGTGTATGGAAAATGGCTGAAATGGGATGAGCAGGCAAATAGAAGACAAGGGGCGGCTCAGAAGATCCAGATCGATCGCTGTGTCTTCACAGAATCAAGGAACTGGAGTACTGGGTCCTAGCCACAGAAATCTAACATGAGTGTTTTCCTAGCACTAGCAGCTGTTCTGTGAAATAATAGAAAGACCCAGAAGAATTTCAAATATGCGCCATCCAAATGCCTAACAGGAAAATCATATTTAAGGTTCCAGGTCTAAAGCGATATTGAAATAGATGAGGTTTTCTAATACAGAATCCTCAAGATTCCTGTGGCTTGAAAATTTATCTTTTATCCACAGATGGGATCATTAGGTCCTTTGGAAATTAGGAAGTCTGGGGTTCTGTATTTTGTTTTATGAAATTCTGGTTAGTGTAATCTTAGGCCAGAATCACCAACACTATCTTGTGGATAATCTATATAACTTAGAAAGTACAAAGTAGATAATCAGTATGAAGCCCATAATACACACGCAGGAACCGACAGTTACAGAATATGTACCAGTGACAGGATCTCCATGTGTGATGGATCACAGAGGTCATCTGCTATCTGCAGTCTTTCTAAACATGGGAAAAGGATTCAGTTGTGGTTGCAAAGCACCACTGGAAGTTCCTTGTTCGATTTGTTACACTGACCAGTACTTATGCCTAGAATTGCAAGTATCTATACTTCTCTTCTGAATATACGAAGGAAAAAGCATCCTGTTTTGATTCGTTCATGTGTGTGCTATCCAGAAGCCAACCTAAAAACAGAGAAATATGATTGCACCCAAAGTTTTTACCACAATTAATTCTGGTCAGTTATTACTGGTATTACTAGGGTGTCTCGTCATGACATTGAACATGATAGTATTTAAATTATATTAAATATTCTTGATTTAAATGTTTCAAAGGGATATAAAAGACATTGATATTGAAATTTCTAAAGAATGTTGAAATAACATATTTATCAATCTATTTTCCTCTGTAAATTCTTCCCATACTCTTTGGATAGAAAGAGGTAGTGTGTCTGTTATTGCTATGGTGGGAGGAGAGCAAAAGATGAAATTTCATAACCCAGAGGAGAGAGAGTAGAAGTCTATGTCAGCTTTTAAGTGTGGAAGTCTGTGGCAGGAGTGGAGAGAGTGGAGGTCTACTTGTAACAGACTGGATCTCTGTAGTATATCAGAGACTCTTTAACAAAAATTCATCACAGAAAGCAACCTGAAAGCCCTTCTGCTCTCAAATAAAACCCTCTGGCCAATATTAAATCATCATTACCATTTTCATTCCAAACAGACCATTGGTTTGTGTAATGAATCCTGTAAGCACTCTAAGAACATTCTTACCCAACTTCCATTTAATCATGTAAATTCTACAGATTTGCATAACACGATTAATTTTTGAGAATTAGTTGACAGCTATCAAGGAATGCCATTTGGAAAGCTTGTGTGACTTTAAAAACATAAAGATTCAGAATATAATGAGGTTGGCTCTGAAAATCATAATTCAAGAACACAGTTCAAATTTGTGGAACATGCCTGAGCCAAATCCCTTTAAAGTAGGAATGAGATATTTTGAGAACGGCTGACATAGAGAAACAGTGAGAAGTGCCGTGACCCTAAGGAAGTTACATGACACCTCTGTACTTCTGGTTCCTTATCTAGGAAGGACAGGAAGTTCATGATAGCATTGTTAGATATCATTAGAAAATACTAGTTGTTGGGGCTGGAAAGATGGCTCTGTGGTTAAATCTCTTGCTGTGCAAGTGTGAAGACCGAAGTTTAAATATCCATAATACGTATAAATGTTGGGTGGGCTTGGTGGCATGCCTTTAAATCCATTGGACAGAGGATTCCAGAGCCACTTAGCTGGCAATACAAGCTATAGGGTGAACTCTGGATTTGATCAAGAGACCCCATCTCAAGAAAATAAGATGGAAACAAGAGCCAGGATAATTCTGCACATCAACCTTGGGTCTCCATGTACACAAGCACATACATACATGTGCATCTACAACCACGCATGCACTCCAGCATGCATTATATCGTACACATGAAAAGGAAAAAATGCAATGTAAGTGTGCACCTTGAATTGGACTAATTTATAGTAAGTGCTCAATAAATAGTACTTATTTTAGATAGCATCATTGTTGCCATTTTTGTTTCTCTAACTGTCTACCTCTGTTCTTTCTGATATTCACAAAGCAGAATTTGTGACAATGTTTACTTTCAAAACTCATCTCTAATTTTTAATTTTGTAACATAAATTTGAGATTAATTTGACTTTAGAATTGTCTTTTGGGACCTAATTGTTCACTATCTGATTTTTAAAACAGTTAGACTAATTGCATAGGTTCCTGTACAAAAGCCAGTAATGTTTTTAAAACTTAATTTCCCTTTCTACAAGATGGAGATGATTAATATGTAGTATATTTAATGTTACAAGTTTCCAACAAGAACTGAAGAAAATATATTTTGTATGCTTAGTACAGCTGTTTTATAAAAACAAGGTCATGTTTTACTCATGTGAGACTTTGCATCATTTAAAAAATTTTCTACTTTGCAAAACTAAGTTGATGAGTTAATAAAAGTTTCTTTTTATTTTTCACCCCACTAAATTGCTTATTTCTACTTTAACAATGACAACATCCTTACTGGCCATAAAATTTAATAAACCCTAAAGTACTTTTACAAACACTTCCTATTTTACATAAATCTGATATGGGTAGTGTAGACATAAAAGAACATATGTAGACATAAAAGAACATTCCTTCTTGTCCTTGAAATGCTTAAGGCCTCTGACCTCCTCTAATACATTCCAGACCCTTCAATGCCTTCATCCTTAGATGGGGGTGGGGCGTATACTGTGGAAAATTTGCTTAAAACAGCACTTGAAAGCAGAGTTGTGTGACAAGGCCAACGATTAGACTATTTGGAGCTTCTTGTTTTGAATTCCTATGATAGCATCAACTCCTCAGAATTATGAAACAATTTGTGAAAAATCTAATAAGAATTTGGCATTCATGTGGCACTTTCTACATATTATGGTTAATGGAGTTCAAAGTTGGCTCCATATTATGGTAAGGGCATTATTATTGTCAGAATTCCTGTGTGTGTTTGTGTGTGTCTATGTGTATGTGTGTGTGTGTGTTTGAGTGTGTATGTATATAACTACCTGTTTGCTTGCATCAGTCTGTCCCTAACTTTTTGACTGAACCGAACATGGGGGTCCAGTTCCATTATTTCTGTTTTTCAAGTCAGCAGAGCTGGGAGATTCAGAGTCTTTGTTCCCATGTAAGTCACACAGCATAGTGGTGAGTAGGGATATGAATGAAATGATCCAACACTAAGCTTTCTCGCTTGATCCTCGTTGTTTTTGAGTAGAGAACATTGCCTTTCACAGGCTTTGAAATTTGTAAAATATGTTGACATAGAAATCTTCAGTTCCTCAAGAAGGACCCCTGAGGAAAGCTGACTTTCAGTGAGTGGGCCGGTCGGATGCTGTGCCGCAGAACTGTGACTCAGGATTCCAGACTCAAAACGCTCATTCTTGCCAAAATGTCACGGCTGCCATCTGTTCAGTTTGAAGTACTTTTTAGACACAAAGCTGCAAAGTCAAATAAATTTCCATTTCAAGGCCCTCATAATGCTGCCTCTATGTGTGTCTTTTCTCATTGATTCTATTTGCAAGCTAAAAATATCAACCATTGCATGTATTATCCCAAAGGGACAATGTAGATCAACATAAAATGTAAAAGGCATCAACAAATCCTTATGTGATTTAGTGGTTTGAAAGTGGTTGTTAGAGGGATAGGGCTTCATGGGGGAAGATGATAATGTTATAAAACTGATTGCAAAAACAGTCACACAGGGCTGAGAAGATGGCATGCAGTACAAGCAAAAGAATCAGAATTCAGATCCCCAGATCCTATGTGAAAAGCCAAACAGGCCTATAATTCCACCCAGAGAAGGCAGAGGCTGGGAATCCCCAGAAGGATCTAGCTTGTCAGGAAGTTTTGGATTTGTCTAGAAACACAGCCTCAAAAATTAAAGATAGAAGAGCAATTGAAGATGATTCCCCATCTCTACATGCATGCACACTCACGTTCATGTGAACCTGAACACAGATGCGTGCCCACCCACATGTGAATACCATACACACTTACCCATCATATACATATGCACATGAAAATTAAAGTAAGTAGTTGTTGTCCAAATCTCTGAATATGCTCAATACTTTGAATTATACACCAGAGATGGATGCTTTCGGCATGTGGATTATATAATAAGCTTACTTTCTGGAAAGAGATGGAGGAATGGAAGAGGGTGGAATTATATATTTATCCATTCTATTCTTTAGTGTTCAAAGATTTTGATCCCAAGATGAGTGTGCTCACTGACAGTCACAGAAGGAGCTGGTTTAAGAATATATCTCCATCCTTCACCAGGAATCAGGCCAGCCTAATCTCTCTCCATCCCAAAGCTCAGAGAAATTTGCGGAAGAGGGGGCGATAAAATTGTAAGAGCCTAAAGATGGGAAAGAGCAACGATATGCAAGAGACTCCACACACGTTAGGGCCGAAGTAAGCATAATAGGACTTTGCATGACCTGCACAGTGATCAACAGTCATTGACCCCCCCAAAGTCTAGCATGGATCACAGGCTCTAAGATCCTTACAGGCAAGGGATTAACAGCCACAGTAGTGTTCCTATACTAAAGGGGAACACAAAAAAAGAACTCTAGGCAATGCTACTAAGTCCTTACACCTCATCAGAGAGGAGGATCCAGAGGGAAGTTTGACATGCACACTAAAGGATGCTCCAGGAAGGGGGGCCAGGGGGTACTGGGAGAAAGAGAGGGGGGGGAAAGGAAGGGGAAAAAGGGGAGGGAGCAAGGGGATCCAGGGAGGGGTGGAGGGACGGAAGGGAATGGGGTACCTATTAAATTTGTATGAGTGGAAAAAAAAAATATATATATATATATCCACCCAGAGCCTAGCACAGTGGAAACATCAAATGTGGAAGCTCCTAAAACTTCTTCATGTAAAGTGGGTAATGTAAGACAATACTTCTTATGTCATAGTGGAAAGGTGGTGGTGTTAACCTATGTCTCTTTATGTGCTTCTTGGTATATCATGTTTGTGTTTTGCAAGTATTCTTTTTCTATTCTGTATAAATATCCGTGGGAAGTGTTGAGCTTCTTTCCCTATCCATTTTGTATCATCTGCATGGGTTTTGAAATCTAAAATAAGATGTTGAAAACAATGTTTTCAGGTGACATGTGGCTTTGTTGTGGTGGTGCAATCTTTTACTTTGCAATATTACCCTTCCTTGTGAGCATGGTGAGTCAAAACTATGACATGTTTGGGGTTTTTAGTTTCTGTCTAAGTTGGCATAGACTCATGGATTTTGCTTTCTTTTAATGTTATTCTTTGTGAGAACTAAGAGGAATTTGGATGTAAATCTTGCTCTTAATCTGTCAATGAGGATTTATTGTGCTTTTACCTTAACAAGTATAATTCATACACATTGTATATTGTATCTCTCTTTTTTGCTTCATGTATGGAGTGGTGTGTGTTTGTGTGTATGTATGTGTGTGTGTGTGTGTGTGTGTGTGTGTTGCATGTGGGTGTTTATATGTAGATAAATGTACTTAATGAGTGTGTGTGTGTCTGTGGAGGCCCAAGAGTTACATTGAGAATTGTCCTTGATTGCTCTTATTGTTAATTAGAGCCTGATTCTCTAATTAAACCAAAAGACTGCAAAAGAGTTAGTTTGGCTAGCTGGCTTCTTCTGGGGATTCCCTGGCTCTGCCTTCCAAGGCTAGAATTATAGATGGGCTATCATATCTCCAGAATTTTTGCATAGGATTTGGGATCCTAACTCAAGTTCTTCTGCTTGTGAGGCAAAGACTTTAACTATTGAGACATCTCCCCAGCCCATGTATCTCTTTCTCTTAAGAAGACGTGCATCTGTCTGTCTTTTAATATTTTGAGGAGTTATTCTTTGCGATGTTCAGATGGAGACATTGTGAGATACAGTTCAACTTCAAACTCTTTTTGTGTAATGATATAATACTGTAAAAGTTATTTATGGCCTCTTAGTCTGAGTTTTGTCACCTGTGATCTGAGCATGGGGTTAAGCCTTAGTTTCAAATGTAAAGAGACTTCTAAGAGTGTTTGCAGAATCAGCTGAACTAATGCATATGAAGCGCAGGAAAGAAGCTTGTGGCCACAGTTCTATAAAAGCTAATGAGCTGCCCTGAGGAAATATTGACTTGTTCTAGCAAGTTTTCAAACTTGCAGTATTGATTATATTTGGCATTGGCTAAAGGATTCCCTTGACATCACAGCACAGTCACTTGTTGAGAGCAGAGATGTGGGCGACCCTTCCTGCAGTACCCTGTTTAATCTCATGACTTTGTAGGAATCATGTTTGAGTCTCTTGCGTCTTGATTTTCTTTTGGGGAAGAAAACTGGAGTACTTAAACTTGCCTTTCTTTCTTGGCAGTGTTACTGGGAGTTTATATATGTATATGCTGTGTTAAAGAAAAAAAAAGCTTTAGAAATTATAAAGAATTGTATGCTTGTGTCTTTGTAGTATTTGAGATTCATCAATGTCTATTTTGGATCGGCACAATGTCAACCGTACTTGTTTTGTTGGTATATTATGCCCAGGACAATCAAATGTCGCATCACAGGGATGACCCTGAGCAGTTTTTCTAAGACCATCCTTGTCACAGTGCTAATGGAGCTGTGTATGGAAAGTACAGGGAAAATTTTAATCAGTGAGCTGTTCAACATGGTTGCTAAATTTAGCTCACAGCTTCACAAATCAAGACAAATTTGTCTAGAATAATTCTTGTTGCCACCAGCAACCAGGGTCATAGAATTGAAGGACATCAGATATCCCAGGGAGTGGAAAATAACTTCCTAAAGTAATGTATTCTGCAAGAACCCGAGGTTAGCTACAGTGTGGGCAATAGTTAAGTAGGAAATGCAGCTTGGCATGGGATTTCCTGCTTGTAATTCAGAATGGATGCAGTCATGGGAATGTGGGTCAAGACTCTACTTTCCTGGGTGGAAGTACGCATATCTGTTTTGGATTTCAGATTAGTGTCTTCTCAATGTAGGCTACCGCTCAGTTCAATCATTGAAGCAAAGATTAACTTTCAGAGTACTTCCTCAATTCTAGCTGTGTAGTTTGGCAGGTATTGTTCAATGTAAATGTTTGTGAACTGATAATGACTAATCCAAAGTCTTACAATTTATGATACTGTCACGTTTTGAGTAGGACTTGTCCTCCATGGGCTTATGTGTTTGAATACTTTGTCCCCAGCCAGTAGCACTGTTTAGGAAGGTTATAGGGTAGAAATTTGCTGGAGGGGCAGATCTCCAGGCTTGATAACCTGACCTTGTTTCCTTTGCTGTCTCTTTCTCTGCTTCCTGAGTGTGGCTTCAAGGTAGTAGCCAGTCTCCTGCTGCCTGGTACATGATATCTGCCATGATGGACTGTGTCCCCTCTGAATCATCAAAACCATAAAGCCTTTCTCCCTTAAGTTGCTTGGGTCAGAGTATTTTATCTTAACCATTGAAGAGTTAGAGTTACTGGAATAGATACATAGCACCGGTTTTCTTCCGACACACAGAGGTGACAATATGAAAAGATGCTTTTTATCCTATAAGAGAAAATCAAAAAGACTTCATTTGAACTGTATGGAGAGTTATATAAACTTTATGGACTTTTTAAATTTGATAGCTTATTTATTTATTAAGAAAGAAGGAAGTAAGGTAGAGAGACAGGGAGAGAGAGAGAGAGAGAGAGAGAGAGAGAGGCGCGTGGCGCCCGTCTGCACCCCTGGACGCGGTGTCTGCGGCCCTGCGGCTGGCTGAGCAGGCCTCGCTGCTGCCCGGGGGCCGCCCCCCCCCCCCCCCCCCCCCCGGCGGAGATCCGCGCAGGCCTGGAAGGGAGGCCGAGCCGGCAGCCCTGCACTTGGTCACCCGGGGAGAGAAATTCTCAAGCAGTTAAGAAGAACGATGGTTCAATTTGGGACAGCATTCGCAGCTGGAAATGGGGAGTGGACTGTCGGACCAGACTTCCATCCTGTCCAGCCTGCCCTCCTTTCAGTCCTTCCACATCGTCATTCTGGGTTTGGACTGCGCCGGGAAGACAACCGTCTTATACAGGTTGCAGTTCAATGAGTTTGTAAATACCGTGCCTACCAAAGGATTTAATACTGAGAAAATTAAGGTAACCTTGGGCAATTCCAGAACAGTCACTTTTCACTTCTGGGACGTAGGTGGTCAAGAGAAGTTAAGGCCCCTGTGGAAATCGTACACCAGGTGCACAGATGGTATTGTGTTTGTGGTGGACTCTGGATGTTGAGAGGCTGGAAGAAGCCAAAACCGAACTTCATAAAATAACCAGGATATGGGAGAACCAAGGAGTCCCCGTGCTCATAGTGGCTAACAACCAGGACCTGAGGAATTCACTGTCTCTCTCGGAGATTGAGAAGTTGTTGGCCATGGGTGAACTGAGCTCTTCCACTCCTGGCACCTGCAGCCCACCTGTGCCATCATAGGAGACGGACTGAAGGAAGGACTGGAGAAACTCCACGATGTGATAATTAAACGAAGAAAAATGTTGCGGCAACAGAAAAAGAAAAGATAAATAGCGAGGCCTTTTCTGTCGTTGTGGAAGAAGTTTTCTCTGGTCTGATGACAGTGCGAGAGTTGTGTGCAGCCTGGTTTGCTTGTCTGCCCTCCTGGATGCTATTAAAGCTTTGTTTTGTTGACCAGTCGATGCCCGACTCTGTTGCCTTAGGGAAGATGAGTGAATGCAGTGCTTCTTAAAGTGGTCTCTGGGTACTACCATTTTGGGAAGCCAAGCAAGGATAGTAATTGGCCAGAAAACAGTTTTGTGGAAATTTGACCTGAAGTTAGTAAAATAAAACTTTGAAGAGTGTGTGCCTAGTGTTTTGTGCTTATATATTTTTTGGGGAAAGACCTTTAGAAAAATACTGCAGACAAGGCTCTGGATGTAAAGATAAAATGCTAAGGAATTGAACCATTAAGATAGACTAATATATTTATATACACACAGCTAAATTGATCACCTTGGGACAAGGAGAAAAGTGTTTACTTTTTTTAGGTTTTGGCCAAATGATTTTTTTTGACATTTTCTGGAATCAACGCTATTGATTTAATCTAGACACTGTGTAATTAAGTTACCCTAACACTAATAAAAAATAAGGTATTTGGGATATAATCAAGTGCATGAATTAGTTTATTTGACCAGCATGTTTTGGTATGTAATTTTATTAGAAATAGCTATGCATCTTTCTACACAAGCTTAAACACTCTTTTGGATTTGAGCCATCATAGAAATAGTTTGCTGTCAGAAGCACTGTCATTTGGAAGAACCTAAGAATTGACTCTTATGTAGTAAAAAATATGGGTATGTCAACTTATGCTAAGTGCATAAGGTTGGACACATGGATTTGTAAAGACAACAATGGTGGATTCAGTCAAGAGGGTATTAATTATATGATCTTGAAAATACTACATAAAGAATTTTGTTTTATTAATATTTGTTGGCTAGAAAGAGAAGTATGTGGTTTCTCATATATTTTTGTAGTGTTTGGGATGGAACAAAAGCTTTAAAAGCAACACTGGTGCTCTGTGGCATGAAAATGTAAGAGAGAGATAGCTTGTTCTCTCTGTATGCGTTCTGAGCTTTACTTCTGTTTACCAACTGAACAGTATTACCAGAGCTGTCCAGCCTGGAGGGTAGGAAGAAGTGGTATTACAGATAAGAAGCAGGGTTAAAGAAAATGAAGGGGAAAGTAGCAAAGCTGTTATGAGAATTGACTGGTGCGTGTTTCTGTTGTAATAAAAACAAAGTAAATTACAAGGAGGGAAGATGGTTAATTCTTATCTGCAGAAAGAGACTTATTTCCAGTAATCACGCATTAGCAAAACAAGCATATTTCCTCTGTACGAAGCCAACAGCTGTTCTGAAACACCAGAAGAAACGTACTTTGCTAGCAGGACTTGTTGGGTGTTGAGCTATTGATTTTTTTTTATCCCCCCCCCAGTGGCTCAGTTGAACTTTTGAAACCTTGACTCTTATTATACACAAACTGCAGTAGCTTCCTGTGAAGCTGCCCTGTGAAATGTACCTGCACTAGTGACCGTCACTTCCGTCACTTAGAATGTTTATATTTATAGAAATGTAGATAATGGTTGCCAATAAACTACTTGAGGCCCTAAAGAGAGAGAGAGAGAGAGAGAGAGAGCACGCATACATGGCATGGTTGTCATGCCGCACAAGTAGAAGTGAGGACAGTTTTTGCCTTCCACCATGTGGGATTCTGGGTTTAGGACTCAGGCGATCAGGTTGGAGAGTTGGCATCTTCCCTATTGAGCTGTCTCACTAGCTCTCTTGGAATTTGTAATAAAGACGAACACAATGAATTTTTGTGAACTTCAAAAGGCAACACATTCGTAAATGATTTCCAGTGTATGTACTGCTCATTCTTGTGATGATTTGAAACCAAGCAGAGCAAATCAGATGACCCCCCACAGAGGTTGACCATGGCTGTTTCCACACCCTACAACATTCTCACCGGAGTCGGCTTTCTGGATGACTTCAGTTTAGGCTTCATGCTCTTGAGTTTTGTTTACCAACCAAAAGAGTCTCTCTCCGGTGGTGTTCCTATCTTATTTTGCCCTCATGAGTGCTCAAGCACCTCAGAGCTCCCTTAATCACCCTCTACTCTCTGTATCTGCCAAGCCAGACCATCCATGTGACCAGTGGTTGTATGGAGGCATTTTAAACCGCCATCAATATTGATGGTACTTGTTTCCTTCTCTGGTGTGTCACTGGGCTCTATGAAGCTAGGTCCCTGTCCGCTGAACACCACGAACAGAAGACATGTGGCTGTGCCTCTGATGTCTGCTAGCTGTCATAGAATTGATTCTCAGCCTCACTTCTCATTTCCAGTCCTCAAACTCATGACTCATATGCCTTTATCTCCAAGTCTAGAAGACAGGGTGTTAGTTTTGTACCTTGGAAACAGAGAATAGACGGCGTCTATCTGAGATTCTCAATAGGCTATATGAATGAGTATGTTTTCTTTTTTCCCCATATATAAGTATGGGTTGTGTGCATATGTGTGTGAATGTTTGCATATGAGTAGGATGTGTGTGTACACCTACCTACAAGGGTGATTAATGCAAGTCACTTGTCCATCTTATTATTGTGAGCCTGAGTCTTTAATTAAACTTAGAAAAGACATTAGAACTTATCTGGCCAGCCAGTCTGCTGTGGGGATTCCCAAGCTCTGCCTTCCAGGACTACAATTATAGATGAGCTGTCACACCCTTAAATGTATATTTACTTGAGATCAGGTAATCAATCCAAACTCGGGTCCTTTTGCTTGCAAAGTGAAGGCTTTAAATACCAAGACATCTCCGAGTCTGTATTTGTATCACTCAATGCATAAAAAGGTGAGGGTGAAGTTCCAGGGGTGGGTTCAGAACTGGCGGTGAGATTCAGAGATAGGGTACTTTAGTATTGTGATTTTAAGAGCAACAAGAAGGGATGCTATTTTGCATGCCTCTTCTGTTCTGTGGCCTCCATAAAAACCAAATTATCTATGCTTAATTGTTTTACATAAAACAGAATGTAACAGTGCTTGAACCAAATGCACTTTCACAATAATAGAGCACATACATGAAAGACTAGAAGGAGTTCAGGGCCTGGCTCCCAGGAGGTCTGGTCTGACCTCAAGGACGTGAGACAGCTTGAACAGCATTCTGTCTCTGGGAAAAGACCACAAGACCCTTGTCTTTTCTCCTGCTTTTGAAAATACATATCCAAGTGAACTGTGGCATTTAATGCGAATATGTTCTGCTCGCTGTGCCCTATGTTAAACCCAGTTATTTTTCTAAGCAGCAGGTTTTTTGAAGGGTTTTACAGGTCCGAGGAGGTCAGAATCAGTACTGAAGGGCACTGGGGTAACTTCAGTATCAGTCATTGCATGCGATCTGCTGTGTTATTTCAGTGGAAACATTTCTCTTTGGCTTGACATGAAGTGTGGCTAAGACTTACTGGAAGACTTGGGTGGTCTCAAACACAGTCCCACATCTGCATAATCTGTTAGTAGAACCTGGGACTTTGGCTTCTAACACACCAGCCATGTTCTCTCTGCGCTTCCTGTTGGGTTTACTTCTGTCCCAGCCTCTGTGTGTCTAGCTTTCAACAGGTCACAGCAATGTAACAATGTATAGATTTCCCAACTCTTTTTGTTCATATTCTGAGAATACAGTTTTCCTCTGCCAGTTTATGTATACTTGAAAAATCTTTCTTTCCAGAAATATCCAAGAAGTCTATTTAGTAAGAGTAAAAATCTATAGACTATATTCCTTTCTTTTAAAACATGATTGGTAATTTTTGAAGAAACAATTGTAACATACACTTTAGAAATTTATATGTATATGTATATATGTATATATGTCTGTATATATATCTATTATTTATATATATCATGTATTGCCTATCCATCTATGTCTGTCTGTCTGTCTGTCTGTCTATCTATCTATAAGTCATAATTTTGCATATTGTTGATAAAATCATGACAAAGTATCTTAAGGGAGTAAGATTTATTTTCTCTTACGATTAGTTCAGTTTAACAGGAGCGTATGCATCATCACCAAGAGGCCAAGAAAACTGCCCATACCATAACCACATAGTGGCCAAAAGAGGGACAATCTTTACTTGGCAGACCAGCATGTTTGGCCGAGTATACAAAAGGATGCTGACTTTCTCAACCAACTCTCTGTATTTTATTCACCTGTCCAGGGCATAGTTCCACACACTATGGATTGGATCTTCCCCATCAACTAGACATTCTCCTGCAGGTTTGCTCTTGGCTTAACTAAGCTTCTAATTCTCTACATAGGTGCCCAGAGCTCAAACTCTCAACCATTGAGCTGACGCCTGTGTCTATTACACTCTCTTATCTATCTTCTATCTGTCATTATCTATCATTATCTATCATCTGTATATCTCTATGCCTATGATTTATCTTTTTTGTATTCTTGTCATCTTGCTGCTCCTCTGTTAAAATGACATTTTAAATAATTCTTTTTTATGTTAGTCAAAGAGCTAGGCATACCTACTTATATTATTTAAGTACCAATGAATCTGGGGAAGAGCTTAAAGCTGAGCCTATATGTTCATTATAATAACTTACTGTTAACATCTCATGTGTTTTTGTGTGTGTGTGTTTTCACGTGACAGATGGAACTCTTAGAATTATTGCTGTCAATCTATATGCATTACATTGACCAAAAGGGCATTTAACAATTTTAACCTTAGTCTGACACATTGACAACATTCTTTAGTGGCAAAATTGTCTCTTCAAAGCAGAGGTAGGCCTCAAAGTTAGGCTGGAGATGAACTCAGTGGTTCAGAATAAGATCTACAGAGTAAGATCTTAACTGTTATATGTGAGGCCTTGTGTCCCTTCCCAAGCACCACAAACATTTGACTGCTCATTTAAATATAAGCATCATTCATTAAGTAAGACAGAGTCCTGGCATAGCAGTGAAGAAAGAGCACAGGCTTAGCTCTCTCAGTCATACTTTGGGGATGAGATCACAGATGCATATCCTGGCCTTCCCTGTGTTATGTGGAGACTGTGATAGCACTGGTTCGGGGTGTGGGCAACTTTGGGAAAGTTCAGGAAAACTTCTCTGAGAAATAGACATCAAAGTTATGCTTTCAGCTGGGTGAGTTCTCCAAGATTTAAACAGCAGGACAGAGGCTTCCAAGAAAGAGGAAACCATGTGTCTGAAGGTTCCCAGACATGTACATGTTTGGCGTGTAGCCCAGTCTCCAAGGAAATAGGCAGTAAAGATTCGTAGGGTAAATCATGTTTAATATGAATGGCAGAGATCATGTCTACAAAATATTTGTCTCTTCACTTTTCTGTACTAATTAATATTTTGTCTCCATTGTTTTACTGAGCATATATATTGGCTGTGATGAGGAACACTCCAGAAGGAAAAAGAGAAAGGAAATAAATAATTTCTTCTAAAGAAGTTTCGGATCTCTTTGAGAATGTGGCTATGTTTATTTAGCTAAGAAACATGTTGAGCCTGATGCTGAATGAAAAAAGGATTGGCATCGTGGGGAGCCTCAGGCGGGGCTGCTCTAAAGTCCTGCTCAGAGCCCTGGATAAATCCACCCACAGAGGACTCCATGGACTTCAGATTCTTTCCCCTTGAGCACACAGGTCCCAGACCACAAGTTCTTTACCTCACCCACCTCAGAGGCTTCACCAGGTTTGGAATGCCATCCTAACAAAGACTCCATTCATCTCTCTTTAGTCTGTGATTGAAATGTGATGTGGGCTAGGGCACTGCCACCTAAATATAGGGTCAAAACCTCAAACTGCTCTAGGGTGGTGGCTTTGGGGATGCCAAGCTTTTTAAACAGAACCCTATAAGCAGGACACCCATCTTGCACAGCCCACACTGTTATGACTCTGTGGATTCAGGAAGCCCCGGCTCCACAATCAAAGCTTGTCTTCCAGCATCTGACATTCTGACTCCCACGTATCTAAGCCCCTAGGAGTAGTTATTCCCACATATGCTGTATTTCTGCACTGGTAAAGTACAGAAGAAGGGAAGCTGGAGATTGGGATCCAGGATCAGAGCTGACTACTCTCTAAGGTGAGGAAAGACCACCTAGCTCTGCCTCCCGTTTGCTGGACAGAAAAGAAGATCACAGGATGGAGTTGTTAAGCAGTTCTGGATAACAGTCTCAGGACATGAGGCCCATTCAGTGTTGCATGTTTCAATACACAACTTGGACATTTTTAATTAGGTCTGATCCATGATTCATCAAGTGGGAGGCTTCCTTAGTCATCTTGAATAAATAACAGTGGCAGTGGTTTGAAGTGAAAAAATAAAAAGCTGGAGTGGGAGGTACCAATAGGGAGCTCTCAACATCTGCCTGAGGATACCTCAGGGGCTTTGGGGACAACTTCTGATGGAATCTGGTGCCTGCCTGTTTTCCTCTATCTCCCTTATATATTAAATACTCAGCAGGTTTAGTGAGGAGGGAATAAGGTACAGGTATAGGTGTCAAACTACTTGTTCCACGGACAGAGGGAGATTCAGATATTCACCAACATTGCCAAATATACAGGGGTTATTTTCAAGGTAGCGTGATATGTGAAAATGCTCTTTAGACATTCTCATTTTTATGGCGTGGTAGTGCACACCTGTGGCCAAGGTAGGAGGACTGTGAGTTTGATACCAGACTTGGATACATAGAATAACTCTGTCTCGATAAATAGCCTTTCATTTAAGAAAAGCTATTCCTATTAATTTTGGGGGGCTGTGGGTGTGTTAGTAACAAGAGGTCCTGGGAATTTTGAACCTTCTGCCGCACACATGCTAGATAAAAGTTCTAATGCTAAGCTGCATCCTCAGTTTGTTTGGTCTTTAGTCAAAAATGAGACTCTGAGAAACAGGAATGATTTTTTTTCAAGCCAATGTTCTCCCCAATCCACAGCTATTATTCTGGGAAGAAAAGCCAACATCCATTTTCTTCCTTCTAATCTGGCTTCCTATATCCTGTTCATTTTCAGTACTAGTTATCAAGTATAACCAAAGACAGGGGTTGGTACTGAAGTCAATTTTTATCTTTCCATCTCCAGCTGTTACACATTTTGGTGATATGGCAATTCACTCGCATGGCTTCCAGTAAAATTACCACCAAACAGCTTAGGGGAACAAGGGTTTTATTCTCTTATGATTCCTGGTTACAGTTCTTAGTCCATCTTAGCAGGAGAACTCACACCAACACCAGGGCTGAGGGAACTGGTCATGCCATATCCACGTTTAATAGCCAAGAAAAGGATAATCCTTACTTGCCAGACCAACATGTTCCCTCCATTTTAATTACCTGCCAAGAGACTAGGCCCACCCACAATGGGCTGGGCCTTCCCCATCTACTGAACAATCTCCTGCAGGTTCATGCTGGGCTTAACTCAACTACTAATTCTCTACAAATATGCCCAGAAGTCAAACCTTCAAATGTCATGTTGATACTTGTGTCTGACTATGACAGGTGACAATCTAATCCCAATGGAGATGTGTGTTACCTTTAAGCATCAGTGATATACAGAGAGGCCTAATCATGCTCTGTATTTGCTTACCAGTACTTTTCAGAGCCATAAAGATTGACCTTTGTTGCTTAATGGTATTCCTTGTCTCATAAGACAATCCAGGATGATTGAGTCCAAATACTCCATTTGGTTTTGCAAAGAGACCAGTATACCTTACCATATATTTATCTTGGTATACTTTGAGATTTGTTCCCAAGCTGAGGAAACGATGCTTTAGTAAGGTATTTCTTTTGTGTTCATTTTTAAGAACCTAAGAAAGAACTTCTTTAAAAATGACTTAATGTTTTATGATTGTCACCAAGTGATAAAAGAGCTGTTGAAATAAAGATTATTTCCAGATGTTCCACATGGGATTGTACCATGAGTAAAGGTAAGTAAAATGTAGCACTTACATTTTGCTAAAACATAGTATAATTCATATTTTGAGAGATTAGAAAATAATTGTTTTTTAAATACTGTGTTTAATTAGGTTTACTCTGACCATTTCATACATGTACATAATGCATTCTGAATACTGTCTTCCCCCAATTCTCTTTCATCTCCTTCTCATCCCTATCAAGGCCCCCTCCCCCCAGCTATTCTTGGCCGAATTCCTGATTTGGGCTTTGTTTTAATTAGGGCCATTTGTATGGCCGACAGATTGTAATTCTCCATTGGAGTCTCGTGGGCATCCCTGCTAAACTGTGGGAGAGGAGGCAGAAAGAACGAAAGAGCCAGAAGATTGGGAGACTGTGGAATCCCATCTTCAGGGACAACCAACCATGAACTCAACAACAGCTGCCAGCATCACAAATTCTCAGATAAAGAAATATTGTAATAGAATTTACAAAGGAGTTTTTGGTAGGAAATTCAGGACACCTTGCAATGCATGGAATGAAATTTGTTTTCCCTTTCGCATTTTTCATGTGATCTTCACTGAAGTTTGTCATGTGATCTGGACTCTGGAGTTTGCAGGATTATCAAGACAATGTAAATATCACTTGTTGGTTATACATGTCTTTACTACTTTTCACATATGCACATACTTTAAAGCTTATTCTTCATAACAAATCAAATCTTCCCCTCAGATTCCTATCCTACTGGTAAAGTGGGCTAAAGACTGAACAGTGGAGAGACATATTGACTTCCTAATTATTAACATGCCCTCTGTTTTTTACTATTTCAAATCTTTTGAGGAAAATGCTCAGCCTTTCAGATTTCTTTTTGGAGAGATTCATTCAGGTCTTTCTGACTGGTGTTCCCTGAATTATATCAATCCTATTGACCTTGGAAATATAAGAGCTAGGCTTCATGGTTTCTCTAGTCCTGATCATGCATGGCATCTTTTGAATATACTGCAGCCTCACTATGTGACTATATAACCACAGACTTGGGTACATCCCAGAGTCCATTCTGGGATGTGTTCTTTGTAACAAGAATCCCGTGCTCGCTTCGGCAGCACATATACTAAAATTGGAACGATACAGAGAAGATTAGCATGGCCCCTGTGCAAGGATGACACACAAATTCATGAAGTGTTCCATATTTAAAAAAAAAAAAAGAGAATCCCAAATCACCGTCCAGCTACATGCAGACTGAGACATCCAGGAGGTCAGTGTCAAGATGTGAAGTGAAGAGAAGAGCTGGGCTTCTAGGTCTGTCATGGCTGCTTCCTTCTTCGAACAGAAGATGCATTGTGGGTAGATAGCTTCCTTACTCACTGAGGAGAGACAATTTTGTGGAACCACTTAGAAGATTTGTGAAAGAGTGTGAAATCCAAAAATCAGGACAGGGACTTTGGGGAAGAAAAGAGGAAAGTGGATCCAAGATGTAAGAGGAAAATTGACATTAAAAAGATTTAGAATTAGGAGATTAATAATTAAAAATTATCTGATATTAGGTCTTTAGATAGTGAGTACTTAGTCACTAAGTACATCATGGGTCAAATGAGTTTGAAGAGAATTTTAGTGAAGCAAGTTTTGTTAACAAAGAATAGGCTGTAATAAGATCTTTTCAACAAACTTGTTGGTGCCCAGCACAATATTCTAATCATTCTTTACCTAACCAGTGAAAAATGTTACCTGAGAAATTCAGTAATTCAAAACTAGATTATGTTCATGTTTTCACTTTGTTCTCATGTTTTTACTTTTCAAAGCTACTGGGAAGAAAAACATATTGGATCTAACAGTAGCATATAAGTCAATTTTGTATATAAATATTGGTATAGTCTCCTCTAAGTTTTCCAAACTCTCATAACGAAGAATAAAATTCAGTTGCTACTGAACAATAAAAACTATCCTACAAAAGAGAAAAACATATTAGTCATTTTCAATAGGAGGGATCATTTTAAAGAGGAATTCATTTACAAGGAACATACTTAATCCTTTTGACTGTGGAACAGCAAATGGTTAGTTCATTTGTGTAATTACTTGTCAAGCAATTAGGAAATCAATCTTTTCCCTGTTGGCAACACTCCTGTTCTCTATTCTTGGCTTGTTTATGTAACAAAGGCTTGCAGCATTTCAAGAAGTCCATTGTCTTTATTTACATCTGACTGAAAACCATGGATGTGCCATTCATACATGCCTGCATCACGGCGGTAACACTGATTAACAGAACGAGTATCTTCTCTCACTGATTCCCTGTGACCCTAAGATAATCATGGTTCTTCTCTAGGTATCAGATGTTGTATATGATATGGGAGAGAGTCTTTTTAAACTTTTTTTCGTTCTTTGACATTTTCATTTGCAAATATAGTGAATTTATGTCATTCGACCCTCTTACTAGCCAATTCCATCCTCACTCCCTACTTTTTCTTTTCTGGTCAGTCTCCCTCCTGTTTTCATGTCTTTTTGCATGTGTGACTTGCTATCTTTCATCTGGGATGTCTGCGGGTACTTGCTGGAGCATGGATGATTTATCAATGGATATATTGTTGAGAAAAGAAGCTTCCCTTCTCCTGTGTGCAATTAACCTTCAATAGTTCTCATGAAGGTGTAACATTTGAAATGAGTCAGCAAATGGGAGAATAAGCCAGTGTCCTCTCACTCAACAAAGGACCTTAGGCCAAAAAAGCATAACTCTGCAATTCTGCATTTGGGATTCACACCATCTTAATTTTTCTCTGGAAACATAGTAGTACATTGTGTCTGCTTCTTTAATCCTTAGTGAATGCTGAATAAAAGGATGGATAAAGAGGCATGAGCTAGTATTTTGTACTTCCAGTTTGTATAATGAGGAGCCTCGATAAGACATCCGTGCAGAAAATACTACATTGACGTGAAATTATGTCAAATCTTGTGTATTTTGTGCTGCTTAATACATTTCATTATTGGAAAAACTGAAGAAATGGATCAAAGCCACATTGTAGAATGAATATATCCATATGTGTATACACATTGAAATACCCTTATTTTGCTTGTAATAATAATTTGGTTTACTACATTAATAATAGTTTTTAAAGTATTCCTTTTAGGAACGACAACTTAATTTTCATTATTGACTCCAGATTATTAATTTATTAATTACAGAACTAATAGTACCTTTGCTTTTATGGAATTGCTTAGGCTTAGGCTTAAGCACCTCTCTTTTTAAACATGCTTTCATGTTTTATAAATGACTGGAGGTAAAAGAAAAAGCATGTCTAGTAGGAAGTGGAGAAAATTAAGGGAATTTAATGACCCTTCAGCCAAAAGAATGCTTTTAGTGTGCTATTGAAAGGAATGGCCATGGTTTCTCACGTTCACTAGCATCTCTACTGTTTTGTTTAGCACAGATTTTCTTATCTTCCTATTCTTGTTTGTTAGCTGCAAATGTAGGGAAGAGGTTTTTGGGCTGCGTGAAGGAAGTAATTGGTGAGGAATTCAGGAAATTCTAACTCTGTATGTCACGTACACACATGGTCAGATAATTTGAGATGTAACTTCATGAGTCGATCCAAATCCTGACTCTGCCCTTTAAGACCTGTCAACTCCAGCTACCTCACTCAGGGAGTATATCCATCCTCCTTCCCGTCGCCTTGTCTAGAGTCCCAGCTGCTTAGAGAAATGCTTTTTGAATTTTTTTGACAAGAATGTGCATGGGAATCTCTTGACCTAATAATTGTTATTATAATGAAAACATTCCCATTCCCATTTGAAGATACAACCAAATTTTATGGGTCATATTTGTTCATTTTAAGAAAGCATTACTTTGAACATAGCTCCTGGCACAGTGGGAACCCCCAAGGCAGGATTTGTTTTGTGGAGTTAGGTAGATAGTTAGGAGAGAAAGCAGGTTGGTGTTCATTTGAATTGCCTCTTAGAGACTATATGATTTGAACAAGAATTCTATGTCTCTGGGTATCTAGAGAATTCTTATACTCGGTTGATTTAAAAAAAAAACTTTTTTTCTCCCTTTCCCTTTCTCTCTCTCTCTCTCTCTCTCTCTCTCTCTCTCTCTCTCTCTCTCTCTCTCTCTCTCTCTCTGTGTGTGTGTGTGTGTGTGTGTGTGTATACACAAGAGGACAGACACTATGTGTGCCTGTAGAATCCAAAGCTGACTTTGGGAACCAGTTTGGGTTGCTTTACCTCTTTATTGCTTTGCTGTGGGCTTTTTCAGGCTCCACCCTCCAGGCTGAAGTGCAGACTGTTGGTTTTACATGGATTGTGGGATCCCAACTCAGGTCCTTTTGATTCCATGGTAATGCTTTGTGCCCCTGGTGGGACAGGACACACCCCAGGGACCCAGTTCCAGAAAGGAGAATCTTTTGATGACAGATGTAATTTTTAACTCTGAAGATCATCATTTAAAAACATTTGAAAATTTAGCACTGAAGATTTTTCTTCTTCCTCATATCGAAGAGAGCTCTGTCTGTCCTCTGTCTCTTTTCTGTCTTAATGAGATCTATATAAGCTAGGACATTTAGTTAAAAAGAACGCACTAGGAAACCAAGTCTTTTTCCTTCCCCACCATTGAAAGAGTGCATGGACTTCCAAGTTGATTGTGTAGAGGCCCAACCTCTTGAGCCCTAGCACTTCTCATCACTGAGGTGCTTCTCATTGGTAGTTTTCACTATTACATCCAACCTCTTCTCTTCTCTTCCCATAAAATGCCTAAGATGGTTTGCACTTCTCAGACAATGTTCCTAGATAAAGTTATGTTGTTCAGCATTTCACAAAGTCAATGCTGCAGTGTAAGAGAAAAGATTTATATCTTCCTTCAGAGTTGATAATATTACTTGGGTACAGACCCATTCCTTGATTCCCAAAGTTTTTCATTGTCCTAAAATTACTAGTATTATGCTCTTTCACCAACATGTGATTATTTTAAAATTTTAAATTTTCTTTGTTTCCCTTTATCATTAATAGTAGTGGTAATTAACCCTTCTTACCATTCCTCTAAGCAAAACACTCTTAAAACATCACCTTCTTAGAAGATTCATTTATCCTCCGTACAAATCCTGAGTTGGGTGTCAATTGTTCATCTTTTCTATTGATGTGAAAACCTGGACTGCCTTGGACACATTCATGTAATTAGGGCAGGGCATATTTAGGACTTGCATCTTGGTCCACTCAAACAAAGTCAAAGTTATCAACCACATTCACATCTTCTGTCTGGTATCTCAGAAAGCCTTAGTAATTCACATCTCTGTTCTCCATAGATTACAATTTTGTGACACTGAATGACTAGGTATCCTTCCCAGCTGTACCACTGACTTTTAGCATTTTCATACTTTGTATGATAAATTATTTCATGTTCCCAACCATGAAAGGAGCATACTACATATGGTTTGAAATGGTTTGAAATAAATTTGCCATTTATTTCAATGGCATTAAATGGCATATTCCCATTAAAGACTATGTGTACAATGATGGGATGAGGAACAAATTGCCCAGAGCTGGCATCGGATCAGCGATGACACTCATAGGTTTGCCACAGTGTCTCTCCCTTAGACCAGAATGTCACCGCAGAAAGACTCATTTGTTCACACTGGATGGTTTTTCACTTTAAGTAATGACTCATTTCCTTGAAAAAGAATGAAGTTCTTTCTCTCCTTTTTTTTCCCAAATAATTTTTTCTTTCCATTTGTATGCAGCCTTCAAATTTGCTAAAGATATATGAATCAATGTAGTAAGCTTTTCCATTATAGCGACTTACTTTGGAGCCAACGGTAATGCAAAGGTAAGCTTTTTGCATATTAATTATACATCAGGTCAAAAAAGACAGTATGATAAAATCTTAACTACGTCTCTTCACTTAGGTGCATAATGTTCAATTTTCATCTTCCATATGTCAGAGTCCTTTCTGTGGTTAATGTAGAATAATAATAAATTTTATCACAGACATACAGCCTTTCAGTTTATCAATTTATTTTATAATTTCTATATTTGAATAGAAAAGAGGGGCAGTTGTGTTTCCCTTGCTGTGCACAAAGCGGAACTGAGTAAACAGACATGCCGAGAGATTACAGAAAGTGACCTGAACATGAGGTCACCATTCTGGATGTGAACGTCAGTCATGGCTGTCCACAGAATCATGATGATCTAGCCCCTGACTTCTTTGAATAGAAATTATTGTCAAGGTAGAAAAGAAACATCAATACATCCCTATTTCATTAAGATGTTCTAACAAACATGTATCCAAACTCTGGCCAGTAGGCACATGCACCCCATTCAAATTAGTCCACTTATTTCAGTCATTATGCGTTTCTGTGTTTTCTTTTTCTTCTTTATTTTATTCTGAAGCATCACTAATTTCTTTTTTTTATTTTTTTATTAAAAATTTAATTATACATTTTAAAATTTTTTACCAGTTCCCTCCCTCCCTCCTCCTCCCCCTCCCCTTCCCCCAGTGCCTCCCCCCCAATTCCCAGAGAGTCCTTTATTGTGTACGCCTAACTCTCCATTGGGTCCTCCTCTCCGATGACATATAAGGACCCAGTGGCATTTCCATAAGCCCTTTCTCTTGTTCCCCTTAAGCATAAGATCACTACTATGGCTGTCAATCCCTTGCCTCCAGGGGTCTCGGTGCCCTTAACAGATGCTAGACTTTATGAGGGCAACAGTGCGCTGGACATTGCGCAGGTCATGCAAAGTCCCATTACGATTGCTTTGGCCCCAACTATTGTTGAGAATCTTGCAAATCGTTGCTCCTCCCATCCTTTTGCTCTTACAATCTTACCGCCCCCTCTTCCGCAAATGTCCCTGAGCTCCAGGATGGGGAGAGATTAGGCTGTCCTAGTTCTATGTGATTGATATAGAGTCTCTGAAGTTCTGGATTGTGGTTTGTTGATTTTCTTTTGCAGTTTTGCTGCTCCTGCAATTCCCTTCACTCCATTCTGCTGGGCACTGTATGTCACCCCCTGGCCAGAGACAAAAAGCTGTTAAACTGGAGTCTTGTTGTAATAGCACATTCAAGGGTAGTTGTAATAAGAGTAAGAAACCTCACTGAGGGAGGGGTCCATCACCCATTTGTAAAATGATTACTTTTTATCTGCTAGACTATATGCCCTCCCCTTCTGGCTGAAGCATCACTAATTTCTTATTTTGTTTAGATTTGTGTGTGTGTGTGTGTGTGTGTGTGTGTGTGTGTGTGTGTGTGTGTGTGTTGTGTATGAGAGGACAGCAAGTGTGTGTACCTGTAAAGGTCCAAGGAGTTAACTGTAAACATCCTGGATTGCTCTAACTCCTTATTGCTTCCAGGCTCCTCCCTCCAGGGAATTACTGACATCACAAAATCTGACCAGCATTTCTACATGGGATCTGGAGATATGACCTCAGGTCCTTTTGTTTGCAATGTAAAAGCTCTAAACCCTGAGCCATCTCTTCACTCACATGATTTGTGTATAACTCATTGCACAGTACTCTAGTGAACTTTCTAGGTGACAGTATTATGAATCAGTATCACAGGATTGTACTTGTTTTAAGAGTTCCTAAATGTAAGAGATGGGAAAGTTGGGGCTGGAGAGGTGGCTCAGGGGTTAAGCCTCTGCCTTGCAGGCGGAAGGTCCTGAGTTCGGATCCTAGACCCCACCTATAGAAGCCAGTCGGAAGCAGGGGCAGCCTGCGCTTCTGGTCCTGGTGAGCGGAGCCTGTGAATCCCGGGGCAGAGTAAGCAAGGAGGAAGTGCAGGCAGTCCAAGGTGGTTCCCAAATTCACCTGTGGTTCTACACACACACACACACACACTCACACACACACGCGCGCGTGCACACACACACATGCATACATATGCGCGCACACACACAATTGAATGAATAAATAAACAAACAAACAAACAAATAAATAAATAAATGAGATGGGAAGGTTTTGTTTTCTCCATGATAGTCTTTGCTTCGTTATGTGTTGGTGTCTGATGCTGGTGGGATTTGCTCCTCATACTTGTAGAGACCATTGGCAGTGCAGGTTAGAGCAACGGCTCAGACCTTGTTCTCACCCAGCTTTCCTAACAAGATTAGATATCAGGGGCCATTTGGAAACAAGGAAATGAAGACTGAAATGTTGATGGTGACATGACCTTAGCGTTACCCATGAAGCTGGGCTTGGTCTGCAGTCACATCACCCAAGGCTTCTGGACATCTCGTCTTTGGCTAGTCTCACTAAGCTCTAGTCTATCAATGCATTGTGTAAAGCTTCATTGTGTGCTAGGTTTTTGTACTAGATGGTATTCAACTGTATCTCCCAGGTCAGATTATTTGGGTGCTATCCTGTTTGCTGGCTTTTGTGTGAACAAGTGTCCGCAGACCTTTAGTGTTCCTTCTGCAGCACATGGAAGGTCAGGTCACAACATATGGGTTGTGTGTGTGTGTGTGTGTGTGTGTTAGAGTGAGAATAAATGAGAGGAGAGAGAGAGAGAGAGAGAGAGAGAGAGAGAGAGAGAACTAGAGAGGAAAGGGATAGATTTAATCTCAATTGATTTTCCACATCCGAACCCAGACCTCAAACATGGTTGATATGTGGAGGTTTTTGCTGCTGTCTGGGTGGACAATGAGGCCGACAACCATGCACAAGAGCCAGTTGCTGCAAATGATGGATGTCTAATGCAGAAAAAATGTTGAGTGTTGCTGGGAGACCCTGACTAATGCAGCTGAGGAATGAGAACACTGTTGATGGAGGCCACTGGGATGGAGCTGGTGATTGACATGAATCACTGAATCACACATGCCACTGGGCTGTGTGAGAGCCCATCAGACGTGCGAGAGGAGAGAGTTTTTCCACCTCAAATACCAACTCTAATTCAAAGAATTCACTTTACACGTGGAATCCTTAGAAAAATTGTAGTGACACCCTGTGATAGATGACACCGTCCTTTGAACCATCATGTAGAATGAAGATCTTTCTTCAAAGAGTAAGCTGGGGGGGGTTCACTTGCTTGATACCAGAGTTCCATTGAGGTAGTAGGAATTATGGATCAAATCGTCACTGCAGAATTGAAGTCCAGACTCTTAATATGTCTTCAAGAGAGGAAAGCACACTGGGTCTCTCCATGGACTCAGAGGCTTCAATACTAATCCTACCAAACAACAAGTATCCTCAGTCACCTGTCCCTGTGGGTCCCCATTTTCTCAGATGAATGAGGTTTGTGAGTTACAGTACTCTATGAAACACTCAGCTTTATGTGGTTCTAGGAATCACAAACAAGTGTCCGCAGACCTTTAGTGTTCCTTCTGCAGCACATGGAAGGTCAGGTCACAAATACTTACCCAGAAGTCTGTGGGGCATGAGTAGATCTTCTCACTTGGTTGGTGTTGCACTGATAGCAGTCTCAACTTTGCATGATTGTGGTAGTACTTCTCTAGATGGAGGAATTTCCTAGTATTCCACTCCCTAGAGCCAGGAAAGATCTTTAGAGAATGTTCTGATTTTTGAGAGTTTATAGTCAATCACATTCTCTTTCTTGTCAAAATTCCAGGAAGCAGAGAGTGCTTGGCTTGCAATGTCTCCAATGTACTCCTGCCAAAATGCATGAATACTTCAAGAGTAAGAATATTTATTCCTAATTGTTTCAGTGTGTGTGTATGTATACATTTTTATATCTCAAGTGTCTGGAAGCTATCACTGTACACATGGAGTTTGAAATCAAGAAAAAAACAATCTCAAAACTGCCTAAGAAATATAACATGTGAAGATGAACTAGAGTGTGCTCAGTTAATACGTCATATTTCACAAAGTGACCATATGTGTCATTCAAAGCAGTAGCAAGACAGAGATGCTTGCAAATTTTTGTGGAGAATTTTCCCTGAAAGACAATTGACATACATCTATACACACACACACACACACACACACACACACACACACACACACATATATATATATAGGAGAGATGCTTATGTTTGGGGAAGTCTAACTGTGATTTGTGCTGAAGTACATATTCAGTCATAAGGCTTCTCAAAAATATAGTCTGAGGGCTGGAGAGATTGCTCAAGTGTTAAGACTCTGTCTCATAAGCAGAAGATCCTGAGTTCGGATCCCAGGTCCCATGTAAAAATGCGGTGGAAATGGTGGTGGTCTACACTTCTGGCCCTGGTGGGCAAGCCTGGAAAATCCCAGAGTGAAGCAAGAAGGTAGAAACAATCCAGAATGATTCCTGAAGTCACCCACAGGGATACTCAGTGCCCTTTGATATGCAATGCATACATACACATATACACTAAATAAATAAACAAACAAATGAATAAATAAATAAATATTAAAAATAAGTCTGTAATAATTGTCATGTAGTATATGGAGTCTGCCTCTGCCTGGAACCCCAGAGTCTCAGCCTCTGCCTGGAACCCCAGAGTCTCAGCCTCTACCCTACATTGCCTTTATAGCTGATCTCCCATAATTCTTTTAAATACTCTCAGTACCAAGGAATGTCTTTCTTGCTTCTCTCACTTTAATATTATTCCCCTTCATTTCCAAGTGTCCAGATGCTAGATATTTTTCCAAGGGTATTCTCAATTGCTAAAGCTTCCCCTTCTGGAAAATTGTTTGGTTGTGTCCTTCGGTTAGTCTTTGCGGGTTTTGCATGACAGATATTTGCAGTTGTCTTGATCTTCGCTGCTATGCTCAGAGCTCCTGGAGCACAGAACCTCTGTGTGTTTCACCTCTGCATTGCACTGGTTTCCCTCTCATGAGTGGCAGTGGAGCGTAGGAGTGATTTCTGCAGGCAGTGCAGTGTGTCAGGTGCTAATGCAGGCTGAGTGCAATTCACCCTCTGCAGAGGAAGAGGGGTAGCCTCTAAACAGGTGGTTTAAAAAGTGAACAGACTGGTTCATTTATCTAAGGGTTTCACCAAGCACTGGTTCATCTACTGTACTTTATGATATTTTCCTATTAATTCTATTTTAAAATTTCCTCAAGGAAACTAAATGTGTAAGAAAATAAAAGAAAAGTCCTGAGACACATAATTGCAAGCCAGAGATTGTTTAAGGAGCTCCTAGACAGTGTTGAGCATCTGTCTTATTTCTTTGGACTTTTGCTTCAGTAGCTGCAATGAAGTAAGATTGGTTCCATTACATGATGTAGGTATAGTTGTTCTACATTGGAGAATAAGACTGCATTTGGAAAAATTAGATTTCTTTCTATTTATAGCAATGCTTTTAGTGTGAGAATGCAAACTTAAGAGTGTTTTAGATTTCAATTCAGAATCATTGTGATAAATATCTTAAATCTGATTGTATTTTACAAATGAAGAAACTGAAAAAGCCTCACACTGAATGACCTACTTATGCAACATTTTCATGAAGTCTAAAGCATGAACTTTTAAGTGTTGTCTATCTCTTAGTTACACAAGAGGGCTTTTTACTCTAATGTCCAATTGTTTGTTACGTTTTGCTTCCATAGATGCTCTTCCTCCTTTTCTCACTTCCTTCTCCACTCTTCTCCTCCTCTTTTCTCTACATCTGTCTGTTCCTTTTCTTTCTTTATCCTCCCCTTCTTTCTTCCCCTTTATCTTCTCCTCCTGCTGCATCTTCTTCTTGCTCCTTCTTTTCCTCCTTATTTCTCCTCCTCCTCCTCCTACTTCCAAAAGGGAGCTATCCTCAAAACCCTTCTTTATAAGTCCTGCTCATCTTTCAGAAACTTTCAGACTAAGAAGATAAAGCTACAATGCAATACACCAAGCAGTCCTGCTTGTAACTTATTCTAAGTATGGCTTTTATGCACGCAGAGGAGACATCTCCAGTTGCACTTGGCCTCCCTGAGAGCAGCACACATCAACTGGGCATCTGGACATCATCAGCTTTGAAGATGAGATTCAGCTCACCACGAGTCTCAGACGCCCTGGCCCTGCTGCTAGACTGACTTTATTTTCCTTTACCACAAAGCTGCTTCGAGACACATGCTGTCATCATCCATCAGTCACGTCCACCAGAGCTGCCTCGTAACCACAGTTCCCGGGGCCAAATGACAGGATGCAGTCTAGGTCTCCATCAGTACCAACTGCACTCAACATGCCTGCTGCAGATTAAGCACAGACTCTCTTAGAAGTTGAGGAGGGGCGGGCTGGTTCGGGATGCCCTAGGGAGAGGGCCTATCAGGGCTTCAGAGTGGTGGACTGGCTTCTGAGCCGCCTGTTATCTGAGAAAGTGGGCTGCAGGCTGGAGGAAATGACCTCTCTGTTTCCTTCTGGCTTGGGATGAGTCAGGGCTGGGGTTGTTTTAAATGCGATTGATGTACACCAGGAAAAGTACGGAATGCAATGGAACGAAGATTCTTTATCCCGTGTGAACCCCAGATTCATTGCATTGATTCATTAGGGCCAAATTCTGTACCGATTTTTAAAATTTGTCATTTTTATTCTTTGACAATTTTGTATATGTCTATGATGTTTGATGGTTTTCACTCCCATCGCCTTTTACCATCCGTCCCTTTCCCACTCACAGTGACCACCTTTTCCTTCCCAATAAGTCCCCCTTCTACTTTTATGACTCACACCCCCCTTTTCCAGTGAGCTTAATTAGGATAATTATTCAATTCCAGCTCGTGTAAGCACAACTGGGGGTTATTTACTGCAACTTATCACTGGCTGCCTTTTAGCAGCCATTAACTGCCAGTAACTCCTTAAGGAGGGGTGGGACCTCCCGAGCCCCTCCAGCATCCATGATAGAATGCCAATTTGCTCCATCACGTGGAGGTTTCCTTTTTCTTGCTTCCTTTCAAAAATTCATTTATATATAATCTCATATATACGCATATATATGTTATGTAAAGTATGCTTAACCCTCGTTGCCCTTTCTTATCCCCAGCCCCCTCCCACTGAACCACTTTTTACTTTCACATCCCTTTTTTTCCATGTCCCAGTGCATTAACTGCGATTACCTGCATGAGCATCGGCGGAGAGTTATTTGTTCAAGCAGTGGCAACTTATGAGCTCCTACAACACCCAGGAATATGACTCCCCTTCCCCAGCAACCAAAAGAAGCAACCTTTCAAGCCCCTCCCCTATCCATGAAGCAATGCTGATGGGCCCTCTCTTGGACAGGTTTGTGCAGCTAAGACATTGCTGCTGTGAGTTCAACAGTGCACCAGCCATGTCATGTTTAGAGGAAAGCCACCATCCTTTTGAAGAGATTAAGAATGGTAGGGGCATATCTCTACATAATAAAGGTTATAAACAGCACAGCCAGCACTTGCTAACGGAGTAAATCTGTAATATTTCCACCAAGATAAGAACAAGACAAGGACATCTTCTTGGTTTTGCTAGCTGGCCAGAAAGCTCCAAGGATTTACCTGTCTCAGACCTCTCCTTCTAACCGCTCAGCACTTAAATTACAGCTGCTACTGTTTTTTTTTTTTTTTTTTTTAATGGATGCTGGGAATTTGAACTCACGTACTCATGCTTACATGGCAAACACTTTATCAACTATTTCTTCTGCTCTTCCTGCTAAGTATTTTTACCTGCTTTGGCACAGTTTGCTCTTTATTTTGTCTCTCTATACATCCTTTAATCTTGATTTCATTATTTGCAAAGTGATAATGGCATATTTATTTGTTCTTGAATAATGTATGTTTGGTTACATACTTTGTAAAATACAGAGACGCAAACTGGAGCTGGGATTCCAAGAAATTAATATTCGTACCACTTCCAGTACCTGATGTTGCTGAAGACTGTTGACTCAGCCCATATATAGAGTTTCAGTCTCATGGCACATGTTTTTGTGTAAATTTAAAGGGTGCTTATCTCAGTATTTGGACAGGGAATATGTAGGTCAAGTGTGCTGAATGAACCATGATAGCTAAAGTCAAAGTCATCAGTTTGCTCATTTCTTCAGGTTCAGTGAAAATATTTTGGACCTTGCCAATTAGTGAGAAATTCCCATGGATGGGTCTCTTGGAAGCTAGTGGAAGACATATTTCAAAATCCAGACTTAGAGCCAAGAGGTTCTTACTTAACTTCTCCAGTAAGTTATTTTCTTATATTTAATTTATTCTACTTTCAAACCATTTGCAAATTCTTTTTGAATTTTGCGTCTAATATGATTATGTGTTCTGTTCAGGTCAGCTTACAGATAAACATTTTTAATTTGCAGCAGGCATTAAGGAAGAGAAACCAGTGTGTGAGTAAAAAAAACCTGAAGTCTTAGCCAGAGACTGGAGATTGAGGCAGGTCTGAAGTAATGGAAACTCCCACTTCAGCTGACAGTATGGTTTTACTAAGAGAGTTTCTTTGAGACAGACTATTAATCTGGAGTGGTAGTCATAAGAAAGTTAAACATAGGAAAGGCGTTCTTTCTTTCTCTGTTCTTCTCTCTGTCTTTGTCTCTATCTCTGTCTCTCTGTTTCTCTCTATATATATACGTGTGTGTGTGTGTGTGTGTGTGTGTGTGTATTTATCAGCATAAAGAGAAGCTCTAACACCAGTTCTATTACAGGTTTAGAAACTTATCTGGACTAGCAACTTCCATCTCCTCTCTTCACTTTTTCTTCCTAACTCAAACTAATTGGATTTCCATCTTCCAGAAATCATTGAAATGTCACCCATAAAATTCCTCAGTTGTCTACACCCTGCTGGAATCTGGGGTCAGTTACCTGCTGCCAGCATTTTTGCCTCAGGACGTGGCATTCTGGATCCTTTCCTTCTCTGGTAAACTCCTCTATTTAAAGGACTTAATATCTGTCGGTCATCTTTGCTGGCACTTTTTCCTCTTCTGAATGTCATGCATCACCGTCTTATTCTATGACAAGGTCTACTAAATCTTATTGCCCAGAGATGAAGGCAAGTAGGAATGGGAAAAGAACGAGAAGCTAATTAACATGTTATAAAGATTAAAGAGAATTTCTGTGAGGCTGGACCCTACGGTAGGTGACAAGAAGACTCGTCCACAGAGGGAACTTAAATGTCATATCCAATAAATTATATTATTCTGAACCCTAGGAAAGATTTCAGGGACTGTATACCCTCCAGTTTTCTAGCCCTTAGATTGGTGGTGTTGGTTAATTAATTAAGGTTCATGTTGACTGTAGCAATTCATTTTATTAAAGTCATTCATTATGTAGTCAATGTTACAGAAAAGAAACAGAGCACATAGAGCCTCAGACTTATTGTCTAATTTCTTATTTACTGAGATTCTAATATGTGGAAGACACAGAGGTGAGATGGTCTTGGAAACAAATAAAAGAAAGTAGTATTTTATTGGAACTTCTTAAAATGTCAAAGTACTGACCTCAATAAATGTGCTTTTCTGTGGATTTGAAAATACTGCTGAGCATGTGGTGCATACAGACCAAGATTTATTGCCCACAGGAGAAGGCGAAATCTGACTGGTCATTCTCTTCCCTTCATTTTCTCTTATTATATCTTCTTTGTCTTTGAAACTTTGTTATCAACATTTTAGAAATTATACTGTGGTTTAAGATTCTTGGATGCACAAACACACATATGTAGGAGAATCTATAAAAAACATTTATTTATGAACAACATTGCCAAGCAAGAAAATGGACTGGGATGAGTGGTAAATGGTCAACTTTCCACTGAGAAAAAAATAGGTGAACCTTTGAGGTGAGAAACCTTCTCACTTAGGAAACTGTGAGTTTGGCTTTCATAACTCTGACCTGCTTTGACCTGAATCTCTCTGAGAAATATCTCAAAGGAAAGTCTCCTGCATATGATTATGTTTTGTAGCTTTTCTACCTTCCTAGTAATATTGCAAAAAGGTAACCATTAGGGCTCGATATCTCCTAGGGTTTAGAGTGAGCCTTATTTACCAAATATGATGATTACTTTCTTTAGAACTCAATGCTTTCTTTGGAATCAGAATTGTGATGTCAAGACTAGCTGGCCTGTGAAAGAAAACAAATGCAATGCTAAGACATGATAATAGGGACACTGTACATTCAGTGTGTGGATGAAGCTGTAGATACCACACATTTTGTCACTAGAGTTAGCTTTTGAGAGCAAAGAATGATATATGTATTCAACTTTAATTTTTTTCAAAGGGGCTTTTGTGTGCAAGACATTTTTTGCAACTGGAGAGTTAAATAAATGTCATTTTGCACCATGGGTTGTGTAAGTAAGGGTGTGTGAAGTTCATGTGTTCGTAAACATCGTTGACACAGAATTAGAAATGTTAAAGCACTGGTGAGCCTGAAGAGTTGCTGAGTTCAAGAGGAAGAGGAGGACAGAGGTAAGTTGGGAAGGATTTGGTGACAGAGCTAATATTTCATGTGATATGAACACAGATGACATAAGTGAGCTGGGGTGAAAGACGAAGGATGTTACAACAACTGGGGTAGAATTTTGAGGGAAAGGTATATTTCTATCTGCTGCATGTATATTGAGATTGGGAAAGCAAATGAGCTTGTTACAGAAGTCCTGGAAAGGCAAATGATCCGGTCATGGAGATCTTCTATAGGAAAACGCAGCCGTCAGTCAGTGAGGCCCAGATATATGTCAGGCACATCGTATGCTTTCACTCAGGTAATTTTCCTAACCTCAAGTTGTTTTGTTTCTTATTCTGTCCCGGGGGTTAAAAAAACCTGAACAGAAGATCAAGGTCAATTAGAAATACAGGAGGTTGTAGATGGACCTAGCGCTGTCTTTTCCTTCTGAGAGCACAGAGGACCCACTGCAGTTTTCTCAGAAGGCAAGGGCATGACAATTGACAGCTGTCCTGGCAAGTTTCGGAAGTGGGCACGAACTACAGGACCTGGTGGGATAAGGAGAACACTCACCATGAGGGGAGTGGACAGTGAAATCTGGTCTGCTGGGCAGTGCAGAAGTGAACTTCCTGGGCTTGATCACGTCCCTGGAATTCAGCTCTCTAAGGTTTAGATTGTTTAGATTTCTGCAGAACAGTAGGAGGCATTAGTAAACACAACTGGGTGACCTATTTCTGTCTCTGATTCTCTAATGGAATCTACATTCTCATGGTCCTGCTGGCTGGCTGTGTGCTTCTGGAAACTTCCAACAGCACTTCACTGTTACTTCCAAGTTATCATCAGTTTTGCATTAGGAACTAAGGGTTCTACTGCACTAGATCAACTTATCCAGAAGCTTCTGGCTTCAAGCTCTCTAAGGAATGTGTATGCCATGAATGTCTACTCTCCTCCAGTTGGGAATCCCCAAAGGCGGCCTCTCATGTGGATGCTCTCCTAAGGCTGGGGTGGAGAGGGAGGTACAACAGGACAGTTAGGGAAGAAATAAAAAGGAAGGAGGACAGGGAGAAGAGGCAATTTAGACTTGTTTTTAAGCCAGTTTCAATGTCCAGTCTGCATGCCCACTGCTCAGGAACAATGCTTGGGGTTTCCCAAGAGCACGTCCCTAATAGAACAGGCTGTGAGTGTTCTGTGAGGGAGGTAGGAATAAAACTCTCATGCCTGGGCATTCTTGCAATTCCCACCCTTGTTACCTTATTTTTACACTATCTCAGTAGGTAGATTTTGATTTGCAGCCCCTTCTTCCTCCCTTGCACATTCTCTGGAGTGCCGTATGTACCCCACTGATGAAATCATGGGGCAAAAATAACGCTAAGCTTATGTTTCCCTGCGGGTACAGATCATCTAAGGAAGCAGAATGCAGTGTCTAACTTAAGTCAACCGTGATTAAGCCACAGTGTGTCAGCTAGTTCCTTGAGAACAAACCAAGGGTGAATGAGCACAGTTACTTCTTCCAAGGAGTCCAAGTGAGGGCAGCTGAGGGGGAAGTTTTCTCATGACTCCCTGGCCGTTTAACATACTCAGGAAATTTCTTTGTAGTCTGATTTGACCTTCAGGGTTCCTCTAATTCCTGCAAAATTAATAGGGGATGTGAGAAGAATTTTGTGTGCACGTAGAACGTTCAGAGACTTGGCAACTTTGTTGGCTGAAGAAGTTTCCAGTCTCGTTCCTTAAAAATCTGGAGCCTAATTTTGAAATAGATGCTGTGGATTAGGGTGAATATTTCACTAATAGAGGCAGATGCCCTGTGCTTCCATTGACACTTCTTCCCCTTAATCTCTGATATTCGAAGGTCCTCTGAGCAGGGAATTTCAATGCTGCTTCTGGACAACCATTTCTAACTCTGTTGTAAAAACCAAGCTATTTCTCAGGCAGTGGGTCAGCCTTAAACAAAATGCTCACTCTTTATGTTTATGTGACTTCTGAAGAAAACAATTGATTTTGTCCAAAACCTAACATACAGCAGTTTAATATTCCACTGAATTTCTTTATTCTTTCTCTTGCATTTGGAAAAATTTATTTTCCTTTAAAAAATGGAATCATTCCACCCAAGGTTTCTGTGTAACTTTCATAGAAGCAGGATGGTTCCCTTTGGCTTTATGTAATCTCCCTTTGTAAGTCAGCACTCTTACCTCCTCATATAATGCAGGGGAATAAAAATCAAAGGATGCCAACGCAGTGAGGGTCCTTGAAGGGTACCACAGAACTACTCTCCTGCTCGCAGGAGGAGGAGGAGGCTGGTGAGTGGTGGGCTTTGCAGGAGTGTGGGCTACAGCTGACAATGAGGAAAGCTGTGCAGCAGATGGTGGAGAACCTTGAAGTAAGGACACGATTGACGTGGACAGGATGGTACCACTTCTTCCAATCCTGGCAGATGGTGGCTCTCACTGCCTTGGCCTTCATTTCCTTTCCCTTCAGCATGATGTTGGAAGTATAGGGAAGGAAAGGACCACCATCTAGTTTTGTTGGCCACTGTTGGCCAACACTTATGATGTTGTTCTAAAATTAGCAGCGGTACTGAGAGTCCTTTGCCCATGAAGATGATCTTCTTGGAATGTATTTGCCAGATACATACTGAGTACCGACTAGGTGCATCAGGTGTGTAAGTGCAGATTGTGCAGAGACCTGGCAGTTTGTAGGACTCATAATCAGTATCATGACTTGACTATGAAATGTGTCCCACAGGCTCATGTGTCTGTGTACTTAGCTGATGGTGTTTATAAAGGTCATGGCACCTTTAGAAGATGGAGTGTGGCTGGAGGAAGGCAGGTCACAGAGGGTGGACCTTGAAGTTTGGTAGCCAGGCCCTGCATCCCACTTCTCTTCGTGCCTCCATCACAATGGCTACTGTGACCTGGCCTCCAGCTTTGCTACCTGCCATGCCTTAGTGGACCATATCTCCCCACTGGAACTTAAGTCAAATAAACCTCCTTTTCTCCCTTAAGTTGTGTATGTTGTCTCACAGCAGCACAAAGGAAAGTGACTGCAGTAGTGGAGAAGACAGGTATGAATGTTGATAAATATGTGCTTGCGCACAGGATAGGGGTAATAGAAAGCATGTCCCTGGTCTGAGAAACACGGTAGGAAGCTAGTTCGATCTTCCATCTACCATGGAGTAGGTACTTCTTGTCTCACCTGGAGTCCATTTTCAAACTCACTGTGCCCAAGGGAAGGCCTAGGCCACAGGAAGGGATCCAAAAAGATGCGACTGGAAGCAGAACTTCCACATTCCATGTCCATGCTTGCTAGCCCAGGGAAAGGGACAGCCAGGGAAGGAGGCCACAGAGTCAGAGTCAAGAGCTACATGGATTCTTTGGTACAAATCACTTGCTTTCTTCCTGCACTAAATCTGGCCTCTGTTTAGAATATTTCCTCTGGTTTTGTGATTTCTCGGGTCTTTTCCCGGCATCCTTTTATTATCAGAGAGAGAACTCAGTGGCCCTTTGTGTGGGGTTACAATAACAGCAGTAGCATAAGGGAAGGTTGGGTTTTGCTGAGTGTTTACATACTCGCTATTGCTGTCAGTGAAGCCGGGCGCTGGCTTCCCAGCAGCTGTTGAATGTGTCAAGGCAATTAAGTCTTTGAGTCCTTTAAGTCCAGAGCAGCAGGTTCAGTTCTTTCTGTTCCTCTCCTCTCCCATTACTCCCACTCTGTTACCAAGTCATTTTAGAATTCCTGGGGCCATGCACACCCCATTCCATCACAGAACTTTGACCCCTGTTGAAATCCCAAGAGTCGGCTCATTTAGATCTTGAAAATCTTTTCTTCTTGGGAGGGTAGAGAGGTCATCGGAATCTGAGAGAGTCAGGCAGATGTACCAACTCTGATTACAGGTCACAACCAGCAGGCTCAGAAATGTCCCTGTGACTCAGACTCCTATGGTTCTTGCTCCAAACCTAGAAAGCCTGCACTTCCGTGGTTTTCAAGTGTCTGCCAGTCACCTCACTCTGATAAAGGGCAGTTCCTTCAGTAGATGTGATGTGAGGCGGAGTTTGAAAATGGGATTTCCAACCAGTTCCCAGGTAACAGATGTCTTTGCTTCCTCTTGGCAGAGCACACTTTATGTGGCAAAAGACTGACTACTCATATTTTATACCAGGAAAGAAGATAATTAAAGCAAGTCCTTTCAAATTTTCCAAAATTGATTTGTAGATGGTACAGACACACCCCCTTTAAACCTCACTGCAACGCTGGGGTTTCCTGTTCTCTCCTCCCATGTGTGCAGAGTTGGCAGCGAACCTCCCTGCTGTGAACGAACCTAAGTTACCATGGGATGAGGTCACATTTTCCAAAAACCTGTTTCTTGTCTGCGGTGGAGGGAAGGGTCCCTTTGAAAGGATGAGGCCTGGGAAGTGTGTCCTTTGTAAGACAGAACTGAGTCTGGCTGAGACAGGTTCTGAGGACCTTCCCCAGGCAGAAGACACAGGGAAATCAATTTGCAGGCCAGTGTTTCTGTAGCCCCATCTGCGGAACCTAAGGAAACGGGCTCTGCTGGCCTGGTACAGCGCATCCAGGAGAACTGCTGCTGGAAAGAGCCTCCATTCCTTTCATAGGTACTAGAAGCTTCAGTAAAGTCAAGCTCTTGAGGAAGGACAGTTAACCTGATCACCACCTGTGACTTCTTAAGAACTAGTGATTCCTATAGACAGAAATTTTCAGAGAACCCTGTCCTTAAACATTCTGAACAAACTGAAACTAATACAGCTTTTCCAAAGGCTTAATTTAAAAGGACTTTGTTGAGCACCTGCTGTGTAAAACCTCGTGTTGAGTACTGGAGAATGTGGTGGTGAACCCAAACCAGACCCTTGCAGGGCTGCATGCTGTGTGGATTTAAGAAGCAGCTACCTACCAGGCCGCTCATGCAGCTGTTAATTCTGCTCAGACTGCCACATGAAAATTCTACAGGCATGCTACACCATTCCCTCTTTTTCTCACAATTCTGGATGAAAGTCAAGCATATGACGTCAGTGGGTTTCTGAAAATGACTCTTTTTAGTTCACAATCAAACTTCTCTCTCTCTCTCTCTCTCTTTCTCTCTCTCGGTACCCTCTGACATTTCTTCTTTAAGGGTTTCAACCCAGTCAAAATTGTGCACAGTTATTTTCCTTGAGATTGTATCTGTAAACACAGTCATGCTAGAGTAATCAGCAGAAGAACTGAGATGGGACCAACATCAAGTGCTTTGGGAAACACACAAATAAAATCAGTTACAAAGTAGATAGTTTACATGATCAGAAGGAAAATGCTGAGTGCTCTTTGCAGAGAGGTATTCCTTAGAATTGTTTTGCAAGGATTCATTATCTACTAAAAATAGAAATCAGAAGAGCCAAGAAAATGAAAATGAGACCTGCATTGTATTCTGTATTTTTTTTTTTGATTCTTACTTTAGTCATTCTTGCCCTCAACACCCACACAGTAATCTTTGACTTCCTTGAAAAGAATATGATCATTTTGGGATATGAGTGCTGCTTGATTCTTGAAATGTAATTACTAGATACCTGAGACATCTCAGTACTGGACCTTTTGGTATTCGGTAAAACCAGAGAAAGGAAAAAAATAGTACTTTTCTATCTGGCAACAGTTCTTCTTTCTGAATTCCATTTATATTTTGTCATCTAAATATTCTTTTACTGGATTGAAATCATTTTGGTTGTAGTGATTGTTACTTAAATTAAAAAGAATAAAATGTAGAATGTATTCCTATATGTTTGTTTTCCAAATTGTTCTATAAGCTAAGTAAAATACAATCCAAATTTGGCAGAAGAAAATTAACTTGGGAAATTTTCCTAAATTTTCAAACCAAAACAAATGTGGGTGGTTAAAGAAGCTACCGAACAATGGGCTGCATGTCAAGAGTGTTACTGCTTGTAACTCTGAATGCATTACTGAGGCTCATGGATGAGCAGAGGTCAGTGAGACATCGTGACTCTATCTGGGAAGGTGGATGAGCAGAGGTCAGTAAGACATCGTGACTCTATCTGGGAAAGTGTGCCACATGATTGCTTGTATATAAATTTCTAAAACATTTGAAATTAACCAAGTATCTCAGTGGTTGTCTCAGGATGAACAAAGGGAGAGAGATAGATGGTGACTCTATTCTGGGAGGCAGGGATGACTGACTCTCCCTCAGGATACAAAACGGATGCATATTCAGTTCAACCACTGAGGGATGTCAAAGATTAAGGCTGTCTTACTCAGCCCAGAAGTTGACTTCCATATTCATCTCACAGAAATAACCTTAGAGAAATTGTGTTGATTGAACACTAATCTTTAAAGAAGAGTCTTGAAACCCAAGAGTTAATGAAATTACAGAAGAGGGGCTGTAGCAGTTTGCCTGAATGTTGCTGATAAATTTACAATAAAACACTTTAGGTGGAACGGGGTTTCTATTCTTATTTTAAATGGTTGTGCAGTTACAATTCTCAATCCAGTTTGGCAGGAGAGTCTATGCCATGCCAGGGGTGGAGGGAAATAGCCATTCCACATTTATAGGAGTGCTAAGAGAGGACCAAATTTCCCTCATCAAACAGCATGTCTGTGCAAGTATGCTGAAGATTGCCAACTAACTTGACCAGCTCCCTCCATCTTACCCACCTACCCTGGGAATAGTCCCACTCATCATGGGCTGGGCCTTCCTGTCAACCAGGCAATCTCCTGAAGGACTGGTCAGGATTTAACTCAACTACCAATTCTTTATAAATAGGCCAAGACTGAAGCCTTCAATTGTCAAGCTGACTCTTGTCTAAATATGACAGTGTGAAGGAGTGTGTTTAAGTTTAGATCCTTTAGATTCTACTCACAGTGTTGAATAGACTGGGAATAAAAAGCAAGTATCTGACTATTTTAAGAGGATAGAGGTGATAGAGTCAGGGAGAGCCCATGAAGATAAAGAAAAGGTGATAAAAGATTCAGAACTACAAAAATCTTGTTAAAAATGAATCTCCATAGATGTGGGATGTGTGGAGTAGCAGAATAGATGGTAATAGTCCCTCTTTAACAGTCAGCCAAAGCTTGATAGTGGAGTGATGTTATTAGAAATAAAGGTGATTGTAGTAATAAGCAGTTGAACTGAAAACCAAAAGATACAGCTCCTAGTGCAAAGATAAGAGTACTCTGTCCTTCCTCTACCACATTCCACAGATAGAACAGGCTTTGAGGTTTCTTGTGAAGTAATCTCCGAAATTGATCTAAGGGTGTCATGAAGGCTTCAGCAGATGCTGAGAGACCTGACAGCTCACCTGCAGGTTGTTCAGCGTGTGCATCCCCAAGACCATGAACACTGCAAATATGGGAGCCAAGTACTTTTATGCTTTAAATTGTTTTCTGGATAAGTTAGACAGACCATGGGTGCTTCCTGAGGAGATGCCACACAAGCATCTATCCACCCCAGATGAGAATTTGAAGACAGACTGCAATAACAATTATATCAAAGATGGTAGCTGTTTTCCGTGAGGAAAGCACTATAAGCAGAGGAGGGGAGTGGGAAGCTCTCCTTAGACAGTAATTGCCGAGCTTATTGCCGTGCTGTGGCTTCAGAGTATGACGACGTGTACTAGCTAAGGACATAGAACACAGTCCAGACACAGTCCCACATATGTATTCCTCTGATTTCCAAATAATACACCAAAGGAATTCTATGGGCAAAGAATGCTTTCAGCAGAAGGGAAATCCTCAGTGTTTATTTTACAGTGTATAAAAATTGGACCAAATAGATTTAGACTTACATGCAAGAGCTAAATTATAGAAATTCTGTAAGAAAACAAGAAAATTCTTAGTCATGTTACTTTGGCAATTATTTCTTAAATAAGACCCAAAGTGAAAGTTGTAAAAGGGAGGTCATCAATTTGCAGCCCATTAAAATAAAAAATGCTTGTTCTTTAAAAGACAGCTGTAGACTAGGAGAAAATGGTTATAAAATGTGTATCTGATAAGCACATGTACCTGGAATAAAAAAGGCAGTCTTACATATAAGTAATAATAAAAAACACAGATTAAAATATTTGAGTAGATGTTTCATCAAAGATAATACATAGCTTGTTAAATACATATAGGAAAAAATATTCAGCACCATTAGGTCAATTAGAGTTTTTCACATGAATATTTAGAAACTCTGTTAGTAATAGTCTAAAATTAGAAAATGATATTTATCAATAAACGTAGTAAAGCCAACTGTGATATGGTCATATGATGAAGTACCATTTTGCAGCAATAAAAAGGAATAAACTATAGATGTCTTATTCAACATGTTTGATGTCTTTTGCACTTTTCTGATTGAAAGAATTCAGAGAAAAGTTATGTGCCACATGATTGCTTGTATATAAATTTCTAAAACATTTGAAATTAACCAAGTATCTCAGTGGTTGTCTCAGGATGAACAAAGGGAGAGAGATGGATTACAAAATGACAAAAAAGACTCTTTTATTCCAAATGGCTGTAGTCACTATTGTGATTGTAGTATGCATTCCTAACTGGACATATATGTCAAAATTCTCTGAGTATTTTATTAACATGTACAATTTATGGACCATCAATTAATTAATAATTGTTAAAAATACATACGATAATTAAAAATACAATAAGGATACATGATATATGTGTATTTTCATTCACATGGATGTATTTTGCTTTTGTTTCATAACTCATTGCTGCCACAAAACACTGAATCTAGACAATTTAGGGAAGAAAGTGGTTGTATTCAACTTATGATTTAATTCCAAGGATTACAGTTCATCATGGCAGGAGAGTCACAGAATCAGGAATAGAGGGAAATAGTCCCATCACGGCCAGAACAGAGTGCAAAGATCAAGGCCTCCATGCTTCTTAACTTGCGAAGGGCATCTTTATACAGTTCTGGTCTACCTGCTTGGAGAATGGTCACCTGCTCATGTGGTTCTTCCTACATCAATTATGCATCAAGACAGTCCTTTCCGGGCATGCTCAGAGGCTAACTTCAATCCAGACAACAGTTCTGTCTCAGGCACCAGGCTGGCAGCACTGATCTTCACACATGTACATGCTGATATACACAAATCTGTATGTTTTTAGGTAAGTTAATAAGTTTTCTGTCTTTAGTTTACACATTGAGTCAAATTGGGAATACAGTGTAACACACTGTATAAAGCAGAGCAGTGTGAGCAGAGAAGCATCTCAGGAAAGGTTGCAAATTCATCATGCTGTAGAAGAGTTCACATCACATAGGCCTAGGCTAATCCTTTTTTTCTGCCTCTCTGCTTTTGTTTGGCTTTTACGTTCAAGGTCATCTGAAACCAGGGATGCAATTGTATTTCCCTCAGAGCCATTTCTTCATGTTATGTCCTGTGCTTGTCTCTCCAAGGTCTGGTTCCCCTGAAAGTGGCCCCATGGGATTCAATGGACAAAGGTCCCTCTGAAGTGGCCTTTGCAGGCCTGAGAGAGGAGGCCTTGAGCTTAGCACTTCCTCATCTTTCCCTGCAGCTGCAGCTGAAATGCAGCCCTCAGCACTTCTCTTCTGAATGCCCTTCATGGGGATCAGCCTAGCTGCAGGAATTCACTGTGGGCTGCAGTCTGGCACAGAGCTCCTGGGCAGGAAAAATAATTTGAAAGTAATATTTAAAAAAAAAAAACAAATAAGTGTCCAGGTTTTTGGTCTCTTTTGTGTTCCAATTAATTTGAAGGAATTTGAATATTATCTATAAGACATTTCCTTTTGGCAAATCATAGATAACCTTTGTTTTGCACTTCCCACTAGGTGGGAAGATAATTCTGGGGTTAAAGGCTTGGCCTGGAAGACAAAAGGATCTGAGTTCAGATCTCTAGATTCTATAGTAAAAACTCCAGGCAAAAAAATGGCAGCAGTCTGCAATTCAGGAACCTGGAAGGTGGATCCTGGAAAACCCCAGAGCAAAGTGATAGGAAGATTGAGCAATCCTGGATGATTCCCCATATTACTCCTTGGATCTCCACAGACAGACAGGCATATTACAGTGCCTTATTATGCTTATTGTGAGCACACACGCACGCGCACACACACACACACACACACACACATAGGCACGCACACATACACACACAAAACAAAACAAAACTTTTTTGGGTCTGGGAAGATGGCTCAGGGGTTAAAACCTTTTTCTTAAAAACAAAAGGCCTTGAGTTTCAATCCCAGGCAGGTATGATAGGCACCTCTAATTCTGGCCTTGGAAGGCAAAACCTGAGTAACCCTGGACTGAAGCAATAAAAAGGTAGAGCAATCTAAGATGATTCCTGATGTCACCCTTGGACCTTCGCAGATACACACACTCAAGCGTGCTCTTGTACACAACACACACACACACACAGACAAATACAAAAACAAAACCTTTTTGAAAGGAAACAAGCTAAACTATAACTTTCAAAGATCATTCCTTCTTTAAGTAAAATCTTATTTAATATCACAGCCATCGAGTTTCCTGGACTTGGATGTACTCGTGTTGTGACACAACAGTCTCCTGTACAGAAGTCGAACAAACTATTTCTCCTTTTTTATGTTGAATTGCAGTGCTCAGGTTAAGTCTGTATGCACATTGGTTTATCTTCATGATGAAACTCTGTGTCATTTTCTCACTACCATGTCTTATTGAGTACAAATAAAATCAGAACTGGTCTTAGTCAGTGAAGGCCAGTTACCTTGTCAACATGACGACTAGAGTGACAGTATCACTAGAGACTAGAGTGACATTCAGACACTCTCATAAGCCAAAGAACACTCGCAACCATTACCAGCCTGCTTTAGTCAGAGCTGATCTGCACTTCCACCATGGCCAGTCCTGTGCTCCTGGTCCACATGCACGACATGTCCTGTGATGTCATGGCACTCAGGATCAGTGCGCTGCAGTGACACAGGACCCCTGAATTTTCAGATCAGGAAATGTTTACACATTAGTACCCTCCTTGTGGAGGGGATGTGACCTCATCTTCTATTTTGTTTTGACAGTCATTGCTAACCTAGAGAAATGTTGCTGAATGGCATTGCATGTTTTGTATCTGCGTGGAAGGGATAACAAAGTAATCTCAAATTATTGGAGAATTTCATCAGTACTGCTCAGAATGTTCCCAGTTTTCTTAAAGGGATAAAGTTTACTGAGAGAATTTTCTAAGATGACAGATAAAAATTATTTATTATAAGAAGATTCTTTGTGGTGGAAGATAAGTAAAATGCCACAGACTTGCTTTCTTCTAATAGTCCTTAAAGTGCTACTGTTCATGCAGAGTCCTATGAGCCTCCAGCCAGAGAGAACTGATTAGCATCATGTGGATGAATACCTAGATTTTGAGTAAATTGACTGAAATTGATAATGAGACATGCCTGTCAGACACAACCAACCCAATGAGATTTAGGCTGTGTCTGCAGAAGTATATCTGGATTTCTAACTTCAACTCTGGGTGTCATATCTTATAGATGATGCTGACAGATAGGACCATAACTTGTAATCTGGCACATTCATTTGAGAGCATTAAGATATTATTAAAATAATCATTGCTGTTGAAAATTTGAAAAGTTAACTCATGGAAAAAGGATTATGTTACCATTGGCTTTGCTCTTACAAAGCACAAATCCAAATCAGAAGCAGCAGAAGCTATAGGGGTTATGGTTCTGATTGGGGAAAGGGGAGGAATACACACTTATTTGGGTACCATACATTTTATACGCATTTTGATTTAGAGCTTTTTGTATGTTAGTTTTTTTTTGAAGTAGTAGTAATGGTTTTGCTTTACAGAGGCAAAATTTATGCAGTGCACATGCACCTTGGGTTAATTTACTAGAAAGTTCTCATCCACATATCCAATATCATGAGGTATTGTAAGACTGTGAGGCAGCTAGCTTTGAGTGAGCTCTTATCACAACAGCATACCAGATACTCTGAAAGCTCCTCAGGCAAGAAACCTTGTAAACCAGTCCTCCACAAATCTGTTTCAACTACAAAAGTTTGCCATATATCATGAATCAAGTGTTTCAGAACACTTAGAAAATGCAACTAGAGGTAGGCCAGTTGAACTTGATTCCAAGATATCTTTCTCTCTTCATATTTGGGTACATTACTATGACTTCACACACACACACACACACACACACACACACACACACACACACACACATACACACACACACACACACACACACACACACACACACGTGTGTGTTATGTAACTGAGACTGGTTATTGATATCAAGGCTTATTTATGTACAGCTGCCAATTCTGAAAGAATTTCCTAAAGGGATTATAAATTGATTTACATGTTAAATAAATAATCCTCTAAGAATCTGAACTGCCTCAAACATGCTAGACTTCTTAAGTTTCCCTAGGAGTGATTTTGAGAGCCAGCTGTGTTAGCCACAGATCAACAGTCACTCGTCACCAGGCGGGAGAAAGGTTATAGCCTGTAAAGATTTTCATCTTTTCTCCTTCATCCCTCCCCATATGTTTTGGCAAACAGCCAATTTCTTGAAAATGGCAGAAGAGGACAAGAGAGGAAAGACGAGAACACAGGGTAGTGGTTAAACCACATCTTAAACATCTGGTTTTACTTATGTGTAAGCACCATGCAGAGAACTAAATTAATGTGACTGAAAATAGCCATGTGGCTATTGCGACCTTAGGTGTGCCTCCCGTGTGTACTTTTCACTTTGCCGAGCCCCTGCCTTTCCCCAGTACACTTCAAGATTCCATTACGAGCAGGACTTCTGAATGGGTGATTTCTTTTCCTCTTCTCTCTGTTGGCTATTTTTCTCTTCCTGTGGTTTTCTCTCTAGAAAAGTACTACTTTGGCAAGGGTTGGGGACTGAGTCATGAACGTGCCTTTGCTCACGTCTTCTGTAATTTGAAGCCAGGATCTAAAGAATATTCCAGCCCAGCTGCGTCAGGCCAGCTGTATCGGCTCTTGAAATGCTCTCTGGGCACAGTCACACACACCTGCAAAGCTTTTTCTTGTTCCCCCTGTGAAGTTCTAAGGCAGAGAGAACATGTAGATAGAAGGCAGAAGGGAACTTTCATTGTTTCGTTTATTTTTGTTTTTGATGGTTTCATACATGTATTCAAAGAAATGAAGACATTCTCACCCCACATTGCCTGATCTTATAACCCTTTCTTCTCCCACTGAAATCCTTCTCATAGCCAATAAATCTCTTTCCTGTTTTTCATATCTTTGTGTATGTGTGAGTTTCCTTGTTGAACTTGATTCTACAATACTGACTCAGAACAAATACTGCTTTAGGATATCATAAAGCTGCCATATAGCTCTGTAATCGAGACATAGGAATGATTCAATCTGATAACCCCCTCTTGCAGTAACCCCCTCTTGCAGTTACTCTGCATATTGCTGATAAATGAATGACCAAAAGACTTATAGGGAATGAGGATTTTTATGGTGGGTTATAGTGTCTTGTTACAGTTGTCGATCCAGCTTGGTGAAATCGTCCACACCAACACCAAGGGTCATACGCTATCTAAGGTAGTTGAGAGAGGGGTAAACTCACTTGGCAGACAGTATGCCTGTCAGAGTATGCTGGAGAATGCTGAATTCCATAACCAGATGCCTCTCTATTGTTTACCTATGCAGGGAATGTCCCTTTCTACCATGGATTGGGTCTTCCCCCATCAATTAAATAATTTCTTTGCAGGTTTGCTTTGGACTTGACATAACTATCAATTCTTCACACATGTGCCCAAACCTCAGCCTGCAATCAAGTCAACACATAAATATATCTAACTGTGACACCACCTTTATGTAAATATGACATACCCCAGCAGAGTTAGATAGAGATAAGAAATAATAATTTTTCAAATAGATCAGAGGTGGCCACTTTAATTTTTATAGCCAATGATATCGTGCTTATATGCAAATTTTCTTTTTTTTGTTCTGCATTTATGTGTTTTTTATAAATGTGCTTAGATACTGTTATCATAGGCCATCAGTACCCTACCAGATAAAAGGAATTCCATAAATCAAAGCAAAATCCATGCAGTTATTTACAAAATATTTTATTAATGAAACTCATTTTAAAAATGCAATGTCTAGTATTATTATGATTTAAAAAAGAAATTCAAGAAGAAATTAAAAAAAAGAATAGAAGAGAAGGAATAGAAGACAATGAAATGGTCCCTTTTCGTCCTTGTGCTCTGAAGCTATCTCAGACTGCTTGCAGGAATTCAGGATGATACCCACTGCTCTAAAATCTTGGAGAGGCAGGTGACCTTCATGTATGAGGAAATTTAAAGTGAATTTTCATGATGAAATTGAAAAGTCCAGATTAAACAACTTCTCACACACCCCAAAAATGTTACCTTATTTTTGAAAAAGAATAGGGCCTTTATGTTGTGTGGGCTTCCTCTTATCATTCTTCTCTAAGGTTGTGAAATACAAGAGCGTAGGACCAGGCAGTTACTTTTTATTTTTATTTTATTCATTATTTATTCAATTGTGCGGGTATGCATGTGTGCGCGTGTGTGTATGTATGTGTGTGTGTATAATCACGGACGAATTTGGGAACCACCATGGAAGCCTCCACCTCCTCCTTGTTTACTCTGCCCGGGATTCACAGGCTCCGCCCTACCAGGACCAGAAATGCAGGCCGCCCAGCTTCCGCCTGGCGTCTATACGTGGGGTCTAGGATCCAAACTCAGGCTTTAACCCCTGAGCCACTTCTCCAGCCCCATGATGCAGTTACTTTTATTGATGTGAAGCAATCTTAAGGGAGAAAGGGAGATTTATTTGACTTATATTTCCTGAAGGTGTATAGTTCATTTTGGTGGGAATTACCTAGCAGAAGGAATGGCTAAGGGCAGAATCTTGAGGTTGGTTGATTTCACTAAGGCCCTCATGAAGTCTTGCAAGAGAGCAAGAACAAACTGAAAGGAAGCAGTGTTGAGTTATCAAACCCCAAAGCCCACCCCTAGGATCTGCCTTCCTCCAGCAAGGCTTCATCTTCTAAAAGTGCCACAACCTTCCCAAACATTGATGCCAGCTGAGGATTCAAACACAAGTGTCTGTAGAGGACAGCACATACCAAACCATGACAGATTTTTCAAAGCAATACTTCAGACTTTTCAAAACACTCCTTTTGAAGGTTTGTTTTGGTAGGTATTGTGTGAACTTTAGCATCTGCACTCAAAAATTTTGAAGATAATCTACCCTGGTAAATTTTCTGTTACCTTCATACTTGGAAAGTTGTGGTTTAAGTGATCTTCCCCAGCAAAACATGGACTCTGTCAATGGGCAGTTTTTCAGTTCAATGCATTCTGTACTTTTGTTAAGGGAAAAGAACAGAAGATGTTCTTCATTTTCTTGCCTTTTATTTTCATATTGTGTTTTTGTGTATGTGTGTATGTGTACAAGAGGACATTTTGAGTGTTTTTGTGTCTGGGGAGGTCCAAAGATCACTTCAGGAATCACCCTGGATTGTTCTACCTCCTTATTTACTCTGGGCTTTCCTAGGCTCTGTTTTCCAGTATAGAAATTACAGGTTGCCACCATATCCACCTGACATTTTTATGTAGGATCTGGGGATATGAAGTCAGGTCCTTTTGTTTTTGAGGCAAAGGCACTGGCCTTTGATCCATTTTCACAGTCTCTATATTTTCAGTCTTAATGACTGTGGTTTTTCTCCACCGTTTGAGATCATGTCAGCTGTGTTTGCTAATCATTGTATGTCTACTACGAGAAACATACTGAAGAGAGTAAAAAAGAATAATTGAGCAAAATTTTGTTCTGAAGAGAAAGATGGATGTTATTCTCTAGAAAAAAAAACAAGCTTTTAGGTAGTGTTGCATGATGGGATTGACTGTGATTAGAGGGGCATGGCAACACCTGCAAGGAGAAGTCATAGCTGAATAGACTCCTGTGCTGTGTCCAAGGGTGGGCACAGCATGAGAAGCTGGGAGCATGGGTTGCCAGGGGGTGATGAGCATGCCGATATATCTCCTAAAAAGAGAAGAAGCAGGGGGCTGGAGAGGTGGCTTAGTGGTTAAGCCTCTGTCTTGCAGGCAGAAGGTCCTGAGTTCGGATCCTAGACCCCACGTATAGGTGCAGGGCAGAAGCGGGGCGGCCTGCGTTTCTGGTCCTGGTAGGGCGGAGCCTGTGAATCCCGGGCCAGAATAAACAAGGAGGAGGTGGAGGCGGTCCATAGTGGTTCCCGAATTCGTCCGTAGTTCTACACACACACATACATGCACACACATACACACACGCACGCACACATGCACAATTGAATAAATAATAAATAAAAAAAGCAGGAAAAGTCTTTAAGGACATCTGTAGATGGCTTTATGATTTGTGCTCTTGAAAGTTTCAGGCAGAAATGCCTATTTGGAGATTATAGCTGTGTGGACTAGAGTATTTTGGTGGGGAATGAACAGAATGCTACATTAGATACAATAGGAGAATGTCTATCCAAGTTGATGTGAAGTATCAGTGCAAGTGGAATGAGGGTAATTGATCAGTATTCAGTTGGTGATGCTGTCACTGCCCAGGAGACTTGCAATCCTTGTGGGTGTATGAAAAACCACGGGGTGCACCCAGGCTTACTCTGCGGATGATTTGTATGACAAGAGACACCCAGCCACTGTGACTCTCAATATCAAACTACCACACATTTATCTTTAAATGAAAAACATTCGTTTTGACCATTTTTGAGCTAATTTTTTTAAATTAATTTTTTAAAATGTTTCTAAAGTAATATGCATTCATTACAAAAGAAAAAAATTGAATATAAGAAAAGCAAAAAATAAATCGTAACCCTCAGATAATCTCCATACTTAGGTGATTGGCAACATTGTGAGGAATAGCTTTCTAATTTTTTTATTCAAAAGTTTATTAAAGTCATTTGTAATCTGATTTTTTTGCCTTCTACATACCATGGTTTTATGGTTTCCTGATATTAACAATGGGCATCTTCACTGCACAGTAATGCTAGGCACCTGGATGGTTTAATCCTTTTTTTTTTTTTTTTGTATATATGTTTTATTTTTTTTTTACTGCAGAAAATCTCCTTGGAGCTAGTTTTACATTTTACACTCAATCTCCAATTATTTAAGATTGCATTGTTTCTTTCTCTGTTTTTTACAAGTGTGGATCAAACCTAGTATTTGCTGCCATATGTTACATCTGAGCTTCATCCCTAAATGTTTCCAATTAATGTAACCTGAGATGTTGTGATATTGAGACATTTTCTTTTCATTTCACTGATCGTAATGACACACTCCCCTGGCAGTCGTATCCAAGACTAAAGTGGCTCAAGCATCTATGATGGAAGAACTCCCAGGTTCCGAACCTGTGCTCATCATCATCTAACCATGAGTCCATCTGGCCCAAATAGTGTAATGTGACAGCACTGTGCTTAAGTACAGTGCTCTTGCCCTTTTCGTCTTCCACACAATGGAGTGCATGTGATCTGGGTCACAGACAGAGGGATTATATTGATCTTTAACTCTCTGGCATTTGTTTTGTGTTGTTTTTAAAATGTCATTTCAAGAATAAGTGTGACATCCTATATCACTTCTGTTCAACCAACAACACAGAACCAGGTATATAACAAGAATTTTATTGCAAATAAATGTCGATCATGATGGAGGGGATGGACTATCCACGTCTCAGTTCCTTAGGGGAGGTCACCAGGAAGGACAGTGTGAGCTCCCAGTCAGGGGCTGAAGCATCTGACTATAGGAAGAACCTGTTTCTCTCTCTTTTTTTTCTGAGAGAAAAGCAAATTCTCTCTCTTTGCCCTGTGGCTTTGTTCTGAAGGCCTTCCAACGGATTGAACCTGTCATACGTTAATGGGCTTCAGTGATCTTGCTTTCAGAAAGTTAGGTGATTGCAACATTAACCACATCTACAAAATACCCTCACACACATACCTCAATTAATGTTTGACTGGGTACTCAGGCGTAGGGCATCACAAATTTGCTCTCTCTCTCTCTCTCTGTCTCTCGCTTGCTCGCTCGCTCTTTCTCCCTCTCTCTTCTTCTTTCCCCTCTTCCCTCCATCCCTCCTCTCTTCCCCAGGGTTGAAACAAGACTATATGAAAAAAAAGTTTAAAAACAGAAGCCAGGAAGAAAAGCAGTAATCTGGAATGTGATTAAATGGAAGAGGAAATTATCCATTTTTAAGAAGTCTATTATTATGACACTCCTATTTTTCCTTGCTGAAGAAAAAACCAGTCTAAAGATTTTCAGCTAATAGCTCAACTCTGAGTGTAAGGCCCGAGACATTGATTTTCTCATTATTTATAAAGCAGTCCATGATCTGCACTTTGTCCTGTGTCTTAAACTCCCAGGCTCTGCTTGCTATCAAGCGTTCCCTAATTTGATTATGTCATATGCATCTGTTGAACGCCTCTGCTTCTCAGACGCTTCAGGGATTCTTCCATAGCCTTTGCAGATGCTGTTCTTATCTGTGTGCCTTTTTCTGAATCCTTTCTTTCTTGGCCTTGTTACTGAGTTTTCAGCCAAATCAGCTCCCCATGGAGATGTTACTGGCTGGGACACAGACTGAGTCTCCCTTCCCCAGCTACCCTATTCTTCTGTATAATATTGGATACTTTAAATTTTGTATCTTGCTTATTTGTGTGTGTGTGTGTGTGTGTGTGTGTGTGTGTGTGTGTGTGTGTGTGTGTACGTGGTAAGTGCCGGTATATACATTTGGTGGTGCATATGTGGGGGACTGAGGACAACTTTTAAGAGTCTGTTCTTCCCTTCCAATTTACAGAGGAAACGTCTCTCTTGTTTTTGGTCACTGAGTAGTGAACTCCATTTTAGGAACCTGATGAGTTTTACAGTGGTTTTCTTGTCTCCAATTCCTGTCTTAAAATCAGAGTGGGATTGTAAATGCATGTCATCCCTTTTGACTTTTGTAGATTGTGGAGGTCAAACTCAGTTTTGTGCAATAAACTCTTTTACCCAATTACCATCTCCCCGACCTCCAATTTTAGTGTTTATGAAGGAAAGTATTGTTGGCAGTAATCTTAGTGATTTAACCACTTTTTCAGTTTTATTACATATCTTTATTTAACCTACGTCCTTGAGAGCAGCAAAACTTGCCTGATACTTTTGACTTTTCCCTTCTTATGTCCAGGATAGAATCTCCATTCCCTTGGCAAGTGCTGTCAGATACAGTTCCCCATATAATTGCCACTGTTATTTTTCCTCCTAACATTGTATTTTGTAATCCCTTACATTTTACTGTAAGCTTCCTTAAATATTAGTTTTAGAAATTGTTGGCATATGCTCTTCTGATAAATGTGGCTTTTTCAGAATTTGGCAAGCCCCTAGTGCAGCATTTCATAATCCTGTCTTGAGTAGATTATAATCTGTCCATGTCATGAAATTCTTTGGGGACCAGAAAGAAAGCAAATGTCAGAACTTTAGTCAGTATCCAGTTAGCTTTAGTCCACAGCACAGCAACTGTGAGGGAATTGAGAACTGAGGGGCGGCAACTTTCTAGAGTTTCTTGTATGATCCTTCATGTTAATTTTTCTGTGCTATACAATTTCTCACACTCAGCATCTGGTGCAGCCAAAGCTAATGTCGTATGTTAGGGCTGTGCGGCATGTGGGAGGGCCTGAGCATCTGGGAACAACTTCTACTAACAAGCACTGAGAAAATGCCAAGAGATGGTTTGCAAAGCGTGTTGGGGGTGGAGTTGGCACATATTTCCTCCTTTGTTTGCACTTTTTTTTCTTTTCACTTGAGAAAGCCCTTATTTAACTTTTCATGTATGTTAACAGATGTGCAACATGAACCAAAACTAAAGTAAAATGTGGGAATTTGGCTTTTGCTCTATATTTCTATATTGCTTCTATATATACTTTGCTGTTTATCTGTATGGCTCAAGTATATATTCCATATATGCTCTTTGCAAAGTGGGCATTACTGCACAGGAAATTCCATAAAGCAATACACTTGCATGATTTCTTTGTTTTGATTTATACCTGGCACTCAGCCCAAAACATCTCAAAGCTTCTATTTCACAGAAAGGACCTTTCAAAGCCAGAAAATGTACTATGACAGCTCTTTTGAAAAGGAAAGTCATGAACTTCTGTTTCTCTTATTTTAGATATGTGCCTATGAGAAAGGATTCTATCCTTTTGGAAGAGAGAAAATTATGTTTTACAAATGCTCCATACGTAACAGATATCATAAGAAAAAGTTGCACTCTGTTTTCTCTGTTATCTATATTTTTTGTGTGGAAAAGGCAGGAGTTGCACAGATTATTGACTTTTAGTAATTACAGTAATTTTAGTAATTATGACAGTTTTGAAAATGAATTAAGGATTGTATTCCATCTAGGAATCTATGCAATATAAAGCAACATTACAGAACTTTATCACCTCCTCCTCCACCAGTCATAATAGAGCATGCAATAGTGCAAGAGATAGACACCAGGAGTAACTGAACTCAAAGGAGATGATGATATTTTCCAAGAAAGTAATTATCAAGAAATACTTGGGATTCATTATCACTTTGCCACAGATGTCAGTGCTCTGGCTTCAGAAGAAATTTTTCCCCAATACCATGTGCTTCTCTGAAGTCATTCTTGCAAGGCTATGGTTTTTGGTCTGTATCCTAATGCACAAAGACCACCAACGTTGTTAGTCTTATTTCAATTAAGGAGTCATTCAGCGACTGGATCTCTTTTCTTTTGGGGAAACTTCTACAAAGACTGGCAAGTCATATTTATTTATGTGAAATGTTTTAGTATTTACATGGTTGACTTTGAATCTTGGTCAATAGTTTTGCTAACTTCCATAAATTACCAATGGAATGTCTTCTGTGGCAAAAGTTGGCTTCATGATTCTAAACCTGTTAGAGTCAATGAGGGAAGGAGTACAGACAATGGCCCAAAATATAGCATGTTATCTACACCAATTTTGGATTATCTATACACAGGCTATAAAACAAAGTCAGCTGCCTTCAAAGTACCCTGACTCAGTGGTTCAATGTAGTCTTGAATCCTGTTATTGGTGGTGTAACTTGGTCCCAGCCTGCACAATGCAAGCAAATTGTAGTATTTACCAATCTGTAAAAAGTCAAGGAATTGACTAAATTCTAAAAATGGGCAAGGTTTTAAAACCTAGAGGGGAGACTACACAGGAATGCAAGAGTTGATGTTATGCACTTTTGTTTATTTAGCTCTATTTTCATTGTGTACCTGTTCATGTATACAAGTGTTAGGTATGTATGGAGGTCAGAGTCAACACAGACAATTTCTTCAGTTGCTTTCTACCTTATTTCTGAGATATCTCCTACTGAACCTGGAGTTAACCTGTTTCAACTAGAGGCAGGTCAGCAAATCCTGGGATCATCCTTTCTCTACCTGCTCGTTGCTGCACTTTCTGCGTACAGTTGTTCTTGGATTTGTACAGGGATGATGGGCATCTGGACCTCATATTTGCACAACTATGGCATTGTTGTTTTGAAAGCCCATGAAATATATGAGAAATAGCTGGAGAAATCAAAACCAATAAAAGTGGGAGGATTTTGTCAAGGCTACTCAACAAGAGTCAGATCTAATTCAAAGGATTTGCCATTCCTGAAGATTCTGTGTAGTGCCTGCACAAGTGGGGTGGGCTGGTATGTATACAAATGAAGAACTTGAGCAGAATAGTGATCAAGTCACAGATGTAATGTTCCATGCCTTCTGTAGGCACTTCCATTTACTCAGCAATTACTGCATCTAATGCATAGCTTACAAACCAGTGATGAAGTAGACGCACATATGATGTTCTAGCTAAACTTTAAGGTGGCTGAGGCTTAATATTCTCTCCTGTAGTTGATAAAGCTCAGACTTAAAGCTAATACTTGTGGCTTCCAAACTGCATATTTTTCGTCCTATTGTATCTCAGTGAATTTGCCGACTTGGCATATGAATGAATTGCATCTCTTTCCTCTTCCTGCTTCTACTCAGCACAGTTACAGAAATTGAGCCAACACTTCAGTGGGAGCTTACAGATGTCCATGAATGATCTGCAACAACTTAACTGCAATACAAGCCAGTTGGAGGCCTAGAGTGCCTAAATACAAATTGTTGGTGGAAAAGTAAAAGAATGACTGAATGCAATAGAAAGAACATTTTTTTTTTTACTGAAAACTGAAAACTTGAGAGTTTTGATTTTGATTTAGATACTGTCATCAAGAGACCTAACCTTCCTAATGTCACTCCCATTTATCTTTGAGTTTCACTACCTGGTCACCCTCGTTACTCCTGTTTCACAGTGTACTTGCTTAGAGGTCTTCTGGTACTTAGCTGGAAATGTGAAAATTAATGTTGTACACATATTTTTGTTACTGTACAATAATGGCAATATGAAGGTAGTTTTGGTAATCTGTGTCCCTCCCGTATTCCCAAGCACTTCACATATTCATTTTTGGCTTCCAACGTGACACCTGTGATATAAGCCTGTAGATATACCTGTGTAGAGTCATTTATTTAAGTCATGCTCTGAGTAGGAGATTGTCATAATTTTGTAATAAATGTACTTTTATTTATTTAATTTTGTTTTTCTGTGTATAGATGTTCATGTACTAATGTGTGTGTTGTTGTTTTGAAAGCCCATGAAATATATGAGATTTACATTAAGCAGATTCAATTGTTCTCCACCTTATTTTTGAGACAGAATCTCCTACTAAACATGGAGCTTACATGTTTCAGCTACATTGGCAGGTCAGTAAACCCTGGGATCATCCTTTCTCCACCTCCTTATTGCTGAACTTGCTATGTACAATGGTAGGTGAGACATTTCCTGGACAAGAAGCTAAAGAGGGAGAGAGCTGGCTCAGGTTCTCATGAAGTTGTTAGCCAACTGCTAGTCCTTGCCCTCTTGCCCTTGCTGTGAATATGGGGTGGCCAGCTTCCCTTGGCTCTGACTGGCAAGTCTCCTGCCATAGTAGACCAGAATGGTTGGTTGTAAGCTGAAATTATGAACATACACAAAATCCCTTGTCTCCTATATACCTATTTATTATAGTCTCCCTTGTCCCACTGCATGGCTTCAGTCAGGAATCTATTACAGCAATGAAGTGATGAATCTAAGACATGACCTGAAACCCTTCTCTAGTAGGTACATGCTCCTCAGTCCTGATTCCACTAAATGAAGCCGTGTTAAGGCAGTCTAACCTTTCAAAGAGAAAGATCCACTGCCTTACTTTTCAGCATTAGAATCCACAAACTTTCCTAGTCTACCTTCCTATCAGAGGGTAGAATTATGATTGAAAAGTAAACAGTTTACAACCTGTTCAGAACCAAACTGAGAGCTTAAAAGACTTTCTCACTGCCTTCTCGTGCCTCCCACTCCTAAGAACCCTTAGTGCTCTTGAGTCCCACTTAGCCTTAAAAGGAAAAGAGTGACTATGCAGATGTCAAATAAAAACCATTCCTTTGAATTCAGGCCAGAAGCCTTGGTGAAAGACCTACAAGGATATAAATAGAAAGTAAAGTTTTGTAGCCATACAGAAGCTTTTCTGAAAGAACATAAAAATGTTCTAGTCACAGTCATTCTTTTGCCTTTTAGTATTCCATCCTCTAAGCCCCCTCCTACTCATCCAAACAAATCTCTGTTGCTGTTGATGATTTTTTTTCTTTGTGACCTGCTGGGTGTAACCAGAACTACCTGCATGGGCATGACTGTGGAGTTAGCCCCTGGAGGATGGGTAAATCGCCAGTGGCTACATCACTGAAGATAGTGACTTCCATCCCTAAGCAGCCCTCCACTGCCTGCAGCTCCGCAGGAAGGGAATGGGTCCCAGGAGTTTCTCCCTCTCCCATGTCTGAACAGTTGCTGGCTCAATCATATGCAGCCCTGAACAGGCAACCACAGCTGCTATCAGTTCGAGTGCCATGATCATATCATGTCCACAGACAGTTTCATGTCCATCCATTTTTCCATTCCTTCTGCCCCTCCTTCTGTGATGTTCTCTGAGCTTTGGAGGAAGAATAAGGGTGTCTTCTTTAAAGCTGTGTATAAAGCATTCACATGCTCACTGCACTGTGACTTGTCATGAACCACTGCATTAGCCATCATTTGCTGTGAAAAGAAACTTCTGACCAATGCTGGGGCAATGCTAATATAAATATACTAATATAAATATTTGAGTCAGACAACGTATCCATTTTAGTAAAACAAAAGTAGTAGGTTTATCCCTGAGGCTAATGACATTTTCACCCATTGATCATTGACCAGGTCAAGTAGTAGGCAGAAAATCTGTTCCACAGAATGAACCACAGATCTACCAGAGAGCAGTGGGTAACTCCCATAACACTCCTGCCACTATTGTGCCAGTAGGTACAGCTGGCTTAGCAAATTGGTATTACAGCATATGAGGCTGTAATGGTTACTCTTTACTATTGCTGTGAGAGAGCACTCAAAGCCAAGCGACCTAAGGGAGAAAAGGAGATTTATTCAGCTTATGGTTCCAGAGGAAATACAAAGTCTTTTAAAGTAAAGGCAGCGTGGCTGGCTGGCCACAGTTGGAAGAGGCTACATCACTGCAGACATCTTGGAAGCTGAGAGCTGTAGACTGCTTGCTGCAAAGGCAGACTTCTCCTGGAAGTAGGGTGGGACTAATTCACCTCAAGACCCACCACTTGTGACTACCTTCCTCTAGTCAGGCTCCACCTCTCAAGGTACCATGGTGACCTTGCCAAACACATGAAACTGTGGGGGACACATTTCAAACCATGACACTCCACTTCTGGCCCCTACAGGCTCATTGTCATCTCATTATGTAAACCATACTCAATCCAAGTTTAAAAGTCTTCATAGACTACAGCAATAGTCCCAACATAGTCCAAAAGTCCAAAGTCCAAAGTCTCTTGTAAAATCAAAATACAAGTTACATACTTCCAACATACAATAGCACAGAATAAACATTTCCATTCCAAAAGAAAGGAATGGGGTATATCCAGGAAAGATTGGTCCATAACAAGACTGAAAAACATTAGAACACACTCTAGATCCTGTAGATGCAAGTCCAAAAAGTGAACCTTTCAATGAAATTATCTCAGTTCCAAAGGGCTTTGGTTCTACTTCTCCAATACAGCTGCCCATAGAACACATGACTCTTGGGCTGACTCCTCCCAGAGTTTACCGCTCTCCTTGGCAAATGTCCAACATTGTCTCTAGCATCTCTTACATCTTCACTTCCTAATTGCAAACAGCACAAACTGCCCTTCTAGGACTGCTAAACTGCACACTTTCTGCCACATGCTGCCTGGCTTCCATCATTTTTTGAAATCTTGGAGGAGGACTCCACAATCTCTTCCCTCTTGCATCACTGATGCCTCTAAAATCAGAACCATGGGGACAACTTTGCCAAGACTGCCCCCCTTGAATCACAGCTGATTCTGCCTTTCTGTGCTGATCATGGGAAAAAGCTCTTTCACATCTGGACAGCTGCTTTATGGTGAGAGCCTTCTCTGAGGATCTTGCCTCAAGCTAGGGCCTCTCCTATTATCCAAATTGAGAGCAGACTTTGATTTACAAATGAAGCTAATCTCTTTAACAGCCATTTTGTTCTCTGCTTCTTCCTGGTTCAACTCTTTAAGTTTGCCATTGTATTTTCATCATTAAATTTTACAGTTTCTGCTTCTTCCTGCCTGATTCTTTGCTCTTTTTCATAACTCTGCAGACAACTAAAAAGTAGCCATATCACATGGTCAAGACTATATTGCTTTGAAATTTCCTCTGTGAAGCACTCCAATTTAACTTCAGGAAAGCTTTCAGGACTAGGCCAAAACTTCACTAAACTCTCGGCCAACGCTTGGCTCCATGTGTCACTCTTACAGTTGCAAACACAGTCTCTGTTCCCTCTGGATCATCACAAGCTGGGCTTACACTGCCTGTGTCTCTCACAGCATTGTTCTACTCAGAGCTCTGACAAGAAAGGCCCATTTGGCCTCATTGCCAAGACGCAAAGACTTTCCCAGCACAAAATCCGAAAGTTCTCTATATTTCTCCCAACAAATAGTTCCAAAGGCTCACTAACCACATCACAGGCCATACTGCTGGGTACCAGCTTCTCTCAGCTTCACAAACAGCTTCACATTGTGGTACCAGATGCTCTTAAGATCACAATACCCCACAACCCAGTACCAAGTTCTGTAACAGTTACTCTTTACTATTGCTGTGAGAGAGCACCCAAAGTCAAGCAACTTAAGGGAGAAAGGGAGATTTATTCAGCTTATGGTTCCAGAGCAAAGGCAGCATAGCTGGCTGGCCAAAGCTGGAAGAGGCTAAGTCACCACAGACATCTTGGAGGCTGAGAGCTGCAAGACTGCTTGAGGCAAAGGCAGATTTCTGGAAGTAGGATGGGACTAATCCACCTCAAGACACATCTCTTGTGACTACCTTCCTCTAGCAAGGGTCCACCTCTCAAGGTGCCATGACTTTCTAAACACATGAGACTGTGGGGGACACATTTCAAACCATGACAGAGCTCCTCAACTGAGAAAAAATAAAACATTGCCAAATTTTCTCCCCCAGCTGAAAAGCAAATTCAGGCACTATGAAAGCTGGCCAGCAAGGAGGTAGCTTCCAGCTGAATTCCAGCTTGATTTCTTTGTGTCCTTCAACCAAGGTAGATAGTGTTTTTAGCAATAATATCTTACTGTATAACTCTGATGGTCAACCAAGAGCAATGGACATTATCAGTCTTATTGTGGGGTCCTCTGGAGACTTTCTTAGCTGCAAGAAGGGACAGCATAGATCTTATCAAACTCTGAACTATAGAACTATGTGGGCCCTTCAGATTGTTGACTGACTTGTCCTACAGTTAAACTATTGCAGATCATGCATGGATATCTTTAAGCTCTGACTTAAGTATTGGCTCACATTCTGTAACTACCCTGAGTGGAAGCCAGCTGTAAGCCTCTTGGGAACGCATTTCCTGGAGTGAGATTTTAAGCATTTTGCTGAATTGGCAGAAGAGTTTCCTTCTTTTGACTGCCCCTCCCCTTACAGGCTTAAGGAAATGGGATATGGAAATAATAAATGAAAACTTGTGTTAAACCAATATTTTAGTGCCTATTTCAAGGTTTTGAACTCTATACATAACTCAGTTTATGATTATTACATATCAGCTTAATAATGGGAGGGTGTTCATTAAATATTTGTCAAATACAAGACATATTTTATCAGTTTAGATTTTATACAGAATATAAGAGAGATATGTCCAAATTGTATGAGAGTTAACTGTCTTCCCAAAAACTAGTACCATTTTGAATAGAACCAAGTAGCCAAAATGGATGAGTGACTCAAAGCAAGGACATTCCCCATTTTTTTCTAAAGCATGAAAGTACACATTCATACTCATTACCTTTATAGGAGATGCATCTGGATATTTTTTGTCCATAATCTCATATCCTTCAATGATCATTCTGACCAGTTTTTTTATGACTTCATTGTGATTTTTATGGGACAAGATGATGTTCCAGAGTTATTTTGTAGGAGACAAAATCTATTACCATCAATTGCCATTCTCTCTTATAAACTTCGAGTAGCCTCTCTGCAATCTGCTGGTGAACTAAATGTGCAATATGTACACTCAGAACAAACTATCTAAATGCCTAACATCGGTACAAGTATCTATTCAGATCCTTTGGTTCTTACCAAAGTCTCTGATGATCAGTGGATGATTGTCCTCTATCCAGTGTATCAGTTAGTCTTCATGTTGCTGATGTGACTGACTACATGACCAAAGCAACTTAGCAGAATAAGGAGTTTATTCCATCTTATGATTTCCAGTTATAGTCATCAACATGGCAAGAGACTTCATACCAACATCAGGAGCCAAAGGTACTATTCACATCATATCCATGCAAAGGACCGAGAGTGGGGCATACTTCCTCACCATAATGTCTATATGACATTATGCCAAAATATACCAAATACTCTTATCCTCCTGACTACGGAATGGTTCCACCTACTATGGGCTGCATCTTTCCATATCAATTAGATAATCCCCAACTCACTTTCTTATGACCTGTCCTAACTGCACAATTCATACCTGTGTCTGAAGACTCAACTGTCAATTGTCAAATTGATACCTACCTCTCACTGGCATAAGTGGCCATGTATGTGCCATCTGATAAAGTATAAAACAAGTGTGATGCCCCTTACAGTGAGCATCATGACATATAGAAACACTGTAAGAAACAAGCTACACTGAACGTAACCACCATGATTCCATTGTTGGGGAATTTTTACTCTGCATCTCTTCCTTAGACTATAAAGTCAAAATTCAAAGAATAAATATCACATAAAGAGAACACAAATAATTAATGTGTTGATCTTTTCAATCATCTCCAACAAACACTTGCTGAAAAGGTATGAACTGTGGAAAACGAGAATGTCTAAGTCCCCTTCCTACACTTACCAACTTCAAAATCAGTAAAAAATCATCTCAATCTTTCATTGAATCCTCCCATCTGTGATTCCATTCCATTACTTCAGGCAAAAGCTTTAGGTTTTGTCATTTCCCTGTAAAAATATCACAGTTTTTTGAATTGTTTCTTTCATATTATTCTGTAGATTTTGAGTTCCTAGGAGGCAAAAACTCTCTTCCTCATCTGAATCCCTGCTTACCAGTGTAGTTATTAATGGATAACGTGTCCTGAACAAATGTTCTTGAAATGCATGAATGTTCTGATGACTTGACCTTAAAACTTAGCAAGACTTTTAGCTGATAACTTTTGTTATTGGGGCTTAGTTCTTCATCTGGGAAGATAATATACCACTGTACCTCATGAGGAGATGTTGTCATAATTAGCTGAATTAAGACTTTGCAAATGAGAAGTAGCTCACTAATGCAAAGTATCATGCTTACTGGAGTGAAAATGGTCACTCGTTTAACTATAAGTTGCTTAATTATGATGGCTGATGATTTTTATACATTTCTGTGGAAATTTCCTATTAACAAAGAACTCAGTTACTGTAATATATATTATGTTTCTTTCCTTACAATAACTCAGTTGTTAAAAAAAAAATGGTCCAATGAATCTAGGCCCAATTCATTCTTTGTAAAGTTAAGATTCCTGTCCATAAAATGTGATTTTTTACAGTGTGTAGTTCATTCAGGTTCTGATAAATTCTGTATATACATTAGGAAGAACATAATAAGATGTGTTTCTGCCTTATATGAAAGAAGATATAAATGGTTCATGCAAACTTTTCTGTCCTGTGCTCCAGTGATTGGCATGTGGCAAAAAGGCTCATGCAGTTCTTTCTGTTCTAGACACTGATGATTAGCTTGTTGCAGAGGGGATGGTACAGTCATTTGTCTTGGGCGCTGGTGATTAGCCTGTGGCAATAGCTTTATTTGTTTTAATGCCAGTTTCAGTCTATATTCATCCCTAGAGTTGAGGGCAGATTCTGAACTCAAAGACCACTGGTTTTTATTTCAGCTAACTTTTTCCTTCACTTTCTGCTTGTGACCTCACACTGTTTCATTCTGTAGCTAGTGTTTCTTGTCTGTATGTAGGTGTTTATCTGGGAGGGTACAGGGTCGATAAAAACAGCACATAGCTGTGCCTGCTGACCAAATGTCTCATAGAGAGTGAGCAAACCATGCATAACATTGGAGCTGAGATTTGCTCTAATTTTCTCTTAAATTTAGCTATATTGCAATACCATTTTGTTACAGTTACTTTTCTCTGTTTCTATAAGACAACACTCACGCACCAGCTTAAGAGAGAAAAAGGAGATATATTTGTCTTAAGGTTCCAGAGGGGGTGTAGTTCATTATAGTAGAAAAACATGGCAAGAGGTAGAAACAGGAGATAGATCAGGTGACATGTCATGATGGAGGCAGAGAAAGCAAGCTGCACACTTTAAAAACAAACTGTTAGAGGAATCAGGGAGGGGTTACTGAACCTGAAGGCCCACCCTTGTAACATGCTTTCCTCCAACAAGGCCCCACCTCCTTAAGGTGCTGAAACTTTCTAAAATCTTAGCCTTAACTAAGGATGCAAACAACTCACATTCAAACCATGATCCATCTTATAGCTCAGCTTTATTTTTCTTCTTTCAAAAGGTACGGTCTATCACCAGTGTAGTGCAGCTGGCCATTGCTTAATGGAGGGTTTTTTTTGTTTTGTTTTGTGTGTGTGTGTCCCCCTCTGGAGGACCAAGGGTGACTTCAGGAATCATCCTGGATTGTTTCTACCACCTTGTTGCTTCACTCTGGGATTTCCCAGGCTCTGACCACCAGGGCTGGAAGCACCACCATTTCTATCTGATGTTTTTACATTGTACTTGGGATCCAAACTTAGGACCTTCTATTTGCAAGACAGAATCTTTACCTCTAAGCCATCTCTCCAGCCCCTGTTCATGGAGGTTCATGAATGAAAACTGAAAAGTGACTTTCTTACAAAAAGAATGTTGGCAGTGACCTCTAGATAGTATTTGAATCCACTGTCTTACTTTAAAGTAATGCTTTCACTTAGTAATCATGGAGATTTGCTGTGTATGGTATGAAAGGAGACATAGAACATATCAAATATTGTGTTAAATTTCTTTAATAAATGGTTAAATTTCTTACTCATTGATTTGAATGAAATGTTTTACATGAAACAAATCCATATTTCAAATCATTGGTATAAGTTAACAACTTAACCTCTAGAAACATGTTTAAAGATGAGTGAGCAGTTCAGTGGTTGAATATTTAACAGGTCTGTGGGTCTAATACCCAATCCCTGAAATACACAAACACAGCATAGTGATTAGTGATTAACTGTGTAACAGAAGTTGCATCATGCATCATATACTTAGCTGTAGAATCTGAGACATCAAGACTAAGAGAAAAAGATTAACGAAATGCTACTAAGTCAATCAATTTGCTAAAATCTAAGAGCAATATGTATAATTACACACACACACACACACACACACACACACACACACACACACACACAAACACATACATGAATTTTTCCAGAGTAAAAAAGCAGCAGTTTTTCCCCGGGGTTCATTCTCATGCTGAGCAATAGAGTTTAATGACACCCATAATCTTTTATGGTGTTGTGTATATCTGAACATCCTTCTGCAGAGGAATACAACGTTTGTCCTGGTTCTAAATAACGGTAACACAGTCTGTTAAAATTACTAATCACTATGGCTATTTTGAGTTGTAATTGCTTTTTCTTTCAAGGAAGATGGTATTTTTAGTGGCAGAATTCTAAAATGGGGCTGAAAGGCTTAAATCATAGGCCTTGATTCTCTCTTTCTTACAATGTCTTTAAATATAGAAATGGGCTAGTAAACTGACTCCTTCATTTATTGCAATCAAATAAGGAGGCTTTGTGGATACCCAAAATAACCATAAAGTATTTGCAAGCAGATTATTGCCATTATTTCTATGCCTGAATTTGCCATTAATGATATTTTCTATTAATAGAAAACTTTATTTCCTTACCAATTAAAACACCCTTTACATCTTTCCAGTTAGCTTATCTAGACATGACAATTCACATTCTCAGTGCCTCAGAGGCCTGTGATTTTAGAAGTATCTGAAGCCCCTGGCTGCTGCCTACTCTGTGAGGGGCCATCACTCAGAGAGACAGTACAGCTGTCCCTGGTTTGTGTCTGAGGGACACTAGAGGACCTAACTTTATTTTCTTAGAATCAAAGTGACAGCGAGTATAAAATTGAGGATGGAGCAGAAATAACAAAAATTAGTGTGATTTGGCAGCATTAGTGGGGTCAGCATTGAATTCTCTACTGGGCCAGGGTTCAATTTCAAGCAACTCATGATGTCTGCTGTAAAACTCAAAGTCACTTGTTTTTAAAAGAAAATATCGAATGATGGTGCCAGCAGATTCTGTTAAGGAGAAAGTAATTCTTTGTGGAAAGTTACAATCCAGACACTGGAAAGAGACATTCCAGTTTAAATGTTGCTGATTATTAAGGAATTATCAATTCAACAAAAGGTTAAGGCGAAAACTAATTTGTTCACTCCTTTTGACATCCTTATGGTGAGATTTCACCACATTTTGTTTATTCGGGCATGTTTCTTGCTGTGCATATGTACAAGTTACAATATTTGGAGAGGTAAGAAACTTGGACTGTATGGCTCATGAGGAGCAAATTTGTTAAATAAGAAACCAGAAACTAAATACCAAGTAGAGTTGGGAGCAAAGCAAAAGTCATGTGGTTTATACAAAGTCAGACAATGCTACTGGCTTTTAAAGAACAAAGAAAGGGGGAGGAAGTGGTATTGGCAAGTGGGACTTTCAGAAGAAGCTTTCCTTCTGGAATTGGAAAAATGGGATGCCAAATAATGCACAAATAGAAGGAGTATCCTGTAGCAGAACAAAATCATTAATAGAATAATACTGATCCTCGAACCAGAGAGTTTCAAGGGACCCTCTTTGTGGTTTACCGTGGTTGAGTTAAACTGCTTAACATGTGGATGCCTGCCCTGTTTGTTCCTCGTGTTTCCCTGTACCCATTCTGAATGCCACTGCTTAAGCTAAGAGAAAAGTCTTGTGCATAAATGGGAATAGATACAAGTGGTCAAGCATCCCTATTATGCTGACCTGTTCTGTAAATGAGGAAGGCAATGGAAAAAGTGAAAGGCAAGCCACCAATGGGTGACAGACATTGCTGTAGAGGCCATAGCCCGCGACTGACATTGAACGACCAAGGAGACCCCAGACAGCCAAATGAGGAGTCCTAGCTATCCTAACATAGACAATGTTCTTTCAAGACTCAAGACTGTAGAGTAAATGAGTTTAAGATTTAATTGCAACCTACAGCTCTAAAACATGGCTTCTCATAGCAAATGCTTTGTTTTGTCCACCAGTCCTACCTGTCAAGCAAGCAAGTTTAAACCAAGGAGAAGGTATTATTCATGCAGTGCTTTCAACTATTCAAAAAGCATTAACTTTATTTATTTATTTATTTGTTTGTTTGTTTGTTTGTTCATTTATTTATTTGTTTATTTATTTATTTATTTAAAGGATTAGGGCAGAGTTTATTAGAGGAGAGAAAGAACGGAACTCACGGACTCCAGACATGGAGTACCATTCAGGGCAAGGAACTGGAAAAGCATTCATGAACTTCAGATATGGAATGCCATGAGGGGCAGTTGCTTTAACTTTAAATTTAAATATTAAAATTTGTTTATAGTTATCATGAAGATCTCCTGCCTCCTACAAATGCATAGGTATGTACTAACCATACAAACAAGGTATGAACATTTCTTTTTTTTTCTTTTTTTTTATAAAAACATTTATTAATGTGCATGTGTGTGTGCACATGTTTCAAAGGGCACTATATGTGCCTGTGGAAGACCACGGGTGCAGATTGCCACTGTTTCTGTCTGGCATTTTTGTATGGGATCCAGATCCGAACTCAGGTTCTTCTTCTTGGGAAGCTTAAGCCCTGAACCATCTCTCTACCCCACTGTAGAGTAGTTGCACAGCTCCAAAAAAATACATTCACAAAAACCCTTATAACCCCTTATCTCCTCATCCTACTTCTGCCAGTTACAGGTCTATTCTATGTCCCTAAAGCTTTGTTAAATACCAGCATCTGTAAATGGGATGTTTTTTTCTGTCTCTGAATACTGTATGGATGACTAGACTCATAGGGGGGATTATTTATCCTATAATTACAGTGTATCTCTGAAACTATATTCCTCCAAAATTTCTGAATTCATACATTTATTATGAAAGCTTGATATCCAAACTTTAAGGCAAACATTCAAAATCTATCACTAAAAATTGTGCCTCTTTTGCCTAGAAATTGATAACACCAAATTTGTAAGTGTAGCTGCTGCTTTAAGTGCCAGCATCATTACTGAATATGGCCATTGCTTGTGTTTATTAAGACTAATTGCTAGTATATAACAAGGGGTTTCAACTAACTAACTCTTCTTCTGAGTATTATTTATAAAAGAATTCTACATACAATTTTAGAAGACTTTTACATCAAGTTGAGACTTATCTTGCCACGACAGAGCACTGTATTCAGTATCACTATCTTTGCAGAAAGGAATTTGTAAACTAACATTAAGTTGTAATAAAACTTCTATTAGGAATGTAGACTTATTTTTGGAAACAGATATGAGTTCTGTGCTTGTCACAGGAACCATTGTATGCAAATTTCTGCTTCCTAAATAATGAGAATATGGATTTGTGCAGTTTTGAGAAAACAAGTGAGTGATTTGGAATTTTACACTACTTGGACTTCTGTATTCTCTTTAGCCTACAAATTCAGGTACTTGATTAAAATAGTCTTTCTGCAGGAGAGGAGGATGTGTGGAAATGCCTATGGAAACCTGCTTGTTTATAGACTAATGTTCCTATGCTTAAGGGGAACACAGGAAAGGGTTCAGGGAAATGCCACTAGGTCCTTGTACGTCATCGGAGGGGAGGGCCCAGAGGAGAGTCTGGCATGCACATTAAAGGATTCTCCTGGGAATGGGGGGGAGGCACTGGAGGATGGAGAAGGAGGGGTGAGGGGAGGGGGAGCAGGGGTGTCGGGGGGAGGAGGAGGGAGGGAGGGAACCGGTGTACCTATTAAGTTTGTTTGAGGGGAAATAATAATAAAAATGTTTAAAAATATATGACTTTTTAAAAGAGACTTTGAACCGATCTATCCTGCATCAACAACCAAAAGACATGAGTCATTAAGCAAAAATATCAGAGACATTAGACATCTCCCTATGAATTTTTGGCAGTTCTAAAGGCCCGCAAATAATACCAGCTATTTCATTGTTCCTTGTTGTCCACCATAAATACATGGCAAACCCTATTTCTGAAGACACACTTTGGTTACAGGAAAGAGAGAAATCAACTGGAACTGACCAGAAGCTGCTGTGCAGGCAGATGGGGGAGACAAAATAGTGTTCAAATTTCTCTACACAGATTTTTTTTCCTATTTCCAATAAATTTCCAATTTATGACTTTGAAGAGTCTGTCTGTTTATTGACTATAGTTTTTCCTGGGTGTTAAGGATAAAAGTATTTGCTACATTAAAAGTATCTGTCATCTATTAAGTAGGAGAGGGGTTTCTGCAAATGACCATGTCTAGATCTACTAAAGTGGCTTCAATATTAGCACCCTGTGAAGAAAACTGTGGTGCAATGAGCTTTCTTTCATTCCATTTATCAGAAATTTTCTTTTATCTTCTGAGCTTTCTTTTGTTCAGGAAAAAGAAAGATTTCCCCCTGTCAATCTCGTTGCTTGACAGCAGCGTAGGACAACAGTCATGGAAGAATCCTGAAGTAGGCAGAAGGCAAAGCACACTTGTCCCAAGAGCTCTGTCAGTGCATATGAAAGGGAAAGTGAATTTACAGCGATTGAGTCCATCAAATGGAAAGAACAAGCTTTGAAGGAGACTATTTGCTGACATGTGCATGGTGGATGTCTATGACGTGCACTAAGTGCTGGCAGAGGTGAATAAGATTTAAAAATGATCATTTAGGGCTGGGATGATAGCTCAAAGGTTAAAGTCTTTGCCTTGAAACAAAAGGATCCGATCTCAGGTCCCCAGAACCCAAATGAAAAAATGTCAGACAGATGTCGCAGTGAGCTGTAATTCTGTCCCTGGAAGGAGAAGCCTGGGAAACCTCAGAGTAAAGCAATAAGGAGGTAGAAAAATCCAGGATGATTCCCAATATCACCTTCAGGTCTCCACGAACACACATGTTCAAGTGCCCTTTTTATGTGCACAAACACACACAGTAATAAAAATCATTTATTATTTATTTTTATCATTATTTATACTGTTTTCATTGATTTTTATAATCTGGGCACCTACATTTAAAATATTCAGGGGCATCACGTCCTTATCTTATTGAATGTTACAATTTGTCCTTTGAGAAAAGTAAGTTTGTAACTGTTTTCTAGATGATAAACCAAAGACCATGACAATTGGTTTGCTTTATATCCTGCCACCTACAACTTGTTTTGTTGAAAACTTTTAGGACTTCATGTTGTTTTGAAAAAGCATACAAAAATTGGCTTATTATTTCCATAATAACTAAAAGCAATTCATCAAAAATACAGAATTTTCATCTTCTGGGAAAAAACAATATACGTTTTTTGGCCTCCAAGTATAGATTTGGGTTCTTAATACTTGCCAGTGACATTTATATAGGATTCCAGATTATCATTGTCTGTATGAAAAATGAATCATCTGCTGATCTCAACCTCTGTTGAGGTTAGAATCCCAAGATTCTAATTCACCACGATCCCTCCCCTCACTTGTCTTTCCTATGATGTACAGCTCAGGGAAGTCCTAGATTAACTGCATCAGTTTTCCCAGGGAGCTGGTTGCAAATTCAGTTTTTCTTGACCACATTGGATTTATTTAGTCCATGACCTCGTAAGAGAAGACTAGCAATCTGTTTGAACTTGAAATACAGGTATTCTGATGGCCTCTAAAACTCAAGAGCTACCCTCAAAAAGTTTTTAGAAGTGTCCACATGGTTACAGACATAACCTGCTTGGATCCAAAGCTACTTGCAAATTTGACCTATTAAGAGAGTCCCTTAATATCCCACTTTTCTGGTATATGGTGTACATGCCCTTTGTGGGTACTATGTTAAATGAATAACTACATGTTATTTAATTTTGTACAGAAGACATGAAGGAAATTTAAACTCTTTAAACTTTATTTCAAAAAGAAGCAGGTATCAAATCTGAAGTCAGTGAGTTATGCAAATGTAGAAAAAAGAAAACAAGTGTCCACATTCTTCAAGGAACGTGAAGTCCTGAGATACCTTCTATACTATAGCAAATTTACTACTTCTCAAAGTCATTTCCAAAAAAAATGAATTCAGGATTGTTGGACCACAAGTTTTTAAATTTAGCAAATTTACTACTTCTCAAAGTCATTTCCAAAAAAACTGAATTCAGGATTGTTGGACCACAAGTTTTTAAGAGTCTACTCTTTATTTTATGGAATATTATTTGTAGGATTTGTAGGATGCTATTTGAGACAAATGAGTCTATAATAAAATGTGTTTTGAGTTATGGGGATAAAAGTGTGCTTAGTTAATTGTGTGTTACTGAGAACTCTGAATAGCCTTTGGAGACTAAGTCTGTTGTAACCCCCCATGACAGAATCATTTTCATCAGCAGTCCCTGAAATACATTAACATATTTACTCATGATCTATACACATTAGACATTAAATATTTATTGCATGAAGAGACAAGGGAGCATCCTTGTCAGTTTTTGAGAGCAATTCTATGAAGTCAGTTACATATTAGTAATATGCTGTCATGTAATATACATTGCTGTTTTTGTAATCAAATCCAAATCGTGCAAATTTATTGTCAGGAAGGTGGATCAATTTGGCCAAGAGGTCAAGGATGTTTTTCTTTTACACCCACGATTGGATTATATGTGGCACATGAAAAACACATGAAATTGAAGGATTATTGAATACAACTGCTGTCTTGGGAGATGGATGATGGAAGCATACATGAATGCATGGATAGTCAGTCAGACAAATGAATAGCCAGAAAAATTTACTTGAATATTATAATTTTTGTAACTTAAGGCAAAATTATGGATTTTATTCCTTAAAAAATCAATGAGAAGGAGCTTACATAATTTAAGGCTGAAATGTTTGCAAGGAAGGGAAAGTCCTTTGTGAGAAATCATGAAAAAAATTTGCTTGGATTTATGTATTAAAACAGTGTTAAAAATCTTATTGTTGTAAAATCAAAAACAATCAAAACAGAAAGACTTTAAAAGTAAAGAAAAACTAAACCACTGAATTTCAAATAATGAAATCTTAAGAAAAAAATGACAAAAAAATAGGCACAGGGAACTGCAAATTGTTATTTTAGTGGATTAGATCGATGCATAAAAAAGGCAACCACATCTGTTCTTTCTTCCTCACTGTGTTTATTTTTCCACCAAATTAAAACATCTGCATGAATGGTGTGAATTTTTGAAATCACCCAAATATTTCTGGTGGTGTATTAATTTTTTAAAGCACATTTCTGATTGTGAGGAAGCAGTTCATGCTGGCTGCTGTTGAATACAGGTTTCCAGATGTCTCTCCTTTGGCATCATTTATACTCAACATCTGGAAGACACTAGCCTGGTGTAAGGCAAAGATGGTTAGTTACAGCCCTGGGAATCAATTCTTCCCAAGTGATTTTGGCAAAAAGTTCCCCTTTCAGCAGCTTGGTTTCTCCTTCATTAAACTGAAGGACTGGAACTAAAGTGTGCCTGAATCTTCTTTGACACCCCATAGCCATCCAGTTTTCCCCCGGCATTTTAACTTGAAATCTGTTTGTTTGACCTTTCTGAGGGTGTCCACTCCACCGTGGAAAATGACTGCTTCGTCAGCCTCTCTACAAAGCCAGTTAGACACTTGCGCCCTTGTGCAGACTTAAAGCAGTCAACATGTATGGCAACCAAACAGCCAGCTCAAACCCAGGGAAAAGCACCCCTCCTCTTTAAGGGCTTCGCCCTGGACACCCACACTGTATAACTTTCCTGTGTCTCTAGAGCTGAACTGACATAGGATGCTTTCATAAGATGGGAAAGCTTGGGATTTTTAAGATGATAATTGGAGGTTAGAACTGTTAAGACATAAAAAAAAGTGCTTTGAGAGAGTGTTATTGAAGGCTTCAATATGGCTGCTTTGAAGTTACCACTGATACTATATTTGGGAATCTAATTACTAAGCTATTTATATTTTTAAAAATATTGTATAAAGGTAGAGGAAATAGCAAACTTCATACTAAAGTTCTTCCTCTATTCTCCAAAGGGAATATTCTGCTTTATTTTACTTTCCTCAAATTGTTCGAACTTTGTATCATTTTGCAGCTCTAATAGCACACATTTGTGTGCTAAAACTTATCCCTGATTTCAGGGCTAGTGTTATTGAAGTATCTGGATCAGGTTTCTTGATTACCTTTATTTTCCCTTGGAATCTTGGCTGCTTTAACCTTTGTGAGAATGGGCAGTTACTATGGCTAGTGGAAGAAAATTTGAGTGAGTTTGGTAAATTCTCATGTATGTAGAAGTAGACCAGTGGTGCACCTTTCTATTCTATCTATTCTATTCAGATATTCTATTATCTTTATCTGGTGCTCTTTGTCAGCCATCAACTATATATCCTGTGCAAGGATAGTACATTTCTTTTTCGCCATTATGATTAACATCTCCTGGATATCTACCTATGCTTGTCACCAAGTTAACAGGAAACATGTGGCAAGGCCTCCTAATAAAGTTGGAGGGAAGATAGGCTTATGTAGAGATAACTGTATTATCATCAATCATGAGGTCTATATAATTTTTAATGATATTATATGTAATGCATATATACACCTATAGCTACATAAATATATGTATGTATTCATAAAATTATACAGGTTTTCCATTTGTTCTTCCCAGCTACTACTTGAGGAGATCAAAATGAAGATTAGCATTCTATGAGCTTTGAGTTGAGAGAATAGATGTAAGATAGCTCTGTGTCCTTGTACTTTTACCAAGTTTCGTATTACTGATGGTTGAAGTGACTGTAAACCTCCTCACATATTATAGTGCACAGACAAGATTGTTCTCATATAAGAATAAATAAATAATTCAGCCAATGTTATCATATATCTTGACTGTTTCTCAGGTCTAAGAATTGAGCCTGATATTTATAGGGAATTTGACTATGAGATTCTCACAGTATTTTTAGAATGTAAAAAACTACCTTTTTTGACATAAAGATAGGAATGAACAGGGGAGCATATGGGTAAAAGTAACACCATCATCATTAATCTCCATTCTTTTGAGGACACACCCATTTCTTCCTCTTGCATTTTCCTTTCAGCTGTTTGTCTAGCCCTTAAACAGCAGACCAGAAAAACGACAGGGGACTTGAAACATATACATACAGACTCTCTCATATACCTATGTATGCATACATAGTGGAATAAAAATCTTCTGTAGGAAAGCCAAGAAAATTGGCATTCATTTTAATAGCTAGGAAGATTTACTATAGTCAAGTCTTTTATGTGTTCTCTGAAGAGGGGTATGGGACATAAATCCAGGAGTTTTTCCCTATATTTGGCATTAAGATTTCTATGTGTACTTTCCTAATGGCTTAGGCCTTACGATGGAAGGAGCTTCCAGATGAATGCATAAGGAGAAAAAATATAATTATTTTCTCTGCCTTAGAATAGTGCATGATTTAGACAGAAAAAAAAGCACAAGTGAGGTACATGGAAATAAACAACTACTGTGCCTTATCGTTTGCTGGATTGAATAAAATAAACAGGCAGCATGAAAACAGCAGGGGCAGAAATCTTTGCAATGCCCCTCCACTTAAGTGGTTGTCATCTTGCTTACAAAAATGGGTCTATCAACACCTGTCTTACAGTAAAGTCAGTGAAATAGGAAATCAATTAAAAACTGTGAAAACAGGTAAAGAAGTGAACACTGTCTCCATCTCCCAGCTAACTCAACAGAAGTGATATAAGCACCTCCAATCTGTTATTCACAGACTAATGTATGTGTGCATGTGTGTGTTTTCATGTATGCATGTGTTTATGGATGTACATGCATGCATGCATGTATATGTATGTGGTAATGAGTATGTATAAGTGTGAATTACACATGTGTGTATGGGTATGTATGTGCATATGTGTATATGTAGGCATGTATGTGAGTGCATGTGTGTGTGTACGTGTGTGTGTGTGTGTGTGTACGTGTGTGTGTGTGTGTGTGTGTGTGTGTGTGTGTGTGTGTGTGTAGCACTTGCAACTTTTTTCTACCGTGAAACAACTGTTTTGTCTTCCCGGGATCTACTTTCATAATTTCAATGGCTTTAGTTCCATAGTGGAGTCACTGAAGCCAAACACTTTGTGCTTAAGCACCCACAAGCAAAGCTAGCCTGCACTGAGAGTCTCATAAGGTCTTGGGAACCCGCAGCATACGATCCCCCCAAACCATGCAGATGGCACTAGGACTCAGGGCTGTTGCTCAGAGGAAAACACTGAACTGGGTTGCTGGCGGTGAATGTGCTAAGGAGAAATCCAGAGAACTTCTTTTAAATCTATTTCCCATTAGCCAAGCTGTCATTGGAGCCTGCTTTGGTTACTGTCAGAATTCAGATATATTTACCATGCTGTTGCTGACTCCTTAAAATCAACAGACCTTCGCGTCCTCGTGTGTGCTAGTTAGTCTCTGGAAATAATATGTTTTTGAAATGTGTGGGGGATGATCCCAAACTTTTGTAACTAGAGAACCACCAGTAAAATAGTTTTTTCTTTGTTTCTTTCTTTCTTTCCTTTCTTTCTTTCTTTCTTTCTTTCTTTCTTTCTTTCTTTCTTTCTTTCTTTCTTTCTTTCTTTCTTTCTTTCTTTCTCTCTCTCTCTCTCTCTTCTTTCTTAGTTTCTCTCCTCTCTCTCTCTCTGTCTCTCTGTCTCTGTCTCTCTCTCTCTCTCCCCCACATTCCCTCCCTTCCTTTCTGGAGAGTAGCTGAGGTGACTTAAATTTATACTACTGAATAAAATTTCACTGCTGCATTTGTGAAGGAAAAGAAAATCACATATAAGTGGTCCCTGTAGAACATAAGGCAGATACTCCTGTCTGACAGACAGCTAGGGGGTGGGGTGGGGATGGAGCAGATGTGGCCAGCATAGAGAGGATGTGGTGGGTTTGCGAAGCAGAGAGCCCTACTGAGTTTTATCTGGTGCTAAGCTTACAGGCAGTCTAGGCTAAATCCTTTTTTTCAGGAATAATCTGATGTACCCACATATTATGATTCCTTACATCTATCTGCAATTACTAAAGACCAGTGGGTAGACTCTCTAAGATTAATTCTAAGTAAAGTAGAAAATATTTTTGCAATGATCAGAGTTGTCCAAAACTAGAATGGACTGTTTTAAAAGATAATGATTATCATGTCCCTGTTCATCCTTAGGGAAAACTCACAATCTGCCCACTTTTCTCAGACAATGTCTTTACCCCAATACACTCTTCATTTTTGGCTGTAGAGCCCTGTTCATCTGTCAAGGTTTGTCTTCGAATTCCCCTTCTTTAGCGTGTCTGATTGATCTTCTCCAGTGATCCTCTTTCTTGAGCAACTATACCTGTTGGTCTGCTGTCCACTGCTCTCAGAAGCAATAAAACTTATGTAGATTAAGAAAAGGAAAAAGGGGCTTCATTCAATGGGTAAGTCACCTTCCCACAGACCTGGTGACCTGAGTTTGATCCCTGGAAGCATATATGGTAGAGGGAGAGAAATAACTTCTGAAAAATGTGGCTTCCACCAACACTCCATGACATACATGTCTATACCTCTCTCTCTCTCTCTCTCTGTCTCTCTCTCCCTCTCTCTCTCTCTCACACACACATACACACACATACACACACAAATAAATAAATAATAAAATAAAAAACTACAAACAAATGAACAAAAAGGAATAGGAAAAAGTAATGTTGATAACAAGAACAAAAATTAGATATCCTCTAACTTCTTGAAGAACAAAAATCAGTATTAATTAAGGCATTTATTTAACATACCTTAGTAGAACATCAATCTTCAAATCCAAGTTAGGACTTTTCTTCAAATGTTAACAAAGCAATATGTTCCTTGGGCTCTTTTTCTGATTCCTCACCTGTAAGTAATGAGTAGTTCTCCTAAATCCATTTTTATGGTTGATGTTTTGCCACCAAAAATTTTCCCCCAAGTAGACAATAAATTCCCAGGAAAAATACCAAGAAAAGATAGCGCATGCTTTTTCTATTTTATTTTTTAATAAGAACAAATAGATTTACAGATAACAACTCGAATCAAATCTTTGGTCTCAGTATAATTTGTGGGGGGCTGTATGAATGATGAGGTGATAATGTCATGGAGTCTTAATTATGTTTTCATCCCTTGTAGAGTGTTTTCTGGCCATCAGCATGTGGCAAACAACTGGTCAATTACTTTCTAGTCCTGGAAAAGATATTTACAAACCTACAGCAAAGAAACCAGAGTTGTTAAAGTCATCATTCCCCTCAAGGATGTCAGGAGTCCTCAGGGGAACTCTTTACAAGGAAAATGTGTTTTCTCTTTGGAATTTACAGGTTTTATTTGTCTATTTTTCCCTTCTTACATGTCTGGTCTTGCCCTATCACACGTGGCAAAAAGGTAGATTCACTTGTCCTTCCTCAGAGGTAGTTGACTGAAATCTATGGCTTTTCAAATAAATTGCTGTTCCATTATCTAAAGTTTGTTAATAAATTGTTAATACTGATTATATCTGGTTTTTAAAAATCTTACAGCTCTTTTACTAGGTCCAGTTTAAACAGACTTTAAACCTTACTACAACCATAGGGGTTCTCTGAATGATCTCAGTTTCAATAAGTGCTTTCAGAAAACTGCTTTGTATAAGATCACAATCATAGCACTCTTGCATGCAAACATTCTCTGAGGCTAGCTCTGGTTGTGAGGCGCTATGGGAGGCAAACAGATAGAGAAAGTTTGCAAGGAGAAATTGGTAAACTTTGTGTGTGTGTGTGTGTGTGTGTGTGTTATGTGTGTATGTGTGCGTCTGAAAGCAAATGTTTGAGTGTGTGTGGGAATGTGTTATATATGTGCTTAACAGCTTTTAGGAGATGACATTTAACTTGCTACCCAATAGGCTATTGCTTATGGGCTTCCTATGGCTCTTACAGTACTATTACATATTATTATCTTGATCTTGATTTACATTTAAAAAATGGACTCAGGGGCTAGAGATTCAATCATGAGTTAAGCCTTTGCCTTTTGCAAGCAAAAGGAGTTCTGATTCCAGAACCCACATCAAAAACACTGACTGCAGGAAACGGTAGTGAGCTGCATTTCTGGACCTGAAAGACAGAGCCTGGGAAACCCCAGAGCAAAGCAAGAAGGAGATGAAGCACTTCAGGATGATTCTTGAAGTCACCTTTGGGCCTGGATAGGCGTACCCAGTGCTTTCTTCTACACATACCCACACGCACCTGCATATATCCATACACATCATACATGAACATACTCATACCTACACATACACACAAAATAAATCAATAAAAAGAAATGGGCTTACCTTCTGTGTACCTATCATGTATAGTGGGTAGTGACTGGCTTAGAGCTACACACCAACAGCTTAGCCAGTGTTTGATGAATAGACAACTATATGAACAAGAAATCATCAATATGTCATTGAAAGCCAAGGTGTGCTGTGAAACTTAACCACTGGAGGAAAACCATCAGAGGGACATAGACACATTTAAGAAGACCTTGACTATTTTGTTTTTCTACAAATTAGTTCATTTATTTTTATTTGTGGGTCTCTTTCTATAGTCCAGGTTGACCTCAAATATGAAATCCTCCTGCAGCAGTTTCCCAAGTGCTAAGTACTGAGCTTTTGGATGTGTTCCACTCTGTTATGCACGGTCTTTTTTCTTTTAATATTCTTGAGAATACTGACAAACAATGTCTTAGAATTCAATTCAAGAGGACCCATGGAGTACTCAGAAGTGAACATGGATGATTGAGATACTGTTGGAGTTCATCCTGAGGGAATTTTCAGGTTAGTAGACAGCTCAGCAGAGAAAGTGACATGTAAGCAAACCACGAAGATGATGAGACAAAATAGGCAAAGATCTCAAAGGAATATTTTTCTAGGAAGAGGAGCACTACAGACAGAGCTGAGAGGGAAGAGTTGAGGCAAACTGAAGGACCCATAGCTCAAAAACAAGTAAGGAAAGTAAGAAGTAAAGCAAGACAAGATAGCAAGGGTAGTCAGAGAAGAGCTTGTGAGCCACATTAGGAATTGAGCTTTATCCTCAGATCACTGAGGAGCCTTTGAAAGCTTTAAATCAGGAAAAGATCAAATTGTTATTTTAGAAAGCTCATTCGGAGTTCCATTTGGTAAATAGGTTAAGGGAGGGAAGGGAGGAGGAGCTTACAAAGAAAACTCTATATTCTGTTATTTATTTTCAGTGTGTGTGTCTGTGTGTGTGTGTGTGTGTGTGTGTGTGTGTGTGTGTGTGTGTGCATGCACTGGAGAAACAAATACACACACTAATTCAAACCAAATTAGGAAATCCAATGGCAACCATGTTACAAAGGAAATTTCCTTGTATTTATAGACTTTGGTAACAAAAGGTCTCTGAGCTTACAGGATAAATGGTGTTTGAGTTTAGAATGAAAACTCAAAATACAGACCTGAGAGATGTCTGAGTTTAGTAGGTTAGTGAAGAATCTTCTCCACAGTATCACTTCTGCAGTCTCACAAGAAATCATAATTAGCTCTTTTAATTTATTTATACATTGTACTTCCATTTCTGTTTTCATATGCTATTCCTATATACCATATACATATTTTTAAGTGCCAATTAAGAAAAGAATAAAATTTAATTGACTATCAAGTCCCTGCCTCTGCTTAGGTATCCAACTTTTTTTTTTTTTTTTGCATGTGCGTGATTCGAAGGGGTCACGTATATGTGTGTGCATGTTCACTTCTGAGTGGGTACACACATGTGTGAGGCCTGAAGTTGACCCAGGATGTCTTCCTTGATCACTCTCCACTGTATTTATTGAAGTAGGGCCTCTCAGTTGATTGTAGAGCTCACTGATCAGCTAGTCCAAGTAGCCTAGTCAGCCTGCCTTGAGAAGCCTGTCTCTGCCTCCTCTGCGCTGCGATTACAGGAGACTCCCATGCATGCTTGGCTTTTGCACTGAATATGAGGATCCAAACTTTGGTCTTCCTGCTTGTGCAGTGAGTACCTTATCCACTGAGCCTTCTCTCCAGCCCTACAACTATTAGCATTTCGAATATTTTTGTATTCTTGAGAATTTATATCACCTCAGTGAGTGATACACACTATTATACAGTCTGCTTTTGTTAATATTATTATTATTATTATTCAAAAGGGTGCCATGAGCACAATTTATATTCCTTCTTCTCAGTGGCCACATAACTTTCTTATAACATCGGATTCATTTTAATTCATCCCTGCTAGAATTGTTGTTTAATTTAATCATGCCAGAGTTTCTGTGGCCTCTTTGAAAGCCTTTTCATTAAATTTAGAAGACGTGTCTTAGGCAGACCTCTCCATAGTGCCCTGCTATTCTGGGTTTTAAGCAATTTTACCAGTTAATCAGAATAATGCAAGGAAAGTATCTTTCTTTCGGGAGACTTCCTGTATTAGGGAAATCCTTCATTTACAATAAAAAGAAAGAGATGCCTACAGGATGATTGTTCTTGATTACACACTTTTTGAAAAGAATAAGTCAGAACAGGAGGTTTAGGTACCATAACTGAAAACAGATGTATCACCCCAGAAGGCTTGTATGAGAATTCTTATTTGCCTGGAGTTTTTAAGGCTTATTCTAAAAAATTGTATAGAAACCAGATATTTTAATTTCCATTTGGTACTGCTTTGTTCTGAACCTTCTCTTCTTCTGTTCTAATGCTATAATGGTTCAGCTATGGAAATGAAATATAAATGCCATGAAGAAAAACAAAATCATATCATTTATAGGAAAATGGAAGCAATTGGCCATGATGATATTAAGTGAATTAAATGAATCTCAGAAAGACGCACTCTGCTTATTATCTCTCTCTTGAAGATCCTGGATTCATGCACTATGCATTGACACAATGACATAAGTACATGTGACATGAAAAGAGAAATGACATTCTCTGGGTCACTGATGAAGGAGGGTGAGGTAGAGAAGGTTGAGGCAGGATAGTACCAGAGCAATAGCATCAAAATATATGATATGCTTGTAGCAATGAGTGAAACTTTATCCTCATATCTTACTTGTGATAGAAATGCCTAGCAACTCCTCTTAACATTCCTGCTAGAAACCCCATCCTTCCTTCTGCTCCATTGCAAATGTTATGTTCATAATAAGATAACCACAAAGATATTCTGGAGCCAAACCCACCTATTGAGACTTATTTGTTCTTCTTTGAGTCCCTGTGATAAATGTTTCAACTTCTCTTAGATGTCTTACTCAATCCTGAATTATAGTATCTAATTTCCTATCTCATCCTCAAGATTAGCTACTGAAAATGTTGATTTGTCTTAGTTCTCTCCTGCCAATCCAGCTACCCAATTCCAGTGTGGAACCTTTCTTAGATTCTGGTCAGGTTGAATTCAAAGATGAAGTGAACATTCTGACAGACAGGGTATCTAAGAATGGGGTCTATACTACCATGTGCAGACCAAATTGGAATGCTGGACTCCATACTTGGAAGTCTACAGTGGCAAACTTTTCTTAGAACAGACCAAAAATGCAGCCATTAACCTCTGCCCCAGTGGAACGCTTCAAGAAGAGGAGAGCCAACATCAACCCACAGTTTGTGCAAAACTGAAATCAGAAACCCTGACTTGTTTTAACCACTGAATATAATTTCACAGTCTGTTTGATATAATTTTTCTAGGCTGTTTTTCAATTCAAGCCAGTCTCTGTATTTAAGTATAATTCTGTAGTCCCTTTTGGTATTCAGTAGCAGTCCCTTTGCAACATCGACTTGACTTATTCTGTCTGCCACTGGCTTTTGGAAAGTTATACTGTGTTGCCTTTTAAAATATGAATTTGTTGAAATGGTAGACTACTTTCTTGCTGACTAAGGTGGCTTGGCCATTACATTTTAGGTGTGGTCGAATATAATAAAAAAATACCAATTTGGAATTAGATGATACAAGTTGTGGGTTTCAGGTGTTTCATTGGGGTGTTGTGGAACTTTTCCCCTCTGAACTTCAGTTGTTTGTTTCTGTGCATATGGAATACAAGGAAGCAATGCCAGACACTGACAGAAGGCCATTTCAGTACACTTGGGGTTCTGATATGAATGGGGAGATGTTTATTAATTGCCTCATCATAGTTAATTAAAGTTTATCTCAATCAAGTAGAGTCTTTAAAACCTGATTAATCTTTAAAGATACTGAAGCAGTTAGGAAAGTGTTCAACAAAGATGCTAGGAAGAATGTTGGGCTGAGCCACCTCACTCATAGAGGATAACCACATATTCTTACAGAGAAGGCTATAGATGTCCACCCTGAAGATTCATTTTACCCATAACACAGTTGATCCTGCATCATAATGACAAAATAATTTTTATAAATTATAAAACACTCAAGAAAAAACGGTTGGCAAGGTAAGTCTATTTTTATTTCCTGTCCTTGGGTATTCTGGCTCATTCACCCATTGCAACCTTAATTTGGAAACTTTTCTCCCTGCCCTCCTTTGGGGTCAAAGATCTCTGGTGTGTCTCAAGAAAACACTTGCCTGGTACTCACTCACTGGACCACAGCTCTGGTCAAGATTCTCCAGTGTTAAGAAAGCATACTTCTCTGAATGTTTTCCTCTTGGATGTTCTCTAGGGGTATTGGTTCATTTATTCCACTAATTAAAGAATTAAAAAGGGAGAAAGAACTGAGTTGGTTCAAAAGACAATTTATTTTAAAATTTAAAACAAAGGTAGGATATTATTTTTTGCTGCTGCAAAAAAAAAAGTTCTTAGACTCAAGAAATATGGGGGGAAGTGGTATTTATTTGGTTTGTTGTAACAGGGATATAGTCCATTATGGCTGGAGTTTCACCATAGAAATCATGGCTAGCTACAGAAACAGGAGCAGGAGGCCAGTTCAGGTTACTGTAGTCATCAGAAAGCAGAGAGACGAATAAAGCAAGAGGAAGCAGGGTGTGTTACCAGATCTCAGGACCCAGCCCCTGCAATGTGCCTTCTTGCAACAAAGCTCTACTTCTTACAACCTATCCTAACATTAATACCAGCTAAGGATTCAAACACATGTCTGTGGGAAGTAACTCACATTCAAATCATGACAAGTGTTAAAGATAACAACCTGTCCAGGGGCTCTGGGAGAAGAGAAGTGAGAAGGGCAAACATGGGAAGACTTTGGAAATAAAAAGTGTAGAAAAAGAGGTATGAAAGAAAGGGACATTGTGCCTTGAAGCCTATATATGGAAGCTCTATAGGTCCTGCTCCCTGCCACTTCTCCAGAGCATTGACTTTTGGTAAACAGAGCATGAATCATTTCCCCTGTCAGATTCCTTCTTATCTTTAAATCTTTTTGTTTGTGCAGCCCACTGTGTTCCATCTAGTTTGTTCTAACTTATCCATGACCTGATTCATGCTCCAGCAAGCATCCTAGATCAGTGGATATACCCATTGAGAAAAGCATCCTCCTTTACTTCCCCATTAGCATCAGTCCTCATCAGTCTCTCAGAGAGCTGTGAAACTTCTTGAAATCTTTCTGATGTTATGATGAGATAGTCACCATGCAATTCTTGAGTAAGTAGACATATACGCCTTATAATCTTGCATATCACAACTATGTCATGTCCAGGAGATAATGCATGGGACATCACCTTCTCACTTCAGGCTCTTACAATCTTGCTGCCCTGTCTTCTGAGATTTTCCTGAGCCTTGGGATATGGGTGGGTGAGGCTCATATGCCCTGTTTAGGGACAAGCAATCCTCAGATACTTTCTGCACTTGGCAAGTCATGTTTTTCAGTAATAAACACCTTCTTTTGCAAAAGAAGGCTTCCAAGTTGAGTGCTGAGTGCTCTTCCAATCTATGAGTATAATAATGTATTTGCAGGGCAGTTTAGTGTACTCTCTTCCTTGCTAAAGATTCTTGGTCTGTTCTCTTGTGATCTACTTCCTTCCCTTTCATAGGCTCTTGTTCTAGTTTACAGTAACAGGAATATGTTCCATTCTGATAAGCAGGCCTTAAATCCAATCAGAAAGCTGTTGGTTGTCTCCTTGATACTCATGGTTATACTGGTGGTTACCTGTTGCCATGGTGATTTTCATTGTAACTTGCAGATCCTACTGATGCTTTATATGACAAGGAAATTCTAGTGCTTCCCCAGAATGCTTCCTCTTCTCCAGGCTTCTCACTCACAGTTCATCTTACAATGACATGGCTCTTTCAAAGGACAACATTGTATTGATCAGAACAACCCCATCCTGTCTCACTCCTTTCTACCTTCTGAGAAGGAATGCCTTCTTTAGCAATCTTTTTCTAAAGTCCTTTATAAGTGAAACAGCATTTTTGAGGCCTGCAGTCACACCATTATAACACAAAGTTCCATATACAGACAGCTCTTCTTCCCTTTCACAGGAATAGAACCAGAAGATCTCTTAACTTTGTGTTCTATTTTTTTTTAATTTTTTTAATTATTTTATTCAAGTGTGTGTGTGTGTGTGTGTGTGTGTGTGTGTAGAACCAGGGGCGAATTCGGGAACCACCAAGGACCACCTCCACCTCCTCCTTGTTTACTCTGCCCCAGGATTCACAGGCTCCGCCCACAAGGACCAGAAACGCAGGACGCCCATGTTCCCGCCCGGCGTCTATACGTGTTCTAGCTTCCCCGGTGCCTCCTCCTGCTCCACTTCCATCACTGTCTCTATAATCCAGACCAAAACACTGCTTTGTGAGTGCTTACCGGCCATGTGCCTGGCTCTCTGCTACACTATCCTGCACCTCAGTGCCCATCTCACTTCCCACTGAGGATTATCTCTGAGGGGAACTCTCCTACATTGTTGGTGGGAATGCAGGCTCATACAGCCACTCTGGCGAGCCGTCTGGAGATTCTTAAAGAAATTAAAGATTGAAATGCCGTATGACCCTGCTATCCCACTTTTGGGAATAACCCCCCAAGCAGCAGAGGTTCGCCTCGATAGCACAAGCTCGACCATGTTCATAGCAGCACTGTTTACAATAGCAAAGTCATGGAATCAACCTAAATGTCCAACAGTTGACGAGTGGATAAGGAAACTGTGGTACATCTATACAATGGAGTACTACTCAGCCATCAAAAATGATGAATTACTGGAATTTGCTGGGAAATGGATGTCATTAGAAAGAATTATATTAAGTGAAGTATCCCAAACCCAGAAAATTAAGCGCCGTATGTACTCCCTAATAGGTGGCTCCTAGTACCAAACTCGCCCAGCCCACATTGGGACACTCAAAAGTAAACCTATGTAACACAGTAATTGCAAGGATTATGAACAAGAGAGATGGGTTAGGAGGGCCACACCAGAAACAAGGAGAGAGGAGACCATGTTACAGCAGAGAAAATAGGCCTCCATCAAGGTCTGCAAGTAAGTAATGAGAAACCTGGTTAAGTTCACAGACGTTCTTTCCTGATCTCACCAGAAGGGGAGGGCATATAGTCTAGCAGATAAAAAGTAATCATTGTGCAAATGGGTAATGGACCCCGCCCTCAGTGAGGTTTCCTACTCTTATTACATCTACCCTTGAATGTGCTATTACAACAAGACTCCAGTTTAACAGCTTTTTGTCTCTGGCCAGGGGGTGACATACAGTGCCCAGCAGAATGGAGTGAAGGGAATTGCAGGAGCAGAAAAACTGCAAAAGAAAATCAACAAACCACAATCCAGAACTTCAGAGACTCTATATCAATCACATAGAACTAGGACAGCCTAATCTCTCCCCATCCTGGAGCTCAGGGACATTTGCGGAAGAGGGGGCGGTAAGATTGTAAGAGCAAAAGGATGGGAGGAGCAACGATTTGCAAGATTCTCAACAATAGTTGGGGCCAAAGCAATCATAATGGAACTTTGCATGCCCTGCGCAATGTCCAGCGCACTGTTGCCCTCATAAAGTCTAGCATCTGTTAAGGGCACCGAGACCCCTGGAGGCAAGGGATTGACAGCCATAGTAGTAATCTTATGATTAAGGGGAACAAGAGAAAGGGCTTATGGAAATGCCACTGGGTCCTTATATGTCATCGGAGAGGAGGACCCAGTGGAGAGTTAGGCGCACACAATAAAGGACTCTCTGGGAATTGGGGGGGAGACACTGGGGGAAGGGGAGGGGGGAGGGAGGGAACTGGTAAAAAATTTTAAAATGTATAATTAAATTTTTAATAAAAAAAAAAAAAAGAAAAAAAAAAAAAAAGTGTAGAAAAAGAGGTATGAAAGAAAGGGACATTGTGCCTTGAAGCCTATATATGGAAGCTCTATAGGTCCTGCTCCCTGCCACTTCTCCAGAGCATTGACTTTTGGTAAACAGAGCATGAATCATTTCCCCTGTCAGATTCCTTCTTATCTTTAAATCTTTTTGTTTGTGCAGCCCACTGTGTTCCATCTAGTTTGTTCTAACTTATCCATGACCTGATTCATGCTCCAGCAAGCATCCTAGATCAGTGGATATACCCATTGAGAAAAGCATCCTCCTTTACTTCCCCATTAGCATCAGTCCTCATCAGTCTCTCAGAGAGCTGTGAAACTTCTTGAAATCTTTCTGATGTTATGATGAGATAGTCACCATGCAATTCTTGAGTAAGTAGACATATACGCCTTATAATCTTGCATATCACAACTATGTCATGTCCAGGAGATAATGCATGGGACATCACCTTCTCACTTCAGGCTCTTACAATCTTGCTGCCCTGTCTTCTGAGATTTTCCTGAGCCTTGGGATATGGGTGGGTGAGGCTCATATGCCCTGTTTAGGGACAAGCAATCCTCAGATACTTTCTGCACTTGGCAAGTCATGTTTTTCAGTAATAAACACCTTCTTTTGCAAAAGAAGGCTTCCAAGTTGAGTGCTGAGTGCTCTTCCAATCTATGAGTATAATAATGTATTTGCAGGGCAGTTTAGTGTACTCTCTTCCTTGCTAAAGATTCTTGGTCTGTTCTCTTGTGATCTACTTCCTTCCCTTTCATAGGCTCTTGTTCTAGTTTACAGTAACAGGAATATGTTCCATTCTGATAAGCAGGCCTTAAATCCAATCAGAAAGCTGTTGGTTGTCTCCTTGATACTCATGGTTATACTGGTGGTTACCTGTTGCCATGGTGATTTTCATTGTAACTTGCAGATCCTACTGATGCTTTATATGACAAGGAAATTCTAGTGCTTCCCCAGAATGCTTCCTCTTCTCCAGGCTTCTCACTCACAGTTCATCTTACAATGACATGGCTCTTTCAAAGGACAACATTGTATTGATCAGAACAACCCCATCCTGTCTCACTCCTTTCTACCTTCTGAGAAGGAATGCCTTCTTTAGCAATCTTTTTCTAAAGTCCTTTATAAGTGAAACAGCATTTTTGAGGCCTGCAGTCACACCATTATAACACAAAGTTCCATATACAGACAGCTCTTCTTCCCTTTCACAGGAATAGAACCAGAAGATCTCTTAACTTTGTGTTCTATTTTTTTTTAATTTTTTTAATTATTTTATTCAAGTGTGTGTGTGTGTGTGTGTGTGTGTGTGTGTGTAGAACCAGGGGCGAATTCGGGAACCACCAAGGACCACCTCCACCTCCTCCTTGTTTACTCTGCCCCAGGATTCACAGGCTCCGCCCACAAGGACCAGAAACGCAGGACGCCCATGTTCCCGCCCGGCGTCTATACGTGTTCTAGCATCCCCAGTGCCTCCTCCTGCTCCACTTCCATCACTGTCTCTATAATCCAGACCAAAACACTGCTTTGTGAGTGCTTACCGGCCATGTGCCTGGCTCTCTGCTACACTATCCTGCACCTCAGTGCCCATCTCACTTCCCACTGAGGATTATCCGGGATCTTCCAGGTTGCCAAAACTTGAGAACTGTCTCTTTCTGGTGCTCTGGGAATCCTATAATGTTAGCATGTAGTCCATACCTCCTCTGTTCTTACTGTGGATGCAGTGTGCCCGGCTCCCTCAATTACTGTTGATATTTCTACCACCATGATGAACTGTACAATGAAACTGTGAGCACAGATCAAAGTCCCTCGTTCTCCTAGATTGTCTGCTTCAAGTATTTCAACAACACAGGTATAAAAACAAATCTGGCACTATATGATGTAATGGGCTTTCAGGCCCCTCTTTGCACATTTATTGGAGCTTAAGATGAATATGCCTGCCACAGAGAAACAGAACTGATGTTAACAGGCATGTTTAGATCATAAGGATTTTTTTTGGCTTTAAAATTTTACATTTTCAGAAAATCGGATGGACTGGAACTTTTTTTTAATGCAGTCTGCTGGCTGTAGTACAGAGACTGTGTGGGTTTATATATAACTGTGGACATGGTGGGATATTCCATTTGCTGTACGGCCTGAAGGGCATCGTACAGCTGAAGACTTGCAGGTGTGAAGCCAGAGCACTTAGGACACACTGAAAGGACTGTCAGAGAAACTGCCTCCTTAAGAAACCTTGGGGTCCTCCAGACTTGGGGCACACTCCACACAGTGTGCTCCCTGATGGGACGCAACAGGACCACAGGCTCTTCTTGGAGATTTCTTTAGGGAGGGGGTCACTGAGTAAATTTTTCTTTGGTGTGAGGCCACAGTGCATGCCTTTGTCTGAGTTGAAGTGAGTACTTGGAACCGCTCTTGAGGACATGTCCCGTCCCCATAGGAGCAGTGTTCATGACTCACAGAAGAATTTGTGATGTTTGTAATATCAAAGAAGTACAAAAGGAAAATCATTTGATTTCCTGCTTGCCTTTTCGTATATTTCTCATGTAGCAGTTGGGGCGGAATAGTAGTTTTCTTTTTAAACATAAAACAGGGAGATCAAGCACACTAGGAGTTGCAAGGATGGAATATATTTGTATGTTCCTAAACCCTGAATCCATTTTCAAATGGCTGGTTTTGCTGTGCTGTGCTCAGTGTTGTCCTGGCCGTGTTCCAGTATCCAGTGGCCTGGAGCCCAGTTGATTATTTACTTTACATAATCCACTCGGCCTCCCTCTGGAACCTACTGAGGAAACAACCTGCAGTGATGGGAGAACCAGGAAAAAACAGTCATGTTTGATTTCCAATCTTCTGCCTCTCTCTCCCTCTTTACTGTGACCATTATGTTCACGTCTTTGTTACTCACAGAATAAGGCCACAGACACACATACACACACACACACACACACACACACACACACACACACACACAAATACACTTTTGTCTATTTTTAAACATTTACAGTATCAGAAAAATGAGTCCCAGCTCTATACAAAGCTATTTCACTGCTGATTTCTAAAGGTGTTTTAGAAGCAAAAATGCACAGGTAATTGAAACTTACCTGTCAGAGTGGACAAATTCAAGTGACTAGGACCAGGCTGCAGGTACCTGTAAATCACATAGGGAACAAAGGATTAACTGAGAGAAAGCAATAGGGAACTGGCTTTAGCTTCCAATAAAGCAAGGGTCACCTTGAACCACGATTGGTCACCAGGGACAACGGCACTAATCTTGACTTGCCAGTATGAAAACTAGGCACTGGCAAAACAAAATTTGTTTTTATTATCATGAATTTTATTTTTTAAATTTTTTTATTGTTTATTATTTATTCAATTGTGCGTGTGTGCGTATGTGTGTGTGTGTGTGTATAGAACCACGGACGAATTCGGGAACCTCCATGGACCACCTCCACCTCCTTGTTTACTCTGCCCTGGGATTCACAGGCTCCCCCCTACCAGGACCAGCAGTGCAGGCCGCCCCCGCTTCCACCTGGCGTCTATATGTGGGGTCTAGGATCCGAACTCAGGACCTTCCACCTACAAGGCAGAGGCTTAACCCCTGAGCCACCTCTTCCAGCCCCATACCATGAATTTTATTGAGTGAGTTTGTGTCAGCCCATTTTTTGTTTGGTGGTACAAACCCTTGTTTGTGTTAAATACTGATCACACACATCTGCCTTGGGATTAGAGTGTTGGGGCTCATCTCCTGGCTTCTGGAGGGATCTCACATAAATAACCACTTTCAATTTGTGCTAGTAGTACTATAAAGCATTTTTAAAACTCTACAGTAAAGCATGGGTAAATTCATATTAACACATCACAAAATGGGGTATCATGGTCATTATGGTCATAATTGAGAGGGGGAAAGTTCTGAGCCCAGACAGAGAGACACTAGGTTCTTTTTTTTTTCTCAAAATGAACTAAGATATTCTTCATGCATGAAAGCAATGACTACTGACACAGCCGTGGAACACAGGCAAAATCAGGCTGTGAAATGAAGGCTTGTACCATCAGGAGAAATTTTCAAAGAGGATTAAAGTTCTGCTTCCAAAAACAGTAGCAGGAAAGAAATGTCAGAGAGGTCTTGGACCAAACTCTCCTTTCGGTAACCATTAGTCATCCACTGACACCTCAAGGGAGACTGCTGGACAAACACTCAAAGGCTCAGACATTGTGCCCTGGCTCATTCAATCTTTGCGCTAGTGTTTAGAAACAAAAACAATAGCAACACACAAGTAAATCACACATGCCAATTTCTCTAGATCCAAAGCCAGGGCGATTGGTCTACATTCCATCACTGAGACTAAGAACACACATGTGTGCCCAGTGGCCATCCAAGATTTGGCTGATCTTCTGTTAGGAAGTTAGACACTTTGCAGATGGCTTAAAGAACTCTGTCCAATTAAGCATGCAGTTACTATAATTTTGACTAATACACTGAGGTTTTTCTTTTAATTTTTGTAACATCAGGAGATTTTTTTGTTCTTCTTTTTTAGTTTGCTGTTTGCATTTCCTGGTGAAATAGGTATCAAGCTGAAGGATCTGTTGTTCTAACTAAGGAAATCATAGACAGCCTTGTTCAGAGTGACTAGACACCATCATGTTTAACAAGATGGAGGAAGCATCAGCTGGGAAGGTCGCACAGTACTAAAATAGCAGGAACACATCAATCAAACTCCTGGCCATAAGTACCTGAAGAAAAGAACATTAGCACTTGGCAAGAAAGTGCTTTAGAGAGACAGCTCTTCTTTTCCAGACTATTCCACAGAGACAGCATGACCCTTTAGAAATCTCATTTCCCATTTAATTCTTAAAAAACAGCATTTGAAAGCCACAAATATTTGCTTATAACCATGACTACATTCCAGACTAATATTCCATAAGTACAATGATAAGTTCATTTACTATACTAGCCTAACTTCTGAATTACTGTGAAAACTTTTAATGCTAAATTTTCTAAATGTTCTGCACTGAGCTGTAAGAAAGAAATACGTCATTCAGAAAGTTCCCTTACTGTTGTAAAATGTTGTTCAACACGTGTTCAAATTGTCTTTGAATTAACTGATAAAAACAATCATTTTAATAATTACATATGAAATTGAAAATAAAATAAGTCAAAAGAAAATACCCTAACTTTAGCATATGTACTACAAACTCAACCATAATATGCTTACTGTGAGATCAAATTTAGCTCTGACGTTTGTAAGAACGAATACAGATTCTGTGTTCCCAGCATATGCCAAAATTAGCTCCATAAATTTAGAAAGAGAAGCTATTATTTTGTAATACCAAGTTATGAAAATAATTCCACACTTGTGTATTTATAACTTATATTAATGAAATTGATTGCATCATTAGGAAATAAAATACAAAGCCATCTTATATAAGTATCTATTTCTGACTATCTAAAAAAAAACTGAGTCTCTTCTATAGAAATAGAAGTTTATTAAAATAAAATGGAATTCTCCTAAACTGGTCTTTTCGCTTGATACACTTCATTTACAATATTAGGTCAGCTCGATAGCTTTAATGAAATATTAGATTTTATTTCAAAATATTGCATTTCCTCAAGAATATGTTTCAAGTTTTTTTTTGTTAAGTATGATTTTACTATTTGGTATCTGGAAGGAAAGTTTACTTAGATTAACAGCAATAGAAATTAATTTGGGGACATGAAAGTGATGTTGCATCTGGGAAATGTTTTGTGTAGTAATCTCAATCTTTCACAACTTCATAAAAGCGAAGATTTCCACTTTTAGCTCAGGGAGCCTTATGTTTACTCTGCTGACTTTTTTCCATATCGGTGTCATTAGACAGAACACAGAAAGGTTACTGTAATTTAGAAACCACATGTGTTTAGTGTCTGCTTGTAAGGCAAAAACACAGCACTTCACAAAAATGTAACTCCTAAGCAAGAGGTGTCAACATAGAGAAAGAATCCCCTTTATTGAGAATGATGATGTTTGAGCCAAAGGATGGAAATTATTATTTCAGAAATGATATTTTTCTCTCATTTCATGTGTTCTGTTTGTACGAGTATATGGAGTGATTGGACATATGTATGCATTTTGCCTTTGGGTGAGTGTGTGTTGCAGGTGTTTAGACAAAAGCGTTCTTGAGTATGTGTGCCTAGGGAGGCCCAAGGGTTATATCCAGAAGCATCCTTGATCACTCTTCTACTTTATTGTTGGGAGCCTGGGTCTCTAATTAAATCCAGAACACACCATTAGGGTCAGTCTGGTTGGCTAGCTTGCTCTGAGAATTCCCTGACTGCCTTCTAGGGATAGAATTACAGATGGATCTCAATACTTGCCTGGCATTTTTATGTGGAATCTGGGATTTGAACCCATGTTCTTCAGCTCGTGAGGCAAAGACTTTAACCCATCTCTCCAGTCCCTATGCATTGTGCTTCTGTTGAGCACAGGGCTCTCTATCTGGGTTACATGTTTAAGGTTAGGCTATTGCTTCAGACATCTCATGAATGATTCTTCTGTCTTTTACATTTTAGAAGTAATAGGACATTTATTTTTTCCGCCAACTTAGAAAAAAGAATTTGTGTTATAATTTTCCAATAGCAGGTTGGGATATTTTTCCTTATGTTTTTCCATATGCCTCTGACCTGAGAAACTTTGTGATGCCGAGGATGGGCAAAAGGAAGGGGAGAGAAAGGAATGGGGGCATGGACGTTTTAGGAAAGGAAAAAAGGTGACTCACCTCTGCTGTCCTATTTTTCTTTGGCCAGGTCAACTATTGCCTGGCCTGGGTTTCTGCCACGTTCCCCTACTGCAAAATCTTTTTTCCACAGAGCAGTCTCAGGTACCACTTAAAAACATAGATGAGGTCTTGTTACATACCTCCTTAAATGTCTTTAATAGTTTCCTCTTATGCGCAGAATGACATCTGAACTCTTTCCTGTAGCCTCCCAGCGATCCGGACCCCAGCTGTTCAAGTCTGCCTCCTTTGCTTTTAAAACACCCCCAACCTTTTCCACTCCAGAGCCCTTTCCTTCACTTTCTTCTGCCTGAGTGACTTTTGCTTCTCTTACACTTATGATGGGATTCACTACCTTTAGGTCTCAACTCCAAAGGGCATTGCAGAAAGAACTTTCCTGATTGATTTACCTACAATCCTTGTAGCTCAGCAAGTGCTGTCTATTTAGCTCATGCACTTAACACTAACACACACTACTTTCTTGGGTCATTTCTTGAGATTTATCTCCTGCTGTGTGAATATAGCATGTGGCAAGCAGGATCTTTGCCTGCTTTGGTCACAGAAATATCTCTGTCAACTATCACAGTCTGGATTAGAGTTTACACAAAATCAACATTTGCTAAACAAGTGAAGAATTTGGATATGGCTGAATGACTGGACTTGAGCGTGTTCTTTTCGGTTAGAGGGTGGTAAGTTACAGAACTAATAGAAGTTCACTTCAGAAAATATTCTGCCTAAATGACAGAGGATTTATGCTACAGATACTGAACCAAATCCTAGGAGGTTTCTTCTTTCTTTTTTTCCTATTCTTTATATTTGTATGTGTGTGTGTGTGTGTGTGTGTGTATGTGTGCGCATGTGCATATATTTATGTATGTATCGATGTATGTACATGTGTATTTATGTGTATATATGTTGGTATATGTATGTATGTCTATTTGTATGTGTGCATGTGTGTATATTTGTGTGTGTACATGTGGTTATGAATTGTGTGTGTGTGTGAGTGTGTGTGAGTGTACTGAAGAATGAATCCAGGACCTTATATCCTTATACATTTTAAGCACATGTTATCACTGATGTCCACACCCAGCTCCAACCTCAAAGTTCTTGAATGTCATGGTGCAGGTACGAGGGACCTCACTTGAGGCTAATGACTAGCTTCTCAAGGTTTGGAGTATTCAGTATGTGGATCTCAAATTCCTCCTTGATGATAGGCTGTGGAGTATGACCTGTCTCTATTCTCTCATAAGCACATGACTGCACAACTTGTTAATGTTCACAAGGTGTGATTGAATCAGAGTTGATTTCCCACACAGCATGACTGCTGCCACGTACAGTTGTCCTCTGGGCTGGAAGTTTACCTTGGTTCCCCCCTTGCCTGACTGATGTCAGCCAGCATGGCCCTTGAAGGTGCATCTCTTTCTAACATGCCTGACATCTTAGTGAGCAGACACCTCTCTTAGAAGTTCTCTTCTTATCAAACCACTTCCCCCGATTGTTCTTCATTTCACAATTTATTTTTTTTCCTCGATAGAGTTACCTGCCTCTCAGTCTTACCTCTCCTGTGGTTTATTGTAATTGTATCATAAGGGAAATCCCATGGAGATCCCTTTAAGTGCAATTTGTTTTCTTTTGTTTCAGTTGAGCAATGGGCAGTTCCTTCCTTAGCTGAAACCTAGTTCTTTTAAGATCTTGTGATAATCTGCACCTAATCATACACCAATCATATGTAGTCCATACACGGTCATTTGGGCTTCTTTTTCCAGGTCAAATGTATTGATTTAGCCCCTAAAATGGAGTGCAAACATATTAAAGCCGCCAGTTAAAATACCGGTCAGTTTTATAGACTCTGGCAGACAATTTCAGTCTCATGAACTGGTTCACAGTAATTCAAAAGCTAGGACTAGCTCATGAAACAGTTTTATAGCTCAACGTGAGGTCAAAGAATCACCTTCATTATTTATGTGACAAAACATATGTTCTAGAGTGGGATGTGAAACAGAAAATGAACAAGTGAAAAGCCAGTGTGGTCTCATATGAGAAAAGGAACACAAATATCAAGCCTCTCTCACCCTTTTCAAGAGTCATGCAGTCATCTCCATCTGTGATTAACAGCATTAGAAACTCTGTGTACACAACAGCTTCAGAGATTTTTTATTAAATTCTTGCCTTTTAGTACTGCTTATATCTTTTGGCTGCTGTGTTAGGTATACATTTTTCTCTTTTCATAGATATCATGTGTCTGCAAAAGTAGATAGACGTTAAAAAGACAAATAATTTTTTTGGTCCCTTTCCACAGAAAAATGCTCAGGGAGATGCGTGTGTACTCAGACTTATACTGAGGGTGGTGGAACATTGTACATACAGCATTGTATGTAGTCTATACATGGTAACTTGGGCTTCTTTTACTGTGTCAGGTGTATTGAATTGCCTCTAACATAGAATACAAATACATAAAGCCTGCAGTTGAAATGATGGTTGGTTTTATAGACTCCAGCAGACAATTCTAGTTTCATAAAAGTGGTAAGTCCCAGCACGGGAGGTAGCATAAGGTCACAGACAGCATGGTCCTTGGCCCCAGCTGTAGGAAGGAAAAAACATTTCTTGAAGAAATTTCTTAAAGCAGGATGTAAACTTGCCCTTATAACATATGTCACATTTCCGAGAGAAATGCCATGGGGCAGAGACTCTACATGGATGGAGCTGCCTGAACCAAAGCACAGGGATGGGGAAAGGAAAACCATAAATATTAAATTGTGTTCCATCAGCTTTCATTCCTGGAGTTACAGATTTCATGTGTCAGTGCTAATCTGTTGAAGTCATCACCTTTACTTTGACTATTATCCAGAGCCAGTTTCCATGAAGTACAAGTCTATAATGTACCCTTATAATTGATGTGTTTGCAAGAGGTAGGCATTCTGGTCTTCACAAATGGGGTAAACCCCCATCCTCTACACCAATAGATCATTTATACGTTGCCATTATTTCTGAAGCATGTTCATCTACAACACACAATCAAATCACCCAAAATCCTTCTCGCTAAATTGTGCTGTGCATTTCTTAAAAGCATACTACAGGACAACTAGAGCACAATTTTTTAAAAATAATTTATTTTTTATATTATTTCCGCTCATACAAACTTAATAGGTACACTGGTCCTCTCCCTCCCTCCACCCCTCCCTGGACCCCCTTGCTCCCTCTTCTCTTTTCCCCTTCCTTTTCCCGCCTCCCTCCCTATCTCCCAGTGCCTCCTCCCCCGCATCCCTGAAGCATCCTTTAATGTGTATGTCAAATTTTCCTCTGGGTCCTCCTCTCTGATGAGGTGTAAGGACTCAGTGGAATTTCCTAGAACTCTTTCTTGTGTTCCCCATAAGTATAGGAACACTATTGGAGTACAAATGTTTAAATGGCTCTTTCCACATTCACTTGACAAATAAGTCTGGACTGATTACATAATTTTTCATTGGACTTATTTTTCTGTACTGACATAATTGTCACTGTACAGATACCCAGAAAACTCATTATTCTTGAGAGCTCATCTGTGTTTCCTGAAGGGGAATACAGCTGCTAGTGTACCCTCTCTAGAGCTAGAGCCCTTCACCAAGCAGGCAGCTTGGTGGGAAGGACACACAATGGTAATGGTGAGGGAGGAAGGAGGCACCTGTCTGACTATCCAGATCAATCATTTCAACTGTGGTCATGGACAAGGTGTAGATGCCACATGCAGATCATCCTCACATCCTATAATGCACATTTATGTACTTAGACTTGAGAAATTATCACAAAATATTTCAGCATATACAAAATGGAGAAATTGATAGGAAAACAATTTCAGGCAAAATTTAATAAAAGTTGACTCATACTTAAGAATATGAGAATTAAATGAAGAAAGCGAGCATTTGTTATTATTAAACAAGAATAGCAGTAACAGCTCATAAATTGGGTGTGGATAGTAACTGCAATGTAGAAGACAAAAGTCATGTCACAAGTATCCTGGTTGAGAATTTAGCCATGGGCACAGTTGGCCTGCCTCAAAGCCAGAGTAAGGCAATGACTATGAGCATATCCCTGTTTGCCTTGTTTCTCCAGATAAACGTTGTTCATGCTTAGCTGACTTTACTATATATTGCATTGTATGCTGCATTGTAATTTACAACCCCTTGGTCCCATGTCCTTGAAACCTGCTGACACCAGTTATTATTTAATCTGCCTCTAAATTAAACATGCCTGGACCAAGTGGCTTCTGCTGAACTCTATCAGAGCCAGTTAACTTATTTGATTCCAGCTTTCCTATACATGTTGTCTTTCATTCTTTTCATTCCAATAGAACAAAGTCCTGAGCAAGTTGGGCAACATGTATAAGACGTAGTTCTTTGTGTCTCACTGCAATGCAGTAGTTGGGGGACATGGCGGCTGCCTGTTTATGTATTTTCTTGAACCATTGAGTTGATACACTGTTAAAAGAGACCCATTTTAAGAGTTTATGATGTCCTGTGATTTTAGTTTTACTTGTTCAATAAAATGACTTTCTGATTCTTTAAACTTTCTTTGGGCTTCACCGTGGAAAAGAGCACTCACATATATGCATTTTGGAGAGTGAATCTTTTTATGGACATTTTCCATGACTTGAGCAGAAGTTAATATGTTTTCATTGAGTAATTTTAATTCCACTCCCTGAAGAATCTCTTTGCTTTGTTCATGAAGAGGAGTGCAAAGAAACTTAGTAGGCTGACAATATCTATACAGTGATTATTAAAAATCCACTTTTCTACATTAATTGCAACCAAAGTTTATGTGTTTTGCCTCTTTCATGTGTTCAGATAGTTTGTTCCTATTAGCTCTCTCTGTTTTTCACTTTCGAAAGTCAAAGAGCAAATACAACAAGCAGTCACCCAAGCCTACTGTTTAGAAATCATAGATATATTCTTACTCACATTTTCAACATCCACAAAAAGAAAAAGTATAAATATAAATGTTGAAAATATGAACATGATGTCTACAATGATAGCCTTATGTTTCAATTAGTGATGAACCAAATATGAATATGAGTAAATTTACTCAGCAATATATTAGGTAGAAAAGGAGAGGAGAGAATGAACTTGGATAAAATATATTTCTGTATTCCTTTCACAGTGCCCTAAATATCCACATATCATTTCGAGAACACTGTTTATTAACCTACTAGCACTTAAGTACAGAGATAAAGCATAGTAGGAAAGAAACATGTACCTATATATGCCAATGAATGTGCGTATGTATATGTGAAATTTGACCTGGAATTCTGTACTTACTTCCAAAGAGTGAGAACTTGGACCAATGTCTTTCTTTCTCTGAGCTTACTTAGGGACATTCTTCATTTGGTCTTTGTCTCCAACAGCTCAACCAGGTGGAAAAAGCCATGGAAGCTGCCCACACCTTCTTCATGGCCAACCCTGAGCACATGGAAATGCAGCTAACGATCGAGGATTACAAACTGACCGCTGGAGTAGAAGCATTGCAGTTGGTGGATCGAGAAGCCAAGCCACACCTGGTGAGTTCTGGTCCCCTGTTACCTGGCACACAGAGATAAGTATTCTTGGCTCATGGATTCAAAGTTGATTCATATAATGAATATGCTAACTTGATTCTCAATTTGTGGTAATTTTATACTTTTAACTTCTAAGACAAAGTGTAAGTTCCAGAGTTGAAATATCTATTATATTAAATTAGATCTCAAGAACTACAAATTTTCAATTGAAAGGAATTAAAATTAGCCTAGGAAAGTTGTACATGGTGAGACATAGAACATCGTAAAGTTATCTGTAATCTTTCCTGAAAGCCCAGCTCCTCTCTGCCTCTTACATTTTTTTCCGCTATGTCTTGATGTATTGTCGTAACTAACTTCAAATTCTTAAGCTTAAGCCAATCCTCTTACCTCGGGATTGCAGTTAAACTGCATGTTGCTGATAAACTCACAAACAACTTAAGGGAACAAAAGCCTTTATTTTCTCTTAGGATATTCCTGTCCCTTGTCCAGCTTTGCAGGAGAACTCACGCCAACACCAGGGACCAAGGAAACTAGCCATACAACAGCCACAGAACTGAGAGGGACAAGCATGTCTGGCCAAGCCGACCGAAGAACGCCAAACTTCCTAACTAGCTCCCTGTATCTTACTCACCTGCCTAGGGACTAGTCCCCTTCTGGACTGGGCCTTCCCCATCAAATGATGGCTTTGCAGGCTTGCTCAGGGCTTAACTAACTGTTAATTCTCTGCAAATGTTACCAAAGCTTGAACCTTCAACCATCAAGTTAACACCTGTATTCAACTGTGCCATTCAGTCACATTATAGTTAGGTCTGTGGTACAAGGCACCATAGACGTGGCTTGCAACACTGATATTTTTCCTAGGAGTGAAGCCAACCTTATTCAAGGTTATATTTTTCCTTCTCCCTGAGTAGACATTTATCTGTTGCACATACAATATTCAATTTGGAATTTTTTTAAAAATTTACCAATTTTTTTAGTATAAAACAGTACTTCTAATCACATGTGGAAGATATATTTTTCTCCAATCTCTCTATGTCACCATTCTCAATGTATGGCTTTCAAAAATCACTGCAGAGAAAAAAGAGGAAATTTTAGATTCAAAATTTTTAAACGGGCCAGGCTTGGAAGCACCATCACTTCCCTCCATGTTGGTTGTCTGGCCCCTATTCTAGTCACAGGCAGAATGTAGAAAATACCTTATAAGTATGTTCATAGAGGAAGTGACTCGATCAGTACTACTGGAGTCCACTTGACCAACAGCCTGTTTTTCATTGGCAATCATTTGACCCCAGGGAAGTGGCCATGGGCAGATCAGTGCAAATGCCTTGACCTTCTGCAGCTCCAGACTCTACCAGCCCACCTTTTTTTTTTAATAATACATTTTTTATTATTATTGCAGCTCATACAAACTTAATAGGTACACCAGTTCCCTCCCTCCCTCTTCCTCCCCCCCCCGAACTCCCTGCTCCCCCTCCCCTCACCCCTCCCTCTCCATCCCCCCGTGCCTCCTGCCCCAATTCCCAGAGTCCTTTCTTGTGCATGCCTGACTCTCCTCTGGGCCCTCCTCTCCGATAACGTACAAGGACCCAGTGGCATTTCCCTGAATCCTTTCCTGTGTTCCCCTTAAGTATAGGAACACTATTGTGGTTGTCAATCCCTTGCATCCAAGGATCTTGGTGCCTTTAGCAGATGCTAGACTTTGTGAGGTCAATAGTGTGTTGGACATTGCGCTGGGCATGCAATATCCAATTATGATTGCTTTGGCCCTAACTTGTGTGGAGTATCTTGCAAATCATTGCCCCTCCCATCCTTTTGCTCTTAAACTCTTACCGCCCCCTCTTCCGCAAATGTCGCTGAGCTTCAGGATGGGGAGAGATTAGTCTGGCCTAGTTCTAGGTGGTTGATATAGAGTCTCTGAAGTTCTGGATTGTGGTTTGTTGGTTTTCTTTTGCAGTTTTGTTGCTCCTGAAATGCCCTTCACTCCATCGTGATGTGCACTGTATGTCACCCCCTGGCCAGAGACAAAAAGCTGTTAAACTGGAGTCTTATTATAAGAGCACATTCAAGGGTAGATGTAATACTTATACCCAAAAGTGGAATTGCAGGGTCATATGGCATTTGCCAATGGGAGGGGTCAATCACCCATTTGCAAAATGGTTACTTTTTTTTTTAATCTGCCGGACTATATGCCCTCCCCTTCGGTGAGTTCATACTTCCTTAGTTGTAAATGATCAGGAACGAATGTCTGTGAACTTAACTAGGTGTCACATTACTTTCTTGCAGTCCTTGATGGAGGACTATTTTCTCTACTGTAACATGGTCACTACTCTCCTTGTTTCTGGTGTGGCCCTCCAACCCCATCCCTCCTGTTCATAATCCTTGCAATTATTGTAGGTAATACATAGATTTACCTATGAGTGTCTCAAGATGGGCTGGGTGGGTTTGGTATTAGGGGCCACCTATTAGGGAGTACATACGGTGCTTAATTTTCTGGGTCTGGGATATCTCACTTAATATAATTGTTTCTAACATGACATCCACTTCCTGGCAAATTCCATTAATTCATCATTTTTGATGGCTGAGTAGTACTCCATTGTATAGATGTACCACAGTTTCCTTATCCACTCGTCAACTGTTGGACATTTGGGTTGATTCCATGTCTTTGCTATTGTAAACAGCGCTGCTATGAACATGGTCGTGCTTGTGCTATTGAGGTGAACCTCTGCTGTATGGGGGTTATACCCAAAAGTGGAATCGCAGGGTCATATAGCATTTCAATCTTTAATTTCTTTAAGAATCTCCAGATGGCTCGCCAGAGTGGCTGTATGAGCCTGTACTCCCACCAGCAATGTAGGAGAGTTCCCCTCTCTCCACATCCTTTCCAGCATTTGTTGTTGTTTGTATTGTGGATTTTTGCCATCCTGACCAGGGTGAGATGATATCTCAGGGAAGTTTTGATTTGCATTTCCCTGATGGCTAAGGAAGTGGAGCATTTTTTAAGATATTTGTTAGACATTTTAATTTCATCCCTGGTAAAATTTCTGTTAAGTTCCAGGGCCCATTTTTTAATTGAGGTATTGGTTTCCTTGATGTTTAGTTTTCTAAGTTCTTTGTGCACTCTGGACAGTAGAGCTCTATCAGATATGTGGTTAGTGAAGATTTTCTCCCATTCTGTGGGTTGCCTTTGAGCTCGTGTGACAATCTCTTTATCTGAACAGAAGCTCTTTAATTTCATAAGATCCCAGCTGTTGAGAGTTGGTAGTAGTGACTGTGCCATTGGATGTCTGTTTAGGATATGTTGGCCTAGCCCAATCAGATTGAGGGAGTTCCCTATCCTTTCAACTATGGTTTTCATAGTCTCTGGCCTTATATCAAAGTCCTTGATCTATCTGGAATTAAGTCTTGAACATGATGACAAGTATGGGTCCAGCTTTAATCTTCTGCATGTGGAGATCCAGTTTTGCCAGCACCATTTGTTGAAGATGCTGTTCTTTTTCCATTGAATTCTTTGGGCCCCTTTGTCAAAGACCAAATGGCTGTAATTTTGTGGGCTTATATCTGGGTCTTCAATCCTTATCCATTGATCTGTATGTCTATTTTGGAGCCAGTACCAGGTTGTTTTTATAACTATGGATTTGTAATATAGACTAAGATTCGGTAAGGTAATACCTCCAGCAATGTTTTTGTTACTCAGGATTGTCTTTGCTATCCTGGGTCTTTTGTGCCTCCAGATGAATTTTGAGATTGTTTGGTCAACTTCTTTAAAGAATTGCTTTGGGAGTTTAATTGGTAAAGCATTGAATTTGTATATTGCCTTTGGTAGGATGGTCATTTTTACGATGTTGATTCTGCCAATCCAGGAACATGGGAGGTCTTTCCACCTTCTGGTGTCTTCTGCAATTTCTTTCTTTAGGGTTTTAAAGTTTTCATTGTAAAGGTCTTTTACCTCCTTGGTTAGGTTTATACCAAGGTATTTCATTTTTTTAGGGGCTATAGTAAATCGGATTGTTTCTCTCAAGGCTTTTCACTTCTTTCATTCTGGGCATATAGGAAGGCCTCTGATTTTTGCACATTTATTTTGTATCCTGCCACCCTGCTGAACTTCTCAATTAGTTCCAGGAGCTTCCTGGTGGAGTTTTTGGGATCACTCAGGTATACGATCATGTCATCTGCAAATAGGGATAGCTTGACTTCTTCCTTCCCGATTTGAATCCCTCTTATGTCCCTTTCTTGTCTTATGGCTTCAGGTAAGACTTCAAATACAATATTGAATAGAAGTGGTGAGAGTGGACAGCCTTGTGTAGTTCCTGATCGAAGTGGGAATGCTTCCAATTGTTCCCCATTGAGCATAATCCTTGCTGTGGGCTTGTTGTATACAGCTTTTATTATATTGATAAAGGTTCCTTCCATTCCTACTGTCTCTAGCGTTTTGATCATAAAACGCTCTTGGATCTTTTCAAAAGCTTTTTCTGCATCTATCGAGAGTATCATGTGGTCTTGGACTTTGCACTGGTTTACATGATGGATTACATTTATTGATTTGCGTATGTTGAACCAACCTTGTGTGCCGGGGATGAAGCCTACTTGGTCCCCGTGAATGATCTTTTTAATGTGTTTTTGAATCTGATTTGCTAAGACTTTGTTGAGAATCTTTGTGTCTGTGTTCATCAGAGAGATCGGCCTATAGTTTTCTTTTTTAAGTGAATCTTTATTAGGTTTTGGGATTAAAACGATATTAGCTTCATAGAAGGAATTTGGTAGTGTTCCTTTCTTTGCTATTTGATGGAACAGTTTAAGGAGTATTGGTATTATTAACTCCTTAAATGTCTGGTAGTACTCTGTGCTGAATCCATCTGGTCCAGGACATTTTTTGGTGGGAAGATTTGAGATTACTTCCTCAATTTCCTTATATGTTATAGGACTATTTAAATAATTCACAACTTCCTGATTCAATTTAGGTAAGTTGTGTTTACTTAGAAATTCATCCATCTCTTATGTGTCGTCAAACTTCACAGAGTATAAGTTTTTGAAATATGATGTAATAATTCTCTGGATTTCTTCGGTATCAGTAGTGATAACTCCATGTTCATTTCTGATTTTGTTAATTTGGGTTTTCTCTTCTTGCTTTTGGTTAATTTAACTAGGGGTGTATCAATCTTATTGATTCTTTCAAAGAACCAGCTTTTTGACTGGTTGATTTTTTCTATCGTTTTCTTTATCTCGATTTCAGATATTTCTCCCCTTATTTTGCTAATCTCCTCTCTTCTACTACTTTTGGGATCAGATTGCTCTAGTTTCTCTAAAGCTTTAAGCTACATTGTTCAGTTGTTTATTTCTGATGTTTCCATTTTTTTGATGTAGGCATTAAGAGCTATGAACTTACCTCTTAGAACAGCTTTCATTGTGTCCCAGAGATTTTGGTAAGTTGTATTTTCATTATCATTCACTTTCAGGAAATCTTGAATTTCCTTTTTAATTTCTTCCTGAATCCAGTTCTCATTCAGCATCATATTGTTAAGTTTCCAGGAGTTAGTGTATTTTCTCTTGTTTGATGTGTTGTGCATGTCCAGCTTTAGGCCGTGGTGGTCTGATAGGGCACAGGTTAGAATTTCAACTTTTTTGTATATGTGTAGATTCATTTTGTGGCCCAATATGTGACTTATTTTGGAGAAAGTTCCTTGTGCAGCTGAGAAAAATGTGTGTTCTTTTGTGCGTGGGTGAAAAGTTCGATAGAGATCTGTATGGTCCATTTCTTTTTCTTTTTTTATATTAATACATTTTTTATTATTATTTCAGCTCATACAAACTTAATAGGTACACCAGTTCCCTCCCTCCCTCCTCCTCCCCCCATACCCCCTGCTCCTCCTCCCCACCCCCTCCCTTCCCATCCCCCAGTGCCTCCCGCCCCCCAATTCCCAGAGAGTCCTTTCTTGTGCATGCCTGATTTTCCTTTGGGCCCTCCTCTCCGATGACGTACAAGGACCCAGTGGCCTTTCCCTGAACCCTTTCGCGTGTTCCCCTTAAGTATAGGAACACTGCTGTGGCTGCCAATCCCTTGCCTCCTAACATTTTGGTGCCTTTAGCAGATGCTAGACTTTGTGAGGTCAATAGTGTGTTGGACAATGCACAGGGCATGTAAAGTCCAATTATGATTGCTTCAGCCCTAACTTGTATGGAGTAACTTACATATCATTGCTCCTCCCATCCTTTGCTCTTACACTCTTACCGCCCCCTCTTCCGCAAATGTCCCTAAGCTTCAGGATGGGGAGAGATTAAGCTGGCCTAGTTCTAGGTGGTTGATATAGAGTCTCTGAAGTTCTGGATTGTGGTTTGTTGGTTTTCTTTTGCAGTTTTGCTGCTCCTGCAATGTCCTTCACTCCATCCTGGTGGGCATTGTATGTTACCCCCTGGCCAGAGACAAAGAAGCTGTTAAACTAGAGTCTTGTGATAAAAGCAAATTCAAAGGTAGATGTAATAAAAGTGGGAAACCACAGTGAGGGAGCAGTCTATCACCAATTTGCACAAGGGTTACTTTTTATCTGCCACACTATATGCCCTCCTCTTCTGGTGAGATCATACCCCCTCAGTAGTAAATGATCAGGAACAAAAGTCTGTAAACTTAATCAGATGTCTCATTACTTATTTGAGTCCTTGATGGAGGCCTATTTTTCTCTGCTGTAACATGGTCCCTTCTCTCCTCGTTTCTGGTGTGGCCCTCCTACCCCATCCCTCCTGTTCATAATGCTTGCAATTACTGTCTCTAGGTGGGCTGGGTGGGTTTGGTACTAGGAGCCACCTATTAGGGAGTACATACGGTGCTTAATTTTCTGGGTCTGGGATACTTCATTAATATAATTGTTTCTAATGACATCCATTTCCCGGCAAATTCCATTAATTCATCATTTTTGATGGCTGAGTAGTACTCCATTGTATAGATGTACCACAGTTTCCTTATCCACTCGTCAACTGTTGGACATTTGGGTTGATTCCATGTCTTTGCTATTGTAAACAGCGCTGCTATGAACATGGTCGTGCTTGTGCTATTGAGGTGAACCTCTGCTGTATGGGGGTTATACCCAAAAGTGGAATCGCAGGGTCATATGGCATTTCAATCTTTAATTTCTTTAAGAATCTCCAGATGGCTCGCCAGAGTGCTGTATGAGCCTGCACTCCCACCAGCAATGTAGGAGAGTTCCCCTCTCTCCACATCCTCTCCAGCATTTGTTGTTGTTTGTATTGTGGATTTTTGCCATCCTGACAGGGGTGAGATGATATCTCAGGGAAGTTTTGATTTGCATTTCCCTGATGGCTAAGGAAGTGGAGCATTTTTTAAGATATTTGTTAGACATTTTAATTTCATCCCTGGTAAAATTCCTTTTAAGTTCCAGGGCCCATGTTTTAATTGGGTCATTGGTTTCCTTGGTGTTTAGTTTTCTAAGTTCTTTGTACACTCTGGACAGCAGAGCTCTATCAGATATGTGGTTAGTGAAGATTTTCTCCCATTCTGTGGGTTGCCTTTGAGCTCCTGTTACAATCGCTTTATCTGAACAGAAGCTCTTTAATTTCACAAGATCCCAACTGTTGAGAGTTGGTAGCAGTGACTGTGCCATTGGATGTCTGTTTAGGAAATGTTGGCCTAGCCCAATCAGATTGAGGGAGTTCCCTATCCTTTCAACAATTGTTTTTATAGTCTCTGGTCTGATATCAAGGTCCTTGATCCATGTGGAATTAAGTCTTGTACATGGTGACAAGTACGGGTCCAGCTTTAATCTTCTGCATGTTTTGCCAGCACCATTTGTTGAAGATGCTGTTCTTTTTCCATTGGATTCTTTGGGCCCTTTTGTCAAAGACCAAATGGCTGTAATTTTGTGGGCTTATATCTGGGTCTTCAATCCTTATCCATTGATCTGTGTGTCTATTTTGGAGCCAGTACCAGGCTGTCTTTATAACTATGGATTTGTAGTATAGACTTAGGTTTGATATGGTAATACCTCCAGCAGTATTTTTGTCACTCAGGATTGTCTTTGCTATCCTGGGTCTTTTGTGCCTCCAGATGAACTTTGAGATTGTTTGGTCAACTTCTTTGAAGAATTGCTTTGGGATTTTGATTGGTATAGCATTGAATCTGTATATTGCCTTTAGTAGGATGGTCATTTTTACGATGTTGATTCTGCCAATCCAGGAACAAGGGAGGTCTTTCCACCTTCTGGTGTCTTCTGCAATTTCTTTCTTTAGGGTTTTAAAGTTTTCATTGTAAAGGTCTTTTACCTCCTTGGTTAGGTTTATACCAAGGTATTTCATTTTTTTAGGGGCTATAGTAAATCGGATTGTTTCTCTCAAGGCTTTTCACTTCTTTCATTCTGGGCATATAGGAAGGCCTCTGATTTTTGCACATTTATTTTGTATCCTGCCACCCTGCTGAACTTCTCAATTAGTTCCAGGAGCTTCCTGGTGGAGTTTTTGGGATCACTCAGGTATACGATCATGTCATCTGCAAACAGGGATAGCTTGACTTCTTCCTTGCCGATTTGAATCCCTCTTATGTCCCTTTCCTGCCTTATGGCTTCAGGTAAGACTTCAAATACAATATTGAATAGAAGTGGTGAGAGTGGACAGCCTTGTGTAGTTCCTGATCGAAGTGGGAATGCTTCCAATTGTTCCCCATTGAGCATAATCCTTGCTGTGGGATTGTTGTATACAGCTTTTATTATATTGATAAAGGTTCCTTCCATTCCTACTGTCTCTAGCGTTTTGATCATAAAACGCTCTTGGATCTTTTCAAAAGCTTTTTCTGCATCTATCGAGAGTATCATGTGGTCTTGGACTTTGCACTGGTTTACATGATGGATTACATTTATTGATTTGCGTATGTTGAACCAACCTTGTGTGCCGGGGATGAAGCCTACTTGGTCCCCGTGAATGATCTTTTTAATGTGTTTTTGAATCTGATTTGCTAAGACTTTGTTGAAAATCTTTGCGTCTGTGTTCATCAGAGAGATCGGCCTATAGTTTTCTTTTTTAAGTGAATCTTTATTAGGTTTTGGGATTAAAACGATATTAGCTTCATAAAAGGAATTGGGTAGTGTTCCTTTCTTTGCTATTTGATGGAATAGTTTAAGGAGTATTGGTGTTATTAACTCCTTAAATGTCTGGTAGTACTCTGTGCTGAATCCATCTGGTCCAGGACATTTTTTGGTGGGAAGATTTGAGATTACTTCCTCAATTTCCTTATATGTTATAGGACTATTTAAATAATTCACAACTTCCTGATTCAATTTCGGTAAGTTGTGTTTACTTAGAAATTCATCCATCTCTTTTGTGTCGTCAAACTTCACAGAGTATAAGTTTTTGAAATATGATGTAATAATTCTCTAGATTTCTTGGGTATCAGTAGTGATAACTCCATGTTCATTCCTGATTTTGTTAATTTGGGTTTTCTCTCTCCTGCCTTTGGTTAACTTAGCTACGGGTATATCAATCTTATTGATTCTTTCAAAGAACCAGCTTTTTGACTGGTTGATTTTTTCTATCGTTTTCTTAATCTCGATTTCAGATATTTCTCCCCTTATTTTGCTAATCTCCTCTCTTCTACTACTTTTGGGATCAGATTGCTCTAGTTTCTCTAAAGCTTTAAGCTGCATTGTTCAGTTGTTTATTTCTGATGTTTCCATTTTTTTGATGTAGGCATTAAGAGCTATGAACTTACCTCTTAGAACAGCTTTCATTGTGTCCCAGAGATTTTGGTAAGTTGTATTTTCATTATCATTCACTTTCAGGAAATCTTGAATTTCCTTTTTAATTTCTTCCTGAATCCAGTTCTCATTCAGCATCATGTTGTTAAGTTTCCAGGAGTTAGTGTATTTTCTCTTGTTTGTTGTGTTGTGGATGTCCAGCTTTAGGCCATGGTGGTCTGACGGAGCACAGGTTAGAATTTCAACTTTTTTGTACATGTATAGATTCGTTTTGTGGCCCAGTATGTGATCTATTTTGGAGAAAGTTCCGTGTGCTGCTGAGAAAAATGTGTGTTCTTTTGTGCGTGGGTGAAAAGTTCAATAGAGATCTGTAAGGTCCATTTTTTTAAGGGTTTGATTAAGGTCCAAAGTGTCTCTATTAAGCTTTTGACCTGTTGATCTATCCCATGTTGAGAGGGCGGTGTTGAAGTCCCCAAGAATCATCGTTTGAGGGTTGATTTCTTGCTTTAGACGCTGTAGGATTTTCTTAATGAATGTGGAGGGGCCCGTATTGGGTGCATATATGTTCAGTATTGTGAAGTCTTCCTGGTGAATTGTACCTGTGACTAAAATGTAGTATCCATCCCTGTCTCTTATAATTTTCTTTGGTTTGAAGTCCACTTTGTCTGATAGCATAATGGCTACCCCTGCCTGTTTTCTGCTTCATTAGCTTGTAGAATTGTTGACCAGCCTTTTATTTTTAGAGCGTGCCTATCTTTTGTGGTGAGATGGGTTTCCTGCAGGCAGCAGATTGATGGATTGTGATTTCTAATCCAAGTTTGTAATCTGTTTCTCTTGATTGGTGAGTTAATTCCATTAACATTTAGTGTTATAATGGTGAAACTGTTTTTGATTCCAGACATTTATTATGTTTAGTCGTTTTTATAAGTATATTGCTTCGCTTTTAATGGTGTTATACTTGTGCCTTCTGCTCTCCTGGATATGCCTGCTTTTTTCTTCAAGCTTGAGTATCATTTCTAGCATTTTTTGAAGGCCTGGTTTGGTGGACATGTATCCCTTCAAGTTGTCTTTGTGCTGGAAGATTTTTCTTTCTCCCTCGATCATGACTGATAGTTTTGCAGGGTAAATCAGCCTTGGTTGACATTTTTGCTCATTCAATACTTGAAGTCTGTCTCTCCAAGCTCTTCTTGCTTTTACTGTTTCGACTGAGAAGTCATTTGTTATTTTAATTGGTTTACCTTTAAAAGTGACTTGTTTTTTCTCCCTTGAAGCTCTCAGCACCAGTTCTTTATCTTGAATGTCGAGTGTTTTGACTATTATTTGCCGTGGGGTGCTTCTGTTTTGGTCGTATCTGTTTGGGGTGCGGAATGCCTTTTGTATATGGATGGGCCTCTCTTTTTTTATATGAGGAAAGTTTTCCTTGATGATCGTTTGAAAAATTTCCTCAGGGGTGGTATTTTGAGATTCTTGCTCTGGTATTCCATGAATACGCATGTTAGGCTTCTTCAAGGTGTCCCCTATCTCTTGGATATTTCTCTCAAGTATCTTTTTGGCTTTAACAATCTCTTCCATTGAGCTGGTTAGTACTCCCACTTTATCTTCAAGGTCTGAAATTCTGTTTTCTGCTTTGTTAGTTCTGTTGATAAGACTCTCTGTGGAGTTCTGGGTTGAAAATAACTTGTCTTGTAGCTCAGTTTTAAACTCTGCTTGAGTCTGTTTTAACTGCTCTATGCCAGTTTTTGTTTCTTGCACTGTTTTTCTCAACTCCTCCAAATGTCTGTTGTGTTCCTCTTCAAAGCGATTGATTCGATTATGTAATTCCTCCCCGATTTCCTCTTTCATAGTACTGAACATGGTAATGATCATATTTTGAAAGTCGTTATCCTGGGTCAGGCTTTCTTGGCCTTTTTCCATGGGTTTGTTCTGGTTGGAGTCTAACATTATGGGATTAATTTCTTCAGTGGGAAATTTGTTTACTTGAGTGTTGCTTCTCATGGATTTGCACTTTGACTTTGGCATTGTCGTTTTAACTCTTAACATCTTTCAATTTCACTAAACTGAATTATTTGGCCTGGGGTTCTGGGAGTGGGCAGGGACGGAGCTTACCTAGGTCCCAGATGAGGCCCGGCTGGACCGCGCGCATGCCCTGGTCCGCGGAGTGGAGTGGGGAAGGGAGGATGGGGGCGTAAGCGTGGAGCTATTTAACCCAAGGGAGCTGGGGCGGGGCCCGGGCGCAGGGGAAGGTCCTCCTCTTCTCTCGGCCCTGCGCGCGGCTCCGGCTGGATGGTGGAGTAGGAGCTGGGTCCCTTGGGCTGACCTGGGGTTCTGGTGGATGAGGGCGGGGGGAGCTTACCTAGGTCGCATGGCTGGACCGCGCGCGTGTCCCGACTGGCGGAGCGGGGTTGGAAAGGGCACCAGCCCACCTTTACAAGCCTGTGGATTTCCCATTCCTCTTTTCTGTTTCTTGTAGGAGAGCTACAGTGCAGGAGTTAAACACTATGAAGCTGATGACTTTGAAGCAGCCACCAAACACTTTGAACAAGCTTTAAGAGAGTATTTTAATGAGGACATGGCATGCCGAGCCCTATGTGAGGGCCCTCAGAGATTTGAGGAGTATGAGTACTTAAGATTCAAAGGTGGTCTTTATGAAGTAATTGCAGGTAAAACCTGTTTTTTTATTAAAGATTCTCTAGGCATTTTGTAAACATTTTCATAATATAATAGTAATCACAAAAATTCAAAGCTTCTAATATGTTGTATCATATTCTCTCTTCTGCTGATAATTTGAGTAGTCAAAATTTTAATGATTTTCTTCCCAAATTTTCTGATGTATTTGTATAAATGTATTTATAAGTATTTTATTAATATGAAGTAGGAAAATGCTGTATTTATTTTCACCGTATTTCTTTTTTTTTAATTTTATGCCTGACATTGAAACATGGACTTTTCATGTAAGTACTTGGAGACTTACTTCCTAGTATTTTATAGCTTCATAATATCCTGTGAAATGGGTTCATAAGAATTTATTTGACTGGTCTTTACTGATTAATGTTGAAATGGTGTTGTAATTTTTCATCATTATAAGTAATGTGCCCATTGGTATAATCTTACACTAGTATGTACAAGGTTAGTTCATCACATATGAGAATATTCTTTAAAATAGTAGGCAATGTTTGATAGATAGTAATTAGTGAGATTAGTAATTAAATTTTTTTAATGGGAGGAAGTGATATCTGTGTTGTATGTACTATGTTTACAAGTAAACCATTTGCATTAAGAATACAAATGTAAAGAGTAAAATTGCCAGGAGAAAGTTCAGGAGCTATATACATGGGTATATTATTATATTATATTATATTATATTATATTATATTATATTATATTATATTATATTATTATATTATATTATATTAAATAAAAGCTGAAGCTCTTCTAAGTATAATGAAAGGTGGGAAGAATTAAGAAAAGCATAATATATTAAGCACATTAAACTGATGATAAACTAAATGATTTACAAAAGACAAATGAAAATATTCCAAAATATTTTATGAAAAAAATGTTAATAGCTTCCATACCAATTATTAGCAAGAATTTGCTTATTGATTTTTATCAATAAGTAATAACTACCAATACTTACATAGCAATTATAGTATAAAAAATATTCCACCACTATTTGGCATTTTTTTCATAGTAAGGATGGATGTGAGGGTCTCATGTATGCTAGGCCAGCATTCTCCACTGAAGTATATCTATAGTCCTCTTTTCACTGCTTTGTTTTGAGACTGGTTCTCACTAAATCGCCCACAGTGGCCTCTAATTCACTGTAGCTCAGGGAGGTCTTAAGCCTGCATTTCTCCTGCTTTTGCCTCCTATGTTGCTGACATAGCAAATTCCTACCAACTGGCCTGGAACTTTCCTTTCTTACCATGAAAGGGAAACTTTGATTTCCCTTAAAGGGGGCGGAGAGATTGGACAGGAGTCAAACCTGTGGGTGTAGGAACTCACAAGTTTTATTTGACCTTCTGAGGGTGAGGCTGTTCATCTGGTCACACAAGTTGTCACATTTGACATCATGGGGTGCAAGTCAGCCTAGTATTTGCAGTGGAGGGCTTTTCAATGAATTGGTGCAGGGACAGCATCAGGTGCAGGTTAGATTCTTTGTGGTTGTCGCAGTCTAAGAACCTGTGACTACTGGCTGGCTCTTAGCTCCTAACTATCAGGTGTTGCTGGTTAGACTGTGGGGCAATCTCCATGTCTTAGATTTGGTTTTTATAGTCTTGATAGTATCATTAGTCTTGACCTCTGGGGTGATGGTCTTCTCTAGGCCTGTACCTCTGGGTCTGCAGCTCCGACACCTCACTGCAGATACTATGCTCTTTGTAATAAGGAATATGCACCTCAGAAAGACTTCATGTGATTAGAGTGAGGGTGAAAGTCAAACCCAGGCTTCTTGGAATCTAGAACCCACACTCTTTTTTCCTGCTACATTTTATTTTTTTCCTAATCATACAAGCTCAATAGGAACCCCACCTCCGTTCTCTTCCTCCCCCTGCCCCCAGTCACCCCCCATTGCACTCTCCTTCCTTTCTCCCTTCTTTTCATCTCCTCCCTCCCTCTCCCTCTCTTAGTGCCTCCCCCTTCTTCTCTCTCCCTGTGCTTTTCCCTTCCTCCCTCCATCCCCTGGAGCATCCTTTTATGTGAACACCAAATCTCCCTCTGAACCCTTCCTAGTGAGGGTTCAAGACTCAATGACATAGCCTGGAGTTCCTTTTTGGGCTCCCTGTTAGTATGACAACTCTATTATGACTGTTGCCTGTAAGGATCCTACTGCCTGTGATCCATGCTAGACTTTGGGGGGTGGTTGACATATCAGCCATTGTGCAGGTCAGGCAAAGTCCAATCCTGGCTGCTGCAGCCCTAACTTGTGTGGAGTATCTTGCATATCATTGGTCCTTCCCATCTTTAGCCTCTTCTTCAAGGTTCCCTGAGCTTTAGGATGGAAAGAGATTTGACTGGTCTGGTTCCAATTGAATAGTGTAGGGTCTTTGGTGTTCTGAATTGTTGTTTTTTGTTGGTTTCAGTTTTGCTTTTCTTGCACTGCCCTTGGCTACATCCTGATTGATATCTAAGATCACCTCCTAACCAAAGATTTAAAAAAAGACTGTTTAAATGAAGATCTTAATATAAGAGGAGACTCAAAAGTAGATGGAAGAATAGGAGTAGGACATAGCAGTGTGTGTGGGGAGGTGGTCAGGGTCCTATTTGCCTGTCCCTATATCCTCCCTGATTGGTGAGATTAAACCTGTCCAGTTGCAAATGACCAGGAAGGGAAGTGAGAGTTTGTTGCACCAGATGTCTCACTATAGAACCCACACTTCTAATGTCAATATAATTTTAAAAATGTCTAAAGAATGATTTATTCAACAACAAAACTTTAATACATATTCATTAAAATAAAAGTATATTGTCTTCCAATAAGTGAAAAAACAGTGTTTCACTATAATGAATGTTATTAAAATCATTTGATTCCCCAATTTCCAAAGCTTTCTTATCTCCCTTGAAAAGTACTTACCTAGCAACTAAAACAAAATCCTAGGAAGTTTTCCTTCAGTCCAACATCTTCCTCAGTTCCTAACTCTGATTTATTTTTAATGCTCTCTTTTTAAAATACTTCACACTGCCTGAACTTCTGTCCCCTTTGTTATTTCTTGGCTTAAATCAACACTATATTGTGATTATTATTATGGAGTTTAGCAAAATTCTGTACTCACAAAGCTATTTAGACTCCCCCTTCCCTGCTTATGACCTATTTTCGACTTGGAATAAAACTCAGCAGTCCTCAAGAACTTTCATTGCATGTTCTAATTCTCTTTTCACCCCTGTCTTCTGTGGTACCTTGAAGATACCACATTTGTTTCTTCCCACAAGTCTTAAACATGTTTTCAGTGTCTTTTGGCCAGTGTTTTTCTCATTCAGTGCTCCTTCTTCAGACCTAAGTACAGATACTGGAACTCAGAATTTAACAAATGTTGCCTGAGTGAGTGTGTTGGTTTATAAAAGAATAAATGAGATGGCATACTGTCCAAAAACTTTGCATCAATTATGTGTACTAGTTATATGCACTGAGATTTTGTTAATGTGGATTATAAATTATCAAGGTATATTTAGAAGCACAATTAGAGAATGGCTATTGTAACAGTTACTCTTTATTGTTGCTGTGAGAGAACACTCAAAGTCAATCAACTTAAAGGAAAAAGGGAGGTTTATTCAGCTTATAGTTCCAGAGGGAAGGTACAGTCTCTCAAAGCAGAGGTGGCATGGCTGGCTGGCCAAAGCTGGAGGAGGCCACGTCACCGCAGACATCTTAGAAGCTGAGAGCTACAAGACTGCTTGCTGCAAAGCAGACTTCTCCTGGAGGTAGGGTGGGACTAATCCACCTCAAGGCCCACACCTTGTGACTGCCTTCCTCCAGTAAGGCTCCATCCTCAAGGTGACATGACCTTACCAAACATATGAGACTGTGGGGGACACATTTCAAGCCATGACACTCCACCCCTGGCCCCCACAGGCTCATTGCCATCTCATTATGCAAACCATACTCAGTCCAACTTTAAAAGTCTTCATAGACTACAACAGTAGTCCCAACAGTCCAAAAGTCCAAAGTCCAAAGCCTTCTGTGAAATTAAAAGACAAGTTACATACTTCCAACATACAATGGCACAGAATAAACATTCCCATTCCAAAAGGAAGGAATGGGGGCATATCCAGGAAAGATCAGTCCATAACAACACCAAAAACCAGCAGGACAAACCCCAAATCTTGTAGCTCCAAGTCCAATAGGTAGGCCTCTTGTTGAAATCGTCTCAGTTCCAAAGGGCTTTGGTTCCACCCCTCCAATGCAGCTGCCCATAGAATATGTTGGTCTCTTGAGCTGACTCCTCCCAGGGTATACAGCTCTCCTTGGGAGGTGTCCCACTTTGTCTCTGGCATCTCTAACATCTTTACTTCTCAATGGCAAACCAGGCTTTAACTCCACAGCACAAACTGCCCTTCTTGATCCTCTAAACTGCAGGCTTCTTGCCTCATGATGCCTGGATTCTGCCAAATTTTGAAATCTTGGAGGAGGACTCCATGATCTCCTCCCTTTTGCATCACTGATGCCTCTAAAACCAGAACCATGTGGACAACTTTGCCAAAACTGGCTGCTTTGAATCACAGCTGATTCTGCTTCTGTATGTTGACCATCTCTTTCATTCCTGGGCAGTTGCTTTGTAAGAGAAACCAACTCTTGCTTTGGAACTCTACCCTTTAGCTCCAGTCTTCTGAAAGGATTTGCATTCTTATGAGTGGGAGCCTTCCCTGAGGATCTTGCCCTCAAGCTAGGGCCTCTCCTATTATTCAAATTGAGAGCAGGCTTTGATTTACAAATGGAGCTAATTTCTTCAACAGCTATTTTGTTCTCTACTTCTTCCTGGTTCAACTCTTTAAGTTTACCATTGTATTTTTCATCATCACACCTTACAGTTTTTGCTTCTTCCAGCCTGATTCTTTGCTCTTTTTCGTAATGTTGAAGACAACTAAAAAGTAGCCATATCACACGGTCAAGACTACATTGCTTTGAAATATCCTCTGCCAAGCACTCCAGCTTAACCTCAGGCAAGCTTTCAGGACAAAGGCAAAACTTCACTAAGCTCTCAGCCAACACATGGCTCCATGTGTCACTCTTACAGTTGCAAACACAGTCTCTGTTCCCCTCTGGACCATCACAAGCTGGCCTTCCACTGTCTGCGTCTCTCACAGCATTGCTCTCCTCTGAGCTCTCATGAGAAAGGCCCATTTGGCCCAACCGCCAAGATGCAAAGACTTTCCCAGCACGAAGTTCCAAAGTTCTCTACATTTCTCCCAACAAACAGTTCCAAAGGCACACTAGCCACATCACAGCATTGGCCATACTGCTGGGTACCAACTTCTCTCAGCTTCACAAACTTCACGTTCTGGTACCAGCTGTTCTTAATCTCACAGCAATACACCACTACCCGGTACCAATTTCTGTAATGGTTACTCTTTACTATTGCTGTGAGAGACACTCAAAGTCAATCAACTTAAGGGAGAAAGGGAGGTTTATTCAGCTTACGGTTCCAGAAGGAAGGTACAGTCTCTCAAAGCAGAGGTGGCATGAATGGATGGCCAAAGCTGGAGGAACCTACGTCACCACAGAAATCTTGGAAGCTGAGAGCTACAAGACTGCTTGCTGCAAAGGCAGACTTCTCCTGGAGGTAGGGTGGGACTAATCCACCTCAAGGCCCACCCCTTGTGACTGCCTTCCTCCAGCAAGGCTCCATCTCTCAAGGTGACATGACCTTGCCAAACACATGAGACTGTGGGAGACACATTTCAAACCATGACAGCTATCAAAATAAAAACTAGAATCAATATTTCTGTCACTTTCAAAATCACTGTGTCAAATCACCAAATTATGAGGGTACCCTATTACCCAAAGGTAATTTCTATTCAAGCCACTAAAACCAATACACTTGTGTGAATGATTTTGAGGATTTATTTCCAGAAGTTTCATATTACTGCACATCTGCCAGACAGATCCATTCAGTATTCATTCAAATGTCAATTTTATGTGTGTTTTACAGTGTTTTTATTGGGAATTTCTCTACACATCGTCTTTTGGAAGGCTGACATTTTCTTTATTATAGTAAATGGTGCTGTGACTTTACAGGATACGTGCCCTACCTCTAACCCCACATTTCTACTGCACCTGTTACATGAAAGTCCAGGGAATTGTTGTGGCAGACGTCCTAAATCCTCTTAAGGACACTGATCATAATTTGTGTTTAATAGTGTCTAAAGATAGTTGGGTCACCACAGCATGTTGGTTGTCGAGTATGAACAGAGGATTCCCCTCCTAGTTTCTTTGACCCAACACCATCACCATCGGCACCATAGCTCCGGTGAAGAACAGTGTTAAACTATTAGTCATAGTTTCTAGGGTCCAAACTAAACATTGCCAATTACAGAAACAAGGTAAAGCTTCCAGGGAATTTGAAACATATCCAATTTATTACAGGAAGAAAAATAATTAGAGTTTTTCCACACAAGTATTTTGGATCTCAAGCTTATTAAGAACATATTAAACCTACTGTGAAATTGGGGCTCAGATAGGCAAGGATTTCAATTATTAAAGTGAATGTGCTTGATTTCACTGTGTACATTCTTTATTATTATTCTTATTTATTCAATTGTGCATGTATGCATGTGTGCACATGTGTGTATGTATGTGTGTGTGTGTGTGTGTGTAGAACCACGAGCGAATTCGGGAACCACCTCAGACCCTCTCCACCTCCTCCTTGTTTACTCTGCCCCAGGATTCACAAGCTCCACCCTACCAGGACCAGAAATTCAGGCCGCCCCCGCTTCTGCCAGGCGTCTATACGTGGGGTTTAGGATCCAAACTCAGGACCTTCCATCTGCAAGGCAGAGACTTAACCCCTGAGCCACCTCTGCAGCCCCCACTGTGTACATTCTTGTCTCATTCAAAAGGATCCTAAATTTTGAGTAAAATTGGCATATAAAAATAGAATATGTTAAAAAAGCCATAATGTTTGAAGTTTAGATGCAGAATAGATATTAAATAGGAGGGAGTCTGGCAGAGAGAAGAAGAGTTGTAATGGGAAGAGGAGAGAGGGGGTTTGGGATTAAGGTGTGAAAATAATACAGGTTTATTATATTCATATATGAAATAGTAGTAAAAATATATTTAAAAAGTTGTAAAATAGATAGTTGCTGACTGCAGTTTGTCTTATTACTGCTGTTTGGCCAAGTCCTGAAGCCTGTTTTTGTCACTCTTGCATGTCCCCTTTATGCCATACTTTAAAAAATATTTTCCATCAGATTTTTGTTTGTTGGTATACTTCCCACCCCTCCCATTTCTTATCATTTGGAAGTAGAAGAAGCATATTTTCAAGGTGCAGGGGTCAGGAAGCAGAAAGAGATACTTGGAGTTGATCTGTTGGTTCCTTAAGAAATGAAGTAGTTGGTGGTGTATTTCTAATGTAAGAATCAAATACGCCGGTCTCAACTTATTCTGACCTGCACATCCTGCAACTAGAATTAAAAAGCAGAAGACTATTAACTATCCTGTGTCAGCTCAAGACATACCCTTTCCTGCCTGTGTCCTGCCATCATTCTGCCAGACTGTCCAGAGATAAACTGAACCCCAAGTGACTAGAAAGCCTCTGGATGGAAGACAGTTGCAGGTAGACAAACTGTACCCCTGCAGATTCCTATTATTGCTAAGCTGTGAACATCCAATCCCAAGTCCAGTGCACTCAGGCCTCTAAAATATCCAAAGAGAAACTCAAAGTTGTAAGCTGAGAAAGTTCACAGTCAGCTGTGTAGGAAATGTTGCTCAAGAGGGCTGATGAAGTACAGAGCAAAGGCTGCGAGCCAGGTGTTCAATCCCTACCTGTGCCCAGTGGTCACTGGCTAGGGAGCTGCAAAAGGACCTGAGTTTGGATGCTCATAAAAATTCCAGGCAGTTTCTCCAGAAGACTGGAATTCTGGTCCTGGACGGTGGAGCCTACGAGCCTCAGAGGAAAGCAGTCTCAGAGCAGGGGGCTATGTTAGTGAAGTGTGTTTGTAAGTGTGCTGTGGTGGCCCGCATCCTGTGGAGCCCCTGCTGTGATTGAGGTTGGGTCTCAGCACTGCAAAATGTGCCTCTTGTTCTTGCCTTGCAGATCACTACCTGCAGGTGCTGGTTTGCCAGCATGAGTGTGTGAGGGAACTCGCCACCCGCCCCGGCCGCCTCTCGCCCATTGAGAACTTCCTTCCTTTGCATTACGACTATCTACAGTTTGCCTACTACCGAGGTAAAGTGAGGGTCATCTGTAAAGGCTTTGGGGGATTTTTATCAACACACATTCATCGGCCTGCTTATGATTCATCACTAAATGTCTTCCTGGTGTCACTAAAGCCACTCAGGTTTATATTTCTTCCCTATATCACATGAGTACAGCTCTGAATAAGAAAGATTTAGAAGGACACTAGACATGGGTAAGGGACAGACTAGACTCATTTCCTAAAAATTACAACACATGAACAAAACTATTTTTTCGAGATTTTTACTATGTTAATATAGCCATATGCATGAAGAAGAATCAATATTATAAAAGCAACCCTCTAAGTCTCCACAATCCAAATTTCACGCATCCAAAGATGTTCCTTATACTTCCAGAACTTTCTACATATAAAATGAACACACCTGCAAAACTTATTTTCCCTTCTTTTTATTTTTTTATCTTTCTTCTTTTATAAGCACATTGAGTATTCATCCTTCTCCCTTCCTTCCATCCCCTCCCTTACCTTTCCCATTCCCTCATACTCCCTCCAACTCTTCTGCCTATATGCTCCTTTGGACAACAAGCAATCTATAGTATTCTGTGTATTTTTTTAATTATTATTATTTTCCCACTCACACAAACTTAATAGGTACCTCAGTCCCCTCCCTCCCTCTACCCTTCCCCAGACCCCCTTATTCCCTCCCCCTTTTTCCTCTTCCTTCCATCTGCCTCCCTCCCTTTCTCCCAGTGCCCTCTTCTCCCGTCTCCCCCCCCCCCAATCCCTGGAGCATACTTTAGTGTGAATATCAAACTTCTCTCTGAGTCCTCCACTCTAATAGTTGTAAGGACACAGTAGCATTGCCTAGAGCCCTTTCTTATGCTCCCCTTTAGTATGGGAACACTATTGTGACTGTTAATCCCTTGCCTCTAAGGATCCGAGTGCCTATGATCCATGCTAAACTCTGAGGGGTCATTGATATGTCAGTCATTGCACAGGTCATTCTGCGTACTTTTATTTATTTAATACACATCAGATGTGCTTTTATAGGTTATGAAATCACTATTTTTAAGTCAAAATATGGCAGTTTTACATACTTCAACTGAAATACATCAATACTTGGAATTGTCTTCTTTTGTCATTATACGCGCATATCATTGTATTATAACTTATTTTATGAGTTTCCTCAGTGAAGGGCCATCATATTGTTGGTAACCTTTGTTATTGCAGTGAACTTACAAATAGACAATATTTGACACTTACCTGTGCACACAAACATTCAGAGAATAAATAGCAGGGTGTATAATTACTGAGTTAAATAATGTATCCATTTGTAGTTTTGATAGATATTGCCAAATTTTCCTCCATATGAAGGAGGAACTTCCCATTTTTGTCATTAGAATACACATGAGATGTTAGGAAATGCTATAATCTACTAGGCAAAATTTGGTAGTTCAAAATAGTTTTAGTTTCTGTTTATCTTATTGAAGAGAAGACACTGGATATCATCCTTTGTACTTAAAAGCAATTCATAGGTTCAAATCATTGAAATTGCTATGGCGTCTCACATCTTTCTTTTGAGGTGATGTGCTTTGCCAAAATTTATTTAGTTCATTGGTTGTGATTCTCAGTTCTTCTAATTATTTCCCGCTGTCTGTAATTTTGTGGAGGTAAACAGTAAGCAAACATTTTCATTTAAACAAAAAACAAAAGAAAAGCTCTCAGGTTAATATATTTAAACTACTTCAGAAAACCCCTTTTCCAAAAGCAAAATGCAATTGATTGTCCTGATGCTTTCAGACTAATAAATCATGTGCTCATCAAGACTAGAGAATGCAAAGAAGTTAAGAGAGTTGCTTGTATAAATACACACACACACACACACACACACACACAGAGTTTTAGAGAGAGAGTGAGAAGAGAGGGAATATATTATAAAAGAAATCTAATGTATGACCTATTGGAGAACATGATATACTGCACTTCAAAGTTTTGTTATTAACAGGTATCTGTCGATATTCCTTTTTGTAATAGCTGCATATAAATATGACAATAAGTATATGGTTGAAGCATCCTAGGTTGCTCTTTGTAGTCGTGGTTACTATTGAGCTTTACCTAGTTGTATGGTAAGAGGCAAAAGTAATCTTCCATGACTTAAGATCTCTCTGAAGGACTTCCCACAGCAGTACAATGACTTTCCAGGGATGGGAAATCACATTTAAGTATCACTTCATTGTGTACTATGTACAAAATGGTCCATTATTATCTTAGAATGTCATGCTCAAGAAACCAAAACAGTAAAATTCACAATTTTGTAGAGAGATTTGAGATAATGTATTCAGAATATTCAGCCCCACGGCAAACAGAAGACAATCCTGTTTGACTACATGACATCATGCTCTTTCTTAAAGGTGTCTCTGCTCATGGTGTTTAGCCCTGGTTTCCCTTCCCTTTTGTAATGACCAGTGCTGACATAAGTAGACGAGTTGAAGTCTCCTGGTATAATGCTGTAGGCAGACGTAGGATAACTCTCATGTAGCCACACTTTGTCCTTCCAGTGGGTGAATACGTGAAAGCCTTGGAGTGCGCCAGGGCCTACCTGCTGATCCATCCAGATGATGAGGATGTCCTAGATAATGTCGACTATTATGAGAGTCTTCTGGATGAGGACATTGACCCGGCATCCATTGAGGCCCGAGAGGTGAGGCCAGAGCTCTGAATGTCTTCAGTCTGCAATGTGCTGCAGGAAAAAAGTGAAAGAGTGCAACGCCGCTCTGAATAATGCAGTGGCAGCTCTGCTCCTAATTGTTTCCCGCTTACTCATGGCAGAGGAGTATTTTCTCATTCATCTTATCTTGTGAAACTTTGTCGGGGGTGTTTCGCAGCTCTGAGAACTAGTGCTGACTCATCTGTCATTTTCTAATGAAGAGCATCTCCTCTTGAACTTTTGTCAGATCTCTTAACTATTACATAAACATACATGTTCTCTTTTCTTTCTCCTCCAGGACTTAGCAATGTTTGTAAAACGTCATAAACTTGAATCTGAACTGATAAAGTCAGCTTCAGAGAGTCTGGGATTTTTATACACTGAACCGGTAAGAACCAACTGGGAAAATACATTCATTAAAAGAACTTCTTAGTGGCATTCATATTTAGATATTATTCCCAGTAGTTAGCTGAAGATTCTAAGCTGAAGTCTCTCCTTAAAAATTTATGGGATCTTTATTCCATACATGTAATGAACTTTGAAAGATTTGGATTTCCATACCACTGAAGTCCAAAGTCAGAAGTAAATATGTTCAGAAGAAATACTTCAAGTTTGATTATTTCCCTTAGATCTGTTTTATTTTTACAAGGTTTAGATGCAGCACTTAATATTTTCTGGTAATGCATTTTTGTCCTTTTACAACATACCTTCAAAGGAACAACATCTGCTATAGTGTCTCCTAATCTTTATCCCATAAAAGTATATCTTTTGCCAAACTCCTGCTATTGTACAGACAAATATATGTTTTGATTTGTATTTAAGCAGATGTCACAAGTAATTCTGCATTTTTACAGTCTAAAAACATTTTAGCTAGGCATATAGAATTGAAAAATAGCTCCTGCTACCTGATATCTGAAAATTTTCTGATTTATTTCAGTCGTGCATAGTATATTAAGATTTTTTTTTTATCCATTGAACTATGAATCTTCAAGAGCGGTGTTACCATACTATTAAATTCTATGAAGTTTTAAAGTTCTTGAAATTTTTTTCTTAAGAAAAGCTTAATATCATTATATCGGGCTGGAAAGGTGGCTCAGGGGTTAAGCCTCCGCCTTGCATGTGGAAGGTCCTGAGTTTGGATCCCAGACGCCAGTCGGAAGCGGGGGCGGCCTGCGCTTCTGGTCCTGGTAGGGCGGAGCCTGTGAATCCCGGGGCAGAAGGAGGTGGAGGCGTCCATGGTGGTTCGCGAATTCGTCCGTGGTTCTACACACACACATACACACATGCGCGCACATACATACACACACACGCACAATTGAATAAATAATAATAATAATAATAAAAATTTTATCATTATATCTTCTAGTTATGTGTAAAAGTGTCAGCTTATCAAGCTTTTAAGCAAGAAACATTTAAAACCGTGTTTATTACTCCTAGAAACATTTAAAACCGTGTATGTTACCCTTACATTTTCTTCAAGTAACATATTACTGTTTTAACTCATTTTCCTTTGATGATCAACAAGAAAAACCCTCACCTATTGTTAATTTTTAATCTTTGTATTGCCTAGTATATAGACTTTCTTGATCATATCATCCCAAGAGACATTAGAACACGTTGCTTATGAACCCATACAGATAATAAATATAGCTGGGGTTCTGTACTTATGTTCTGTTTATCACTATTGGATTGAGTGATCTTTCAAACGCATTCCTGTAAGAATTTCAGGTCATTTCCTAGAAAACAACCACAACGCCCAAGCTTGTTCCATGCAATTTTTTTGTTTGTTCCTGACTAAGTTGTACCAACTTTTTAAAAATCTATTTCTTTTCAAAACATCATGTACAAAGCAAGTTAACTAACATGTTATGTCTTTTTTACTTCATTTTATATTTTGTTTCTACAATGATCTTTTAATAACAAAGTTATATTGTTTTTCTTAATTGAAAACAGAATTATTGGATCAGGTATGGAGGACGACAAGATGAGAATAGGTGAGTCTCCCCTCCCAAGACACACACGCAGTAGAAACTGCTTGAAATGACAAGAAATATTTCAAGTCAGGAGGTGGTGTGAGGAACTTGGCTCTAGGGATGTGGCAGAAGCAGTGTAATTAGGAGATTTGAACTGCAATCAGTTCTGGTCCCAGCTCTGCCAACCTCTTCTGCATGACTTTAATTATCTTTCTTCCCGGGCCTTGTGAATTTCTCAGCAAATGAAGTAATTGAACTGTGTGTTCTCTGAATGCTTTCATTCTGTGATTGCCAGACACAGAATATTGGATGCCACTTTTAATTTATCAAAAGAAAAAGATTATAAAATGCCCTTTATGCTGGTGAATTCCTTTACTATGCTTACTTCAAGGCAAGTTCAGAGTTTTTTTCCTGGAAGCTGAAGTATTTATTATTAACTAAACCAAATTTAAATATCATTGAAGTCAATTCACATGTTTGGGATAGTACAAATGTATTGCAAGTTTGAGTTCCACGTTTGATGTCCCAGACTGTATTTTACCTGTTTTCACATTGGGAAGCAATGGAAAGGAATTGATTAGTGTTTTAGCATAAGAAATTGGAATATTTGGGTCTTACTTAGAACCTTGAAGTCTTTCATTAAATTTAAAAGACTCGATCCTTGAATATCGTCATCATTTTAATAGTAGTTGTCCCCCATAGGTTCAGATGTTTGAATCTTTAGCCGATATGAGAAAGTTGTGGCTGAAGGACAGCAGATCACAGAGGACAGACCTTGAAGTTTGTGGCCCAACCTCACTTCCTCTGAATTTGACTCTCACTCTCTCTGCGTTTCTTGATCTTTGGGGTGACCGGGGTCACCTTCCTGCTTCTGCTTCCAGTATGCTTTCTGCCATATGATTCCCACCATAAGGGACTATATCCTCTCTGGAACCCTAAACTGAATATATCTCCCTTTCTCCCCTTAGGTTGTATATGAGTATGATTTCCCATCAGAGGGAAAAGTAGTGGCAACAAATAATGTAAGGTGATTACAAGGGAACCAAGGTGTATTTGCACACATGGGTGTGCCCAACCTAGATTGAAAGGAGATCTACTCTCACATCTGTGTCTGCAAAGTCCCTCACAAACCTTTGCCTACCTTCTCAGAACAATCAAGAAATATCTATTACATTAGGATATAGTTCATTTCAATTCAACTATTAGTTGTGCAGTCAATGTGCAAGGTATGTTGCAATAAACAGTGTGAGGAAGGGACATGTGACTGTTCCTGTTCTTATGGGCAATACATTGGCATACAAGGAATGAAAGGCAAGCTGCAACTAACTGTAATAAAAGCATCAAAGGAGACTTAGAACAGTGAAATGAAGCATTTGGGAAAGAATGGTCACTGCTCAGAGGCTCAATGTGGTATAGAAATGTAGGTGCACTTGTAAACCACAGAAATATTCAATTCAGAATCACGGGCTATCTGGGTACAGTATGTTTTGCCTTTGAACATTTTTATTGGGTAAGAAATTGTTATTTCAACTTTTTGAAATCAACAGGGTCCCTACAGGAGTGACTGTGGAGGAAGCAGAAGTTCATGGACTAACAGTGGGGAGAAAGTCACCACCCAAGCTGGGCAGAGAACTTCGAGAGGGTAAGCACCTGCATGCTTGTACTCTTGGGAGGGTCTAGATCAAGGCAGGATCCATTTTCTCTAGAAAATTAAGTATAGAATCACAAGAATTTAAAAACAAGGTTTCGACACAAGAATATCTCAGATCTTTGTGTGTGGAGGGTGATATCTGGATAGATGGAGAATACTAAACTTCTTTTCTATATCCAGTTAGTGCTAGATAATATGGGATCAATGGCATACTCAAGGATCTTGGAGAAGAGGTAAGTCCTACTCGGTTAGTTCACCTATGTTACTTAAATAGTGTAGATCTGAGCAGGACCATAAGAAAAAGTAAAGTTTATTTTTAATTTTTAATATTTTTTGACCGTGTTGGTAGTTGAATCCTTAACATTGTGTGTGAAGACTCAGCAAGTGTTCCAATGCTGAGTTAAGCCACCAGCCCAAAAGTATATTTTAGACTTGATAGGGTATGCAGGAAGCCACCATTCTAGTGGGTAAAGCAAATGGATGGAAATAAAAGCAGAAATGGGGAGAGAAGACTGTCACATGCTGTCTTATGAGATCAGAGTTCATGGAATTGCAGAGAGGCAGTTCTTAAACCTCATTTTTAAGCAGAGCCAAGCATTGCTGGAATAACAAACTATTTGCGAGAGAAATGTTAACAGGAAGTAGCCGGACATTTTAACCACTGGTATTATTTGACTGTGTTTTAATTTTTTTCAAACAAATTTACATAGTCTTCATTCTGATAGTAATAGCCTCTCATGTGAGGAAATTTCGGTCCTTCTCCACAGGCTCACAACATATGATACATAGGACAGCCATGGGACTCAGCTACTGTCTGGGACCAGGTTACCATGCTTCCTTGTTTACCTTGTTGTATTTGGCATAGACATGGTTTTGCCAAATACAAAGTGCCGGTTGATAGATATAGTCATGTACAAGTATCCAGGTGTGATTAACCACAGGACCACCCTACCTCAGAATACCAGAACCTGAGGATGCTTAAAACCCTAATATAACATAGTATAGTATATGGAGATCACATATACACTGCTTCCCACATGTCCTAAGTCATCTGTAAATAACTGTATCACCTACTATAATACGTTCTGTGCAGAGGTGTAGCATATAACAATATGTATTATGTAGGGAAAGATGCAGGTGAAAAGGTTCTATGCTTTCAGTATGCTTTCAATGGGGACATTTAAAATGCTTTCATTGTTTGATACTTTTATGGATAAATATAATTAATTATTTTAACCTTTGACTACCCAATCCTATCCCCTACTCCAGTCCCACTTCATACTTTCTCCTTCCAGTCAGTCTCTACTTTCATCTCTGTTTGTATATGTAACTCGCTGGGTTTCACCTGGGATTTCAGTCCTGGCAAGTGCATGAGTGATGTATTAGTGAGTAAATCATTGAGGAAAGAAGCTCCCTGTCTCCTGTCTGGCATTAATCTTAGTCTGTCAGGGAGATGTAGTGTTTCTGGAGCTTTTCCCTTTTCCATGGTAAAATGTTGGCAGACCAACTGTTATGTCGATTTGGGAAGTAGACATCATTGCAGTGAATTCTTGGGTGTAGCAGCCCTGTCATGCGAGAGGACACTGTCTGAGGGCACCTTAGACTCTTACATTCTTCCTGCTCCCTCTTCTGAAACAGTAGCTGTGGGGTAGGGAATTTTTCCATGTCCTATTTAGAGCTCAACACTCCACAGTCACTTTAGCTAATTGTGGTTTTCTACACTGAGCATCTTCTATTGCAAAAGGATCTTTCTGGGTTGAGCACTGAGTGTCCTCTCATCTATGAGCATAGTGATACGGGTTTAGATGACAAGCACAGACAGTTTTGTTTTGGCCATTTTCAGTCTGAGTCTACTGGAATCCATAACTTCACAATCACAGATATTGAGGTCTGAATGTAAGATAAGAGACTTTCAAAATCTGCAATGCAAAAGGCAGCTCTTCTTTCTGGTCAGTGCATTCCTAACTGGTCTGAAAACCTCTGACTCTCTGTGGCTTTGGGGTTTCCCTGCCCTTTCCTCCCTCAGCTTCCAAGTTGGTTTGAAGTAGTAAACAGGAAAATAGACATATCTGATTTGACCTAGACCTCAGTCTGTAGCTACAGAGCCCAGAGCCAGAGGCTCCGTAGTCAGCCAGAGTTCATGTTTATTGTAAGTTGAGAAATCACCCAGGAAGTACATGCATATCAGTCAACTTGTTGCTAAAAATGTTTGGAAAACTCCATGGCAGTTGTCATATATCAAAACTTTTTTCTGTTTCTGGCTACCAGGGAATCTAATATCTACTTACTGTCTAAGACGGTTAAGACAGCATGTGGAATAGGGGAATCTCTGTGATAATTGATTGGACTGCAAGAATCTATCATTTCTGCAGTTTTCTGGGTTGAACTAACAAGTGGATCTCAGGTGTCCTTTGAGGTCCTACCAGTTGGAAGGGGAAAAATAAACAAATGAGCAGACAAACAAACAAGCAAAGTTTTTAATTCTCTAATTCCTTTAGAGTTCCAAACATGGATACAATGCATTTATGACATTTTCTTAGTTTAATCTTCAATCCCATCCCCCTCCTTTTCCTATTCCAACCCTTCTTGTCTCTCACAAGACTCTCACTTATTTTCTTTTATTTTCTAACATCTGACCCACTGAGTTTCAAATGGATTATCTTTGAAGACTGGGTTGCTTGAGATTTTCAGGAGCATGAATTATATATCAGTGGGTATACCACTGAGGAAAGCATCTTTCCTTCTTTCCCATCAGCATTAATTCTCATCACTCGCTCAGGGAAGTATGGGGTTCTTGAGGTCTTTTCCCTTCAAGAGTGAAATGTTGATAGGACAAATTCTGTGCAAGTCTGTGCATAGCTTCTGCGAATTCATGGATGCAACAGCCCTGTCATACCCAGAAGATACTGGTTGGATATAATCCTGACCCCATCAGTCCTAACATTCTTTTTTATTTATTATTTATTTATTTATTCATTCAATTGTGCGTGTGTGCATGTATGTGTGTGTATGTACGTGTGTGTAAAACCACGGACGAATTCGGAACCACCATGGACCGCCTCGCCTCCACCTCCTCCTTGTTTACTCTGCCCCGTGATTCACAGGCTCCGCCCTACAAGGGCCGGAAATGCAGGCCGCCCCCGCTTCCGCCCAGCGTCTATACGTGGGCCTAGGATCAGAACTCGGGACCTTCTGCCTGCAAGGCAGAGGCTTAACCCCTGAGCCACCTCTCCAGCCCCCAGTCCTAACATTCTTATTGTGCTCTCTTTCACGATCAAACCAACACATTTCTCCTGCTTTCCTTTTGTGCTCAAGCAGTGATGTAGAGGATGTTTAGCCCTTGGACCATTAAACAGGTCCAGGAACACTTTCTGGGCTTTACAGATGCAGCACCGATGCTGAGCACATGGAGATGTCTCCTCACGTTAGGGAGTTAGCCCTGTGACCCTGTCACATGCCGATGGCAGTAGGAGGCTGTCACCTACACTCCTGAAAGAGTTTCTGATTGACCAGCTACAAATGGATTCCACGACTCCCTCCTTGTGTGTTATTAATACAGTATGTCCCCCGCAGGCTCTGTGTTTGAACATTTGGTCCCCAGCTACAGGTGGTTGAGGGTCACAGCAGTCATCACGGAGGCAGAGAGAGCAAGAGAAAACTGCAAGAGGAAGCAAGGCGGGGTCACCCAAACCTCAAGACTAAGCCCCCTGGGACATGTCTTCCTTTAGCAAAGCTCTGCCTCCTAAAGGTACCAGACCCTTCCCAAACATTCACATCAACTAGGAATGCAAACAGAAGAGCGGGGTGGGGGAGGGGGACAACTTGCATTCAAACCATATCACTTGGTCTCCTGGTCTCTGGATTAGTATATTGTCAGTGCTGCACCTAGATGGAACCCTTGCCAGTGAGGAGACCTAGAACCCGATTTTGGTTTCCTTTTCGTTCTTGTATATAGCCTTCATAATGTGACCCAGTCAGAGCGCAGCCATTAGCTCTAACTAGGGACAGGCTGAGAGCTTGGAATGCTTGGAATGCGACCCCAAGTGCCTAGCTAAACACCTGAAGAGCAATGTTTCTGCTCCACTGGACTTGCCCACCCCCTGCTCCGCCCCTTAACAACTGCTCACAGACAAGGGGGGGAACCAATCCCTGCGCGCCAAAACTGTTGGCTGTTAGCCAATCATGTAACTACTAAGTTGGAAGCCCCCTCCCCATGCCAGTAAGCTATAAAAATTTCGTCGGGACAGAGGGCGGGGAGCTTCCCGGCTCCACACTTTTGTTGGCCGGTTGTGAGCCCAGGTTCGAATCTGCTAATAAAGACCCTCATGCGATTTGCAGCCGGTGTTGGCTCCTTGTTGATTTTTGGGACCCCAGAATCTGGCCATAGCACCAGACCCTGTGGCTCTTGTCTATGACACTCCAGATGAACACTGTTTCTGGTTTGCTAAGTGGGACGCAACTGTAAAGGGCTGTTCTCATGTTGGAGCTTGTTGGTTGGTACTACCCCATCGTGCCTCCTTGGGAGACACTGTGACATTTTTGTGAAGACTGTTCTCCACTCAGTGAGGGTTTTCCTGGATAATCTTTGTTGAAACCCGGCATGGAACCTGAGCCAAGCACATACTTTGTGAGTGAGAGAAGAATTAAGTTGTTTAGCTAAATCTTCCTGCAAGTTGGCTGATGCCATCAAAATCAGGCCACTTCATTATTTTCCTCTTTCTGGTGTGCTACTGTAAGTCATCTTGGGCTGGTCAGCTCCTGCATGCTGGTTTTGCTCTATTTTTTGGCTAGTAGATATCAGTTGTATTGTAAGTGTATGGATGATAAATCTCTATGCAAGATTCCATATGTTTTTGTGGTGACTATGGTAGCTATGTAAACAGCACACTTCTAGTACAAATTCTCCCTGAACCTCTTACACTCTTGACATTAAAAGTTGCACATGGTCCAAGTCTTTTTCTGATGTTTGAGTGTTATTTACAGCATGGTCAACAGTCTTTTAATGGCCCTCCATTAATCCACACTTACTAATGTCTCCATTAACACAGTGCTGCAAATGCAACTCATTTAACAGTAGTGGCAACAACAACGAGTCCTTGTACAAAGCTTGAGGGATAAGGATGCATTTTAAAGATCACATCTGAAGAACAAATGAATTCTTTCAGAGTTGTGCAAGCCATAGAGCTTAGATAATTACTGACCAATCCAGTTCACCCAGCTCCCTGTGTGCTATAGTCCCATTTGAATTTCAAATCCATAAATGGAATTCCTTCTTATACTTCTAAGTTGAAGTAATTGAAGTTTTTTTTTTTTTTACAACTGTTTTAAGAGGATCCATCTAAAATCAAATCCAAAGATTGGAGCAACCTTTCCAACTAAGTTAGGAGGGCTTATGGGGTAGGAGAATTATTTCTGTTTTGTTACCAAGAAAATTTAACAAAGTTCTAGCAGCTTAGATCCTTCTACTATCCAGCTTAATGTCCATCTATTATCACACCATTTCTCTGGGTCTACCTTTTCAGTTGAAATTATCTCTCCATTGAGGCTTGACCAAAACAATCTTCATTCAAGTTGGTGGCAGAATTAAGTTTATAACAGGTTCACTGACCATGGCTCTGCAGTTCCCTAGTTAGTTCTTGGCCTGAGGATGTCCCCAGCCACTTGTCACATAAGCACTAACAGAGCCACTTGCTTAATTAAAGCTTGCAAATCCAAAACCACAGCTGAGTTGGCAGCTAGGGGGAAGTCACAATCTTAAGTAATATAATCACAGGGGTGACATTTGTCACCTTTGTTCTATTCTGTGGGTCATAAGCAACTTTCATGCCACATCCATGCTTGGGGGAGACCAGGGTATAAAATCCAGAAGACAGTAATTATTGGGGACCTTCTTAGAAGCTCTCTGTTACAAGAAGTTAGGGTGGAAGCAGAGAGGGAGGGAAAAATAGAGGAGAGAAAGAAGAGAAGGGAAGTGGCAAAGGAAGGAAGGAATTGTGTCCATTCCAGATTAAGAATCACTGTATATTAACTAATTACTTAGGAAATCCATAACATAGTCACATACTAGAAGTTTCGCACATGAATTGTAGGAAAACATCCATTTTTCCTATTTAAAACATGTGATCCTGAGAACTGGAGGCTTATAGATTTATTCTCAAAAAACAAAATGGAAGAAATATCCTATGTGTAAGCTTTCATGACTATTTCAAAATTTAAGGGAATCTATGAGTGGGCATCTGAATGACTTGCCCTAAGACTTTGTACTTTGATGTATTGACTCCTAGGGTCACATTGGCTCTGGTGGTTAATATGCCAATAGTGGTGGCCTTGCTCCAAAGCCCAGTGGAGCAGATCTATTGTGACTGAAGATTCACAATAGATCAAGCTGATAGCTTTGTAAATATTTATGGCCAGATTCAGACCAAAATTCACCACATCCACTTAAGATCCTATATTAGTTAGCATATAAGGAGCTATGATAGAATATATTATTATTCAACGAGACACTAAAAGGAATGCTGTTCAAAGACTCCAGTCCAGATTCTCCAGGAGAACATTCACTAAGAATCCTGGATTTATTTTAAGCAAAATAATGGCATTCATAACTTGTATGTAGTTGATCTCAAAGTCTGGCTTTCCTTTAATCCTATAAATTGTTTCTGGCATGCCAGTGATATAAAACTTTCAAAGAGGGCCATGCATCCATGACTTTATGATTGCAACTGTAGACATACAGAAGAAAAGGTACGTTCGCAATATGTGTTCACACTGGCTTCTTTGAGAGTGTTCATATTAGCAGATAATTGTAATTGCTCAGAACTTAGAAACACTGCAGTCACTGTTCCATCAGTCAGGGTCTGTGTTGAAGCCTGGGCCCTAATTAGGCTGAGGAACACTTGATGTTATTCTGGTTCCACTAATCATTTCACAGAGATGAAGCAGACATCACTTTTGTCTCTTCTTCCTTCGGCAGATGTGCTGGCAATCTCCCTCTCAGGGTCTTTGCCCTTTGGTAGACTTGAAGTCTGCCAAGTGAGGTTTGCCTCTCTTTCAGCAGTCCTTTGGATATCTGCTTAAAAGATGCGAATCTCTTGGCTCCTGTTGCTGGTATGAACTGTCTTGCTAAGCTGTACTGTGGACTGTAACAGAGAATCGTAAGCAAGAATAAATCCCCCTTGTCCCCTAAGCTCTTTGGTCATAAATTTATCAGCAATGTGCAGACAACCTGCACCAGTCTCTCAGTCCTTTTCTGTGAAGAAAGGTCCTTGCTTGGTCTGCATGTTGCAGTTTTACAACCTCAAATGTGATCTCAAAGCCTCCAGCTCTGAAGAGCATGTATGGGGGCTTAATTTTGTAAAGTGCGCAGTTAACTCCAAACACAAGAGCACATGGTCTGCTAACTGGTGGGAGGGAGTGTAGGAAAGGAGCCAGGGGAGCAGCCTGAGTCACCTGGTGGCAGCAGAGCTCTGGAGCGCAGCAGACCAGAGCAGTGCATGCAAGTCTGGAGAGTGGGAACATGTAATCTTTTCTGCACCTATGTGGTGTTGATTAAGCTTCCTAGCATGTCACCTGTCTTCACGTTCCCATGTTCAAGCAACTGTATATCCCATGTGAAGTAGGTATAGCAAGTTGTTGGGTTTTCTGAGTTCCTTGCTGGGGACAGAGGAAACAGGAAGACTGCTTTGTCTCTCCAGGTGGTCCTCTGCTGTATGAGAATGTCACCTTCGTCTACAACTCTGAGCAGCTGAACGGGACTCAGCGGGTTCTTCTGGACAACGTCCTGTCAGAAGAGCAGTGCCGGGAACTGCATAGTGTGGCCAGCGTGAGAACTGAGGGGCGGAGCGCTGGGAATAGAGAGCAGCCTGTCTGTAGGGCGGAGGGCAGTGTCCTGGAAGGGAGGAGCCAGCACTGGGGCTGGAGGACTGTATGCTGCAGGGGAGGAGTCCTCAGAGAACAGCCTGAGGTTGCAGGATGATATCTCGAAGGAGAGGAGCCCCGTGCCAGTCTGTCCAGAGCCTGGAGGGCGGAGTTAAGGAATAGGCCTGGAAACTCACTTAGGCTAAGAGAAGGACAGGACTCTAGAGCCACTTTCATAGCTGAGACTGCAGTGGTCTAGTGTTTCAAGATGGGTCTCGAATACCAGCTGGCTCAATTCCTAGGACAATGTGCCCTGCTCAGCATATAAAGTTGCTGGGGAAATCTTCTTATTTTTAATAAGCAATTAGCCAATATACGAGTCATTTGAGTTGTATGTCTATAAAAATAGGTTGTATTTTATATAGTGAAATTAAATAAATAGGCCTGTTTTTTATTAGAATTGAATATACTTGGACCCTAGAATGCAATTTGAACGATGCCTCAGGCTGACTCTGGTTATCAGCTTCCCAGAAACCAAAGTGGAAAGAAAGTCCTGATAAACTCTAACTTGTCACTAAAAGAAACTCTTCTTCCTTTTATTCCCAGGGAATCATGCTAGTAGGTGATGGATACCGAGGGAAAACTTCACCCCACACACCCAACGAGAAGTTTGAGGGTGCAACTGTCCTGAAAGCGCTTAAGGTAAGGGCTGCCTCTGAGTTGGGGTTCCTGTGCTAACAGAGGTCTTTGTAGCACCAGGTTTAAGAGAAGAGTTTAGAAGCAAGCAAGTGCACAATAGACAAAAGTATTGGTGTGCTTTTTTATTTGTTTCCAGTGGCTTGGGGGGGTATTCGAAATCTGTGCTCTGACATTGAGCTATCCTTCTTCTTTTTTCCCACCCTACTTCATTGTGGTAAGTCATCCTGTCATGTCGTCATCTAGTCACTAAATTTGTGCCAAAATCCTATGCAACTGCTTTCCTATGGAGTCCACAAAGCTAATCATGAAAGCATGCCCACGGCATCATTCTTCTCTACTGCAGTTCCAGTTCTCTGCGTTGGTTGCCTCCTCAAGTGATCCAGTGGTTTCTAACACTGCCATTTGCTTCTCAGTTTGGGTATGAGGGCCGAGTGCCCCTGAAGAGTGCACGTCTGTTCTATGACGTCAGCGAGAAGGCTCGGAAGATCGTGGAGTCTTATTTCATGCTCAATTCCACCCTGTATTTCTCCTACACACACATGGTCTGCAGAACAGCCCTGTCAGGTGAGACCCCCCGCCAGCCCGTGCTTGTCGCCTGCTGCCCGTTACGGACTCTATTCCATCGTGTGTTTCCTAGAGCTCTAGATGTCTGAACTGAAGAAGCCTATGAATTCTTTTCCTCTTTCGCTCCCTTGAGGGCCTTTCAAGGTCAAGAAAACAATTCCTGCTTTTCCATCTTGAAGTCCATTCCTTGTACTTGCTGAAGTCCTGCAGAGAAACACTCTTCCGTTCTAGGGTTTCTTCTAGAATTCTGAGAACTGGGGATCAAGGTAGCAGCTCTGGAAAGGCAGGTATCTTCATGCCTGTTCTATCTCATTTCCTGTTTTTCTCTACTACATGCCTGAGCAAGAATGGCTTTAAAGACATCACAGGGACACACTTCACACTTACAAGGTTTTAGCTGAGTCCAGACCACTGGTTTACATTTTCAGACGATCCTTAGGCTTTCTTATTCCACATTAAGTAGAGGAGGTGTGTGAATCTTACACAAGTGTATTTTATCAGCTTTTATAGTTGAAAGTCAGGCTTGATTGGGCCACAGTTTCATGTGCAGCTCACATCCAAGGCAAATCAGCCTTTTTGAATGCCACCTGCTACAATCTTCTTCTGCCCTTCACATTAGCCAGGGGCACCGGGAGCCAGAGAAGACATTTGCCTGTGCTTGTATGAGCGCTGAAGGCCTGTGCGTCCACTCCTGTTCTAGACTCTTTTTTCTTCTGGCAGGTCAGCAGGACAGAAGAAATGACCTCAGCCACCCCATCCATGCTGACAACTGCTTATTGGATCCCGAAGCCAATGAGTGCTGGAAGGAACCACCCGCCTACACGTTCCGTGACTACAGGTACAGCCCGCACCTGCTCCACACGCTAAGATTTTCTCAACACTGCTCATCATCCTGTTCATCTCTGCAAAGCAGAGATTCAAGCCATGGCTGAGAAGTGGCCTTTTCACTGTCAGTTAAGTATTGTGCTCGTTTGGCATCCTGTTAAGTAGACTCTGCATTTGCAGTCAGGTTGATTGGCTGAGACACGTCTGTTGGTATGTGTTCCTTACTCAGAGCACAAGGGTGTGGTTTCCTTTAGGAGACCTTTGGACTTCACCACATCATATATCTGTAATTCACAGTCATGAAGAAACATGTCTGCCCTTTCAATTAAGAAAACAGGAATTCAGAGGAAAAATCACTTTGTGTTATGGGAAGATAATATTGTATATGAAGAGAAGATTCAGGAGTTAGAGTACATACGTGATATGGACATTATATATCTAAAATACTATTCAAAACAAACCATTTATTGAACAATCCTTATCTGCAAAGCCAGTGAAACTTTCTCTTTAGCTAAGAAAAATATATCTTCTGCAGTTACTTTTATCTAATAAATAGAGTTATTAGCTGCGTGGACAGGTTTGGAGGGCTCAAGGAAACTAAACCTGATTAGGTATTTTGAGCAGAAATGAAATGTGAACTGAGATTAGAGCTATGATTAAAACTTCAATGTAAGTGAGATCAATAAACCCCTCGAGTATGAAATGAGCTCCGTCTGATCTGACTTGTAACCCTTCGGGGTTGATGCTTCTCAAAGGCCCACTTTTCACCAGTGTTGACTATTCCAGAGACGTTCTGTTCTAAGCACATACCACTCTGAATGAGCTCCCGTTCTCTCCCACAGTGCTCTGCTGTACATGAATGATGACTTTGAAGGAGGAGAATTCATATTCACTGAAATGGATGCAAAGACTGTGACTGTAAGTAAACATTTTCTTTCTCATATAGTAAGCTCTTTTTTCAATCTTGAGATTTTCCCAGAGACTCAGAGACTGCTGGATTTCAAATACTTTTTTTAAAATTTTTTTTTATTATTTATTCAATTGTGCATATGCATGTGTGCGTATATGTGTGTATGTATGTGTGTGTAGAACCACGGACGAATTCGTGAACTACTCTGTCCTCCCAGGACCAGAAACGCAGGCCCCTCCTCCCCCGCTTCCGCCTGGCGTCTATACGTGGGGTCTAGGATCCGAACTCAGGACCTTCTGCCTGCAAGGCAGAGGCTTAACCGCTGAGCCACCTCTCCAGCCCCTGGATTTCAAATACTTTTGAGCCCAGAAGTAAATGAATAATAGTGAATGTACAGATCATAAGAAACTGGAAGTACAAATCCCCACTTTCAAAGATGGCCAAATTGGAAAATAGATACTAAGAATTTGACCATGACCACATGAATAGTGTTAGAATTGGAATCATTTATCTGATAAATACATGCAGACATTGGTTCCTAAATCATCCAAGCTTAGGATGAGTCAAATTACTAAAAATAAGACTTCCAAATAAATGGCTTGCTTGCATTGAGTATTAGTTTCCAAAATACCAGTTAATCAAAACACCAGTATTGATGAATGGATGGACAAATATGTACTGATAGAGAGACAGACAGATAGATAATAGGTATATGATTTTTGAAGACAGACAGACAGAGAGACAGACAGACAGAGAGACAGACAGACAGGTGGTAGATAGATAGATAGATAGATAGATAGATAGATAGATAGATAGACAGACAGATGGGTGCATGCATATAAATCTGTGCATATATTTTTGAGGATAACTTATGAACTTTTCCCTAAAAATTGATATGTATATTCACAAATAGGTCAGTCAAAAGTGCAACTTAACCATTTTATTAATAAGCAAACTAATGTATTTGGAAATGAGGTCTCCTTAGCACTTACTGACACTAAAGTTAAAATGTTTTGATCATTCAAAGATCAAGGATGGTGTTAGAAACTACATATTATAAATCAAACTCTTCCCAAGTTTCATACTTTCCTGTTGTATTTTGCCTGTTTTTCCTCAACACTGAAATATCCATGTGTTTTTAAGAAAAACTACAGTTATATAATTAGATCATACTCAAACTTTGTATTACTGGTCTTAAAGAGGATTCCTAGGAAGATTGTGGTAAAATCCACTAGAAAGAAACATGGTTATCATTTTAAATCATTTTATGAAATCTAGTAAAATGATGAGTGTTTAAATGAACACTATGCCACATTTTTTTTCTGTTGTCATGGTGATTTTTATTACAACTGAAAGATCTTATGCATGATGGGATCTGTGATTCTTTCTCTCCCCCAGGAGCTTCTACAGTATTCTTAGTACTGTGTAAGCTATTTTGCTATTCATTTTTATTTCTACACTTCTCTCTTTCTCTCCTTACTTCATGGTAGATTATGAGAAAATATATATATTATTCTTTTTTCCCACACTTTTTGTAAAAATAATAATAAATAGTTGTTTGATGATTCTTAATCCAGGAAAATGATCCAAGACTGATGGTCTAGGCTGAAATTTAAAAGCACTGTGCAGGATTCTCATGTTTAGAAGAACTCTATGCAAAAAGCGTTTTATTCCTAAGCTCCACTACCATGGCAACTGAAGTGGAACAATACTGGTCTCTCATACAGCTGGAAAGTCTCAGACAGCTGGCTGAAAAGATTTGTTTGCCTCTACTCCACCTAGTGGTCCCCTTTGGAAATGCTCAGTATTTGAAGTTGAAGGCTGGAATACTATATATAAACCAGTTCCCTTCACCATTGAGTTCACCTTAACTGCAAAGCTTTAGGGTTTTCAAATATAATTATATATGATAAAAGTTTAATAAATTCATATGTAATTAAAGCCTTTATATAAAAATTTGATGAATCTTTTTAAAATCAGGGAATTCCCAGTCCTTAACCTTTCCCATAGCAAATGTCTTCCAATCTCAACAAAGAGAAAAGGCCAGGTGCCTTTTCTGCTTCTTGTGTTGAACTCCAGAAACCAGCAGATCAAGGAAACAGTTATATAGCTAAGTGAATGATGGGGGAATGTCAGCATTTATTCAAGAGAATACATCACAAGGCCTTTCTAAGTCACCATAATCAGTCTGATGGAGAGAAAAGATTTGCAGTCCTGCTTGAAAGATTGTTTTTAATAGCAGCATTTCCTGTTGAGAAGCGGGAGTCAGGAGTTTGGGGCTCTTGGTACAAGTGTGAAAGAGACAAAACACAATGAGTTCCATTTGCTTCATGAAAAATTAAATTTAGCACGAACAGGGCCGTATTACAAAGTCTACTTGCAATCATTTATCTGAGATTCAGAACATAGCTTCCTGTAGAAGTCATGTCATGAATGGAAACTAGTTCCATAGAGCTTGCTTGTTTCTCCACATGCTATTACCTAAGAGGCACAGGTCCCTGCTTGATAAAATTCGTCCTAGAGAATCCTGGGAACCAAAGTTCCTCAATTTTATAATACTTTCAATTCTTATACCATCAGAGAGAGAGCTCTCCATTATTCTCACTTCTTCTTTTTCATGATAAGTTGCTGCTCTACCATGAACTCTTGGGTGTCTGAGCATCGTAGCACATACTGGGCAGTTTCTGTGTCCATAGGCTGAGCTACACTACTTTGCTTAAGTATTTTTATCTTATGACATAAGTGTCATTTTGACCCTGTCTCTGTTTTATAGATGAAAAATGGAGACAACCTATGTGTTCTGAAGCTCCGCTATCCAAATAGTTCTTTGCTGCCATTCACAATGCGGACACTCATTGTGAATAACACTCACTGTGACTGGAAGAGTGATCAGAAACTGTTCCTTTATGCTCTTTTCCTCATTGTTCATGCCCATGACACACGTGTAAACACACACACCACACTGAGTATATTGTGAATACAGTAAATTATGGAGCAACTATGTCATAGGTAGGCACGGGTGTGAACTTGATGGTTGAAGGTTTGAACTCTGGGCACATTTGTGGAGAATTAGTATTTCAGTTGGGCCCAGAGCAAACCTGTAGGAGATTGCCTAGCTGATGGAAAGGGCCCAGCCTATGGTGGGTGGGATTAGGCCTTGGAGTAAAAGACAGAAGGCTGGTTGAAAGAGTTGGTATCCTTCTCTACACTTGGCCAGACATGCTGGTCTGGCAAGTAAGGATTGTCCATCTCTCAACCATTATGCGTGATGGTGCAGCCAGTTCCCTCCACCCTAGCTCTTCCATCAATCTAGACTAAGAACTGTAACTAGTGATCGTGAGAGAAAATAAAACCCTTGTTCCCTTAAGCTGTTTGATGGTCATTTATCAGCAACCATTTGGATTGATTTACTAAATCAATCCAAACAGTTTTACAGAAGGAAATGCATATGGCAGAAGAATTGCTTGTCTAATTTTCATTTCATTGCTAGGCCTCCATAAAACCCAAGTGCGGGCGTATGATCAGCTTCTCATCCGGAGGCGAGAACCCACACGGGGTGAAGGCGGTCACCAAAGGCCAGCGATGTGCTGTGGCGCTGTGGTTCACTCTCGACCCTCTCTACAGAGAATTGGTGAGTTTAGAGCAGCCATGGAAAGCCAGGCCTGCTTCCTGCATTGACCCACTCTGCAGGGCCCGTTCCAACCCAAGCAATTTTTGCAAATGGGGATCCGAGAAAAACAGAGGCTGTGAAGACAATTCTCAGAGTTTCAATCTTGAAGCTCTTTACAAAATTTGACACATTAGTGGCACTTGGCTGTCGCAGCTAGTGCAGCACTTGCAATGCAGGGTAGCAGTGGAGACAAGCACAACCTTCTCCTGGTCATCCCATATTTTCTTAGAAGATCATGAAAACGTCACTGAATTCTGAACCATGGAAGAGGGTTAAAGGGACCTGGAAGATCATTTTCTCACGTTGCTATTATTTAACTGGATCTGAAGTGGGCAGGGACTTAATTTCCATTAGGAGCCCATGATCTCTTCCTTGCGGATGGCCTTGGACAGAGGTTTCTGTCTCCACCTGTGATGTTACCTGGACCAAATAAGCTTCAGAGAGGAGAAGTCAGGCGCACACTAGGAGTGACTTTAAGTCACCTCGCTGCCTTAGTGGATCCCTGAGCTTTAGAAGGAATGGCTGGAGCTCAGCTAGTCGCTGAAGTGAAACTTGAAGCTCGAAGCAGAAGCAGCTCTACTTTCGAAATAGAAGTCTTTTCCAGGCCTCTGCTGGCGAAGCAATAGATGGATAGATGGCATTCTATCTGTATATTCTCTTTAAGCTTCTCAAATGAATCAGCTGCCAGCACAAGCTGTCTGAAAATAATCCCCTTTCTAATAATACACTTTCTATCATCACAAACTAAAATGTTTTTGCATGTGTATGTGTGTTTATTTTTTTTTAATTTTTTTATTTCTTTTTTATTCAATTGTGTGTGTGTGTGTGTGTGTGTGTGTGTGTGTGTGTGTGTGTGCGGTGTGTATGTGTGTGTGTATGTAGAACCACGGACGAATTCGGGAACCACCATGGACCACCTCCACCTCCTCCTTGTTTACTCTGCCCCGGGATTCACAGGCTCCAGAACCAGAAACGCAGGCCGCCCCGGCTTCCACCCGGCGTCTATACGTGGGGTCTAGGATTCGAACTCAGGACCTTCTGCTTTCAAGGCAGAGGCTTAACCCCTGAGCCACCTCTCCAGCCCCTGTATGTATCTTTATATATTGTGTGTATGTGTGTGTACAATGAGTTACTTTAATGTGTGTGTCAGTGGAGGTCCAAGAGTAACATTGGGAATCATCCTGAATTGCTCTATCTCCTTAAAGCCCTTTGGGGTTTCCCAGGCTCCACATTTCAGAGTCAGATTTTCAGATCAACACCATGTTCTCTGGCATTTTTAAATGGGATCTAAGGTTCTGAATTCAGGTCCTTTTGCTTGAGAAGTAAAGACTGTAAACCCAAAGTCATCTCCTCAGCCAGTGTTTTTTTTCCCAGACAGTCTCTAACTAAGCACTGTAATTGCATATGTTTAAGAAAGACTCATTATCTGCTGAGGATTACTGCTTGGTAGGCACAGAGGCTAGCAGAGCCCCTAACTACATAGAGCATGGAGAAATCCAGGAGCTAGGAAAAAGCCTGGGAGAAAGTGGTTGTGGCAGGAGCCTTGGGGTGTCAGCACACATAAATCTGCTGACAGGGAGAACACAGCACTAAACAATCTCCTACATCCATGGGAAGTCCTCTTTCCTTGAGCCTTTCAACCTTCAAAATGCCCCAATCCTATCCCAAGATCCTGAAATAAATGAGCTCATGTGAACACAGTGAATAGTGGAGAAATTGCCTCCCTGTTCTAGTATTAACCCATCATCATCTGGTGCTCATACCCTCTCCCAACCTACTGTATGGTTCTTGTAAACTCACAGGAAATTCCAGCCTCTTTCAGGGCACCTCCATGCAGAGTGGAAAAGCACTAGCTTTCCCAGGCATCGAGCCACATCGCCATCTTGTGGCCATGATAGGAAATTACAAGATTCTCTTCAACTAAAGGAAATTTTCTCCTACATTGGGAATATTGCCATCTCCTTATCTTTACAAACCAAAAATACTTGGTTCATAATTTTAAAAATGCCACGGTAATTATGTGAGGTGTGATTTGAATATCAGGAATTTTTTTAAACCCCAGGTGGTTCTAATGGATAACAAAGTTTTTGAGTTACAAGTTTAAACTTAGATTGCTGAGTAAAGAAAGCCTGACTTGGAGTGGTTAAAACCTCTTACTGGAAAACAGAGGAACCCAAGTTATGATCCCAGATCCCATGTAAAAAAATGCTAGGCAGAAATGGAGGAAGTCTGCAATTCCAGCCCCTGGAAGTTAGAGCTTGGGAAATCCCCCACTAAAGAAATAAGGAGGTAGAGCAATCCAGGACGATCACATGTCACCCTTGGGACTCCACAGGTACACGCACTCAAATACCCTCTGGTACACACACAGCCACACACACATACACATACACACACACACACACACACACACACACACACACATACACACACACACAGTAGGCTATCTGTGACTCAGTAATTAGCCTATTCCCCATGGATGTAGCAGCACAGGTTGAATACCCTTGATTTTCAAGTGGTATTTCATAGCATTAATATTAATGAGGCAAACATGTTAGATGTTTTCATGCATCTTGAGCATAGTACTTGATTTTCCTTCATGAGAAGCAGACATGTTGGAAATAGTTTCTTGTGTTAAATATGAATAATTTACATGTGTTTCAATATCTTAAGCAGCATCATAGTTCCCCTCACATTCATGCTGTTTTTTTAAAAAATTATTTGTCCTATCAGGTTTTTTTAGTTGTTTTCCTGTAAGCATCATTTCCAGCTCTAAGCCTTGGCATGGATAGGGCTTTGTTTCATGTCATAAAATAGCTGTTCTTACAATTGATGAGGTTAGAAATCATGCAATGGGCTTCTAGTAGAGAACAGAAATGAGACAGGACCAACCTCTACTTTCGTGAAGCTGAAAGTTAGACTAGAAAGGTAAATGCAGAGGTTCATACCAATAAAAAAAAAGAGCAAATTTAGGAAGAATTGTCTGTAGCAAATTAATAGCTCTGGAATATAACAAATTAGCAAGGGAAGGGTTTTGTGGAGATGATATGGAAATCTATTTTACAAAATGAGTTTTCTCATGTTTTATGTGTATACCAGCATGTATCACTCATTAATATTACCACCATACCATTTACTCATATAATGGAGTCCTTGCCAAGAGCCAGCAGATTTTCTGGACACTGAAAGTACAACAATGACCAAGAGAAGATGGTTCCCTATTCTCCTTACTTACATTGTAGAGGAAAGAGACAGAAAACAAGATTTTTCCAATACTGATAGGGATAGCAGAAAATGGGACGGACAGGCAAACCATGAGGCCTCCTGAAACAAATGACAGATGAACTGCAGCCTGAATGGAATGAATACTAGGACGCTTGTCCCAGGTAAAGGACAAGGTGCAAGGGCCTAGAGAAGGAGCTTAGGGTTAGCGGCCACAAAACAAAGAAGGGGCCGGTAAGGTGCAGGGTTAGTGCACATGCTTTACAGGTGCAAGCCCAAGATCCAAGTCCCAGCAGCAAAAAAACACAAATATCGAAAAACAAAAGAAAACCTACAACAGTAAGAAAAGAAGGGGGAAAAAGAAAGAGAAACAAAGGAAGGAAGAGAGAGGAAAAAGGAAGGGAGGGAGGGAAGGAGGCAATGAGGAAGGGAGAAAGGAAGAGGGAAGGAGGGAGGGAGGGAAGGAGAGAGGGAAGGAGGGAAGGAAGGAGGGAAGGAAGGAAGGAAGGAAGGAAGGAAGGAAGGAAGGAAGGAGGAAGGAAGGAAGGGAGGGAGGGAGGGAGGGAGGGAAAGAAGAAAGAAGGAAGGAAGGAAGGGAGGGAGGGAAGGAGGGAGGGAGGAAGAAAGAATGAGAGGGAGGGAGGAAGAAAGAAGGGGAGGGAGGGAGAGAGGGAGAGAGGGAGGGAGGAAAAGAGAGAGGGAGGAAGGAAAGGAGGGAGGGAGAAAGGGAAAGAAGAAGGAAAGGAGGGAGGGAGGAAGGGAGGGAGGAAGGGAGGGAGGAGGGAGGGAGGGAGGAAGAAGAAGGGGAGGGAGGGAGAGAGGGAGAGAGGGAGGGAGGAAAAGAGAGAAGGAGGACGGAAAGGAGGGAGGGAGGGAGGGAGACAGAAGGAAGGAAGGAGGGAGGAAGAGAGAGAGAAGGAGTGAAGGAGGGAAGGGAGGGAGGGAGGATAGGGAGGAAGGGAAGGGGAGGGAGGGAGGGAGGGAGGGAGGGAGGGAAGAAGGGAGGAAGGGGTAAGTCCACAGCAGTGCACTGTGTCTGGATGGATGAGGCGAGCGCAGTAGACGGGAAGGGCTGCTCAGATGGCTCATCAGATGCAGGAGACCAGAGCATGTGACGAGAGGGGCGGGCCGTATTTTCTGAGAACACGTAGAGGAGAGGTGAGCAGGTCTGTAGGAGAAAACCATGAACTTGGTCTGAGCCGAGCTGGCAATGACCAGGGGACAGGGAAGTGGAACACATGACTTCTAGCAAATCTCGGGAGGTGATTGCTTAGGACATGGGGACTCCTGGAGAAGGCAAGAGTGTGGGGATGAAGAAGGCTTATCCCCAAGAGACAGCACCCATCCACGCGCAGATGGCTGGCTGGAAGTGCTCAGGCGCCTGCTGCCGGGCTGGTTCTCAGGCTAGGAACAGAAAGGGTCACTTGTCTTTTTTGCAGGAGCGGATACAGGCTGACCAAGTGATTGCCGTTCTGGATCAAGAACAGCAAGGAAAGCACGAACTGAGGATCAACCCCAGAGATGAGCTATGAAACGAGAAAGAGCATCTATCAAATATTTATTGAAATTGTTAAACTTATAAGAACCGTTTTATTTTTGTACAGAGTAAAATTTAATTAAGAGGTCTCTAGGACTCGCTAGATTATCTGTCTGTTGTAAGGAAGCTTGCTTTGCGTCACATCTGGCCTCCTGGATTTTGTTCAGCTTCTTTCAGAGTCTAATCAGAGACCCCCGTACACTTATCATACAAACACATACACACACATACACACACATGTACAAATATACCTGCACAAACACACTCATAAACACATCACATTAACATACCACATGAATTCACCTATACATGCTGCTCACACATAAATACACACCCAAATACATACCTCACAACTATCATACAGATATCACATATGCATACCACACATGCACCTATATTACACATGCATGTACACACACCTGCACACACATTCCACTATTTCACATACCACACTCACAAACACATAACACAAACTTACTACAGAAACACACATGCCAGATATATACCACACAAATGCACACACACCCAACTCACACATGCCACTCATACATAAGCACAGCTAAACACATACCACACACATAACTCAGATGTCACGCACACACATGCACACATACACACATATGTATATACCACATAAAACCCATGTCGCACCCACTCTAGGTACTATATTCATAAACACATAACACAGATGTATTCCATAAACAGATGCCACATGTATACCACACAAATACAAACAGACCCACATGCCCTACCCCATTCACATATAACACACCCAAATACACAAAGATATCATGTATACAACTCTTTCTCTCTTTCTCTCTCTCTCTCTCTCACACATACACACACACACACACACACACACATACACACACATACATACACATACACACACACGGTACATACTATACACACACACTAAATTTGTTGCACATTTAAAAATTCCAAATGCATACGCCCCTTCTTGGCACCCTGCAGCTAGCATTCTCCCCAGTCCCAGGCGAGCATGTGAGTCGATCTCATGCCCTTGTGGCTGGCTGAGTGGGCTTTCAAGTGCTGATAGTGTGAACTCAGGCTCTCCACAGTAGGCTGGGTTTGGACCTGAGGACTCTCAGGCATCACATGCAGAAGGCCGTCCATGCTGGAGGAAGCCGCCTCGGGGATGGGGCTGTGAGACCTGCAGCCCTGCGTGGCCAGAGCATTGGTGGAGCTTGTGAACTGCTGGTCTCACCAGAGAATAAACTACACTGGAAGTCTCCGTCCTCCCCTGCACTCTGGAAGTGACCATCTCTGAGTCATCTTTAAAAGTCATGCAGAGGCTGAAGCAGCAAGCATCTTCACCTCAGTGACCATGGCTGTGGAAGAGCGTCTTACATCTCCTGGCTCAGGACTCATCGCCAAGCTGCTGGAGAGGGGCTGTATGGGTGGAAAGTGAGGTGTTGCATGCATGTAAGAATCACATCTCCCATGCAATCCATCTTCCCCGGCCTCTGCCTGGGCAGCCCGTCCTCACTGCTACTGTCTGCCTCAGAGACTCAAGCTTGTTTGTGTCCAACTTGTTGAATAAAGAGAGCCAATTTGAACACTGGTCGCTTTTCTTCTCCTAATGGCCACATTATTTTTGAATAATGGTTTTGTTAATATCCAGGAGAAGCCAGGAGCCATGTTGGGTCATATCTGTTTTGTAAGTATGCAAGGAGTTATAAGAACTTGTGGGCCTCCTTTTGAAAGAAGCAGAGTTGGTCATGGGAGAGGGGGTGTTAATTGTTAATCCAGACTATGTCTGATTCTTAAGGTCTAAGAGGTTCCCTGCTTCCTGCCTTTGGGTTACTGTAGCATCTGGGAGCAGAGAATATGTCTAACCTGTGTGAGATCACACCTACCCCTCTGATGGATGCTGGTAAGGGGAAGATTGCCTTTCTGTTGGTCATGACCTTAGTTAGGATTAAAAGCATTGGTTCTGGGCGGGGGTTAAAGGATCTGCCATACAAGCATGCAGAGTAGAGTTCAGATCCCCACAACACAGGTGTGAATGCTGGGCAGATGTGACAACTCTCCTGTCATGGCAGAGCTCAGAAGGTAGAAACAGGGTTCCCAACGTGAGCTGGGTAGTCAGATCACTTTAGCAAGCTCTGGATTTGATGGAGAGACTCACCCCTCCACCTCCACCTCAAAGATCAGGTGAAAATTAATCATGGAAGACACCCGATGTCAACCTAGGGTTCCCACATGCATGAGCCCACGAGCATATGTACAGCTTCACACATGCATGCACACACATACATATACGCACGAGGCAAAGGAAAAGAAAATCCTTTGAATCTGAGCAATTGATCAATACTGACATGTATTGCCTGTTTTCCATCAAATTTGGTTACACTTTTATTATGGAAGAGCAGAAAAATCATTAGATTCTAATCCCATCCTATGTATTGGAGCCACCCCTTTCTCTTTGTGGGTTCCAGAGCACAGCATAATTAGTTAGGAGGGTTTCAAAATCGTTCTGTCTTTCTCAGACTACAAAGCAAATATACACCCAAAAGAAAAGTAAGTTTGGACATCTGACAGCTGTAACCAACCTTGCTTCTGCTAATGTCCTGAGGGTTGTGAACAGCCTCGTTACATGCGTATGTGGTGGTGGAACCATAAACCCAGCATTAAGCCTGTCAGTTTCCCAAGACATAAAGTCGACGGTGACTCATTTGCTCTTCCATGAAGTGCCTGCTGGAACTCAGATTTGCTGATTGATGGATCCGAGCAAGGATCTTATTTCTGTTTTCTGGCAACAGGATACCAACCAAGAAAACAGTCCTTGGCTCCACACACTTCCTGCTTTCGCGTGTGAAGGGCGCTCTGGGAGAGGCAGTGCCTTCCGCACGGAAGGTGATGTTTGGTCCCAGAGAAAGTGGGCGAAGGCCTCAATAGACAGTGTTGTGTGAGATCCACATCTGTGCCATTTGCTGGCAGCCTGGAGTCGTTATTCCTGTTTTGCTGGTTAACCATGTCTCCTTACACCTGGAACATCATGTATATACTAAAGCATTTACTTTTTAATCTGCTCCACATCAGACCAAACATAATTTCATTCAGATAGGCAGGGAGTGTCATCGGATGACTAACAAAAGTCCCAGAAATCTTTCTTCGGATAAATGGGGAAAAATTAGAATTTTTGTTGCTGAATAAAGTCATAGAAAGACACAGATCAGATCCTTATTTCTCTTTGGGGGAAAAATGAGGATTAGACATGATCCCATGATTACTGAGTCGGATTCGAAAAATGAGGATCAGACATGATCCCATGATTACTGAGTTGGAGTCAACAGATGCAGAGCTAACACCAGGGCTGCTGGAAGGGGTTAAGCAAGAATGCCTATCCCAGGGTCTCTGGGGGCAGGAATCCTGGTACCTTTTCTCTTTGACCATAGATGGAATTGGCTCATCATTCCTGACTCTGCAGGTCCATCCCATTCCACAGGAGAGCTGTTTCCCAGTTCACACTGAAGCTGGAGGCCACCTAAGCTACAAAACTCCACTTTGTGACCAGACCCTTGGCTGTGTGTGTATGTGTGTGTGTGGGGGGTCTCATTTTCTTTCTATCATCCCTTTTGTAAAAGGGCCCATATTTCACAGAACTTTTGCCTTTGAAACACCTGAGTTAAGAAGGCGGTTCAGGGATTAAAACCTTTGCCCAACAGGCAAAAGGGCCTGAGTTTAGATCCCCAGATCCCACGTAAAATAATGGAGATGAGTGGGAAGCAGAGCCTGGGAAACCCTGAGCAAAGCTATAAAAAAAAAGTGAAAAGGCATCCCAAGATCCTTCCCATATGACTCTTGGGCCTCCATGGGAACACACTCAAATATTCTCTAGTATATATACACACACATACATACACACACACACACACATACACACACACACACACACACACACACACACACACACACAAACATACACACACACAGAGGCCAAAACACACACACACAGGCAAAAAAAAAAAATCCTTTAGGACTGTATAGCTACCACCTAAAGCATGTTCACATGGGAAGACCTAGGGAGTGTCTGGGGCAGCAAGCACGGAATTCATTTAGTGAATGAATCTGTGGCTACTCAGCTCAGTGCCTCCAAGTCTGAATGAGAAACAATGTTCAAACCAGAGAGGACACGGAGCACCGTGACCTTTGCCCTGTGGCCATCCTTCCTGACTCAGTAGAGGCAACATCTTGAATTCAATTAGAAAAGAAGCGTTGCTGTTATGAGGCTGAGAAAATTGGCTGTCTTCTGCTCTCTTACTGGGTGAGTGGGATCACCTGCCTCTTCCTTTCCTCTGAGGTATACTTACTACTGAATTGGCTGCACTTAAGGTCAGTTCCACACCATACCCAGAGATGCTCTCACATAACTCACTGAAAGGAATCTCTTTTCTGTCCCTCAAGGGCAAAGTTAATCTTTAGAAGAGACCAGCACGCAGCAACAAAATACCCTAGGGTATGTGAGGTACTTTCTTCCCAACAAGGAAATCTGCGTTTTAGTGGACTTCTCCTCATTGACGCATATGTAACAGGTTTGGCACTCGCTCAGCTGAAGAGAAGCCATGGGATGAGTCACTACCATTTAATAACACAGACCTATGAATTTTAATTGAAGTACAAATGCTGAGTTCTTCCACATAAGACAGCCACAGGGAATAGCTCCCTCACTGACGTCAAGGGGGGAGATAATAGGACCGCCTCAGCTGCAATTCCTGCCAGAAGCGACCGGCATTCTGAGGAGGCTGAGAAGTGGGGAAAGGTGAAGGGATCCCATGTCCAGGAGTCTTCAGGAAAACAGGAGCCATTTGGCAAACGTTCCAAGCCACAGGTCCTCATTATGCTCCTTTCTCCTCCTACCAATGAGCCCTCACTGTCCCAGCAGCCCACCCACAAACCCTCTGTTGTCAGATAATTCCATGTTTCCAATAGGAGACACAGGCTGTTTTGTTTGAGACCTGGTTGATATCTTCAGACACATCGAGACAAGTCGCATCACCTTGCTTTGAGCTCCCACTGGGCTGGATTTGCACTGCCAGTGCTCCTGTGCCTCTTCCTCCTCTCTGCAAGTCACAGTGTCCTCTGAGGCCAGACGATGAGTCTAGAACAACCTGACCCTTTACCTTGGTTTGCTTTACAATGGAGGGCAGAAGCCATGTGAAAAGTTGGGTTAATGAATCAATCATCCCTGACTTCGGAAATCTTGCAAAGGACCCAGAAGATTATACAATAACCAAACAAGATATTCCTGCCCGCCCTTTTCCTGACACATAGCTCACGAGGAAAATCCGAATGCCTTGTTTGTTACCCGTAGACCAGACCTTTCTGATCACTTTGTAGGAGCCATCTGGAGGGAAGAGAAACAGGAAAAGCTATGTCCTCCTTCCTTGTTCTCTGTATACCAGTAACAGCGGAGATTCAAGAAAGGGGCTGACCAACTTCCCACCTTACCTGTCCTCCTCACTCACTCATCCACTCTTGGAGGCCCAATTAACTTTGAACAGATAAAAGAACCAGCCACCTTTCCTCCTGAGTCTCCATTTCAACCTTCATCTGGGGATTCATCCTATGTATATATATGTACGGAAACTTTTGCTATGGGAACCTTTGTCATACTTGGGAAACCTTCCTCATAATGGCACTGTCACGACATAGGGTCTAAAAACCCTGCAGACTCTAGCTAAGACCTCCCTTCCTGTAGACTTACATTTTCACCTTTGAGTTCCTCTCTGGTGGAGGGTGGGGATAGAAACAGGGATGGGGCTAGAAGAATTACTGGCCGTTTCATCTTTTTTCCACTTGTTAACTGTATATCCCATTGTTTTCAAGAGTTATAATCACAGTTGGCATTTATAACGCTTTTTATGGTCCCGAAGCACTTGGCAATCATAGGTAACTACATAATTATGAGAGACAGGTCATGCCATCTTTTGCAAACAGGGAAATGAGGCAGCCACCGAGAAGGTGGTAGAGTCAAGCTCTGGTCATTTCTGAGTTCATTTCTCAGACAGTTTTGAGTCGATGTTTGGGAAGAAGCTGAAAAAGGTATTCAAAAACTGATATATTTTCATCCCTTCCTTGAAGGGACTCAATATCATGTGGTGGGGGAAATCAGTGTAAATAAATGACAAATCGAAGGAAATGCTACAAGAGAAGGGTGTGGGAGGAAAAGCCCAGGTAAATTCAGACAAGGGAGTGAGAAGATGGAACAGAGAAAGGTTTCCTCAGGTGACAGTTCAGCTGCTTGTCAGGTGTCCATCTGACTGGAAAACAGACCTGGTCACATGACCTCCTGCTGTGCCACTGTGACCCCTAGTGAAAAATGCCTTAATTTGAACTAGGGGGGAGGGGGCTTCTAGGAGTCTGCAATCCTGCGAAGTCATTAGAGGGGCTACTTTGGAATCAAGCAGACTGGATTCCATACTACAAGATGCCTTGGCAAGACACTTTAATGAATGCTATGAAAACCCAAATACATACCAGCTAAGGAGGAAGTTTTGCTTCATTCCCGTGAGAGGGAGATATCATTTAATGGATGGGATAGAATCTTCTAGAAACATGCTTCCGCCAGGAGAGGATCAGTCTCCCTTCAGGGGTATCTCAGACAACCCCTCACAGCCTGCAGCCCATGCCCCTCACCCCCGAGCACTGTTTTTTCTGCTCAGAGTCCATGAAACTGCTGCCCATACACCCTGCAGTCTATTCACTCAGACCTTCACACCTTCATTTCAGAAATGGTAATACAGAGATTAGATATGATGTTTGAAAAGCAGAGAGTATTTGGTAAACCAAGTATAATTTTTTTTTTCGATGGAATTAGTATGGCACGTAGTAATTTATGACAGACTTCTTTTCCCATGTTACAGGGCAATAAGGTCTCAGAATCCTTGGGAATTATTAAAAGGAAATCATCTCCCATAGGGGTTAATGGAACTAGTTTGCCTTATTTCAGACCAAAGTATCAAACAGAACATTACACAATGTGTGTCCAATCACTGGTCTTGTTTGTTCTCTCTACCTGGCTTTTGGTTTGTTAAACTTTTCAAATGCCTTTGAAGGTCTTAAGCAATCATATTCCTTAGATTTAGAGCAAATTATAGGGTCCCTGAGGCTCAGAAACTGACTTCAAGGCTTCTGGTCAACAGAGTAATATTCTTGTTTCTCATGATAGTCCAGTGCTTGGCAACATTTACTGACAGGCCTCTCTCTCTCTCTCTCTCTCTCTCTCTCTCTCTCTCTCTCTCTCTCTCTCTCTCTCTCTCTTTTTCTCTCTCTCTCCTTTTTCTGGTTCTGTTTTTTTTTAAACTCATAGTTTCAGGACATGTTTTTCTTGCAAGATAATAGGAACTGGAATTATATTTCTTTGAAGTTAATATTGGTAATTAAGTAAAACTTGGTTTCCCACTCCCCAGTTTCCAAGCTAAATGGTGCCACATCTTTTACAAGATTATTTTCAAAACTGCTTCAATACACTTCAGTCTCCTCTTCAGTGGCTGTATCAAGGGAACCTGCCCAGAAGGCGTTCTTGCCTGGAGAGTACAGAATCCAGGGAGAACATTCTGCTTCTGCCCCAGCCACCAAGCTACTCCCCGCATCCCAGACACCACTGATCATGCATACACAGGGGAACAGAAGCTGGGGACAGCTGGATAATTAGACTAGAGTCAATGTCACAGTCCGATGTCAGTTGCCCAAATGAGTGGCTGTGGTCTCCAAGGGAAGGATCCTGAGTATGATGGCGGCTGCCGGGCTCTGAGCGGGTCAGGCTTTGACTGTTCTCTGTTCAGACACGTCCTGGTTTCCTCACAGGAGCATACGGAGCCTTCTCTGAACTTCTAGGCCTCAGGGCTGAGCACAAGGTACAGATTTTTCCTTCCAGACATTTGGCTTCTGAGTGAGGTTCTTGGTCTCTAAGGGTAATAAAAGTACATCGGATGTGCTCCCTGTACCAGGAACTCAGCTTTGAAGCACTAGAGCACTAGTGAACCACTTCAAAGGCCTATTACCATACAGGGGCTGCATCCTGGGGACTCCAAGGTGAGCCTTTCCATCGGGACACATTCCCTGCTAACAACCGATCATCAGTCTAACTGTCATGCCCACAACTTGAAACCAGTCTGTTTTCAGAAGGAACACAGAATAGATCACAATGTCTAGAATTCTGTGCATCCAAACCTTATTATATACAGAAAGACTTGCAAATCAAGGAGAAAGCTGTTCTGAGGCCCATCCCTGACCAGCACGGTGCTTTCCATTGTTGACCTAAATCAATTGGCCCTGCAGAGTCACAGGGACCAGAAAGATCAAGCTCGTGATAGGAGCATCAAGACAGAGGCATGACTAGAATAATGCTTTGGGTGTTGATGTGCTTAGTACAAGACTACTGCAAATACCACTTCTCTGGTCTCACACTTCCTGTTTTAGACTGGGAAATGGCCCAGAGAGGAACCATATTTAAGTTAACCAAAAAGTTAGTGGTAGAATAGGAGACTCCTACTGAGTCCTCCTGAACCCTCAATGAAACTTTGTGCTGCACAAAAATGGCTAGCAACAATGCTCCCATGATGCATCCGGTTTATTTGAGCTAATAGATACTGAGGCTCTCAACAGAGCATGTGATCGCTACAGGACGGTGGCTATTTTTATTGTCTCAGAGCACCTGCAGTGAAAAGCAAATATAGTTGTAAGTTCCCTATTTGTCTTTGGCCTGCTAGCAGGAGATGTTGTCAGTTGTTTTGAATGCAGCGCTCCATGAAGAATTCCAGAATCTTCAAACCAACATTCACGCAATCACATTTAGATCTATCCTCTGGCCATAAGTAGCAGATTTCTTGCCATGCCACAGACAGAAGAAAAGAAACTCCTTTCATAAAATTAATGGATATCTGAACTCCAAACAAGTGTCCACCACGAGTTCAGAAAGGAGAAACCTGTCTTTCCCAAAGTCACCTCGTGGGGCCCTCTGACTTGCCAACTTCGCTTGCGTAGTGACATTCCAGCCACCCTCCCTATTCCTCTCAGTCTCAGGCACTGGGAAAGACAGCAATTTTATCTTTTCCCTCTGTTGTGCTTTCTCTTCCCTATGTCAAAAGTACAGACCTGTTGGTCAGCAGCAGAGGGCACCATTAGCATATTTTACACTGAGGGGTTAAAAAGCAAAAAGAGGTGTCTGTCTGCCTGCCTTCATTTAGTCACTCCATCGTTCCCTTTGTCAAGGCTGGATTTAGCATCCAGTGTGTGTTCTGCATCGGGACCATGCCAACAACATGTAAAATGCAGCAGTCCCGGAGGTGAGACAACCAAGTGCAGAGAAACACACCATGTCGGTAACTGCCAGATGTGCAGGATGCATGTTCAGGAGGTGTTCATGGAGAGCAAAGCTCAGTAGAGGCTTGTGGAACCCGGGTGGAATGTCTAAGGCAGTCAATCTCCATCTAATCTTCATCGGAAGCCTCGGGAATGCAGTGGCTAAGGTGAAGGACACTGCAGGTAAAATAGGTGGTGCTGCATTGCTGCTGAAAACATCAGGGCACTCTAGCTGTGACAGCAGTGTGCTGACAACTACCTCGGCCACTGCTAGTCATCGCAGTGGCTCCCAAGGGTGGCGGCTTTCAGAACCGTGATGTCATTTTGTCTGAGCTGCAACACTGAGCCTTCAGCTCTGTAGGTATTATACTATCTGACTAATGAGACACAGCGCTTTTTGGAGGGAAAGTGATTTGCCGAAGGCCACGCAAGCAATCCCTCTGGTGTTCCCATCCAGAGGAGTTTCCTCCCTGCTCCTGAATTTTTGTTTCAGCTGTCGGTCTGTCAATGGAGCTTGACCAAAGGTAAAGTGAAGTAAAGAGACTTAAACTCTAGGGAGGACTCTGGAATTTGGGAAGCAAGAAATGAGTGTTTATATGCCTCAGTTGGCATTTCGGCAAACTCAGTATTTGTGTTAAAAAAAAAAAGAGCAAGTATGAAGGAGACCAGTGAAGAAACCCAGACAAGGTGTGTGGAAGCTGGGAGTCATCAGCCCCCGTGGGAAGGGGAGTCTGTCATTGTTACATCTGTAATCATAGACAGAAATGATCAAAGCAGAATTTATTCAGCATGGACACTCTTCACATTCCCTGCATCTAAACAGGCCGATCCCACTAACCCCATGCACAGATTAGCCCACATCATTGCAATTGGATGCGGCTACAACAGGGACTTCAGAGTTCAAGGCTAAAGAGCACAGTGTAAATCAGAAAAGAAATGATGTGGAAGCTGCCAGGGTCACCAAGGGACAGAGGACCCAAATCATGAGTCTGGGATGTGGAAATAGTTTCCTAATTTTTTTTATACTTTCAAACAGGAAAACTAACAGGATTTATAGTGAAGGTGACCTTATTGGATATAGAACCTCCAAGTGGCAGTTGAACACTTAACTGAGAAGTTTAGATATAAATGTTTTGAGACAAATATTTCCTGGTTTATTTATTGATTTCACGCATTTCACCTTTTTACGCCATCTGACTTTATAAATGATCTTTAATGAACATTTTCAAGTAAACAAACTGGGATGAGGGAACATTGCCAAGCTGTTAGTGTTTCTGCTTCTTACATAAAATGCCTCCAAGGACATCAAAGCAAACTGAAGTATTTAATGGCCTAGGAAACTCCACATGAGGAGCCTCTGCCCGCCCACCCAGCTATGCGCATTGCCCGTCCCTCCTTGTTCTCCTCTGCCCAGCGGTTCCATTTGTATCCATGGGATGTTTATAATCTGACTTGTAACATAACAATCCAAACTCCTGCCTTTTTAGGCCATCTTGGACAAAGAACAGACTCTGGAACATTCTCACCCTTCTCCAGCCAAGTCCGCTTTATTTGTTAGCATTCACAGCACAGAGGTATCCCAGAGAAATGCATCTGTTTTTCTCTTGGACAACTTCTTTCCTCTAGGATGCCTTCGCCGACAGCTTATTCTCCTGGCTTGATTTCCATCCCTGTGAAGAGTTGACCACACCCTTGTCCATTCTGTGACCTCTCTCATAGCCCTGGTCCCTGAACTCTGGTCCAGCTCCTTTGTTGTCCACAACAGATAGTGCTTTGTGCATCTCCAGTATTCTCAGCACTGCGGTCCAAGCAACCAGCATCTGTTTGGTGAAAGCCACCTGGTATTATTTGCTCTGGGTTTCCCAGACTCTGCCTTCCAGGGCAGGAATTGTAGTAGCTTCCATTTCAACCTGGCATTTTCGTGTGGGATCTGGGGATCTGAATGCATGTCCTTTTGCTTGCTAGGCAAAGGCCCCTGAGCCCCAACCCCTCACTCCATTCCTCTCAATTCTAACAAAGGAGTGAATATTTCAAACTCCATGCTGCTTAAGATAATATAGGTAGAGTTATTCTCAGATTCTAGGAGACCATGACAAAAAAGAACCCAAATTTCTTGCCAAAAGGATTTCAGAAGCAAGAGAAAATAGAAGCGTTAGGCAAGTTTTAAGGCAGGCGCACAACATGCACAAGAGACACAAGAATTCTTTCAGGCAACTGGAAGAAGGCAGGGGCTATACTGCACTGACACAGGCACTTCAGAATGGGACAGAGACTGAGCCTCCACCCAGAAACAGATTACTAGAAGCCTGGGAAATGACATCAAGGAAGAGCCAATCCCCTCTGATGTCACGGTCCTGTGCTCATACAGTTTGTAACTGAGGTCCGCCTAGAAATCTCTCCTAGCACCAGCCCAATGATTCCCAGAGAGATGGATTCTCAGGGGAATCATAGGAGGGCAGCACTGTAGACGAGACTAAATAGGCTGTCCCTAATGGAAAAAAAAAATTCCTTCAGAAAAGGAAGCTTCACAAGGCCTGTGCATTTCTGTCTAGTTTGCCATCATGTTAGAGAGGATGCGTGGAGAGACAGCACAATGGGGTGAATCGGTAAATTTAAAGGAAACACTTCAGCTGCTAAGTCTGCCACACCCAAGGCTCAAGAGACCAGACTGGTTATACTGCTCTCCTGTCTAGATCTCTGTAGAGACAAACCAACCCTGTAAGGTCAGCACCTTACTTGGCAGTAACCAAACCCCCAGTGTTGTTGTGTTATCAGATATATCGCCCTTGTCTTGTGGTTGAATAGAATTTTTCTGTTATGGCCTTGTTTGGTTACATAGCAGTAGCAATTGTTGTAGGTGTAATAGTTGCTGTTGAAGTGTGTGTGTGTGTGTGTGTGTGTGTGTGTGTGTGTGGTGTGTCTACCATTCTTCTCAGTTTTTAAAGAATAACACTGAAAACTTGTTTTCTACATTAGGGAAGTAACCATGGGTTACATATAAATCCAACTCATAGTTGCCAACACCCAAATCATGACAGATACTTGGAACACATCTGCTTGACCCTCAGAGACCTTTCTACAGGTCCGCAAAGTGAACACCCTACGTAGTGTAAACCAGTTCTCCCCAATTCAATATACCATAGATCTGTGACCTATGGAGGTCTTCCTCTATCCAGACTCATTGTTTACAGAATCATAGACAATAAAAGGTATATAGAACCTTAGAAATCAACAAATCCAATAACTCCACATGCTTAATAAACTGAAAATAAATCATTACAGCCTAGAACAGTTCACCTTTGTTCTTAAATAGGGGCTATATACAGTATGCAAATCACAGTTCATCCTACACAATCAATGCAAGTAAAACCCCGGAGAGCTGTCAGTTGTCATAGCTCATAGTAGTCACGGAGATCTAGCAGCGGTCGGAAAGAGGTCACAGGGCAGGGTCCACAGCCACTCCATACCTGGCCTTACCATGGAAATCAAGATTGTGGAAAGACCCCATGAGTTCTAGAAATGAGATTGAGGTGGCCAAAGGATTAGGGCAGTCTGGGGGGAAAGTCAGGGAGATACTTAACAATTGGGATGATAATCTTGGTATCAGATGTTGGAAGTTCAGCTGTAACCTCTAAGTATGTTTTTGCATATTCAAAGCGTGGTGGGTCTTGTTACTACTATACATACAAGGCCACTGGGCTCTGCTTCATTGATGCTGCCACTTCCTCATCAGAAAGGGAAAGAGGTAGGAAGCCACAGATTTTCTGCAGGCCAAGTGCCCCACCAAAAAATTACACTAAAGTCTACACAAGTGCAGACCCCAGAGGAGTATTTCCTTGAAGAAAAGCCTTCTTGGGTCATTTGACTAACGTCCCTGAACCACTTGAGGGGATTTGAATTCTTCCATGCCTCCTATCAGTAGCCGTCTGATAGTGCACAACCCAGGTTGGAAGCTAAGCCATTGATGATATGAAAGTTAATGAAGAAAAGTAGATAGACCATCATTATCCTCAAGGCATGCCTTTTCCTAAGTTTTGAACTAAATGCCCAAGGAGAAACAAAGAGTTAGGAAAGCAATCGCCTACAAATAGGTATAAAAGACCAAAGAATTATAGTGCTATATACTCATGAGAGTAGAAGTCTCCATAATGGTCACTGGTCACCTGGTCCAATACCCTGTGTAAGGTTTGGAGAGTTTAAGCAACTTGCTCCAAAAGGCAGCGAATAGGTGATCAGTTCCTCTCTTTGAAATCAGCATTTCTGATTCCCCTGGAAAGAAGGAGTGCCAAATGTGGAGACCAGGAAAGCTGCTGTTGGTTTTGGTCCTGCCTTCCACCTTCCAGAAAGGATTCTGTCCTTTCAGCTCTCTGCAAGAGGCAGGCAAGCAGAGCCTCATTTCCAAAGGCTGAATCTGATCATATTCCTAGGTGCCGAGGGAAGACTCTGCTCCTCTCAAGTGGAGTGATGTGAAAGCCATGACTATCTGCAGGCTGCCTAGCAGACTACGATGTAAGAGATTGGTCTCTTTCTAGTGCCTGCACTCATCTCCAAGACAAGAGGATACCTAGTGGAGGTCACTGCTAAGCAGTTAGCCCTCTACTTCACCAGCCTCCCACCGAGGCCCTGGGGCCCTTTGCCAGCCGGGTGAACTTGCAGGCGAGCCTTGCTTGCACAGGGTGGGTGCTGCTGCTAATTGGGTTGATGTAATTAACTGCCATGGTTGTTCACCAGGGGAAGCCAGCCACGGTCTCAGCATGAACAGCCTAGCTGGCCAGCCTGCAGCAGTAAGCACAATCTTACTGGAACTCCAGAAGCAAACAGCTTTAGAAGCAACTTCAAAGAGAAGAACGATGGCGCTGCTGGGTGAGGGCCATTTCCCTGGGAGGTGTTGGCATTCTGGGGCAGAAAGGATGGAGGAATCATTTCTATTCATCCTGCATTTAATCAGAGTGACAGGAGATGGGTGTCGCTTCTGTCTAAAGATAATCTCTTCTCTAAAGAAAAAAATAGTGCTTCTTAGAGGCCAAGGGAAGTCAGTTGCAATCTGCCCTAACAAATGCAAACAACAGGTATGGGCCTCTTATTTCTCTGCCGGGTATTTTTGGCAGCCTCTTCTTTAGTCACCCGGAAGCATGAATCTTGTGAAAGAGTCTGTCATTCGTGTGTGCAGACCCATCTGCATAGGGCTACAGTTTTTGCTGCAAAATACTATCACCTCATCCCTCTGCAATGCTGAGTCTGTTTGTAATGGCTTCTCACCTCAGTTACCCAGAATGCATGGTACAGCCGACTTTACATTCTGTATTCTCTGTCATGCACCCTTCCCAAGATGGTTGCATAAAAATGAAGACAGCAAAGAGGAAGCAGTTTCGCAGGATGTGCTCACTAACTGGGTGGTTTTAGAAGAGTTGCTTATCAATTATATGAAGTTCATCTTGTATGTAGTGGAAGAAATGACACCTGTTTTCCAGGGTCAGAGAGGATCATGTGGGTCAAATGGCACAGAGAATGCACACAATAGAGGGAGGCATGGCCACTCCATTGCCATTGCTGCCACCATACTCAGTGGACCGCGTGGGTTCTTCTGCCAGTTTTCTGCCTGAGTTATTTTCTGTTCTGCAGCAAACGCACCACCTCACAGTGAGTCACAGCACAACGTGACCCAGGTAATCCTCCCAACAATATCCCCAGTCTTATTCCTGGATAAGCCCTTCTTGGGTTTCCTAGTTATACAGAAAGACGAATATGGAAGAATCCTATCTCTCCCTAAATTCAGAGCCCAGAGAACAGAGCCCAGGGCCATTTTCTTCCATGTATTGGTTCTCTGGTCCCACACAAGCAAAGTTCTCTCTTAGACAGAAGGAAACGGAGGCCATGAACACTTCAAGTCACCAAAGCAAAATGAAATTCTGGAATTCCTTTTCTTCCCCACTCCCTTTTCCCGTTTGAAGAATTTCAGATATGTTGAAGGTAGAGGTTCCTCAGAATCTGGATACTTCTCTTCTCTAATCTTTCTGTTTGTCGTAGTATCTGAGCATCATAGCTGATAATTTGGTCCAGGGAATATACATATTCAAACCATAAAATGTGAAATAACTTGAATGCTAACAAAATTACTTTTCTACTGCAATTGACTGCTGGTGTAGAAATACTGGATGCTATTCCTGACCTGTTGCCTGTTCTCAGATCCAAATGATGGCAGGTCCCCTCAACACCATCTTTGGGGCTATCTCATCCCTTCTTAGAACTCAGCAACCTGAAATTATGAGTGGGATGTGAATGGACATGGATCAGTCACAGAACCAGTTCACAAGGCAGTTCCTTCATCCACAAGAATCCTGATGCTAGTCTGAAATTGAATTAACTTGGGTATCTTTGTCCATTGAGTATCTTCCTTCACATTAAATAAAATGTGCACTTTTCTTCGCATTAATACATGGTATACAAAGATCAACTTGTACCTTGAGACTTTGATCTCAAATTGACATTGGATATGAATTCTCTTCCATCCTTTGGGAGCAGAAAAAAAGGACTAGGAAAAACTTGAAGAACTAGGGAAACAGAAATTAATGCTCCAGGTGTTCACTATGTGATCTGGGCACCCCATATGAGAACTACTGGGTCTATCCAATCCCAAATCTACTGTATCTAACCAATCCCAAATGACTCCTTTATCCATGTTACCACTTCACAGTCCTTTTCAAAGGCCTGGGTGCTGTGTTAAAAAACAATGAGGAGGAAATGTTTAGTAATCAAAAAGAACCAATTATTTCTTCATGAACTTAGTTATTATTATTATAACTTATTATTATTATATGTACAGATTTTCTGTACATTAACAACAGAGCATTTTTTTATCCTGAAGACATATGCATTTAAAAATATACTCAAGGTCTGAGCTGGTAAGATGATTCAGGGGTTAAAGTCATTGCCTTACAAGCAAAAGGACATATGTTTAGATCCCAGATTCCACATAAGAATGCCAGACAAATATGGTGGGACTTGTAATTCCAGTCCTAGAAGGCAGAGCCAAGGAAATCCCAGAACAAAGAAATAAGGAGGCAGAGCAATCCAGGGTGATTCCTGATGTCATCCTTGAGTGTCCACAGGCACACATACTCAATAGCCTTATAGTATATACACATACATACAAATACACACACACACACATTCACTTATACAGAGACAAAAAATATATATGAGACTGTATGCAGTAGTAATAGTAAAATTAAAATCCTTTAGAGAACCTGAACACCAGTATTAATATTAGTGCTACATGGTCATTTTTCCATCCCTTGACTCTTGGGAAATCAGCCTACCCTCAAAGATGCTAGGGTGTAAGGTTGACCAGAGAAGCATATTATGTCCTCTGACAACTGTTTGAAGACTGCTCTTGGCTGGCACAAAATACAACTAGCAATTCAGCCATAGTCACATTACAAAACACCTCATGCTTTCAAGGTCCAAGCCTGGCACAATACAGAGAACTGGTGGGTGAGAGAACCAGGGGTGGAGGATAGAGGGCTGAGTCACGAAATTATCCCAGATGTCAACTGGAAGGCTTTGGTTCTCCCAGTGACCTAAGGCAAAATCTCTTAGCCACTGTTTCGCTAGCGCCAACTATGGGCTTTAGTGCTGACCAATCGTCCCCTCTGGCACCTTATAAGGGAAAGCTAATTAGAAACCTCATCCTTCAAGAATGCTGCACAGAGACCGTTCACACGCGCATAGAACCACCGTGCCCAGAGGCACGGTGACTCAGGGCAGAGCTGTCTTCCAACACCCAGGCTTGATCAGCTCTGTACCTCAAGAAGAAGCTGACCACATGTAAAAGGCAAATCCACATGGAGCCACCAGAAAGATAGGACAAGTGAGTGGCCAGTCCCCACAGGCTCTAGATAGCACCAGGCTCACCTATGGTGTCGGCAAGACAAGGGACTGGGCAACTCAACTGCTCATTTCTTTATTTCATTGTGTGTATCATCCGCCCTTACAGATGCTGTCTGTTCTAAAGATGTCAAGGGCTGTATTATATGCTGTAGGGAAACAAAAATAAATCAGGGACCCCTGATGTTTAGACTTACGTATAGAGAAATACAGACCTAAAGTACCTACATACTGTGTAATTGCTCTAAATAAAATCATGTACAAAAAGATATAGAATTACAAAACCAGGGATACATAAAAGGAACCTAAAGCCTTCCCTTGGAAGTTGCATCTAATCTGGGGATCAAATGATGAGTAGGAACTTGCAGGCATCTTTGGGAGACAGGTCAGTGTCTGTGGCTACCTTGTCAGTCCTATGTTCTATCGTCAGTATTCACTGGTGTCGTCATAGTCACGGAGGCTGACATGAGCAGAGATGTAAAGAAGATGCTCACAGTTCTGAGCCAAATCTTTTGCAACTCATGACTCCATGGAGAGATGGCAGAAAGAACCAAGTAGAAGTTCTGAAGCACTCTCTTAGACTAAGAGCATCCTCAAGAGGCAGGTGTGGAAAGACCAGCTATGTTAATACAAAACAGCCATTTCTAATGCTTTGTCTCTACAGTCACAAGCTGCAAGGAAGCAGCTTTGTTCATAGGACAAACTTCAGCTTCTGACATCAGATGACAAAAAAGTGCTTTACGGTAACAAAAAGATGCATTTGCTTCTGATTCCTTCCTCTAGTGCCCATTGATGCCACTAAACTCAGAATCCTGGAAGCAAGGCTAAGAATACTAAATAATATTATCCTCTTTCTCTCTCTCTCCTCTCTCTGTCTCTGTTTTTCTCTCCTCTCCCTCCCTCCCTCTCTCCCTCCTTTTCTCTCTCTCTTTCTCTCTCTCTCTGTCTCTCTCTGTGTGTTTGTACATGTGTACCAGAGGACATTTGAGTGTATGTGTCTGTGGAGGCCCAAGGGTGACTTTGGAAGTCACCCTGGATTGTATTACCTCCTTATTTCTTTGCTCTGCAGTTTCATAGGTTCTGCCTTCTAGTGCTGTAATTACAGGTTGCTGCCATAATATCTGCCCGGTAGCATCATATAGGATCTGGGAATCTTAACTCAGGTCTTTATGCTTGTGAAGCAAAGGTTCTAACCCCTGAGCCAGGTCCCTAGCCTGCTTCTGTTTTAGTTTGGTCTTCATTAGCTGCCCTTGGACTTTCAGGCACAGTCCCAGTGCTGCAGAGCATTGTGATAAATTCATGCTCTGTCTGAAATCTTCACTAGACTCTGATCTAGCTTTTAAGTTCATGTCTCAGGAGCCCCAGCTACACAACAGCACACCCAGCCACAGTAAAACGATAAGGAAGTCAGACTGCACTCACCCCTGCTCACTGGAGACCGTGACTCATCTGCCCTTTTCTGCAGAGATGGCACTTCTTTTGAATTTGCATAAAAAGTATAATGTGTATGTTCACCTTCCTTCATGCCTCATAAGCCAGCGTAACTGCTTTGTGCTCCTGGGGCTTGCAACGCTGTATCTGAATTTCTCATTAGGCATTAGGTTCTCTCTCTCTCTTTCTCTCCCATAAAATTTTCTGCCCTAAAAGAATAACCAAGAGGTAGACACTCAAGCCTGTTGGTTCAGCTCCATAGTATCTTTTAACCATGCAGAACAGTGTTTACCAAATGATGGATGCTTCATATATACTTATAGAATTGATTATCTGATCACATTTCAATAAACGTTTCTTGAGCAACTGCACTATGCCAGAAGCTAAAGCAGAGCTACTAGCTGGTACAGCTTACATTTTCTCGGGGGCTATATGTCCCTTGAAGGAGCGGAGAGCTCTGATATACTCACTTAGTGAGAGTTTTGCATGTTTATTCATGATGTCATTTACCTTTGTTTAGTAAATGACATCGTGAATAAAGGAGTGTCTTCATAAAGGACTATCTCCTCCCGATATCCTTTTAAATCATAAATTACTGCCTCCTTACCACCTCTGTTCTTCACATTCCTGCCACTAGGTCTGAATTACACTTCAGTAGATAAAACACCAAAAGATGTTTATCCTACCTTTGTTACTGTGAAACTGCTTTTGCCTCTGCCTCACTCAAGCTGTGAAATGTCCGTTTCAGGAGATGAGAAAGAGAAAATTGCAAAAGGGAAGAAATCAGCAGGAAGGAATTGAATTAAATGACTAAAAGAAGAAATAAACCTGACATCATTAACCCCCCAAACTGTACTTAATTCCCCTTTCTACACTGTAAATAGGCATTTCACTTGCATTTTGGGCTATTTTTATACCTTACATGTGCCCTATAAAAATTAACTTTTTCTATAGAATAGTAGCTTTCAAGCTAAGGATTCTGCTGTTGGCCCAATTTTACATTGAGTGATGCTGTGATCCTAAAGTAGGTTGCATATCTATGAGGATGTGAAACTAGTATGTCTCTAGTAGAATCTGGACATATCAATACAGGCACAGCTTGAGTTTATTCACTGTTATGTTGCTGTTAGTGAGTCCAATTTCAAACACAGAGTGGGACTTAAATATTGCTTCTATATTGCATGATTGATAATTCATTCATCCAATGAGACAAGTGAATATTTAATTAAGATTTGCTACACACGCACACACACACACACACACACACACACACACACACACACACACACACATACATACACAGCATGGCAGTTTGTTTCACTATGGAATAATGCAAAAAAGGAACATTATGAGTTCTTCATAAGCTATGGATAAAGCCTTTGTCTCCCAAGCAAAACACCTGGGTTTGGATCCTCTTATTCCACATTAAAAAATGCTTGTGAATTTGGCAGCAGCCTGTAATTCTGGCTCTGGAAGGTGGAGCCTAGGAAACCCCAGAGCAAGCAATAATGTAGAAAAGCAATCCAGGATGATTCTCAAAATCACTTTTAGATCTCCACAGGCAAATATGCGGGTATGCTCTTACACACATGCCGACACAAGTACACCCACCTACATGCAGCGTGCACACACACACACACACACACACACACACACGCTCACATACACATGTATACATACACACACAAATGAAAGGAACTCTATCACAATGACAAACTAAAGAAGAAAAGCTTTCATGATCTTCTGTATCAAGATATCAGAAACAAAGCACTTAAAAACCTGACAGTAATTAATAAGTTTAAAAACTCCCAAATCACTAGGAATTGATGGAAAATTTTCTGAAACTTACAGCAAACACTTTCAATGCCTCTAAAGTTAACATTATATTTAATGAGAAGAAACCAGTCTTTTTCCTATTGAGAATAGGAATAAAACAAAGATGTTCATTTTTGCTACAAATCAATGTCTTCAGGTATTATATAAGGAGTTTTCTATGTAAAAATATCCCAAATATACCTATGTAGCTAATCATAGCAAGTTGTAGGACACAGGGCTAGCAAAAAAGGTAAGGCACTTTCTATATAACCACAATGAACACTGAAATTTGAAATAAAACCAATTTCACAATACTGTTCAAGTCACAACCAAAAAATAAAATATGTTCAAATCATATATATATATATAATATAAGGAAACTATATCATATATATAAGGAAATTAGCAAACTCTGATAAAAGAAACAAAAATTCAGGGCTGGAGAAATTGTTCAATGAATACATAAGAATTAGGAAAGGAATGCCAATTCCCACATCCCATGTCCATGTGTGCCTAAGGAAAATAAGAGGGGGAGATTTGAGTATTTCCAGAAATTCATGGGTGAGCCACTGGGCAGATCAGCACCCAAAAATATTTATGGACTCAGTTGGCAAAATGTCAGTTCTTTCCATCTTTTATAGATTCAATGTTATTTCAGCCAAAGCCACAGCAAGTAGTTTTCCAGATATGTACTTGGTAGTTCTACAGATTATATAGAGGGAAGAGTCCTAGAAGAGTAATTTAAGACTGATAAGAGAAAATCTGAAATAGTGACACTAGTCAACTTCAAAACTTACATGAATTTCTAGTGTTAATCCAGGAATAGAAGGAAGAGAAGTTAATCAACAGAACAGGAAGATCCGTACAAATATACACTACCTCTTTAACAGCAGAGTAAAGGCAATATGATATGAAAGACAGAACCTTTCAACAACAGGCTCCAAAGAAACCATGCCATACACAGGATTCCAGTGTGTAGACATAGATCTCATATCTGTTAAAAAATAATTCTGAATGAATCATGTATAGGAATGTAAAATGTCAAAACTATGACTCCTGGAAGATACAGGAGAAAAGATGTAGTTAACCTTGAGTTTCCCATAGAAAGCAAAGGGTCTGAGAAAGCCACACCCATATAATCCTATGTACATGGCCTTCTAGGAAAAACAGAAGATCATTAACTGTCAAGGGTTTGGTAGGAAGGACAGATAATAAATACCACAAGTTAGCTAGAGTGAAGAAGCCATTTTTATTGCTATTGCAATGGTGGATATATGTCATCTTATGCTGGAAAAAGCACATGGATTATATAGCACAGGAAGTAAGCCTAATGCAAATGAACAACAATGTAATTTTGACTAATCGATGTTAACAGATATAATGCTAATACAGTCTATCAATAATGAAGAAAACCAAAGGATGAGGATATGAGGAGATCCCTGGGGACTCTGCACTTTCCACATTTCTTCTACAAATATGAACTTGAAAAACATAGTTTGCCATTAATTTAAAAATGCAATTAGTAGGGGTTGGAGAGGTGGCTCAGGGGTTAAGGTTCTGCCTAGCAGGCGGAAGGTCCTGAGTTTGGATCCTAGACCCCACGTATAGACGCCGGTTGGAAGCGGGGGCGGCCTGCATTTCTGGTCCTGGTAGGGCGGAGCCTGTGAATCCCGGGGCAGAGTAAACAAGGAGGTGGAGGCGTCCATGGTGGTTCCCGAATTCGCCAGTGGTTCTACACACACACACACACACACACACACACACACACACGCACAATTGAATAAATAATAAAAAAATGCAATTAGTAAAGAGTAATAGCAATTTTACTATGACAAATAAAAGAGAAAATATAGACATATAAACCATGAATGCAAGTGTTCTTTCGCTTGAATTTTTTTATATTTCAAATGTAAATGTACACCTATCAGAAACTGCATAGTTATTCTGTTCACTGGGCAAGTATAGTTTTCTGACTACCATGATCTTATTTTGCAGGTGCTAGACACAGGATCGTTATTACCAGGCTATGTCATGAACTCCACTGAACCACAGTTAGCTGTAGGATATGGTTTACGGGCAGACACTGGAGCAGATACCAGGAGACAACATTAACAAGCATGTCGGAAATCTTGTAACACAGGAGGTTGCTCAGAGAAGAGCAAAATGGTCTTAACTCTACAGATGAACTAATCCAATATCCCGACTTCCATTTAATTAAATGCTTCTCAGTGAACATTAGGTGAACAATTAAAGTGTCTAAAGGAATCAGAGATGTGTCATACATGATCCTCTTTCCCAAGAGCTAAAAATGCAGTCACACACCCAATAGTGGAGAAAGTATTAGGAATTATTAAATTAGTTAACCCTGCACAGATTAATGATAGTAGGATTATTTCCAGGTGAGAGGAATCTGGAAAGCATCCTGGACAATTAAAGCGAGAAGACAAAGAGAAAGATTTTAAGTCAGAGGTAGAAGGAGAAGAACTTCAGACAATGAAAGAATGGTGAGTAGGGATGATGACACAGTATGGAACACAAAGGAACAGATTTGTCAGGAACAAATGTCCAGAGCAGTCTGGCAAATTCTCTGCAGGATACCATGAGCAAAAGATTCTGAAAGTACAGAGGTCATTATATTATCATAATTTGGTAAGCATATTGCTTAACATTTATTAGAATAAGTTGAAAACAGATGGCCACACCAATACCTGCATTCACTCACAAATAATATTTTTCATTTGTAAGTTCCAAAATTTTATTGATGGAAATTTGGGTTTAGACTCCAAAAATGTAATTTTATTGCTATGATATTTTTAGTGATACTGAAACTGCTAGATGATACATATCAAGCATTTAATTATCAGTAGTCTGGAAATGAAGAGAATTTAAGCACTAATTATACATTTGAAAGTTACATAGAAGACATGAGACATTTCATACTAACAAACCTATGTCTACTAAAACTTAAAAACTGCATGGATTTCTCTAAAATGTATGGAAAGAAAAGAAAAGGGATTTACTGGGGGAAATAAAAGCTTCGAGAAAGCAGAACTACTTTCAGAAAAGATATATTAATAGGAAGAAAATGAGGGATGCATCATAAAAGCATGAGAGGCAAATCAGGCTCTTAGTTCAGTTAAGAAAGAATCCTTGGGCTAGAGAGATGGCCCAGGGGTTAAGACTCTGCCTCCCAAACAGAAGGTCCTGTGTTCAGATCCCAGGTTCACATAATAAATAAATAAATAAATAAATAAATAAATAAATAAAGCAAGGCAGAAATGACTGTGGCCTCTGCACTTCCTGCCCTGGTGGACAAGGCATAGGAAATCCAGAGCAAAGCAGAAAAGGAAGTAGAAGCAATCCAGGATAATTCCCAAAATCACTCTTGGTCCTTCACAGAGACGAAGGAAGGAAGGAAGGGAGGGAGGGAGGGAGGGAGGGAGGAAGGGAGGGAGGGAGGGAGGGAGGGAGGGAGGGAGGGAGGGAGGGAGGAAGGGAGGGAGGAAGGAAGGAAGGAAGGAAGGAAGGAAGGAAGGAAGGAAGGAAGGAAGGAAGGAAGGAAGGAAGGAAGGAAGGAAGGAAGGAAGGAAGGAAGGAAGGAAGGGGAATCATTGTAGTTAATAACCTTACCCACCACAATGCCAAGAAAAATGGGGCTACTTGTCATAATGCCACAAGTGTTAAAGGGGAAACCAAATACCCTTGACTGGATTTGGATTCTGCTTCACAGGAGGGAATCCCTGACTCAGAAGGTCATAGGCATAGGAAGGAACTGTTTAGTACTGTTGTTTAGCTAAATTGGCACAGCATCAAATTGCCTTCTAAATAGTTTGCTTATAACTGTAGACAAGTGCCTTCATTAGAGAATCTTTGCAGAAAATGAATGCAGAGTCTCATGGGTATTTAAAGCACTGGGGGGAAAAACATTGTTGAGAGCTTAGCCCTAGGCAAGATATTTGTATAAACCCCAAGACTCAGGGAACATGTGGAAGACAGGGCACGGAGAATTTAAGAAACAGAAGATAAGAAGAAGGGCTGTGAAATGCCACCTTCTGCCATGGCATGGCTATTTTCTTCAAGACTCAGAGCAACTGTGAGAGCCCATTCTGGACTGTACAGGACTCTGTCTGACAGTGGTCAGTCATGTGTGGGGAGCGGTTTACGGAGTCCTGACCTTCCTTGCTGAATCACTCGCTAGTTCTGGGAGAGGGAGAGCCATGTCTTCTGTTGTGAGCCCATTAGTGAGGTCCAAACCAGTGGCCCCACAAATTGTCCTAGTTTAAACTCTCAAGGTCAAAAAACAAGTTGAAAAGACATAACTGTGAGATAAGGTGCAAAGGGAAAATGTTGGGAGGAGAGAAAGCTGGGGATGATGGGAAAGTATTCAGAATGCTTTGTACACATGTATGAGATTGTAAAAGAATGTATTAATAAAACTGAAAGATCGTCACCTAGCTAAGAATCCCCTAAGAATCATTATCCTGAATCAAAATCTGATTCTTTAACATGAATAGCCTGTGTTAACTCTAAAACAAGCCTTTGAGATAAAGCTTTTTAATTTTTTCATGTATAGGAAAACTGGAAACAAAAACTTTTATGTCATAGTTTGAAATATGTCCTCCACCGTCTCATGTGTTTGGCAAGGTCATGGTACCTAGAGGTAGAGCCTTGCTAGAGGAAGGCAGTCACAAGGGGTGGGCCTTGAGGTGGATTAGTCCCACTCTACCTCTAGGAGAAGTCTGCCTTTGCAGTAAGCAGTCTCCAGCTCTCAGCTTCCAAAATGTCTGCGGTGACCTAGCCTCCTCCAGCTTTAGCCAGCCAGCCATGCATGCCACCTCTGCTTTGAGAGACTGTACCTTCCCTCTGGAACCGTAAGCTGAATAAACCTCCCTTTCTCCCTTAAGTTGATTGACTTTGAGTGTTCTCTCACAGCAATAGTAAAGAGTAACTGTTATATTACTAACATCAGTAGTGAGAATCATCCACACATGTGACATTTTCCAATGCACTCGTCAGTACATCTCACTAGTATCGCTTTGCATAGAAGTGTGATGGAAAAACCCAAACATATTATGCACTCTCTTTTTGGTCCCGATATACTGGAACCTCTTTCACAGACAGGATGGCTGGGCATTGATATCTCAACTGACGTCAGAAATGCTTTGGCACCCTGGTATTCTTGAGAATGATAATATGTCTCATTTGTGTCCATTCTATATTTCAGAAAGTGCATCTTCACTATCATATCTCCCAAAACCTCAGTGAATGAGAAATTTACAAATGAGGGGAAAAAAAGAGAAAACAATACATTAACAACTAGTCATAGATATAGTTGGAAATAAGTTCCACGCAGTGTTTTTTTTTTTTTTTCATATGCTTGTTACGGGATTAAATTTTGCAAAGGGAAAGAAAAGAATATGTCCATGATGTCTCATGTTCCGGTGAGAATCAGTAGTGGCAGCAGGAGCAGCAGTGGTGTATGCTGGAGGCAAATGCAAATGCACACATTATGTCAGAACACTGAAGGACGAATTCCTCAGCATGGCTCCTCCATGCAGGTCAATGCAAAGGACCTGGAGCAAAGGTGCATGTGTATGTGTGTGTGTGTGTGTATGTGTGTGTGTGTGTGTGTGTGCGCAAGAAATCACTTGCCTGTATGTGTCTGTGATGCCCAAGAGAAAAGACTTTAACCCAGATCTATCCCCCCCAACCCAGGTATAAATATTTTTGAGGATGTCCAGGGCAAATGAGGTAGTCATCAAGGTCATTTTGGTTCAAATGCTTCTGCAAACGCGTGGGACTTCTCAGTTTCTAACTCTTTTTCAGAAACAAAACAACTGCCTCCTTTGAGTCAAAATGAACCTCTCACAAAGTAAAGGACCTTATCTAGACTGGAGTTTGATTTAATGGTTTTCTGGACTAAAGATACCCAGAGGCATGTTCATTGAATATATTAAGTGAGATAAGGCATGCTGATCCTGATGTGGGTAACACACCCCGTCTCTCCACCCTCTATCTACTACTGTCATCATTCTGGAAAAGTGACTCAGTCTCACCTAGAGGGAAAAGGAACTAAGTGGTTGGTAAGACCTATGACATGCCCCATGACTAACTATTCCCAGAAATGAAGGGTTGATCTTTCCCCCGAGGCAAGGTACAGTATGGCAGCTGTTTTCCTGAGACTCCCCTGATTTGGTTGCCAACTTCCTTAAGTCAAGGCCAGTTGGTACAGAGAAGAAACCATGATGAAGAATAATAAGAAAATGGTCTGCTTGGCAGCTCTGCCCATGCCCATTATAAAACACTAGATTTACAGTGACATTGGAGCTGATCATAGAGACAGCTAATGAACTGGCATTTTAGCTTGATTTATCAGGGTTTGGGCATTTCTATTGAAACTGAATGCTTAGCAAACTAATGGGGAAAAAAAAACTAAGGATTTGTCTAATCTCCTCATTCTTGAACTTGGCTACATGTGTAAGTCATTTGGGAAGAATTCAAAAAATATGTCTGGGTCATAGGCATTTTCAAAGAACCTCATGTTCTAAAAGGAAAATCAGTTTGAGAACCACTAATCTTATAAATGCTCGTTTATTTTGAGATTTGTTTTCCAAAGCCTTTTCTGCTTGATCTTAGCCGAAAGGCAAAGAAGTGATATATGTTTCTCAGGCATCCTCGCCTCTACTCTTCATCTTCATTTCCAGCAGCACTTCCTGTGTTGGTCAAGGAAAGGAGTCTTCTCTCCTCTCATTGGAAATGCCAGGCCAGCAGCCAATGATCTGATCCCCATCTCAGTACCGTCTTCAGTCCATGCTCTGCTGGGGGTGGAGTAAAGAACATGGCAACAGAGATGATAGTGAGGACACAGAAATGACAGACGGCTGTTGTAACAAATATATAAAAAGTGCATTCTTTTTACTCTTTGCCCATAATTTTGTACCTTTACCAAATCTACTGGGATTCAGAAGACTATTTTTTCTCTTTTCATTTCTTTTTCAATTTTGTGACAATATACATGCATGTAATGGATACGGGTCATTTCTCCCAGTATCACTTGATCCCATTACACACCTTCTCTTCATTGACAGCCTTCATCCCAGATAGTCTTCCTCCTACGTTCATGTGTGCGTCCACTGAGTTTTGTAAAATTTTTTAATTCCTTTTTTGCATGTATGTGTGTGCATGCGTGTGTGTGTGTGTGTGTGTGTGTGTGTGTGTGTGTGTGTGTATGCGTGCACGCCCATGAGTGTCTATGTAGATCCAAAGTGATTTTGAGAATTATCTTGAATTGTTCTACTTTCTTATTGTTTTGCTCTGGTTTCCAAAGCTCTATTTTCTTGGGCCAGAATTGCAGGCTGCCAACATATCCATCCAACATGAGATCTGGGAATATGAACTCAGGTCCTTTTGTTTGTGAGACACAGACAGCCCTTCACTGAGTTTAATAAAGTTCACATGCATTAGCATTAGGCCAAATGAGCGCCTACATTAAGATTCTCAGGGGTTTCTGCCAAAAATGCAGATTCTGACTTCAAACTCAAGAAAATTTCATGTGTTCAGAGTAAGAATTTGAAAACCCATGTTTTTTTAACTCTCTAAGATGATCCTTATACCCAGAGAAGCTGAAGTCCATTTCACAGTGGGAATCTCAAATTATACTGCCTGTCGCCCAGCATCAATCAGGAGTCTTGTGACCCTTGCACTGAGATTTAGAGATAAGTGTTAATGATCTAAAGAGTTCTTCCTGTCAATACTGTGGCAGAGTAACAATCAGTATACCCTCAGAATCTAGTGATGGAGACATTAGAATTATTCCTCTTGGAAATCAACTATACCTGGTATTTAGCTAGACATATTTGGCAAAATGCAGAGTTGTAATAAAACCAAAATCTGCTTTCGTATTGATAATCAGTACTAGGTATGTATAGTCATGAAAAATTAGCCTGTGTTTTCTAAGTAAGGTCATAAATAATTCCTGCTTATTGTAGAAAAAAATAACATGGGAGGGCTGGAGAAATGGCTTAGGGGTTAAGACTGTGCCTCGAAAACAGAACATCCTGAGTTCTTATCCCAGGGCCCATGTAAAAACACCAGGCGGAAATGGAGGCAGCCTGCATTTCCAGCTCTGGTGGGCAGAGCCTGGGAAATCCCAGAGCTAAGCAAGAAGGTAGAAACAATCCAGGATCATTCCCAAAGTCACCCTTGATCCTCCACAGGAACACGTATGCCCTCTGAGACACACGCACGCGCGCACACACACACACACACACACAAATAAACTAAATGAATGAATTAATAAAGTTTAGAAAAGAAAAAAGAACATGGGAGACCCAAGTTGCAATGGAATGAACATTGATCAAATTTAGTATCAGAGAAATGGTGCCTTAGTTCCATTTGTAATTATCTAGGTGGTATTGAGTAAGACTCTAAACTATTTTGATCTCAATGTTTTCATTTCTAAATTGGATTAATGCTGGCTGTGCTAACCTAATAGTGATATTTTAAATTCCAAGTGGTAAATACCATGAAACGGCATTAAACATTAATTTATTCCATATGAGAATATGTCAGTGAATTCAATGAGGCCTGTTTTGTGAGCCTTACATAACTAAATACTTGCATCTCAATGAGCTAAAGTTTTGTTAAGTACAAATGTGAAAATCTTAAGAAATAATTCTTCTGATCATATTTATCAATAAGATGAAAGTTTCAACATATTTTCTTAAGGTTATTTCTAATCTGCTTTCAAACATATGATAAAGTATTATGAGATACTTTAAAAGCGTACCTTCAAAGGTTTATAGACAATAATATATGGAAAATGTCCTGTCACATATATACTAATGATGTTAATCCTGAAAATATAAAACATATAAATTAAATTTTAAAATGTAATAACTACTGACAACAGTAAAATACTCTTATGTTTTTTGTTCACAAATGTAATTGAAAAAATTTTATCTTAGCATGTATTTATACAACACATCGACCTCTCTCTCATTAATGGCTGTAATTCTTGTTATTGTTGTTACTGTCATTGTAGAGAAAGATTTCCTCAACATGCTCACTCCTGAGTAGATCCTTTCTGAGATTAAAGCATATCTCAGTTTCTATGAATTTTTTATGTGTTTATGTTTGCATGAAAATGACTGTGTACTTATTACACATTGATAATCAGAGGTATCTGTGTCTACATCTGTCTACATGTGTTTGTATGTACAAGGGTATGCTGTGCACTTATGTACATGTGCAATTTTTAAATAATGCAGTAAACTCTCTAGAAATTGCATAAAATGTAGAAAGAAATATGCTAATTTCTTAGGTAAGTCACTAAGTTGACACATTGCATGGGATCTAAGGATGTATGGATAATCCCATGAACACATGCAATAAAGCACAGATCTTGGAATCAGTCATTGGACTTTACCGAGTGAATGAGATCTGTGGGTAACCATTTTAAGATGCAACATTTCACTGAGAGGAGTCTTTGCAATTCCTTGAGGAATATAGCTATGTTTTTTCTCTATTAACCTGTGTGTGAGCTTAGAGTCTATGCACCTCTGTTTTGCCGCTAGCAGGGGATTGCTTTCTGTGCCATTTAAAAGTGACATTAAATTAAAAATTAAATTAATTAAACAAGAAGAAGAGACAATAACATACAGGTGTATTTTCCATTTCTCTTTGTGGAAAAAGTAGGGAACAACTAAATAATTTGGAGATAAATATGTACTCTAGAAGGAAAGTTGAAGACTCTTATCAGAATGCTAAAGTTCAACCTCAATTCATAGTTCTACAAATGAAAACAATTACTTGGTGAACTTTCTTATACATAAATATTTACCGTGTCCTTGATAAGATCCAGCAGATTCTAGGACATGAAAACTCTAGGCCAAAGGACACAATCATCTTGAAACTCTTTGAACATGTTGTCGAGCAAATTTCTAAAAACTGGAACAATTTATATTTTAAAAAAATCTTCATTTGACCTAGCTTGCAATAGTGTTGTTATCAGTCAATAAGAACTAATCAAAGAAATAGCTTTCTTTCTTTTAACTTTTTTTCCTAAAACAGGATTCAATTTTGTCAGGTTCCCTTTTACTATTATATAACAAATGAGCTTTTGTTTCTGTTGAATGCCTTTCATCAAAGTAAAAAAAATTACTTTCTCTTCTGATTTGATGAGAGTTGTTTTCTTTTTCATCATGAATGAGTGTTGGATTTTGTTAATTGATACTTTACATTTCTTTAAGTAATAATATTTTTCAATTTATTATTTCTATTATGATTCCCACTTTTTAAAATATTTTAATTATTTGTGTGTATGTGCATATGTGTGTGTGTGTGTGTGTGTGTATCAGGGCACTGTGTGGCCCTGTGGAGGATCAAGGGTGACTTCAGAAATTATCCTGGATTGTTTCTACCTCCTTCTTGCTTTGTTTTGGGATTTTCCTGGCCCTATCCACCAGGGCCAGAAGTGCAGATGGCCGCCTTTTTAGCCTGGTGTTTTTACGTGGGACCTGGGATCTAAACTCAGGACCTTCTGCTTTTGAGACAGGGTCTTAACCCCTAAGCCATCTCTCCAGCCCATGATTCCCATTTTTAAATGTATAGCCATCAACCAGGATTTTGCATTCCTGGGATAAGCCATATTTAACACAGTTCACCTTTTTTTGTTGCTGTTTTTGTGCATTATTAAGTTCAATTTATAAGTATTTTACACTTGTTTTTCTGAGTGATTTTGATCTTTCCAATTTTTTTCGTATGATGTTTTCATATCAGTATAATTCTGACCACATTAAAATGAATTGACAAGTTCTCACTCATCTTCAGTGCAAGAGCAGGTACAGGATTTGTTTAATTTTTAAAGTCTGTCTTACATGGAATTCCCCAGTGAAGATATCTGAGATTAGAGTTTTGTATGGGTTAAATCTTTTAATTATAAAGCTCATTTCTCTAGTAGATATATATCTATGTAGGTTTTCTATTTCATTTGTTTCCAATTATTTTGATAATTTGTGTCATTCAGGGGAACATTGCCATCAGCTGACAGAATGAGCAAATAAATTTGTTGATATGTATCTCCAAGTATTTGCAAACATTTCCATAACTTAAGCTAAACATTTCAAACTGGTGCTTCCAAATATGACCCATTATCATGTGCGTAAGTGTAGCCTTCTGCTCTTGATTGCTTGTAAGTGCCTACACCAATAGCAAAAAAACTGGCTTCTGCTCTCTGCAATCCACTTACTTATTTGTTCAATTCCAGGATACATGTAATATATATAAAACTACCACAATTGGTAGGTAACCTGACTCTAATTTGCAAAATGTATTGACCAGAATACCGTGTGTGTAGGTTCTTTTGCTTTGATTTTCTACACTCAAGTAGGTTCTAGTTCATTCAGATTGCACCCTTGCCCAAGAATATTTCAGTGGGTGGTTTGATATAGTTATAAAGCAGTTAGACTCTCCTGTAAGCCTGTGTTCTTTTTCAGAGACCCCCAACTTCAGAAATACGCTTTTTGATTAGCATACATTAGGATTCATGTTATTGAACGTTCTATAGGTTCTGAGGAATAAACAGTGTGAAGTATGTCTTATTATGGAACATACACAATAGTTTTTGTGCTACACAAACCACATGTACTTCATCTATTCAGTATCTTCCATTTTCCCTGAGCCTTTGAAACCAATGATTTTAAATTTTTTGCTATAGATTCTTCCCCAAATCCTCATCCAACTGGAATAACACAATTTGTAACCTCTGTGGCTGGCTTTTTTCCCCCATGCCCTTCTATCATTAATATTCATAATTTGATAGCTTATTTACCTTGGTCATCGACTACTAAATTTGTATGCTGTTACATAGCAACAACCACATGACACAATATGTACATCCCTTTATGTTGTACTTGCTACTAGTATTAGTGAATGTAAAAATCAAGCCGCCATGAACATCATGGACAGATTTTGGTATACTTCAAACTCTTCTTATCAATCAAGTGCATGTGTTGGCAACAACTGCTGTTTTAGAAGACCAAGTATAGTTCCATAAGAATCTACAAACCACCTACCAGTATACCATTCTGGGTCAGTAGCAATAAAAAAAATCAACTGTGGCCACACATTTGCAGGAGCATCAGAACTGCTAGTAGTGAACTTGTTTTAGCAAATGGAAATGTGGCAGTGCCTCTCTGCTTTATTTTTCAAATTTCCACAGATAAATGCTGTCTGACATCTTTTCTTGTGTTTGTTTAGAATCTGGACATCTTGATAGCATTCTTGTTCACGTGCATGCACATGTGGAAGCCAGAAGTTGACACTGAGGTGTCTTGCCTTATTGCACTTCAATTAATTAATTAATTTGGAGACCGGTTTTCTCATTTAACTTGGATATCCCTGTTTTTGTTTCTAGTGAGCTCCAGGACCACCATCCCGTCTCTGCCGTCCACCCCTACTCTCATTCCTAAACTCAATGCTGTGATTGCCCATGCATTTCCATGTCTTGCTTTTTTGTGGGGGCTTCTGATCCCAGCAGAGCCATCTGATCAGCCCTTATTTTCTAACTACAGATTTTTATAGAGCAATTTCTCCACTTCTGACGCACATTCTTCATCAAACATGCTGCCTGCTTCTGCGGCTTGTGCTTTTGCTCTCAGCCTTGTCTTCAGCACAAAGAGAATTTTCAGTGTTACAAACCCAGACTGTTTAAGATGTTACTTCCCTGGACTGTGCTTTTTTGTTTGTTTTTGATAGTTAAATCTTCATGTGCATGTTCAGAAAAGTGATAGTTTTACATTTTTCATTCTAGACTCTGATTCATTTTGGCTGTATTATTTTATTTTAATGGAAGATATAAGGCTTATCTAGGTTACTTTTCAGTGGAATTGTATTTGCATGATTCTCCCTTTCTATTCCTTTTTATTGTGATGTGTGTGTGTGTGTGTGTATGTTTACTATTCAATCCACAGCCTTGAGCAGGCTAGCACTCTAGCATTGAGTCATATGCTCAACCCTCTTTTTCTTCAGTAGCTAATGTCTCTAGGTCTTTAGCCTATAATTATAAATTTCGAAATAAAAATTTGACGCAATACAGTTTCTTGAAATTTTATTAGATTCAGACAGAAACTATAAATCAAGTTGAGGAGAACTGATAATGCGGGGGTGCCTGACATACACATTTGGAAGACCTTCACTTATTTAGGTATTTGATATGTTTCATTGGAGCTTTGTGGTTTCCCACAATTATGTTAAGTACATATTGTGGCATAGTCATGCAGATTTAGCACTTTGCATTTCCATGTGAATGAAATGGCATTGTTTTCATGATTTCAAGTTCAGGTTTTAGTGCTGGAACAGGCTAAAGCAATCTGGTAACTTGTCTCTTGCTATCAGACTTATTCATTACAAGAGCATTTTTTCGGCATGAATGATCATTTTTGGAAATAGATAAGGCTGCATAGTATTTCCTGGTCTACATGCACTTTTCTCCTTTGCATATCACACTGGATAGAGCGGTCAGCACAGCCAGCACAGGAACTCACTTAGTTCCTGAGAGTTTATTTGGGTTGGATTTGTTTTTGATTCATGAATGTTAGGTTTCATCAACTATCTTGCTTGTACCATATAATTTTTTCTTTAATCCTTCGATGTGGCAAATTATATTGATTTTCAAATGCTTAAACAAATTTACAGGCTTGGAATAATATCATGTGTAGTACTTTTCATATGTAACTGCATTTCATTTGCTAGTGATTTGCTTAGCATGGTGCCTATGTGTATATGAGTTGTGAGCTTGCAGTTTGCCTTTTCCTGAATTGTCATTTTTGTATCCATATCTTCATATGGGCAGGAAAATATGTGTGCAGTTGTGTGTATGTGCATTTTTATGGAACCCTGAGGGAGTTATTGGGAATCATCCTGGATAGCTCTTCCATCTAACTGCTTCGAGGCTGGATCTCTACTTATCACAGAATGGGCCATTACTGCTTACTAGCCTAGTCACCAGTTTGCTCTGGAAGTTGTCTGGCTCCACATTTTGGGGCTGAAATTGCAGCAAGCCTCCTTGTCCATCTGGTATTTTTCATATGGGACTTACGGATCCGAACTCCAGTCCTCGGCTTACACAACAGAACTTTAACCACTGAGCCATGTCACTAGCACTGTTGTATTGTCCGTCTGGTTTTGGTATTAGAATCACGCTGACCTTCCAGAATAAGTTAAAATGCTCCCTCTACTTCTATTTTCTGGAAACTTGTGGAGAAGTGAAATAACTTATTCCACAATATTTGGTAGCATCTAGTATGAAGCCATGTTGGTCTATTGTTAATGTTTTAGTAGGTTAATTATTGATTTAATGTATTTAATAGGCATGATCCTATTCAAACTTTGTTTCCTTATATAGAAGTTTTATAAGGTGACATCATAAAATTTTCCCACTTTACCAAAGTTACCAACCTTTTTAAACATCCAATTATCATAGAATTCAATTATTACAATGGTAATATCCCAAGAGTCGAAGCAATGGTCTTATACTTCTGATATTGGTAGTTTGCATGCACTTTCTAATCTCTTTTTCTTTGACATTTTCATACAAAAATGCAATGAATCTACATGCTTTCACCTCTCACTACCCAATCCTGTCCTCCCCTCTTCCTGTCCTACCACATGCCTTTTCCTTTCCAACCAGTCTCTCTCCTAGTTTACATCATTTTGCATATGTGGGTTTCATCTGGGATGCCTCTACTGTATATTCCTTTTTCTTGATTTCCTTGCTATAGACTCATTTTTTAAATCTTTCCAGTGAATGAGTTAGAATTCTCTATTTTCATTTAATTTTAATTTCATTGACTTCTGCTTTTATTTTTAATTTCTTTTCCTCCGCTTGTTTTCAGTTTTTATTATCCTTTTCTCTGATTCCAGTAGTAGATAATTAAAGTACCAATTTTAGTTCTTATTTGATTTCTAAAATATGCACATAATTTTATGAAATTGTTCTTTTAGCAGTGATTTTGATAGTCAATTAATAACTATGTATGCTTTGTTTCTTAGGGATAAAGTCTCACTATTCAACCTATGCTGGCCTTGAGCCCCTTATGTAATGCATCCTCAGCCTCACATCTCAGTCTATCCAGTTCTGCTCTTATAAGCATGCATCTCCTCATTCAACTTCCAGTCTTGATATTTGATTTGTGTTTTCACAAATTTTTGCTTCTAAGATTTCACTGTTTTCTTGGCACATGTACCTTTCATAAATGTAACACTTATTCTCAAAAACCTCTCCTCTCCTCTCCCCTCTCTCCCCTCCCCTCTCCTCTCCTCTCCCGTCCTCCCCTCCCCTCCCCTCCCCTCCTCCCCTCCCCTCCCCTTCCCTCTCCCCCCTCCCTCCCTCCCCTCCCCTCCCACTCTTCCCCTCCCCTCCCCTCTTCCCCTCCCCTCCCCTCTCTTCCCCTCCCCTCCCCTCTCTTCCCCTCCCCTCTCTTCCCCTCCCCTCCCTTCTCTTCCCCTCCCCTCTTCCCCTCCCCTCCCCTCCCTTCTTCTCCTCCCCTCCATATAGTTTATTATATATCCCAGATGACTTCAAACTCATGATCCTCTTACCTCAGCCTACTGAATGCTGGGATTATAAGTCTGAGCCACTGTGACCCGCTACCCTAATTTTTTGTTATTTATCTAAATTTTAATCCTGTTACAACTTGAAAGCTAATTTAACATTACTCTAATTTTGTAAACATGTACCTTGTACCTTATGGCCTAGAAGGTTTTCTTTTTTGATGAATAATCCAAGTATACTGAGACATATGTATACTCTGCTATTGTTGGATTGGATATTCTGTAAAACCAACTAAATCACATAGATCAAAAGCACTGTTTGCATCAACTGCATCCTTATTACATTTTTGCCTATTGGATCTGGGTAATGACAATTATATACAAAATACATATACATACAAAATATATGAAACATATTGAACATGGTTATTTTTCTGGGAATTCACCATTTAACTTTTAGATATCAAGTCTTTTTACCCATGGCAATTACCCATCTTGAAGTCTGATATATATGAAATTAGCATCTATGATAGCTTTGTTTTGGTTAGTGTTAAGGTGGCATACCTTTACCTCCAGTCAAAGTCTTCAAAATGAATTCTTTGTAGTAAACACACAGCATATCTACTACATCCTAACTATTTGTTTGTTGTCCTTTCTCTTCATTTATTTTCCATCTTTTTCTGACTGTTTGGGTTAATACTTACATTATAGTATTGCATTGTTTATTATACTAAATTCCATTGTATTTGTGATATTCATTTCAAATTAATTTGTTTTTGGCATTCCTTACCTTTCTAATATCTATACTAATAACAGCAACTACATTTGCCTCCTAATGTTGGTAACTTACATTTTAGGATTTTCTTAATAACTCTTTCTAAAAATATTAATATATTTCATTAATTATAAGGAATTACTGCTTTTTAAATATTCTCTATTTTTCTTCAGTTTTTATCAATCTTCTTGGTGCTCATTTTGATGTTATTTCACTAATGTCTTTTAAATTTTATTTATTTATTTACTTATTCATTCATTCAAGTGTGCATGTGTGTGTGTATGTATGTGTGTGTGTGTGTGTAGAACCACAGGCAAATTCGGGAACCACCATGGACGCCTCCACCTCCTCCATGTTTACTCTGCCCCGGGATCACAGGCTCCGCCCTACCAGGACCAGAAACGCATGCTGCCCCCGCTGCTGCCCGGTGTCTATACATGGGGTCCAGGATCCGAACTCAGGACCTTCTGCCTGCAAGGTAGAGGCTTAACCCCTGAGCCACCTCTCCAGCCCCTATTTTACTAATGTCTTAAGATAAAACTATGACACAGAACCTTCTGTCTTTCCCAGTACATAACTATGCAATGAAAGTTTCTATTTTGTTGGTTTCAGCTGCATAACAAAATTTTAATTTCTAATATTTTAATTCATTCATTCATTATTATTTTGGACACAGCTCTGTGTGTGTGTGTGTATCAGAGGGCACTGTATGTTCCTGTGCAGGCCCAAGGGTGACATCGGGAATCATCCTGGATTGCTTCCTTTTTACTTTGCTCTAGGATTTCCCAGGCTCTGCCTTCCAGGACCAGAGTAAGACCACACCCATTTCCACCTGACATACCTTCTGCTGCTGAGCCATCTCATTGGCCCTCTAATATTTTTATATGCTCTTCAAAACATTCTGTGCAGTTTATGTTTTCTGGTGAACACTTTGTATTATTTTAATACTGACATATTAACATGTGATTCATTTATTAGACACTTCAAGTACTCTATATTTCTGCTGAGTTGTCCACTTATTCTATCAACTTCTGAAAATTGTAAATCTCTTAATATGTCTTTGTGTTATATATATTCTCTTACTGTATTAAGGCTGTTATCAGATGAGCATGCTTATAATTATAACAGTTTTCATTCTTATCATTTCTAATGCTAGTTTTAATCTTAAAGCCAACTGCCTTTGTTATTATTAAAGGTGCCCAGGTGAATTTTGATTAACATTTGCTTACTGTATATTTATCTATTATTTCTGATTCTCTATATCTTTCTGCCAAAGCTGTGGCTTATACATTGAATGCACATTTTTATTTTTACTAAATCTGAAATATGAGTCTGTTTATAGATACTTTACCACTGATATTTCCATGTTTAAATATACATCTTGTTTTCTGTTTGTTCCATCTGTTTTTTTCTCTTTTTTAACCTTCTTTTCAATTAATCTTTTTTTCAATTACCAGTCTTTTACCTTCTTAGTTATAAACTAATTTTCTCTTGTTTTACTGCCTACCTTAAGGACTAAATCATGAATCTTTAGCATGTTCCTTTAATTGGCATTTTGTTAATTTTTCTGTGATGCAAGGGCCTGTGGTTCTTTAGTCCCATGTTGCACTGTTGGGCCTTTTTAGTATTTTCGTCAAGAATTAGAATGTACATTAAGTTGTAAACACTGCCTGGCATCACCACTGTTATTTTTTATGCTCAGTGTCCATGCCGATCTGGCCACTTAGTTCCCTTCCTGGGAGCCTTTATCTGCCTACATTTCTGTGCAGGACACTCTGACTGGAATTTCTGCTGTTGCTGATTTTTTTTTTCTGAAAATTCTTTACTTTCAATGCATTTTTGTAAGCTGCTTAAGATGCTTCAGTTGGCATATAGTCTTAGAGTACGAATTTAATTTTCAATACTTCAACCTATGAGTGTGTTCTTTCTGGTTTACACCACATGTTTGAAGACTTTATCTAACCAATCTTTTTATTGCTTCATTAAAAGAAATAGGTCTATTTCATTTATGCTTTGAAAATATTTGCTTTGCCTTTGTGTGTGTGCTTGTGTCTGTATGGTCATGTGTGTTAGGTGAGTACACGAGTGTGTGTGTGCATGGTAAGGCCAAAGGACAATCCTGGAGTCATTCCCCAGATGCCCCAGGAACTGGGTTCACATTTTTTTATTTATTTGTCAACTTTTTTCTTTCTTTCTTTTTTTTTTTTTTGAGATGGGGCTTCTCGCTGACCAATAGTGTAGGTTGGATGCCCAGTCGGCCTGAGGGATTAGCCTAGCTTCCAACTCTCCCACACTGGGATTGTAAACACAAGCCTTTGCACCCAGCATTGCACATCAGTTTTTGAGATTCATCACACATCCTGATGCTTGAAAAGCAAACAGTTTTTTTCAGTTGAACCAGCTCCCTAGGGTTTGCCCCAGAGTAGGTATATGTGCATGTGTATTCTGACTGAGGTATATGAAGATTCTGGCTTGATTTTTATTATTGCTTTGGAATTCTTCCTTGCTGGAGATTGTACCTCTTGGGCTTTTCTTTTCAGATTTTTCTCCGCTATCTTGAAAAAAACAAGTAATTCTGAATTACCTGTTGTTCTTGAAGGGAAAAAAAGATAATTCTGAATTAAATGCTTCATTAGAGATGAAATAAAGCACTATCTTTATTTCTACTTTTGAAAGCATTTTATTTTTTTAAATGTACAGATTACTGATAGACTCAATTTTGTAGTACATTTTGACAGTTTAAAGTCAATTTTCAAATTGCAAACTTATGAAATAAATCTATTTCTAGTCTCCTCTTACTTCAAACCAAACCATGATGGTTATTTATTTCATTAGTTTTCTTTCTTCTCTTTTCTTCCTTTGGTTGCTCGTGGATTTCATGTTAAGTTTCATATACAAATTTTTCTTTGCCCCTATAGCAAGCACTTGTTCTACTTATTATTGGGTTGTTCTGTTTGTTTTATTTTTATTTTCATTTATTATTATATTTCATATATTATTGTGCATTTCATTTATTTTTTGCAAAAAATTTTTAATCTGCTTTTTCAAAAATAATTCACGTCTCGGGCTGGAGAGGTGGCTCAGGGGTTAAACCTCTGCCTTGCAGGCAGAAGGTCCTGAGTTCGGATCCCAGATCCCACGTATAGACGCCAGGCGGAAGCGGGGGCGGCCTGCGCTTCTGGTCCTGGTAGGGCGGAGCCTGTGAATCCCGGGGCCGAAGGCGGTGGAGGCGTCCATGGTGGTTCCGGATTCGTCCGTGGTTCTACACACACACATGCACACATGCGCACGCACATACATACACACGCACGCACAATTGAATAAATAATAATAAAAAAAAAATTTTAAAAAAAAAATAATTCACGTCTCTTGTGATGGCTTGCCTACATTATCAAGACACCAAATTGGGTGATAGAAGACCTATGTAAATCAGTTACATATTTCTCAACTTAGCAGAACTTGCAGACTGAAAGCAAGTCAACATGCAAATGAATGAATGTAATAAAAAAGAAAACACAGAAAAATGGTTCAGAAGGTGCATAAGCCCTGTGTTGCAGAGGAATGCAAGAAAATGCACAGTTTGCCTAGAATGCTGACAACGAGTCGGGGAGGCAGGGATTGAAGGAGCCTTGTAGGTGAAATCTCATTGTGTGCTGAGGACACAGCATAGCATAGAGATAAAAGAAAAGAAAAACAGAGTTGACTGAAGGGCCTGGTGAGGAAAGGGACGACTGACATGGAAGATATTTCTGAGTGAGCCACAGGTGGTGGGCAAATCTTATTTCTAGAAGCTGGTTTCTGAGCTTGATAAATCAGGACTTCCGCTGCTAGAAGTGTGATCAAATGTTATCACTCAGGAGCCTAAGATCTTTAGTGGTTCTTCAATTGTTGACTGAATTTAAAAAAAAGGGGGGGGGGAGAAAAAATAAAAAACAGTTGTTGCCTGCAGGGCTAAGAGTAACTAAGGAAAAAGAAACACACCTGCCTTTTTGGTCACCAATACTAATATTTTACGTTCTTGAATCTTGAATGGCAAGCTGAAGCCAGAGTTGGAACTGAAGGCAGGCCGCTTCAGGGTGATGATTCAGGCTGACTGTTAGACTTGCAAAACTGAATGTGGGTGGTTTGTTGTGTAATCGCTCCCCTTAATCTTTTGCTTTTAATGAAGTGCTCTGACCGCCTCTTTATGTGTGTGCCTGTTAGAAGTGGGACATATGCGGGGTTTCATAATGGAACCAAGTCAAATTTCAAGTCATGACTGAAAAATTGTTTGCCCTAGGTTAAAAAAGTTCTCTTTTGCTACAGAGAGAGAAAGAGAGAGAGATCTAGCAATAAAGTTAGAGTTAGCTGTTGATATTTTACTTGAGGATTTTAACTCTAAAGTGCATAATAATTTTGCCAAATATGCATCCTATTTGAAGTAAAATTCAGCAAAAATACAATGTTGGTGAGAAAATATGAATGGAAAGTAATATTTTGAGCACTAAGTCATCAACTGAATTACTGTTTACAGTTGTAGAACAATAGGTAATAAGCATTTTTTTCTCAAGTCACATATCATCACTTCGACAGATTCTGGATATTTTATTGAGCATTCATCAGTTCGTATGTGTTTACTGGGCAGCAGATGGCATATGCTCCTTGGTCTTCAGAAATGGCACTAGGTCAAAGACAGACGGAATCCATGATGCTTCATGGCTTCCGCCTAAAGAATCCATGGATCCTACTAAGGATCCTCATATATTTTTGAAATAATTATACATATGAAGGAGTGGTTCCAAACTGAGAAAAGCAGGAACCTGATTTTATGAGCATTCAAAAAAAGGGACTGTGAAAAAGAGCCCTTCGGCTCTTTTGTGGTCTCTGTAAAGCATAGTACAGTGGCATTTGAGATTGCGTTCCTTGAGGCTGTGGACAGAACAGGGGTCTTCAAGCTAAACTCAGGCTCTCTGGGCAATTTAAACTTGTCCAGGATGCTGCTCAGGGTGGGATTTCCTGAGCACTTACTGTAGGCAACACTGTCTTTCTCCCAGTGCTAACTAACACCTTCTGCTAGTTGTTTCCCTCCAACCCATGGCCACAACTTCCAAAGCGACCCCTCTGAAATTTGTCTTCCTGAACACTCTTCCTGCTCCATACCTTCTAAGTTTTCCCACTGACCTGGCTACATCGCTATGGTCCATATACAATCACGTTCCAAGTTCTGGCTGGGTGGTTTGCCAGATCACCATGATCGTGCCAGGCTCGAACCAGCTTTACCAGATCTTTCTCTCGTCACTCCTCTTCACACCCTATGCGCCCCAAGATATAATCCCAGTTAATGTTTCCTAGGGAATCATTCACTTCCTTGAGAGAGGAAGGTATAGTTTATGTTTTCTGGGAAGCATTCACCTAGGCCATCAGAAACCCCAGATCAAAGGTGACTTCCCCACAAAGCTTACTTCTACCTCTCTGGTAGAGCCCATGTTTCTTTCTTGGTGTTTCCTCAGCAGTTGATGCCTCCAGCAGTTAGAGGGCTGGCCACAGTGTATTGCAACAATTGATTTTGTTTGACTGCATGCATGAGTTTGTGAAATTTCTGAGGTCCGGGAATCTTATTTTGGCTCCTTCCAGGAAGGAACTTAGAACTATGCTTGGCATGCAGATTCATGGGATTGTGGAACACAGACAAGATTAAGAGGCATTCTATATCAAACCACATTGTGGTAGAAGAGTATCCCAAGACAGTTACGTTAAAGAGAGCCATGATGTTCTTCAGAAGGAAAATATCAGAATGCACAAGACAGAAATCGTTAGCCAGCAAAATAGTAGAAACTGAAATTTGTGTGTGTTTGCAGCTTTATCTTTACATTGTTCACGCTATATTACTTTGCAAATGAATGAATGATCCACCTGTGCTTATTAAGGACTGGTTAATTTTCTAACTGAGCTAGAGACTTGTATGAGATCCAGGTTTGTTTCTAGAAAGTGATTGACATAGATGTCCTTGCGATGTGGAGGACATGCAGAGAAAAGTATTGACTTTTACAAACATGACTCACATGTGTCCTCTCTGCTTAAAAACCTCCCGCAAGTGTCTTCATTTGGATTAAACAATACTGACATTCCTAGCGTGTGCTAGTCAGTGCCACGTGACCTGCTTGGATCCCAGTCTTTGATTCTGATCTGCCTCACTGGACTCCCTGTATGTTTTTGCAAGACTGTTCCAATCCAGGGTTTATCCAGGACTGTGGGTATCACTACTTCCTTATCTTGTAACTCTTCATGGACCATAGAGGATTTCGTAGCCATCATATCTAATAATAGCTTCACCTACCACAAGCTACTCCTTTTTTGTCTTGCTTCAGTTTCCATTATTGCATGTATCAGTAGCCTCAGTAGTCAACATATTAACTATTTGCATGGTTATTATTTATCTTCCTTATTAAAATGTGTGCACTTGAGGACTATGCCTTCATCTTACACTTCTGTAATCCCAGATCTATAAAGAGCTTCAATGATTGGCTGTTTAGCTTTATGTGCTAAAGAAATATCTATTGAATAATTTAAAAAAGAAAAAAATTATTATTGCTATTTTCATTATTAATAATCAATATTTATTGAGAATTCATTACTTTATTTCTAGGATATTGAAGGGTCTTCTTTCATTTCTTTCTTTAAATGATTTTCCTATGCTCTTAGTCTCAGACATGTGCAATAACTTTAGTCACAGAACTAATGAATAGATGAGTCAAGATGTGACCCTGGGACTACTGAACTCCATGACCTGATCATTTTGCTCTATGTAAGGTATATATGCAAATATCAATTCAGGCTTGCATGGTCATGTACATTGAGTTCAAAAATCAGACTGGACAATTTAGCAGAACTCTGTATGATATCAAAGCAGAAATAAAAAAAAAGGCTTTGGATATAACACCGAGGTAGAGTGATTGTCCAAAAATCTGATTACATTGCCAACATTAAAGAAAAAATTAGCTAATGCCCAACATCACCAAATACCTCCATGTTAAAAGAGAAAAGTAAAGAAACTTTTTGGATAATGTAACTAATAAGATGCTACCAGATTGGAGTAAGCATAATTTAAGAACTTTCATCGAAATATATTTTTCTTAAATTTGTATCCCCAGCTCTGAAGAACATAACTTCCACAGCTAGTAGATTATATCCCAGAGTTATTGGAACTCTGAAAGTTGGAAGCACCTGAGAGTTAATTTAGTCCTGAGAAGGCCTGTTATCAATGATTGGTAAATGCACACTGTTAACTCTCAAGCTGCCTGGCCTCAGGTTGTGTCTTGACATTCAGAGCTCATGTTCAAGTTCCAGCTGAAGTTATTCTTTCTGAATGCGAGAAGTGTGGGCTTCTTCCATTCTGTCCTGCTTGGTTCACAGGAATATCTTGCAAATGGGCTTGTGTGTTAAAATTTTCTGCTTTCTCTCCAGTAGCAAGGACTCCAGCCTCAGCCAATGAATTAACTGGTCCTGTGCTATCAGTGTGATAGTCACTCTCAATCTCGGGCTCCCAAGTCATTCTTTCATTCATGTTCTTTCCACACTGGTAAATGTGAGATTTGTACTCACTGGATCCAAGGGTTAGGAGACTTTTGTGGGAAATTCACCTGGGTGTGTTTAGATCCTGGTTCCTTACTTCATGGAGCTGGAGCAGAGACTTGATCCTACTCATTTCTTCCCCACGTTCCTGGTAGACAAGGGCAGGAGGGAGGAGCTGAGTCACCCGAGCCTGATTCACTTGTCTCTTTCTTGGCCCCTACAGCTTGATTAATTAAAGTAGCTTTCCGTGGGATTAACTTTGCTGCAAAAAGCATTCTGAGTCCCTTTTCACCACAGACTGGCTGAACTGGAAGAGCATGCATGCTTACAGCCTTTGAAGCAGTTTCTAGCTTGAAGACTGCTTTTCTACCTAGATGAGACATTGAATTCCCCTGTGTCATCTAGGTGTTTGCATTCAAAACTTTTTAGAAACAGCGGTATACAAGTGAGTGATCAGGGCAGTCCCTCTTTCCCTGTGGTTCAGCTAGATAGTCTACTAGAGGGGTGTGGAGAAGAACAGACTTGCCTTTATGCCACATAAAAGTGAATGGGAGCCTCAGGCTTCTCTTAATAATCCATAATAACACCACTAGGGTTCTGTGTGTGGTGGCATTGCCCAAGGGACTCTGAATGCTGCCTTCCCTAGTATTCCTCCAGACTTCTGTGCTGAGCATCTCTCTCTGGATTCTCTCAAGGAATTTATAATTCAAGAACTTTCTATCAACCCTTGTTTATGTAACCATATCGTCCGCTGTCTTCTCACCAAACTCTTGATGATTGGCTCTTAATGGACAAGCCCCAGCCTTATCTATCTTGTTGTAAACATAGCACAGAAAATTTGACCTGCAAAAAAATTGTGAGCCACAGGTCAGCAGGTTGAAGGGGTTTTATTCAATTATTTTGGAAGAGATACCAAATGTAGAATGTGGAACAAAGCCTTTCGAAAGAAAAAAAATTTTTTTTCTTCTTTTAACTTAATCTCTGAGTGGTCTTGAGCAAATTATTCCAAATATTTGAATCTTCCTTTACCTTCTCTGTGACATGGCTAACTTCATGTATCAACTTGATTAGACCAAGAAAGGCCCAAAGAGCTAGTAAACCATGATTCATATTTCTGAAAAGGATTGGCATTTGACCCAGTGGGTTGAATGAGAGAACTGGCATCACCAGAGTGGGTGGGCATCAGCCGAAGAAGTCATGAGCAGACTACAGAAGTGGGGAGGTAGATTTGCCTTTGGAGGATGATAATGCATGCAGTTAGCTGTGAGTGTTGCCTACTGTGCTAGAAGCTTTATGGAGTGTTGTGGCCCTCATAGCTGGGAAGTGTGGATTTAGTGGGGTTTTTGGATGGTGTGGGTCTGTCTTTGCGTGCTGTGGAAAGCTCTGTAGTGTTGCATTTCTGATCATGGTTTGGGAATTTTGTTTCCTATAAAATATTGTGAAATCTACTCCTGTTTTAAGTTTTTCTTTTTGAAGTAATAAAGGTTTTTTTTTTTTTTTTAAAAAGGCCTCCTGTGAGAGGAGGGTCCCCAGTGTATCTTGTGAGAGATGGGCACCAGCAATCCAGCACTCACACTCGCCTGTCCTCAGCATTCAGAGTCACACTGACAGCTCTCATGGTCTTCCAGCCTGCAGACAGTACAACTCATCCTCTAGCATCAGATGAGCCATTTCTCATCATATAGATCCTATCGTCCTGCTGTTCTGGAAACTTCTGACCAATTGACTCTGTGACATGGAAATTCCATCACTTCATTCACAGGTCAGTATGTGAATAGGGAAACTGGATGCAAAAAATACCTCAGTGTGGTAACTCATGAGCATGCTCATATGATCACTATTTCAGTTCTATGAATTTTACCTGTGCTATAATATACCTATACTATAGAAATGAACACAAAGGTAGATTGGAGCAGTTACTCTATGCTTAAAAGGCAGAATGTTTTCTAGCCCTATATAATACTGGGTAATGACAGAAAAGTTATGTGGACCTTGATTTATATAAAACAAATACACTGAGATTAACCATTAATAATGACATATATTAATGAATATAGTTACTGAGGATTAGGCATGAAGATGAGATTATTTTTCAACTTTTGCTATTTCTACAAGTAAAAACTATACATATTCTAAAGGAAAAAAGCTTTTACAAAGTATCAGATTTTTCTTAGCATCCTAACACCCTTTTCTTTCTGTAGGAAATTCATGAGATTCAAGGGTATGGTAATCAATCAGAAGCAGTAGAAGATGAAGCAGGAATGAGAAGGAGCCAGCAGCTGGGATTTCTAGTCTTGCAGAGTTTTCCTAGTTCAGTGTTAGAATCCACCCATCACTGCAGCTGTGTCCCTCGGGGAGAGACAGGGGGCCCATAATGTCACTAAGAAAAGACCATCAAGGGGAACAGGATACATGCATGTGAAAATAAGTCTTGAGTGTGCTCCAGTGGTGGCTATTTCACTTGGTTATTTCCTTTTACTTCAGGCCATTCAATAAAAGAAAAGCATAGTACCTGTTTTTCCTGTTGGCACAGTGTATTTATTATAACTTAAAAAACAATTACTAAACCGTCATCAGATTCTTAATGAATTTTAAGCACTGTATTTAGAAGTTTGAATAGAAAGTTTGCATATTAGATGTCAGCTCTGCAGAGAAACTTTTAAGAGATTTGGTCTACAAAGCAAAAACATAAAGCAGATTGAGGTGCCAACCATAAAGACGAGGATCATATTTAAAGCTGTTGACAACGCATATAAAATGGGTGCAGAACTCAGAACGCACACTGGCGAGCACAGTGTGTTTCATCTTGTGTCAAGAAGACCAGGATTTTTCAAAAGGCCAGGACATTTCACTCAAGACAGGGCTGCTGCATCCAGGAACTTACTGAGTGGGACTCATTCTCACCAGACCTGCACTATGACTGATCTATCAATATTCCCTCACAGACTAGTGAGGAACTTAGGAGTAATAAATACATGCAGATGGAACCTTAGCAGTCAAAGCTAGACAGGCTAAGGAAAAGTGCCCCTACTGTGGGTCTACCCGAGGAAGAGCTACATCATCTGCAACACGGGTCTGTAATGCAGACAACCCGAGTAGAACCCTGGGCCCACATAAGTCTGCAAGTCACAGTGTGTGAGGGATGGATTAATGAATAAAGGGGAGGGTGGGAGAAGAAATGGGGAGGGAGGAAAGATGGAAGGAGGAGTGAGGCAGGGACAATCACTCATGTTTGTAAAACTAGAAAAATAATTTAATAACAATAACAAAAATTCCTGCTCTTTCAAAGCAGGAATACTTTTCTGGTAAGAAATGACCAAGGAACGGAAGAGTTCTGCATCGTGATGCACAGAAGGATGTGTCTCTGGGAGATCGTCTGGAATAGCTTAAAAAGATATATAAACATTTTTACCATTTTTCCCTCATTTCTTCTTTCTTAGAGGATAATGAAGGGGTGCTTATACTCTGCCTCAAATCAATCAAGACGTTTTTAGCATTCAGAAATAGGCCAACCTGGAGGTAGTAGTCATTCACTCCTATGTATCAGGGAAATGGAATCCACCTAAACACTATGGAATCATTTCCATGGGGAATCAAAACTTTTAGTGGAGGTAAAGCTTGAGCTCTCAAAAGGTGAAGTCTAAAGAGCAGGCAGAGGTTGACAGCGATGTGAGTTCTGATTGTTATGTTGAAGCAGCTAGCATAGGAAATGCACACAGCAGGAAAACTCAAAGATTGTTGGTTCATTCTACAAACATACAGTAGAGTGACTAGTAAGTATCTCAAGGTTCATCAGAGAACAACAGAAAAGCCCTTTCAAGTGAAGACTGCATTCCATCAGGAAATGGTGAGAAGTCAAAGTCGGTCAGAGAATCTGTCAATATTAGACTTCAAGGTTAAATCATATCTAAGCTCCATCCTGCTCAAGATAGAAGCTCTGAAGGGCCTCACTGGGGTATGGAACCTGAAGGACTCGTACTAATTGGAAGTGATAGGAGGCTGATAGATTTCTTGAAGATTTACTGTTCCATTGCATAGTGCAAAACTATGGGATTCCAATTCCTGGACATATGTGCATTCAGGTAACTTGATGACTGAAGACAATTGTACATGAACAAGAACTGTGAGCTAGTACAGAGAAGTTTGGGGTGATCTTGGTGGCCACAGCTTTGTCCTGGACAATCAACCATGCTCTTTCTCAGAAACTTTGCTTTTCACCCTTTTGTACCTCGTAATGCGTTCTCTGTCTTTCCACAGGGTCATGGAAATAGAGTAGATAATTTACCTGAAGTCGCTTCTAAATACTGTGAGCCAGTATACATAAAGAAGTATTTGTTGTTATTCAGCTGTTTTTTAACTTTGTTTTTCAGTGTTTTTTTTTTAATAAAGAGAAAAATCATTTTTCTCCTTTTTTGACATTGTCTCTTCTTTTTCCTTGAGATGTTAATATGAAGAGAGAATGTCAGGGAAAATACCTGAAACTATTGCATAAACTTTTGTTTCTGTTCCAGCCATTTCCATTTAATACATTCTGCTGTGTTCCTCATTCTTATGACCTCTTAGTTTTAGCTATGTAGTGTCAGAATGTGATCAAGTTCCAAGTATCTTCTTCAACTGTTGGGCTATTCCATATAGAATTAAACATTTCTAGAAAAGCCAAATTAGAAGAGAACATGTAGCTCTGCTACTCTGTCCTCTTTCCTCTTAGAGATGAGAAAACTAAGATCCACTTGCTTATCCAGAGATGAAACAGATGAGCTTCTGAACGGAGTCGGGAGGATGAGAATCCAGATTCTGTGTCCCCAGCAATTCTTATACTATATCTGCTGTGGCTATTCCCATTAGCCACTGGCTATCCCAACATTGGATTCTGTAGTGCTCTTGAAATGAAGAAAGAAGTAAAGAAAGCAACTGGTTGCCTCTCTTTCAAAGCAGGAATACTTTTCTGGTAAGAAATGACCAAGAAACGGAAGAGTTCTGCATCCTGATGCACAGAAGGATGTGTCTCTGGGAGATCGTCTGGAAAACGTTGATTAAGAGCTTTAACCTCATCAGTTACAGGCATCGCGTGTAGTAGGAGAATACAAATCTTCTCACTAAAAATTACGCCAAAGTGAAGTAGACATGTGGAAGCTGTAGACGACATGTTACCTCTGTGTTAAATGCTTTGTAGGTACTAATTAATCTAGATCCAGAACAAAGTTATCCGATATCACAATTATCTCCATTTTAACCAAGAGGCGAGGGAGCCAAAGAGAATTTAAATAACATGTCCAAGGTCACAAAAGTTCAGCTTGGAAACTGAGATGGGAATCTCAGGTCAGACTGCAGAACAAGGTATTTCCTCATTCACCAGATGTGTTGGTGCCTGGATACCACTGAAATTCCACAATTCTGCAAAAAAAAAATTTTTAAAACATTTTCTTAAGTTTTACAAGCAGTTGTGTACTTATCTCTGCCTCCCCCTTCCTTTCCTCTAGCCCTGTCTCCCTCCCCTCCCTTCATCAATACATTCTACTCCCTTCCATCCTCCTGCCTGCCTACTTCTATGGGTTTAAGGGTTCCCTCTGGATTGTCTACTCTTGTAGGGCCTCAAATGGCCCCTCCTCCAGCTGCCCCACTGACAGGGGCACTCTCCTTCGCTCATCCAGCCCTAGATTTCCACTGTGTGTACTTATCTCTCCCCAGCAGAAATTTTTGACCGACAGGCAATACTGCTCACACACATACACATACCACACACATACATGTATATGAACATATGAACAGGTTTTTATTAAATTTATTTTTATTCTTTTAGAGTTTCATACCTAAATACAATGAATTTATATTATTTTCATCCCTGATCACCCCATCTCTTCCCCACTTCCTTTTGCCACTACATACCTTCTTCCCTTACAGTCTCCTTTCTACTCACAGTATTAGTTAGTTTGTCTTCTTCAAGCGCACAATAACCGTTCGGTTTTGCATTTAGAAAGGAAAAAAATAATCAAACCAGGTGGTAGAGGCAGCAGGAGATGGGCATAGCTAAAAGCAAAATCAATTCGTTCCAGGAATCCTACATGTGTGTATTCTAGAGCTCTTTGGGCCATCAGCATTTGTGGCTAACACCAGTATGGGGGTGGGGGGAGACAAGATGCAATAGGTGTCCGTGTGCTAGCAGCACTCCGTGGTCTTCATTGATGAGTTCCACTGAGAAAGAGAGAGTAGCCACACGGAAAGTGGACCCTAAGCCTGGAAGAGCCGCTGTCTTAAGGAGAGGTGGGAGGGCGAGCGGCATGGGTCACGTAGTTCTCACTTGCCAGGGACTAGCTGCTGGCTGACTTGGTCGTGTTCCATCCGAGAAAGACGTAAGACAGTTCCCAGCTTCCTTGCAGCTTTGCCTTTCTGTGATCTCGGGCCGTGTCTTTCTCAGCTCTGAATTCCCAGAGTGCTGTCCTTCTGCAGCTGAGTCACGCTTTTGACAGGAAGCGGCAAGAGAACCAAGGTCGCGTGACACCGCACGGTCGGGGGCATCATTTTCGCACCCTTCCCCAACAGGCTTCACCTGTGATTTCCTCACCACACATGCACCCAAATCCTGCCAGATGAGGAGAGAGCCTGGGATTATGCAAGTACATCGCTGCAATCATTGGCTGGAGTTCGCGGGAAAGTCATCTCGCAGCCAAGGACAGAGAAGCCGCTTTCCTGGGGGAAGGAAAGAACACGCTGCCGTCGTGGGAGCAGGCGAGCATTCCCACTCCAAACCCAGTCCAATTCCCACTCTTCTTGGGGAGGTCAAAGTGTCATGGAGGCTGAGATGATGAGCGGAGACCGTGGTATTGTACAGGACAAAAAGTAATGAGGCCGAGGAGATGAAAGAGGGAGGGGAGAACCTGCCAAACTGCTCCCTTATGAATAGGACCTTATACCAGGCAAGAAGCGCCACGCTGGTTGCTCAATGCTGACTGAACGCCAGCCAGCCACGCAGGAGGCAAGGAAGAGCCTTTGGTGAGACCAGGTTTATGTACTACTTCCTGCCCCACGCGTGACTTCCCTGAAGGTGTCCTGATCCATAGGGTGGGGGCCAGTGAAGTTGAACTGGCAACTAATCCACTGCAAGGATCACTTGAAACTCTTGGCAAACCGTACAAAGCCTTTGTGACCATCCACCCAATCCACTTATAAAGGAAAAGTAATCTGAATAAGGCACAGGCTACAGCATGGGTGCCTTCTGCAGAAAAGAAAGGGACACAGGAAAAAGGAACGCACAAAAGAAATTTTTTTCTCCCACATTTTATTTTTTTTCCTAATCATACAAGCTCAATAGGTACCTCCACCCTCTCTCTCCCTCTCCCCTCCCCAGTCATCCCCTCTTGCAGTCTCCCCCTTCTCCCCTTCCTTTCACCCCCTTCCTCCCTCCTCCTCTCCCAATGCCCTCCACTTCCCCCCCTTCCATCCCCTGGGGCATCCTTTGCACAAAAGCAATTTTATGATATATTTTTACTGAAAGCTTGTGCTGCTAAGAGGTTAGCTAAATAGGGTGGCAATACCTGTAGTGCCCAAGAAAATGAAGAGAAATGTGAAAGGATGTAGAGATATGCCCCATTCCCAAAGTAGTAAAGACTAAGTCACACACACACATACTACCAAATGCGTTGGTGCTTGGATACCATTGAAATTCCACAATTCTAGAAAAAAGTTTTCTGATCATTTCCCCAAATTCATTAGGCAGGAGGCCTTGTTCAGTGACACAACAGAATGTTCTCTGTACTAAAGCAAGTGATAGAGTGAAGTCAGGTGAGTTCATTCTCATGGAATTTTTTATTTTCTGTTATTTCTGGTTCCAAGCTCTCTACCTGAACCACTTCCTGTTCTTGTGTTTCTCTATCTAACTTTCATTTGGATGACAAAATACATGGTCCTCAGTCTAGAATTCTAAAAAAAAAAAAAAAAAAACTACCAAAGGGAAGTTTACCTGCCAGCGCTTGCCACACCCTTGGCAAACACACAGATGTAGAATTAATTTGAGGAGTTACAAACCTTATAAATTTCAAAGACACACCCAACACCACTCTAGAAGCGCTGCTGTAAGCTGACAGCTACGTATATTTGAACCGCACCATCCACAATGTTTACTGTCTCTAGGTTTCTCTAGAAAAACAATGCATTTCCAGAGGTCTAAATTCTACACGGAATACATACATCTGTGGCACAGTGGTGGGGTCCAACACTTATCAAATCTCTTTATTTACATTTTATTTTTATTCAAAAAGCTTTTGATACTTAGCATTTGTATTAAAAACAGGAGAAAACATGTTTTTTTGGATGTTTAATAGATTTAAGCTTTTCCTTGTTATTTTGCTATCGTGTGTATTATTTTGTTTTTGACAGTTTCATATACAAATGTCATTTTCACCGCATAACTGCCTGATCCTATTCTCCTTCCTTCTTCCTATTTTTCTCAATTATTCTCCCTCCTACTTTCATGCCTTTTTATGCATATGCATTCACTGAGTTTCAACTAGGCTGCCTATATTGTTATGTGCTGGGCCTGAAGAAGTCAGAGGGTACACCACTGAAGAAAATGGCTGTCATTCCCACAGTCAGCATTAACGCTCAGTAGTCTCAAAAAGAGGTGTGGTGCCTCATGGGAACTTCCCTCTTTCATGATGAAATGTTAACAGACTAAAACTTATGCAAGTCTTGTAGAAGTAGATCCAGCTACAACTATTCCTTGGTCAGCAGCCCTGTCTAGAAGATGCTGTTAGACAGCACCCCTCCCCAGCCTCGGGCTTTTACATTCTGCTGTCTCCCTTCCTCTGAACCTTGGGTTGGGGGTGACTTAGATGTCCTGTATTGAACTGAGCACTCCGTGATCACTTATGATCTGCACTTTGGAGACACTTCTTCAAATCCACCCTCTGCTCCTCCAGATGCTCATGGTACCTGTCTCTCCTGTTCTCTCTCTTTAAACTTTCCATCCTGGCCCAATGTTCTCTCACCCTGAGGCCAAACTATAGCACCTGTGGCCCAGAGGACCTCTATCCTAAGAAAGCTCACAATTCTTTCTTTTTTCTGCTTCAAGATGATTTGTAGAAATATCACAGGATCCCAGGCATCTGCAAGGCGTGTGTGGGGAAGTGGTGATCTTCACATTGGCAGACAGAGGCCTTTATCTGAGGCCTCCCCAGGGGTCTGTGTACCTTGAGGAGTCTGAATTAGAGTTGGAGCGAGAGTCAGAGCTGCAGCCTAGATAGGCTTTGCCTGATAGGCAAAGTCTGTGATTCTTGGCCATGTGGGAATGAGTCTGCTCCACAAGCTGGTGGTGCCTAGTGGCTCTCTTAGGTGGGGTAGATGCCAATTTCCTGAGGTATATGAGGTTTTCACCAAGAAGCCAACAAGAAGGGTCTGAAGAAGATGTAGGCAGGCAATGTGAAGGTCTGTGCGGAAGCCACTGAGGCCCTTGTGAAGCTCAAGGAGGTGGAACCCAACCTGCCAAAGGGTCCCAAACACAAGCTCCATCCACTTGCCTTCAAAGCTCATTTCTTAGAGAGGTCATCTTATGTTAGCTGCCTTTATCAGCTAACTTTGTCTCTCTTCTTTGTTAGAACAGCAACAAAATATTATATGGCAAAATCCTTCCTGGCACACTACTCTCTGGAAGAGAGTACCAATTGATTAGTTAATTTATTTATTAATAATCTTTTATTTTTTCCAGTTTTACAAGCAAATTGAGTACTTATCCCTGCTTTCCTCCTTCCATTCCCTCCTCTCCTCCCTTCATCAATCTATCCCATTTCTTCCCACCCTCTTGCCTGTCCACTTCTATGGACCCCAGAATTCCTTCTGGATTGTCTACTTTTGTGGGGGTTCGGGCCTCTGTGACATTCCAAGTAGACCCTCCTCAGGCCATCCTACTGACAGGGGCAGTCCCCTTCATGTATCTAGTCATAGCTCCTAAGGTTTCCACTGCATGTAATTGTCTCTCCTGAAGTCATTGCTAGTCTATGGGGGCATGTTGGTATGTCAGTTATTATGCAGATCTGGTATGGACAAATCTCACTGCAGTGAGTTCCTGGATGCAGCAGCTCTGCCTTGAATGGAATATCTTGTCCGAGGGGGACCTTCCTATCTTTAGGCTCTTATACTCTTACCACCCTCTTCTGCAAGGTTTCCTAAGCCTTTAGATGGGGAGAGATCAGGTTCACCCGCCAGCACTCTGCATTCTGGATGGTCATGGTCCACTTTATTGCTCTTCCACTGCCAAGAATACCACTGTATTACTGACCTACTGCATTCTGTGCTTAAGAAATCTAATCAATCTAATCCAGGATATTCCCAAATGAAGACTTAGTCTGAGATTTAACTTTTGTGACAAATTTCACCATCATAAGAGTCTATATTGTGCTGATGTCTGCATAAATCCATCTCCTAATTTCACAGTGTTAGACTATAGTCTCTCAATTTTGAACTTTCAGCCATTATGGGAAGGAAATGCTGACTGCGAAAGTATTATAGCCTGCATGACTCCATATAGTTTTGAAAAATGATGTAAACTATAAAAATATGTAATAACACTCTATAAAACTATAAAATTATACAATACTAAATTTAGTTCATCATCTCTTGCCAGCTTATTGTATCATTTTTCTAAGCTACTTACATAAGAGAACTATGATACATGTCTTATTACTTCAAATGTTTTGGGTTACATAAGTGAACAGAAACATAAACAGAAAAAATTATACTTAGTTTCAAATATATCAACATGCAATCAACCTACAAATGATTGGAGATTTAACACTATTTTTTTTCTTTCTGAAACCTAATATTCTTTTTGTTGTTCCACACATCTTGGTTTGGATGAGCCCCCTATAAAGACTCAATAGTCATCCTTTTAATAAAATGAATTGATAATAGAATTTCTTTAAATTCTCCTGAATTCCTATAATAGAATGTAGTAAAAATAAATGAAAACTTCTCAAGATGGAAACTATCTTTCCATATTGTATTTTAGATTATAAAATGTTTAAGGTATCTGATAACTGGAATAACATGTCCTTTTTTTCTGAAAGAAGTCATGGAATAGCAATCCAAAGCAATGTCTACAACTTTTGCATAAAGTAAGATAAAGCAACCAGTGAAGAAGTTCTGTGCTGGCACATCAAGGATGAGTCATTTATGTAGCGCTTCAATTTCATGCATGGTATTGATCGTCTTAGTTTGGTAAACAAATCACCAATTGTCAAGAAATTATTTATGTATTTATTTTTAAAGAACAGCATCTTTTTTAATTTGTTATTTATTCAATTGTGCATGTATGCATGTGTGTGCGTGTGTGTATGTGTGTGTGTAGAACCACGGACGAATTCGGGAACCACCATGGATCGCCTCCACCTCCTCCTTGTTTACTCTGCCCCGGGATTCACAGGCTCCACCCTACCAGGACCAGAAACACAGGCCGCTCCTGCTTCTGCCCTTGGTGTCTATATGTGGGGTCTAGGATTAGAACTCAGGACCTTCTGCCTGCAAGGCTGAGGCTTAACCACTGAGCCACCTCTCCAGCCCCAAGAAATAATTTAAAGTATCTGCCTTGCCTATATATACATATTTTTATAATTGCACCAGTGCATGACAAAATTTGATATTTTTACTTGTCTTTCATACATATGTACATGCTAAAAACTCATCTACAAAGTTCTTGATGAGGTTAAGGTATGGTTTCCATGACATCCTATGTTAATCTACAAAATAATCAAGTAAGGATAGTTTCCGATTTTTCTAAGTCATTAATTGGTTTGCAAAAATAAATTCCACTGAAACTGAGAAACATCAGTATTTAACCTTCTCTAATGCTTCTCCCAGTTTTTCTTTCCCTTTTACAATGACAGAATGTCAGAGTTTATTAAGGATGGACACACACACTCCCATGGAAATACAGACATAGACATGCACACTCTCAAATATACAAAGACACACACATAGGCACATGACAATACAATTTCTCAAAGCATTTTCATTTATTTTTCAATTTTATTGCATGTTCTGGCAAACATAAGTGGCTTATAGATTTGCCTCTGGCTCACCAAAAGCCCATAACACAAAGGTACCAAATAACAAGCATCTGAAGCTGTAAAAAAAAAAGTTATCACATCTATAAGAAATTAACTTTTGTAAAACAATAAAGTATATAAAACTTTTGACATTTAATTTTTGTACAATTATAAAAATAATAAAAAAAACCCATGTCTCTAATATCATCCCACACACTCTGGGGAAATATCAAGGAAACAAAAGCTCTATGCATTTAATGAAGAGAATCTGCTTTCTGTTGCTGTGTACTCCTCTTCCAAGCAAACGTCATCCTGCGCTTAGCTAGGGAGGCTCAATGACGCCTCTGCACAGATGTCCAGTCTCAGGGGTTTTTACCTCAGTCCTGGATGCTCAGATACGCATGGAGTACTATGTAACACCCAGCATGAAGCAAAGAACTGTGCCTCGCTATGGCTCCTGCCAAACTATGAGACACAGAACAGGAAGTTCTGAGTCCCTAGTATCCCCTCGATAGTGCTGAAACAGCTCAGAGTCCCTAGTGCCACCTCTATAGTGCTGAAATAATTCAAACCCAACACACAAGAAGATAATGTCATCCTGCCAGGGCCAAGGCACAGCTTCCATCCTCCCCCAATGAGTTTTCAAAGCTGTGTGATTGTTCCAGAAATTCAGAGTGCTTATATTATTTAAGCACAACAAAACGTTGAAATTTAGGACTCAACTCTCTCTACAAAATTAAAAAAAAATAAAAAAAAACTTTCCCTTCCCCCCATCTTACAATTACCTTGTCACATTTTAAGTGACATTGTGTTCTACTAAATGTTGTTTCCATGAAAATATAAAAGCCATTAAAAAAAAGTTGCAGTTGTGGTTCTGGACAACCCACTATCCCAAAAGAGAAATCCAACACAAAAAAACCCACAAATACAATAAAGTTCACAATTTCACACACACACACTATATATATATGCTTTGCAGGTGAAGTTCACACATTACATTTCAGAGCTATCTTGGCCCTTTTGCACTTTGAAATAAAAAAAAAAGAGCTGGCCTGCAATGCTAGCCCTTTGCCAGAATGCACTCATTAGCATATATGCAAAACAGGCCTTAAATTGTGAAAAAAAATTCAAAATATGTATAGAAAAATTCTAGAGGAAATATTGTCACTTTCATCTTCACGAAGGATCAAAGCAAGTCTTGCGGTGTGGTTTAAAGAACTTCCACAAAAATCCCTTCTTCTTTGGATTCCTGGACAGTTTTAGGGCTATGTGTGATTCTGAAGGAGACACATGGGAAATTGGGTCTTTGAAGTGATTTTCCCAAACAATGGAACTTTGATGATCAAAAAAAAAAAGAAGCAGCCAGGGACACAATGGATGCCAACTGAAAGCTGCAGCTCCTAAATGTTTTAAAAACCAGCATCTTTGTTTCAAATTGGAAGAGAGAAAAATGAGAAAGTTACTGCATGTGGTTTATGAAATAGGAAGATCACTAAAGGAATGCTTTCCAAACATCATCCATGCTTCCAAAAAAACTTTAATTCCTAGTTTCATGAGATGTTTTACTGTTGAGTAGAGGCTAGCTATTACCCAGTAATTCTTATTTTTGTTTCATGAATATTCACAAGAAACCTTACAATGTCACTGTGAGAACACAGTGAAATCAAATCGAATTCCCCCAGCAGCAGCAAATACATATTTGAGTTGACCTAGTAATGAAATTTAGTTTTAAGACTACTGTATTGACAGCAAATGTTTTCCTTAAGAAATATTGACATGCTAGTATTGAATTTCAGGGAGTTAATGCTGTGCACAGGTACATCTTACCAGATGTTTTGGAATGGTTGAATTGGACCACTTAAGAATTTTAGGCATGCTATGCATTCCTAATTCTCAAACAAAAGTAGATGTCCTTTCATTTTGTGTGTAACAAAGTGAAAATTAACTTTTGTTTGCAATAGTGAGCAAAGTGAACCTGCACCGACAGGACAGATGGCAGTAACATAACATACACACCAACACAGACAGCTGTGTATATATGCAGTTTACCTCCAGCAAGCAGTAAAAGACACTGAATTTACCCAAAGGTTTGCTATGGTATATGTTTAACATCCAAAGAATTGAAAAGACCTACATATCACTTTTACTCACAATTACCATTCAGCTCTAGATATCTATCATCATACATGTGACCCCTGAGAAAAGGGGTGTAGATAAACCATCCGAAACAAGCAAATTTTCCAAAAGTTTGATAAGTGCAACTCAATTTCCATTAAATTACATTTAAACAATATTCAATGCCCCCACCCAAAATATATACTGTATATTTATACATTTTATATATATAGTCTTAGACTATAAGGGTGAAAATGCTTTATAAAAGTCAATGACAGAGATCTCTACGGCTGAAAGAGACCCCCACGTGTCTTCGCTCACTTCTCTCTAGCTGGGACAACTGCAGTCCTGCAAGCAATAGTTTTGAAGGCTTGAAGCCAGACTTAGAATCAGAAGCCAGGTGAGACTTAGGGAAGAAGTAGCCTGTTACTTCTCCTTCCCTTTAGAAATCAGACTAAGAAGGAGAAGGAGCAGAGCTAGGGAGAGTGCTTTGAAGACCAAGCTGGAGTGCTCCGGAGGAGGCTGGGCAGGCCAGGAGAGGTCAGGAGCCACACCCGGGACTCACTCTCCTTCCTCTTTGATGCGCTGCTGTTTGTTGCGGCGAGAATCCAGGTCAAAGTTGAAGTCATTCCACTCATCTCGTGGTGGAAAAGAGATGGTCTGGCGGAGGGTGAAGCGCACTGCATCGATCACGCGTTCCCCGCGGGTCTCGCTGGAGCCCACGCTAACTGTAGAGGCACCACTTGGGGTCCTCAGGAGATGAGGGGGTGAGGAGAAGTCATGGAGCTGACGGTGGTCTAGGATGCCCTTCCAGATGGCGTGTCGGAATTGCTCAGGGATCTTTAGACTTGCCAAATCCTGTGCAACAGGGGAAGCATTAGAATGAAAAGGCAAATCAACCTTTATTAGCGATCATTTTGATGGACTGTGGTGTCCAGGTTTAATCAATCTGGATATTTTTATCACCAACTGGGAAAACTAAATTAGGTTTATGATAATATTCAATGGTCCTGTTTCTAAGAATGAAAGCCCAGCTCTGTGGTCTCATGCCTGCTGTGGATAACAAATCACTTATTCTTTACTGGCCTCAGTTTCTTCATATGCAAAACAAAGTAGACAGTAGTTACATAAAAGGGCAAAATTCCCAAGGAGAACTATAAGGTAGTTCCTGCCTCGATTCTACCAGGCGGTAGTCAGTATAAAAAAAAGTATTATTGGAATATTATTAACACTGGGGAAGATAAGAAGAAAGATTACCAATGGGAGTTGAGCATTTTGTACCTAGCACTAAACTAATTATCTTATACTCGTAATCTTATTGAATCCTCCTATTGGTGGTAGATATTATTATACCTGTGTCATGGTATGGACAGAAGAATTGAATGTCAGGGTGACAAGTGTAGACATTAGGGCTGCTGAGATAACTCAGTAGGTAAGATGCCTGCTTGCAACCTGGGACCTGAGTTCAGTCCCCAGAAACCCACATACATGATGCACCCTCTCTCAGATAAAGATAAAATAAGTTTTTTTTAAAAAGTCTAGAAGTTATACAATAAGATGAATATATTGTGGATTCAGAATGGCTTTTGAGCTTGAAATTGACTTGTTGACCAAAAGGCCTCTTGGTATCTGAATAGAATGTATGAAAGTATACAACAGCTGTGTTTGGGCTCTATAGGTGAGGCATTTCAAATAGGGTTGGCTTTAGTAATGCATGGTTATCTCTCTTCTATTGATTAGCATAAATTTGTTTAGTGATAGTTCACATTTTTCATGAAGCAGTATGGTGGGTAGAAAGCGCACTGTACTTAAGAGTTAGCAGAGCATGACAAAAGTTTTATTCTGATATAAAACTTGGCAATCTGATCACAGTTCCTCCTTGGTAAAATGGATACAATTGTTTTTTAGGTCAACATATGCTTGAATGAAAAGGCAAAGATGAGCAAAATGGTATTAAGCACATTATATTATAATAAAGCAATAATAAAGTATAATAAAGTGTTAATCATTTGTGCTACTGTATTAACTCAGCTTTGCATCTTACAGAGCATACTTCTTACTGAAGGCATCCCAAATTATTCACTAAAAGGGGGCACCAAATAAATTAGACAGGTGCAAAGATACAAGTTGAAAAATGGAATTTTTTCCCCAGGAATGAGTAATAAAAAACTGAGGTGAAGATTTAAAAAAAAAAGTAGTAGCTTTCCAACACTTCCCAAGTCAGAAATTTGCAACATGGACATTTTGTCTATTATGTGGATTTTCAAACCATTAGGCCTTTCCAATTTACTATTGTCATAGAAAGACACTGCAGAGAAGACAACCTACAAATAGATTAAGTCAGTATGTCCTCTATTCTTCTAGTATTCTTTATACTTCTGTTCTGAAAGTGTGTGTGTGTGTGTGTGTGTACAAGAAGGCAACTGAGTAGCTGTGGAAACCCAAGAGTGACAAGGAAAATCACATGGATCCTATATTTTTCTGCCTCTTTGTTGCTTTTCTCTAGAGTTTTCCAGATCTGCCTTCCAGAGTTGGAAATTCAGGCCACCACCATATCCACCTGACATTTTCATGTGAGATCTGGGAATATAAACTCAGGTCCTTTTGCATGTGAAGAAAAGGTTTTAAAACCCCTGAGCCATCTTGCCAATCCATTTTTGAAACACCTAATGAATCCAAAGCTTTTTAGTCACTAGCAATTCAACAACAAAGATAGATTTCTGGAGACCACCTGCAAATCTTAATAGCTGCAAGAGACTCCTGACATACTCCTTAATAGGATTAAGTATCCAAAGTTACTACCGTTTAGAACTGGTGAACCTACTTCTAGCATTTGTGAAAAAAACTTCACCTTCCATTAAAGAAAGAAAATATGCCTGTAGAAATTCCAGAAGGACTAGTACAGGTGATTCCCAAACACAGGGAAACTCTAGATAGAAATGATTTTAATGTTATCTACTTCCTGTTTTTCTTAAAGCTTTTGTTGAAGTTTTCACTTATCGTTAACTCCATCGGGAAAGAAATGGTGGTGATTTCTATGGTGAGAAGGGCAAGGACAGCACGGAACACACTTGTCCCTGAGAGCTGGAGCACTCTCATGCTGCATGGGCATCTCTAGCACCTGTGCTCAAGGAAGGAAAGAAGTGCCAACTTCAGAAGCAGCAACAGCAGAGCAGGAAACTCCCTTTTCCCACCAACTAGAAGCAGGGACAGTGAATGCCAAAGGCAGCAACACGGAGAACAGCCCAGGAGGAGCAGCCTCTTGCTGAAAACCCAAACAGCAGTTCCCACATGAGCACAAGTTTAGGAAATGGGGTGAGGAGCAAAAGGAAGTCCCCTTACATGCAGCTATTTCAAGAGGCAGATCAAAGAATATCAAAGGGATACCAGGGTGAGTGGCGTGGAGAGATTTCTAAATGTCGTTGATTAGGTGAGGCCCAAGCGGAGCAAGAGACAACTCCGTGTTTTCATTGCCTGAGATTTGAACTTATGGCTTGTAATCATTCCCAATGATCAGGGATGGCTGGGCTGTTGGACTAATTCTCACATAGTTGAAAGTGAGTGGAGTATTTATTACACAGTGTTAATTGAGAAGGATAGTTGACCCCCTTTAATACCCTACTTTAACAAGAGAGAGAAAAGGTTAGGTGACAGGGTTATAGGCAGATGCAGTTTTGTCATCAACTCATGGTAGAAGATGATCATTCTGTCATTTCTCCATGCCTTAAATGAGGACAATACAGTTTAAATAGCTGCTTTCCTCCCTGGGACGTAGTTTAATGAGAAATGCTACACAATCTCTGAATGAGTTTCACTGTTTTTCATCCTGGCTGTTCTCAAACTCCTGAGGTAAAGTGATTGATCCACCTGGCTTGAGATGAAAATTTCTGGCTGTAAATAATTAAATGTCTTCTTTCCCAATTTCAAACACCAGGGTGAAATAGAACATCACTGATTGGTCAGACAAGCCAAGGCATGTCAATGGCTTAGCCACTAATCTGAATCAATTTGGGCTAGGGAATATTTCAAGTAGGATTATGGGTTCCATCTGAATAAAGGACTGGAAGCATGTGGAAAACAGATTTTTTAAATGACTGGGGAGGAAACTCTAAGATATGTGTCACCAGAGGGAAAGAATGAAGAAATAAAACTCAAGAGAAAAGTCTAGCAGTTACTTACATCCATGGAGTAATGCTCAATCTGATAGATGGTGGTCAGCCCCTGGGTCGTGAAATAGTCCAGACATGATGAACAGCCCAACCTTGCTAAGAAACTGCAGAGGGAGGAGGGAAGAGGAAGGAGGAAACAGAAAAAGAAAGTTCACCCCAACTGCATTGGCAAGATAAAGGAAAACCCAACATTTTGCTCTTAGATGCCCAGCATAAGGGAGGGAAGAGGGGCAAGTAAAACATGTTTGGGCTTGGGTTTGAGGCTTGGGGGCTGACCGTTAGGCAACTTGAACTTTGGGTACCCTGAAAATAAAATGAGTGGTATGGATTCCGGAAGGTGGTGTTTTTTTTTTCAGTTGATGATCTGAGGTGTTCTACGGTTCTGAGTAAACAACTAAGGAGCCATTGGAGGGAATGAAGGTGATCAGGGGCCAGTAATCAAGTCCTTAGGCTTCTTGTCTCCTGATCATGTTTCAATTCATGGACAGTCTCTATCCAAATTGGGGTTTCTGAGAGCATTTTATATGGTTATGCACACTGTGGCTCCTACTCTAGATTGTTGTCAATACATTTTTGTTTCTGTCCTGATAAGAATACAGAGCTTCCTTGCTATGTTCCTGGCTGGAGACTGATGGTGACATTATCATCACTGGGCCAATTGCTGCTGAGATAAGCCATGAACCTCACCATCTTGGTGACTGACATTCCATGAAGGACCAACCAGATACCCTTCCCAAAGTCAAAAGAGAGAACCAAGCTTGCTTCAAAAACACAAAACTTGGGAGCCTACTCTTGCCTCCGTGAGAAGCCCATTCAGACTTCATATATTCCTTCTTTCTGCCTATTCGAATCCTTCTTGACTCATGTGCCCTGTTTCCCACGGCCCCAGAGGTCATTGCTTCTCAAACATCACATTTTAACTGAAAGATGTTTAATGGGCATCCATATTTTGTGGTCCCATGATGCTTGAGAGATATGCAACCTAGAGAGCAGGTGAGGGAGCAAGATAGTAATGTTACTGCCATTTGGAGAGAGCCAGCCCTGAGCACCAATTCAAGGGCCATAACTGCTAGTGCAAAAGTGGGAGAGAATAAGTAAAGAAGGGAAATAGTTCCGAAGCCTGTATGCAGATGCACAGACTTTCACTTGCCCATACCAGAGGTAGGAGCTCAAGACTGAGCAATGCTAAACACTCCACAGAGAAAAGACTGGCTGGCCTCAATTGCATGGCTGCTCTCTTTCTTTATAATCGTTTCTATCACCTTTGACCCTCAGCCCCCTCCCCCTTAGATACTTAGGACAGGCCCCAGGAGCACATGCTGTGGACTCACCTGACAATGCTGCAATCTGTGGGGTACGGAGGTGGGGGGGTGCAGTGGGAGGTGGAAGGCATGGAGAGTGGGGGAGGCAGGGCCTGGGTGGGGCTCAGTCCATTCATGTCTCCAGCCATTGGCATGTGAGTGCCCATCATAGGAACTGAACAGAAGCAGGAGGAACAGAGAGATTACTGCATTATTGTGTCCAGGCATCACAGTGGTCCATCCTGACTCTACTGAATGTTACCGAAGAGCTTTGCTGTTCTGCTCTCTTCCTTACCACACTTCTTCACACTCTCTCCATCTACTCTTAACAGCACAGTCATCACACCCCAGACCAATTTCACACACCTAGACCTTTATTCTCACAGAACCGTTCTTTGTACCCCTTTCTCTTCTCCTTCCAGGTCCTAGTGTGACTATATTTCTGCTGGTATTAGCCATGATTTAGCTTCTCTCATTAAATTAATCTCCTTTAGCATGAAAATTACATCTTATTCTTGTTTTGAGATTTCCCAGAGATTGAGCACAGTGCCTGGGATAATGAGATGGTCTAAAACTTACAGAGACAACAGAGGAACACATGCATAAATAAGATTCATTTAGAAACAGTAGTACTTATTTTCAGAAAACTCGATGCTTGATAAGGAATGATTTAATTCAAGACTTTTTGGATGGCCTGCTTCAGAATTCTACTTAGGAATATCATAATGTCATCCTCTAAAACATGAAGGAAAAACAGTCCCTGTAGAACCGTTTAGAACTGGTGAACCTACTTCTAACATTTGTGAAGAAAACTTCACCTTCCATTAAAGAAAGAGCATATGAATGGATCTAGGATATGTTTCCCCTAAATTTGTTCCTATTTGGTGACTAGACTCGTGCTCTAGGGAAAAGGCTTCTTTCTGCTGACTGCGAAGCACAGCTCTGCACCCCCACCTGTTTCCCTCTGACTTTCCTGAGTACACAAATGATATCTATAAACCATAAGTAAACTGTAGGCAAATTGACAATTGTGCTAATGTGAATTATCATCGTTAGGGTTATTTTCTTGTCCCAAGAACAAGTCCAGATATTTTAGTTGCATCAAGAAAGGAAGAAAAGAGGAAAATCAACGGCTGCTTTTGACATTGTCATGTTTGATCCTTTAAGATGCATTATTGCTGGTGAGAGAGCAGTCTTGTCTAAAGTCCTCATTCACATCCTAGTCACCCCCCATACTGTACATCTCACTGAAATAGGAACATGAACCACCATGCAGACATCACACCCTAGGGTCCCTTGTCTCCTTTCAGAAAACCCAGATTTTCCAAGGCAGTGCTAAAGTACAAACATAAAACTTTGATAAAATACTTAGAAATCTTAAAACAGAGGTCTTTGTTTTTCTTTTTTTTTGAAACAGAATTATGGAAAACCTATGCAAAGTTCAGTTTTCAGCATCCCTAAATGATGTCATTTGTCCTTCCGTATTATTTACCATTCATTGCTTCAAGTGCATCCTCTTTGCTAGATTTACTTATAGCAGGTGAGCTAACCCTATTTACACCAGAGCTATGAGCTAATTATCATCCATGTCAATTCCCATGCCTGCTTTTTAATTGATGATTGTGATGAGTGATTTGTGTGTGAATAGCTACTTCCTATGATGGGAATGGAGGATGATCTTAAGGGTACAGACTTATAAAATGTTAACTATGAAAAGGGATCATTTCAGAGCTGAAAGATAAAACAGTGGAGTAGAGGGCTGATTTGTCCATAATTATGCAGTTAATTTAGCAAGAATCTAGCCCAGATTCCATTTCTTCCACACCATACTTCATAGATGCCTCCAGTCAAGTTGTTGGGAAGTACACTGTTCTTTTCTAAAAGATCATTCACCCCACTGAAGGAAGACACACCCCTTACCCAGCCTATCAGCTCTACCACTGCGTTTGGTAGTGAAACATACACCTACAGAATGAGAAAGTCAAGCCACTTGGCTGGGATCTGATCTACCCACCGTGTCTCCCCATCCCTCGCTGGGCTAAGAAAAAGAGTGTTCCTGCCATCTCTAAGCCTTCTAGTTTTGCATTAATCCTGATCATCCCCTAAGGGAAGCTCAAGGGAGATGCGCTTACTGTTGGTTCCCATGCCCTCGGGCATGGTGGTGGGAGTGAGAGCATTGCGCTGCTGAGGGTTGATAAGCTGGCTCACGGAGGGCAGCTTGTTCATGCTGTTCATTTTATTCAGAGGCGGGGAGCTGTTCCCGTAGGAGGACTGAGACTGCAGCGAGGTCCTAGGAACACAAACATGGGAACGATGGTCAGCACGGAACACCGGACAATGGGGACGTTATTTCCAACAGTTATCAGATGGCTATAAGCTCTGGAAGCCCACATTTCCAATTTATTTCTCCTAGGGCGATGACATGAAATCCTTCATATTTCTATCTAAGAATATTTCCTAGCTGGGGGGGGAGGGAATAGGGAAGCTGTCATGAAACTATAGCTTTCCAGAATGTACAGAATATATTTATAACCTTTCTTAAGTCTCTCCTTTGAAACTTTACAATGGAAAAAAATCACACAGTCCTTTTGTCCCCCACCTCCATATTCTATCTGCGTCTTGCTTTTCAACTTAAAAACTTGCTTAAGTCTTAAAATAAAACATTATGGGAAAGAAGAGCTGACGGATAATACAAGGGCTGAAGAGAGATGGAGCGATACTACACTCAAATTGTGGTTAAGGAACCCATGTGTAGCTTCCCAGGCCATCTGCAGAAAAAGATCTGAAAAGCCCATCAAGCACCAGGGTCGTTCATAGCACATCTAATGCCACACAGGCTCCCTCAGGCGGATGATGCTTCCTCAGCTGAAGTGTACACGGACCATGAGAGGACCCACCACAATGGCTGGCAATGGGAGGCTCAGGAGATTCTTGGGACTCAAGTAACAGTGATGTTGACCTTCTATACATCTCCATACATCTCTATACATCTCCATCTATACATCTCAATACATCAGAGAAAGGAAGAGAAAACAATAGGTTTCTATTCAGTGTATCCTGTACTTGGAAATACATTTACTAAAATTAATCTATCACATCATATATCAAAATTCCGAGGACACTCTCCAATTAACTAACATTCTCATCTCTCTTCTAATGCAGAACTAGTGAAGTAGGCTAGAAGGAAGATCACGTTATTGGAGTTTTAAGTTTCCCTCCTCACCAGTAGGCAGCTGCTGCTGACGGCACATAACACTCAACTTTCCTGCCTGTGTTTGCTCAAGATAAACTCTAAAATGACAACATAATAGTAGTTTTCTAAAAACTGTAGCTACTAAAACTATATAAACCACTGTGCTGTTATTCTGTCATATATGTTAGATGCTAGATATAGGGAAACTAAAAGGAAATCATTGCTACCACTAGTATGGTGACTCCTGCTACCTATAGGACTCTAATGGAAGCAGGCACAGGGAGGGCAAGGACTAACCTATAGATCATGGCAGTTACAGTGAGCGATTATCAAGTCCACAGATGCAAGATTTGAGAGTATGTTTCTAGCGTGTATGGGAAGCATTCTCCTTTAAAATCCCTCAAACAAGATATATTGGTTTTACCAGATCTGCCTCCTTCCTGTCACAACCATATATACACTAAAAGACAAATCAAAAGGTATTTTTTTTTTGCAATCAAACCCAAGTTGCAAACAGACATAGCATAATGTTTGGAAAACATTGCGCATTTTAAAAACTTCTTCAATTTTCAATATTGGTCCTGCACACTCCTACCATAGTTGGTTTTTAGGATTACCATTGTGCATTTCCAAGTACTTAAAATTACAGACCCAAATTGTATGACAGATGATCATGTAACATTTTCTTTCATTCTGTGATACTTCCCTAGGGGGAAAAAGTTTCACAGGTCAAGAAATAGTTGAAATGGTAAGAAAATTGAGAAGCGCAAGACGGGCACAGAGTAGAGAATATGGAAATGGAAATACTTGAGGATCCTTGGTGGGTAGTCAGCACATTCAGATCAACATAGGAACAAACGCCCAGTTCAGCCTGCAGGGAAGTACAGAGTAGGGCAGTGGAGAGATGCAGTGCAGTTGCTAGTTCTGAAGCAGTCTATTGACCTCCAAAATAGCCTAGATGCCTCAGACCCATGTTACAGATACAATTCAGTTCTTTAATTTAAACAAATTCTGTTGCTTTTACATTTCTCCAAATCATGCATATATAACAAGAGAATAGGATGTACATGGTTTAAATCATGACTAAAATCATGAAGATAAAAATACCTTATAAACTTTGCATTTGCTCTAGACCCTAAATTGTAGTACATGCCATCTTCTATATCTTGCTCTAATGTTTTCCTTCATGATCATTATTTTTAAACGTCATATTTAGTCATTCAATATTTTTCTTCTGTTTCCACTTTATTTGAGGAAAAAAATCAGGAAATATCAAAAGACTAGAAGAGGAACGTGAATTTTGGAGTCAACTGAAATATCTAAGTTACCTTCTGGGTATGACATAAATTTATTAAGGAACTTTGGAACTTTTGCAAGTCTCACCAGAGCCTCATTGTCTTAAGATAACGGAGCAAGCATTAAACTCATTCTAGAAGAATCTCTGTGAATATTGAATGAGATCATGCAAGATCCCTGGACATTGCCCAGTATCTCAGATGTCACTGAGGAATCTGTTTTCTTTTCCTTTTTCTAGCTCCCCAAAGTAAGCTGATGACTCTAATATTCATCCAAGGAGATGGAAAGTACCAACTTTATGAAAATTTATAGGAAGAAATGTCCAGAGAGGACAATGATTATTAATTGATCAAATGTAGGAAATGATTTGGAAAAACATAAAAATAAAGAGATCGGAAATCCCCAATACATCCATTGCATTGCAGAGGTGAATTTTAAAACCACAGAGAGGAAGATCGGGACAGTGAGACTGCTACTTCCTTTGTGTCTGAATTGGAAGAACCATGCTGTTCTTCCAATATTCGGGAATAGGAGAGATGCTGGATACAGCATCTGTGTTCAACTTAACGGTCCTCAGGAGCAGCCGAAAGTATTTCTATTACAAATATAATGTCATGTTCCTAGAGTAACCCCTAAAAAATAAATTGGGGGAAAACAAGAAAAGGAGAACACAGATAATACTCGATGTTGGTTTTCCTACAGGCCCTATCCATCTTCGTTCACCCCAGCCAAAAGTTGGGAAACCAAAAAGTGATAACACAGATCTTCTCAGAAAAGTGCAGTGTTCATTGGAGGGCTTTTCTATGAGGTCTTACTAGATTTTCCAGGGACATGATTCAACAGAGATAAAGTGTCTTTTGTAGTTCTGTACTTGAGAGAAAGTACAAGTGAAGTCAAGTCATGGCTCTATGGTTCTTTTCCTTTTCCTCATTGTTCAGGATTGAATCCACTAGGTCCTTGCCTGTGCTAGCTAGTTCTCTAGTACTGAACATTATCTCAGCACCCAGACAATTCTTAACTCTAACAATGCAAGTTTCCATGCATATTGTAGAGTACAATTCAGCAGTCAGAGGTGGCTGTGCTTCTCAGTTACATTGGGTTAGAAATCAGATTTCCTGATGTGTTTTCCCATGTTTTTAGGGAAGCTTCTTGGTTTCATTTAGAAAAACTTCTGTCCCAACTTTAATTGAAACAGCACAACTCAAAACATTCTGTAATCTGAAATAAAAGTTAAGATAATAGGCCCCACTCTAGATTTCTGGGCAAATATGTTTGCTAAAGCCTACACCATATAAACCTAATTATTAAATATATTTTAATTGAGTTTAAATTTATTTTAGTGAATTTGGCAATTTGAGACACAACTTGAGACTTGCTTTGATAGTACTTGGCACTCCAGAATGCAATCACTCTCACAGACTAAAAGTTAGTTTAGGCATATTAATTTTTGATTAATTTCCTAAATACATTATCTTAAATTTGAAATAAAGCACAAAAGAAATATAGCTGGGTCCAAGTAGACTCTTCAATTACTCTTGTTCTTCAGAGCTATACCTAATTCTTCAAGCGTTTTGTGTGAGAAGGGAAAAAAGGAAGAGAGACAGAAACAAACACTGCAAAAAAAGCTAAGATGCAAAAGTTTATTGAAAATTAAAATCACACATCCATAAAGCAACAGTTTCAATAACAAGCAATCACTGTCTGGGTACAAAGGATAAAGCTTTGTGACCAGCAGGGAGAGAGGGTAAGAGGTGAGAGGAAAGGGGCAAGGAGGTGCCTTTCACAATTATTTTTGTAAATGTACATTTAAAATGGAAAGAAACACATTCTTTCAACTTATTTGAATTAGAAAAAAAATTAAAGCAATGAAAACTCGTCCACTTTTCAATCTGTAATTTCTAGGTCAATATATTGATTTGAACATGATTTGGACATGCAGATGCTTAGACATAACTTAATCCCAAATTTTTGGCAGATAAAAGAATGTCAGTAGCACCAAGTAATCACACTGGTGCATTGGTTGGTAGGACCAAGGCCTAGGAGCTGCAATTAAACCAATTAATCATAGATGTGACTAGAGGACTTGGAACTCTTGGGCGGTGAACAGTGGTAAACAGTACCTGGGGTGTGTCATCTTCTGAATAACACCACAAAAGTCGTTTACCTGCCTCAGGGTGCAAAGCGACAGTTTAGGGGAAGGTCTGTATGGGAAGAAGCCTATCATAGCATATGCTAACATACCATGTTGAGATAGAATCTCAGAAAGTGTTAATAAAGTGTTCATTATTGAACACATGAAGAGAAGACACAGAAAAACAAATTCTCCAAAAGAATGCCCGTCCCCAGTGTAGGCTGCATGGGGCATTGCAATGACCACTTCTCTGCCCTGCAGTACACTTTGCACCTTAGCTTCTTAGGCTCTGAAGTGCACTGCAAGATCAGCGTTCCTGGGACAGCAGTCTCTTGGTCAGGTACAACTTACTTATGCACAGCACTTTTCTCCTTTTCTTAAAAATACATCTTATGTTTGAGACCTGCTCAAAAGCTTCATTAAGAGTTTCAGAAACACAACACAAGTTAACAGAAAAGGTTCCAATGGACACTGTAATGCCCCTTCCCACCTCATCCCCTCCCTTTTGGAAAAATGACAGAAAATTTACAGACATACACAGTAGTCCTGTCCAACCACAATGGCAGGACCTAAAGATAGAAAACCCACAGAAAGCATCTTTCCTTGTAAACGTTTGAGTCCCTTCGAAAGATTGTCTCACTAGTGGTTGTATGCCTTGGAGCAGCTGGGTCTCTGAGCCAAAGTGTCTTCAAGTCCTGTTTGTGAGAGTTGGACACATGACACACAGACACACAGACACACACACACACACACACACACACACACACACACACACACACACACACACAAATACAGCAAACATACATGCTTGAAATACAGAGAGAAAGAGACTGGGATCTATGGGTACACTGATTGGTTTGGGGGGTTGGAATGTCTAAAGAAGACGTCTGATTGCTTCGGAGCTTCTTTTCGGGGCTCCACAAGCTCGTTCCTGAAGCAGGCAGAAAGGAGACTGCAGAGGAGAATGAGAGAGAGAAAGAGAGGAAAGAGAGAAAGAGAAAGAGAAGAAAGAGAGAGAGAGAGAGAGAGAAAGGTTTAGGACTCATAGCCACAACAAATGAGCACAGAAACACATCCCTCCCACCTTCATGATCATAGTATAGACAGAGAAGAATGCCTGAAAAAGTTGTTTTGGTTGCCTCCTTTCTGACATCCCTAAAATTGAGGGTGTGCTCTCTTTCTCTCAAGACTTGATGAAGCAGGACTGAGAGAAGGTAAAAGTGGTTAAATAAAAACAGAGAACAGAATCTTTTATGTGATTTATTTTAAAAAAATGCATTTCCCCAGATCCTTTAGGAAACCAAGGAGGCCCAGGCGTCATGCACTTTGTATTTAATTAAGTTTTTTTTTTCCATACCTCTGTGTGTGTGTGTCTGTGTGTGTGTCCACACACACACACACACACACACACACCAAGGTTTAGAAGACTGCAGTTAAGGGTGTGTGTTTGTGGAGGCCCAAGTGACTTCAGGAATCACCCTGGATTACTTTACCTGCTCATTGATCTGGGGTTTGTCAGGCTCTGCCTTCCAGGGCTGAAAGTACAGGCATGCACTGTTTCTGCCTGGTATTTTTATGTGGGAAGTGAGATCCAAATTCAGGTCCTTTTGCTCTCAAAGCGGAGGCTTAATTCCTGAGCCATCTCCGCAGCCCCATGAGGTGATTCTTTAAGACAGTAGTGACAGTGTTTAGCCTGGTGCTTGGCTCACAGTATAATAGACTCAATTAATGGAAGAAGAAAATGCGGAAACTGAGAACAAACTTTGAAGTTCTGTAAAAATGTCATATGCCCAATTATTATACTTCATTACTGCTCTGGTCTAGCCAAACTATGAAGTATGAAGAAATATGATGTTATCAGCAGGGGCTGCGTCATCCTCCATTTGTTCAGAACTATTAATGAGCATTTTGAATGTGTCCAGATTGAGGTGGATAAATGCCTTAATCCCTTCAGTCACAAACTTGGCCTATAAAGGCAGATATCAGACTCGTAAAAACAACTTTTGCATAATTAAGAAATCAATTATGCCACAACAAGGCCAGGAACAAGCCCTTTTATTTGGGTACAGGTTGTGCAACTTGACGGACTGTTGGGAACTGTTTCCCAGACGGTCTCTTTCTCTTTCTCTCTCTCTCTCCAGATTCTTTTGAATTACAACTGTTGACTTCTTTCAAAGGAACAAAACCATCTTTACTTAGTCCCCAAACTCAGCACACCAGCAAAAAATCAGTATTTTCTTCACAAATTATACCAGCAACCAAACCATGAGGGAAGTTACCAAGTTATTTATTTATTTATTATTTATTTTACCTTAGTACTATTGATCTTAAGTGAATATTCTGGAAATCTGAAGGACTAACACATAACCTGGCTTAGAAGTATGGTTTTAATGATTTCTAAGAGTTTGATGATCTTGTGTGTGTTCTTCCAACTCATACATGAATAATCAAGAGTGTCTGCTTCATGACAAAGGAAGCAGAGGTAACACTAGCAGCATTACTGATGAAATCGAAGATAGCAAGAATAAATACCAGCCGGCTGAGCTCTACTGAGATGCTTGCTGGTTTCAATATTGCTGCTTCTTTTACTCATGGAACAGACCAGTGCTCAGTGGAGAGAGAGTTCATGGTTCTCACTGAATTCAAACTTTATTGGGGGCTGGATATGAAATCACTGTTGTAGTCAACTACTGGATCTCAGTTTTCCCGGCAGAATATGAGTTTTGTAGACCCTGGCCGTTGTGGTATCCTTGTGCTTCTACTGAGTCAAAAGAGAGTACTGCGCAAGGCACTTGGAAGGGCATCTCAGTATCACAGGTTTGTGTTCAGGCTTAATGCAATCCATCCTACAGAAGACGCATAAGAAATTTTCTAGCGGACACCAAGAGTTAGGCTAAGCCAGAGTGTATGAAAGTCACACTCTGAAAAGTGAACAGGGGCCAAGAAGGAGGATAAGCTGCAGAAACAAACCAACAAATGAACAAAAATAAAAATCCAGCAAAACACCAGAATGGCTCTGAAATAAAAATTAAAGACTGCTAAAATAGGTGTCAAGTGACTTCTTCTGCTCAGCTATTAAGAGTCAATGCCCCATGCTAAAGCAACAGAGAGAAATTTAGTGAAAATATCAGGTCTAATTTGCCCTCCCATCAGATTCTGACTTCTTTGAACCTAACAGCCCTTATTTACATGGACATGTTAATGGAAACAAAATTCCTTTTAAAAGAAGGAAAACACTTGTATCTGCAGCAATTTGAATTATAGTAGTTCAGTGTAAAGGCTCTCTTCCATGAAGCCTAGGATCATGAAGGCAACTATAAAGGATTTTTTTTTAATCAACTCATGCCCAAATAAAAAGTGAACAGAGATGAAGCACATACTAGTAAACTAACAGAGGTAATTTAACTGAAAATAACTTAAATCCTCCTTGACAAAGCATATTCTCTCCCCACCAATTTTTACTTTTCTAGAAATGAGGAAAAATACAAAATTAATTCCTTGCTATCGTTAAAAACTGGTTTGGAAAGTAAATCATAGGTTAGAATAGGTATTCTAACTTATTCTTTTCAAATTATTTTTCAGGAAATTCTAATTCAAGTTTCCTTTGTCTAGTCATTCATGCTTTTTTGGGGGGGATTTGCATGAAAATCAGTGAGTTGCAAAACATTTCACTGAAAAATCTAGCAAGGAGAACTCTATGTGATGTCATTCATTGGTGACACATCTACATGCAACATTACAAAAACACAATTACACAAACATCTATATTTTGCAAAAATTTCAATTTACTGTCTGTTAGATTTTCATGCACAAGCTATCAGAGCTGTAAGATGCCAACTCAAAAACATGCACATGATCACTTCAGGTTAAGACCAAAGGAGCCGTGGAACTAATCACTAGTCATCTGTAGCCACTTATTTGGAGGAATGAAAATATGTCCCTAAAACCTTTGCTTTTTTATGATCATAATTTTAAGATGTATTTTCCTTTCTGATGCCATAGATTGCTTCATAAACAAAGATCATAAACATCCCCTTTAGAGCAATGCAAGCCAATCACTACTGGAAGATGCTTTAGAGGGAAAACAAAGCTTTATGTTTTCACATATGCATGTAAACCCACACAATGAGCAAGAGCCCCTCCCTGGTATCGATCCAGTTGATTTGTAAAGTCTCGAGAAGAAAGATATCAGATTATTTCCTTTCTTGTATAATCTACAGAAGCTATTTTAATTGTCCTATTAGCTTACTAATTATTAGCTGCTAATCACAGCAGGGTGGTCTTAATACTCAGAAGATGTTTTGGTGAGCAACTTACCACTCCCTACTAAAACTATGCCAAGGCAAATCCTTTTTACTTCTATGATAAAGTCAAATATCATAACTTTATATGATGAAAAGACTGTAACACTACAGGTGTTTTACATCTAAGTAGAGATGTTTCACTTCATAAGACAAAAGAATATTATTTTAAAAGCTGTTGTCAGATGCTGATATACACTTTAACATCATCACATCTATGCTGAAAAACTCATTGTAAGATATTCTATAATCTCATAGCAACTATCTTAGACTATAGACTTAGACTATATCCATGTTAACTTCCTCCTGTATCTATCAAACAGCAACCTCACTTCAAGACATACTGACAGTACTCCATGTTTATAAGCATGGTTGGTAAATTGCAGAGAACAGGTCTTAAGTGAACAATGTTGGCCATTATGTTTTTCAGCAGAAAAGGGATCCGAAAGAGAAAACAATAGATGATGACAGAGGGAAATGTGATATGAAGGACACATTTCAGAGTTCATGAATAAGTTAGTAACATAAGAGTTACTCTTGCTCATTGAAAGGCTTTTTGTAGCTGTTTTTCTTCTATAACAACAGGAGGGAGAAATTGTAAGAGATCATCTGCACTAAAAAGCCTAGAATACTTGTTCTCAGGATCTCACAGAAAAATAACGAACATTTCCTGTGCTAGTCAGTCAATTCCTTTCCTGTTAACCAAAAATATATTTGGGAATGGTAAAAAGAAAAACACAGTTCAGCAACCTGTGTTAGCCTGTTAACACGGTTCTCCTGCAGTTATTTGGGCTAAGTCACAGTTCTAGAGAACAAACTGAAAGTAATTTTGGATGTACTTATCTGAAAGAGACACCTCTCCCCTTTGGGCTTAGTATATAGTGATTCAAGGTTTCTGTTTCTCTGATCTCTTTTTAAAATGATTTTACATGAATTGAAATCAATTTTATACTTGAATACATTAACGCATTTCCATCTACTTCCCCCAAAAATCCACATGATTGACATGAATTAAATCTGCTCTGATCCTCCTTCGGATACGCTGTGTCCCTAAAAAACCACGTGGTTACATTTCTGATTGGCCTTCTATACAAGATGATATAGGTATAATTTATAAAACTTTCTTGCTAGATGTGATGAAGTTCCTTCTAGTCAAAGTACCTCTTAAATGATCAAGTAGATGTAAACCTCTGAAGAGGGAGCATGTTCATTCCTAACCCCTTTTTGCTCATCTCATATTATATGTAGCAAGTGCCCAGAAGCTGCTTCTTACCCTAGTGATACATTCCAGCCTCCCTAATGGCATTCATGTTGATTAGAAACAAAAGAAAGAAGCTTTCTTTATTACACATTCTATAGTTATCTCCGAGTAGAAGCTAATAACATCAAAAATAATTTATTCACTGAACATTGGCCATTTAAGTTTAAAGGATCATCTTGTATAAAATCTTGAGTCTATTAAAATAGCACTGTACTTTTGTTAAAATCACCTTTTCTCAGAAAAGATGTTTGCCTTTGATTCTCTTTGGTTAAAATTCTGAATGTTCAAATTTTTCAAGTGTATCTGAAATGTATATATTTTACATTTATCAGCACATACAATATACAATATTTTAAGCTGTTGGGTGATTGTTCTTTGCCAGCAGAAGCTAAGTATAAACAAAATCACAATTGGCCAATCTCCCATCCTTTCAAAAACTATTCTTTACTTGTTAGTAACAAAACAATGAACATGACCAAAGAATCCAAGAATGAAGTCAAAATTTAACATATGAATAGTTTTTCAATAGATGCTAATATGATGGCAACAGCTTTCCTCTTATTGGAAATCCTTCATCAAGGATGCTCAGACATAGCCACATGACATTACTTTCTCCTGCTTGGGATATTTTCAGAATCCTTCTCAGAAAAGCATCCCATCAAACCACTGCTTCACAGGTAAATCTCAATATCTGTAGTGTCCAGTGGTACCCAAAAGTGGACTGTGAACATCCTAAAAGATATGCATGCCAACCCACATGGGTGAGGGAAGGGAAGCTATGGGTTTTTAAATATGCATTGCTATGAGAGCAGTGTGTGAGTAATTGTTAGTGTGAGTCTCCAGTTGCACTTCAGAGCCCAAGTGGAGCTCATCAGAGGGAAGGTTATCAGATACAAAGAAGGATGAAACAGCAAGTGCCACTAAACTATGGTGCCTTGGCCATCGAGCTCCATGTTTGTGATGTTAGCAAACATTCAGCATTTGCCGGTGCCCATGCCTCCTGAAATGCCCCCCTCGCACTCACTGTTTCTGAAGTAAGTGCTGGTGCTGCTGCTGTTGCTGTTGCCGGTACGTTTCGATCGTGTGCTGAGGCAGATACTGCATAAGCTCCAGGGACTCCTTGATCTTCAGCAGCATTTCGTAAGTCTCCCGACCTCTCACCTAGGTAAGAAGCAGCACCGGGAAGGGAGAGATGAAGCACTGTGGATGTGGTACCTATCAGCTGATCCTCGTTGTTTGTGGATGCGGCCACTCACCAATACTTATTTATAATGTGACAGTCAATACGGCTGGCACTTGGGGCTCATTTATATGCACAGGAACAAACTGAGTCACCTGTGCCTATGCCCAGCTAAAGGGGTTCTTTCTTTTATTCATTTGTGCGCGTGCGCGTGCGCGTGCGCGTGCGCATGTGTGTACCTATGTGTGTATGACATCAGGAGTCATCCTGGATTGCCCTACCTCCTGCTCTGGAGTTTCTGAGGCTCCATCCACCAAAGCTGGGAATTTAGGCTTCAGTTATTTATGTGTGATTTGGGGATCCAAACTCAGATCCCTTTGCTGCAAGACAAAAGCTTTAACCGCTGAGCCATCTCCTCAACCCTCCTTTCAACTCTCATACAGTGGCCTGGTGTCCTTCCCAGTCTGCTTAGTACCTCATGTTTCTCACTGTTGTGCTTTCTGCGGATGATTTTATTTAAATCACTCTCAAAACTAAAAAGCTTTTTGCTAGCCCTAGTTATAAGAAGGCAGTTCTGTAACATATGGAGGGAACTCTTAGGTAAACTCCATCTGGGCTTCACTGACCGAGCTGCCGATCGTGAGTTCAGAGCCAGCAGCATAGATTAGATAGGATGTCTTTAGACAGAAACCCTGGTGAGCATGGCTATGCACTAATCTATTGATGATTCCTCAGGAACAGAAGCCCAGGGGAAGCTCGTCCTGTATTACCCCTAAGAGCAATGGCTCCTGTACTTATGAGCACAGTTTTAACTGAGACTGTGAAATGTAACTATCACAAAAAGTAATCGTGAGCTGTCTTTAAAATGATGACAGTTTTCAGCAAGGATAGTATGTGTTCTTTTTTTTTTTTTTAACAGAGTCTCTTTAAAGCTTGGAAAAGTAAGACCAGGGCAAGCACCACCCTTGGACCTTGCAGGGCCCTGAGAGTGACTGTCCAATTAATTTCTGGGCACATTCCCTACTGCATCAAGGCACTGCCCTGAACATAAGAGGCAGAGCTGACCAGAATGCAGCAATGCAAAGCCTCCCTGGGATTGTGTGGTTGGGTCAGCTATTTGCCCTAGCTCTGATCTCTCTTCTCTGAAAGTTCACTCTGACCTTTGACTTCCTTGGCCTCTGTCTGTTGAGTGTTTACTCCATTACTTTGTAAGTGCTGTGTTCTGCCATGAGGTAAGAGCCGTGTCATGCTTCCATCCTACTGCTCAGAATCCAGCCCATCTGTCCCCTAATAAATACCTACTTGACACAAGATGACCTGATTTAGTTGTGTTGTTTTTCACCCCATACCCTTTATTTTGGTTTAACATAGCACTCATTTTAGATGTAACTGACCATAGGGTACCTCCTTTGGTAGCCCGCACAGGGATTTCCCAAAAACTTGGCTGGTCACATAATTCCTACCTTACCATCTGAGAACATGCTGCACCTTTTAGAACATTTAGTATAGCAAGGGTAGTGTTTTAGGGAAAGGTTTCAATTTGGTGTCTCTGTGTAGCCTCAGAAAGAGAACACTGAGAACCTCAGCTTACTGGCTGACTTCCCTGGGGGTCAGGGCACAAGGCAAGTGGGGAAGGAGGTATGGGCACACCCAAACTCGCTGAGCAGCTTTAGCGCCAGCCCCAGGGTGGTAGCTCAGCCAGTTCTCCTGGCAGGGCCCGGCCATGTCAGTACGGGTGGCATCAAAGGCTCCATTGGTCACTAGCTTTTAATAAAGTTTTAGCAGAACAGCAATAGCTAGCTACTCTAGATGGCTGAGACCTAGGAGAGTAAGAACTTGATGAACCGCAACCATCGTCTAATGGAGTGACTTCATCATTGACCCTGAGGGAGAAGAATCAGTCAATGGTATTCTTACATAAGAATGCAGCCACACCTTCCAGATGTTCCCATAGGATTTCTGAGTCCATCATGCTTGGCTTTCTTTATAATACTCCGAAAAACAGAAGTTCCCAACAGGAACTGATTAATGTTTGAGACAACGTAAGTGTTGAAGACCCTGATTTGATCATTACATTTGGTAGACATGTATCAAATTAGCCTAGCGTTCTGCATAAAAATGATCAAGTGCATGTCTCCATGAAAAATAGAAACCACAATCAACTCTTTGTTTTATCCTTTGCAAACTATTTATGACAAACTATAGAAATGGCCCTGCTTTGTAAGATAACCTTATGATTCACAAATAATGAAGTGTAAATTAATTTGAGGTTAAAAAAATAGTTCTGTTAGGCAGGTGGCTTTGATTGAGAGTGAGTGGGAAAGTAAGTAGAGGTGCTTACAGTATGAACATATTCCAAGACTGTGGAGGGGAAGGACAATCTTATGATTGAAAAAGTAATCTATTTTATTTTAAATCTCCTCCTGCTGCCACTCTGGACTAAATATTTATTCTCTCAACCTTGCATTGAAAATCTAGATTCTGAAGTCTCAGTATCAGATGGCAGAGTTTAGGACAGGTTATGTAGGCTGGGAAATTTCCAGAATGTAGAAAAGGAAAGTCTCCCTGTGCCATTGGAGGACATGGAGTGGATCATTGTCATTACGAGACAGCAGGCAGAACACTAACTTTCTTTCCTTAGTATCTGACCAGTCTATTCAGCTAGATGCTGAAGGTCTAGTCTTTAGAAATAAATGGTTTCTTGTTGCTGCTTTGTAGCCACAGCTCCGAGAAGCAGAGAGCTCTTTCCCCATGACGCAGATGACTGGACAGTGGCCATTTTGCATGAGCTTTTTCAAAGGTGCTTCAATCAAGCAACCACAAACATTCAAGAGAGACTCACTGGTAAGTACAAGAGTTCGTCATCTGGAGATCTTCGTTTCTTGATAGATGTCATCTGGATGCCATGTGTGTTCTGACGAAAAGCTGTTGAAAGAAAAAACACTGCAAGCTCCATCCAGAGAAGATATGTGGATGTAATTATTAAATACTGAAATTTCATCATGTATGTTAAGCAGACACAGCCCAACACCTGTGAGACACAGACTTTCGTCCTCGACATCCATTTAATTGGTGGTAATTATTTCTACATGAATTAAGGAGGTGGTTAAAAAAGTAAGTTTAGGACTCTGAGGGAATGATATTTGACTTGATAGATGCTGCAGCAAATCCTGAGCTGTTGCATATATGTCCCCATAGAGAGTTAAGGAAAGGGAAAAATGAATTTGAATTCTAGTTTTTAGAAAGAATTTTGTGCTATAGAGGCTGTGTTGGTGATGGTAAAATGAGAGAATTCACAAGTGATAAATCACCAATATTTCCAAAATTAGAATGTAACTCAGGATCTAGGGTATGAAAATTATCTTTCCACCACATTTCAGGCAATCTCTTTTCACTGGAAATCAGTAGCTTGCGGGTAGTTAGAAAGCACTCAAGGCAGAGTGAAGAACTAGGCTGCCCGCAGGTTCAATGGAAAAATGAGAAATGGGGATAGTCATGCAAGGCAAACATAAATGTGTGGAGGAATGGTCAGAATGAGAATGATCCCAGTGGGAAAACATTTCATGCTGAAGGGTTGGAAACTGATGGCAACATATTCTCCTGTAACAAACACTGTGATGTTGAGTTCCTCTGAATATTAATCAATGATGACTAAATTTTGTACATAAAAGGAGCCAGTATGATGTAGTTCAAAGTGCTAGATGTACGTCGCAGGCTTGAAGTCCATGCCTGTAATCCCAACAATTGGGAGGTTGAGGAAGGAGGATTGTTGTGAGTTCAAAATCGTTTAATCTATGCAGAGAGTTCTGGGCCAATCAGAAGGAAATCCTGATCGTACACTGATATTGTCTCAAGAAACCAAGACTAATTTGTTAGAATGCTGCTGAAATTAAGCAAGGTAGAATAAAATTTCGCTACATATTAGAAGTCCATGGGGGAAGAGTGGCTATGAAATTCTGTTATCTGGAGTTCCAGGACTCTATGGTAGGGACTGGGAGTACCACCTCAGTCCCACCTCAACTGTAGCAACCCTCCTTTCATAATTTTGTACTATGGGTTTCTTAAATCATTTCTACTGTACAAGTGCCCATTGGTTTAAATCCAAGTTTGAGAGCAACCAATTAAAGTAACTGAGACTCCAATGTGGTCATATATGCAAAGTCAAGACTCAGTAGGACCAAGAGCTGCAAATTTCCCAGACTGTGCCTGATGAGATCCATCCTTCAGTCACACTCTGCCCATAGAAATGAGCGGGTGCTGTTTCACACTCAGGCTTAGTAACAGAAAGACAAAGAGCCACTAATGACTTTAGGAAGCACTGGATTCAGGTGGAGGGCTATAAAACACAGATAGCCAGGCCTTCCACGAGTTTCTGATGCCACAAGTCTGGGTTCTAAGAACTGGCATGTCTGCCCAGTTTCTAGATTCTGCTGGTGTTACAGGTGTGGAGGTCACATTTCAAAGATGCCTGTTCTACAGCTCTAACCAATGACACCTTGCTTACAAAACTTCAGTGTACCCTGGCAGCCAGTGCCCTTCCACTAGTGCCATCGCTGAAGCCCCCTGCCTTTGAGATCTCGGTCATTCTACCTGCCAAAGCTCACATGGTTCTCAGCATCTTCCAGCCTCCCACATCTGGAGAAGGACTTAACCCTGCCACATGTGGCCACTACATCTACTTACGGCGCTTCGTACCATCACCGTTCTTTGTGCTGTCCGAAACTTGCTGTTTTCTGATGCTGTCTTCATCTGCCTTCCTGTCTCTTCCCGGGCAAGCACAGATCCGGGCCTCAAAACAACGTCGGCCCAGGACTTGCCCACTAGCAATTAGAGAAGGGAGGAAGAAAGGGTTAAAGTCACTTGTTGCGCAGTCCCGTGCACCTTGACCACCCGTTCAGCATGGCTGCTCTGTGCAGGACCCAAAAGCCTTTGGCAGACGACAAAAGCACGCCACGAGCAATATTAGCAAATAACATTCCATGTGTTCTGCAAAGAATGTCCAACCCATTAGCTGAACAGCTGTATTTAGCTGCATTTTTTTTTGTGGTTGTTTGAAGGAAACTTGAGTTAAGCCAGTGGATGTCTCTGGATAAATCCCCCTCAGGCAGTTGAGACTTCTCAAAGAAACTGCTAAATGCCCTGGGGCCACATGAAAACAAAGGTCTAACCACAACCCCTTGCAGTCAAATGTCAAGAATCCAGGTAGGAAGAGCCTTACACACCTCCCAGGTCTCCCTGCTTCTACCTCGACCCACCCTCTTCTGTCTCTGCTTTCTTAGATCTTTTATGGAAGTGTTTGCCACAGTGATATAAAGCATGAAGGACAGAATCAAGGGCATGCGTGCAAAGTCAGTGAGAAAAGCAGGCACGATCTCCCTTGCCCTTGGCCCAGGACTATTGGCTAAACAGCAGTTCCACATATGCCACTTACTCTCTGGTTTCCAAAGTAACAATGATTAAAATTGGACGGCGGTTCATTCCTCCGACACAACTGCTGTTACACATGAAGTTGTACAGGACTGTGGTGAATTCAGTACCAACCTGAGCATGGGAGAAAAAGAAATAGAGATGTGGAGCCCTCCCCATGTATTAAGAGAGAGCTGTGTGATCACAGCTTGGACAGACATTCTGCCTTCTGAGTTCCTCTCCCCCCTTTGGAAGAACTCTATTCCTAATGGCATGTTTCCTTTAGGAATAGTATACTCTGAAACCCAGAGTAGATCTCTCTCTCTCAAGCACCAAACTCATGTCTACTACATTGGACACAGTGAGACTGGCATTAATGGGCCAATGATCTATTTCTCTGTGCATTGGCAAGCTGACCCAAATCACCTTGCACTTTGATGAGACTATACATGGGCATATCACTGAAAAGGAGAGCTGGAAAGAAATTACCTAACATAGCCCCATTGCTGTGTAGATATTTTCCCTGTGTAGCTAAAGCTGTACAACTTAATTTTGTCAGTACATTTCAGTGAAGATCTAAATGCCCTCGGAAGTCACTCATCCATTATCCATATGAGATTCTGAGAGGCCAAAGATCCCCACAGCCAACTGGTAAACAAAAGATGGTCTGGTTGCTCCTGTGTTCTTTCCACTTTCTATGCTCTGTTCCACTTTACAAAACAGGTTTGCAAATACACCATCTGTTCAGTAAAGCTTTGGATAAGCAGTGCCACTAGGCGCTTCCATTTATAGACAGCCCTAGGAATGCCTGCACGTAGCATTGGTTCACCTCTGCTATCAATTCAACTGTCAGCTAGATTAAAACTGAGCCACACATAAAACCCAGTGCCATGGCTCTCTGCCCTCAAGAGAAGGACACGGACGCAACCATGTCACCAAATTAATTCCATATACATTTAGGACTGCTGAAAGGGAGACATGGGCAAGCGAGATAAAAAGAACATTTCAAATATTCGATGACAAGAACCAGCACAGTGGTAAAAGGCAGTGTGGTTCCACACGTCATTCAAGCTACTTGTATCTCAGGTCCACCCAACCAGTCAATCCGTGTGTCTGTCTTTTGGCTTGGTTTGCGTTTGTTTACCTGGGGTGGCTCATAAGGCACCAGCACACTCTGCCTTCCTGTGATAGGATCTTCTACATACTGGGCATGGCTGTTCCCTTCCACGCGAATCAAATGACTGGGAGGGGCAATCTGTCCTGGAGAAGAAGGAAAGACACAAGAGTGAGCTTGCTTACCTTTGTAACAATGACTGTGGGATGAAATCTCAGGGACAGAAAATCGGTAGCCAAATAAACAATGTGTGTAGTAAAGGAACTATTAATTTGCCAGGCATCTATTATGATATGGGTAGCTCCTGAAACTTTGCAGCAACATGCAGGACTCTCCTACTCTCTTCATCTATGAGAATGAGTCTGTGCTTTGTGCTTTAAAGTTAACTGTTCAAGTTTTCACAGAATTTTGTAGCCACGTCTTTGGCCTCATCCATCGAGAGGAATTTGGCCAGTTATCCTGGAAAATGGAAGAAAAATGCTCAATTTTAACTTAAAGGAAAATCCAGTTAAGTTAACTAAGTCCTAGAGTTTGAATGACAAGACCCCTATTATAAAAGAGAGATAAGATACAAGGTTGGGGTTGTAGCTAAGTAGTAGACTGATTGCCAATCATGCCCAAGGCCCAGGTTCAGGCCACAGCTCTCCAAACTAAGCAGAATGAAAGACAGAAGACAGTGAGGCCACAGTCTTTGTCTTGCTTTATTTTATTCTCCATATTATCGGACCTTGTTTGGGTAATAAGATGAGACATTTTTTTTGTTTCCTAGGTTGAAAGAAGCCCAGGTTGAAAAAAGAAAAAGAGGAGTAGGTTTTAAGAATAACCCAAACATGGCCATAAAACTGTGATATGTATCCTGGCAGTGTTTCAAAAGAAAGCACTGAAAAATTAGGAACAATAAAACTGTCTTTACCCTTTATCTTATAGTCCCATTCTATGAAAGTAGCTCAATCTAAGCAAAAAGCTAAGTGGCTCAAGATGTCCTCTGAAACATTATCTATTTTATGCTGACAAAACCAGAAAACCTATTACACATGAATGAGAATTAAAAAACAAGTTAGTCAATGTGAAGGAAGAGAGACACTTGGGTAAATAAAGATGAAGTCTATTTCTATGGATTATTCTTTATGGTTTCTGATAAAGGCAAGACAAGACACAAAGAAATGGATAACACAGCCATATAGACAAGAGCTACAAGCTCAACTCTTTAGAAAGTTTCTGGCTTTCCTCCTTCTAATGTTGTTGCCATCCTCATTCTTCTTTCACTACTTTTCTGTATGATGGATTCTACACATTTCCCATTCCAACCACCTCCCCATAATTCCATTTGCCATATTTGCATATGAAGTGTACCAGCTCTTCACCCTCCTGCATCACTCAGAGGATTCCTTGTTGCTTTCTCTTGTCTTCTTTCCTACATTTTAAGACTTTCCACTTTACCTAGTTTCCCAGAACTGTGACATCTGATGTGAATGGTTTGGGTTCTAAGGTAGCGTGTGGATGACATGGACCCAGAGCTTCAAAGGGGCCCTGGAGAGTCCCCGCCAATACCTAGTTCTGCATCTGATGGCCCAGGTTGAGTTCTTACTCCTTCATTTAATCTCTCTTATCCATCACTCATTTCTCTTCTCAGTCTTCTCTCTGTCTTTTATTCATTCTACCATGTCTTAAATGCCTCTTCTTCTCATCCATCAAATCTTCAACTCCTAGGGGCTTGAAATATCACTCTGGGAAAAGTACTAGAGCTAGAGCTGTGATATCTAGGTCAATTGTCTTGGGTTGTGCATCTAGCCTGTCCTTTGGAAGATATATTAATAATTTGTTCAACCACCATGCAGGTTGAAAAAATGCTTTTCATTATGTCACCGGGAATCCGAGCCGGCATCGTTATGCATAGGAAGTCCACCTGAACAGCTCCCAAATCCCCTGGTGCTTACCCTCGTTGAACTCGCGGCTCAGCTCATGGTTGGGACACCTCTTCACCACCTCCGTGACATGCTCAGCTTTCTTGTAGACAGGCATGGCGCGGATGACGGCGCCCTGGGGAGGTGGGGTCATCACCTTGATCTGGATGGGGCATGTCTTCGCGATTTGGCAGTAGAGCTTCTTCAGCTCTGTGGAATACTGCACAGAGGCAAGATGGACCCACAGGCAAGGCAGGGAGAGAATCAAGAAGAGCTGTGGTTAGATACCAAAGCAGAGAAAATAATGCAAAGCACCCACTTTTGATGGCTGCCTTCTATCAGAACCATAGGAAGTATCGTCATTAATGAAATTAATTTTTGGTATTTAAATCAAATTCTGTGTCTAAAAGATAATGCATTCATTCATCCATTGTTCCCTGTTACCTTTAGGATGGAGAGATTTACATTCAGAGGGGTCTAAGTAAATACTACCGTAAGCCACTTCATTGACTACCTGAAATAAATGGCAAACTGTGTTCGTATTAAACAGCAAGCCATGCTTTGTATTTTTAGCAGATTATAAATTATCTTGTCCCTACAACCCTGGAGAGAGATTGGTAGGAATTCCATTTTATAGGCTGTTAAGATGGGGTCTCTGGCAAAGTGTGAAAAGATGCCACCTGAGATTGTCAGCTGACATGTTGCATGGAGGCCCTGCACTTATCTTTTGGGGCTATGGTAAGAGAGAATGCAGGGCCACAAGGGAACAATTGATTCTGCACCCTAAAATGGCCAGGATAATGGGCCACGTCTAGTGAGGGCTACAGCTGGAGGTGATGTAGCAGATGTGGACTTTTCTCATCATGAGAGCAAGTTCCCTGGTACTAAGTTAAGTGTAAAGTTGGCAAAATACAGATTTAAAAAATGCAGAAGAGGGTTAGGGAAATGGCTCAGGGGTTAAAGTCTTTGCCATACAAGCAAAAGGACCTGAGTTCAGATGCCCAGATTCCATGTAAAAATGGTGTGGCAGTGGCCTGTAATTCTGGATGTCAGAGCCTTGGAAACCCCAGAGTAAAACAATAGGAAGGCAGACCAAACCAGGGTGATTCCTACACACACACACACACACACACACACACACACACACACACTTTTGTAAACATACAAACACATGCACACATACATACAGAGATATGTGTGCATATATGCAAAAAATGTAGAGAATGTGTGTAGTGTGTGTGTGTGTGTGTGTGTGTGTGTGTGTATGTGTGTGTGTGAGGCTGTCCTTTCCTATGTTGCTTCCTCTTACACATCTGTATCAGAGCAGAAATTATCATCAGCCCTTATTCTGTATTAAACCTTATCACCTCTGTGCTCCAGGTCAGCACACAGTCACTGCATTCCTACCCAGTCCAATGCTGAGGTAAAACCACCCAGGCACTGGAAATCCTGGCCAAGAGTGGGCGCCTAGTAACTTCCATCCAAACAAAGGTAAACACGCTATAGGACGCAGGCGTGAGTTGGCAGCCATATGCCCCTCAGGGGCAAGACAGAGTTAACAGGAGCCAGCATGGCGAAGACATTGGTTATTGAGATGATCCACCCCAAATCTGACTAAGGCAAACATCCTTCCCCCCAGTCCCCAACAAAGCAGATCTGAAATGATTGCTTTATAGCCTGCTTTTGAAAGAGAGTATTTATGTAGATTAGACATATTTTTCTCCTAAGTATTTAAGTGTATAAAATTTTCGGTTAAATTTTCTTAGTGGAGAAGTATTGCAAAATCAGTCCTCCGTGCCTGCAGGCCAAGGGTTAAAAGCAGTAAATAGATTTTTTGCATGGTTTAAAGATAGGAAGTGTTTCAAAACCCAGCCACAAACATAAATTATTGGGAAATGCTGCTAATGAACATCCTTGATCTTGCATTTTTAAAATAGTGACTTTACAAAAACTTTTTTAAGGGCATCTAAAGGATTCCCTTTCAAGGAAAGCCCCAAAAACGTAAGTCTATCCATTTGTTTCTTGGTTATGGGACACATAAAATCCAATCTTGAGTTTCATAAGATGGAGCTTAGGAAAGATGGAAAAAAAAAAAGTCTGTCATCTATCACCTGCAGGCAAATAAGGCCTCCTTTCAAGTATGCAAAGACTGCATGAAAGAATGAATGTTCAGAATACAGTATTTTCTTAGGAGAAACATTCCATTGCAATAGTAAAATACTGTAAATCAAGCAGACAAAGTAAAAAAAAAAAATAAAGAAGTTTAGGGACTGGGAATATATTTAAGCTGGTAGAAAGCCTGTCTAGTATGCGTGAAGCCCAGTGTTAAGTTTCTTGATATCACGTAAACTGGGGCTAGGGGGCCAGACTTGTCATCTAGCGCTCAGGAGGTAGAGGCAGGAAGGAAGTTCAAGTTCATTCTCTACTATGTGGTTAGTAACAGCCTGAGCCACAGGAGACCCTGTCTCAAAGGGAAGAAACGAACAATTGGGCATCATTGACTATCATTCCTTGTTCTTTCTTGGGGAAGAGGGACGGAAATCTAGCTTCGGAGCTAAAATAATGACCAGCAATAATGACTCTGTCATTTGCTGAGTTCTGTTATTAGAAAGTGAATCTTTCCACACAACTATGAGGAAGGTATTGCAGGTACACTATCTCTTATCTGAAACTCCTAGGGGCAGAGGCTTTAGTATCCGGAATTGTTTGGATATCATAAAGAGAGGAAAGTTCACCCAGCATGTAACATGAATTCCACCAGCAGAAATTAAGGCTATGATCCACATACACTGCCACAGAATTCACGAACACACAGACCGAGTGATGATTAAAAATGTGCTTAGTTCAAACTAGATTGTAACCAACGAATGACTGTGTCCCACACTCCATAAATGGAAACAAAAATATTTATTGGTTGTTAGAGCTTTCTGAATTTCACAATTACAGCTTGCAGATATTGGGCCCCTATAATTATCCCCATTTTATAGATAAGAACATGAAGGTGCAGAAAGGACTTGCCTGGGGAAAAACAGAAAACACAGAGTTCTTTCCTGTAGTAACAACCCTTTCTAACCTCTTATGAAAGGAGAAAATGGGCTCTCCTTATATTTTCCAAATTTAAAGCATCGTGGTTCTCTTCTGAATGACCTTGAAACACAAGCAATCTTCTGCTAACACTAAAATGGAACCTCGACGTGTTCCATATGTGGTCAAGACATTCCTCCTTGCTCAGAGGAAGGAAGTGTTAGAATTGAAAGACATCTGGATAGGAGGAAGCCTGCCTTGGCCCCAGCACAAGCAGCCTCTCAGTACTGTCGGCCAACGTGGCTCTGGCCAGTGCAGGAGAAAGCAATGTGCCTCATCAGGCTTCAGAAGGACCGCATAAGGCCCTCTGTGCTTTGACACGGTGGATGTCTCTGAGGGTCCGCAGCTCTTCCACACTGCTCTCACCTCAGCGTAGGCTCCATTCATAACAAACTTGCAATGTGAATGTGGACACATCATCTAAACATTACCCACAATTCAAATGTTCCATTCCCCATCTGGTACTCTTGTCCTCTACATCATGTCAGGGTAATGTGCAGACAGATCCCTTTCAGCAGGGTCTGCATCTGGAACTGTACTCTTCCCAGCTTCCAAGAGAGTGATGAACATTTCATATTTGACTAGATCAAAATATCTGGTCAGGGCCAAGATGCATTATATTCACTGCTTCTGCTTAAACCACCAGGCCAGGCAGGCTATTCCATAGCTAGAGGCATGAATTGCTCTGGTGTGAGTTTTCTTTACAAGTCATGTCTCTGCCATACTTTTTGCTTCCCTTGGCAAGTCAGTTCTGTGATGACATTCCATATTTTTTACCATACTAAATTCAGTCTCTCTGTTTTTTCGTGTACTAATAATTCCTTAGACTTGGCCACATCCTTTATCCCTTGCCAAAAAACCTTTTCATCATTTCCAACTTTCCAGAGTTCATAGCAAAAATGAGAAGCTCATTCATGTTAAGGTTTTCAAATACACTGATGATTCATGACAGCAAAGGCTACAAATTTGAACACATGTGAATTCCCCTTAGATTATTTTCAGTGGCATTGCAGCATCCACCTTTAATTTGTCCCTTGATGGTGACTCAAAGATTTTGGACTCTAAGGTGAATATATAGATTTTGTTTTACATGTCTGTTTTGTTTTACTTATGTGCAATATTCAATAGCCTATACCAGTGTTGAAGTATATAAATTGATTGCTTTGAAAAATATACATAGTCACAAGATCATTATCACAGTAGAGATCATTTTAACCCTCATGGTAGAAAGAAAGAACCAACTTCCAAGAGCTGTCTTCTGAGTCATCTGTACATTCTCTGTCTTTCTCTCTCTTTTCTCCAATGAATGAATACCTCTTTTCTCCAATGAATGAATACATTTTTTCATAAAAATGTTAGAGTATCCTCACTGTCCTCCCATAACATCTTTTGTCTGTATTACTACACTCCTCTTAGCCCTACTTCTAAACAATCACACATTTGGTTTTTCTCATTATAGTTTGACCTTTCTAGAATTGTATAAAAAGGAACAAATACAGCATACTTTGTTCTGTGGGGATACTTTTGAGATGAATCTGTGCTTTTTCATATGTCAGAATTTTATTTTATCTCTGAGTAGGATTCTCTTATCACTTCACTGTCTCCAATTTTCCTCTGTGTGAACAAAATTATTATGTGCACACGATTCTTTGGAAGATTTTCATTTTCATTTTTCTCAAACACCTAGGACTCTGGCCTTTGCCTGAGGGTACATAAGACCTATTAGAAAGTGGTGATCTATTTTGCAAAGAGGTAGTGTTATAGCAGCCTTCATTGCTGCCTGCAATGCTTGAGGGCTTTGCGTCTCCGAAAGCACTTCATATGGTCAGTTGAGTGTAGTAGTGACGATGGTTTACTCTCTTTGCTTCTGCATTCTTCTAAGAATATAGCAAGATAATACTGCTAGAGCTAGTAGTTTTGCTTTTTCTGTTTCCATTTGAGGGCACCGCATGAAGACACCAGGGATAAAAACAAGAGGCAGAATTGAAGTTTTGTCTTTTGACTCCTAATCCGATAATTGTTGCCCTCAATTGTGGGTCAGACAAGAGTCTGTTTCCTGTCTTTCTTCCTTCACAACAAAACATCTATATTAATTCCGGTATTGCCTGGTATTATTTTTTAATTCACCTAGAATATCATCTATCTTTATTCTACTCAATGATTGATACCGATGAACAGGAGGCCCATGTTAAAATTGGCTCATCCATTCAACTTTAATAATGGAAAAGGGATAAATAAGCAATATGATTTATATATCCCTTCTGAGATAAAATTGTTTGCACGCTCATGAATACAACTACTTCTTTTCTTTCTTTCCTCACCACAGCCAGCCCATCATCAAATCTGACTAGAATATATCTGGAAGCCTACCTTTTTCACCATATCCACAGCTTGAACAAGTCACTCTCGATCATGTTCTTACATGACATAGTGCATTCCATTTAATAATTGCAAGGAGGAAAAAAATGAGACAAGATGGAAGAGAACCTTTGACCTCATAACATTTTATTCACTGAAACATTTTGAGGCAATACATTAAAAATGCTAAAAGTCCGGTAGCTACAAGAGTGAGCCTGCAAACAATATCATATTCTAATTATCAAGTTTCCGCAGAAAATCAGCCCGATATTTTCAATCCTCTGGCTTGGTTCTATGTTTCCATGATGCAGTCACTGTGTTTAAGACCTGTTTAGCTTACAGCAGCCTTGGTAAGATTTCCTTAGAAAGTTAAATCAGGAAGTCCTGAGCTCTAGGATCCTATGGTTCAGCTGCTTTGTTTACAGATAGGAAACCCAAGCTTCTGTGAGGAGACTGGCATGCACACTTTGGCCTGTGCCATAGTGCTCTTCCCTGTGTACCACGCGGCCTTGAAATTTAAACTATAGAGGTCCAAGGTGAAATGGATGTTTTTGGAGCCAATGAATTTGAGTAAACATAAAAACTAGAAAACTTCGATTAGAAAAGCCAAGCTTGAGCACTCAGAAGTTATATTTTAAAATATATAATCAACATGGCTGGGGAGATAGATCAGATATTAAATGAAGCCTTTAACTCACAAGCAAAAGAACCTGAGTTTGGAAGCCTATATCTCATAAAAAAAATTAGTGGTAGAAATAGTGGCAGCCTGAAATTCCATCTGGGAAACCATAGAGCAAAGCAATAAGGAGGTAGAATAATTCAGTATGATTTCTAATGTCATCGTCAAGCCTCAGCAGGCACACACTCCCTTGTGCCCTCTTGTGTACATGTACATATGTATACAAAAAATTATGATCACAACTTTCTGCATAATTGCAAGATTGAGCTTTTGCCTTCAGTATCACATCTATTTAAATTTTGTCTTGGACTGAAATAAGGGAGCTGGAAAGTAAACATCGCATAAAATGTCCACTACTTGTTGATAAACTCTCTTCCACTACGATTTGGGTAGGGAAGTCAACAGGAGTTTTCACTTATCTTGTTGCTATGTAGACAAGCAAGCAGGTAGAGCTGTGGCTCTTCCTGCGAGTCTTAATGAATAATTACATAATAAAATACTGTGATAGAGAAAAAAAAAAAGAAATGAAGAAGTCACATTTGAAATCATTTGGTTCCAAAGATGAAAGTAAGGGATTTCTCAAAAAAAAAAAAAGAGAGAATGTGTGATGCCCACTGTGGAACTGCAGGCAACTCTCCATGGGACTTCTGAGTCCATCATTCATAAGTGGAAAAATGAGCTCTGTGGGCTGATCTTGTAGTGCTGTCCAACCTTTGATAATGTGATGCTATGTTGTTATCTATAAAGTTCCAGCTCGAGAATGGAACAAAAAAAAATTGAGTCACATCATTTGCCAAAATAAAAAAAAATCTCCAAATGTTTTAAGTTAGTTTATGTACTTTTGAACTGGTTCACATTCACAGCCACTCTTGGCTGCACGCAGGCTGTGGAACGCACCTGACAGTTTTTATCCCACTTTAAACATGTTGGGATTCGGTACCTGCCTTCGAGACAACCCCATTCCCAGGTTCACATTGCCCAAATAATTCACTAACAAAGAACAAGATAAACAAATGGTTGACACAATCTTTCTTTAGAAGTGCATAAAAGGATAGGAACCAATATGTGCTCATAAGCACATGTAAGCACGTAAATGCCAAGCTTGCATACGTGGGCAAAAAGGAAGAGCCTAGGTTTTTTTAAATCAAGTCTCAACCTAATTTTCTCATAAGTGCAGGAGAATTTTGAACACTGACATGGATAAAGAATGTCTTTAGTAGCATGGAAGAGAAGGGCTTAAAAACTAGCCGCTGAACGAAAGTCTCTCCTGCTATACAATATCCCTGACAAAATGGAAAAGTAAGCTTTGCTGAACTCTTGTTTTGTTTTTATTTGAGGAGGAAATGGAAGAGGTTTGGCACATTGAGAGAAGAGCTGTTGAAAGCCAAATATCATGTTCAAATAAAACGATTCCAAGGGATTTGGGGAAACAAGGGAAAATTCAGCTCCTTTGCTAATAATATGTTGCAAACAGAAGGGAGGGCAGAAAACACATTCCAATGGCTTGGACCCTACTGCCACCACCTGCCTTGGTAGCATACTGTGTTACGTGCTCTTGGCTGCTAGACTGGTAATTCAGTATCACAATGCGTAGAAATGGTAGCTAATATCAGCACACACCTGCAGACGTTTGACACAGCTCCCTTTCCTGAACAACTAAGGCCCTTCCCACTGCACCGAAAGCAAAGCAAAACAAAACATTCAATTGCTCCCACCAAAAAAAATGCAATATTCCATACACATCTTAAAAGTCAATATGGATAAAATGAGCTTCCATAGAATATGTTAATTAAATAAATAACCTGCCTCATTTGTCACCTCCTCTCCAAGGGGAGCAAACTGTATAGGTCAAAATCAAAGTCATCCTAATGTCCTAATTCCAGATCAACTCGTACCTGGCATACTATTATACTAAAAGGAAAATTTTTTAAATTTTCTTTGGGTCTAATACTATGTACATTATGACCCCATGGATTAGTTAAACTTTACCTGTAAAACCTGTTGCCTATTAACATTCAGGGCAAATTTTATCTACCCAGAGAACATGGCTGAGTCTGAAGAGGAGGGAAAAAACATCACATTCCCAAATGCATCAGTAAATATCTAAATCTCACTTTATTTCTGGCCTTATAAATTAACCCAAGTTTATTTAAAAGTAGGAAAGAAAAATTAATGAGATTAACAATAATCTAAAATTGACCACCTCTCCCTACCAGGAAATAGAAAACAGACTTCTATTTTATGGTTCCTATTTTCATACAAAAGAAAGCCAGAGGCTACCTCGAATACTTGAAAACCCTTGACAAGAAAACAACAACCAAAAAAAAAAAAAAAAAAATCAGGGTGAAAAATCAGATCTACACATTCCAGGGCAGCCAAAAACAAGTTCAAAGCCCTTGGTAATCTTAGTGTTCCCCTGAGACATTCAGTTACTTGATTTGTTTTTCCCCTTTCTGAGCTGTATTACTGAGAACTAACTGTGTGATTTCAATTCCCTTTTTGTAAGGGTAAGAAGGTAATAAAGTCATAATTGGAAGTGGTAGAAATGAAAATCATACAACACATGCTTAAAGAGTACTGACTAATTACAATGTGTGAGTTGTGTGGGAGAGATCAACGCACAGCAGAAATGTACACATGGCAAAGGCACACGTGGTGACTTCTCGTGAGGACTTTCAACCTGGACACATGTCCAGGAATGCAGACTAATAGCCTTGGTCACAAAGAGCTAGACAGAGCCTTGGTTTACTCTGCTTAGACACACTAAGTAACTATTGCATGCAACAGTAGGGGCTGGTTAACTACTAAAGCTCAATTTTGTTCTTTGCAAATTCATTTGAGAAATACTAAAAATTCCACTTCTAGGAAAAGAGCTTTGAACATTTTAAGAATTAAAAATACTAATTTCCAATTGAACAATGTCCATTTTACAAGTAAACGTTAGACTAGTTTCTGCTGTGGATGGTTTCCCCAAATACCATAAAGGAGCACCAGGAACGAGTGACCACAGGTGGCTTAGAATTGGCAGGAGTATGTTCAAAGGCCAGTTTTCAGAGATTTCTATAGCAACCCAAAAAAACAGAATACATTCTGTTCATGAGAGGGTGACTATGCTTTCTCTGGAATTAGGAGTAGGATGTCAAAGGACAAAGGTCTTCCCTCCCCTTCCTACTTGCCCTCTGGATCGTTAGGGATAAGTGTCTTTCCCTTCTTGGGCCCTGGATTCTTGAAGATTTAGACTGATCTGGCTCCAAGGAGAGGGATTGAGAGTGAGCTTGCACTCGGCTCCAGGGCCCCTCAATCAACAGTAAGGATCTAGGGTAAGGATGAGGCTGCCGCACATCCCTATCTTGGCCCCACAATTGTCTGGCAAGGCATTCAGCTCTCCTCATCTCCATCCGTCTAGCTGCCAGACATGTACGAATTGTGCTCTTGATAGCTTAAAAAAAAATCCTTGCTTCAAGCAACTCTACTGAAGTCCCCAGCCAAAGGGCCGCCTGTTGCCACCTGTCAGTTGCGAGGATTAATTACCTGCGCCCAGGCTGGGAGCGGCACATTCTTCTCCTGGCCTCGCCCGCAGATGCTGCTGTGGAGCAGGTGGGCTTGTCTGCTCCCGCTGACAGTGACAACCATGGGACCTGGCAGGAGTGTGTGTGTGTGTGTGTGTGTGTGTGTGCGCGCGCGCGCGCGCGCATGTGGGAGGGGGTGTCAGGACACTTGTGCTGCAGCAATTCTCATAGAGAGGGGGACATGGTCCTGCCACAGCCAACTCTGAAACTGGTCCTGGTCCTGCTGGGGAGGCTTGGCACCATGTGTGGGCAGGGATGAGGGTGGAGCCTGCCAACTTCCTTCTGGTTGCTTGAGGCTAGGAGTTTGGAAAGCCAGGGGAAAAAGATTTGACACACTTGGTTGGTAATTTTGCAGCTTTATCTCTCCCCAAGAGGGGAAAATGTCCCACTCCATTTAGTGTGACCTCTGGAGTCATCTACATCCACACTGACAAAGAATCCTAGGTACAGTCACCTTCCAAACAGACCCTAAAAGGCCATTGTCAGTAGATGGTCAATGAATGCTGAATGCATTTCCCAAAGTTACAACTACTGGGAGCCAAAGGCCAGAGAAGGGTGCGTCCTGTTTTACACGAAGCGGCAGCATGATGAATGTGAAAGTTTATGCAGACAAGTAAGCAGCAGAGCTGGGAAAGAACCCTGGAGATTGTCTTCTCAGTGCTGAGCTAATACCCACCAGCGTCCTAACCTTCCCTTGACATAACAGACCTGCACATTTCCCAAAGGAGAGAAGAAGCAACTATCCAGAGTAAATCTCTACTCTCCCTGGCGGACACCGAGAACTGACCCTCACCTTCACCGGTCATATTCACCTCGATTCCCTACATCGTAAGAAGCCCAGAGAAAATATCGCACATCAAGTGAACAGGAAGGCAGAATTAGAACTTATGCCTTTTCAATTTCCAACCCCATAATCATTTCACAAGAGGATGTTATCTGGGGAACCAGGGTTAAGGAGTAGTAGATAAGGAAGTTTTATGGACATGGAGACACGTAGGCGCCTTCTTTCTCTCTTTCTCTCTCTCTCTCCTGCTCTCTCTCTCCTACATAACAGCATGTCTAGGTAGGAGCACTATCATTGTCCCTCAGGTAGAGAAACTATCACCCTCCCTCAGGGTGACTCATGGCCCCAGCGTTTTCAATGCTCCGAGCTACCTTTACTACCATCTTTCCTTGCTGGCCAAAACCTTTTGCCTCCTCTCCTTCCTCAGCTTGACCTTGGTCTATCCCGTGGACCTCGTGCTTCTGATTCTTCCCTGGGACTTCGCTCACTTGTTGCCACAGACCCTGCCCATCTCCTCCCTGCAAGCTACAGTGGAGAGCTACTACCTGTGCACGCACAAGTGTTCTCCTGGTCTTTCAAAGTGACTCCTAGAGAACAAGTCTGAAACCTCCAGCTCCTAACGCGGGCCACATCCTTCTGAACGGCAACACGTTGAAAACCCACTCCCTGGTGTGCTATGTAGCAGCCTGCTCCTGTGTAACAGCCCGGGCATTCCTGGAAAAATTATAGAACTCAAATTGGCGCTTTTTCTTGGCAGAACTGTGGCTTTTCTAAAGTTCCGTTCATGTTGCACACTCTAGAAGTGAGCCTCTGCTCCCAAAATGGTCATTGCTTTTGTATGAGTGGGCTTTTGTTTTTGCAAGAAGGTCAGCTGAGCCAGTCAGATAAGAAGAAAGGCCAGTATATCCTGAGAATATGGAAGGTAATAGAATCTGCTGATCTGTGACACTGCCACTCACCAATGTGCATGGTCCTTAACAGTTTATAGAACATGTCAATCCATCCCACACATTTAACTCTCAACTGACAAGGAAAATCACTTTGGGTCTCTTTATCCACAAAGTTTAAATTGGGGGCTGACAAGCTCGATCAGTGGTAAGGCACATGCTTGTCAATGTGGCAGCCTTGGAAGTCTACAAGGTAGAAGGTAAGTTGTCCTCTGACCTCTGCCTATGCACCATGGCATCCATGTGTTCTCTCTCTATCTTTCATAAATAGATAAATATTTTAAATAAGTCTGAATTGGAGTCTTAAAATGGTAAAGTAGTTTGCTAAAATAAAGTAGAACAGGGTCAAACCCAGGGTGTATACTAGCCTATCAGCACAGCATTCAAATATATTGTATGATGTATCCCTGATAACTTACAGAGTTTTTACTGTGCTCAAGTTACAGTACTATCTGCCAGTGTGGTGAAATGTGGGGACCAAGTTTCTATGTGGGGACCAAGTTTGTAAAAAATATAGTATTCTTAAAAGTATTCCTGGCATATGACAGAATGGAAACTATATTTTCAGATCAAGCCATGGGTGTAATAGAACTTGAATTACAAAGTATTTTTAAGACTACAAATTTAAGAATGATTGGCAAAACTTGAAGATTTGTTAATATTTCTTGTAGCTATAATAGTAACTTTGTAAGCACTAGGACGAACGCCTTTTGAGCCCTGAGTTTGTGTTCATCTCCCCTCTGCTGCCTTGCCCTCTCCCTTCCTATTTCTTTCCCTCCCTCCCTTGGCTCTCAGAAATTTTAGAAAATTGGTTAGCATTCTTTACTTAATTTCATAAAATAACAGTAAGTATCAAACCTGTTCCTGCAACAACTCTATAACTGCTAATTTCATGGTCTAAATCCATAAAATGAACTTTGCATAAACTTCTATGTGTTTGAGAATTACCTCATGATCACAAAAACTTAAGAGCCACACCTTCCGATGACCTGCCCCATGCACCTCCCGTGTACTCTGAGAGCTGAGCAGAGAGTGAAGAGACAGGCAACAGGAGACACATTTCACATGTAGAACACACAAAGCTGAGCCTTGCCCAGCATGAATTGCGCCCTAGTCACCTTGAAAAGCTGTTTGCTTATGTGATCTTCCCAGTTCCCTGGGCAGTAATCCCTCTCATTGGCCAATGAAGTGAACTGAGGTTCTGAAAATTAGATGGACTTCTCCAATCCTTCACATATCCCAGCTTCCCCTCCAGATCCCCATTGCCAGACACTTGCTCTTAACTTGTGCAAGTGACAGCACAGTGTGAAAACTCCTAGAGGACTGCAGCCAGGCGGCGGGTCAGAGAGAAGATCTGTCTTCACTCAGAGACGGACCTATGCAGCCTATGTCACGCCCACTCAACAGTGGGTGGCCCAGGGTAAGCCGGGTATGATAGCTGAGGCCAGTATTGGAGTTCATGGTTCAGCCTCATGAGTAATTTACACTGTAGATTCTCACTACTAGGCTGGCAACCAACAAAATCATTTGAACGTCATAAAATATTTTCAAACAAATGTATAGAGATCCACTGGCTATAGGTAGCAATTGATATTATAAATGCAGAGAGATCTATAGGATTTACGGTATTGTGATTGCATAGAGATCCACTAGACAGAGGTACCAACTAAAATTATGAATGTGTAGAAATATACTAAACTTAGGTACCTGCTCACATTATGAATGTACTGGACTAAGGTACCATCTAATACTTTGAGTAGAATGATACATTCTTAGAGTAAATCTGAAAATAAAGAAAAGGAGAAGAGGGAGAAAAATCAGAAAGTTGGTTCCAGCACCACAGGTGAACACAACACAAGTGGACTCTCATTTCTATCCTCAAGGTTGCTATAATCACTGTGTTTTTGCTTCACTTTGTGTTTCTGTTTGGAAATGTAAATGACGCCCTAGCTGTCTTTCTGACATGAAGTCAGATTGCCAAAGAGTTTTCATCCTCTTCATAAAACAGTACTGACCATAACTGTTACGAATCACTTTATACTTTGATATTTTCTATCTTTCATTCTTTTTTTCCTCAGAAATGGATGGCCAGGTATAAATATAATAGGATTTAAACAGGTATAAATATAATAGGATTTAAACAGTAACAACTGGATTTCAAAACATAAATGGAGTCCATGTTGGTAGATCTCCTTCAGCTTGCTGCAATTTGTTTCAATTTCATGATGCCGGGTACATGTTCATGTATTACAAACATGCTTGCAAAAGCCAAGGAAAGTCCAGGAGCTTTGAAAGTCCATTCAGCTATGCTTCCCCCACATTTTCATCTGACCAGTGGCACTATAACATTTCTTTCAATGCAGCAACATGCATTAGGCAAATGGCTGAATTTCTTTATTGCAGGAAAATCCAAGAAGCTAACACACTGAAATGCTGAGATGCCAGAGGCTATTGCTTAGGTATCACCAAGCAGAAACGTCGTGACTTTATAAATCAGGTTAGATTTGCTACTCTAATACCTGTGAGCCGCCAACCATTTCTTTTTTAAGTAGTACGTAAGAAGTAAAAACGTTTTGAGATATCTACTCCTATGCTTATAAATTAGCAGCTATGTTGGTCATTATTATGCAAGTCAAGTTAGCTGAGAGGACAGCGTGGCAGGGACCAGACTTTCACAAGCACTTTCCTCTACTTAAACCACCTCTGAAAACTTTTCATCCTCTTACTTCCTGTTGCTTTACAGTTCATCTGTTTCAAATGGAAACATGCTTCATCTTGTCTACTTTGTCTGCATTCTTCACGAATAATATTCTAATTACCTCCGACAGGGCAAAGAGTAACAAAGCTATCTTGCTTAGACAATGGAGTGATTTATTTGAAATATTGTACAAATAATAGAAAAATAAAACAAGTCTATAGAAAGCAGCTACCCACTTCTGATAAGTCTGAAAAATTGTGGCTGTCATCAGGAGGATTACTTGAGCACAGAGATTTGAGCCCAATTTTTGCAATATAGTAAGACTATATCTTAAGGGGGAAAAAAGGAGAAAAAGGAAAAGGAAAGGAAAGGAAGGGAAAGAAAAAGGGGAAGGGGAAGGTGAGGAAGGGGAAACATAGATGAAATGACAAAAAAGAAAGGAAAAGAAGGAGGAAAGGAAGGAAGAAAGGAGGAAGGGAATAAAAAGGAAGGAGGAACAAAAGAGAGGAAAGGAGGGACAAGAGAAAGTAGGGGAAGGAGAATGCGACCATGAAGGAAGAGAGAAGGAAAGAAAATGGTAACAAACTTACAATGAGAAAAGGAGGAAGGAGGGAGAGGAGGATGAAAGGAGGAAGAAGACCTATGAAGTTGTGGAAAATGAAGGTGAACCATGATAAGGACCCATCCGTGAGACCAGAAAGCTCAATGGAACCCACCCTGCGCTAACCAAGCATACCGGCTGCAGGACACACTAAGTAGCAGCACAGTTCTGGTTCAGGACAGGGCACTTACTCGGGCAGAAATAAAAGCCCCTGTTCTCCAAACTGACATGCAATCCCAAGCAAGTTCCATAGCTCTCTACTTGGGAACCAAAACCATACCTGCCAACATGGCAGGTTGGTTATAAGGATTAAATACAACAATATAGACACGTGTGTTTTGAAAGCGCCAAAGCATTTCACAAACAGAAAAAAGATTATTAGGAAGACTTAGCCAGGAGGAACGCAGACATACGTAGAGGTTAGCGTGCAGTCGCCAGCAACGTACCCTCCAGAGCACGGCTCTGAGAAGCACGAGGGGGATCCTTTATCTGACAGTGAAGCTGAGCCCTGGGAACGAACTGGTGGAAGCAACACTGGGACTGTGGGCAGTAAGTGAGCAGGCAGCTTACTGAAGGGCTTGCTGCGAGGCAGGACAGGGAGAAAGGATGAGAACTGAATTATGAGGTGCTGCTGACCATCTACAGCATGAGATGTGAGGTGGTGGCACTACGGTGCTACAGATGTCACTGTCTGTAAAGCACAGGGCAAATGCCTTCAGACCTGCCCGTTTCTGGAAGAGTGTGCTTTCGAATGCCAGCAAACACAAAAATTGCATGGCACTCACAGGGCTAAAGGTTATTGGCTAAGCAACGCCATTTGCCGTAGATGAAAACTGTCATGAAGAAATGTGGTGATTATCATGATCCTCCTATGTAATTCAGTATTTGATCACACACCAATGGGTACAGGAAAACCTACTGTTCTAGTTGGTGCCCTTGGACATTCTAAGTTGTACTTTGAATCCATTGCCTTGGATTTTGAAGGATGGGAAGGTAAATAGAACCAAGAGTGAATTCTCTTGCAAATCTCAAATGCCTACGGAAATCAACCATTCATTACCCATTCTGTCAAGACATCAAGCATTTGGAGGCTTGTTTCCAAGACCATCGCATGATGGAGACATCTGAATGGTGAGCCAAACTTTTCTGACCTCTCGTCCATGGAGAGTCTTACAGTGGCCTGAACCCAGACTTGCCCCAGCTGCAGGCACGTAGCTGCTGACCAAGGATTGCCCCTGCACTAAGAACGGACTGCAATGCTTTCATTATGCTAATTATATCGGAACCCGCAGAGGCTGGAAGACACACATCTCAGTCAAAGTTTCCACTCATTTCATATTACTGGCCACCAGATTCCTTTCCAATTAGGACTTAGACAAAAAAAAATGCTCAAGGTATTCCTTAACCAGAGAACTAAGAGGAGGGAACTGGCAGAGACTGCTTGTTTGAAATGCCTCTGAAACCTATAATTACTCTCCCCCTCATCCAATCTTACAGCATTTGGGGTTTAATTTTTACTAAATGTAACCAGCCATTTCTACCCTTTCAAACTGTACACATTACCCTCTGTCTAGCTTAACAGCTTCTATGTGGAAGCAGAGGCTATAACTAGGGAAGGGAATTGACTGGAAATGTAGCATTTGACTCTTTAGGAGCTCAATAGGGCAAAGGGCTTGACTGTCCCAAGGACAAGGAATGAATCAGGGCAATCTGGAAAGACAGACTGTCCCTTTCACAGGCCTGCTTTCATTCTAGGTCACCCAGTCCTAGACCAGTGAAAACGGACCACTTAGCAACGGTCCTCAGCCTTCAAAGAAGGAAAATACGTATCTTCTAATATTTGGACCAACTTATGAAGCGATACCTTGTAACAAATATCAACATGCCCACGATTGCTTTTTCTCCCCTTTAAATAAATAATTCATCTTAAACAAAGATTTAGGCACCGTATTTCCTGTGAAAAAATAGCGTGTGCTTATGCTGTATGGGACACAAAATTCTTTCATCAAACCAGTTGATTCACGGTCTTAATCACTAGATAGAGGAAAATAATTTAGGGGCTCAGGCAGGGATCTACTACCCATGTGGGAGGAACAGTCTGTTCTGTGGAAAGAGCCCTATGTGACTGCACAGACATGTGAGGTGGGGGTGGAGTGTATGTGTGTGTGTGTGGGGGGCTTACAGAATAAGTGGCACTTTGTTTTCATTGATTTGCAATCAAAGTTCCTAATGGGAAGCTGCAAAGTTACAATTTATTAGCAGAAAAGACAAGACCTTAAGTTACATGGTATAACTATCACTCCCCCCCTCCCTAATGAACCCAGGAGGAACATGAAAATCACTGTTTTCGAAACAGCACTCTCCCATCCACTTCTGCCCCCATGTCTCTCCTCCCTAAACTTAAAAAGAAAAGAAAAAAAAATCTGTCAGACTCTCCAAGCCTGCCAATGCCAGTAAAGCACATCATTAAGGTGAGTAACTTTCCTGTTTACTTCAAACTCTTTTTTTCCCAAACTCCGACCTGGGCAGGTCTGATCAGGCAGGGCTTTGGAACGAGTAAAGGCGTCCCCAATTTCTACATAAACGCTGCAGGCCATGGGGCAGAGACAAGTCTCAACTGAGCTCTCCACGGTAGTCAAGCTCGCCGGCGCCTCTGGTCTTGTCTGCTCATAGCTGGCAAGTCACGTCACGTCTGTAGCCTTCAGAAGCGGCTTCCTCTGCAGCAAGCTGCACAGCGCACGCGGGCCCACCGGCTGGCTTCTGCCTTTCACTTGGAAATGAACATCCAGGCACTTTCTCAACAAATGTGCTCCAGAATCATTCCCTCTCTGGCAGACCCTTTGAAATCCAAGATTTTTCCTCTCTGAATTCATTCACCCTGTGAAGGGCTGAGTGAAAAGCATGACCTTCCCATGCAGTTAAACTGTTCCTCTCTGAAGTTCAGTGGAGGAGAGTTCTCACTGTTCAGCTTTCCTATGGAAAGACTCATTAAAGGCAATGCATGCTTTGAAGATTTAACTTTATGCAAATATGCTCCCTATATATGCTTTCCTTCCTTACACACACACACGCGGAGGGTAGAGAGAGAAACAGAGAGAAACAGAGAGAGACAGAGAGAGAGAAAGAGACAGAGAGAGGGAAGAAAATTGCTACCCTTGATGTAGGATTAGCCTTTCAGTGTGGTCTACCCCTAAAGAGGCAGGAAGTAGGACTTAGTTTCATCTTAGATCTATCTTGTCAACATGAACAGATTGCTGGGTGCTCTGGAGTTCATTTCCCCAACGTAAAACAGCATCCATTAGGAAACATGTCTGTCTAGTATAGAGGAACAGTGAGTCGTACTGTTTGCAAAGCACTTTGCATTCTTCAGGGAAGAGCCTTGTTATTAGGACACTGCGCTTACATAATCCCAAGCATGCTCACGAATCAGGAAGGCAGTTTGGAAGCCAGAGATGTAGCATGTTTTCATAGCAAACTGGGTTGAACCATGACTTTGCCCCTACCCACCCTTCCATGTTCTACTTGCTGTGACCACTATCACCATTCCTGTGCCCTACCATACACAATTCCTTAAAGGTACAAAATGGAAAGGATATTAAGCATGGAGTGATAAGGCTTCAAATGTCATGGATACTCCTTTTACTTCCCAGGCAAAGTCAAGGAATCAGGTAGAGGACAAGCCACGAATAGATCTGGTCCTGTTTGCTGTTTACCAAATGTAAACAAAGGAAGATCCAACCCTACCTGCTCCCCTGTTCTCACAACCTCATGAAAAGGGTGTGCATTGAAGCAGGCACACACACAGGGGTTTCACAACAATTAGCAAACTCTGAATAGTGGTAGTTGGAAGGCCAGCAAGAAGAAGCTGCCTTTGACTGCCATTTGCTTCATGGTATTTGCATAGCTCTGGATTTAACAGGCAACTTTAAGCCAAGAATGATAAATAGCTCTGCACCTGTAAAATGGGACTATAAATCCCCTATCTTGGAGAGTTACTGCGGGAAGCCTTTACAGCAAATCAAGGCTCCTTATGGAGCATTTGACTTCAGTGTCCATAAGTGCTAATTACCAATGTATCTCCATCATCTAGCTGTTCATGAGTTGTCCATTCATGATACTGTAACAACACACAGAAGTCAGCTACATTACATTTATTAGAAAATGACTGGAAGGGGAAAAGAGCTGGTAAATTTATCCTTTCTTGCTATGCCACCACTGAAACTTTTACTTTGGTCTAGTGAGCTGTCCCAAGGGACAACTGTGGTACCTGAGTTATGCCAAAACCATTATGCCTATGTACCTTGAGGAGAGTTGGCTCTGAACTATCACCTTGGATTGAGGATTTTGATTTCAATGACTATTCATATCATAGTGCCAAAAATTGACTGTGATCATACTTTTGTCCATTGAGCTTCATGCTGAAACAGCTCAGTTAATTTTCATTCATTCATAAATTTAATTCAGTATGTTCCAGTCATGATAGCTTTCATAGCACAATCTAAATACCAAAAATCACAATGCAGGTCCTTTGGATTGTAAATGGAAGCTTATTATTTATCAGCCAAAATGCTGTTTCTTTAATTACAATGCTCTTGCAACACAGAAATAAGATTAGGACGAGGAGGGGCCAAACAATGCAAATTGGAAACAAACTTATACCCATAAGCGCCTGAGTGAGAAAACCAGAATCCTGGAAGCTTCTTGATTTCGCCAGACAGTGACCTGTGCCATGGGAGGCCACGCTGCCAACGTGAAAGCAACAGTGACAACACTGAGCCCCAGTTATGTGATGCTCAGATGACTCCACGGAGATGAGAAGCAGCCTGCTTCTTATATCCCTTCTAAATACCGATTTGTGTTGATTCAATCAATTTGATAGAAAATAATCAGTTCAAGTGGAAACATGGAATACCAAGGAAACTCAAGCAGAAGAATTCAATGACTGTCCTCTGCATAGACATTATACCGTTTGGGCCGCTCTGGAGAGTGCCTGCCTCTTCTCTCCTGGCTGGACTCCACCCCTCCAATGGGACTTCATTTCCAGGGAAGCTAGTAGCTGGCACAGGAAGGGAAGCACACAGACAAAGTACCAGATTTTTACTCACAGTTAGCTCTGCTGGCCCGTTCTGTTCAGAAAAGTCCGGGGGAGGGACTTGTGGATATTTAGTATTTCTGTCCAGTTGTATGTGAAAAATTTTATGTAACATCTGAGAACTTTGTAGAATTCTGTATGATTGTTCTGTGTTTAAGTAACTCTAGACATTAGAGGTGTTTATTTCACTTTATACATCCTTCATTTAGTTAAACAAGATCTGCTGTCTCTATATTCCTGTCCACTTTGAAATTACCAAAGAATTTGACTTTATCTTGTCTATGGCAATATTTTCTTCTGTTACAACTATATGCCTTCATTTGTCTCTCTTTTTTGAAGAAACAATATATAGAGAGCTTACATTATTCACCTTTTCCTCAAGGAGTAGGTACAATGAAACAACAAAATTGCATATCATGCACCTGTACAAGGTTGGAGGCTGAAGCAAGAGGGTCCTCAGTTCAAGGTAAGACTCATCTGTATAGAGGCTTGCCTCAAAAACCAAAGCAAGCAAACAAAAAGCACATAGCTACATTTGCCATTACAGAAGGAAAGTGGATGATTCCACTCCTTTACCTGACTCCGAGTGTTTCATAGTACCATGGATGTTACCATTTATACATTACCAATGCTTTATATCAGGAGCTATAACAGACTGATAGGAGGGTAATTGTTGACTGTAAGTGTTAAAGCTATAGCTTTATTTTCCAACTAGATCCTTCTAGTCAGACTTCAAACACACACCCCAGATTCTCTTCTATTATCGTTCTGTAAGCAATATTTTAAATCTCCTACTAAATTCCCTTCCTCCATCAGACTGTCCTCCTAGAAAATGGCCACAATACTCTTTCTAGAGCTCAAGGGAAGGACAGTTGGAAGTTCATCTAATATTTAATAACTTTTGAATTGTAGGGCAGATATTATCATACATGAGATGAGAAATGTCTGTTGCATAAGTTCAGATATACTCCTCAAACCAATATTCTTTGGCAAAAAAATTAAGGTCATGTTTTGACTTAACAATTAAAGAATGAAAAGGACAAACATATTTCAAGTAAACTAAAGTAGTGTAGAATCTTTGTTCCTAAAATTTGTTAGATGAGAAATGAGCTAATTTATGAAGACTCCTTTCCTAGACATGGGTTAGATTTGACTACAAAGCAGTCTGTGGGCTTTTCTTTAACTCTCCCATTCTCTCTCCTAATCACTAGGAAGGAATAGAGATGGAGGAGGGAAGGCATGGAGAAGCTGGGTTTCGAGGCGCCAACAATAGAGGTCTAGCTTGTTTGCATGAATCCAGATCCCTTGGTACATGCTGAAAGTTCCAATCATATTATATTTACTGTTATTAGAGTGACCCCTATAGATGATGATTTACGAATAGCATATTCTGGGCAGGAAGGAACATTAGTTTGCCTTCCAGAATATTCATTTCTGACTCATGGTTTCCTAGAAGGTGATCTGTGGAATCTTCTCTCTGAATGGACCTTCTAGAGCTCAACTTACAATAAAAGTTGCTTCTTAGCAGTAAAAACTGTCTAGAATAAATTCATCCTCCAGAAAAAAGAAATAAGGGATTTTATAATTCAATAAACAGAGCATGCATTGAGCATCCATAATAAATTAAGGAGCACATACATTTTCCTGTTGATGATTTTGAATGCAGTACTACTATTAGCCAGCACATAACACTTTTTGTGACATCTAAACCTGAAGTGAAAGTTGATCCTACTTTTACATTTCTGTTAAAGGTACCACTTTTCACAAAAGCATATTGACACAAAAGGAAAAAGATAAACAAAACAACCCAGGGTGAATGTTGAAATATTCAGTCCAGTGTATTTCTTTCATAGCTAAGACTGAAGTAGCAATGGCAGGCTTTCTGCAGCCTCCGAGGCAGACCTTGGGTTCATTGGCCAGACCTCTTCATCCTTCCTTAATCAACACAGCTTCTTCTCCAACACTTTTCATTGCTTCCAGCCACAAACGCCGTCAAATTGCTCCTTTATTTGAGCAACTACATATGTTTGGGGCTTGTACATACAAAGAAGTAGAATAAATAGCCACAACTCATCGTAAATGAAGACCCTCCCCCAAATACCCAATACCTGAAAAATGTTATTTAACCTGTTTTTCATTAGAGTCCTGGTAAGAAGCAACCCTTAAAAAAAGTTTAGGTTATGCTACACTGATAGGAGTTAAACAAGTCCAATTGTGATAACAAGGTCTGCAAAAGTCTACCCTACCCTACTTTTGGCCCTTGACCTTTGCCCTTGCAGTGTGGGAATTCTCACAAAGCCCTTCCAGTTTGCTTCCTTGCCCGCCATCTTCATTCTTAGAGCTGCATCTCAGAGTGACATCCTCCAGCAGCATCTGAGGTCTTCCCAATTCTTGTTTTCCCCATCTAGCATCCTCAAGAGCTGAACTTTACAGGGAAGATGTCGCAAGGTGGTGACCCTTCTCAGCCTGTCTCTGAGGACTACTCTTTAGATTCGCCTCCTTCCTCCAAACATTCTGTGGCCCAAGCATGTACAACTCTTCCCTCCACCAAGGCTTATACGACACTATTCGCATCTCTGTTTCTAGACTCGCCATGATCCCTCTGGCTAGAACATCTTCTCTTTTCACCAATGATATACTACAACTTATCACTTCCAGATCTAACAGTAGGCATTAAATTCTCTGTGAATGTAGATCCAAGTGTTTTCTGTGCTACACCATGTTTTGTAAGAAATAGGACTTAACAGATATTGTGTGTGTGTGTGTGTGTGTGTGTGTGTGTGTGTGTGTGTGTGTGTGTATTTGTGAATCAGAGGGCACTGTATGTGCCTGTGGAGGCCCAAGGGTGACTTCAGGAGTCACCCTGGATTGTGCTACCTCCTCTTTGCTTTCTCTGGCTTTTTCAAGGCTCCACCTTTCATAATTAGAAGTATAAGCTGCTACCATTTCCTTCTGGCATTTTTACGCAGGATCCAGATTCCGAACTCAGGTCCTTCTGCTTGTGAGGCAGAGGCTTAAGCCCTGAGCCATCTCTCTAGCTCCTGACAGATACTTTTTGAGATATATTGCATGTACCAGCACTGAAACAGAAATGGCAAGACCCAACTCTATTTCTGAACTCCTAAGTGTGCATGTTTATGGTGGTGGGTGTGGTAGAGGGTTCAAATGGGAAGGTTTCACCCACAGTTAATACTTGTAGTGATTTTAAGTGGGTAAGCAGGGGTCTGCCTGGAAAACAGAGGTAATAAGGGGAGGAAGGGAATTCCAGACAGATTGGAGCACCTACCTGTCATGCGAAGTCACTTTATGTTTGTTAGCTTTCCCTGAGTGACTGTGAGCTCTTTGAAGAAAGGCTATCTAGCTTATCTATATATGATTACCTACTAGCTGATTTGTCAAGGGCTGTTCAGTGTCAAGCTGTGGACTGTGGCTTCATACACTGAACTCTCCACAACCTTCGAGAGAGATTATTTCCATCCTGACAGACAAGGAAATTGAATCACAGAGGAGTCTAGTCACTTGCTTGTGAGCTGGGGGCAGACTGGGGCGCTCTGTTTGTTTTCAAATGTCCTTTCTGGTCTTCAAGAAATGCCCCTAAGCCTAATAGTGCTGCAGTGAATACTAGTAACTGAAACTAATACTATCGGGCCTTCAATTCAGCATCAACAAAGACATCTTAACTTCAGCATAGATGTACTGGAGACACAAGGCAATGTTTGGGTAAATTCTGCAAGGTTCATTCAAATATCAACTTGGTCACACCAGTTTGGTGACTAGTAATTCCAAAGCTTCTAAGACTTTAAATATTGCAAGAAAAAATTTGCACACAATGTTTTTATATAATTATGAAGTTTTAAGCAAAGCTATTGTTTCTTGGAACTTAGTGATCAAGAAGGCTTCCTTTTTATTAGGACACTTTCTTTAGAACTGTACTTCAGTAAAGGTCTTTTCATATTATATCTTATTAATTCACCTCAAATAAAAATAAATGCATTCTAGAATGCCAAAAACATAAATGGTAAAGTGAACAAATATACTCAATTTCTACTTCCTAGAGAAATCCATTTATTAACATTTAGATATCTGGAATGCTGTTTTGAAAGTGGATATAAACAATGGAGAAAATCAATTTCTGGAGGTGAGCTATTACTAGGAACTACTGAAATACAATCAGTGCATTTCACTGATGAAATATAATCATTTCATTGATGAAATCCTCCCAAATTGTTCCAAGTCAGAAAAAATACTTGTCCTGAGTTTATAATAATATTTGTAGCTGGCACAATCTGGAAATATTTGGGTTTATGAACTAGGAAAACATGCTAGCTTTCTATGGAGGCTTGGATGATACGTTTTTACTAAAGCAGAATATTAAAGTTTAAGTTGTCTTAATAATCTCCTCCTTCTTCCCTTGCTGTTCCCTTTGCTGTTTCTCCTTGTTATTATTTCTTTCTTGCCAGAATGAAGCAAGAAGATGGAAATGAAAGAAGAAGAAGGGAGAAAGAGCGGTGGAAGCAAGGGAGAAGGGCATGCTTCCTAGCAAGCGCTCCTCCTTCACAATGCATTTCTTCCCAAGATATACGTTGACAAGTGGAGCACTACAATAAAATACATCTGTGTCTTGAAGCAAACACATCTGTAGCAGTATCTACTCAAAAGGCCAAGACAGCTCCCTATCATTTTCCTACAAGGTTTTACTAATCTGTGTTTACAATAAAGACAGCAAGGATATATGCACTATTACAAATCCTTCTGTTCAATTGATTTGATATAATTTCAGCCCATTCGCTTTCACTCACTTGTTTTTCTTCTTGTTATTCTTAAATCAAGTCATAAGCAGTAGTTTAGTGTAGTTGAGAATGAAGGATCCAGTTATTTTTTAACAGTGATTTCTGTTACAAAAACCACCTTTATGGATATTTTGGAACAATATAATTGCACAGGTGCTGACTGATAGATTTATAAGCTACACGCTTTATATTGGTAAGCTTCTTTCAATTTAGTATCTCCTCTAATATAAATCTGATTCTCAGAACTTTGGCCTGATAATTACTCGTGTATCACTTTGTTCAATATTGCCACTGCTTGATTTCTATCAGGATGCATATTTTAACCAAGCTGTTAGTACATATTCTGGTTAAAAGAGGAAGTCATACTTTGAAGAGGAATCCTCTAAAACTTTATATATCTGTGAAAGATTAGACATGCTCAAACAGGCACTGATGCACAAACACGTCTTGGCTCCATCTCAGGCAGAATGGGTCGGTTCCAGATGTTCTCCTGCAAGCTATATCTTGCCTGCTGCAAGAACATTCATCTCCCAAACACATCATTTCAACTACCTTGCCTGGAGCAACATGCTTGAGCACACACTCAAACAGAAATGCGCGCGAACACACACACACACACACACACACACACACACACACACGCACACACACACACATTATGCTGTTGAAAAAACTACTTAGTCTTCCTTTTGACAAATAAATGGAACATATGATTTTCAGAATGTTGGGTATTTAGTAACAACATGGTAAACTTTCTCCTAAACAAGTGACATATGTCAGGATTTCTAACATATGTTCTTTTCTTTTCTTCTTTCTTTTGTTCTTTCCCTCCTTCCTTCCCTCCTTCTTTTCTTTCTTTTCTTTCCTTCTTTTTCTTTCCTTTCATTGTTTTTCTCCCTTCTTCCCTTATTCCCTCCTTTCTCCCTCCTTTCCTCCCTTGCTTGTTTCCTTCCTTCTGTCTCCCTCCCTTTTCTTCTCCCTCCCTTTTCTCCTTCCTTCCTTCTCTCCCTCCCTCCCTCCCTTCCTCTCTCCCTCCCTCCTTTCCTTCTTTCCTTCCTTTCTTCCTTCCTTCCTTCCTTCCTTCCTTCCTTCCTCCCTCTCTCCCTCCCTTCTCGCCCTCCCTTCCTTCCTTCTCTCTCCCTCCCCTCTCTCCCTCTCTCCGCTCTCTTCTCTCCCTCCCTCCCATCCCTCCCGCCCTCCCCTCCCTCCCTCCTTCCTGTCCTTCCTGCCTTCCTTCCTTCTTCCTTCCTTCCTTCCTTCCTTCCGCTCTCCTTCCCTTCCTTCCTTCCTTCCTTCTTTCCTCTCTCTCTCCCTCCCTTCCTCCTTCCTTCCTTTCTTCTTTCCTTCCTCTTATTTTCTTTCTTTCTCCTTTAAAACCTATGCCTGCATCAGTACTGACTCATTAAAAGCTGCAGACATGAGCTCATGCCAATGATTCAATCACAAGAATTCTGTCGGGCCTCTCCCCTCAGTGGTGCTTTGAGAGGGAAGTCAGTCAGTCTTTAGTTGATATGACTTTTAACCTAGGCACTTCCATTAATGTGCGTGTAATCAAATGGACAGTGGAAACAGCTGTCTCCGCAGGAAGTAGAAAGATTCAGATAGAAACTATCCAAAGAATGCCCCAATTAGGAAGAGTCCTGCAGAAAGACCTTTATTTTCTATAGCCAGTCATTCCAATGTGTGCAGGAGATGAGTGTAAATTCTACCGACTAGACCTCTTGGGTTTCTTCTTAGGAAGAACAAAAAGGTGTAAAGGTCAAGTTTTTCACCGCAGTAGACTTGAGCTTTAATTAGCAAAGGTGAGTAGGAACATGGAGGGAGGTTTTGAGACACTCTACATAAGAATCATCTCACTCAGCACCCAAAACTTGGGCCCCTGGTGGAAGGATGTGGCCAGTTTGCAAGGCAGGAGTTACAGGGATTATCTGCTGCCTCTATTCCAAGGCAGTGGCACTATTTACATGGACATCAACCCCTTTTATAATCCACTTGCATTCCATTATCTCATCTGATCTTTAGTACGATGCCTGGTGTCATTATTCTCATTTTAAAGATGAGAAAATTGAGGCACCAGGGAAGGTAAAGCAATTTCCTCAGATCCTCGCTACAACATGGCAGCCCACTGTGACCAACAGGGTCTGCTTGGCCCCTGGAGGACTGGCTAGACATGTCAACTCCTTCCTGTGCTCCCTACTTTTCCTCCCTCCCTTTCTATCCAGTCCTTAGAAGCAGTGACTTCAACTACTCTTTCCTGTCTTATCTCATCACACTCTACCGTGCTGTGTGAGCCTGGTCACGAGGAGTGCTCTTCCTTCCTTCCTTCCTTCTTTCCTTCTTTCCTTCTTTCCTTCTTTCCTTCTTTCCTTCTTTCCTTCCTTCCTTCCTTCCTTCCTTCCTTCCTTCCTTCCTTCCTTCCATCCGTCCTTCCGTCCTTCCTTCCTCCCTTCTCTCCCTCCCTCCCTTCTCTCCCTCCCTCCCTCTCTCCCTCCCTCCCTCCCTCCCTCCCTCCCTTCCTTCCTTCCTTCCTTCCTTCCTTCCTTCTCTCCCTTCCTTCTTTCCTTCTCTCCCTCCCTTCTTTCCTTCTCTCCCTCCCTTCTTTCCTTCTCTCCCTTCCTCCCTTCCTTCTCTCCCTCCCTCCCTTCCTTCTCTCCCTCCCTCCCTTCCTTCTCTCCCTCCCTCCCTTCCTTCCTTCCTCCCTCCCTTCCTTCCACTACCACGCGACTGCATGACCGTTGTATCTTTTGTTCAAACTCTTCCATCAACTTCCACATGAGACCACACTAATCTGCTTTCCTTGTGATCTGAACACAATCATACTTTTGTTTTAAGAGAATATTTCATGCCGAGTCCTGAGCACGTTGCCCGTGGGATATGTGTCCAAAGCCTTCTCCCACAGCCTATTCCTTTGCACGTTCTCCCAGACCATGGCTTCAGGTAGGATGGGAGAGCAACACTGTCTTGAAAAAAAAGTCTGCAGACTTGCGTGGAGGTTCTACTTAGCCTGTTGGAATGTCTAGATTCTTCTCCCAACATAGGTCAGCTGCTGTTCTTCGCTCTGTAACCACCAAAGGCTTCTCTTCAAGGTGCAGAGTCAGAATTTGGACAAATTCTGTTTGCCATGGATCCGTCTGTCATCTAACCTTGAGTAAAAGGTCTTACCTCTATTTGAAAGCCTGTTACCCCTAGAAGAATTACCTTCCACCCAGACAGCTGGAAAAATTCAGTCCACTGATCTGGAATCCAACGTCTTATTGCTGCCCTATGGGGAGGGAATTGCATCCTTTGGAGCCACCCAACAAGTCTAGAAAGTGGCAGGTTGCAGCATAGAAGACAATAAAGAGGGAGTGTGGTCTCTCAAGTAAACAGAGTAATCTTTCCTTAACATGGCTCCAAGTCCTTTGTGAGTTAAGCCTGTGGAAATAAATATCTCCAGCATTGTTTCCAGGAATAATATAAATTGAGTTTATGTACTTGCAGAGATGTACACATGGCAACGTGCTTGTATATAACCTATGAGATAAATATTATTTATTCCCTTAGCCTCGATTTTAAAGACTTCTTTAGAGTAGAAAGAATTATTTATACATGCATGTATTTATGTTAAAGCACAAAACCGAAACAAGGTTTACAGAAAAGCATCACATGCCTTCTAGGGACCACTTGGCTGTCTAAGGCAGATGCTGTATGTCACATTGCTTCTAATCACAGCAATGCTTCTCAGTTCTGTTATAATGTGTCCCCTAGACTGCACAACAAAAGGATGGTCAGGAGAAGTCAGCTGTACTCCATGGAGCTGACTCCTCACTATGAACCCCAACGTATCTTTGAGTTGGGTAAAGCTAATCTAAATTGTAATAATGAATAATTCATCATCATAAAACTCATCCCAGCAGAAGCTGTGGTAGGCACTGTAGAATCATTATCTTCAAGTTTTGTATTAGTGTTATTCCCACTTTAGGGAAAAAGAAGCTGCCCAGAGACAGTGTCTCACACTAGTCAAATGGACAAAGGTAGAGTTCAAGCCTAGGTCTGCTAACTACAAAGCTGAATTTTGTCCTTTCACTTCCTTATCTGCGTAGGTACCTTTTTCTTTAGCAAAAGTCAAGATTCTTGCTCTCAAAAAGAAGAGAGAGTACACTCAATAAAATATTCTGAAATGCCAGTCTCACAACACAGTTATAATCAATGCGTCATAAGAAAAATCCAGCTCGACCATAGGTTGTGGGTGTGCTATTTGCTCTGTGATATTGCCCTGTAATTTAACTGAGAACATTTTCATTTGAAATCAGGAGTTTCTGAGCAGCAGTTCATTCAAAGCATCCCATATTCTGTTTCCAAAGTCTAAATTCCAATGTCAAACACGTTAAGCAAGCATCACATTGGGAGGGAGCCTGTGCCCCACAGCCATATGCTGAAGTGAAGACTTCAAAACAAATTCTGAAAGTGTTTTTAAAAGAGAAAATCTGTTAGCTGGGGGATGCTTCTCAGCAAACTCCAGAATGCTACCACTCCTTTGTCTGCTCATATCACAGTGTGCACTGTACCCAGGAGAAATACACCCATTTTAATACCTTTCCTGATGTATGTTCCTCTCACCCTCCTTGAGTGAGATGGATGGAGTTGCTCCATTGGACTGAGTGGCAGATAGATAACAATGTAGTTCTGGCCCTGTCTTCTTTGTGTGGATGCTAAACTGACTCTGGGAGGTGGAGACCATTATAGTCCTTGGGTCTCCAAGTCAAACAGTGTGAAGTGAAACGTTCAGATGAAAATTCTGTTGATATCAGCTGTATTCTAAGTTAGTAGGAAGGAAAATGTAGAATTCTGAAGAACTTATGAGAATGTTCTTGGTTGTGGTGTTACACACCTATAACTCTAGCTAATCAGAAGTGACTTACACACAAGAGCTCTAGGCTGGCTTGTCTAACATTGTGAACCTATATGTGTCTGCATATGCTTAAGTATGTTTTTGTTCTAAAAACAAACAATAAGCCATTTCAATTGTATAAGTGTATAAGTGACCAAAATAAAACCATTATTACTCCATATGCAGAATACAAATTGTTTTTCTATTTTTCACTAAAGTGAAAGTAGGTGCTGACTAAGATTTCCTTGGAATTTTTATAAATTTTTTTATTATTATTGTTATTTATTCAACTGTGTGTATGTGCACGCGCGTGTGTCTGTGTGTGTGTGTATGTGTGTGTCTGTGTATGTGTAGAACCACGGACGAATTCGCGAACCACCATGGACGCCTCCACCTCCTTCTTGCCCTGGGATTCACAGGCTCCGCCCTACCAGGACCAGAAGCGCAGGCCGCCCCCGCTTCTGTCTGGCGTCTATACGTGGGATCTGGGATATACGTGGGATCTGGGATCCGAACTCGGGACCTTCCGCCTGCAAGGCGGAGGCTTAACCCCTGAGCCACCTCTCCAGCCCTCCTTGGAATTTTTAAAGCAAATTAGCAAAGTATATAGAGTCATGCATGCATTTATTCATTAAGACTATCTGAAATATATTTTGAGAGAAAAGTGCACTTGTCAATAAGTGACAGATTTGCTGGGTGAAAACAAAATTAAGGTGCAATGTGCCTCTTTGTGCCCTCTCTTCTCTCCTGAATAGCTCAGCCATCTCTCTCCCAGAAGAAAATTAATGTGAGAGTTATGCTCTTGCATTTGCACAAAAGTATGTAAGAGAAAATCAAATTATCAAGTTAATAATCAAGGACAGAAAGTTTTTGATGTTGATTTTGTACATTATATTTTAACTTGTTTAATTCTCTCCCCAACTTAGAAGTTCATGTCATAAACATGTAACATCAGAGCTGCAAATATGTCTTTGAAAATATTCCCCTAACAAATTTAGCTAGCAAGTTTCCAATAAGCCATTTTTGCTTCTCTCCCAATCATACTGCTGATCTCAAGGCATCTGAAATAATAGCTGCTCTTATGGGTGAGTAGATCGAGGGGAGAGTGTTAACAACCTAAAGACTGGTAGTGACACTTGTTATTGCTAGCAAAAACACATGTATTTACTGCTCAAAGGCATCACCCTAGCTAAACCAACTGATCGAAATTATTGCATGTAAAATGTTTGTGATAAAGATCATTGAATGGAGCAAGGACAAAGATAAAAGAAATCTAATGATTTGCTCACTGCACTGTGTTTTTCTACTTCACAGCTAGTTCCTATCCAAAGTGATGCTCTGATTCTAGTTTTTCACAGACCCAAGTATAGTGACATGTCTCCTCATGGATCACACTACTAACTTACCATGCTTCAGTCTTTCTATGCATGTTCTTTCCTTCTGTCCCAGTCCTGATGTTGAATATCATGCCATCTACAAGATCTCAAAGAGTTGTATTTTGTGCTATGGTCAGCCATAGTTGCATGTCTTACATCACCACTGTTCCACTTTCAAAGGCTTGCTATGGCTTTTTATGGTCAGACCTTTGTCATCACGAGGGATGACTATCTGGTTTGGCCACTGTGCTATTCTTCCCAAATCCAGCACCATTCCATGTCCTTCATGAATCTGTCATTGCCTGTGCTGTCCAGTGGTACTGCCTTTCTGCCAGCTGCCAAATAGAGGTCACTGGGAGTGAAGGCAGGCGAGCCCAGTAAATAGTACAGCCAATTCTCATGCCTATGAAACACCTATGCTTCTCATACTTGTGCAGAAAAGAAAAACATTGCAAGTTAAAATGACAGGTGTTATGCAAGACATGTACCCTGGATTATCAATGCATTATAGAAACTTATGCAAGTGGCTATACATTTACTTGTCAAATAGAAAGCTCTATGAGAAGCCTATATTTCTTTGTAATTGTGATGTTGACTGAGCTGTCTTCCTGAATCTAAACCTTGAGTTCCTCAGCTAAATCTTTTGTATGTATGTAACTTTTACAAACAAGTGTTAGGTGATCATGCTTATAAAGTCATATGATGATTATCAGGTGTAGAATATAAACATATGCGAAATATGTCTTTGCTATACCTACATGTGAATTTATAGCATTAGTCTTGAAGATGGGGAAAATGAAAATGTTATCTGTTAACATGAGGAATAGCAAAGAGCAAAAGTCAAAAGAGAACTTAAGTTATTTGTGACAATACTTGGAAACAGATAATTTGATTCTGAAAAGATCGATTAGGTCATATTAAAGCAGATATTTGCCACTATATTCCCAAAGTCACAGGGAATGAGCTCATACTAGCATACTTTAGCACAGGATGTTGTTTCTTATACCTGTGTGACTACCACTCAGTCTGAACATAGAGATAAACAAAAGGTAATGGGGCTACTTTAAGATGTAGACTATAGGGATGCATTTTCTCAGCACCCTTTCTAATAGTGGACATCCAGAAATCATTATTATATATTCCTGTTACGAAAAATTACCTTCCAGCTTACCTAATGACTAACATGCTTTACCTAGCAATCAACTATTCAACATCTACCAAAGGTATTATTTGCTAATTTCATGGCTTTTTATAAAAAGGTTGAAACAGTATGTAAGATAGATTTAAGAATTGTGTAACGACAAGCCTCAGGTTTCAAACACAGTAGTGTATTTCCCCCTCCAACACTGAGGTGAAGGACTCAAAGTCCATTGATTCATTTCCCTTCAGAAAACTTTGAGAAACACTAGTTTTTCAAGTAATTTTATGTTAGGTGCATTTGAATTCTAGGACATCAAAATATAAATTGAAATATGTATCATGCTAGAAGTTGATTTCAGATAGGAATATCAAATTTTTAAAAATAGCTTCTAATTTTTATAAATAAATATGATATACATATGTTAAGGCATAGATTTACATATGATAGATAATTTATCTGACCTTCATGCAATATTTAAACATATTTTAAAGGATGAGAGGTGTAATCCATAATTATATTGTTTTCTTGAGAAAATGTGTCTTTCTTTTTAAGATTCAATTAAGGAAAAAAGAGGAAAGATAATTTACATTAACTCTTAGTGCCCTATTGTCACAAAAAGAAAACTTGCAAATTAACATACAAAATGAAGGGATTTACGTTTGGCCCAAGTTGTCAAACAATATCATCATAATTTAATTTCATTGCTACTCAGAGTTCACATATAGATAAGCATATTCATGTTTTTCATTTTAAAGACAACAAATTGTTCATCCTATGACTCAGTAAAATGATTAGATTTTAAATGTTTATTAGTACTTCTGAAATGTAAACAATATAGTTTGAGAAATTAAAAACAATAATTGATTGCAGATAAAGATATCCAATAAGCATGTTTCAAGAGGAAACTTCCAAATAATAAAACAATATATTCATTTTTCATCTCACATTTGCATATCTTACTTATCTATATTATTCATGCCTTGTCTTTGTGTGAACTAGAAACCCTCTGAAAAAGGTGTCTGCCTTGTAAATGTGCACATGATGTAGTAGTCAGGAAGATAAATCTTAAGAAAAAATACCAGATGAGATAATAACAGACCATGTTCTCAGAGTTTCATCTCTCAGGCTCCCAAAGCACTTCATAAACTTTAATTATGCCTCCAAGTCATTCTGCCAAGTAAATATGATAATACCCATTTAACAGATGGGCAGAAACATAACCACCTGCTTATTGGTCCCCAGACACTGCTTTTAATGAGTCACACTCTTGGGAGCCTGTCAGATGACCTCCCAAAATTTAAATGAGAACACTTGACTTCAATAATCCTTGCTTTCATTGAATGTGATTTGGAAATTATTCACCGAGAAAAAAAAATCAGAAAGGGCTTCTGAACTGTCTTCTCCATGTGGTCAGTAAATTCCGCATAAGAGCTGGGCAGATGATTCTGTCCAAACAGCATAAAGTGGCAGAACAAATATTAAATGTTAGAAAAGTACCACAGGATATGCTTCTCGGTGATAGAGAGACTTTAGATTCCAGCATTCACACTGCAGGGAAACACAGTCTCTCATTTCAATCCTTTCTGAAATAATAAAGTGCAAAGTGATATTTTTTGCTCACAAAAATTTTCATGATTAATTTCAAAGTAAAACAAGAAACCTAATTTAGTTTGGAAGGGAAGACACTCTCCCTAATTTACCTCACAGTAAATCAATTGTGGTTTCTCTGCCTGCTTTTAAATTTTAGTCTGCATTTGTCTGATGATAGGAATCAGATCATTATTAAAAACCACAGGGAAGACACCAACTGTGATCTCTCCCTTTAGATTTCTGTACCTAGTTATAGGACCCCATACTCTCAAAACCACTGGTCTATCCCACATCCACAAGGCCTTAAGACTCTGGAAGACTTACATTCCTATTTTACAGTAAACTATTGTGTAAGATATAAGGATTGGAAAGTGTTTTGAGCAGACAAGCTACATCATCTCAAGCCTCTATTCATCTGTCATTCTCAGGAAGTAGAAAGTCAAGATACCAACCAAGCGCATGGTAATATTTACAAAGCCCAGCTATCCAGTTATCTACTCTGATGAGTGGGTTAAGAAAGAGCAGGAGATGGCAGAGGATAAGAGCAGAGGAGAGAAGTAATGAGTGGGTAGAAAGAGAAGATGTAACACAATATGTTGATTGCTGTTGGTATATACACCTGCCTTTAACTCACTAAATGACAGGGATTGTTCAGTATCTTTCAGGAGAAAACATGTGTGCCCTTCATGAAAGGGGTGAGAGTTACCGAGTAGACTGGGCATAGAGTGGAAATGCCTAACCAGGAAAGTATGTGAACAGGAGAGCGTGTGAAGCTCCCATGTGCAAAGATCCCACAACAAAATACACACATCATTCGGATTGAGTTTTGAACACACATTCATTTTAAGGGATCTCTGCTGACCTTAATGATACAGTTATGTTGTCTTGAGTCATTAAAAAAATTCTCATGGCATTATTCTCTGTTTACACATCAATTTTCAGGTGATCATTGTTCAGCACATATTCTATGTGCCAATTAAAATAAACCATTGCTTAGTAAGCTGAGAAAATTGATTTGAAGCCCGTTAAATCTCACTGCCCTTTTCTGATTATAGCTTTGGCCAATTTTAGAGTTAAGGTACAGAATTCCATAGATTCTAATAAGAGCAGGTTCAAATAAAATTCTTTTTTCATCTTCCCAACACCCGTCAGATGTTTTTTCCTATATAAAGTTAGAGTTTCTTGGGCTGGAGAGATGGCTCTGAGGTTAACACTCTGTCTTGCAAAGAGAAGGTCCTGAGTTCAAATCCCAGGTTCCATGTAAAAAATGCCAAGCCTTCACTTCTGGCCCTGGGAGAAATCTCAGAGCAAAACAAAAAGGAGGTAGAAGCAATCCAGGATGATTCATAAAGTCATCCTTGGTCCTGCACAGGGATACAGTACCTTCTGATACACACACACACACACACACACACACACACACACGCACGCATACTTGAAAAGAGAGTTTCTGGAAGAAGAAGGTAATAATCATAGATTCTGTAAAAAAAAAGTGTCAATGAAAATACTCTGATAATACATGGCTCAGTTAAATATAGCAAGAGATAAATCCATGTTTCCTTTGGAGATAATTAGTTTAAATCATGTTTTTTTTTTTTCCATACTAACCCACCATTCCAGAGAATAAGATACAAAATGGTTGGTGATACTTACAAAACTCCCGCTATTATTAATGATAACATTAATTAAGAAAGGAGAAGAAGAATAGAGAAAGAGGTGGCAGGGGAGAAGAGCCAGAGATCAGGAACATGAGAAGGATACAGAAGAAAAGAGAACAACATTAGCAAATTTGGACTCTTGTTCTTTTTGCAGTGCAGGAAACAATAAAAGCTTGAATCCTTAAAATTTACTTCTGTTGAATCAACAGTCTTTATATTACAAATATGTGATAAACCAGTATCAATTTTTTAAATAGAAACTCCAGACTTCAGTCAACCAATCACTCAGAAGACAGGGGAATAGACCTAGATGAACATTAGGTGACGCTGGCTTTAGTGCAATAGCTATGTTTCTCTGACCTGGGGACATCTGTCCTGTAGTACGCTTAACCATAGACACAGGTAAACCCAAATCCCAGCCACACTTAAATTAACCATCGCTGAGGATCACCAAGCACTTTATTAAAGAACTTCCCTGGGCTCCTCGTTCTAAGAAATAGGTTGGGTAACCCATTAATATGCCCAGTGTGATTTTATTAATCGCAGAAGGGGCACAGAAATGCTCTTCTACATGAACCACAGATTTATAAAATAATTATGGCAAGACCTAAAAAAAAAATTCTCTTCTGTCCCTCACCAACGATACTTGACAATAATTTAGCTAAGGTTAGATCAAGCCCAAATTAAGGTTTTGACATTAGGAGATCTCTCTCTCTCTCTCTCTCTCTCTCTCTCTCAGTATTCTTGTGTGCATAAGAATTGAGCCCACTTATACATTCAAAATCATTGAGTTACAGCTCCAGCCCAGAAATATTTCCTTTGTGAACAAAGCTATAACTTGTAAGTGACGTGGAAAAGTGTGTCTGTACATTATGTCCTCTGGTGGGTTAGTCTTAAGAGTCTGCAGTCCCGAGGACCCTGTCACAGGCGGCTTGCATCTGAGCTCTGCAGTGCTGGCAGCCTCCTTCTGAAAGTCTTATATTACAGGTAACTTGATGATAGGGAGTAAGCCACAGGCACAGCACAGCTTGCCTGCCTCTGAGAGCAAGACTCATTTGGGGGCATCAGAACTCCACCGGGAACTGGCTGTTCCCCTTTCAAATGACACTTCTATAATCTCTCCACTGGATCAGGTCAGATTCTTCAAAGCTCTTAGCATGACCTAGGCCTGGCATGTGAAGGGCAAGTAAAAGAATGTTCTTCTCAAAATGAAGCTGAGTCAGAAGAGACCAAGTGTCCACACAGTTGGCATTGAGGTTCAGAGCTGGAGGGTGCTGCTCAAAGCTAACCGCAATGCTCAGTATTTACTAAGGACTTAGGACATGGACCTAGATTAGGGTTACAACTTGATAAAGATTTTGAAATCTCTGAGGGGAGAAAGATACCTTTAATCGCAAAGCAACCTCATTGCCATAGGTAGGCTGAACACAATTCAAAAAAAGAAAAGGAAAAGATAAAAAGTAAGCTGAGGGTTTTCAGAAACTCTTCCACAAGTTGCAAAACAGGCAACAAATACAGAAACAAATCCACACCAACAAGCACCCATACAAGCAAAAAATCAAAACATGCAAAGAAGCAAATACACACACATAAGAAAACACATAAATACATATAAATAAGCAAAAATACAAATACAAGCAAACAAATGTATAAGCAGATAAATTAATATACAAACAAGCAAATACAAATACATACATAAACACACAAGCACAGAAACACACAAACATACAAAAATCAACTACACACACACATGCATCTCAGGGATAATACTAGCTATAATAATGTTACCAAGAAATAGGCCTCTATAACAAGTATTGGCTAAATTGTGAGCAAAAAAGAAGTTTTAACTACGTTATTAAATATTTAGTTGAGAGGCATCTATGCAAAATGGAGCATAGGGAGAAATGCTATATATTACCTTTTATTTTATTGAACCAAACTTAAAGTTAATAGTGTTTTTACAGAAACAATTATACTTGAAATTATACTTGCTTTTATTATTTCTAACAGGAAAACAAGCAAAGGAAAATGCATGTATGCTTTAAAAATGTTTGTTATATTTTGACAGTAGTTCTGAGGGTAAAACTAGAATATTCGAAGGGAAAACATCAAGAACAGATGACAAGTGATGAAGGGGCTCTAAAGTGATTTTTATTAAAAAATCGCCAGAAGCTGATGCCAAAGGCATGGCCTCCACTAATGACAGCTGCTGCTTCTGCTTCCAGTGGGTGGGAAGATCCAAGATACAGCACTTCATTTGGAAAAAACTGCTTGAAACACACAGATGCCAAAAAAAAAAGGTGTTGTGCAATAACACACATACACACACACACACACACACACACACACACACACACACACACATACGCCTTCCTCTGCTAGGCACTAGGACATGAGAGACTGGCTCCCTAGGAAGCAACACAGGGGCTGCCTGCTTCCGCATACCCCCATCTTCTATCAGTCAGGAATGGCAGAGCCCCTCTTCCTCCTTGGCCATGATTAATCATACAGCTTTTACTTTTGAAAATTCCCTCATTTTAAAACTGGGAGTCATAAACTTGGCCATGAGGCACACAGAAGATAAGTACACGAAACATGTGCTTTTAAAGACAAAGCCTATGTATAAATGCAAGTATATGTGAATTGGCCCATAGAGCTAGATGCTGCTACACAGAGCCCATTGGGGTGCTTCGCTGAGAACAAATCATCTTCTCAGGTCCCTCAGCAGCTACTTGGATAAGAGCTCAAGTAAAGAAATGTAAATAAGTATGTCTGTCAGAAAAAACCTGATACGAATTTAACAAGCGTGCAAGTCAGCAGGAGGAGAACTCTTATTCTGCACACAGTGGACAATGACTATAAAGATATCCAAAAGATGCAGAACCATTCATGTCCCTCATGAATGGCAAATGTGGCACTTGACAATACCCTAATTTTATCCTGAACATCACCGTCCTGATGGTGTGTACTAAACAGAGTAGCTGTAACCATCTTCATCCTCATTGAAACACAACTAAGCCTGGGAAGGATGAAGTGACATGGATAAAGCCACACCATCATATAGGATCCAGGCTCTCTGGCTGTCACAGCACTTTCTTCCCATGAGCTAAGTGTCCATGACTTCTCTCAGGGTTCTAATATTACTGTTATATATAAGGAAGTTGCTTTTCTCTCTGATCTGTGACCTCAATGATTTAACCTAGTCCTTTCTCTGAGTGGCGCTTTGGGCAAGGATGACTGTGGCTCATACTCAATATATCTGTGTATGTGTGTGTATATATGTGTGTATATATATATACACACATATGTTATATATACACATTTATATAATATGCATACACAGAGAGATCAGAATATATGTATATATACATATATAAGAAAGAGAGTTTGTGTGCATAATATATACCCATATACCACATTGTGTATATATAAAATATATACTATATAATATATATACCTGTACATATACACTATATATAATATATACATATATAGTACACTTTTAGTGTGTGTGCCTATGGAGTCCCAAGGGTGACATAGGGAATCATCCTGGATTGCTCTATCTCCTTACTACCTTGCTCTGTGTTTTTAAGCTCTGCCCTCCAGGCCTGGAATTATAAGCAGCCACCATTTCACTCAGCATTTTACATCGGATCTGGGACCAGAAGTCTGATCCTTTCACTTTCAAGGCAAAGGCTTTAACCCCTTAGCCATCATGCTGAATCTATAAGTACATCTTAAGGTGTCTGGGTAAGGAGAAAGAAGGAAGACTCATTCGAGGGACCTGCACAAAGGATCACATCAACAGTTCTTGTACAATTGTAGGTGAGATGTGACTATTCGTTCAGGGGTGTCCACATGCTCCTTATCCCTGCATAAAGACTGCTCAGTACAGTAGACCCCAGGAGTTGGTCAACGCATCCAGGAGTACTCATCCCTGAACATCAGTGACCCTCACCACTCGCTTCCCAGCCCCAGATACATGTCTTCTTACACGGGTTGCTGTCAGCAGGGTGTCGCTGAGCTCTATCAGCAGAATGTGCAGCACCTACAAATCCTTCACTTTATTCACCTAAGGTCCCTGTCCCCTGGATTACAAATGAGATGAAAAATATCAGGCTAACACACTTTGGGGTTGAAATATGAGAAGAGTATCTCAGAATGTGGAAGAAAGCACCAAGAGCTAATTTGTAGACAGTTGTGAGATGGGCTGATAGAAAAAGACAAACAAAGGAAAGTCACTTCCCAGTAGGGAAGCAGAATTCAGAAATGAACTGGCTTACCAAAAACCTCTATAAATTTTTTAAAATTTATTTACTAGAGGGAAGAAAAGTCAGAGGGCAAGTTTTAGAAGTCAGTTCTTGCTTTCCATGATGTGTACTCTGGGTGGATCAAAGTCAGGTCACCAGGTTTAAGCGCAGCTGCCTTTACCCTCTGAGCCATCCCACTGGCCCAATCCTCTGCAACTTTAAGGGCTGACACATTGGTTATTCTCAGTGTCTTCCTGCTTTTCTCACTAGCCCAAAGACAGCCATAAACCTCTCCTTTCTACATTATAGCTTTGAGATTGAAATGAGGAAAGAGTTGTGCTCTGATGTCAGCAGGTAGGGAGTGCAATGAATGGCAAGGTCACAATAAACTCTGTGTGACTGAGCTAAAGTTTTCAGTGCACCATGTTCTGTATAAGATAAAGACTGGAGATATCTTTAAGCAAAGTTATTTGTCCATGTGACAGAGCTGGCAAAACAAACCTAAATCAACTTTTATAATAAAGTGGAAATTTGAAGCATGTCTAAGAACCATATAGATGTTAAATTATTTGATGAACACACAAGCCACCTTGTGTTGACAGTCTATGGTCATTCAGTGAAAAGTAACTCAGTAAGTAGGTTGCTTCTCTTATGTATCAGTTATAGTCATGTCATTCTGCATTCCAAAATAAGCTGTGAAACAATTCTTTTAAAAGCATTTTTTCCCATAACTATTTGACCACCAAGCTATACTCGCAGTCATCTTTATCTCACATTTTGAGATTAGTAGTCTGAGTTTCATGAAGAGCTGGAATTAAAGGCCTGCACAACCATACCTGGAACTATTTTTTTCTAATTTGAGGAGGGAAAATATTCATGCATTCTTGCAAAAGATATATCTGGGACACAAGAAAGTTATGCTTTGGGTTTACTCTCCAAAATTGAAAAACAAGGCTCCCTTTGAACTAACCTCAGAACTTAATATGTAGTTATAGAAGCTTCTGAAAGGAGGAAAGGATATGAGTTAAATGAATAGATACAAAACACTAATAAAGTATAATCCATGCTACAGATCTATATGTGTAAACATATTCAGCCTAGGGAATGATGAATTATCTTACTTTTTCTCACACTTTATTTTTATCACTTCTTAATACATTTACATCTTAGCCATAAGATCATTCTCCTCATTTTCTGATTATGATACTTCTGACATGCATGAAATTGCTTATTCCTGAAATTTTGCTCACAAAGAACCTTACCAAAGTTTGAAATAAGCAGAAACCCACTGACTAGAACCAAATCCACGAATTTGGTTCCTTGACTAAGTCATACTTTTCCCATGAAATGTCATTTGTACTCCATATAAATTCAAAGACAAAATTCTCACGTGAAATATGGAATCTCTTATGGGTAAGGTCGGGGAGACCCCTGGCTGGTAGAGACTCCCTTGGAGATGATAAAGACATCTGTGACCCAGGTGGAGGCTCACAGGCCGCAAGGGTTCTTACCGTCCAGGTGGCCGACTTGGCTGTGCTCGATTGCTGGAAGGACACGTCAAAGCTGTGCGGGCCAGGGTAGTCCGTGTTGGAGGGGATGGCGGGGGACGGAGAGAGGGCATCGAAAGTGGAACTGGGCTGTGCGTAGGGCGAGGGTGCCGTGACGCTGTTCTGTGCGTGATCTGTGTTGTAAGGGCTGGTGGACGAGGAGCCGTTCTGAATCTGCTGGTCCATGCTGTTCAGGAGCCCCAAGTTCGTGTACTGTGGCTGCAAGGACAACCAGACACCCTGACGTTAGCCGAGTGACCTTCAGTCCGCTGCTCCAGAAAACGGTGTCGTTTGGTGCATGGTTAGGGTATGCGGTCATCTGTCCAAGGGCTGCGTCTAACTGCCTGCACCAATCCTACTTCTTTTCACTAAGCATCCTTCATGCGGCGCCTAGCATGGCATTGGAAATGGTGGCAGTGCAATCTTAACAATGAAAAAGACCACTGGGTGCATGGAAAGAAGCTGAGTTGCTGCATACACGGGACAGCATTTCCTTTTAGTAGTAAGTCTCTATTCCATGCCATGGTTCCCCTCTTCAGACACTAGCTTGATAGAGACAGGTGTTTCAGTGAGGAGACTCTCTGCTATGCATCTTATATATCCCACTTTTGAGACAGGATTTTGCTCCATTGTTCAGGCTGATCTCAAACCCCTGGGCAAAGGCCTCATTCACCTGAGCAGCTGGCATTCCCTGACCTGACCCACTGTGATGGCTTCCCCCACATGTTGCCAAAGGTAACCTGCCAGCGTACCCCTAAAACTTGGTCTAATGCTTAAGAATCTTTTCATTTTCTTTGTAGTAGTTGTTATTCTTAAGAGTATGTATGGATTAAATTCTTTAGTGGATTTAATTCAGAGCAACTTTCACCCATGCAGCTCGTCCTGTGTGCATGGGCCGAGGCATACTGTGTGTTCTTAACAAGATGTTCATGAAAGAACACATTCATTTCCTCTCGTTTGACCTGCAAGACAAACTGTCACTACAAGAGAGAAGCTATTTATCCAAGCTTTGGCCACCAGGCAGGGTAGAGAAGGGCTGTGGCCATCCTTGTGTCTTCCAGTTGCTATTCCTAAGTCTAAGCCACACTAAACTGCTTTCTAAAAGGGGCCGCCAGGTTACAGTAGTTTCCCCTTGACCCCTCTGGGCCATGGAATCTTGTTCTCTGTACAAGTTACTGAAGAAGAAGAAGAAGATCAAAAGCCCAAGGAGGAAGGTGTCCTTGGTGCACATGTAACCAAAGCAGCGGGGGTTGTCAGTGTAGAGCCTGAGAAGACTAAGATTAGGGAAATGATGAAGAATCCAGACAATGTGGCTACTTCCACAAAGACATTCTCCAGTTGTGCTTTTAATTTAAAGCATGTTTCATAAGATAATTTCATCCAACTTTAATTCTTGCACAGGGTAAGAGAAATGGACTTAGCTGCTCCTTGGGTCCCGAGAGCATCTGTCTAAAAGTTTACAGCAGCACACCCATCCCATTCCATCCATGCATTCGCATTCCACTGCTGAATGCCACCTCCCCACTTGCTCTGCAAATAACCATTAATCTCTCTGCACTTGCCCCATGCTGACAAGAGCAGCTGTTTGTCTGCCTTTCTTTCTCCCTTCTGACTTCTGCAGCTCCTGTGCCCCCCTCCTCCCTCCCACTTTCAGCCACTCCTCAAGACAGGTGTGGCCAAACTGTAGGTGGGCACTGGAGGAGAAGATAAACAAACAAACAAACAAACAAATAAATAAATGAATAAATGTCTGGTATAAAATGCGTCCACATCCTTATTGTACCCAGACTCTCAGGCATCCGTGCCCCAGGCAACAGCCTGGAAAAGGAGATTGAAAAGATGGTATTTGTGTTTAAGTTAAGGGTCAGTATACAAAGCGCTCTTGAAAGTCCTGTAGGAATCAGATAATGTGGGCCAAGGCACGTGCTTTCCTACAGCTGGACAATTAGGCAGGCAGTGGTCCCTGACATGGAAAACAAAAGAAGCTGGCAAGAGGAAGGGGACTTTTCTTAAAGGCTGTAAAGTAACTGGTGGGTGGGCCCTCTTCCTCTGCCCAGCCACACGGAAGGAGCATCAGTGAATAGCGGGGCTTGAGCAAGAACAAAGAAACGTTGAATTTTTTTTTGCCCAACATGTATACATATATCAAAGGAAAATGGGGGGCAGTTTTAAAAGCAAGAAAGCAAACACAACTTCATTCTCCAAGGACTTAGGAGAAAGGGAAACTCACAGAGGCATCTCAAAGGACACTCGGCACGGCACCTGCAGCTAGATGGAACATACTGGGTGCCACCGAGCAGCAGAAACTGTCTTCTCAAGTTTGCCCAGCACTTGGCAACTGCTGATTGACTGATGTCCACATGCCGTGGTCTTACAATTCATACAGTGTCACAAAACACTGTGCTGGAGACAACAGAAGCTGTTCTTGCCAATTCTCAACTTACATAATATACAACTTAGATTTATTTCCCAGCATGGCGTAAACTTCGACTTAGTGTCAAAGATAACAAAAAGAAAAAGTATTTTTCTCTCTCTTTTTCAAATAAATAAATAACATTTTTACTCATTATTGGTTAAATGAACACACCACACACACACACACACACACACACACACACACACACACACACCTTTTGAATTTTTTGCCCATGTAAATAAGCAGAAGTAACAACAGACAGCAGAGTAAGTACCGTGTGACTAGAGCTCTAAATCTCAGTAAGCCATAGCAACCAGCTACAGGAAAGAACTTCCAGACACCTAATTTTGCTTCTTTTTCATGTATGTGTATATGGGGTATGAGCATATATGAGTATGTTTTTTGCATATGGATGTGTGTGTATGTGTGTTCGGGCATGTGTTCAAGGTACTTGAGTGTGTGTGCCTGTGGAGACCCAAGAGTGAGGTCAGGGAATCATCCTTGGTTGCTCTACCTCCTCATTGCTTTGCTCTGGGGTTTCCCAAGACCTTCCCTCCAAGGCTAGAATTACAGCTCACTTACCATCTCCACCTGGCATTTTTGTGTGGAAGATGAGTTTCTGAACTCAGGTCCTTTTTTTGCAAGGCAAAGACTTTAATTACCGAACAACTTCCCAAGCCCTTAAAATACCTATTTTTTTTTTCAAATTTAGTGTGTGTGTGTGTGTGTGTGTGTGTCTGTCTGTCTGTCTGTCTGTCTGTCTGAGGGCACTGTGTGTCCCTATACAAGACCAAAGATGATTTCGGGAATCATCCTAGATTGCTTCTACCTCCTTCTTGTTTTGCTCTCCTACCTATGGCCGGAAATGCAGGCAGGTGCCATTTCTGCATAGTGCTTTTGCGTGGGACCTGGGATCTGAACTTAGGACCTTCTGCTTGTGAGACAGAGTCTAAACCACTGAGTTATCTCTCCAGCCCCTCAAATGCCTTTTTTGAATAAGAGCTCCAAACTTGTTTATTTTCATGATTTAAGGTGTCTCTATATACATTGACAGAGAACAACGGGACTTTTTTGACATGCCCACATCATCAGTAAGCCCAAAGAGGGCACAAAAAGAATTTCTAGTGCTGAGCACACCATGGAGATTCAGGACTGATGCTGATGTTACTAAGCGTTTTTCTAGTGCTGCTAAGACAGCATAAAATCACAGAAGCCTTCAGAGGCCGCTCCCTGTGCTGTGGACGCTTTTTCAAAGTATCGAGATGGTGGGCTAACTTGTTATACTTACACCAATCTCTTCCTGACCTCAAATAGAGTGTTTACAGTTAACTGAGTTTAATTCCAGCATCCTTGAGGTGGTGCAGGCTATGGAAGAATTCTTGTCTATCACAGTGAGGCTGGCAGAGGGGAGGGGTCTGCACTTTACTATCAGTGACCTCAGGAACACAGACAGGAGAAAAGTGTCACGCTGGCAGGAAAATGCAATCCTAATTCAGTGATGAAGTTTAGAATACCCATTTTGGATACAAACACTGACCTTGGAAGCATTTCTTACCCTATGAGCTTCTTTTATAACAAAAAAAGTATTTGAAGTGAGTAAGGGAGATTCTCTTTCTTAATAACCTAAAAATTATCTTCAGGGACTCGAAAGATGACTCAGGGGTTAAGACTCTGCCTTATAAGTAGCAGGTCCTGAGTTCGGATCCCAGGTCCCACATAAAAATGCCAGGCAGCCTGTATTTCTGGCCCTGGTGGACAGAGCCTAGAAAATACCAGAGCAAAGCAAAAAGGAGGTAGAAGCAATCCAGAATGATTCCCATAGTCACCCTTGGGCCTTCACAGAGATTCACAGTGCCCTCTGATACACACATACAAATTAAATTTAAAAAAATACTTAAAAAATCTTCAGGTATACACACACACACACACACACACACACACACACACACACACAAAATGGATAAGTAACAATGAAGTATACAGATCCTATCCTGTCTGAAAGATGTGGCAACCTTTTCTGAAGAAAACATAATACAAGTCCACACACTGAGATGATTTGTGTCACCACGCTAAAGCAAAGCCGTCAATTCCCTCCTTTATGAAACAGAGGCTTTATTTCCTATAAAAGCATTTTAGAAATAGACTTCCTGGCTGGACCCTGGAAGATCGCCGATGTTTATTCCTGGAATAATTCAAGCTCATCCCAGATTAGCTGATCTTTAGGCAGAAAGGATGAAGCACATGTTGCTTGAGGGGACTTTGTACATTCTCAGTCATCAGAGAACAACCTCAGGTCCTGTGGAAACATGGATCTGGTTGTGGTAAGTAGGGATGTGCAGGGCTGAGTTTCAAACTGCTTTTACTATGAAGAAAGAACATAACTATCAAATCTCAGACAAAAGAGTGTGCATCTTTCTCACAGTCCCTTTGCAAGCTCAAAACTAAACTTTGGACCATTTCCTCACTAGACTGGTACGTATTCTGGGAGATAAAGCAACAGTACAGAAGATTAATGGGAGGATTTTTCTTTCTAATGAATATGATCCCTGTTGTTTCATTTTATTTTTCTCTCCTTTGTTATACCTTTTTGCCAATCTTAATTTATGCTATGAGGCTGGCAAGTCAGCTAGCAGGTAAGGTGCCTGCTCACAAACCAGGAGTGAGTTTGATCCCCAGAAGCCCACCTGGGAGACACACCTGACTCCTGAGAGCTATCTTTAGTCGTCTGTCTGTGTGCCAAGTGTGCAGCATTTCCTCCCCTTCCCTCTTTCCCCTCTTTTTTTCCCTCTCTCTTTCCTCCCCTCCCTCCTCCATTCCTCTTCCTTTGTTTCCTTTTTGAATGAATGAAATGTTCTAAAAGTATGTTATGGACCTGGATTTTCTTCATATGAGCTCAAAAATAATGTACTGAAATGCTACTTCAAACAAAGTTCCTATTCCACACCAGGGTTTACAGATACTTTAAGTTCATGTTCGAATCATATTCCTATGAAAATTTTTGCAGAAAAAAGTTTCCAACGAAATCACCAGAACCATGCCACTCAAACAGAGGCTTAAGTATAATTTCTGTTTGCAAAACTCTCTTCCCATTAACTTACCCACGCAAGACATCTATCCTAATTCCTCTTTCCCACATATGCTCTCTTTGCTAGGTGGTTTGTGACTATTTTAAGACAATAGCCAATGGTATGGGGCAAGATTTTAATAAAGTTGGATATGGGAACTAACGTGGGGTTATGAGAAGCTTTCTATTTTCTTGCAGTTGAATTGCCTCAACTCAAATGATCCTTGATATAAGACATAATCATTTGTCCAAATTTCATTAAGAAGAGATATTTGTAGATCTATTAGGCTATTAGGCAAAGCTAAAAACTAGGTGATCTTCAGCTTGTCTCGCCACTCTCTAAGATGCTAGGAGTGTAACATTACACTCTACCCCTGGTCCTAACAGTGCCAGTCACATGCCTTTTCCCCCAGGGCAAAGGAGGTGAGTGACTCTTAGCCCAGCTTCCTGTGAGCCGCACTCTGTCAGAGGGAGGAGGCTGATCAGAAGATGGAATGTAAGGTTGCGCCATTTCTCATATTCTGCTAGTCCCTCTGTGAAGCTACTTTTCAACTGTGCTATGTAGCCACTTGCAAAACAGGCACACACGATCACTGCTTTGTCTTTGCACAGATTTACTGGGCCGAACCTCAAAACCTAAGCCATCTCTAGAACACACTGAGCTTCCCCAGCAGGTATAACCTTTCACCTCGAGCTTTGTGGAGGAGCCTTTGTAAACCTTCTAATACTCCCCTGGGAAAAGAAAACAGTTTCTTCCCCAGGCTGCCTTTACAAAGCACTCATCCAAGCACACTTCAGCAGACAGTGCTACATTTTCAGCCACAGATATTAGCAAGACAGCGACTTTTAACAAACACTGCCTGCGGGAAAAATATTTGCCAGATTTAAGTCTCCCCCAGCCTGCCTCATCTCAGAGAGCCATTAAAATCAATTTACTAAAGCTTCCCATCTGAAGTCAAGAAGACATTTGTATTATAGTGTCAAGTTAAGTCACCATCTCTCCACCTGAAAAATGTGGTTACTCTTATCTTTCTCTGAAAATCACATTTTAGTAAGTATATTTCACTTTCCTTGTGTTCAAAAATCATAAAAAAAAATGAATGCTTAGAAGTTCAATTTGCCCATTCTATGTAATAAAGCATTGAACTAAAAATCCAATCTGGAGTTAGGTGGTAAGCTTTGTAGAATGCTTTATGTTCTGGCATAAAGTGACAGGATTCCTGGAAGGACAAGATTCCATAACTTAGGAGAAAGATCTCTCTCAAGGCCCCAGGGTGCAGGTGAGGCGAATAGAGTGAGGTATATGAAAAAGTCAACGCGTGTAACATCAGCATTGGAAAAAACAGGGAGTAGGTAAGAGGGAAGATAAATGTGATCCAAATATAGCTGATTGATAATTTATAGAGCTTGATTCAGAAGAGAGGCATTTTAAACTCTGGGACTATAACCAGGACAAAAGAACAAAACAAAAATGTTGAGGTCTCTCAATTCTGAAAGCAACCGACAGCATTGTGTGCCATTCATATTCATGTGTGAGAGAAAAAAGTGCGGGCTTTTAATTTTATAACTCCGGAACACCTATCAGAGGAAAAATATTCAGTTTTGGTTTGCTTGAACTGACAGGGACTTTTGAGAGTGTAGGCAAAGCTATATTTGTGGCCACATTCTCTGTTTTGCTTTCAATCTGTAACAACTCAAGGTTCTTATAATGCTCCACTTTGCACACTTGGTAACCCGGAAAAAAGGAGGCACAGCGTAATGAAGATATTCAGTGGAGGGGGCCATGTACATGGAAACTACCCTCAAGGAACTGTGGCAGTATAATGCTCTGCTCACTGATAAACTCAGTTCAAAATATTAAGGAAGTACTTCCACAGTGAAGCAAGGGGGTCGGTGATGATCTTACAGGAAATGCAGAGCTCATCATGACAGAAGATAGACAGCGTGCCAATTTCCACAAAATAAGGAAAAGCATCCTAGGTAAAAATTAAAAACTTCAAACATTTTTGGCATCTCTTTGCAAGCCTCTCTCTGAAAAGAATATTAGTTTGGTCCTATTGTTAATATACTGAGTCTTCAGTACATACATACCTTACGTATGCAGCTGCTTTGTATGTAGTTGCTCAACTTGTCCTCATGAGATAGTTTTTGTTATCTATGTTTTCTTCAATGTATATGTGTTTATTTTGCATGTGGGCGGGTGTACATATGAGTGTGAGTGTGTGTACAGGAGGGCACTTGAGTATGTGTGCCTGTGGAGGCCCAAGAGTGACGTGGCAAATCATCCTGGGTTGCTCTACCTACTTACTGCTTTGGTCAGGGGTTTTGTAAGCTCTGCCTTCCAGTGCCCAGATTACAGGCCACTACCATATGTGCCTGGCATTTGTGTGTGTGTGTGTGTGTGTGTGTGTGTGTGTGTGTGTGTGTGTATGGGGATTTGAACTCAGGTTCTTTTGCTTGTGATATAAAGGCTTTAACCACTGAACTGTCTCCCCAGGCCCAAAGGATGACATTTTTAATCCCACATTTTATATCTGTTTATACATGAAGAAACAAGCTCAGGAGTTTAAGTGGTTTGTTCATGATGTGACTGATGTGAATGTGGAACCAGTAACTGTGCTTCATAGCCTGATCAGGCAGTCTCCACTCTGAGGTTTGGAAGAGGAATCACTCAGATGTCCATCTAGAATTGTCATCTAAGATGTGCATATAAGAGAAAACATATATAGCTGAGGAATTTATTTTTCTGCCCAGGAGGATATTTATAAAGTATTACTTGTTCTCAGAATGGATGCAGGTCCTTAGAAAAGGTACCAAGGGTTAGAGACTCAGCTCCTAGGAGATCTTAGGGAAAACACACTGCAAATCTCCTTATTCCACTGGCAAACATGAGTCTCTTTGTATTGTCTAGAATAAAGACTCTGGGGCATGGTGAGACGTCCCTTTAATTTTTCAAAGGTGAACTCCCAGAGCACCAATTGACTATAGTTTCAATGTCATTGTCAGACGCCTCCCATCGATGCCCAAAGCCCCCCACCCCAGTCTTCCCTTTTCCATTTTTCATAGCACTTTCCCTTTGTGTCATATAATCTGTCATATATTTTTGAACACTAGTTCTCCCTGAAGCCCAATGATTTCACATGAGGTCACAGGTTTTGCATCTCATGACAAATCTTCAACTTCCTGGAGCCGTGTCTAGACACAGTGAACACTCAGGAGATGGTTCCTTAAAGAGTAAATGTTAAACCACTCAAAATACAAGCTGCTTTCAGAGAGCATCTCTTTTATTCTGATGCGACTAAGCAGTGCTGTGTTCTCTGAAGCAAGTGTGCATCCAATGGATTTGGCTCTTTGCATATGACTGCCAGTGCACATTACAGGACGTGCCCACGTAATCGCTGTGTTTTTTTCTTTATGGTTTTCTCGGGCTTAGAAGATGGGAATTGTGCTCTCTGCTTCAGCTTTGATGAGGACTAGTAAAGGAGCCAGAACTGTCACTCACAATGCAGCGAGTAAGCTGAGGCTGGCTACCTCACGGGCCAGCGACAAGTTTACTGATCCTTCCTTAGGAAGAACACATACACACTTCTGTGCCACTGCAGTTTTACCTGATAGTGAGAATCCAAAGCTTTGTGTCACGTTACCATACCCTTCCTGCCAAAGACAACCATGGACAAACTCGGGTAGCTTTAGAAAGAAACCACTTAGGAAATGAACTTAGAGTAGGACAGTTAGTTCCTAATGACCAGGACCCTCATTTCCATGACTTTCCATCCACTTAACCAGAATTCTCTTTGGAATAATGGCATAATGAATGGGTTGCACTTGTATATGTGGAGGCACGGAGACGTTGGTTTATCAAACTTCGCAACCATCTCTTGGCAGTGGTGCAAATTCATGACCTCATTTCCCAGACTTTATAATGTGCACTCTGAGGCCAAAACAGGAGCCTCCACTTGTAAGATAAAAACCAAAGTTGTAAACAAGGAAAGCAATACTCAGCCTTACCATTCTTAAATGAGGTCTATGTGTTCCTGAGCTCAAATTTAATTTTTTTTTGTTTGTTTGTCTCTGTAATGCTAGGGGGCAAACTCAGAGTTCTGTTTATATTTGTCCAGTACTCTAGCACTGTGCCACACTCTCGGCCTTCTAATTGACTTGTGCTTGTCCACACTGACGGCTACATGTTTTGTTATCTCTGAGGTAAAAGTTCAGCAGTGGTTTACTAGGCTTTGTGATTAGACATGGTGATTTATACAATGTTGGAGTGCTCCTTTAAGTTGTCGCTTTGAACCACATGATAGAAAGGAGGCTAGCAGCCATGAGGAAGACATGGCTTGCTTTGAAGGCCACTGATTTATTCAGCTCACTCCATTTACCCCAATGTAAACGTGGCCATCCATCAGCCAGTTTAGTAATTGCCACATCTCATTGGTGTCTCTGAGGATACTATTTTTAAGCAAAAGGATTCTAAGACATCGCAGACCATGGGAGCAAAAGGCAGCTTGTCTGCAGTCACCCTACCAGGCTTGTTCACCCTCATTAAACCCCCTGATGGTTTGGTGATCACCCAAAGACGTACAGAGGACAGCCTGGCTCTAGGAAATAGCTGGGAAATCAGCACTTTCCAAAAGTAACCAGAGCATCAGATAAAATCAAATCCCCTGTTCTCCTGGCTAATTGATCACTTACGCGAGAAACTGGGAACTTGTACTAGAATACAAGTTATTTCTTAGTTATAAAATTGGCCCAGCTTTAATAAATATTCTCCACCCTTGAAATAAACCAGAAATAGATTCAACTGCTCCCCTCAAAAATAAATAAAAGGAACTTCAAGATAACAAGGAACATGAGATTTGATTCCATTATATAGAGATTCAGAACATACCAACTGGACAAGATTGTGTTACGGGTAGGGTCAGTGTACTTTCTGCAATAATCATTTCTTTGAGTGCATACCATGTGTCACTTCATGTCTGAAGGGACTACTCAATGGCAGAGCAAGTGTCACCTGACATTCAGGGAGCATTAATAGTGTCCCTATAGAGGACACACAGGTGAGATGACAATCCCTGCCTCCGGCAGTCTTCAGCTGAGACAGGACAAAGGTCCCTGGTGAACACAGGGAAGGGAAACGGTCAGTAAGGCCAAGGCTCATTCTGAACAGGGCAGCTAAGAACTCTGTGGACGGAGTAACTCGGCACCAGGGACTGCAATGAAATGATCTGGGGATAAATATTTAGGGGTGAGGTTAGTGGGTGTTAGACAGGAAAGCAGGGGATCTTCTCTAAGTCTTGCTCAGGTCTCAGCCTTTTAAACGCTCAGAGATTGTTGACATCATTTCCCAGGCCTAAGGCTTAGAACAGCCCCCTCCCGCATTGGTGTTACCATTCCTCTCCCTGGGTATACATCTGGGGGAGTCTCCCCTTTAGTCTGGGACATCTCCTATGGTCTCTTTAAAAGGAATCAAGCCATTCCCCAAACATCTGATGTTGGTCTTTGAGAGGGGTAATGGTTTTCCTTTTAATTTTGACTCCATCAATAGACTGACACTAATCCAGACTGATTTAAGTAAACAGAGCGTATTCCCCATTGTCTCTGTGATCAGAGAAAGAATAAACTTGAGAAAGATCACTGCCTGTATTGGAAATGGCCCCCGTGGGTTTTTTTTTTTTTTTTCCACAAGCTTGAAAGGAAAAAGAAAATACCTGTGTATAGTTCTATCCAAAGCAAGTTCACTTTGGGGGTGGCAATCCTCACAGGGTATTATCCTAAACTGCACCTATTAGTGGCTTTTGCACCAATAAGAAAGTAGAACAGGTTCTTTTGTAGTGTTTCCAGAATAGCTGACGAGAGCGTTTCATAAGTTTCTGCCTCTGGCAATGCACTGCTGTTTTTATGAGGACATATATATATATATATATATATATATATATATATATATATATATATATATATATATATATATATATATATATATATATTTCTTTTTTGCCCTTTACCAAACAGGAATGGTGAAGTTTAGACTACAAGTTCTTTATGAAAGCTTAATTTATCGTCTATACATATTCACTAAAATTCTAAAAACATTTAATTCCTGCTATTCATCCTACTGTCTAGAATCAACATGTGTTTTGTGTGCTTGGTCTGAACACCCATTGCCGTATTTCAAGTTGAATGTGCACATTATCTGCAGAAGTCACCTCAGCTGAAATCACATCTAACAGCAGCCCAGGCTCACTTTAGTCATCTCTGGAAAAGGAACGGTTTCATTTCAAAATCAGAGTGTATAAAGTTAGTCATACATTTAGAAATAATACATAAATAAAAATGTCTAAGAGTTGCTGCTGTGGGAGACATCAAGTTTTTCTGAAGAGTCCTATTTCCACCAAGATGTTACAGACACGTTGCTGAGTTATTTCTTTGGAGACAGCACAACAGTTGACATTTTGTGAGAACTTGTTGGCACTAGTGAGTGCAGAGTTCAGAGGAGTACAGTCAGATGCTAAAGGCCGGATCTGTTCAGAATCTTCTTGGTGCAAGTAGAGGATTAGCACAGTAGAAGAGGAAGAGAAGGCACGTTTTGGGTGTGCCTCTAGTGAACACGGAGCACAGCTCCCCTTCCTACCTACCACGTCCCTCGCTTTTATTTTGCTTTTGTATTTCCTCCTTCCCTCTCTCCTTTCTTCCCTCTCTTCCTCCTTCCCTTCCTCCTTTTCTCCTTCCCTTCTTTCTTTTTTTCCTCCCTCCTTTTCTTTTATCTTTCCTTTTCCTTTCTTTCCCTCTCACCCTTTGCCCTTCCCTTCCTGCCTTCCTCTTCGTTTTGAGGCAGGGTTTCATGCTGTAGCTTCAAGTCACTGCCTAAGTCAAGCTGGCCTATTATGCTTCTGCCTCCAGGGATTTAGAGGTATATAGCTCCACACCGGGCTGCTGTGTGCCTTTAAATCAAGTCACTGAAGGCCTCCTACCATGTATCCTCCTGTGGCCTCCCTGACCTGTACTGCTATTCTTCTTGTTCTCTTCAAGTGTCTAGGAGAAATGGAAGGCATGGAGATTGTAGAGGATACCATTAAAGATGAAGATATATCTCTTGAAATAGTACATGCACTATCATCTTAAAATAAAATTTGAAAATTTCTTGGGAAAGATACTCTGTTTGGGTGCTAAGGTTGTTTGCATTGATTTGGTTGAGGTAGGTTGTTTTTGTTTTCAGATGAACCATTTGAATTTATTTCTGCTCAATTATCACCCAGTTGGAATTCTCAATTTGAACAAATGTCACACAGAGGATCTTATCTTCTGAATAGTTCCAACATTACATTTTCATTCAGAGCTGTGACCAGTGCAACAGACTTTCTTGTCCTTAATCTAAGATGACTAACAAATCATTAAAATTAATTCCTGACATGAAGAATTGGTCTACATTTTGTTCCTAGTTTATAATACCATGGAAATGCAACAACCAAGGCTCAATGAAAGAAAAGACATCATGTCGTCGCTGTTGAAGTCTGTGGAACTGAACAGGCAAGCCTTCCTCTGCATCTTTTGGCTCAAGCGATCATGAGGGATAACCTTCTCTCTCTGGAGGGTACCACTTATCTCCTCAGAGCCTGCAGTTCAAGTTTTGGATCTCGGTTTCTAAACACGGCTCATGCTTGCAAAACACATAGAGGTCACAGCACTCGGGGAGATCAAAGCCATTCCCTTACTTTCTTGCTGTTTGTCTGACAGCCTTCCCTTCCACACGTATACCAGGATTTAAAACACCATCCTCTCTTCTCAAATCAGTGCTCTGTGCCCCTTCCCCAGGTCTAACATCATCCACGCTCACACTTTCATTTATTTTGCTACCCTTTATATCCATTACCCTTCCTCCTCTCCACTATTTGATGGGATTTGGGGTGTTCTGACTGTGTGAAATACTGTCTTTGTGGTGAGCAGTTGATATGTTCTCTCTGAGAACCTTTAGTGTCTCTGTCAATCCTGTTTTGTGCTGGGTCATTTAAGAGTACCCTCTGTGCTTCTGCGGCTGGTGGGTTCTCAGAGGCCTGTGGCTACACCTTACTCACCTCTGCTTTCCTCACAATGCTCATCACTGTATCTACACTTCACTGTTTTCCAGGAAGTGCTGGGTTACATGGAAATGCCTTGGATGGGAGAGAAAAGGTCCAAATGGTTTATGGCTGGCATATCAAATCACTGCATTTGATATATAGGCAAGCATATACAACTTTCGCATTCAAGGTTGTCAGCTCAGGGAAAATAATGAAAAACAAATGGAGTCTGTTTGCAGAGTCACCTAATGACTGTTCTAACTGGAACACTTTCAAAAATGAGAAAAAGTGCTAATAATCATTATACTGGAATTACAGGCATAAAATAAATGGCAATGAAAAATTTCCAGTTTATTTAGGGTAGGGACCCTTCTGCTAAGAAAGCTGGGGATAGAGGGTGCAGGAGTTGAATAAGATCTTGGAGGCAATACATTCCTTCCTCCCCTGAGGAAGTGACTCCTGACAAGTGATGGCTGTTCTTGCAAAACTGGCAGGCAATGGGTGAAGCAGAAGTGTATTTTTGTGCTTGTAAAACACAACCATTTATCCTCTCTAATGGCTCTCTGGTAAAACTTCAATCACAGCATTCTTGTGTACTGGGTGCTTACTGCCCAGTGGAGGCGCTCATCCGTAGGTCTTGGTGCTATCTCACATATCACTTATTTGAAAAGAATAGTCCTGTCCCTTTTCTCATCTCAATGCCACAATTAAAAACACATTGACTTAATCATTGACTGAACCAAGAAACCATAAATGAAAATAATATAATAAGCACATCCAGGATCTACCAGCATGACACATTCTCCTATGTAACATTGTCAACATGGTGTCTTCCTAATCACATTCTCAGCCACTCTATGTAGTATGTCCAACATGCCTCCTCGTTACTTCTTACTTTCAATTCCATGGGAACCCTGGCATTTCTAGTCACAGTGACCAATCACCCCACCACTGTGCTTTTCTAGGTATCACTTTCCCTGAAATCTCCCAACTCTCTTGTTATGTTTCCTTCTCCTTCCAAGTTCACCTGTGTCCTTCCTGTCCAAGTAGACTTTCCTGACCCGCGTCTTGGGGACTTCCTTCTTCCCTAACCTTTTCTATGATCTTGCCCATGCTTGTCCTGTCATTCCAAGACTTTCCCTGCGGGTGTTTGTGCAAGTGTCTTGTTCCCTATGAACTGTAACCACTCCGTGGAGGAAGTATTTTTACTCATTCGTAGTTCCTAGGTACTATCTTATTTGAAAAGAATAATCCAGTCCCTTTGCTCATCTCAGTGCCACAATTGAAAGCACATTGACTTAATCATTGACTGAACTAAGAAATCATAAGTGAAAATAATATAACGTTTGGAGAAGGAGCAGACTGACAAGTCACATTCCCTATCTCTGGGGCCTTCAAATTGTGCTAAAGAAACAGGGATGAGATTTACTTGTGGATCAACTGACTCGCTTGCATGCCTACGTCCATCTTCCTCAAGGCACAAAATGTACCATCCTTTCTGTGTGCTCCATTAAAATAAGTTTTGGATGGTAACACTGTGCCAGATATCCAACTTTTGTCTCATTAGATATCAGAGACCAAAAATAAATGAAGAGTCCAGTGTGTGTGGAAAATGTTTCATCTTCAAGACAATAAAACTTTTATAGAAATCACAAGTAAATATTTTCACAGAAGTATCCTGTGATCATCTATGCTATTTCCTCCTTGCTTTTTGAAAAGAAGTAGTAGTAGTAGTAGTAGTAGTTGTTGTTGTTTTTTAAAACAGGGAGCAAGATGAAGTTTCATTTGATAATTATAGTATGAAGAGAAGCCATTTCCCCTACGTCCCTTTCCTTGGAGCTCAGGGACCCACGCTGAGCAATCACAGCACATCTAGGAAAGCTACAAACTCTCTGTGGCAACACGTTTCTCAACCATTTCACCCAAATCCTCTTTGATAAACAGAATCTTATGACCTCAGAGGTACACTCCCTTAACCGGGCTGAATACGGGACCTAAATCCTCTCTACGGTCAAAGCTAAGAACACTTTTGAGCAAGTCTGTGTTCCGACAATACATGCACTCTAATGAAAGAGCAGCCAGTACTTTTTGGCCTGGCTGTAGATAGCCAGATGCCCGGTCCTTTTTCCTACCCCCTCCCCCGTTGAGGATCACTGCTCTTCTGAAAAACAAACCAAACTGAAAGAACATGCTTTGCCTTATCTAGATAAAAGGAGCAAGTGACCGTTATCACCAAATCTCTCTTCCAATAGTAGCGAAGGAAGGTCTGATCCCTGATCTGCCATTTAAGATCTTGTCCTCCCAGTCCCCTCTGGGCTCCAGGGCACCCAATTGGAAAACAAGTAGTGAAAGCCAGCCTCGCAGCATGGAGCGCGGGCCTTCGGCCTGCAGCTCCAGCTACTTGCTGTTCTTTTTCTGCAGAAGGCTGAACATCTCAGAATCACAGCATGAGACGGTTTAGGATTGCAAAGAAGAGATTCCCTCACTCTCACTTAAAAGAGTTCAGCGAGTAAAAACAGGACCGAACAGAAAAGACTGAGCGGGACCACGCGGGCCCAGGGTCGGCTGAACACTAGTGACAGGCTTCCTTCTGCGTTCACACTTTCTCTTTGAATTCCACTAGCTCTGCACAAGTGTTTTCAAGGTACATTGTCTGAGCATCTACTATGAGTTACATTAAATACCATTAAAGTATATCCAGTCTCTCCATGGAGTTACCGAGAAAAATCTTAATAAGATGCACTCACTTGTGAGCACGTGGCTCGCTTGCATATAAAAAGCAAACTATCAGCTCTGGTTTATGAATCAAGTGTTCCAGCATGTGAACCTTCAATTTTATTTAATATTGTAACTCATTCACCAAAGTATCTTCTCCTCCATCAAAGACACACCATGAGGGCCTCTAGCCATCTCTTTCTGAAATGGAGTTTGAGACACACACACACACACACACACACACACACACACACACAGGGGCAAACAGACATCAATCCTGTATAATGTCAATTTTATTGCATTTTGTTTTATTTTGTTTATTCGTTTATTTTGGGGAGGGTTGGTTGTTGTTGAATTTTTTATTTTAAGAAAGTCGAACATACTCATTTTAGAAGTTCTTTCCTTTGAGACTTTTTTTGTCTTGAATCTGAGATTGGTTCTAGCCTGGCACTAGACGCTGGCACCCTCCTAGTGCCTCTCCACTGTCGTCACTCACAGGGAGCCTTAAGTCCTGCCTGTTACATCTTGTTCACGTTCTCCTCTCTTCCAGACCCTTTCCTGTTCATCAACAACTTCCTCCAGGGAAAATAACTGGAATGTTGGAAAAAGAAAGCAGAGAAGGAACATGCTGCTTTTTGATTGTTTTATTAGCAACTCCAAGAAGTTGTCAGTAAATTAGGCAGAAGAAATACTTGAAATCAGTTTTTTAAATTACTGTCTTATTTTATCTTTATCATTATTATTAAGAAATTCTCACCCTCACTGGATGATCTATGTCATCTGTATTCCTAATCAGTCTAATTGTAACAATTCTTGCACGGTAACTGATTGCAATTTCTGTAGTGAAGTGAGGAATAAACATGAGATCCCAAAGCAGACTGCATTCCCAGATCCCTGGGATTGTGCATACTCAAGTTTCTCATGGACTTGCACATAACATTGTATTTAGAAGGTGTGATGTTAAAGCGAAGTCCTATACAGGAAATGGGGCAGGTCTTAATAGGTTTAGATATTCAAAAGCGAAGCTACCATGTCATATGCATGTCAGTGAAAGAATGTGAAATCTATGAACCAAGCGTTGAAAAAGACACAGGAAGTTAAGACATCGAGCCATGTTTCTCGAGAGATCACCCCTGTGCACGTCTGTCCTAACAGAAAGCAAGTGAGCGTGACCATGAGCTCTGATCACACTTTCACCTACTATTCTTAAAAGTGCAAACCAGTGTAGTGGTATTTTCTTTCATTACAAGGCTGCCATATTCTCACATCCAAAATGATTCTGCCTCTACTAGTGATAGTCCTTCCTTTTGATATATTGTGATCACAGGGTCTAATTGTCTTTTTGCTTTTTTTCTGACATCATATTTCATCTAAAAAAAAAAAACCCAGATATTTATTTCAGCCATACAGTGGTCACGTACTTTTGTACTTTTTAAATTTTTTCCAAACTAACTATGCTTTTCCTTTTTCATAACTAGACACAGATAGCTCTTCTTAGAAACACTGCGCAAAAGAGGCATGGACAAGAGGCAAAATCAGATCGAAAGATCATTTCCTTAGAGAAACATGAAGACACTCAGCCAAGTTATTTCCATTTTAAATTGCCTGCTAAAGCTAACGTTCAATGTAACAACCAAACAAGAAACTCAAGTTTCTCTACTGAGGACAAGTGAGCTTGCCTGAGTGTTTTAAAGGAAAACGGGTACTTCCTTTTCCCTCTTTAGATAACTTGATATTTCCCCAGTTGTATTTACACAGTTCAGGTGTCTAGACAATAACACGGTCACTACGCTGGTGCCGGCCCTGCTTTGTCACTGTCTGCCTGCTCTTCCTTCTGCGGTCTGCGCAGAACACCATGCATTTTGTTTTGACTTTTAAGGAGCTGGATTCCTGTACTCCAGCCTACTTTTCCAAATACTCACCTGCCAACATTTTCATAGGAAACACTAAACTCTCTCCACAACCAACACCCCCCCCAAACAATCTGATTAGTGTCAACACAGCTGCCCTATTCCCAGGAATGTAAGCTAATATTGTTGTCTGACCTCCTCAACTTTAGGAAGCTTCCTCAGAGCCTTAGTCTCTCCACCTCTCGCATCCCTGTGCCCTGGGATTTAAATCCTTAAGTTAAACTTGCGAAGAAGCCATCCCATAAATAAAATCTCAAATGCTATACCACACATTTACATACATACATTAATACATAATATCATCTTGCTCTGAAATAACTGTCAGAGCACAGAAAACTTTTAAGTCAACTTGCATACAGCACAGAGAATACCCAGTTCTCCCCAGAATTAAATAAAGGGCTTCTGGATAGTTATAATAGTTAAAAATGATGTCTTACAAAAATCTCATTTCATTATTGGAAAAAAACCCCACTTCATTTATTTTTAGTATAAAGCTTGGTTTAAGAAGTGAGCTTCAAAGTTAATACATATTCTGCTCATTTGTTTCCCTGACAGGAATGCCCATCAAAGTTGTTAGTCCCATGCATCTGGCAAAATGTTATCTGTCTTTACCATTCATCCTTACAAAAAGTGATTTTATAAACTCATGAATTCTGTTTCAAAGTGACCCAAGTTTGTTTTTTTTTTCCTTTTCTTACTTTTTCATTTGAGACTTAAAGAAAAATCTTACGGTCTCCACAAAAAATAAAAATATTAACTTAGAAAAGGAGATTCCTATACACAGTCTATAGAAACATCACATGTCATTGACAGAGAGCCACAAATTAGCAAGTTTTTAACTTATAAGATTCAAAACAGGCAAACATCTGTAAATAGATCGGTAAAATCTCAAATCCTTACCTCATTGAATTGAGTCTGGGCGTTGCTTTCCAGGTACAACATGTTAGCTGTAAGATTGATCAGCGCAGCTGTCCTTGCTTCTGGGTCCAGGATTTTGCCAGCCCCCCCACCCCCTGAGTCCCTTTCACTATGGATCTTCTAGGAAGATAACAGAACTCAGGTGCCTCTCTCTTTCTCTCTCTGTACATACTTTAAGGTTCTCTAATATATACCCAACTATAGGCATGAGGGGCGGGACTCTCCTCTTCACCTGTCCAATCCATCAGCTTCCACCTGGACTCCTCCACTCCAATGGAGTGAGGCCTCTCCCATCTCATTAAGTAGTTAGAATTCCTTATCACCAATCTTTAAAAGAAAAAGGAAAAAAAAAAAAAAAGAAGGAGACAGACAGGTAAAACTTTCCCTGTCTCTTGCACAAGAAAGTGCACTCTGTCCCTAAAACAAAATCTCCCCAAACAAACCTACCTCTCCCACCACGACTTAGAGAAGGCATTCCACAAAGGTACTAGCGTACTTTGCAGTTGAAAGGCAAAACTTCTGGGAAAAAAGTTTTTGCAAGGCTCTTTTTGATTTTAAACTGCATTTGGAGTTTCAAAAATCAACGCACCCACACTGTTAGAAATTAAGGGGAAATATTCTAATTGATTTCCTGAATCTTGAAAATCTCAAAAACTGCCTGATAGCTGAGAAGTGTTCTATCTATTGTTTTCTGATATATACTTAAGTGGTTTCATAGCAAACTATGTAACTGCTTGATTTTCCAGATTATGTTTCAATAGCAATAAAAACTGTGGGTCATGTTAAATTGTAAAGTCCACATACAGCATGAACAGTAAACAGGAATCTTGGGATATGTCCATGAAAAAAATCTACATTTGTCACTTATTTTCTCAATCACGGAATTTATATTAAAGCTTGAAGATAATATTTTCTGAAAATGAGTAGTGAAACTGATTATTTTTCCATTTAATTGATTGAACATATCAAGATACAGTCAATCAATTAGCTTTTTGACTTGGAGTGATCTTGCATTAAAAAAAAAATACCCATGACCTTGTTGACTATAACTTCATGAAGGTTACATGCTCCTGAGTCCTATTCAGATTCCTAACTTCTTCCTTCAGTCTTACTCCATGCTGGGAATCCAGGTAGATTTATATCTAAGCATCAACCTCCGCCTCTAAATAAGAAGTCACTTCCCTCTGTTGTCACAAAAAGTCACAGCTGGCTAAGGTTATTAAGAGGAAACATTTAGATGTCTTTTAAAATCTAGAAGCTGAAAAACTTAGAAAAAAATCTAGAAACCAGCATAGATAATTACATAAATATCCGAATTAAAATTTTCAAATGTTCTTGATTGCTTTGCACTCTCTTTATTTCTGTTTTGGCATTCAGAAAATTTATACATGCAACAATGGAGAAGTCATTGGAATAAGAGTTGGTTTAGAGTTTCTGGCATAGCAATGAATTTTTTCCCCTAAACAAAATTCTCTGATAACATGAAATTTCTAATATCCAAGTATGTTGTGATTAAAACACTCCAAGTTTATTTCACACAAAACATATACTTCTTCTCTTGAATATTAAGAGAAATAACTATTATTACTGTCAGTAGTTAGCCAAATGTGATTATATAGGGTAAAAACATCTTTAAAAATCACAATTCTTTCATTTGTTCCTCTTATTTTAATATTACACCTGCTGAGAAGAGTCAGGAATAGAACCCAGAACCTTGGATGATCCCAGGTATTTTTGCAACAAGTCAGATATTAGAGTCCTGAAGAGATGCAAAGTTTTCTGGAGCTTACTGTGTGGCCTGAACAATTCTGCTTGAGCCCCAAGTTTCAAAGTAAATGCAGTTAGCAGAAGTGTTTCAGAGATCATTACTCTATTAGATTTGTTTTATTATATGGAGAGAGTGCAGCTATTTGAGTCATAAACACAGTAGAACTGGAAATATCATACATTAGTAACATTATTTTGAAATACAAATGCTCAGTTATAGAATTGCAGGCGTGTCTACAGGCTTTGGGGATAAAAAGTCAAGTTCCTTCCAAGTGTCAGTCAAGTAAAAGCAAATCTGACTACAGTTTCAGCCATATATAGGGCAAAATCCCAGGTGAATCCATGACAGTATATGTACTATGGAGTTAGAGAACTTTGGGCAGTTGAGAAAAAAAAGAATGCCTTGATAGGGAGTTCAGAGACTTGGGCTGTGTTCCCAGCTCTGGCTTTTGCTAGCGCCATGCCCCAGGGGCAAGTTACTTAACCACTCTGGATTCTGATTCCTCATTTGGGAAGAGAGAAGCTGAAATGATTCCTAAAACTCTTTTGAAGAGAAGAGTCCCTGCCTCTTTCCAGAATTCTCAGAAGCATTACTTAGGCTTCCTTTATCTTTATACTTGTCCCTCATTTTGCTCATCTCTGCGCGATAGAAACAAGGCAGTCAAGTTGCATAGATATTTAAATACTTAAATGACATATGGAAATGGGAGTAATTCTGGGGGGCAAAATATGGGGGATTTTTTTATTTATTTTTGTTTGAAGGTAGTTCCACGATGAAAAATTAGCTAACAGTCTATATCAATTTGAACACAAACAGATTCATCAGAGAGCTAATTATCTATCCGATAATGTTTGCTTTCAGAGCTAGTGGACTCCATGCAAGAAACATGCTTGCATTTAAGCCAGAGGATTCAGTGAAGTAACAGTTCTCTGCGCAATCATCACAAAACAGAGCTTCCTGAGAATATCATGAGTTTATGAATGTGCATTAATTTCTCCAGCAATTCAGTTAAGGTGAGAAGTATGAAGAATTCCATTATACAGATAAATGAACAGAGTTAAAAGCTCATAACTGGATATCAAGTCCTCGGGAGTAGGAACAACTGTATTTATAGAGCACAGTGTTCCATTCTTAGCCATCTCTTCAGGCTCCTTAACCTAGTTGCTTCAAAATTAGGGATCAGTGTTAACGCCACAAAAAATTGGCTGTGAAAAGTTGGCAAAGTATTGGTGCTTTGCTGAATATCCTGTTTAGGAGTTATTTAATTCCTCATCCAAAGTGCTACAGATACTTTTGTGTTCATCTCTTTTTCAAACTTGCCTATGGCTTGCTGTTGGTGCAGAACTCTATTTTATTTTCTGCAGCCAAGTTTATCATATTACACCTGAGTGACTCGTTGATTTACAGATGAAGTTAGAAGGCTTTTCAAAGCCCTGTGTTACACAGTGTTGCAAATGCATTGTGACATCACAGCCTTGTGTGCTAAAATCTTTTCATGTAAAATTCTTTTTAATATTCCAGGATTTCTGTGAGAAACAAAGGAATGAAGGCACTCTTCATCAGTTAGTAGGTAACACTTGTTCTCTAATTTGAAAGGCCTTATCAACGGATCATTTTAGATGCCTCCATGAGCGGATGCTTGGCACCCAGAAATTATTTGTTGCGAGTTATTTTTTATTGATTTATTAATTTATTTGTGTGTGCATATATGTTTTTCAGGGTTCACAACTATAGAGGACAGAGGAGAACTTCAAATATCCTGTTCTATCACTCCTTACCTTATCCCTTTGAAACAGTGCCTCTCACTAAACCTGAGTTTGTTCTTTTGTGACCAGGCTGGCCGCCAGTATATGCGAATTAGCCTTCTGCCTCTATCCTGCCCCACCAGTGTTGATGAGACAGGTTCATGTTTATACCAAGGCTTTAAGTGAGTGCAGAAGATCTGAATTCAAGTCTTCCTTTATGGCAGCAGGCACTCTTATGCAATGGATCATCTACTTGGCCTCTGTTGGAAGTTCTCAGTCTGTGCTATGCAGAGTTGACTATGGAACAGTAGGGCATATAAACTTCTGGACAATGAGACATGGAAGCAATTTTTAGAAATAGATGGGCTCTATGACTATGCGCAGTGGATATAAGCTACTGTAATGGAGGGAGAAGACTGGGCTTCAGGCACTGGAGTGATGTACAGAGTGGACTTTATCATTAAAAAAAATTCAGGGCTGAGAAGATAGCTCAATGGTTAAAACCTTAAGCCATGATCTGTGTTTGGACTGAAAGATTCCATGTGAAAAATGCCAAGCCAACATTACAACAGCCTGTAATTCTTGCTCTGCAGAGCCCAGGAAACCCAAGAGCAAAACATACAGTATGTACAATTCATGATTCCCAGTGTCACTCTTCGGTCTCACACATTCAAGTGCCCTCTTGAACACATGCTAGTACACACATATATACCCATTCACATGCAAAACTCATATATGTGCACACACGTGGTATATATATACATCACACACACACACAGGCATGTAAAACATTAATTTCCTTGAGTTGAAGGAGAAGTGAAGTTAGAAGTCAAGGGCTGGAAAAATTGATCTAATATTAGATATTTATTAAAGGAAACCAAGATGCTGATTTTTTATAATGACTCTAAGAAAGTATGTGTATCCAGTTCTAAATATATCAATGACTCTGTCTCAACTAAAAATATCTACACAAATGATGTTTCAAACGAATAAACATGATACAACATTTTTCTTTCTTCCCTCTTAAAGTTTCTCCATCATTTCCAAAGGTACTATCTCTCTAATGAATATATAGATAATGTTTTATTATATCTTATTTTTAAGATACATTTTAGAATTTCCATCAAAGTTATTTAACCTTTATTGTATGAATGGAAACAAAAACATAAACATTATAATAAAAAATTTCAAAATCATGCCAATGGTAGAGTGAACTACTCAGTCTTCAAAGCCATCAATCTGATCTTTCTCCTTACTGTATTTCTCTCTGCGTAGTATATGCTCATTCAGCTACTTTCTATCCTTATATACTACCCAGCACCTCATTCTCTTTATATGATACATGTTTATCTGCATAGCTTGTCTACCTGATGTAAACAAACATTGTTTTGATATTATTTGTATGCTAATCTTATAGGACTTCTGTAATCTCCAAATTGAACTCAAATGTGTGCTGCATTGATGATAGCAGTTAATAACATTTGCCTTTAAATAAAAAAAATTATATGCTCATCTGTCTTCCCATTAGAGTATGAAACTTTTGAGGTTACAATGTTTGTCTGGTCATATCACTGTTGAAGAAAACTTCAACGAGTTTATAGGTTCAATTAGACACCTCACTCTGTAAGAGTAAGAAAGTGAATTTTTTCTAAAGTTTATGAGACTAACACTTGTTTCATGGAAATCTTTCCTATAAAACTGAAACAGAAAACATATTAAAACAGAGAAAGCAGAATGGTTTCAATCCAAGTACAGTATCTCAGATCCTTAATAATCATGTGTGGAAAGGGAAACTGCCAACATGATAAACAAAAACACAAGGTTAAGGTTTTCGGAGTGTGTGTGATGGGTGTGTGAAGGTTAAGCCACGCGGGACTTTCCAAGGCACTGCAAAGCAAAATCAGTTGCATCTTTTAAATGTCAGCTATCATTCAAAGAAGGGATCAGCAGCAGGGCACACTGAGCAATACTTGGAGTTCTGATCCTCCCCGACTTAAGACAGTTACTTCCTCTTATGTCCTACCCAGGTGATGAGGACCACCAGTTGTCAAATTGTTGAAGGTTGCTCCATTAAGTGCTCAATTCAATTATCTCTTTATTCTTTCCTACATTCAAAATCAAAATACAAAAATCATGTCACTGTTAGGACCACCAATTGGGTTCTAAAAAATGGGGGCATCTCAGAAAGACAGAAGGGAAAAGAAATTAGTCCACATATTATAGCTTTATATAAGGTATCATTTGCGTGTGTGTGTGTGTGTGTGTGTGTGTGTGTGTGTGTGTGTGTGTGTGCCTGTGTGATCCTGTATGTAAGTGAATGCACTTGTGGAGGCACAAAGGTAATGTCTGAAATCATCCTGGATTGTTCTACTTCCTCTTTGCTTTGCTCTGGAGTTTACCAGGCTCTGCCTTCCAGGGTCAGAAAAGCAGGCTATTGCCATATCCACCTATCATTTTTTAAAATAGGATCTGAACTCAGTCCTTCTGCTTGCAAGGTAAACCCCTGAGCCATCTCCCTGGCCCAAGATATCATGTTCTTATTGTGGAAATGGTCATGTAGAAGGTAAAATAGTAGACATGGTCTCATTTCTGTCTCTCCATGGTTTCTATAGGCCAAGTGGTATTCAAAGCACTTTACACATCTCAAGTTCATTTAGTTTTCATAAAGAAAAGACAGAGCAGAAGCAATGGTACAGATCAGAATCTGTGCTCTCCGGCCCAGAATCTACACAAAAACTCTGATGTGTGATTAGATTGCATGTTCATATCTCTTCCCCAACCCTGTGTTTATCCCTCATTCAATGTCATGTCCACAGCAGCCTAGGGCATCTTTACCAGACAGCCCACTCTGTACTTATAATAATAACAGTATTTTACCACATCCCTGAGCTTAGATAATGCCTTACCTCTGAAGGCCTCTTAAGCAGACCAACTTCATAGACATAGAAACAGAGATACAATTATCTCTTTTCCTATCACTTCTCATTATGACTTAAACATTCTTGAATTAAAAAACAATCTGATAATGAGAAGGAAAAAGTCCTCAAAATTCCAAATTTAATAAGTCAACAGTGAGCATATCACTCAGAATTACTGGGAAATAGTTTTACAGGCACCCTCCCATATTTATGAGGGCAACCCAGTATGCTTGCTAGTTACCATAGTGTGCCACCATTTCTCTGTGAAAGAATCCAAACATCTAGGAGTACTAGCCAAAGGGCTCAGACCAAGTAAGTATATGGGGAAGGCCTGGATCCAGTTTCTGAAAGAATAACTAAAATACACTCACATGAAAGTAACTGCCATAGCACTGAGGAACATCTTTGCCAACTTTAGAAAAAAACAAAGGAACATGAACTTACATGATTGAATGCGATTATGGTTCTATATGCACTAGCTCTTTTTATTTTATTTATTCACTCATTCATTCTGGAGATTGAATTGAGAGTCTTGTACAAGCATTTACCACTCAACTATGACTCTAGTCTTCACCCCTTTTGGCATTTTACTTTGAGACAGGGTCTTCCTGAATTTCTTAGGCAGGCCTTGAAATTGTGACACTCCTGCCTTAGCTTTCCAATAGCAGGCATTAACAGATTTGTGCCACCAGACCCAGCAAGGATTGCTTTCTTGTGTGGTCTACTAATGGCCTCCATTTCCTCCACTGTTATCTGTCCTATTGATTAGTGCTTTCCATGTTAATAAAGACAGTCACTTCAACAAACTTACCAAATATTTCTAAATTGACATTCTTTGATTATATAGATTAACAATCCAGTTCACTTTATAAAAAATGACTTTGGAATTTAATAATGTACTATGTGCATTATGTGCATTTAATAATGTACTATGCGCATTATGTTTATATTAATAAAAACAGAGGAAGTATGGTATACAGAATAAAATCCAGCCATGAATTATAGGATGTACTGGGAATTCCTCTGCTCAATTTTTACTAAATATATAAATATGTGTTGCTTATAAATTGTGCATTTGTATTAAAGAAAAAAAGGAAGATAATTTGATGCTCAATGGATAGAAAATGGATAAATTAGTTTAAAGAATTGGTAGCAATGGAAAATCAAAATTTACAGATGACATTTAACAGTCTAAAATGTAACTTAATTTTGATTAGAAGGATTCTTGTGCATGAATATCTACATAGATATATAGAAGTTAAATGTATCTTTTTAAATTGCCTTCCATGTTTTTCTTTAACACTATAGCCATAAAACAATGTCTATGCTTCAGAGTAAAACATACACCATAAGCTCACTTATCCAACTAAAAGATTTTGCTTCAAAGCTGATAAATAACATTTCATTGTTCTTTAGATGGCAGATCAACTTATGCTCGCACCAGTATGGTCAAGTCTCAAACCTTCCCTAAAAGCTCAGGTGGTAAAGGGTTATCCTCCCTTAATGTTACTATTCAAAGGGGGCAGAAATGTCAGCAATGGGATCTCACTGGAAGAAGTGGGTGTCTAAGAGTATACTGGGACTCGGATCTCTTCTCCTCTGTCGCTTCTCCTTTCTTCCCCTCCCTTCACTTTTTTGGAAACCATGAAGTGAGCAGTTGGTTCTGCAGGTGCTGCTGCTATGACATTCTGCCTGGACTACTGGACCAAGGCCAAGTGACCATAGACTGAAACCATGAACCCAAATAAACAACTCCTCTCTTTAAGAAAGGCAGAGAGGTAATACAACTGACAACACGGGAGAGTTTGCTTTACCATGGTAGCAGTAGCACCTAGCCAGCATTTCAAAGATGTTTCAAAACTTCAGTATAGAAATCATGAACAAAAGGACTTCTTCCTTCTGACATTTTGCATCACGCATTAAAATAAACAGGCTCATCTTCATGCCCACTCATCTGAATCAGAAGTAACATACATTCAAATCCAATGCAGTCATGGTCTACTTATTTACCATTCTTGAAACTTCATTTTAGACATAAAAATGCTGCCTCATATGTAACACTTAATGTTACTAAATAACTCTACAACAATGGTTTATATTACAGAGTCCATCAAAACTTCACTACCTTTTTGTAATGTGTTCATGTCTGAAATTTTGCATTTAGCTACTAAACACTGTCACCAAATTTTTTCTTTAATTTTCATATATATGTCTTAGAGGGGTGTGTACAGGCATATGTCTGTGTATGCATGTTTGTGTGTGTACTGGCAATGTGTGTGCCATGTGGAGGTCTGATTTTCACATTGCCAATCATCCTTCATCATCCTTCTATATTATTCTTTTAACACAGGGCCCTTAATTGACCCCAGAGAGCATAAAGGGCTGCTGTGGCATGCCATTTTGCTTTGGAGATTTCCAGTCTCTGCCTTCCAATGCTGGGATTGCAGGTGGGCCAACCCACCATTTGTAGTGGGGAATCGGAAATCCAGTCCTTGACTTGGCTTCATATTCTATATGCTTCTTAAGGGTGTTACTTCCTTACTATACTAATCTATACTACCCACCACTGTTATTCAGGCAAAATTCAGCCCTCTTTTAGGAGTAGAATGTGAAACAAGAATAACTGCATGTTTTTTTGTTTTTGTGTTTTGTTTTTAAGCAAGCTAAAGGACAGAGACCTGACCCAGCAAAAAAAAAGGCACCCGCTTTTGTCATGAAAACCTGGCATCTTTGCATTCCATCCCCAGAGCCCAATCCCAGAAAGTTGCCCTCTGACCTCCATGTATGTGCCATGGCACAGGAACACACTCAGTAAATAAATTAATAATTAATTAAGGAAAACGGGGGAAAGAGGGCTAAAAGAATCAGGAAGAACAAAGCTTGAGCCCCTTAGTGGGTTCAAGATAACTGACATTTGTCCCTTCTCTGACAGCTGTCTAACTAAGATCAATCAGGCATGACAAGCTATGGTGCTTTCCAGAAGTCGGGACCCGCAGGCACTGGCTACTCTCCCAGGTACAAATGTCCCTCAGACTGGCCTCATCTTTCCACTTGTGACAAAAGACCATGGGAGAAAAAAAACTACACAGTACCTGTCTCTGCAAAGTGTGGGTATATGAAGAATTGATCCAAAGATGAGTGAAGAATGGGCGACATTGCAGAACACCGTCATTTCTGTCTAAATGACAGCAGGGCACTTGTGGAATGGTACAAGACAGAAGCAACGTCCACAATTTAAGGTTCAGAAGATACACCTGGTCATTGTTCTTATGACGAAAATCTGGTGTGAAAGAGCATGTGGAAATGTTCTGGAAGAATCCCATGTTGTATTCAAGCTTTAACAGCATTTCATAATCTTCCTGGGGTAGTCTTAATGGAGAACTTACTGGAAAAGCTACATCAAATGACTGTGAGGAACACCCCAGACTGGAGATAAATGGTAACTGCTTCAGGATTGTATTACACATCAAGGATTACAAAACACACATATCTTACATCTTATAGTTTTACATCTTTGTGTGTGCTGGTTCCACTATATTCTCCAATAGACAAACTCAGGTAAATTAACACCTGCAAGATTGCATTTTCATTTCACTCAGCCCTTGTTATCTGCAATGAAGCTTCCCCCCCATCTTTATTTCTCTCTCTCTCTCTCTCTCTCTCTCTCTCTCTCTCTCTGGGTAGTGAGTTGCTCATTGAACATTCACCAAGTTCTTGGGCAGCCGACAGGATTGCAAATCTCACCTCACTGCTTTGCCATCATGTCTTGATGAATCCCACGAGAAACAGGAGGCTGAGCCCAGCTCTGCTCTATAGAGGCGTGTACAGTCAGCACACAAGCTCTGCCACATGACACTTGGGGATTACTCTTTCAAAGCAGCCTGCAAAGCAGGTGGGGCCTCTGCACCTTTGGTTCTCAAACTGAAATAAGCTTCCAGAGGGTTGACTGGGCCGTGAAGCTCACACATAACTTACACTCAGGTCAGTACTTGGAAATCAGACCTGCTGGCCCCAGCCCCTCATGGGCACTCTGGGTATCAGAATATTCTGACAGAGACTACTGCCTTGTTCCAAGTGTGGAGACATGTATTTGCAGGAAAGTGAATTTGTGTTTGCTGCCCTGAAAGGGAAAGCAAGAGACCCCTGGATGCCAGTGACCCTTCAGACGACCTATCTTTGAGCAGCTGTCCCTCACCCCCCCATTGCTCCGCAGAGCTTCCTACTGTTACCACCACAGTAAATTGACTTAACTCCAGCTTCCCAGCCCTGATTCACAACCTGATTAAAATGTGGCGCAACTAGATAGGTGTGCCCCTGATCCAGGTAGCTGAGCCAGATCTTCTAGCCTGTGGAGGCCAATGTTTTGATTTGGTAAGAAAACATTATCTGCATTGATAATTAATTTGAAAATTTTCTCAGAAAGAGATATTGAAAGTCTCATGAAAAGTGTCACGCGTAGAAGTGAAAAGACTGACGTTCACCTTGGGGATTCTACAGGGCAGCTAAGAGTAAGCGGAAACTGGTGCCGTGGGCCAGTGCTTGTCCATCATGTCTGAGACTCGAGTTCAATCCCCACTAAGGCAAATCAAACAAGCAGAAATCTCCCAACCCAAAAAAGTAAATGAAATGAAGAGTGTAGTCTAATAATAACAATGACGAAACCATTTCTTTAAACAAAGTCGAGTCTGGGTGTGTTCAAAACATAGGAGGAAACAAGAGGCAAGGCCAGGCTGCAGCATAAACAATCTAAAGACACATGTGCTTCTCGCTTACACAGAGACATTCACACGTAAGCATACATATACACATAAACACACACACACACACATATAAAGCAACACACACACAAACTCACATACATACACATACTTATACACACAGAAGTACATGCATAAAAATGCATGTGTACACACACAAATGCATAAGCACACACACATATGAGCACACATGTACATGTTTATGCAGATACATATATGTATACATGCATACCCACATGCATACAAGTACATATATATACACACATGCATATTCACACACATGCACACACTACATATACATGTGTATTTACACACATATACACATAAACACACAATATGCTTATACACTCAAGCACATACACACATGAATAATACATGCATATACATATGCATGTGTACATAAATACATGCACACCTACAAACATACACACATATGATGTACACACCATAGTATATACACATCATAGCACACACTTATGCATATGTATGTAAGCATCAGTACACAAACTTGTATATTCACACATACATGCAATGTACACAAGTATACACACACTGTTGGACAGTGGGTCAAACAATACAAAACAAAACAAATCAAATAGCAAAGCTAGTGGCTAGGGCAAAGTCAGTGATGGAACCATTTGCTTAGGGCATTCAAAGCCATGACATGTTTCTCAATACCACAAAAAGGCACAGACAAGGATATATATGTATATGTGTATGTGTATGTGTACGTGTGTGTGGGGGGTGTGTGGGTATGTGAGTGTGTGTGTGTATGAGAGAGACAGAGAGAGAGAGAGAGAGAAAGAGAGTGAGAGACCTAGAATAAGAAAAGTGAAATCCAATTGCTAATAGAGCAGCAGTGTGAAGTAGCACTATTAACTATTACCCCATGTTTCAATCAATTGAGTCTCTTTCTTATTACTCTCTATTTCCTAGTGGTAGATGACTTAATCTACAATGTCCAGACATCGGCCTGAGCATCCATTAGAGGATGTGCTCTGCTGCTTCCCCCCAAGGGCGTTCCTAAGGTCATTTTTATCGTACTTGTTTAGAGCCTATAGTATGCTCTTGATCATGTTCCATAGCTGGAAGATCCTGTAATGTTGCTAAGCACCAATGGACACACACCACACAAGCCATGGTCCCTTAGAATCCCACTCTGCTAGGTTGGGGCAGGTCAAAAAAGTCACTGTTTTATAAACTGGGGAAAGTATTCACATCTGATTTTTCACTTTCTTTCCCTTTCAACAGAGAATCTAAAGAGAAACAAGTCCCAACTTAAAGTAAATAGTAACTTGATAAAAGTTAGTGATTTAACTTGATTCTAACATCAAACCATAGATCCATTTGACATGAAAAGGCCAGAGGGAGACACGGAACCCAGATTAGAGGTCGTTTGATTTGCGCTCATGTGCATCTCCTTTCAAACTATATGCTTCATATACATGACTCTGAAAAAGATTCAGAAAAGAATTCAATATATATCTTCAAGCTCCCCCCTGGAAGTTTTTTATTTGTCATCCCTCTGTCTACCCATAATCATCTCTCTATATATATTTAATCTCTCTACCTTTCATCTATCTACCAGCTATCTATCTAGTTATCAATTATGTATTTTTCACTTATTTTTCTATAGAGCTACCATCTATATATCTATAATTTTATCTATTATCTATCATTTATCTATCCTTTATATACCTATATAATATCAATCTATGTATGTCTATTTTCTATATATCTATCAATCTTTCACCTATGTATCTATCATTTATATATATGTGTGTATCTTAAGTATCTATATATCTATCTTACCTATCTATCTATCTATCATCTATGTATGTATTTATCTAGTGTCTTGGTACATATATATCTCTTTATGGTTCAGCTATCTATGTATTTATCATCTATCTGTGCTCTATGCATCTATCTTGCATGCATCTCTGTATCTTCTACATAGGTAAATAGATACATACTACCTATATAAATGGATAGATGTCTATGTATCTGCCTATAGTCTATATCTATACATCTATTACTATCTTTTGTCTATGTATCCATCATGTATGTGTGTATATTGTCTAGTTGTCTATGTATTAATCATCTAACTTTTGTCTATATATCTGTATCTATCATCTATATATCTTTCTATATCCATATGATCTATGTAGCTACACATCTATCCTCTAATTTTTTCTATGTATCTATTATCTATAGATGTATTTATTATCTAAGTATACCTCTACCTATCTATCTATCATGATCTGTCATATTTATATGTATGTATCTATCATATATTTTTCTGTCAACTATATATTTATGCATCTATCACCTATCTTTCATCTATGTAATCTATCACCCATGTATATATTGTCTATTTGACATCTGTGTTATCTATCATTTACATATCCATTTATTAATATATCTATGCTATACCTACCTACATAAGTGATAGTAAACCTTCATGCAAATTGAAAGCCATCAAAAAGATGCAGAATCTGAGGTCCTGTCTTCTTCCAAGTCCTCTTCTCTTTCTACTCTATGTACCAAGAGGTATGTCAATCCCACACAACTGTCACAACAGCATTTACCCTCTGACCCCCACAACAAGTACACAGGGTGCCTTTCTGCTGTGCTGGATGTTACACCTTGTTCTTCAAAGACAGTCAGCCAAGGCCAATTAGAGAACAGAACTGCTCATCTGAGACTCACATATACTTCTGGAGACCCAGCTCTCCTGACAGATCTCCAGCCTCAGAAGAGTCTAACCCAGTAGAAAGTGGACTATGTGCTCAAGTTAAATTGAAAAGTCAAAACACAAAGCTCCATTTCTTCATCATTACTCTACCATAGAATTAAGAATACTGAGCAGTTAGTAATTGAAGTATTCACACACAAATGTTTTGTTCACAATTTCCTGGGACTCTGAACAACCGTACCTATAATGATGGTACAACATCACACTTCCTTCCTTTGCTCCAGAAAGGAGAACAGGAAGCAAGGGATGATTCTCCTACTGAAGACCATTCTACTGAAGGGAGGACTCTTCCAGTATACCTTGAAGGAAATGTTGAATTCCAAGGCTGAAAGATGGAAGAGAAAGTTGAGAAAAGTTGACTAACGCTGTTGATTATAGTGACTCCAAATACCGGTAAGACAAGAACCAAAAAATACCATCCCATCGAGAACTTTAGAACTACGATGAACCATTTCATTTTACAGGTAAACAATATGAAATCCAAAGATGCAAAATGACTGTCTCAACGCTATGGAGCCATTTTATTATTAAGAAGCTCATCTATTTGTTATATTCATATTGAAAGATTGCAGCCCCTATAACTGTATGCAATACATGTCTTGCCACGTCTACGTGTCTTTTGTCTGTCTTCAAAAGCTTTACCACAATGCCTCACATCCATCCTATTAAGATGGCTCATACTCTGGTAAGTCAAGCCAGCTTTAGTGCCTACAACGAGATTCAAAGAGAATCATTAGGGTTCAAAATTACTCTGTCTTTCTGTTCTAAGTACTAGCCTTATGAAAGAAAGAAGAAATGTATGGATTATGATTAGATTTCAGTATAAAAGATGGTGAGACTTCAGAAACTCTGAAATGTGTCACAGGCCCTAACTAAGCAACTTGGAAGTTGCTTAGCAAAAACAAAACTAGAAGAAGATTGCTACTAAACACAAAGAAATGATGGAAAATGAACAGAGGGAAAAGGTGACATGTCAGGACCTTGAGTGCCATATATACAGCAGTTTTTAGTTTGTATGCAAACAGGATAACCTAGAGTCTAGACAGAAGAGGTAGATTCTAAGTATGGAGTGAACATTACAAGTAGATCTGATGTGGGGAGAATGAATTTGGAGTCATAAAACTAGTGGATTTGGTCCACTTTGTATATAGTTTTCAACTGATCCCTTTCTATAAGAAAGATTTATTCCTCAGACAGCCAACAAGTACCCAGATCTTGAGGATGTATTGATAAAACCACTAAACATCTCATAGAACTTCAAAATGCCTGACCAATTTGCTCTCTTTGATGCTATATGTGAACAAAAGCTTCAGCTGGAGCGTAGAATAAATATTTCCACTGTGGAGTTTAGGTTTTGGTGTTTGCCAGGCCTGTGGTCTTGGGAAATCTGCTTTAATATCTATTAAAGAGGGGAAACGCCACTTACACCACCTCACTTGAAATATAAATGTGAGTACCATCAAGTGAGATTGTGTTATGAATCCTAAAAAAGTGGGAAGGATACAGGAGCTTATTAGAAAAAAAATGATTTATCTGATTTGTGTAGTCCTGGTAGTCCCTAGTACGAATGTGACCCCCACCTTCTTTCATATTCATCTTCCATCAGGCCTGAGAACTCTTAACTCATTGAAGAATTTGATTGCAGTGAAAGGTGACTTGCAGAGACATTACTGATTATCACCAATTATTAAATACTCAACCAAGTGTGAAATGTGTGCCATGTTGGGCCCCTGAGGTTGCTCAGTGGGCAAGATGCCAGGAGACCTGAGCTTGGTCCTCTGAAGTCCACATGACAGAAGGAGACATAAACTCTAACCTTTACATCTGTGTGTCATGGAATACGATGTGTTCATCTTCTCTCCTCTCTCTCTCTCTTTCCTTTTTCTTGCTCAAATAGATAAAACATAAAGAAAAAAGAAACGTGTGCCAAGAATGCTTGGCTTTCTCTGCATTTGCAGAGCTAGGTGTGGGCCCAGTGATTCATGCATGCTGAAGAAGCTCTCTGCCACTGAGCTAGGCCCATTCACGTCTTAAAGGAAATGATATCTACTAAAAGACAGCAATTTACTTTAAAACAAACCATAAAACCTTCCTGGTTACATGGTAGAGGTGGTTTTGTTTGGTTTTATTTTTCCCTTGGGTTTATTTACTTATTTTTGCAGCCAGTGATAATTTTTCTTTCCATCCCTACCCCATGCTCGTGTGTGTGTGTGTGTGTGTGTGTGTGTGTGTGTGTGTGTGTGTGTACATGCGCCCCTGTTCTCATTCTTCTCAGGCCCCTTGTTTTTTGGAGACATGGTTTATCACGGGCCTGGGGATCACCAATCAGGTAGACTGGTTAGCCAGGAAGCCCAGGAATCTTTCTTTTTCCACTTCCTCAATGTAGGAATTATACGTGTAGGCCACTGGAAGTTCTTTTCAAATACAGCATTGGATCAGGCAAATCAATTTGCTGTTTGAAGTGCTGTGTGAAATATTTAGTGCTGCTACCTTTTTTACATGGGTTCTGAGGGTCAAATTCAAGTCCTCTTGGTGCAAAGCAAGCACTTACCGACTGAACCATCTTTCTGGGATTATCTTCTTATGAGCAGAAGATAAACTAGGTGATGGCTTTTTTTTTTTTTTTTTGGTCTTTTATCAAGGCAGTGGCTTCCATATTGTAATTATAGAGCTAAGGCCAGGCTGCTTGAGTAGTGATATCTGATGACCTCTGAGATCTTCCCTATCCTCAAGATTTCTATGCCAATACGCACACACACACACACACACACACACACACACACACACACACACAGTCATAAGAGGATATAATGACTAAGCAATATTTTTCATATCATTGTCACCAAGCACTGATGTTTGGTAGCTTAATGTCTTGAAAAGCATTCTTTTTTCTGTGAAATAAGAAGTAAAGTTCCCAAAAGCATGTGACAACTCTCCCAGAAGTTGGCTTCTGAATTTGCAGTCATAATCTACTATAAAGAAACAGTTTTACCTTTGTCACCTACCCTGATTGTGTGGATTAACAATACATGAACAAAGCTAGGAATGTAGACACACAAGATACTCTCTAATAGGGTCCATCAATCTTATTGTACACAGCTTCACAAAGGTTTCCTGGAGCCATGCAGGTCTGAAGTTCTCTGAAAGATTTATTGTCTGAAGATCTTTACTCATAACAAGATTTACAAGGGAATGTATTGAGAAGCAAGATACCTGCAAAAAGGAGAATTACTCAGAGGGAATGATTCAGACACAATCAGATTGGATTAAATAATACAGCAAATGCCTTACTTGGTAACATTACATTTCTTTTTTTGTTTCCAGTTCTAAACATTATGGAGGAAAGTGCCTGTAGAAAACATTGCGTCAAGATCAAGATTACTTGAAGAGCGATTGTTTCATATCCCAGTGATTTAGCTTACCAGAGCAAGGAAAAAAAACTGCCACCAATCTTCTCTGGAAAGCTTTTTACTGATTTATCAATCATGGGGCGGGGCCACAGAACACAAGAGATCCTGGCTCTCCCCTCACACTGAGGGGCCTTGCTGTTTGAGGACGAATCACCTTGACATGCTCAGATGAAAGACACTGAATGCAAAGCAAAAGTATTATCTTCTTATTACCCACTTACCTGCTTATTCCTCCTTGAAGTTTGCGCCTGTCTATGGTATCAGTCACTTCTCTGGCAGCTTGTCCAAGTACAAAAGGAGGATTTGGTGCCCTGCTTAGCCCTCTAGAAGCAGCAGATTCATGCAAAACTAATTCATTATACTACCAAGGCTGGGGGTAGGGTTGTCTGGGGAATATGTGGCGCTGCAGCAGGCTCTTGAAAATGAGGCAGATAATAAGTCTTCTTTTATGTGAAGCAGCACAAAGCATTACGCGGTGTACGCATAAACCTGACATCGCGTAAACACTAAACATGTGAGAAGCGATGTCTTGATACTTTCGGTAAGTACTTATGAGCTATTGTTAGACACAATGACAATGTGGGGGCAACTTTGTGATAGTATTCCCAGACTTTGGTAGTCGGAGTGGGTGTGACTGGTGAGATCTAGAGTCCATTTCGAAAGATAATAGGTAAGTTCTTAATTATATATTTTTCTTTTTATTACTTTTTTTAGTTTTACAAGCATATTGAGTACTAATCCCTGCTTTCCTTCATTCCTCCCATTCCCCCTCCTTTCCCCTCATCAGTCCATTTCACTCTCCCCCACCCTCCTGCCTGTCCACTCTTATGGGCCCCAGGATCCCTCTGGCTTGTCTACTCTTGTAGGAGTTCAGACCTCTGTGGCATACCAAGTTGCCCCTTCTCAGGCCACCCCACTGTTTTCCCTTCAGTCATCCAGCTCTAGTCCCCAAGGTTTTCACTGTGTGTTCTTATCTCTCTTGAGTTCCTCAAAAGTCTATCAAGGCATGTTGGTACGTCAGTCAGTATGCATGTCTGGTAAGGACAAGTCTCACTGCTATTTTGTTCTTTTCTTGTGCATGTGTGTATGAGGTACATGCATGTGTGTGATTATTTGCACTTGGGTGGTTGCACATGTGTGGGGGGTTGTATATGCACTGGACCCCCAAAGATGATAACAGAAATCATCCTCAATTGCTCTTCTATCTTATTGTTTTTGAACGTTGAGTCTCTAATTAAAAACAGGGCACATCTTTAGTGCTAGGCTGACAAGTCAGCTCAGTCCGGGGATTCCCAGGCTCTGCCTTCCTGGGTTGGAATAACAGGAGGGCCACCACACCCAGGCAACATTTTACCTGGCATTCAGGGATCTGAACTCCAGACCTTTGCTTGTGTAGTAAATGCTTTAGCCCCTTATGTTTTAAGGGATATATCCTACAGCCAGAGAACCTGAGCTCCTGATTGGCTCTTTCATCAGCTGGCTGTGAGATCTGAGGCTTGTACCTTTACTGTTCTGGGCTTTGCTTTCTTTGCTGGTTAAAGGGCATTACATACTAGATGAACTCTGAAGTCCACCTAGCACAGACATTTCTGAGTGATGCAGGCTGGTTTTTCACATGACTCAAAATAGGTACTCTGCTTGGAAAGGTGCACATGAAAGCTTGAGCTAAAGACAAGCAGCAAATTAACAGAATGTCTACATGAACTCCTAGACTCATTATAATGGCTTGTTTACTTAACTGTCTTCATTAGCTGCTCTTACTACATCAAAGGAACATTTCCAAGCTCTTACAATTAGACATGTAAACAAAAGCACCATTTATCACTTTGCACTCAACAAACAGAGACTCTGATAGTTGTCAAATCCCGCTGAGGATAATGTCCCCACTAAAACCATTAGGTGGGGCATACAAACATCAGCAGAGGATTATCCAGAGGAAGAAATGTGTGCATTCACAGACATTCTGAAGGTTGATAAGGGTTGACTCCGTGCCAAACACAGACACTGCGCAGATACTTTCCACTGTGAGCAAGTGAGAGACCGGACCTGTTAGATACACAGTTGAATGATTCCCAAAAGAAACTTTATGCAGTGTAAGACTGTACCAGCACTTCCAAATCTGCCCAGCAGCTCCACTAAAGATGTTTCCTGTTAGTTTGTAATATTATTAAAGAAAAGCCAATGAAATAAATAATCCCAAAAGCAAACACATTAAGGCCAAACGCACCGATTAATGCTAAAACTCTTTCTGTCTTCTGCTTTTTCTCTGATTCATTATAAATATCACCTAAGATTAAGTAGTATAATTCACTATAGAATAAATTATATCTTTGAAATCTCAATCTTTTAGGTCATGGCTCAAGGACATCAACCATATTGTCATTTGTATAGTACTAATTTAAAGCCCTATGGGTCCCTTTTATTTAGTCATAGCTATTAACCTGTACACTTAATGGAGTTAAGTGACTTTTAATAACATTTAATTAAACAAAAAAGTCCAGAGATAATGTACGCCTGGTGGCACATGCTTGCAATCTGTGCAACTCTGGAAAGAGAAACAAAGGAACCAATATTCAAGTCAGCTTGATATGGAAGAGTAGGTTCAACTTAGTGAGTCTCTGTTTCAAAATCTGTCTCAATGAAGGAAAAGGACTGAGGCTATATATAGCTCACAGTTGATCATTTGCCTAGTATTCCTAAGACCTGGGTTCAATCCTCAATACCACAAAAAAGAAATAAATAATACCTAGCATGCACGTAACAACATCAGAAATAGTTTGCATTTCTTGGGGAAAAATCAAAGGTGATACTAAGCATGAGAGATCCTTTTAAAAGGCAGAGTATGACATACAGAAAGTTTTTGTTTTTTATGGATATTGGTAATTTTTAAGTTCTTACTTCAGTTAATTTTGGTTTGTGCAAATGAAAACTTCTAATATATTACATGATTTTTTCAGTGGAAGTGACTCACTAATTTCAAGGAAAAAGTTGCCACATGAAGCATTTCATCTTGCTCAGCAATCTGTGCTAATGGTGCATTGGACCACCCTCTGAATTTGCATAAACTCAGAGAAATGTGTTCTGTTCTTCCAAAAGAAAAAAAAGAACAGCCTTCTAGGCTCAATGCTTTTTTGATAAGTCCCCAAATGGCTAACCTTCTGCTGCCTAACTGTATTATAAATTATTTAATAGGTGCCAAAGAAGCATTTTCAGTTAATGCTTACACTTTCCAGATGAACAGAAAAATATCAGTGGAAACAATATTAACAGCACCCCAAAAATGGACAAGAAAGCACTAGAGAAATGTATCTAGTTTCTGAAGCTTTCACATGAGACTGGAGATTTAGTTAAGTGGACCATCACACGCCTTAAAATGTGGGAAAACCTGAGTTCAGTTTCCTACACACAATATAGGACATTCAGAAGACATTGGTTGCACCAGTCTCCTGAAGGAATTAACAACTTTTGCTAAAGCAATGAACTTCTTAACTCCCTACTACTGATCCAACATTAGCCAAGTACTCATAGGTATGGGGCTGCCTGATGTACTTCATGGAAAAGAAGAACAGAGTTTGTGCTTCCAGGGAGCTATGAGCCTGGTGAGCCATTTGCTGGGATTTATAAATAAAATGATTCATTAAAGGTATGCCATCAATGGTGACAAATTTTCATTTTTTTTAAAAAAGTGTCCTCAACTAACATGAATGATCATGTTAAAGATTAAAGTTCGGAAAAAGATTATCATTCAAATGAGGACATGTTTTATGTTCCTAATAATTTTTCATTGAGTCCTAAAGGGACTTTGAAGACACATGATTGCCCAAGATGATCTCTTGGGAACATGCTTGAATGTCAAACCTGTACAGTCATTTGAAAAATTCTCTGTTTCTTCTAATGGAATTCCTTGTAGGATATATACACTATCTTGCATACTTGTTTCAATCATGGTCTTATTCAACATATTATTAGTGTTATTGATTAGCTTAATTACTAATGAATGATTTTTTGGAAGTTACTGTATGTTGAGGCAAAGAACAGCAAGTAAAGACCATACATTCACTGAAACATCTCTAGCTCAAATGGATAGTAGAGCAGCCTTGTCACAAACTACCACAAATATATCTGATATTCTCAAAGGGACTAATTAGCAATAAACTTGATGAAATAATAATTTTCTTTAATCAAAAATAAGTTGTTACTCTGTAATTCAACCTGATCATGACAGAATAAAGGGTTTGGGAGACAGTAGAGTTTATTTACTATTAAACACCATAAAGTATATTTGCACCAGATACTAACAGTGCACATGTGCCAGAACCTTCTTAAGGCCAGCTATGGTCATTGGCTCTGCATACACATGATGTGGTTTCACCTGTTAACCTCAGGGGAGGCACTGTGGTCAGCTTCCACTCGACACAAGACAGAAGCACAGAGAGATGAAGACATTTGTCTGATGTCACACAATTTTTCAGGGAGCAGACCTGGACAGAACATGTCTCCAGCAGCCTTATAATAACACGCCAGCGCTTGACTGGAAGCGAAACTCTGCTACATCCTCCAGCACTTTGATATCTCCATTATAGGGAAAGGGGTCTCTGCACAATTTTTCCCTGGGATATCCCTAAACTGCTATCAAATATGTTTCAAAACATGCTGTTGTCATAACTTAATATTAGTCACTGATACCCATGTCCTGGTACAGGAAATCATAGTGCTGATAACAAAGTTTGGATGCTGAGGTTGACACTGTTTATACTTAAAAAAGCAAAACAGCTATTTTTGACAGTTAAGAGTTTGATTTTAAATTCACTTTTTATTTCTTTTCATGAAGAATTCTGGAGTAGGTTAACCAGTGATTATTCATGAATTGCAAGGAAAGTTTTCCAAAAGTAATTTGTCACAATTTAAATTTGTGATTATCTATTGATAAAGAATTGATTAAAAACGTAGAAATATTTTACCAAAATAAATTAGTGCTGGATGATGATAAAATGTTATCGCATCTATCCCAAGCTATCTAAGTGTGTTTATTTAACATATCTCATTAGTGATCAACCTAATATAAAATAAATATTAGAGAAAAGGCAATACTACCTTCAAACTACCATTATGAGTTGTTTGTGCTTACTGTCTCATTTCCTTATCATAATAATGAAATCGATCTCATTTCAACAAAAGGAAAATTGTCCTAAAGATTTACTTTTTAGGCAGTTATTCCCAAACCCAGGTATTTGAACAGAGAGATCAAAGTACATAGTTTAAAACATATCTAATATCTAAACGCTAAAGTGCTTCAAGCATCAACACTCTATAAGTTCATATCTCTGTGCTATTAAAAGTTTCTTCTCTAGATTCAGCCAAGTGATTTAAATCAGAGAGGGCTAGTGACATGGCTCAGGTCACACAGAGAAATGTTAAAGACTTCGACATCAGAATACATGTTCTAATGCTCACAAAGGACATCGCTATACCCTGTGCAACAATTGGCTTCTGAGGAAACTTAAGTCTGAGCCATGTTGATACATCAGCTACAGTTGATGACTTTTGGTCATCAGACAACATAGTGATTGTAGCATCCTTCGCTCTCTATGACAGGGAGCAATGCTTGTGGTTTGCCAGTCATGAAGTGCTCACTGACTGAACCTCCAAATGAAACCCATGTGATATGATTCTAGACAGTGTGTGCCTGTAGGGGAGTGTGACCTGTGAACAGTTGGCGTGTTGATGTTGCTGAAGGAGAGGTGTGAGAATTCCATGCACACTGCAGGCCAGCTCAAATGATTCTCAGGCTACCTGCACAAAGTAGAATTCAGTAAAGAAAAATTTGTGTTATTCTTTCACATTTAGCTTCATTCAGTGACAACAAGAAACTCGGCTCATATATCAGACTCAGAACTTCACCCTCTTTCCACGGCATACACAGAGAAGCCGACGGAGTTTTCTCTTGTCTCCCTCATGGAATACAAATCCTATACTGGTTCTATTTGGTCAGGAATGACATATAATCAGGACAACAAAAATGTTCTGAGCTATTACGACTCAAGACTCATTTCCTTCATTTAATTAATCAATTAGTCATTTATTTTTGTAAGACTGAGTGAACAACTGGGTCACAGTGCAAATACAGGAGAAAATATACACTGGCACGTTAAATTTCTGTTGGCTGGCCTGTTCTGTGGCTGGATTTGTGACAATCTGTGACTTACAACTTTCACTTCACACTTGTAGAGTTCGCTTATCCGAAAGTGCCAGCGAGCAAGCAGACAATAAACACCTTCAGAAAATTGCCCCTATGCTGCAGGGAGGAGGGAAGGAGGTGTGCTGTAAAGAGGAAAGATCCCACCAAGAGACTTTATTCCTGTCACCCCCAAAAAACACATACAACCCCAGAAAACACCTTCTCTTGAATTGAAAAGGAGCAAAGTAGCCCTTCTACAAATCACTTTTTGTTGTTGTTGTTGATTTGAGGTGGCAGGTAGGTCTGTATATGCTACAGAAAACACACACACACACACACACACACACACACACACAGATATTTTGCGTGCAACATTTGCTAATACTTTTTTTCCAGCATGATTTATGTTTTTAGAGAGGTTCTTTTTTAGAGGGTTAGGAGATTGTGGAAAGGCATTCCAATGAACTGGTTAGGCAGGTCGGTGTTTGGAAGGAACAGCGCCTGAGGCTCCCAGCAAGATAGAGGCTGCATTGGAGAAGGGAGAGTCACTGAAGCTACTAGCCTTTCTTTCCACCAACCCAGACATCCTCAGATTTACGACTGATCTTTATTAGGCCATCCATTGCCGCCCACCTGACTTCCACAAAAGGAATGGATCATGTTCTAATGCTCACAAAGGACATCATTTTCTAGGATAGAAAAGTATTGCTCTTGTATTGGTGGATTTCACAATACTCACGCCTCTCCCCAGGCACCACAAACACCCAGGAAAAGAAAGGAAAGGGAGATATCTTCCCTAAAGCTCTAGAAGAGGTTTCTTGCATGCTCTTTCATCCAGGTCACGTGGGTTTATATGGCCTTTCTCCAAATGCTTCCGTGCTAAGGTCCCTGACATCCCTGAACTCCTTGCAAGAGTGGTCTCCGAAAGATGGAAGGACAGAAGTCGGCAAGACGTGACAATTGAACAATGAGCAAGTAGGAGAGAACTTGCACCTTGCCTGACTCTGCTTTATCAACAAAGGGACTCAGTCCAGAGGGAGAAGTCACAGCTTCATCCACTTTTGGTCACTGGTGCCAGCAGAGTAGAGTCCAGAAACCAAAACTCCTGACTCCTAGGCTAGAGTTTTATTCGCCCAACTTCATTACTACAAAAGTTTGTGTACCTTTAAACACGCAGCACATGACATATTTATAAAGCCTCAAACCCAAAGGTAAGCGACCACTAAGCAACCTTACATCATTTCTTTAGTCATAAGAAAACAAAGATTAAAAAAAAATGAAAACAAAGATAGCATGCTGGAATATTTCTGTTTTTCAATCATTCATAAAATTCATCTTTTCTTCTCTATACCTTCCTTAGCTTTTCTTTTGTCTGGCCAATTTCAAACATCATCATCATCATCATCTCTCTTTCTTTCTCTCTCTCTTACACACACACACACACACACACACACACACACACACACACACGAAGCCAGGCTATAGTTAAAAAGATAAATAACATAGCATGGTCAAGTAAGAAGTTGGCAGTATCAACTTAAATGCAATTGCAGAGACGGTTCGCACTGACTCCTCCTCTTATGTAGGGTGGCCAAAGCTGCCCTGCCCCAGTAAAGCTCCACCTGCTCTAAAATGATCTGATACCCCACCCAGACATCTGAAGGGCAACTTTAAAGAGCCACATTTTATAAGATACGTCTTATAAAGTTCTAATTTGAAGGGAGGTAGCAGTATTCAGTGAACTAAGTTAACAGGATGTGATTTCTAATGTAGTTTGTTTCATTAACCTGTGCCACAGAGATAACAAATTTAGATATTAAAATACCTGCTCCCTTTCCACTACTTTAAGAGGGTGTGGCCAGAAACTACTTAAAACATCCATTAAGATCTTCTCTTGGCTTCTTAGGAGGAAGAAAGTAAACATGGTGGAACTGGAACTGTTTTTTTAAAGACATAAGGGAAGGTTTATCTTTTTTGAACAGAAAGGATAGCTTTAAGTTCACTTGTACACAAGGCACTCCCGATGCAGTCCTGTTCGCAAAAGTAGACCAAAAGACCAACTTCAAAGAGATTCCCAGCAATAGGTATGTACCACACATGCTAGCCTGTTCATGCATTTAATGTTTCTCTTTTGCCCTCTTACAGCCCTCCCAATTAGAAATGCTCATGGCTACTGGTTTTATCTGCCTTCTTGTGTTCCTCTATCCCAGAACTTCTAGCAACATAGTTCTTATCTCCCAGTTAGTGGCATATATACTTGTGCCTCTTGTGAGACTGAAAAAAAAAAAAGAGAGAGAGAACATTTGTTTTCACCTCAGCTTCTTCTCTGTGAATGAGCACAAAATTTATTCTGAACAAATGCTGGGGAAGATGAATAGGAACTTTTCCAAGTGGAACAGTTGGCCAGACAGACTTGACACCCCCTTCTCTTGAATGATAAGCACCAGAAAGTGTCCTGTAAGATCTGTGCATACACAGAGTCTTCCATACCTCCCCCACATGCCCACCCACCTTCTAGCTAATGATGCCTGGCTCAGCAAGGTCATCAGGGGGCAGGGGCATCTTTCCTCCCTTAAACTGAGCCCACTTTTGCTCTTTATTCAGTCTCACATTCCTTTCCTTGCTTGTAGATTGCCTGTCAAAGCAATGTCTCCAGCACGTATGAGGAGGGAGGGGCCTCAAGTGGGTAGTGCTCGGAAATGTTCTAAGAGACTTTGTTTACTTTTAGACAGGGCTGCACATTGCCTTTCCCTTTGAATATGACCTTGATCCTCTTGCCTCTACTTCCCTACTGCTGGTGGGCTCCACTCTGCCTGTTTTCTGCAGTACTGGGAATGGAACCCAGGGTCCCCATGCAAGCACTCTACTAATGGAGCTGCGCGCCAACTTCTCCAGGGGAGTTTTAAAACAAGCATCTTTGTCAGTCTAGATGACTTGAATCATCTTTTAGTTCTTTCTAATCATGTCTGTTTGCTATCTTACAGTTATAAATTTAATCTAGCAGCTTGTTTGTTCCCTAACTTACATCATTCTCTCTCTCTGGAAAAATCTCTGCCTTTTCTCTTTCAAACGACCAAATTATTTCCTTAGCCTTCCAATAGAAATGGTCATCAGAATTCCTGCTGCACTTACAATTGTGTGTGCAATCTCCTGTCCTGTTATATACCGGGAGACCATGAGGGGAATTTTTCTTTTTCTGTTAATTTTTTTCATGATTGTCCAAGTACAGTAAGCATCAGGCAGCATTAGCTGGATTCTGGAAGGGCATCCACAGACAGAACCAAGCTACTATTATCCCTGAAGTTGTACTGCTTACCAGGCATCACATGGCTGAAGTCCACTCTGCTCTTCCATGATGGGTACCCATTTTTATCTTCTCTATTTATCTCTCATCAATTAAGCAACAAGATTTTCCCAGATTCCAGTGGCAGAGCGTCATGAACTTCATAAATCACACATAAACTTAACGTATTAAGGTTCTGCCAGGGAAGGGATTTGGAAGAATAGTCTCCGCCATTGAGAACACGCAGGTATGAGAATTCATTTCACTTTTTTTTCTGATAAAATATAGGAAATGAAACCTTTATTTATGATATTTCACCTAAAGTTATTAAATTACATCTACATGTTATCTTTTTCCTTTAAAGGTTGTTCTTTTTTTAAAAAAATATACTTCGAGATAAATTCTTCTATGCTGCTCAGGCTAATTTCAAACTCATCCATTCAAATGCTCCTTCCTGCCTCAGCTTCCCAAGTAGCTGGTATTTCATCTGTGTGGTATTTCATCCCAAGGAGCTGGTATTTCATACTATGCCTTACTTTACCTTTTAATTGATGAAATGCCATAATGTAGCCAATCTTAAACATATTTCAATGAATCATGATTTGAAGTATCTGTTTTGGAGACTGGCCTAGAAGTTGCTTCTCTGTCTTTCTAGTTTTATATACTTGACCAGCCATTCCCAGAGCACAAGGATCCTCCCTTATGTAAACATATGGTAAACGATGCTTGCCCAAGCAGTTCCACGCAACAGGATTGCCTGGCAGGCATGTAGAAAGACTGTCACTGGCATTTTCCCACTAGTTTAGGATTCAAAAATCTGGAATCTGATCCAAGAATCACCCTCCTTTCTCAAGCTCCTAAGTAGTGCCAATGCTGGTCCTCAGACCACATTTGACAACCACTGAATTACATTGTGTGTGGAATCTATGAAGATGTTACTTTGCTGTACTGCTAAGATTTAAACCCATGCACATTAATTCATCCAACTCCAAAGTTCATGCTCCCAATCATTAGACTGCAAAAGAGAATAATTCATTATATTATTGAGCTACAACAAAAAATAGCTTAAAATCTTTTAAGTAAAGTGCCAAGGTTTTCCATGAGCTCTATGGCCAAAGCTTATGTTGATTTTTCAAATGAGCTATCTGTAACTTTAAAACTTTGATTATAGCTTGAAAAAATTCAGCTTTGTTTAATTTCAAGAAGGAAATGTGGTCCATCATACTCCATAGCATGCTAACATATCTTGAAATAGTACCTGATGGAAAAGAATCAAGTAACGAAGGACAGAAGTTTGAAAGACATTTCAATGGTAGAGAACCTGTTCACAAGCCAGAAACTAGAGTTCAATCACTAGAAGAGCACATGGAAAAAGAGAACTGACTTCTGAAAGTTGTTCTTTGCCTCGCCCCATAACATGTATGCCTCTGTCTGTTTGCCTCTGCTCTCTCTAGTTCTCGCTCTCACTCTTGCTCTCTTTCTCTCTCTCTCCAATAAATAAATCATAAAAAGGCCAAATAGGTAGACATTTCACTTTTCTTTCTGCACTGGCAATTGCTCTACTTGTTAAAGCTGCACTGTTTCTAAATGTGCCGTATTTGAAGACACCAATATTACCACTGAGCACTGGCTCGTGCAAGGTGCTGAGCTACTAACTACTTTACAGGCTTTATCTCAGCTCTCAAAAGCATTCTTCCACAGTAAGTAGCAGGCATCATCATCTTGGTTCTGCGGATGGGGAAGCAGAGGCTAAAAAACTTTTAGTTTTTTTTCTAAAACTAGCAAGACGATGCATGGTAGAACTGGTTTAACACATGCAGCTGACATGCTGACTTCTAAGAGTCTGAACTGTTTTGTTACCTGTAACAGACCAAGAAGCAGGTCTAGAAGCCCCCAAAGTTGGGTATACCCTTGACTTCCTTGAAGCACTTATAAAAAAAAAAGTGATTTTCATAAAATCACTTCCATCTTAGCTTTCCCAACTTAAAGGAAAAGGTTTGACTTAACTAGTGCATTTCTGAAGATCCTAAATGCAACATTCTAGAGTTGTCCAAGTTTCCTACGCTGAAGGAAAGGCTACAATTTTTCACTGTAAGACAGTACAGTGGAGAGGATATGGGGCCAGAATCAGCTCCTGAATTCTGCTGAAATCCCTCTCTGTTTATCTGCCCTCTTCAACTTTGTCATTCTGACCGCTTACACACTGAGCACACTGTCTTAAGAAACTTTGCTGAGGTTACACCAGAGACAGGTGTTAGGGAAACTATTCCCCTCCGGCTATCATTTCTAACTCTCCTTCCTCAAAAGGAAAGGGAGGGCTAGAAGGAAAAGGGTTTCTTTTCAGATTAAACACAGGCACAGCAAACACCTTCCCCTGGGCAATAAATTCTCAGCCAGTGTGGGCTACAGTTTACCCAAACACCAAAGCAAAAAAGCAAATAACCCCTTTTGTAAGGGAAGAGCTGTCATCTGTCAAGCAATATTTGTAGATTTCTAGAGAACAGGGAGTGTGTGTGTGGGGGGGGGAGAAAGCCCTTTCCCTTATTTTATTAAGCAGCCTGTTTATTCAGGGTTGAAATGCATGGGTGTGTTTGAGGGAAGTCTTCAAGCTGGCACGCCTGAAAAAAGTAGGGCCTTCCTATTGGCTGTGCCACACAAAGAAGAGAAGGGGAAAACCTGCTGTGCCTCTGGGAACACTGGGTCTCTAGTCTGGCTGTGTTTTGAACTACCCCATGAGAGGCAGAGCCTTCTGCTTAGTGGGCTGTTTTCTTCTTTGCATATTTCACGCATGTGCACAGAAAACTACACAAAGCCTAATACTTGGGGTAAGTGTGCTGGTGGGGCTCCTCAGGGCAGGGGTTAAGAAGTGAGGAGCTGGGCTGGAAAGATGGCTCAGGAGTCAAAGCCTTTGCAAAGCAAACAAAAGGACCTGAGTTAGGATCACAGATCCCACATAAAAATGCCTGGAGGAAATGGCAACTGACAATTCTGGCCCTGGAAGGCAGAGCCTGGGAAACCCCAGACCAAAGATCAGGAGGTAGAGCAATCCAGGATAACTCTGGTAGTAACTCTTAGGCCACAACAAGCATACACACACATGCGGGCGCACATACACACCCACACGCACATGCACACACACACCCACACACACATATACACACATAGGCATGTACACACACTTCAATTGATAAACGTTAAAAATAAATAAAATAAATTCTACAAGTAGAAAAGTTAAATAATAAGTTGGGGGGATATGGCTATTGAGTTAAAGCAACTGCCATCAAGCAGGAGGACTAGGTACCATGTAAAATGCCAGGTGTGCTTGTTAAGCTTCAGGTCCAGAAGCTAGCGGCTGGGAATACTCAAGCAAGCTAGCTACCCTGACTGCTCCTATTAGCAAGCACTGGGTTTACTTAGAGACCCTGTCGTAAAAAAGAATTAGGTGAAAAAGTAATCAAGAACGATCCCCAATATACATACATATATACACATGCATGCCTCCCCACTCATATGAACATGCACACACACACGAGTATTCATTTCCACATAGACACATATAAAATGGAAAAATAAAATAAAGAAAATGTGAATAAATTATAGTATTTTTGTAATATAGTGATTGAATAAAGGTTAAAAATGAGAAAACTTCTTTATAATGCCATGCATTATAAAACTCATATGTGTGGTCTCAGATGTTTTATAATATGTCTTCCAGAAAAAGAACAAAAGTTTTATTCATTATCATTACTTAGGGATATAAGTGCTTTTGAAAGTTCTAAAGGTCTTCTTAATTTTATTACTTTTATTATCAGAGAAATAGATTATCATTTTAATGGTATTATTTACTGTTTTCCAAAAGTTTACATGTAAAATAGACAACTAAAAACAATGATAATGAGTTTTTATTTGACTCTATATTTATATCCTGGGGACTTGGAGTGAAACAAATCAATGAAAGAAATCCTTACAATGTCTTGATTTAATGATAATTATTACGTTTCCTATATAAACTAGGAAAGACGAATTTAAGAGTGTCATCAAGGTCAGTCATAGCTAAACATGTTTTGAAGGCAGAAGTCCAACACCCATCTGTCTAATGACAAAACCCAAGCTAGAATCCAGCAGAAAACAGGACATCAAGAAGACTTAATATTATATATAAGATTTTCACCAAATATTTTAATATCTTTTGATCTAATTTGTGTACACTGAATTCTAGTGGTTTTAGAAATGAACCAAGTGTGTAGAGGTCACAGTGAAGAAACTGGTCATGATGGTGCTGTATGGGAAGTTAGGAGGCCTTGTGAAAACACGCATAGAAAGAAGAAAATGGACATGCCATTCTTGTAAGTGAGCTCTCCTTGTTAGCTGATATTGTGTGACCAACACACACAGAAAGTGACAAATGACTGCTTGCTTGGGGCATCTGGACTCTTCTCACTTTCTGAAACCATGCAAGAAGGAAATTTAGAATCCTTGAATGACTCACCTGTTAAATATTATCAGCTATCTCTTTATAGCTTGGCTAGAGTTAAGCTAGCAAAAAGAATTGCCATTGTCCTACTTGAAAAGACTTGTTTAGAGAATATGCAATATTTGCATTATATATGCAGTAGTTATTTTTCATGTCTGAATATGGGTGGGTGCACATATGTTAATGTGCTTGTGTACAACTAGGTGTATGTGTGTGCCTATGGAGACCAAAGGATGACCTCAGCAATTATCATGGTTTGCTCTTCTATCTTACTACTTTGCTCTGGGGTTCCCTAAGTTCTGTCTTCCAGGGCCAGAATTAAAGACCACCACCATTATCTGTCTAGTATTTTTTATGTGGGATCTGGAGATCCAAACTCAGAGTTCTTTTGCTTGTGAAGTAAAGGCTTTAACCACTAAGCCATTTCCCCATCCCCTTAATATAAAGATTTAGCAGACTAAAGATTAAAAATGATGTATAGACCACAAATTATTACAAGAAAGATTACCAAGGCTAATAAATATCCAATAGATTGTAATTCCTCAGAGAACATTACTTTGATAATTAAAAGTAAACTTATAACAGTTTCTGATGTGACATTTAATGTGCACATATGTAATAAGTAGGGTTACAATATGAAAAGAATGTAATAAAACATGTATGTAAGGGGTTTACAATGTACTTGAAATGCAAACTATTAATTCTCGGTTGACTAAGTGAAATATTAGCACTGAGATTCTTAGTAGAACCACTGAAAATATGTAAAGAGAACAAACACAAAGTAGATAAATTAAACTCAAACACAAAAATATTTCAAAAAAATCTAAAAAGTCAGAATAAAATACAAGAAAAATAAGAGTGAACAAATACAGAACAAATGATGGCAAAGCAAGAAGGAAGCAGAAATAATCCAGGATTATTCCTGACGTTTCCCTTGGTCCTCCACAGGGACACACAGTGCCCTCTATCACACACACACACACACACAAAATAAATAATAAAGTTTAAAAAGATGGCTCTAAAACACATGTGCAGTTAGTTATGCTGTATACCAATGATTGAAAATATTAATTAAAAGACAAAAATTGTCAGAATACATAAACATTTCATCCAATTACATGTTACCTCAAAGATAACATTCATTTGAAATTTAATGGTAAAAGTATTTTAAAAGTGCAATCATAAAGGAAATATTCACTTTGCTAATAGCAAGTCAAAAAAGATTTAAATTTGTTGTGTTAATATGAGCAAAGACCAAGTATAATTACACAAAAAGTATATTGTTAGAAATAAACAGAAGGATGGATTAGGTAATTACAGATCTTCCAGGCATTAGCAGAATTCACTATGCAATTTTGATTATCTTAAGAGTCAGGTATTAGACATACACTAAAAAAACAGACAAATATGAAAGCATAAACAAGTTAATAATTACAGGCTACAAAGTTCAACACACATAATCAGTACAACTAGTAGACAGACAAGAGAAGTTGTATAACTCTACAATATCACTTGAATAGATCCAATCAACACCTGTAGAACTTTCTACTCCACAGAAGCAAGACACACTGTCTTCCCCAGCATCTCTCAACAGCCACCAAAACAGTCCGTATTCCGACTCAGGAAACAAACTCGAACAAAAAAAATTATGCAAAATATGCTTACAAGTAGGATGAAAGCACACTTTATTTGGGAAAGATGACAGAAAATACCCACGGGTAGAAACAAAATGACATGCTTCTACAATCTAACAGGTCAAAGAGAAATTCTCAAGAAAATCAAGATATTTTAAACTAAACAAAATCTGAAAATACATTTAATAATATCTAATGGTAAATTTATTATGGTTAATGCCATAATTTCCAAGAAAAAAAGGAAAAGATCAACTAACTTATATAAACTTGTAATTTAGGAAACTGAATTTAGATAGAAACTTGGAGCTTTAATAAAGTGATAAATAGGGGTGGAGGAAAAGGATGAGAGGAAAGATAAGGAGAAGAGATAGAAGTAGAAGAGGAAAGGGAAAGAAGAAAAGGATGAAGAGATTGAAGAGGAGGAGTGGAAGCAGGATGAAGAACAGAAAAAGGAGGAAAAAGAAAAGGGGGAAAGAGATGGAGGAGAAGAACGTGAGAAGAAAGAAAATAAGCAAGAACAGATGGAAGAAGAGCTAGAAGATGAAAAAGAGGAAGAAGTGACAGAAGAGGATAAGGAGAAGAAACAGGAGAAGGAAGAAATGGAGGAAGAAGAAGAAGAGAAGGAAAAATGGAAAACACATACAAACAGGAACAGAGCTTAGGAAATCAGACCAGAAAAAAGACAGTTGAAATAGAAAAATAATCAGTAAAGAACTGGAGATATTTCCCTGAAAGACAGAGGAAACTTGTAAGTCTTTGGCAAAGCCAACAATAAAGAAAAAGCAAAAATTAGTAACATGAAAACTGAAAAGGAAAATATAAACACATATCTTCCAGGCATTAGCAACACTTCTCACCATTCTATGTCCATAGATTCAACCACTTCCATGATCTTAAGCAATTTTTCAAAAACAAAAAATCTCACCCAAGATAGTATAGATGATCTCAGTAGTCTTACAAAGAAATTAAATTTCTAGTTCCTGAAAAAGACATTTCAGGCCTACATAGTTTCATCAGTTAATTTTACCATATGTGCAAAAAGAAATAAAAATTCTATTTATAACATCTTCCAGAATATGTGAGTCAATTTACATGAAGTAAAAATCAACATATGATATCTATATGCCATATACAACACAATGACCAACATAAAAGTGACTGTATATTCTAACTACTAACATCATCTCTCTTTGACGGTACTGATCCTTACTGCTTTAATTTCTAATTTCTTTTTTCTTTTTTTTTTTTTAAGAATTTTTATTATTATTATTATTATTTATTCAACTGTGTGTATGTGCGCGTGCGCGTGTGTCTGTGTGTGTGTGTATGTGTGTGTCTGTGTATGTGTAAAACCACGGACGAATTCGCGAACCACTATGGACGCCTCCACCTCCTTCTGCCCCGGGATTCACAGGCTCCGCCCTACCAGGACCAGAAGCGCAGGCCGCCCCCGCTTCCGTCTGGCGTCTATACGTGGGATCTGGGATCCGAACTCGGGACCTTCCGCCTGCAAGGCGGAGGCTTAACCCCTGAGCCACCTCTCCAGCCCCTAATTTCTTTTTTCTTATTGAAATCTCCAACCTAAAGTCTACTGCATTCCACATGGTCCTCTCATTTCAGTTATTCCAAGGATGATGGAATGAAGCCTTATCTCTCTGTGTTAAGTGCATGTGAGTGGGTTTATGTATACTCCACCTCTGTATCAGTGTACATGTATGTGTATGTGTGAGTGGGTCCATATTTGCTTCTGTCTGAATGTGCACATGAGAGTGGCTGTCTGTATATGTATTTGAATTTGTAAAGTGCAACAAACATCTGAGTCTGAAGCTTGTAGGCAAAAGTGAGAGATTCTTTAAAATGAAACAAATTGGAATGAAAAAAACTGCCCTCTCATATTTTATTCTAATTTATGGTACCATCAAAAGTGATGAGATTATCTATTTGTTAATACTCTTGCCAGCATTGGTTATTATCAGTAGTCTAAATTTTTTCTGATCAGAGAGTTATGGTCAATAATTTCATGGTTTCAGTTCATGAATTTATTATTAGCAAGTGGTTGAGAATCTTGTGTCTTAAACACCTGCGTCTATTATAGAAATCCTGTAGAACTTTGTAAATGAGGTGATATTCGTCCTTCTCATTTATTTAAAAGTGTACCTTCATAGGATTAACTTTGTTAATAATTATATTTTTTGAAGTTCCTATTTTCTAGGATTACTATCTCTCTAGTTAAAATTTTCTGTTGTATCACTGAAAACTTTCGGGCTTTTCTAATTTCTGTTTTCATATTAACAGTTATCCAAATTTGGCATGCTTTTATTTCCTGTTCTGATCAATTTTACTCAAATTTCAAATCTAATTATAAATCATCCTCTTTGTAGCATACTGCTAATCTTTTTCAGGCACAGTAAATCCTTACTTGTTAATGTTTCTGCAAAATATATGCAGTCTTCTGAATTAAGAAAAATTAAAATATACCATAAGTAGTTTCATATTCATTTGTGATTGATGATATATTATGGTCTTCTTCAGGGAAGATACCATGCTTTACCCATCTGTATCATAAGGCACTAGCATTTAGTAGTGTTCAATAAGTGTAGTTGCTGCGCAGGTGTGCATGAAGCAAATCTTAATATTCAGATCATAGAAGTAGAGTATTATGCTGGGGCTAAAGCATAAACCTTTCCAAAAGCAAATTTCTCTCTCTCTCAAAATATTAAAAGTATCTCTTCTCTCTCAATATTAAGAGTATTTCTCTTTCCCTCTCAATATTAAGAGTATTAAGTATTGATGTATAAATCTTTATATAAACAATGGATGGCTCAGTAGGGATTTACAATTACAGAACAGGTTAATTAGCACTCAGCTCTTTAGGGGGATATAATTCAGCATTCATTTTAAGGAATAAGTTAATCAACCATTGCAGGAGAATGTTTAAATGTTAATACCTCTATCTGCCTATTAAAAAATAACTGGCATGCTTGCATAGAATATAAGTAATTCAATCTGAGAGATACAATAATATATCAGACAACAGAATCAAAAACCAACAACTAACTTAAAAAATAGATTATAAATGAACTTTGTTTGAGAAATTCCATTCATCTCCATTCAGTAACCCAATGGAACCAAGTTTCAAAGGCATTAAAACATTCCCAATAGGAAAATATACACACTACCTGCAATGTAAATTTATTTCCACATTAATAATCAGAGCAAAACACTGTGATTACACTTCTTAGTATATAAAAAAGCAGTCAAAAGAGGATAGTTTTCAGTTTCAAAACTTGTGTCTTTAATAATCTGACATGTTTTTTCATGTTTATTATTGACTTGCATTTCTTGCACAGTGAAAAAATACTTGGCTGAGTTCCCAACTTATTAAAATATGATATTGAAGAAGGAAAGCAATTCATGTACAGACTTTTGGAAAAGTATTTAGCAATTAACCTGTACATGGAAAAGTGACAATGTGCTACCAAGCAGAGGAAGAAATGGAGCGGCACCAGCTGTGGTAGCAGTTGAGAAGGGTGAGGAGACTGGAGATGCTGCAAACCAGAACACTCGCCATTTTGTCACTGCTGCTGCTGTTGCAATCTCTTGTTATAATTCAGCTTTGTCTGCATGCTGCACATGCACACACACACATGCATGTATGCACACACATATGTACATATACACCCATATGCGTGCATGCGTGCGCGCACACACACGTACATACGCACATACATTTGTACATATACACCCATAGGCGTGCATGTGCACGTGCACACACACACACACACACACACGAAAACATTGGAATAGTCCTACCACAAGAGAACACCCTGAATTCCTCCAAAACTGAACTGTAAATTGTGAAGTTTGTTCCTTTGAGGCACAAGCAAGATACCCCAGAAACGTAGTTTATTTATCCAATCAAGACCACTCTTTCTCTACTTTCAGGATGCTTTCAATTCAAATGTTGTCTTGTTGATTCTCTGTCATTGGCAAAGCCTGATTAAATTCTTTATGAACCCCTACTACATGCTGCTAAGTACTAGGCATGACAAAATATGGCCCCTGAGTCCTTAGAAGAGATGGGGGAATAAACAAGTGTAATGTTGTGCAATGCATAGGGAAAGATATGTCTGGATTGCTTCAGAGGAATGGCATTTAATTCCACAGGGTGGCAATGGAATCATGACAGAGAAAGGATTCCTAGAGAAGGCAGGGCATCCAGGACTGTGTGGGACAGATAAGGACGGCACAGAGAAGAGAAAAACGTGGAACTGACATTCTCAATGAGAATATTTTCAAACATACAAAGAAATAGATGAATGATAAGGGGCCTCAAGAGACCAGTGCATCGGTGTGTGGAAGAGAACAGCATGAACTGCAAATGGTTCACTATATCCTGGATGATATTTGCTAAGTCTGTGGAGATGAGTTAGAATAAAAGATCTCTGAGCAAATAGAACTCAATTTAGGCACCCGCTAATCTGTCAGTTTAGGATGCAATGTTCTTATCTGAATTGTGAAGATTCTCATTTTTATGTAATTCCTAAATCAGAATTTATGCTCATTCATATTTACTTATAAAATACTGTGAGTCCTGGTATCACTGTGGCCTTGGAAGTTATCTGACAGCTTTTATTTTTCGTTTGTTCAAGGATCTGTAATGAAGTTAAAAGAGCCAATGACATTTTAATGATAAAATGTGATGACATATTGGTGAGTTACTGTTTTCCTTATTTGGTTCTCCTCTGCTCTTGATACCCACTCCATCTTTTCATATTGAGAAGCAAAAGTACTTTCGATGTATACAATGAAAAGTATGTAGTGATAATTTCAATAACAACTTATGTCACACAAGGAAGGCCAGACATTTTCTAAAACACTCTTCTTAGTCATGTTAGGAAGAACTCAGTAACATGCTTTCTAGTACTTGCCTCAACTCTTAAAGAACATTTAAGTAGGAAAAAAGAAAGACAGGTAGCAAGCGAATGATTTTTAAAAAGATAGAGTTAGGGAGATAACTGTGTATGAAAGCTGTTGTTATGCAAGCAAACGACCCAGGGTTTACATCCCCAAATTCCACTAAAAATGCTAAGCAGACATGGTGGCCCATCTATCATTCAGTCAGAAGGTAAAACTTGGCAACACTTAGTGAGAGGTGACTAACCAGACTACCCTATAAGCCAGCTCTGGGTTTAAGGAGAGACCCAGCCTGAGAACAAGGTGGAAGAGTAAATGAGAATGATTCCTGATATCGACTTCAAGCCTACACACATGCACACTGACTCGAACTTGCACCCATGCAAGTTTCAGCACACACATGTGTGCAAACATGCATGAACACACATTCACAGACCCACATACACATGAAATGGCAAAAAGAAAACAAAGAGGAAAAAAGTCTATCAACTCATAAAACAACAGCAAAAAAAAAAAAAAAAAATTCAGGGTCTCACTCCTGAGCTTGCCTAAGAAGCAGTCACAGGTAGGGTCTCATAATTTTATACCCTGGAGACTGAAGCCCAAAATCATGAATGACTGAATGGGAAAATCGAAAGCTATGCTTTATGTATCAATCATCTTCTATTCTCTTCCTTGGCCACCAGGTGTATGCCATATATGACCAGGTATACTGTTATTTATGCATTGATACAACATTTACTCTCTCCTTCATGAACATAACACTTAGTGAAGGAAAGGATGCCGGAGGTCAGTGCTCTTGAGAGACTCAGATACAGATGTTATTCTCTACGAACTTGCAAACCTCAGTGACAACAATCTCTCTAAATTGAAAATACTTGAGGAAGACCTCAGATAAGAGAAAGGGGTTGGGTTGTCAAAGATGCTAAATCCTTTGTCCTGAGTTTGGTTCCCCAGATCCCATGGAAAAATGTCTAGCAGATAAAGCAACAGTCTGCAACTCCAGCCCTGGAAGACATTGTTGAAACCTCAGAGCAAAGCAATAAGGAGGTAGAGCAAGCCATGAAGATCCTGATGTCACTCTTGGGCCTCCACAGGCACACACATTCAAGTGTTCCTTTTGTGTACAAATACACACATGCACAAAGATAGAAAGTATTACTTCCGACCTCTGTCCTCACACACTACAAGACACTGAAAAAGACCCAGGACTCTGGGTCCTTTTCACAAAGGACTCACCATTTCTCAGCTGTCTATACTCATTCTCTTTTCAAAGGTCTTGTCTGTTCAGAGCTATCTTCCTTTTAGAGGTCATTAAAATGTCGAGTGTAGTACATTTGTGGGCAACCTGACCAATAGATTAAAGAGAAAACCCTTGGCACTCACCCACATAGGGTCACTGAGGTCCGAGTCTTGCATGCGGATACAATCCATGCTAATCTCAATCTTGTTTGTTGCTCCATTTTCTGATGGTTCATCCACAAAGTTCAAGTCAATGGGCTGAACTGAGCATATAGGCCTAGAATCAAAGGAAACCATAGCATGTCTTACCTGTGGTAAGCAAGTAGAACACATGTACACAGTTGGAAAGAACAATTACTTCTTCCTACTTTAGAGTTGGCAAGTGACTTTCTTAGAGGTCCAGGTTTGAATCTCAGCTCAAATATTATCTGATGCAAGATTTATAGTCTTTCCAATCTAAATCCTATTTGGTAGCTGGGAAGCAGGATCCCTACAGGCCTCAAGAATTGCTACATGAAGCATAGGGCAGATTGGATCCATTGTGGATCTTCTTATGTGTGGTCCCCCTGGAGGATCTGTGGGGGGCCAAGCTTCATCATTTACTTCTTTCCTTATTCACTTACTTAAACCCATTTTTAAAAGATTATCATCATTTCCATAGAAAGATTAAAATGACTAACAAAATTAAATATTTTACTTTCAAAGGGGATTCTTGCAATTGTATTAACAGCAAATAAATCTTTGAAACCAAGCAATAGCTTCATCTTTTTCATTTCTTTATTTTTGTTAAAAAAAGGGCGAAGATACTTTAGTTGGTTCTGAAGATCCTTTTAGACTGGGCTAATGCCACTTTGCAATAATAATGACCTTTTGATGTTGGAAATTAGACAAGAAGTTTTTGGACTATAACTGCATCATATGGAAGGCAATACATTTCTTAAAAATTATTGTTATGGGTTATAGAAATATTTCCTCAAAGCAATATGCTGGCCATCCAGGGTTACTTGTATCTTAAGCAGCTCAAGCATATTTCTTGCTTACTCAATACTTACTGTTCTAGGAAATCCCAGATATGCTGGAAAACCTCTGGGCTGAGGAATTCATTTGTCTGTGTGCTCTGAGACATGGCAGATCGATAATAACTTTCTTTCCAAGAGAAATGAGCTGGGGTTTCTACAAAGCTTAAAAGGACCAAAAGAGAAATCAGGATTATAGTTCATGCATTGATGCCACTGGATATTTAAAGCAAAATGTATACTACCGGAGAAACATCAAATGAGTCTTAAATTCTGCAAGCAAGAAAATACAACCCCAAAAGTGCACAACTGGTGTTTCTTTAGAGGGCCTCATGACTGCATTTTGCCATAAATTTAGACGGACTTCCACTGCTAAACAATCGAGCCTTCTATCAAATACAGCTTTCTTAATTAACAGCATTGTTATTAGGTGCTCTATCTATATTATCCAACATCTGGGTCCTGTAGATTTCAAAAAGAAAATAAACATTCCCTCATTAAGTCTGACAGCAAACCTGACCTATCATTAAACCCGTTTTATAAGTGTCTCAACTGATTATCTGTCTATTCTGCCTCCAGCAGAGAAGAAGAATTTAAAAAGAACAGGAGTGATTTCAGAGAAGTTAAATTTCATGCTCAGATTAATGACCCCTCTCAAACCTACAACCTTAGCATCATACACAGGGACAATAAATGTAAACCTCTAGACCTAAGATTTTATTTTTTAATCACTAGTTGCTTACCTTGATGTGTGTGGGGGTGTTTCTTAATTAGAGTTTAGCATTTATGGTTAGACTAAGGGATAAACAAACACCAGAATGCTTGTGCCAGCCAATTAATGCCATTTCTATTTATTTCATTTTGCTGCTAGGTTTTCAAGTTTATCTTTATTAAAAAAATAAACTTTGGTCTCTGTGTATCTGAAGGGAAACTCCAGCATTTTTCGGGTGATGTGCTTCCAAATCTGAACATTATCTACAAAGATCATCTCAGTAGTGATTTGCTGTAATGATCAGCAGACTAATTTTACCTCAGGATGAAATTAGTTTAATCATTACTGCTCATAGAACAAAGAGCAGAATTAGCAGCATGCTAGGAGACTCAATCGTCTTTCTGTATTTTCAAATGTATGTTCTAGTATAGAAGAAGATAATAACATTGGATTTATTAACAATGATTTCCAAGATACCTACATCAGTGTATTTTACCTGCTGAAATTAAACATTTAGAGGATATCTTTTATTTACCAGAAAGCACAATGAGCCTTGGAAATAAAAAGTACATATGCCTGTCTCATCTTTTTAGGAGTTCAAGTTGTAGAAGTCAGATGGTAAAACAAACTGACAATAAGTATGCAATAGTATAAACAGCACTATGAAAGCACAAAGATATGGAATCTCATCTGTACGACCAAGGTAAGAGACAAGGGATGAGATAGAATCAGTCATACCACTAAGAAGTGATGTGGCAGAGTACAACATTCTAAACACATACTAAATTGACAATAGATTGGTGAATGTGAGATGACTGACGTGACCCCTATTAAGAAAGTATAGAATTGAGTGTAGATAACGCTAGGAAATGAACCTACTAAGGATTTGAAATTGATTATTATTGCATCCAAAAGAGGCATGAGTATTTTCATACTGATATTTAAGGATATTTTTTACAAGAGATTTTAAGTGAACTTTTTTATTTTAAGATAATTATACTCACAGATAATTGTAGCAAATGTCCTAGAGAGATCGTATATATGTTTAACCTACTTTTCCCTAATGGTAACATAGCAAGCTATCATTTCCTGTTATGACCAGGATATTGACGTTGAAAAGATTCACCAGTTTTTCCAAAATTTCTCAGCATTGTTTGTTCTTGTTCATGTGTGTATATCTATTTAATGCTATACATTAGTCACATGTGTTGGGTGGTATATCTGAGTGTGGAAGGATTTGAAGTATAAGGTGGATACAATCAGAATATGCTTGAGTTTCTTATTCCAGAAGTTGAATGGAGGAAGGGCTTAAAGGAATTAATTATGGGTTGCTGTGACACTCTAGGGAACACATTATTAAGGCAGAATCAGCAGGAAAGAGAAGATGAGGATAAGAAGGAGTATTACTGAAAAGTTTTAAATCATCTATTGTTTATGTCACTGAAGGAGGGAGAGAGAAGAGTCAAGCATGTTTGCAGCTTGCTTAAACTGAATGATTGGCACTTCCACTGACAATATACATACATATGGTTGGAGAGAAAGCAGAGGCTCAAAGTTACCTCTGTAAGGCTGAGCTTGTAGTATATAAAAGCTGAAGCAGATTACTGAATAAATCTTAAATTCCTGGCAGAAGAAAGAAGTTTAGAAGCAGAGATCCACATGACAGTAGGAAACTGAACCATCAGGACAGGTGAAATGGCTCAGGGGTTAAGACTCTGCTTTGCAACCAAGAGGTCCTAGTTCAGATTCCAGGTCCCATGGAAAAATGCCAGGCAGAAACAGCAGCAACCTGTACTGTACTTCCCGCCCTGGTGGGTGGAGGCTGGAAAATTCCAGAGTGAAGCAAGGAGGAGGCAGAAGCAATCCAGGATGATTCCTGAAGTCACTCTTGGTCCTCCACAGGGACACATGTGCCCTCTGATACACACACACAAATAATTAAATAAATATTAAAAAATAAACCATCAAAGTGGATATAATATCCGTGTAAAATGGATGCAATAAGAAGAGAGGTCCATATAAAATGAAGTGCTCCTCGGACAAGCTTATGCTAATTTAGAAACCCAGGTAAATAGGGTTTAATAATTATCAATATCCAGGTGCTCATGCTTGTAATACTAGAACTTAGGTGACTCAGGCAGGAGGACTCCCACAGGTGTGAGGCTAGCCTGGACTACAAAATGAGTTCTAGGCCAGCCTGAACTACAGTATGAGATGCTTTCTCAAAAAACAGTAAATTAACTTTTTACAAGTTAAGATAGAGCTGGGGGGATGGCTCAGTGGTTAAAGTCTTTGTCTGATCTCAAGCAAAAAGACCTGAATCCAATCCCTAGATTTTGTATGAAAAATTAGTAGTGGCCTGAAATTCTGACCCTAGAAGACAGAGCCTGGGAAAGCCTACAGCAAAGCAATAAGGTGGAAAAGCAATCCAGGATGATTCCTGATATCATCCTTGGATCTCCTCACTCAAGTTCCATCTTATACATATCCCCACTCACATACACCCATCTACATGCAAAACACACACACACACACACACACACACACACACTCAAAAAATATTAATCAAATATGAAAATAATCAACATTACAAAATAAGAAAGTTCAGAGACAAGAAAAATAAGTTTTACATTAAAATAAGTCATGACAGCTTTGAGACAAGTGCTTTCTGCTCTTAATGATTGCATCAGGAAAATGTCAGCAATTCAAAGAAACATTCTTAGATGTAGTTGAATAAGAGGAGCCTGCACTATGTTTAAAGAGCTAAGGTAGAAAAGAAGGATGAGGGAAAGAAACACTTAAGAGATTGGAAAGAAAGGCAACAGCAATGCGAAAGGGTTCTGGAAGGATTCAGGAAGGTATCACAGGCACAAGAACAAATGCAGAATGCATAAGAATGTAGCCGTGAACTAAAGGTCTTAATGCTTCATTCCAAGAAAGACCCTAAAGAAGACAAACTTAAGGACTAAGTTAAATGCATTAATGGGGGGCAAATGAAGTTGTGCCTGAGGAATTCCTGATGAGGCAACAGCTGGGCAGTGTTACCACTGCAAGAACAGGACTCAATGCGCAGCTAGGCAACTCTATCACCTCAAGAAGAGGGTTCAGCTACTGAGTAGTTGGGCAGCATTATCAGCACAAGAACAGGGCTCAGTCACTGAGCAGCTAAGCGATGATTATCATTGCAAGAAAAGGGCTCAGCCATTGAGCATCCAGCTGGAGGCAGAAGGTGAGGGTATAAAGGTGAGGTTAGAAAAAATGAAATTTTCATGGTCCCAACTTTTACAACTCTATGCTTTGTATCACCTGAGGAACAGAGGACAAAAGAGACAAAAGCACTTTTTTCTACCATGTCCATGAATTGGAGTGTCAGACAATTGAAAAGTAATGTGAATTCTCACTGGAGGGGCAAAACAGCGACTCAGGAGAGAATGGAGAGTTGCAGAGCTAGAACTGTCTGTGCTGTCAAGAGAGCAGATAAATGGAGACCAGAATGAGAAGTTTAGACCAGGGGAAGCAGAAGAGAGAGTGGGGTGTTAGAAGTCATAATAACCTTCCTTGACACATTTAGAAATAATGCCAATAATTATAACAGAATCTAAAAAAAAAATCAACATCTTGACATTGAAGGGGTATTTAAATTTTTAAATTTTCTTTTTGGAAGTGAAGCAGGCTTGAGTCAGGTTTTCACTTGCTGTCAATCACTGAGCAGAGAGAAAAGCAAAAGTTCACTTATATTCCTGAAAGGGAAAGTGCTGCGTATTCAGGAGACACTTTCAGACATGTTTGATTTCCAGGGACCTGTGCCCTTTGCGGAAACTGAAAGAGAAGGAAGCTAGGATAAAAGTCCCATGTTTGACATGTGTGGCCTGCATGTGACTGCAGACTTACACACTACTCCAACCAGTGGTAAACATGATGGAGTTGAATATGCATTCAGACTACTCAGACTCCAAAATATAAGCAAACTGTCGCATGAAATGTCCTGTTCATGTGAGTCTGGGCAGGCTGTGAGACAGAAGTGAGGAAAGTTGAAGCTGTATATTGGTTGTGCCTGAGGATTCAAAGGTGCCGCCATTGCTACGTATTCTCACAGTTGTAGCTGGGCTCTTCCCATCTTCCTGTTATATCAGGAAGGAAGGTGCTAGGAACTTCCCCCAATTGTTTCCTGTGGGCATTAGCAAAGGGTCTGTATTCATGAGACCATAGTGTCCTTATAATATCAGGCGGACTGCAGCTTGGCTCTCCTCTCCCCCTTGTGGCTTTTCAACAGGATCATGGAAAGAAATGCCCTAAAAGGGAGATCTGGTCCTCCACAGTTTGAGAGGGAGGGGAAAAAGGGCCAGCTTCCATTGCGAATATTGCACCAATCTGGTAAATACTCATAAAAGCTTCTTAAATCTACAAGGCAAACCCAAAGGGCTGCTGCTCATCTCCCCTGGATCTGATCACTCTGTTGTCTTCTGTTTTACTTAGCCAATTAAATCTTGCTTAAACTGTCTCTCTATCCCTCAGTTAACTCATTTTCTTTAAAAGACAGGAATTGCAAAACTTTCATTGGTAAAACATGGCTTCCCTGAGGGGAGAGGTAAAGAACGCATGTTAATGCTCAACCTGAAGAGGTATTTAGATCTCTTCTGTGCAAACTTCAAGTGAATTCCCATTCTCCAGAACAACAGGCAAAACATCATTGAGAAGGGGAAGGAAGAGGTCAGCCAGTGCCACAGGGCAGGAAGGATGAAGCAAACCCTACCAACTTCCCATCTTTGCCTTTGGGTAAATCTTCAGTATCAATTGCCTCCTGCAACAATGACTGTGTTCAAAGGTCTCTGTCAAACCACCAGGGGCACCCAAAAATAGGAAGTCTGAGGTCATTTTATCTTTTGCTGCCTGCTTTTCCAGAACCATCCGGTGCTCTTTGTCTTAACCCAGCACAGAGCCCCATTATTGTAGGAGTTTCTGGGAAACACCAAAGGGAATCTGCCCACAGTCTGAACCCCTTACTGCTTTCTCTGATCTCTCCAGAAGCACCACTGCATCCGCCTCACTTCGGGTTAGTTACATACCTCATAAACATTCCCAAATCTTGAAAACTTTCAAGTTTCAGACAACCTCAGTTTCCTAGTCTTGAAGACTATCAGCTTGATTTTCCTCACTCAGCAGGCGGAAAAGCTGAAATTAGAACTTTAAAACCAATACCCGAACTAAAAACACTTCAGTCCAACCCTATGCTACTCAAAAATCATGTCCTTTACTCACACCCCAGGAAGGATACATTTGTGCCTCAGATGCTAATTCTTCTCAAGCTTTGCCCGACCTAAGGCATTTTTCAGCAATTCTAGATTTATCATGGTCCCAGTAGATAATCATGAGAGCACATTTTTTAAATATAATTCCTCCACATTTCCTCTTAAAACAAAATGAAAGCTGTGAACCTAGAAACACATAATTCCTCACAAATGCTTTCTATCCAGCTAACAAAAGAGGTAAAATCTAGCAGTGATACCAGTCAGAAGTTCACCAATGATTCTAGATCTGCCTCCACATTCCTGGATATCAATGGTAACCAGAGGGAAAAATGGTGTTTGGGGATCTGGGTTCTCTACCAGAGCCACATGGAGGTACCTCTTTTCAGCTCAGGTCAGGGTTGGGAAGATGTGGTCATGTGTGAATTTCCCCATGGAGGCCACCTGTAGATTGCCAAGTTTATTCAACCCCACCCCCTCATTTCTCAGAGATGCGGAAGTCTCCACAGCAAGAATTTGTTCCAGATCCATTGTTCTGCCAAGTCTGACCCAACAAAACAAATGCCAAATTTTTCAGATTTTCTAAGCAAATTGTCAAAAACAGCAATTATCGTAACTTACTATTACCAAGTAGATTTGAAACAAAATTGCATCAAAGCACAATGATGATAAATCTTCAAACTCATTTCTTTCTGTTTTGTGACCATTGCTGCTCCTGAGTGTCACACAGGCTATGGCTGAGATTACAGAGTGAAATTACTTGTGAAGGTCATGCTGTCTCTTTCTAGCAAGATGCTTCAATGAAACATTTTACCTGTAAAATGACCTAGCATTCTGCTGAGTATGTCACATAGAAGGCCATGTGGACACATAAGGGGTGAGCGATACATTGTTGCTGTTAATAAGGTAGCTTCAAGTTTTATCTCTATTTTGCTGGTTATGACCTTTGATCATAGCCATTGTAGCTTCATGTCCCAGAAGCCAGGGTTTGCCCACCCTGGGGTTCTAGCAATCACCTTTCCCTACTGCCCAGGTCAGTATTTACCCACCTCTGGGCTATCTGTGTCATGTGATACAGAACTCTACTATCCTGGGAAAAATGTAAAAGTTAGAAATTCCCTTTGTTCATGCTCTCTTCCTAACTTACACTATATTCCTTTCTGAACATTTCCCACCTTTAGGCCAAACCAAGGTCTCCACTGCTCTCTCTTCTAATAATTTTTCTAATAATGTACCTTTCCCTTGTAGACTCCTAATCTCTTCCTGGATTATGACCTTCACAAGCACAGCTAGCACATGTCATTCCTATAGGTTTGTGCTGTCCTGGTGTGGAAATTGACAGAGAAGAATTGCCATTGATTATGGTGAGATTCCACAGAATAGAACCTGCTCTTCCAGCTAAGCAAGGTGGCCTGAGCTCAGAGTGGATAAGCTGGTCCTTCAAGTTCACACAGGTGATAAAGGATGAAGCTGGGATTTAAATGCAAGAAGTGTTACCTCAAAGTCGTGCTTGTTTGAGTTGCATATGCCATGTATCAGAGGGCACTATATATGCCTGTAGAGGCCCAAGAGTGACTTCAGGAATCACCCTGGATTGCATCTATCTCCTATTTGCATTGCTCTGAAGTTTTCTAGATTCCACCTGCCAGAGTCAAAAGTACAAGCTGCTGCCATTTCCACCTGGCATTTTTATTTAGGATCTGGGAACCAAACTCAGGACCTTGTGAGACAGAGACTTAATCCTGAGCCATCTCTCTGGCCCTGATCCCAAATTTAAGTTCTGGGCACCTAACATTGACCCAGTGGTTAATTCTGAGGGACATTATTTCTTTCTGGCAAACACCGAGCCCTCAAATGATGTACTCCCCTCTTTGTCTCAACCAACTTCTGTGGAAGACAATGACTATTTCTCTGTAGCCCCCTTCTCTCGAACGCACCTGGTGCTATGAAACATTATTCCTGCTTTCTGTTATTGTTGATATTCTCTCTGAAACTGTGTACTTACACGATGAATAATCTTCCAATGCAGAATTTGCAGGAATTAACTTTTTCCCCTGGGATGAGAAATTGATCACATATTTGCTCCTCTGTCCTTTGTGAAAATAGCCAATTTCATTTTTACTAAATCACTATGGAGTCTTTTGCTCCTTTCTGATTACAGTCATGCTTTGTTTATAGTAATGGCTATAGAAATGGCTGGCTCTTGGAAATAAGAACCTCCCCCCCCCTTTCAGTTTGTTTGTACTCTCAGGCTTTACATTTCAGCACAATACCTAGTACACAGGGGATGGAAAGTGAATTCTTGTTGAAATAAATATTTAAAAGCTCTGCACAAACAACAATGCCAGAATCTAGCGCAAAATCAAGAGCAAGTATCTGATTGATTCTGCACTGGAATCAATCCTGTTCTGTGTCTGACAAGCATAATCACTTTCACCCCAGTCTTTGAGGTAACCGCCAATATTGTCCCATTTTACAGATGAGACAGTGAGACAGTGATGTAGATCACACGGGCACTGGGAGGAGGACTTTGTGTCTAAGAATCAGCTTCAGAATCCCTAGTTTACCACTTCAAGGATACTTCAATTCTCAATTTCTACAAGTGTCTCAAGAAAAGAGTTTAGCAGCTATCTACAGCAGTAGGTTAGACCTTGAAGCTTGACCTTACGAGACTACCTCACCTAAAGAGGCAGTAAGATGGTGCTCTAAATATAATATGAATGATTAGGAGTGCTTTTGTGAACTGTCAATTTTCTGTCAGTAACTATGAGATTCTAATTCAAATTCTGTATCATGAGTCTGGCTTAAAGGCTTAGGCTTATAATGCAGACTAAGGCCAAGAGGAACTTAAGAGCAAGGGCTGTGTCTCAATGTAAAAGTAGAAAGTGAGCTAGAGATAGAACTCAGTGTTTCAATGCCTAATACCAACAATAAATAAATATTTTTAAAAGACCCAGATATTTGGCTTTAAAGACACTGCACATAAAAGCTCACAGCTTCAACATTCAGCTAATTTTTATTAAAAGTCCTTATTAAATTTATATTAAAATTTTTATTAAAATTCCTTATTAAAAACAGAATGTGTCCAACCATATTGACAATATATTGCAGTCACGTTTATTCAGTTTTTTTTTTTTTTTTTTTTACTTAGACATTTCTTCTTGGGGGCAGTACTAGGATTTGAAACCAGGCCTTGTATAAGCTAGACAAGTGTTTTATCACTGAACCAGACTGCCAGCACTCATATCATTTCGGTATTAAATCAAATACTACAATGCAATGAATGTAGTATTGTATAAGGCTGCAAGCCAAGCATTATTCTAAAAAATTATTTGGATGTTAAGTCATTTGCTCTTCCCAGCACTGGGGTTAAGTTTTAGTATCTTAATCCTCACAGTGTAGATGAAGAAACTCTAGCACAGCTAAATCACTTTCTTATAATAGTGTGCATGGCTCCTGATTGGAAGCAACATTCATGCCAATTCATACAGGTTTCACCTCGTACTGACTTTCCCAAGAAGGACTGGATGCAGCCAAGTGCAGAGCCTGCCTCACAGACCCCATGGAAGCAAAGACTTCCCTGACTGGGATCTTAGGCAAGTCCTGCCCCTTCCTCAGGCTCAAATCCTTCCTCTGTGAAATGAAGTGGGCAACTCAGGATAAGTTCAAAAACCTTCTGCCCTAAAGAGTGTGTCCCACTCATAAGACATAAGTTTACAGACTGTGAGAACACCTGCTCTATCTGCTCTGCCTTGATATTATTATTGTTGTTACCTGTCCATTCACAACACTTCCTTCTGAGTCACTTGGCCTCTGTCATTCCTCCTTGCTGGAGAAATAAACTGAACTGCAACCTAGAGAGAGGGTAGAGTTGTCTCCTTGGCTGGCCTTCTAGCCTCTGCTGTCTTTGTGCAATCTGCCTTCCAGAGAGCTTTCACCAGAGGCTCCTAGAATTACATGATCTCTCCAGGAGCCCACGGGCCTCAGGCCCCTCTCACCTTCTTGACCACTGATGCTCTTCATTTTGTATTCACCCTCAAAGATTGTCCCCCTTCCTTACTCCTCTACCTTCTCCTAAGCCTAACCCGTAATGCTTACCTTAAGCTTGATTTCTTAAACCTAACAGCACCTTAGGATACAAGGGATGTGTGATCCTCGTCCAAGTAAGCCAAAATTCTGAACCGACGAAAGGGCATTAGTTAAAAGTTTAGAGTTCTGGGAGAAGTTCAAAAGTGTGGGAGGGGCAAGCGGCAGTGCTATCTGGCCCTGGTGATTTCTATGTAGACAGAATTAGATCAAAATCACCTGGGCCTCTGGATAAGCATTGCTCCCAGGAGAAAAGTCTGGGCATGTGGAGTAAACAAGTAGAGGCTTCAGAAGGCTGCAGAAACCCCTTTGAGAAACAGAATCCCACCTGAACATTTAAGGCCCAGGGAAGCACAGATGTCTCTTGTCCCCTGATTTCTCTACCAACCCCAGACTTCTTGCAGTGTCCTGGTCCAAATTAGCATCTAATTTCAAAGAGTTCTTGGCAAGATAAAAACACATAGCAATGAGGGGCGCGTTCTCTGTCCCAGCGAGTTGATCAGGTAAAAAGATGAACCGCTTTTCCTCTCTGGGTTTGGATCCTTGATGGGAAAGTCTACTGGGTTACTAAACAATCTCTGAGCTTCCTCTTGATTTTATGCTGCCATTTTAAGGCATTTTAATTCATTGTTTCTCCTAATACGAAAGCAGCCCCTGTTCTTTCTGATTGACCCGACAACATCCAGTTCACCTGGGCAAAGCTATGCACAGCACACCTGCGAAGAAGGCGACGGTAAGCTAATCTCATGACTGCAGATTTCTCAGTCTTTACTACTCCTGAGCTATGGCTTTTGTAGGGTTCAGTTTGAATACCTACAAATAGCTTCCCAGTCAGTAGGCCATGATGACAGCTTCCTCTTGCATTTCCGGTGTCCCTCCTCCTGCAGACAGATACTCTATGAAAGAACTGGGGAAGCCTGGGGTATGGCCCCTGTCCTCTCCCTTCAGCTGACCAGCGATGCCCAGAAAGTCTTACAGCTCCACAGAGCTATCTTGTTTGCCTGTTTTCTTGTCTCACTGAGAGGACCAAATCCTTGGTGGTGATGGTGGGAGGGGGGTGCATGGGTCGACTTACCACACATGCCTGCTGGGGATTATTCTCCTCCAATGTCCTTGCACTTGAGTTGCACTACTTAAAGGAGTGCAAATAGGATGGGCTATCTAAGACCATGCGAGGATAATGGCCTACAAATGGTAGAAATGAGCCTAATTCAATAATGATAGTAAGATAGTAAAAGCAGTGCTCGATAGGAATGTTGATGGGTTTTGATGGTCTGTCCAGAGACCAAGAATTCTCCTCCTTGGCCTGTTTTTTTTTTTTTTTTTTTTTTTTTTCATGTTTTGTGGGATCAATATATTAGGGTTTTTTTTTCATGTTTTGTGGGATCAATATATTAGGGGTGGGATTGGGGCATGGCTTTCTGTAGAAGACAGGGATGGATTGCTATTGTGTCTATGTTTAGAAAAGAAGATGTTTTATTGAGTTCATAGACAAACAAGCATAATACCAGAGAATAAAACCTGTAGAAATAAAACTAGCAGAAAACTGGAAGACTTTCTTAAGCAAAAACCTACAAATGGCTCGCCAAAGGAGCTGCTTTCATGAAATGTTTAGTTCTGGGGTCATCTAGGGCATTCACTGTACACTGCCACTGGTAAGACTAGCTTACATCATGAGAAAAAATTACTCTGATTTTCTGCAGAAGTTTTAATCCTGATTTAAAAGTAAAATTTTAAGTGCCTGACCAGAAAGGGAAGATCAAACAGTGTGTTCCTCAGTTAGCTACAATGCTTTACCAAATGATTTGGTGGTATAAAAAGTGCTCTGATATGGCTGAGGAGATGGCTCAATGGTTAAAGCCTTTACCTAACAAACCTGAGTTTGGATCCCCAGATCCCACATAAAAGTACAAGGCATGTTGGTGGCTCACCTATAATTCTAACCCAAATGATATGGTCTAGGCTTATATAGATACTCAAGTTCACAATGCTAAGGTGGAAGAGTGATGAAAGATGATTCCAGATATCACCCTTGGATCTTCCCTGGCACACACATTCAATTGCATCTGTGTGTATACACTCACCTACAGGTGTCCCCACATGCAAACAGATACATGCGCTCCATATAAATACATGAAAAAAATGATTCCTGATAAATGGACACACAAAAAAGAGCTATGAAACAAAGACTACAAATTTCCTCCTCATCCTAACCAATACATTCCTCCAAGTATATCCCTCACCACTAAGATCTATTACTAATATACTAGTTTTGTACCTTCCTTTTCTATGCTCAGAAGATCTATGGGCCTTTGGAAGCTATAACTAGTTTCAATCCAAAAAGAGAAAGAGAGAGAGGGAGGAAGGAAGGAAGGAAGGAAGGAAGGAAGGAAGGAAGGAAGGAAGGAAGGAAGGAAGGAAGGAAGGAAGCAAGGAAGCAAGGAAGGAAGGAAGCAAGGAGGAAGCAAGCACGTAAGCACAGGTGGACAGTTTATGCTCTCGTGTCATCCAGGCTCCTCCTCCTGCTGAGACAACTGAATCAGGTTCGCTTGGTGCATTCGTTGGGCAAATACTGACCAAGTATCTATTACTTGCCAAAGCAGCAGGTTAAGTATCAGAAATACAGAGAACAATAGCATGCTAAGTGACAAAAGGTAGGGAGTTAATGAAGTAGCATGAAAACCAAACTAGGCACTCATATTTCAATTTATAGCTGATCCTTGAGTTAAATATTCAGGAAGCTCTACCCTGGTGTACCTCTATCCCAGTGTACCTCTCCATTTTGTGATAATATTGAAGAATTTCCAGTGGAAAAAATCTCCTAATTGCAGCTTCCAGATGCAGTAATGTATGAGTTTTCTACTATCCCCCTGCTCCCAGGGATTATAGACACCATGACATGGCATGTTTAGCACAGCTCTCTGACAACTGACATGACTTGAAAGTTCTTGATGATGTGATCTAACCTTATCTCATCATGAACCACCCTTCCTATCCTGTTCTTAATGTTTGAGTTAATGCCTGAATTTAGTGACTTCTCTCTTCATACTCTTTTTCTGCAATCTGAAATAATTTTCCACATTTAATGATGAGTGTGGTTTGAATGTTTATGTCCCCCTAATTCATGTTTTGAAAGCTAACTCCCAAGTAGGTTGATCATTTGGGAATGTCATGGTTTGAATGTGAGTTGCACCCTCACAGGCTCATGCATATGAATCCATAACTGGTGTTGACATTTTGGAAAAGTTGTGGCACTTTTAGGAGGTAGACCTTTGGTGGAGGAAGGCAGGCCACAGGGGCAGGCCTTGAAGTTGAGTAGCCCTGCCCTACTTCCTCTCAATTGTTTCTTCTGTCCGTCTCTGGATGGCCACAGAACTGAACTGGCTTCTAGCTTCTGCCTTCAGCTATGCCTTCTATGCGAGGCCCACCATAATGGACAATCTCTCATCTGGAACCATTAGGACTCTTTTCTTCCCTTAGTTGCTTATTACCCTTGTTTCACAGCAGCAAAAAGAAAAAATAACTGTGACACTGAAGTGATTCTGTCTCAAGGACGGACCCTTGTTGCATAAACACACCCCAGAGTCACCTTGTCCATCAACATGTGGAACAGAGCAAGAAGCTGCTATCTAGGAAAGGACTAACTCTCACCAGGTACAGAGCCTGCTGTGACTGTGATCGTAGCTTCCCCAGACTACAGAACTGACGCTTGCATCCATTCAGTTTGCAGTATTTTATTACAGCTGCCAGAGTGGCCTAAGATAACTGTCACTTACCTCTCTAAATTCCCATCTAACCTCAGTTAACCTCCTATCTCTCCCCAGTCAAAAGGAATCTGACTTCCTCCATAACTGTGAAAACCTTCTAGCTGTTCCTACATCCTACCTGTGCAACGCTTGTTGAAGGACCTCTCTCTGTTTCTCATAGCTGAGCATAGACTAGTCTATTGTGTTGATTGAAGGGTTTGTGTAAGGTGTGCACATGTCAGTTGAATACATGCCAGTTGAAACTGTTATGTGTCTTCTTTTTCCAAAATTGAGCAACAAAATTCTCCTGAGGAAGATGGAGCCTCCAATATCCTCTCCTGCTGACCCTCCAAACACTTGCTCTTCTGTCTACCTGCTGACACAATGCTAATGGCTTCCTCTGATAGAAGCCCTGTTGATCTACCTACCGCTCTCTCCTGTTGTTTACTCAAACCCAGATAAGGTCTACCCCATCAGTGTAAGCATCCCAGCCATCACTACATAAAAAGAAATAGGTGACCCTAACCGAAGACACTCCATGGATTTACAGAAAGCAGACTATTTTATTTATTAATTGCCAGAAACAAAAGGATGGTGGGTTTCCAAGTATCATGGCATAGTTTCAACACAAGACAACATACATTTGTGGTGATCCCTGGAAATTGCCCATCTTCTTCCTCTAAACCTTTATTTTCACTTTCCCCCCTCCAACTGCAGTAGCCCTGTCTCTCTCTTGAAAACTCCCCATCTTTCAAAACTTGGAGCCAACGTCACTTCCTATTTGGGATTTTTCCCATCTCTCCAGCTGGATTCATGTTTTTCCCTCTGCGTTCCCACTGCATCTTTTTTTAAGAACTCCAGCACATCTTTCTTTACAGCTTATATCCCAATGCCTCTGTTAGTGCATAGGAGCTTGCCTTGCTTTCTCTGTCGCTCTTTTTATACAGCACCGGATCTTGCAATAACTATTCCACATGTTGAATAAAATGTATAACCCCATTAAATTGAACACACGCCCCTCCTTTTTTTAATCACCTAAAATCTTTATAATTTAAAGGACCTGAGTATGGGCCCTAGATCCCATATAAAAATGCCCAGCAGATATGGTAGCAGCCTATAATTTGGTCTTGGAAGGCGGAGCCTGGGAAAACCCAGAGCAAAACGAAAGAAGATAGATGAATCCAGGATAATTCATGATGTTACTCTTGGATTTCCACAGGCATACACACTCAAGTGTCCTCTTACACAAACATACATATACACCTGTGTGTATGTGTAAGAAAAAATTTCAGGCAAGACAATCTATGCTTCCAGTGAAACTGTTTCCTCACTCACTAGCTTCATGAAATGTAACCTCTCTTAACACATGCCTCAGGCCATTTTGCCATAGACACGTGCACCATGATGAGGGTCTCCACATATTTTAAGCACTTCAAGAGAACAGAGGGGCATTAAGATTGATGTAAATGCTCTTGATATGAACTTATTTATAGTTTTAGAGAAGAAAGGCTATCTGATTAGTGAGCTCTTGAAACTCTAGGAACTTGGCAACAGCCTGTGTTCAGGAATTCCCCTGCTCTGCATGTTAACGTTGCTGTGATTTGTAGACATGACTAGTGAAGCACACAGCTGTGAAAGAAGCGCAGGCAGGAGGTGGAGTTTGGCAATTAAGAGGCAGTGGGAAATCTGGGGATCCCTGTCTTCTGGAATTTCCCTAACTCAGAAGACGCCTCCTTCCTTACTTCACCTCCCTCTAGTCCAAGGGAACCAGGCACTGTCTAAAATGACCATCTGAGTAACAAAAGTCACTGCAGAGAAACTGCAATAGAGCAAGTCTTGCTCCTCCACTCATCTTTAGCAAGTGTATTTTTGTAAGTCCAGGAACCAGAGTCGCATAAATCAGCAAGATAAAATAAGAAATGATCCAAGTCTGCAGCTAAAACTGTGATGGAAAGGTTGGGTGAAGCTAGGGGAGAAATCTCTTTAAATAATAGTATAAATTATTCCTTTAATTAAATTAGCCCTGCCCTTTCTAAATTTAGTTGCAAACAGATGTTTCCAGAGCAGCAGTTTGAAAGCAAAGTTTTTTTTGATGTCTTTAATGCTGAAATCTATCACCAAGTTCAAGTCCTAGCCTGGTAATGTCACAGTGCACAAACCTCTCTCAAAGATGCATAAATAACATTAGCTTCTCTTGTTTTCAATAAAAACAAGTATCAACTGCTGACCTAAATATATACATTGATGACAAAAGTTTGAGAAATGGAATCGTATTTCGTAATTATAGAAAGTGAAAGTTCCCCTTTTTCATTCTTGGACGTTCTTGTTGTTGTTGTTCTTTGTGTGTGTGTGTGTGTGTGTGTGTGTGTGTGTGTGTGTGTGTGTGTGTGTGAGAGAGAAAGTGAGAGAGAGAGAAAGAGAGAGACTCTGTGTGTGCCTGTGGAGGCCCAAGGAAAACTCAGGAATCAGCCTGGATTGCTTCTACCTGCCTTCCAGAGCCGGAAATGCAGGCTACTGCCATTTCCACCTGATTTTTTACATTGGATCCAAACTCAGGTCCTTCTGCTTGCTATGCAGAGTTTTAACCCCTGAGCCATCTCTCCAATTCTTTGGAAGTTTTATAAATGTTTTTCAAAGAGTCAAATACAGTGGGTGCTCATGAAGGATTCAGTGAATAAACTCTTCACTTCTGAGTGCCTGCTCCTCTGAAGACTGGAAATGCCTGGTTCTATTCAAATTGCACTTACATGTGCTTCTCCCCTGACTTGTTCAGTTGTGTGACGCAAACATGCTTCATGAATCTAGCTCTAAGCACCGCTAGTAACTCTTCCATCTGTTCTTCAGAAGGAGATGCCTCTTGGCCTTACCCCCCAAAATTAGCTTTATTGAAGGCCAGAGAAGAAATTGATATCCAAACTGAGAAGCCACAGTGTGCCATTGGGTTTTAGATTTTGGAATAAGACATTCGAATGACAGAACAAAAAGAAAATCAGATGCTAGCTAACCAGCAAAGTTAAATGAATCAAAAGATAAATGGTGGTTTCTTGTATACTTCTGTTCAAAACAACAGGTTGTTTTCCTAAAGTGACTGTTATTTCGCATGACAACTACGATTGGCAGAAGAAATGTTTGCTGTAACAAGATCCAAATTTGAAGTTAAAAGATAGTACATACAGTTACTCGAATTCAATGTTGGTAAACACTTTTTTTTCAGCTTTAGATATTGTCATGCCTGCCTTCAGACTAGTTTTCAATCTGCTGATCCAGATCATGAAAGCTTAGCAGCTTAAGAAAACAAAGAAGGAGGAAGGGAAAAAGCAATAGACGACTCTGCAGTCAACAAAATGGAAAAAATTGAATCTCATTTCATTTTGTAGGTAAGTGCGATTTAACGAAATGCTGAGATTTAGCTGTAGATGTAAATATTCGTGTGTTGATTGTGGGTGTGTTAGGTGGGTATGGGCGGTGCACAAGAACTAACTAAACAGTACCTTTAATATAAGCAGGTGCAAAAAATATTGGAAAATTTCACTGAAGAACAGTTCAGACTAATTTGTAATTGGGAGTAAGTTTGCATTAAGTCCATCTTTTATTTTCCTTTTTTTGAATGGGTGTGCAATGATTGCATGTGTGCATGCATGTTTGTATAGGGGTGGATGCATGTGTGTTTGGGCGTGTGCATGGACTTGTCAGGATAAGTACATGTGGCAGCCCGAGATTAACAACAGCAATCATCCTTCTTGCTCTTCTACCTGATTGTTTTGAGTCTGGGTCTCTAACTAGAAGCACAGTGTGCCATCAAATCTAGTCTGCCCAGCTCTGGCTAACACATACACCTGGAACAAAGAATCAAACTCTTGTCCTTTGGCTTTCATGGCAAGTGCTTTAACTTCTGAGCCATTTCACCAGCACCCATTTTTTTAACGTTAGATCATTCAAAATAATAGGATCTAATTTTTCCTCATAATCTGAAATTTATTATACTAATGTATAACACTATAGCATTAATATTTATGATATGCTTTTAAAAGTAATAATTTCTTAGGATGATGATCTGATTTAGACTTAATAAAGTATGATGAAATATGTAAAAGAGCCAAAGATTCAATCTTCTATAGCTTCTATGAATATATCCTTCCTTCCAACATTAAAAAACCTGCTTATGATAATCCACAAATGTACACTTTTCAAACAATGACATTTACAGAGATGATGATTAGGGATTTCCTAACAATAGAAAAGATTATATAACTCCTCACTTAAAATGAACATCAAATATTGATTTCAGAATATTGATTAATATAGTCTGTTAATATAAATGGTATAATAATAATAAGTGCAGTTATTAAAATAATTATTATGACACATTCATAAAATGCATATGTGATACATTTAAGGAGTAGAATTTTATCTGTGCCTTGATTAGAGATATGCAAATATTATACAAGTATTCAGCTAGATTTGGAATGAAACGGGAAAATAGAAATGTTTACTCTGCTAAAATGCTAAAACAGTGGATTCTTTTTTTGTTTTATTCAAAGCATCTTTTCAAATAGTGTTATCACAAAACTATTAAACATGATTATATGATTCAAAAATGCAATCAACTTTGATCATAATTCTCAGCAAAGTTAAAATTCTTAATCTGCATATGTACTGCAAAAATCTTTGAAAGAGCTAGCAAGTGAGTAACTTCAAAGAATTGTACTGAAGTAGAGTGAGTGCTATACAATGCATTAACCCTATGAAGTTCTTTCTGTTATTCCACATTTAACACATAAGGAAGCTTATATTCCTGGCTGGTTAATCAATTTCCTGAAGGATGTATCTATTAAGCAGTGGTGAGAGCAGAACTTGTTCCCATACAGGATTGCAGCCTTTGAGTCTTTCCAGAAAACTCAACACTGAGAAATTGATTAAAGCAAAATTTTAATGACAATAACATTTATAAAGACATGTGTCTATCTGGACAATATCTGAGAGAAATTAGGCATCTAAGTAAAAATAATTCTTGAAGTCATTACATTTTGTAACATTTTGGAACCCCAGATTTCTGTGATATTTCTATTCTTCTTCCAAGGAGAAAGAATTGGTATGCCACCTTAGGGTTGTTTCTAACCAGCTAAAGGCTAATTGAACTTGTTACAATGTCTAAATGTTTGCAGGGTAAGGATTTGACACCTTTTCCTGGTTTTTAGTTTTTAAGCCTTCTTCCTTGCATGTTGTATTGCCAAGACTTCGTTAAACTCTAAGGAAACAAAATTAAGTGAAAAGTTCAGAATCATGAAACCTTACATGTGACAGCTACACATTCAGTCAAGGGCCTTTACTGCAGCTGTTTTAGGCTGAGCAGACTGCCAGACCTGAGTAGGTGGAGCTTTGATGAAGAGAGTTGTCCTTTCTTAAACCTGAGTGGGACAAACTGCAGGTGGGCACAGTAACTGCTCTTATAGATTCATGACAAGAATGTAAAGAAACTAGAGAGGACACGCATGTGTAGAGTTCACAGCAAAGTATGTTTCTCTACTGTGGTAGCACTTTGGCACTTACACAGCTTTCTCGACCCTAGGTGGATGGTATGTGAGCATTAGGGTGCCTAGAAAGCTTGGGAAACTAGTTTGTAAGCAATGAGTGGCTTCACAAAGGAAGTGATTAAAGTCAGGGGTTCAAAAAGTAACAATGTTATATGGAAAGCAAGATAATGAATGTTCTTGGATGGAAAATCGGGAATTAATATGGCCTCCCACTTATTCTTTTTCATTAGAAGAGAATAAATGTACATGCACACACACACACCCTTGTATATATACCCTCGTATGCAAACACACTTTTCTGTCTTGAATCATATGTGCCAAGTTAAGTATCCTCACTCAGATATTAGTTGTATATGTGCCATGTTTTCAGTGCATGATGGGTTTCTACCATTTCCAGCTTTTAGTAGAAAGCCTACTACACAGGACTAGACTGAACTGTAAGTATTGTCTAGCTGGTAAGTGGAAAGAGTTTCTGTTTTGGGTAATGATCCTCACTTAAGCTCAGCATTTTCTGTGAGAAACAACAGGTGCTAGTCTTTAATGCATATTAAAGTCACTGTCAAGTCCTGGCTAGTGAGTGAGATCTTGAAACTCTCCAATTCATTATGCCTCCTATATCAGAGATAAGGATGAGGATGCGTAAGTGAAAGGTGGGTTAGAGGCTTATGCTGGACTCCAGTTCATCCGACAACTCATCATATGACTAGATAAATCATAGCCACTTTCTAAGCTTCTGGTTCCTTCTCTTTAGAGAAAAGAATAAACCTAAGTACCTTCATGGAACATGGACTCTGCATGACCCAGAGTGTCCCAGTGCCTCTGGGCCCTCCTCTGTATCAGGACATAAGGGCCTGACTTTCTTCTCTTTGAAATCCTAAGAGCATCTGCCCTCTGCCTCTTCTTTCACTGCAAACCCTACTCGCATGGCAGTTACTGGTCTTTTCTTTGATTTTTACAATAGACAGACTTTGGGCTGCCTCCCCCAACAGAAAATGACATGAATGACTTGGATTAGGAACATAAGGTGGACATCCAAGGCAGCTCTGCTTCCAGTTCTGCCTGCAACACCCACCAACTGATTGGGAACAAACAAGAGAACTTCATCAAACCTAGTTTCCCCCATCCATAGAGTGGAAATGCTAAGGACCTACTTTATAGGTTGAAAAAAGTAAACGTGATAATATGTTTGAAATGCAGAATTCCATGCTTGGCACACACTGTCTGAGCTAGCTGTGTAATGGATAATAGAATATCAATTTCTTGTTCTTTTTATATGGGAAAAAATTTAATGGTATTAGTAATAACTTGAGACATGACTTCAGTCACTTTATTGAAGAGGAGAAAAACATTGGAAAGGTTTGTGTGCATGTGTGTTTGTGTATAGAAGAGAACATATGAATGTGTGTCTTTGTGAAGGTTCAAGGATGACTTTGGAAATCATCCTGGTTGCTCTACATCCTCATTGCTTTGTTCTGAGGTTTCTCAGGATCCTTCCATCACTAGTTTGTTTGTGAATCAAATACAACTTTATGTAATGTCATAATCAGTGCCAGCAGTTATTTTTGTTGAAAGTCACTTCTGATATTATAAAAAACTTGAATTACTTTCCTCCTTTGACTTAAATGAAAAAGGTTACCCAAATCTTCCCACTCTCAATGTTATTCTTCAGCACTAGCTATAATTCTTTGCATTAAGTTACATTTTACCAATTTTTATGTCAGTTTTGCTGTCTCAGCTTGGGTCCTATCTTACTTTAGAAACAGAAGGTTGTGTGTATGTTTGGTGATGTAAGGATCAAATCCTGCCTGCTCCTGAGGCAGAGGGAATAAATCCTCAGGTTCCCTTCAGAGAGGCTTGAGTGGCTTCATCTGCTTTTGGAGTGTCTGGAGTAAGTCTGATGAAAGGTGGTTCAACAGGTTATACAACTCCCACCAGAGCTAAAATGCCTCCCCCATAGGCTCTAAAAGATGATCCTTCCGATTTTCGTAATTGAGGCGGTTCGGTAGTGCCAGCAGGACAGCCAGCACTAAGCCAAAAGATGAATAGGATGGTTTCCTGATGCAGCCCATGTGAAGCAACTCGGGCATTATGAAATACATGCCATTCTCGATAATTCTTCAGTTAATTTTCCAATACTCTTTTTAGTGTGTGTGCATATGTATATGTTAATGTGCACTAGAGGACATTCTGTGTGTGCCTTATGGAGGCCCAAGGGTGACTTGGGGATCATCCTGGATTGCTCTACTTCCTTTTGGCTTTCCTCTGGGGATTCTTAGGTTTTATCAGAAGTTCAGGTCACCACCATTTATGCCCAGCATTTTTACTTGGGATCTGGTATCTGAAGTCGGGTTCTTCTGCTTGCAAGACAGATACTTAACCCCTAAGCCATCTCTCTAGTCCACTTTCATCCTTTAAAGACACAACTCGGGCAATAAATTGCGTGGCAGTTTTCTGACTGCAAATGCATACGCTACAGCTACTGGTAGCCAATATATAGATACCATGCACAAATGTATCACTGATACATGAGATCATAGATCTCTAGCCTGTATGGCCATGGCCCAAGATGTCTGTGTCTCTCCATGTGGTCAGGCGAATTCTTGCATTCTCATCTTTGTACCAATGTACTGGAATAGAAAGAACTGGGAACAAGGGGCTCAAAGTACTGGCTTTCACCTCTTAAAGCAGAGATAGAAAACTGTTTCACATCCTCTAAAATGTCCAGCAATAATGTCAGGAATGATTATGACAGTGTTAAATCACTGTATTCCCAAGCTAGTACCATAACAGTTACAAGGGTCACCAGATCTTCAAAGTTAAGACATTACAGAAATGAAATCAAAGGATCATGACTAAGATTACCAAGGCTGAGCCATACTAGAAAATCTGAGGCATGATCCCAGATTTTCTAAAAACCTAATATAGGTTTTGTTTTCTAAACATTTTGTACCTAGAAATTACAGCTATCCTTCCAAAACTATCCTGCTAGTTTTAGCAAGATGAAAGAGGGGTGCTTATCTTTTCATGGCCTCTGATAATGCAGTTTGAATAGCAAAGATCTTGAAATTAGTGGATTTGAAACTGTTGACTTTCTCCTGACACCAGCTGACTCACTGCTGGAGCAAGTTTTGGAAACCCTCAGGGTAATGCCCTCCCAAGGCTCAGGGGGTCTTGTGGAAGAGAATGTTAGCGTTAGCAGGGTGGAGAGTGTGGCTGCCAAAGAGTATCCTGTGCACATGATAGGGCTGTCATACCCAGAAACTCGCTGCAGTGACCTGCACTTCCAGAAGACCTGCAAAAAATTGGCCTAGTCACACTCTGTTATGAATGAGGGAAGCTCTCAAGAAATGATACACCTCCCTGAGAGATTAATGAAGGTCAATGCCAGGCAGGAGAGAGGAGATTTTCTTGACTAACGATACCCATTAATGGGCCATCCATGCCCCTGCTCAGGGAAATGTGATGCAGGTATCTCAAATGATCCCATGCATGTAAAGACACGAAAGCAGATGGGAAATTGGCTGGAGTGAGAGACAGTGCGAAGGGGTAGTAAGGAATGAAAGCACATAGATCATTATATTCCACATGTATGTGGAAGTATCAAAAAATAAAAGAATTAAAAGAAATCCCTCAGGGATTCAGTTTACTAAAATTAAAAGGGAGAAAATATGTTCTTCCTCTCGCATAGCTAATATAAGTATAAATGATGGAATGCATGCAGAAGCCTTTGACAGAGGGCACAGTGCAAGCACCAGTTTATGTTTCCGACTCCCAGTCACACTGGCTATTAGTATCTCTGTCATTTTCACTCTACATGTCAAGATAGTCTGGTTTTAGAGTTGCTAGTTCAGTTGGAATCCTCAACAGTTCCACATAGCCAAAGGGATTTAAGAATTCCTTCTGTGTTTGTAAGGCAGTGAAGGCTGTGAGAATCCTTCCCTCAGTACTCTGAGGGATTGCAAATAAATGGGAAGAGTTTAGAATAGAAATTGAAGTGAGACCTACCCAACATGAATAAGAGACTTCTTCCCAGGAGCTTCAAGGAAAGGGTATTTGCAACTGATTTAAGGTAACAAAAGGATTAGACATATTTTTTGTCCCAGTGGAAATTTGGGATAAAGGAGAAAGTCAATATTTTCATGTCTAATTTTGTTATGTGGGTTGTGTGTGTGTGTGCGTGTGTGTGTGTGTGTGTGTGTGTGTGTGTGTGTGTGTAGGCACTCATACATGAATATGGGCATATACCATGACATAGCGTGTGTGTAGAGATAAGAGGGCAACTCTCTTTGCCTTCAGCCCTGTCTGTGACATGTTCTCCTGTGCTTTGTCACTTCGCACACCATGTTGGTTGGTTTTAGATCATCCTCAGACTCTCCCTTCACCACCTCCCATGTCTCCGTGGAGATACTAAGATTACTTAGTGTGTGTTACTTTACACAGCTTCTGGAGATTTGAACTCAGGTTTCACAGTTTTGCAGCAAACATTCTTCCAACTATGTCCTTGGTCTACAATAAGTAACCACGTGGCTATCAGTTACTTTATAGCAAAAGACAGCAAATGGTTCCTGACTTCTGGCTTAAGGTCCAGTAGACATAGGTCTAGACTTGAACTTCCCCAAATGGTGCTTCACTTTCAAGTTAAGTGACCCTGAAGGTTGCTTGTTTCTGTGTCACCCCATGTGTACAAATAGGCATAATGATATGTTTGTAAGATAAGTTGAATGCACTCTCAAATCTGAAGAGGTTCTTTGGTTTTTTCTTGCTGTTTGTTATAATAATTACTATTTTCTTTCTTTCTTGGTGTGTGTGTGTGTGTGTGTGTGTGTGTGTGTGTGTGTGTGTGTGTGTGTTTGTGGAACCCAAGGGCAATATTAGGAATTATCCTTGACTGTTTTGTGTCCTTATTACTTTACTCTGGTTTTCCCAGCCTTTTCCTTCCAGTTCCAGATTTGCAGACCACAACCATATCTGGCCGGCATTTTTACATGGAATCTGAGGCTCTAAACTCTGGTCCTACTGCATGTAAAGCAAAAGCTTTAACCCCTGAGCCATGTCCCCAGCTCATATTACTAGCATCTTCAACATACACAATTAAATCTTTATAACTTAAGTATGTAACTCCTCGGTATGTTTGTAATTTCTAAGGATAAATATATTATAGTTTGCGGCCAAAGGTATTCAAAGAATGTCTTCAATTAACTCTGGAGGCTGCTCTTGACTATTGGACCTGCCAAGCAGGCCTTTTTGGGGTTCCTGGTTCTAGAGCAGTTAGGGTGACTCTTGGAGTTTTGAAAGCTTCTCTGGAGGAAGTAAAAGTATCGTGTTTTGAATAAGAGCCCCCCCCCAAGCTCATGTGTTTGCAACTTTAGCCTATGTCAATATTTGGAAAGTTTATGGGATCTTTAGAAGATGGGGCCTTGCTGGAAAAAGGCACATCACATGGGGTGGGGTGGGCCTTGGGGTTGGATAGCCCCACCCTGCTTTTTCTAGTGGTCTGCTCTTGTAGTTTGCTGCTTCCACGAGGACTGCAGTCACCTTCAGCTTCTGCCACCCACCAAGTCTTTTCTGTCATAATGGACTACATGCCTTCTTGAACTGTAAGCCAACAAAATCTCCCTTCCTCCCTTAAGTTGCATTTCAATACTGTCTGACAGCAGCAGATAGAATAACTGCCACAGAAAGTTTTAACCCAGTGTGATACGTCAGACAGAAAATACAGGGAATAATTAATTGAATGAATTTCAACTTTCCAAAGGTTCCTTTGAAAGCCATGTCCTTCCAAGCCCAAATGGTTCAGAATTTAAATCCTCCAGGGCCTCCTTGGAGCCGTAGGGCATGGGCAGCTTGTTACATGCTGTCATAGATTATCTCCCACTGCCTCTTGTCTCTACAGAGAGAAGCTGGATGGTGGCTGACCTTTTCCCCTAGGCCTGAAATTCCTTACTCCTTCAGAAGATAAGGAAGAAACTGACTACATTCCAGAATGGCCACATTTTGCTGGGTCTCAAGGCCACTGGACCAAGATGGGCAGTATAGATGTTACCAGGAGGGAGAAAAGGGGACAGAGGGAAAGGGTGGTATAAGTAATGCAGCCATTTGCTTGGGGGCTGTGATGTTTATAACCAGGCAATGACCCAAAATTGAGAAGAGCAAAAAGCACAAACTTGCATTTGAGTTTTAACATGACACTTAACAAACAGATTTTGAGGTGAGAGGGCCATCTGTATAGCTTTATAAATGCATTGCTGGGTGTCTGCCAGTCATGCAGCTCATACTGGGTTCACGGTAACTGCATTAGCCTTAGTGTGAGCCACTTCTTACTGTATAAGACACCTGACATGAATTCAGGAAGAAAGGAATCATTTAGAAAGGAAAATTTGGAGCAGTCATCATATGGTTCATAGCTCATGCCAAAGTAAAGCAGACCTGGCAATTCGGGCATGTTCAGCTTCAAAGAGGTCCCGGGGCTGCTCTGTATTTCTTTCTGAAGACTCACTCACAGCCTGTGTCTCAATGAAGAGCTGACTGATATCTCTGGCTGAGATGTGAAATGAGAACGATGAGGGGAAGGAGGAAAGAGTTGACTATTGGAGTTCAAGGAGCTTATTTCCATCTGACTTTTCAGAAACTTGACTGTGAGCAAACCAGATAAACTCTTTTTTGCTGCTCTACAGCTGAGTCTCATTCTAGTTCTTTTTTAAAAAAATCATTTTATTTTGAGGTAAAATACATAGCCCAGGCTGGCCCTCAGCTCACTGCCTTTCTGCCTTACATGCTTGACTGGAGTCATTTTTCCTCCCCAATTCTGTTTCCTACTTTAAGCCCATTGAACTCCGTCATACTCCTTCTCAAGTGGAGTCTTTACTAAAAATGAAAAGTAGAAGAGAAGGACGAAAACAAAGAAGACAAGGAGGCAGGAAGGAGAAAAGTGTAAGCAAAGAAAGAAAACCAAGGAGAATAGAGGGAGAAAGGGGCAAACACGAGAGAAAAGCAGACATGCTCAGGACGTTCGGCAGACTCTCTCGTGTTCACACATTTGGCTGAGGTTCTTAGGATTCTGAGAGTTGGTGCTAGCCCAGGAAGGTGCCGAGGTGTTGACCTAAACACAGCCGTGCCAGCTTGCAGCTGCAGCACCTCAGTGAAGCCATGGGCGTTAGAAACAGTGACCAGAGAGCACAGTCAGATCCCCAGAGACCCAAAGCAGAGAGAGAGATGTGATTCTAACCTCTGACCTCTACATTTCCTGGTGTACTATGGCATGCACATGTGCATCTCCCCTCTCTCTCTCTCTCTCTCTCTCTATCATACACACACACACACACACACACACACACACAATAATATTTAAAAGAATTACAAAGGTTGACATCCGTGGTAGGGAGAAGGAAGACAAGAATTCCCACTATGCTAGAGATGAAAAGCAACAACAACTCTCTCCTGCAAAAAAGAAACAATGCACAAAAGTTCAGAGAGGAGCCTGTCTCACCATTTCTCAAAATCCACCCTTCTCCCCTTCTGGCCTTTCTACAGTGGTTGATACTTTCTCAAGTAAGAGTTGCTCTTTCACAAGGAGTCTGGAACAATTTGTTATGGTTTACATGTGTCTAAAACAATCTTAGGATGCTTGAAAATATATATCCTGCCACAAGGAGCTCGTAAAATTGGGACATGTAACAATATTCTTTTATGGATCATGCCCTCTTGAAAAGTTAATGAAATTAGATAAATATTTTTAAAACATTGAAGATAAATATTTTATTTATTTAATATAAATAGTATCTACTATTATATATTCAATATATTTAATACAAATATTTAATATAAATATTTTAATGAAATAGATAAATATTTCAGTTTTTATAATGCATTTTATTTTTCCATAATCGTACAAGCTCAATAGGTACCCCTCCTCTCCCTTTCCCCTCCCCTCTATCATCACCCATTGCATTCTCCACCATCCCTCCCTTACTCTCTCCTGAGCCTACTGCTTCCTCCCTTCCATCCCCTAGAGCATCCATTTATGTGGACACTGAACCTCCCTGTGAGTCCTCTACTTTAGTGAGGGTTCAGGACTTAGCAGCATAGCTTGGAGTCCCTTCTGGGCTCCCCATTAGTATGGAACTCTATTATGACTGTTTAATTCTTTGCCTTTAAGGATCCTACTACCTGAAGCCTTCTCCCCTATTGTTTGTGCTAGACTTTGGAGGGTTGTTGACATGTCAGCCAGTATGCAGGTCAGGCAAAGTCCAATCACATTGGGCTATATCCTGGCAGCTGCAGCCCTGACTTGTGTGGAGTATCTTGCATATCGTTGCTCCTCCCCATCTTTAGGCTTTTACAATCTTGCCACCCCCTCTTCCTCAAGGTTCCCTGAGCACACACATTAGAGGTTAACTGGAGCCCTCCAAGACAAACAGCATTCCAGTCTCCATAATGCACTTATTTGCATACAACTTGGATGTACTTTCATGTATGCATGATTCACAAATAGAGAACCCCAAGTTCTTCAGATAAAGAATTTTTTTTGCAGACCAAAGTGCCGTTGTCTAAATCCATGGCCATGATCAAGTTAGATACCTAGTGGTGTGATTGAAAGTGTTTGCTTCCTCTCTCTGGTCCTATCATCTTTGATAAGGAAACAAATATGATGTCATGTGCAGTTAGCTTTTAATGCTAATTTTTAAAGACTTCTTATTCAGGCTGACACAAAGCGGGAAAGGAAGTAGCTTTATCTCCCTACTGAGCAATGAGAATTGGACTCAGTCAGCTAGTCTTCTAGGATCATTTACATCACATTTACTTAGGAAAGATGACAGACACAGCGCTCCTGGCTAGCTAAGTCCTAGGGCGAGGCAGGTGAGGATGGATGCAGCTATCAGGCTTTCCATCAGCTTCCTTACTAAGGTCCTTGGCCGCAAGCTTTTGAAGGTTTGAACCCTATCGGCAGCCACAGCTTGGTTGCAATAGAGCGTGGTGATAAGGTCTCCGTGGGTTTTGAGAGACGGTGAGGCAGGAAGTAGCTTCAGGGCCAGAGGACACTGAACAACTGTTTTGCAGACATGGTGTTCGTTGTGACCAATATTCTCAGTATCAGAAGTGTGTGCAAACTGCCTCCTCTTAGGCAACTAAGTGTCTCTTTGTGATGAAGGAGGTTTCCCCAGGCACAAACAGACTGGAATAAATCTCCCATATCTCAGGGAAGATCACATGCCTCTCTTCACACAGATAGCAGTCCTCAAGTGCATGACCTAAAGTCCAAAGAATTGAGTTAAATTATATCCCTCTTCTAGGTCTCAGGTTACTACATCACCGAAGTGTGTATGAGACAGAACAGGGTTTAGAAAAAAATTAGCTACAAGGTACTTTAGAGTTAGAGACTTTAATTTTAATTCATTTTTCTTAAATGGGAAGTATTCATTGGAATACAAATCTTCCAATCTTTTTAAATAGCCACATGTTGAAGTTTATCTCCAGAGTTCTTGACAAGATCCTTGTTTCTCTAGACTTATATTGTAATTGTGGAATTACAGTAAATGAGGCCAATCAATAGGGTTTTGTTTTCTTTCACAGCACGGCATGGAGGGTTTCTTTGAAATAAAAGGGTGATAGGATGACAGCACAGACGCCCTTCCCAGGGATGTCTATTTATATATGTCACTAGCTTCATTTTCATTGTTTCTGACATGTATTGATTGGACTCCTGCTGTATTCCAGGGGACTGTGCATTGCATGATGTTTTAAATGTCAAGATGTTCCCAGTAAAGGAGAAGATGTAGAATGAGACAGCACAAACCTCAAAGCTTCTCCCAGAGAATTTTAGATTCACCCCTCGGGCCCTTAAAGCTAAGACTGATGGGGACAGGCCACTGTATTAGACTGTCATCAACACTTTTCCTATTCTGTACCGAAACCATAAGGGAAAGAGCTTTGTTCCTTCTGCTTTCTTTTATTTCCTCCCCTGGTCACATGCTCATGGAGTAATAGTTGTGAAGCTCCCCGGACACAGAATCAACACTTATGCTCAGCAAAGCACACGGGAAGTCTTGCACTCAGAAAAGTTCTGAGCCTTTCAGGAGAACAGAAGAGGGCATGGTGCCACCAGGCCTCAGAGGGCAGAAACTGAGGCTAAGAAAGTTCATGACACTGATCATGAAGGAAAATGATGGAAGCCTTCAAAACACCTTTGTGAGGCAAGAAAGAAGCCAAAGCAGGAGCTAATCCCAAAAAGAGTTTTCCCAGCCCTTGGGCTCTCTGCTGCAAACTCACACTCTCCTGCGCCCACAAAAAGTTTCTCTGCCCACTCCATTCTTGCAGCCACATCCTTGCAATTTATTCCTTTCTGAACTACCACACTGTGGGAATTGCTTACAGATTCCTGCCTTTGGTTGTACATAATATATTCTCATACTTTTGAGATGATATGGGGTGATATAGAGGGATGATATAATTTTTATCAGCATGTTAGACTCTTCTTCTTTCTAGTTTTCTTGAATCCTTCATGGTTCTCATTCTCCTTCATTTTTCCTACTGACCTATATACCATGTTTATTTAATTATTTATATTACACAAGTACATGTAAGAATAGTATCAGTAAAGAAACTAAATACCACAGACTACAGAGTGAGACACGAGTTTCCAACTTTTTCCCTTTATCCCACTTCTCAGAGTTAGCATTGTTAGTAAATGTCATTCTAGGACGGATTCATACATATATATTATATATATAATATATATAATATATATTATATATATAAAATATACAATATTTTTTTCTTAATTATTTTTATTTACTGACATTTAGGCACATAAAAACAAAAAAATTTATGTGTTTTCACCCCTTACCATTCAATTCCATCTCCCCTTGTGTAGCATTTCATACTTTCTCCTCTCCAGCCAGTCTCTGCTTTCACATCCTCCCACATGTGTGGCCCACTGGGTTTCATCGGGGATGTCTGCACTGACAAGGGCTTGAGCGCTTGCTGGGGCATGGATGACCTATCAGTGAATAAGCCACTGAGTAAAGAAGCTCCTTCTCCTGCCTGACATTAATCTTAAATAGTGTCTCAAGGAGGCATAATGTTCCTTGAGATACTCTCTCATCCATGGTGAAATGTTAGGCCAACTGTTATGCAGGTCTTGGGGTGGACATCAGTACAGTTAGTTCTTAGGTTTGGCAACCTTGTCCTGACCAGAGAATACTATCTGTCAGCATCTCTCCCCCACCCTCAGACTCTTACTGACTCCTTTCCCACATACGTGTGTGTATGTGTGTGCATGTGTGTGCATGTGTGTGTGTGTGTGTGTGTGTGTGTGTGTGTTTCTGAGAGTAACTTGCTAAGCATATGTTAATTCCATGCCCCTTAATGTCTGTGTGGTATCCTGTGTTGGTTTATCTTTGCTTCCTGACATCATTTTTATACTCACTACTTTCAGCTCCCTGCCGTATTCATGCCGTTTCATCTCACAGCTATCCTTTTCTGACATTTCCCTTTTAGTACCTGGCACACCATAGGTACCAGGTAAATGTTGGCTTGCTGAACAAAAGAAGGATTCCTGGAAGGAAAGCATTTCTTTTGGGTCTTCCACTGCTGTTCCTCTCAATGCTGCCATATTTCTTTGGAGAGTCTACTCTGGTCATATTATAGCCATAGTCCATAGCGATATTTCACCAACTGTTTACTGGCTGTCGCTGAAGCCACACATGTCTGGGATGTAATAAAATCTTATTAGACTCAAACTTTGACTGTGAAACTTCACTGTGTCTATCTTTCATGCTAGGTGACATGTCTGGATTCTACAGATGTCCTTCTGGTGAGAACATCGGGTGCTTTAACACTTCAGAGCAGGTGCTGAGTGGTTGTTATTCCAGGTCATGCAAGACAGAAATTCTATAAATTCAGAAGGAGTGATCACGGCCATGACTGGCAGGCTACCACGATGACTTCATGCTCAAGTATAAAGAGGAGGGCAAGTACCCAACAAAGGAACCAAAGATGAGGTCACTGTCTTGGCCACGTTTGGAAGCTGACATTGTTCATCTCTATAGCGGGACATTCAATATGCTAAATATGATAGGGGTGAAACTGACTCACCGGATGCTGAGGAAGAAGCACAGCTCTGCACATTTTAAAAATGGCTTATTTTTTCCCTTGCTGCCTACTGTGTCTACTGCCCCAACAGCTTGTATTTCAGCAAATGAGTTAGTTACTTCTAAATGGGAATGGAATAGAGCAACACATGTGCTGTAATGTGTTATGAAAGAATCGCCTGGTTGTCAGGGCCCCATGAGGCAGTGGAGACGTCATTCTAGCTCTGCCCTTGACTGTCCCCTGGCCTCTGGGACTTAACTCTGGGTCCCTTTCCTCATCTTCAAATGGGGATGATAACAGTACACCTCATGGAGTTGCTGTTTGCACACTTATACCATTGTCTAGCACATAGGTGTCCAATGAAAGTCAGACATTAATGTCCCTTTAGTCAATGTCTCTTATAATTAAAAGTTTCAGTCATAGACTAATATAAACCTGCAATTTTATCTCGTTTCTATGACTTGATAACTGCATGAACCTGGAGAGTTAGGTAATGCTATTTTGTCATTTCAACAACAGAGAAAATAGAAACATGTAACAGATGCGATTGCTGTGAACTTTATATCAAGTACTGCATAGAAAAGTGTCTAATGGGCAGCCCACGGGAACCAGCTCCTCCCACCAGACAGCCAGAGGCAGCGCTGGGTGGGGAGGACCCCCTGGGCCACACCCCAGCTCCCCAGGTTAAATAGCGCTGCCACCGTCACCTCCTCCCTTTCCCCACCCACCGCCTGCAGTCCAGCCAGGACTCATGGTGACCTAGGTAAGCTCCCCCACCCATCCCCAAATCCCAGCTAGCCCATTGGTCCCAGCTCCTCCCACCAGCCAGCTGGAGCAGGAGCTGCTCCAGGCTAAACAATTCAGTTCAGTAAAAAACACACAGAAATTGAAAGAAGGTCTTAAGAGTTAAAACGGCAATGCCCAAGTCAAAGTGCAAATCCATGAGAAACAACACCCAAGAAAACAAATCTTCCACTGAAGGAATTAATCCCCTAATGATAGATTCCAACCAGAACAAACCCACGGAAAATAGCCAAGAAAGCCTGACCAGGATAACGACTCTCAAAACATGATCATTACCATGTTCAATACTATGAAAGAGGAAATCCGGGAGGAATTAAATAACTGCATCAATCACTTTGAAGAGGAACACAACAGACACTTGGATGAGTTGAGAAAAACAGTTCAAGAAACAAAAACAGGCATAGAGCAGTTAAAACAGACTCAAGCAGAGTTTAAAACTGAACTAAAAGACAAGTTATCTTCAACCCAGAACTCAACAGAGAGTATTATCAGCAGAACTAACGAAGCAGAAAACAGAATTTCAGACTTTAAGACAAAGTGGGAGTATTAACCAGCTCAAAGGAAGAGATTGATAAAGCCAAAACGATACTCGAGAGAAATATTCAAGAGTTATGGGACACCTTGAAGAAGTCTAACATGTGTATTCATGGAATACCAGAGCAAGAATCTCAAAATACCACACCTGAGGAAATTTTTCAAATGATCATCAAGGAAAACTTTCCTCATCTAAAAAAAGAGAGGCCCATCCATATACAAGAGGCATTCCATACCCCAAACAGATATGACCAAAATAGAAACTTGCCAAGGCAAATAATAGTTAAAACACTCCACATTCAAGATAAAGAAATGGTGCTGAGAGCTTCAACGGAAAAAAAAACAAGTCACTTTTAAAGGTAAACCTATTAAAATAACAAATGGCTTCTCACTGGAAACAGTAAAAGCAAGAAGAGCTTGGAGAGACATACTTCAAGTATTAAATGAGCAAAAATGTCAACCCAGGCTGATATACCCAGCGAAACTATCCATCATGATCCAGGGGGAAAAAAAAATTTTTCCAGCACAAAGACAACTTGAAGGGATACATGTCCACCAAACCAGGCCTTCAAAATATGCTAGAAATGATACTCAAGTTTGAAGAAAAAAACAGGCATATCCAGAAAACAAAAGGGAAGTATAATACCACCAAAACCTAAAAGCAAAACAATACACTTACAAAAGCCACTAAACATAACAAATGTCTGGAATTAAAAATAGTTTCTCCGATATAACATTAAATGTTAATGTAATTAACTTACTGATGAAGAGACACAGATTACAAACTTGGATTATAAATCACAATCCATCAATCCACTACCTGCAGGAAACCCATCTCACCACAAAAGATAGGCACATCCTAAAAATAAAAGGCTCGTCAAAAATTCTGCAACTAATGGAACCAGAAAACAGGCAGTGGTAGCCATTATGCTATCGGACAAAGTGGACTTCAAACCAAAAAAAATCATGAGAGACACAGATGGATATTACATTTTAATCACAGATACAATTCACCAAGAAGACTTCACAATCCTGAACATATATGCACCTAATATGGCCCTCTCCACATTCATTAAGCAAACTCTACAACGTCTAAAGCAAGAAATCAACCCCCAAACGATAATTCTTGGGGACTTCAACACCGCCCTCTCAACATGGGGTAGATCAACAGGTCAAAAACTTAACAGAGACACTTTGGAGCTTAATCAAACCCTCACTGAAATGGACCTTACAGATCTCTATAGAACTTTTCATCCATGCACCAAAGAATACACATTTTTCTCAGCAGCACACGGAACTTTCTTCAAAATAGATCATATATTGGGCCACAAAATGAATAACCACATATACAGGAAAGTTGAAATTCTAGCCTGTACCTTATCAGACCACCATGGCCTAAAGCTTGACATCCACAACACAACAAGCAACAGAAAATACACTAACTTCTGGAAACTTAACACTATGATGATAAGTGAGAATTGGATTCAGGAAGAAATTATAAAGGAAATTCAAGATTTCCTGAAAGTGAACAATAATGAAAATACAACTTACCAAAATCTCTGGGACACAATGAAAGCTGTCCTAAGAGGTAAGTTCATAGCTCTTAATGCCTACGTCAAAAAAATGGAAACATGAGGAATAAATAACTTAACAATGCAGCTTAAAGCTTTAGAGACACTAGAGCAATCCGATCCCAAAACCAGTAGAAGGGATGAGATTAGCAAATTAAGGGGAGAAATATCCGAAATCAAGATTAGAAAAAGAATACAGAAAATCAACCGGTCAAAAAGCTGGTTTTTTGAAAAAATCAATAAAATTGATACACCCCTAGCTAAATTAACCAAAAGCAAGAGAGAGAAAGCCCAAATTAATAAAATTAGAAATGAAAATGGAGTTATTACTACTGATACCCAAGAAATCCAGAGAATTATAACGTCATATTTCAAAAACTTATACTCTGTGAAATTTGACAACACAAAAGAGATGGATGAATTCCTAAGTCAATACAACTTACCCAAATTGAATCAGGGAGTTGTGAATTATTTAAATATTCCTATAACATATGAGGAAACCGAAGAAGTAATCTCAAATCTTCCCACCAAAAAATGTCCTGGACCAGATGGATTCAGCACAGAGTTCTACCAGACATTTAAGGAGCTAATAACACCAATACTCCTTAAACTGTTCCATCAAATAGCAAAGGAAGGAACACTACCAAATTCCTTCTATGAAGCTAATATTGTCTTAATCCAAAAACCTAATAAAGATACACTTAAAAAAACTATAGGCCATTCTCTCTAATGAACACTGATGTAAAGATTCTCAACAAAGTCTTAGCAAATCGGATTCAAAAACATATCAAAAAAATCATCCATCCACGGAGATCAAGTAGGCTTTATCCGAGGCACACAAGGTTGGTTCAACATATGCAAATCAATAAATGTAATTCACCATATAAAGTAGTCCAAAGTTCAAGACCACATGATACTCTCGTTAGATGCAGAAAAAGCTTTTGACAAGATCCAACAGCCCTTTATGATCAAAACCCTAGAGAAGGTTGGAATGGAAGGAACCTTTATCAATATAATTAAAGCTGTATACAACAAGCCAACAGCAAGGATTATACTCAATGGGGAAAAACTTGAAGCATTCCCACTTCAGTCAGGAACTAAACAAGGCTGTCCACGCTTACCACTTCTATTCAATATTGTACTTGAAGTCTTAGTCGAAGCCATACGACAAGAAAGGGACATAAAAGGGATTCCAATCGGCAAGGAAGAAGTCAAATTATCTCTATTTGCAGATGACATGATCTTATAGCTGAGTGATCCCAAAAACTCCACCAGGAAGGTTCTGGAACTAATACAAAAGTTCAGCAGGGTGACAGGATACAAAATAAATGTACAAAAATCAGTGGCCTTCCTATATGCCCAGAATGAAAGAAGTGAAAAAGCCCTGAGAGAAACAATCCCATTTACTATAGCCCCTAAAAAATGAAATACCTTGGTATAAACCTAACCAAGGAAGTAAGAGACCTTTATAATAAAAACTTTAAAACCCTAAAGAAAGAAATTGCAGAAGACACCAGAAGGTGATAAGACCTCCCATGTTCCTGGATTGGCAGAATCAACATCATAAAAATGACCATCCTACCAAAGGTAATATACAGATTCAATGCTATGCCAATTAAAATCCCAAAGCAATTCTTTAAAGAAGTTGACCAAACAATCTCAAAATTCATATGGAGGCACAAAAGACCCAGAAGAGCAAAGACAATCCTGAGTAACAAAATCACTGCTGTAGGTATCACCATACCAAACCTTAGTCTATACTACGAATCCATAGTTGTAAAAACAGCCTGGTATTGGCTCCAAAATAGACACACACATCAATGGATAAGGATTGAAGACCCAGATATAAGCTCACACCAACTACAGCCATTTGATCTTTGACAAAGGGGCTCAAAGAATCCAATGGAAAAAGAACAGCATCTTCAACAAATGGTACTGGCAAAATTGGATGTCAACCTGCAGAAGATTAAAACTGGACCCATACTTGTCACCATGTACAAGAATTAACTCCAAATGGATCAAGGACCTCGATATAAGGCCAAAGACTATAAAAACCATAGTTGAAAGGGTAGGGAACTCCCTCGAGCTGATTAGGTTAGGCCAACAGTTCCTAAAACGACATCCAATAGCACAGTCACTACAACCAACACTCAACAGGTGAGAGCTTGTGAAATTAAAGAGCTTCTGTTCAGATAAAGAGATTGTAACTCGAGCACAAAGGCAACCTACAGAATGGGAGAAAATCTTCACTAAACACATATCTGATAGAGCTCTATTATTCAGAGTGCACAAAGAACTTAGAAGACTAAACACCAAGGAAACAAATGGCCCAATTAAAAAATGGGCCTTAGAACTTAAAAGAAACTTTACCAAGGATGAAATTAAAATGTCTAACAAATATCTTAAAAAATGCTCCACGTCCTTAGCCATCAGGGAAATGCAAATCAAAACTTCCCTGATATATCATTTCACCCTTGTCAGGATGGCAAAAACCCACAGTACAAACAACACCAAGTGCTGGAGAGGATGTGGAGAGAGGGGAACTCTCCTACATTGCTGGTGGGAGTGCAGATTTATACAACCACTCTGGCGAGCTGTCTGGCGATTCTTAAAGAAGTTAAAGATTAAAATGCCAATGACCCTGCTATACCACTTTTGGGAATAACCCCCCCCCATAGAGCAAAAATTCACCTCGATAGCACAAGCATGACCATGTTCATAGCAGCACTGTTTACAATAGCAAAGTCATGGAATCAGCCCAAATATCCAACAATTGATGGGTGGATAAGGAAAATGTGATACATTTATACAAAGGAGTACTACTCAGCCATCAAAAATGATGAATTAATGCAATTTGGCAGGAAATGGATGGAATTAGAAACAATTATATTGAGTGAAGTATCCCAGACACGGACAATTAAGCGCAGTATGTACTCCTAATAGGTGGATCCTAGTACCAAACTCACTTAGAGACACTCAAAGACAAATCTCTGTAATACCTACAGTAATTGCAAAGATTATAAACAGCAGGGATGGGGAAGGAGGGCCCCACCAGAAACAAGGAGAGAGGGGACTATGTTACAGCAGAGAAAATAGGCCACCATCAAGGACTGCAAGTAAGTAATGAGACATCTGGTTAAGTTCACAGACTTTCCTTCCTGATCATTTACAACTGATGGGGTATGATCTTACCAGAAGGGGAGCACATATAGTCTGGCAGATAGAAAGTAACCATTTTGCAGATGGGTGAATGACCCCTCCCTCCTACTTTTATTACATCTACCTTTGAATATACTCTTATAACAAGACTCTAATTTAACAGGTTTTTATCTCTGGCCAGGGGGTGATATCCAATACCCATCAGCACGGAGCCAAGGGCATTGCAGGAGCAGCAAAACTGGAAAAAAAAATCAACAAACCATAATTCAGAACATCAGAGACTATATCAACCACCTGGAATCAGGCCTACCTAATCTCTCCCCATCCTGAAGCTCAGGGGAAATTTGCGGAAGAGGGCGCGGTAAGACTGTAAGAGCACAAGGATGGGAAGAGTCATGATATGCAAGATACTCCACACGAGTTAGGGCCGAAGCAATTATAGCAGGACTCTGCATGATCTGCGCAATGACCAACATATCATTGACTCCTCAAAGTCTAGCATGTACTAAAGGCACCAGGATCTTTAGAAGCAAGGGATTAACAGACACAATAGTGTTCCTATACTTAAGGGAAACACAAGAAAGAGTTCTAGGAAATGCCACTGAGTCCTTACACCTCATCAGAGAGGAGGACCCAGAGGAAAGTTTGATATACACATTAAAGGATGCTTCAGAGATGGGGGGAGGGGGCACTGAGAGAAAAGGAGGGAGGGCGGAAAGGAAGGGGCAAAGGGGGTAGGGATCAGGGAGGTCCAGGGAGGAGTGGAGGGAGGGAGGGGACAGAGATACCTATTACGTTTGTATGAGCAGAAAAATAAACAAAAAAAAAAAGAAAAGAAAAGTGTCTAATGGGGTGTCTGACAAGTCTAATTGCTCCACATTACCATTTACAACCCTCTTATGAGTCACTTACTTAGTGAGTCTATGGAGATCCAAAGATGTAATTCCTTCAGACATGTCAGTCTAAGTGAGAAGCAGGTTCATTGTCTTTGTCTTGAGGTAGTAGAATGAAAATGAATTCTGGAAATATGTGGAGATGATGATAAAGGCACAGAAGCAGGAGGGACGTCTGTGTTACTTTGATTAGGAGTTTTCCTTGGATAGAAAGTATTGAAAGTATTCTTGGTGAAACAAATGATCTCAAAACCATAGAGAAGTATTTGTCACCAACTTTCTTGGCTTATTATTGGCTGCTATAATGTTTCAGTGGACAGACAACATGGCATATAGTTGATCCTATTCCACCCTCACCCTTAGAACTGGCTCCAAGAAGTGAAACTTAAATTAATGACTTTAAGATCAAATAGTTCATTATTTTGGTGGAAGGTGTCAAGGGTTGGCATATGAGAACGAAGTGCCCTCCTATGATCTGCAGCCTCTGATGGCTGAAACTTCCCATCTTTTGCAAACATCCTGTTTTCTTCTTTCAGGATGAAGCTACAATTTTAAACTAGTGAAATAGAGATTATAGTCACTCTCTAGAAGTCTGAACAGCAATATATTTATTTTTTTAAAGAGAAAGTAGAGCTGCTCATTTATTTGATTGCAGTTGTAGCCACTTCTGCCTGGCATTTTATATGAGATCTGATTTCAGTTCTTTTACTTGCTAGGCAAAGACTAACTCCTGAGTCATCTCCCCAGCCCTCACCTTAGACTTTCATTGAATGAGTTATTTCAGATTTTGATGAGTATGTGCAAACCTAGGGACTGGGTTTTCTTTTCCTCTCCCTTGGTTCTTTGCACTGGCAGTGAGTACCAGCAACCTCTCCTTGGCATGCTGATCAAACTTCGGAATCCATTCCTTGCATTCTGCTTGTGCATAACCAACTAGCATGTCCTATTCTTCAATTTTTTAGTTGTACAATTTTATTAACATAACACTATAATACAATGAATAATTGGTACTGAAATCCTAACTTCTGCTTTTCATTGTTTTCTGGGACATATATTTCTCTTGAACTTTTTTTTTCTCTTCAAATTGCAGCAAACAAAATAAAACTCATTAGAAATATAGCAAGAGCTCCACTGGAATAGTATCTCTTGTGGAGAAGAACTGCCATCTTTATTTTCAAGTATCCCATTCAGAAAATACTTTTTCCACCTTTTTTAAGGTGTTCACTAGAATCTTAATGAAGTCTGGGGCACCATTATATGTATCTGATGCTTTGCTTGTAACTTATCTCTAAGTAATTCTATTCAAATAAGGTATGTCCTGTCATTTCTTGTGATTTGGCAAATATATGGAAATACTGTTTAATATTTAGAATTTTTACCCACCCTAACATAAGGTTTAAACTTCATGGTAATGAGTATGATATCAGCAAAATAATCTTGGAAATACTAGACTCTTGATCTTGCCCCTCACAATTTGAACAGCTATTCACAGGCATAACTCCTGTTTGCAGGAGTTGAAACTTGCCGGTGAGGGGGAAAAGCAGTGTAATCCAGGAGTAAGAAGAATATATTCAGGAGGTTCAGAAGAGCAGCATAAAAATTCTAGGTTTTGTTCCCCAGGACTCTGTGGAGCAGGACATTGTAGGAAGTTAGACCATAGCTGTGGACCAAGCAGCAGGCCCATCTCCAGTATACCCTGGCAATCCAGATTCCTCTGCCACCTCAGGCTCCAGAAGACAGAAATTCAGGAACAGAGAGGCTCAAGATTAGTTCAGCACCAGGGTGACTACACAGTTATGTTAAAAGACCTACCCAGTAACAAGCAAAATGTCTGATTGCCTTGATCTCAGCTTTCAGCATAGCCTCTAAAACAGATGCAAACCACTGTAGTATCAGGACACAAACCTGACCTGTCCACCAGGCCTCCAGGTCAGAAATGTCAGAGTGCAGTAAGAGTGCTATGGCCCAGACCCCAGGCCCACATACCTCTTCACATAGTAATAGTCCCAACATAGATAGACCTACATACAGACCCACTTAACCATGTCTGGGTGGACTGACCGAGAAATGGATGTCTTTGCAAAAGGTAATCCATGAAAGGTGGAAGCAGGGATTACTTAGATGTGTAGCTACCAATAACAATTTAAAGAATCATGAATAATCAGAAACACTGATATCATTGGAGAAAAAAAATAAAGAACTAATAAAGGAACTAAGCAAAGAAAGAAAGAAAAAGTAGGAAGTAAGAGAAGGGGAAATAAGCCAAAAACCAGAAATTTGAATTGCCTAAAATAATCCAAAATACTCATCTTAAATAACCTCAAAAAGTGACAAAAAATTCAAAGTAAATGATTACCAGATAACCAGTACATGAAAAAAGATAAAATGTTCTGAAAAGAGAGAGAAACAACAGAAAAGAACCCCCACAGAACTTCCACAGCTGAGTACACAATATTACATTGAAAATATCTAGAAGCTTCATCACCAGACCTTGTAGACAGAAGACTTGGTTAGACTAGAATCAGGGCATTGCACATTTCCCCGTCAGGGGAAAAGAAAAGACAGCAGACATTCACAGGTGGCCGATGGATTGATAATACACATTGAAGGGAACTAGTCCAAGAAAGAAAAAAAAAAGGAGAAAGAGGCAGAAGGTTTATTCAAACAAATAATGACAGAGTAGTTATGTTATGTGAAGAGGAAAATGAATATCCAGATGAAACCTCAATGGCCCTGAGCATATTAATAATAAGTGAATCTCATGGAAAAACATAATGACCAAATTCTTTGCAGTCAAAGGAACAGAGAGAAGTCTGAAAGAAGCAAAGGAACAGTTAAAAGGACTGGCACAGTTCTCTTTCTTTCCTTCCTGATCTTAAAGAAAAAGTTTTCAAATTTCACCACCAAGTGTGACCTCATCCGTGCATTGCTCTATAAGCAATTATGTCAAAAGAATGGAAATTACGTCAAAGAATAGTACTTCTGTAACACAATTGTAGATGACTCATTATCAAAGATGTTGCTAGTGTCAAGTGCTTTCTCTTCTTTTGATAAAGGTATATTAGTCTTTCTAATGTGCTAATAAATTTGGCTTACTAGAATTTTGGTGAGGGATTTTACAAATATATCATCAGAAATATTTTCAGCTTTAACTTAATAAATTGTCATCAAAGCAAGGTGGGCCTCCTATAACAAGTCATTTATCAGAAAGAGGTGATTTTATTTCTTCCTTTCTGATTTTGTTTTCTTTTCTTTGTTTGAGATGGTTATTGTTGTTGCTGTTTTTTTAAGGAAGGAGGCTAGTTCCTTAAGACATTTTGAATTTACTGTCGACATAAGTTCATACTAATATGAGAAGTACTTGTATATAAGGAATAAAAATAATTCAACAGATGCAAAACAATGATCCTGGCCCCAAAATGGGCATGGGTCCTAAATAAACATGTCTCAATAAAAAAATTACAAGTGGCAAATTATTATATTTAAAATGGATAAGTGCCTCTAATCATTCAGGAAATGCAAAGTAAAACCGCAATGAGATGTCAGCCTGTACTCAAACAATAGCTGATATTGAAAAGACAGGAGTTGGCCAGCTTTTGCAAGGATGTGCAGGAAAAGGAAAGCGTGTGCACTGTAAATATGTAAAAGGGGCAGGTATAAATCATGATGGTCATTATAGAGCCCAGAGAGGAGAGGGAGAAACCTCAAAAAGTCAAATATAAAATTGGTGTAGGATCCAGCAACCCAAGTTCTGGATGCATACTTCAAGGCAATAAAATCTACATTGGAAAAGATATCTGTACTTCCATGGTCACTGCAGCAATTTTCATGAGATATGGAGTCAATTGTCCATATCCATTATTGGAGATACAATAATGAACATATGATATTTGCTTATGTATTAGATAAATATATTTTATTCACCATCAAGAAGAATGTGTAATTTATAACAATGTGATTAAGTATGAAGGATATGCCAAGTTCAATAAGCAATGCACAAGCTAATGGTAGCTGGCAGTGTGGGATAACAATGTGGAATGGTGTGAATAGGTACAATTTCAGTCAGCAGGAACCCTGGGAAATCTCAGAGTGAAGCAAAAGGAAGGAGGAAACAATACAGGATGATTCTTGAAGTCACTTTTGGTCCTCCACAGGGACCACAGTGCCCTCTGATATGTAAACACACACACACACACACACACACACAATGAATGAATAAAGTTTAAAAAAAATAAAGCACTATGTTGTGATCGTTGCTACAATTCTCCATTATATACAGGAAATTCTCTAAATGTTCTCACTATTAACACAAAAATTGAGCTAAGTGAGTGATATTTTATTTTGATTATTATATTCATGCAACCATGCATTTATGTAAGACATGCACACTATAAATACATACATTTTATTTTTATACTTATACTTTGATAAAATAAAAGACACAATCCATCATGATGGATTACAGCAGTGATTGCATCCTTGAGGGCAGGAGCTTGTAGCTTCTCTCCCTCACTTGGGAGTAGATCACAAGGCAGAAACTGGTAGAAGAGAAGGAAGTGGGACAGTTTTTATAGCCCTGGCCTGTGTGCTGTGTCCACCAATTATGCCCCTTGTCCAAATGTTTCCTGAACATTGCCATCACCTAGAGACCAAGCATTCAAATACGGGGCTTATGGATTCAAATTTCTGATTAAAATCACAAGAGGTCTTTTGAATGAAGACATTTATGACCTTGAATGATCTTGGCGAACAAGAGTTGTGTGAGCATTGTGGTTCTGTCTCTCAGAGGTCAATACCAAGCAGTAAGAATATTCTGCAAAGGAAAAAAGCCCCTGTCTTTGAAGATGGGAAAACCTAGACTATATTGCATTGTCTTTAATGCAGTCTGGTTAGATCAGTGGTGATGGGCAGCTACAGAGAAGTATCCATCGCATTCTTCCATGCAGCTTTTAAACGAGTAAAGACTGATTTTTTTAAATTTTTTATTATTATTTTTTAATAATAATTTTTATTATTATGTGCATGTGTATGTGCGCGGCGCGCGTGTGTGTCTGTGTGTGTGTGTGTGTGTGTGTGTGTGTGTGTGTGTGTGTGTGTAGAACCACGGACGAACTCGCGAACCACCATGGACGCCTCCACCTCCTTCTGCCCCGGTATTCACAGGCTCCGCCCTACCAGGACCAGAAGCGCAGGCCGTCCCCGCTTCCGCTTGGCGTCTATACGTGGGATTTGGGATCCGAACTCAGGACCCTCTGCCTGCAAGGCGGAGGCTTAACCCCTGAGCCACCTCTCCAGCCTGTAAAGACTGATTTTTACAAAGAGACAATGGAATCTGAATCTGGTATGAAGTCAGGTGATACGCCGTGGTGGTGAACATCTCTAATCCTAGCCCTAGGGAGGCAACAGGCAGGAGGATCACAAGTTCCAGAACAGCTAGACCCGAGAGGGTGCACAGGTGACAATAAATTGGGAATATGGGAATATTTTTAACCTCTACCATAGTGATGTTGCCTGGTGCAAACTATAGTGTCAATCTGATTGAACAGCTCTATGTAAATTTATTTAGCATAATAGGTATTATAATTTGATAATATGCTGATGACAGTTTATCTTCTATATTATGAATGCCCCTCCCCCGTCTAAGATGGTATAACGCAGCCCAGCCCTCTTAACTAATGGTAGCAGCAGAGGGGACCTTTAGGAGAGACTGCCATGAGAGCTGTACCACTCTGACTCAGATTGTCATCCTTAGGAAAATGACTCAGGAGAACTTGCTAATCTCTTTCATCTTTGTCAGGATGCAAGAAACTTTCCATGTATGAAACAGGAAGAGAGCACTCACCACATACTTGCTTTGCATACTCCAAAAGTATGAGAAATAAATGTGCTGTTGATAAGCTATCTAGTTTACAGGGACTTGTAATAGCTCCCTGAGCAGATTAAAAGATATTTCTGAGATACATTATTTGTTTCCTTGAGTTAGCAGAATGAACAAAACAGCCTGGTTTAAACTTACACTAGATTCTTTTTGGTTGTTGCTGGTGATTTGTTTTGTTTACTGAAGCAAGGTCTCCCTAGGTAGCTTAAATTGGCCTTGAATTTGTAATCCTACTGATTGTGACTTCAAGGTGCTGGGGTTATAGGTGTGGGTCACCATGCCCAGGATAATTATCTGTTTCTTTGCCTGCTTATTTTTCTGGGTTCACTGGACAGGAGCTCATTTGAGAGACTAGGCTGGTGTGCAACTTACTATGTAACCCAGGCTACCTCCTGGCAAGCCTCCAAGTTGTAGAGATTACAGTCATGATCCACCATGCCCATCTCTGAGATCAGTCAGCTGCAAAGGGCACTTCGAATCCACCACATGTGGATAGAGTCCCATTGTCTGCTCATTCTACGCACATATCTGCATTCTGCATACACATCATTGCCCAGCCTGATGCACGTGCTATTACATGGGCATAGACTGTTAGTGAGCCAACAACCTTGTGTGATTGCCATTTGATGAAACTTGTGGGAAATGCTCTTGTCTGTCTCTGGTAAAGGGACAATTCAGGAAGATATTCTGTTTCTCAGACATTCTTGGAAAACATTCTTGGAAAAAAATTGACAAAGAGATGTCATATTATCTGAGAAACTTAGCACAAACGGATGAGAATGGTGAATAATGAATTTTCCATGAAAGCGAAAGTACAAGACATTGGCCCAGCCAACTAATGGTTATGGTATCCCTGTTTTACTTGGGCAAAAGCTGGCGATCAGGAGGTTTTTGTGCATAGGAGAGATTCATGAAACACTGTCTCTCAGGCAGGGAATGCAAGCCTCAGGGATGTTGACTTCTGTTCACAAATCAGTGGTGTGAACATGTGCTAGAAACTAGAGACATTCTCCTTTTTCTTCTCTCCTTGTCCACTAATCACCGTCCTTCACCGGCATGTGCAACCTGACCCCCAGCACCTATTTTACATTTCTGTATAAATGAAGTTGCCTGGATTTGGACAGGGAGCAATCTCATTGTTCTCACAGCCGAAGATGTGAGCTTCCCCCATCCCTATGGCCTGCTTAGATGGCTTTGGTTTCATCTTGCATCTTTCTTTGTTTCTTCCAGGACCACCCCTGACACCACCCAGAAAGCAAAATTTCCTTGAGTATCTCATCCTGGAGACGAAATTTCATAGTATGGAGTAAGACAAAATAGGTTAGTCCTCCATTAAATGTAGAGGGAACAAGCTCTCCTGACCATGGTTGGTTCCGTGCTTGGCCTCTCTCTACTCTTATACACCTGATTCTTTGGCTCATCAGCTGAATATACCACCAATAGCCAAGCCGTAATCTCAGGCTCTGCTTGTGGAGGCGTCTGAGCCTAGGCAGTAGCGATGACCACTCCAAATGATAATTGTAAATGTGATTTTTGGATTTGTGCAGATCCTGGTGAATAGTACAGAGTGGAATGAGCCTGATCAAAAATCTTACAGCAATATCTCATTTTCTTAGAATTTTTTCCTCACACTAGCATATTTTTGGATTAATACATATAAGAGGTATACCTAGTATCCATGTGGTATTTTGTGACTCATTTTCAGAATTTATTACTGAATAAAATCCCTGTGTTCTGCACCATTGTGAACATTAATTTTTGTTTATGTTATCAGTTAGGGTTTGCAGAACTATTCCAAGTCTCAACTGTGTTTTTTTTTATTGCCGAAGTAATAGACACAAGTGTGTCTCCACTTATTTATTATTATTTATTTTTATTATATTTATTATTATTATATTATTAATTTTATTATATTATATTTATTATATATTATTATATATATATTTTAAACATTTTTTATTATCTCCGCTCATACAAACTTAATAGGTACACCGGTTCCCTCCCCCCTCCTCCTCCCCCCACCCCTCTCATCGCCCTCCTCTCACCCCTCCCTCCCCACCTCCCAGTGCCTCCCCTCCCCCAATCCCCGGAGAATCCTTTAATGTGCATGCCAAACTCTCCTCTGGGTCCTCCTCTCCGATGACATACAAGGACCCAGCGGCATTTCCCTGAACCCTTTCCTGTGTTCCCCTTAAGCATAGGAACACTGCTGTGGCTGTCAATCCCTTGCCTCCAAGGATCTTGGTGCCTTTAGCAGATGCTAGACTTTGTGAGGTCAATAGTGTGTTGGACATTGCGCCAGGCATGTAAAGCCCAAATATGATTGCTTCGGCCCTAACTTGTGTGGAGTATCTTGCATATCATTGCTCCTCCCATCCTTTTGCTCTTACACTCTTACCGCCCCCTCTTCCGCAAATGTCCCTGAGCTTCAGAATGGGGAGAGATTAGTCTGGCCTAGTTCTAGGTGGTTGATATAGAGTCTCTGAAGTTCTGGATTGTGGTTTGTTGAATTTCTTTTGCGGTTTTGCTGCTCCTGCAGTGCCCTTCACTCCATCCTGATGGGTATTGGATGTCACCCCATATTATTATATATTATTATTATATAATATTATTACATAATATTATATATTACATAAATACATTTATATATTTATCTTATTACATTATTATTAATATTTATTATAAATATATTTATTATTATTTATTCATAAGCTCTGTGCAAATTACTTCACAGATTAATACATTTTATTAACAACCTATGTCAAAGTAAATTTCAGTAATGCCTATAGGGATTTAGGAACTTGACTTTAAGCTAAATAAATTATAACGGTGCAACAATTACAGAAGACTGAACTTTTTTTCTTTCAGATATGTCAGAACTTAGTTGTAGTATCTATGTACCTTTAGACTGATACAGAATTATTTGTGCTGGAACATTAACATCCCTGTCTATGAATGTTATTGGGGTAATTTTCCTTTCTCTCCTTTTTATTTTTATTTTTGTCTTTCTGGAATGGCTTTACTACCTATTGAAATATTCATGTTGCTTATAGATTTAGAAAGAATTCATGTAAGATTGGTACTTAACAGATTTTTTAAATAATTCATGCAATATTGGTGCTAAAATTCTTGCTTAGCAGTTTGATTGGATGATTTTGCATTGTTTCATGCCGTGGTCTTTTCTGTGTTTAAAGGCCTTTGTTAATAAGTTAATTTGATTAATCAAGTTAGAGCTTTCTGCTATCCTACTTCTCTGTCAGTTACATTTGTTCAATACCTTGGTTTTGAAATACAATAAGTTATATTGTTCAAGCAGCATGCCAAAATTGCATGTAGATTGCTAAGTTTCACTGCAGGAAGTTTTTTCACATTGCAATATTATATACTCTGGCTTGTGGGATCGCTAATAGGAACATTTTTTACTCCTGGCATATTTTTTCTCTTCATTTTCTTATTCTTCATACAGATGTAATCATTTTTATTAATTCTTTTGAAAGCCTCAAGTTGACAGTGCTTAATTTCTCTAATGCTGTTTTCTCCTTCTATCTTATTTTTATTCTTTTACTGTCTAGGGATTTAATTTGCTCCTCTCTTGCTATTATTTAATAGAGAAATGTATATCATTCATTCTAGATCTGTTTCTTCCCTTGCTAATATTTAATGTAGGAATTTATTTCATTTGTCTTTTCGCTAACATAGATATATGTTTTATACATAAATATATAAATATGTATTTATTTATATTTATCATATCTATTTATATTTTATTTGTTTATTTTTATTACATTATATTTATCTATATTTATTCATTTTTTACTTATTTATATTATATTATGCTTGTTTATATTTATTTATTATATTTAATATATTTATTATTATAAATATATAAATATATATAAAATGTATGTCTATGTTAGAGAAAAGACAGGTTTAAAACAAATGAAATAAATACAGAGAGAGATATGATATATCTCTCTATACTATTTTGACTACATCCACAAAGTTTCATTTGTTTCTATCCTGTCTATTGGAACATCTTTTATGATTTCTTCCTTTGTTTCTGTGCTATTTAGAAAGCTGTCACTAAATATAAAATGTTTGGGGAGCTTTAAAAATCTTTTTAGTGCCAGGGACATGGCTCAGTAGGTCAAAGTGCTGAGTGCACAATCCCGCTGTCATGAGTTTGGACCCCACCACCACATAAAATCAAGGCGCAGTAGCTCAAACCTGTAACACCCTCCTGGCCTATGAGAATGGGAAATAGAGACAGGAGATTCTCGGCAGCTCACAGACCAGCTAGACTGGTTTTCTCAGAGAAACTAGAACACCAAGATTTTACTCTACTAATATACATGCATTCCCACACATACGCACATGCACACACACACACACACACACACACACACACACACACACACAAATACATATGCACACACCTTTAACTCATTCATATGAATGTCTATGTGTTTTGCAGGTGGGTGGGTATGCAAGTGTTGGCAGACTTATGTACAAGAATGCCCTTGAGTGTGTATGGCTGTGGGGGTATTAAGTGGCTTCCCGGATTGCTTTACCTTGTTATTGCTTTGCTCTGGAATTTTCCAGGCTCCATCTTCCAAGGCCAGAATTATAGACCATCTATATCCACCTGACTTTTTTATGTGGAATTAGGGGATCTGAACTCAGGTTCTTCTGCTTGTGATACAAAGGCCTTTTTTTTAACTATTAAAAACTAACATGAATTTCATAATTTCAATATTTTGAAATATATTGAGACATGTTATGATCCTGAACAAGGTCAATGACTATTTAGAATAGCGGTATTCTTCAGTTGTTTGGTGTAGGGTACCACCAACAAGCATTGAGTCAATTGCTCAGTGATGTTGAATGCAGTATCTTGGCTGAACTCGAAAGTGGTGTCTTGATTTCTACTGTGGTGGTAGACAGATACCTTTTTCTTCGGCTCTTAGTTTCCAGTTGTCTTTGATTATCCTGTTTTTAGACAATGCACATTTAGGCTTTCTATTGCTTCTAAATTACATTCCTCTCAATAATTATAATTATGCATTTTCAGTTATGTTAATACCCTGCTCAGCTTCTACTTTGCTTTCCAACTTTCTGGTGAACCTAATTTTTAGAGTATGTTGTCTCCTCTTGCTAATTAAATATAATAATCTTTTAACAGTGATCCATTATTTCAGCCTGAGTATTTATTAACATTCAATGCTCACATCAATATCATTGTACTTACATCTGCCATTTTGCCTTTTATTTCCCACCTGACAATTCTGTTTTCCCAGATTTCTGAGGGATTAACATATACCGTTAATATTTTATTTTTGTTTTTTTTGTTTTATTTACTGTCTTTTTTCAATAGAACATTTTGTTACTATGTTACTTTGCTCAGAGACTGATAACCTCTATTACCAACTGATTCAATTCTGTTTAGACTAAAAATGTATCACTTCTGATATAAACTTTTACTGTTACCAGTGACATTTATCAATTATAACTTCTATCTGTTGCAGGTGTAGTAATCTCACACACAGATGCTTGCTGGGTTCTCCTGTCATGTTTTACAGACTCTTTTTAAAATGCCATTGTTTATGCTTCAAGCACTGAGTTGTCTTTTAAGGAAAAGGACACAAGAGAACATATTTTATATTTCTCAAATATTTTTCATTTCTGTTGTTTTGTATTATTATAGTGTTCCGTGAGTCTATCTCTGAAGGTTATATATTCTCACTTCCTTTAGCATGGAAAACATCCTTTAGCCTTGTTTTGCATACCTGCCTATGAACAAGAAATTTTCTGCTCCACTCTTCTTCACTTCACCATTCAATCTCAAAGTCTGGTATGAAATATAACCCCTGTTCAATGGAATTCATTGTTGTTAGCTTTTAATTTTCTATTTAGAGAATATCATAGTGTTTGTTTTCTATTTTTTAAATAAGACCCCCATTCATATTCCCTGAATAAATTCTTCCACTAACACTTATGTGTCTCAAGAGTTATCCTCATAGTTTTTTTTTCAAGAAATATATTTATGGGGCTAGAGAGATGACTCAGGGACTAAGATTATCTCACAAGCAGAAGGTCCTGAATTAGGATTCCCACATTAAAAAAAAAACAACAACAAACAAACAAAAACAACCCAGGCAGAATAGGAACTCACAGTAGAAACTTTTGTATCTAAAGCTGGTTGAGTGAAGGGAAATGCACACAACGGTGGAATGGCCTGAAGAGAGGTAACTTGATACTATGAAGGCCTGAACCCCCACAGAAATAGACAAGCCAGAGTGAACCTGTGGTCCATTGAGGCATGTGGGTGGAAGGGTGGGAGGGAGTGGGAAGAAATAGTGAAGGGAGGGGAAGGGTTGGGAGGGAGGAGAGAGGGAAGGAAGTTGGGATGAATACCCAATATGCTTGTAAAAGCAGAAAAAAATTAATTAAAAAGAAAACAGGTAGAAAAGGCAGAGGCCTCAATTCTGGCCCTGGTGGTCTGGGCCTGGGAAATCTCAGTGAGAAGTAAAAAGAAGCAATCCAGGATGATTTCCAAAGTCACTCTTGGTCCTCCACAGAGACACACAGTGCCCTCTGACACACACACACACACACACACACACACACACACACACACGCACACACGCACGCACGCACGCACGCACGCATGCACACACACTAAATCAATAAAATATTTTTTAAAATATGTATTGATATTTGAGTATAACTTTGTTTTCATTCTTTTCTGATCATGTTGATACGCTGACTTCTTCAGGATTTAGTGGACATAGTTTCCGTGAAATCTGGGGATATCTCAGCACACTGGCATTCAAACTCTGTCTCCCGATATACCTCTGCGATTTCAACTGCACAGTCCTAAGAGTCTTGGATATTGTCTTACATACCTCACATGCTGTTTGCTTCAATGTTTTCCTTTCTTTTTTCTTTCTCCCATGGGTCAGATAAAATATTATAGGTTTACTTAAAACTTATTTCTCACCTCAAGTATGCAAAATACAAACTCCACAAAATGTTTTTTTACTTTGTAGTTTACAAATATATCAAATAGAAATTTGCTTAAATTTATATTACATATTTATTAAGGCAAGGAACTATATAGAAAAAAAATACACATTTGTTCTGCTTAAGGCCTACTTGGGAATAAACCATTGTACAAATTATTATACATCTGAAACCACAGTGCATAACAGATTGTCTGCATAAAAATGTTAAAACAAGTAAGCTAGGCATATTTACCTGACTTAGCCCATAAATGTAGATCGGAAGACAAAAATAGATTTTTCCTTCGTGAAGAGTATGTGTTTTCCTTTCTTAATTTTGAAAATTCTGTATTTAATTGCTTAAAGTCCATAGATACTAACATTAATTTCTTGTCAGGTATAAAGCTCGAACAGTGAGTTTTAAAAATTTTGGTTATTTCATTTTATGATATATTTTTCTGTTTCTGTGTGCATGCATGCTTGTGTGTGTGCACACATATGCAAGTATCCCTACGTGTTTGTGTATGTGTATGTCTGTGTGTATCATGTGTATCGGAGGGCACTGTGTGTGTCTGTGGAGGTAAAAGGATGACTTCAGGAATCATCCTGAATTTCATCCACCTCCTTCTTGCTTTGCTCTGGGGTTTTCCAGGCTCTGCCTTCCAGAGCTGGAAGTTCAGGCTGTTTCCATTTCCAGTTAGTATTTTTGTATAGGATCTAGGACCCAAACTCAGGTCCGTCTAATAGGCTCAAGCCCTGAGTCGTATTTCCAGGCCATGATACATTTTCTATGCTTCATGCTTGCTTTTCATCTGTATTCTTAGGTGCCTTATCCATCATAGTGAAAACACACCCTTCTTTTACCTTTGGGATTATTAGTAAAAATTACTCCCTTCATGGTTTTGCTTGATAAATAAAATTTTAGGATGCTTTTACCACTTGCATTTATTAACTTCATTTTTTGTCTCATAAAATTATTAAAAAATTTATCAGCCATTTTTATTGATATGCTTTAGAGACACTGCTTTTTGTTATTGTCATTGAAAATTGTGGCTCTGGGCCAAGCCCAGAGCTGAGTTACCTTTTACTCTGAACTTGGTTTAGCTTTGTTTGGACACAGTTGTGAAATGTTAAAACGTTTCTCAAGGACGTCTAACACGGTGGTACTTAAGCTCTAAGCGGTCTCTTCTGTGGAGATTATCAAAGCTGAATTCTAAACTGTAATGAGTAGGTATAGCTCAGACCTTACCATAGAACACAAGTCAGCAAACTATGACCTGTGGCTCAAAGCTCGACAAACACCTGGTGATTTCATAATTAAAGCTTTATTAGAGCAGAGTCCCACCCATTCATTTATGGATTGCCTACAGATGGCCTCACACCACAAAAGCAGAGTAAAGAAAGACAACAGAGACCATATGGACAGGAGTGTCTAAACTGTTACTTTGTCCATTTTGGGAAAAATAACACTGACCCCCGATCTATCACACAGTGTACACATAAGGGACAGTCTTTCTAATATCTTGGTTGAATGCTCAGGGTATTAAGAAGCTTTCGCTACTCTGGCGGATTTGAAGCACCAAGGCCTCTGAGAATTGTGGAATCTTCAGATTGATCTCTGAAGAGTCTTATCCTGAGTTTAGGAAGTCCAGCCCTTGCACTTGAAGCTCTGCCATTAAGCAAAATCTCTGGAATCCCGGCCCTTGCCTTCTTTATAGGACCCTGTTCCATAGACTTCGACTTGGTTAAAGCTCTTACATTAGTAAGACTACTCAGCTTTGATTGGTCTCAGCTCTCTCTCTCTACGAGTTTAGGAAATTGTTCTCAGATTATTGGGACAATCATGGACACACTCCATGGGTTTTCTTTCTTTCACGGGATTCACAACCTTCTCCATTAGATTGAAAACATTGTATTATTATTATTACTTTTTGCAACTGTATGTGATTTTGTAAAGATATTGACTCATGAAAATATATTACTTTTCATATTCATTGAACCAGTGTAGGATTGTGTTCATATTATTTGAGAGATACCTACACAGACAAACATGAATTTAGGATAATTCATTCTCCCAAGTAGATTCAAAGAGTTTCTTTAGTTGCTTTTTATCTGTGATCTGACATCTTGTAAGCTAAATCAGTCAACACATCACTATTACTGATTAGTAATATTCTTATTATTGCCTGCATCACATCATTTATTTAAATACAGCTCTCTCATCTCTATTTCTTTTTCCTTTCATGAGAATAATATTGACTTTGAGCACTCCCAGTTTCATGGATTTGACTAAAATGTGAGATCTCACACTGACTGTGGAAATCTTCTTTAGCATTCTATGTCGCTAATATTTACAGAAGGAATAGTGACCTTTAGTCAGTGTTCTGTGCAAGGCAATGATCATTAGGAATTATGGAGCTATAATAGAATGATCGCGTCTTTCTTTTTCAGCTGAGGTTGTGCTTCTCTGTTAAAGGATCACTTTAACATTTTTTTTCATTTATTTATTTCTTCTGTGTGTCTATGGAGGTTCAAGGATGATTTTTGGGAACCGTCCTGAATCGCTTCTACCTCCATTTGACTTTTCTCTGGGATATCATAGTCTCTGTCCTCTAGGGCTGCAACTACAGGCTGCTGTCATTTATGCCTGGTATTTTCACATGGGATCTAGGATCTGAACTCAGGTCCTCCTGTTCCCAAAGAAAAGGCTTAACCTCTGAGCCATCTCTGCAGTCCCATAGAGTCATTTTTTTTTCAGTCTATTAAATCCATTTCTATAACAGGAATTTCCAAGGAATTATAATGTTGAATTCAATGTTATCCATTTGTTTCGTGCACACACATGTACATATGCACACAGATATGTATATTTATAAAAGAACACTTTCATGTGTATGCCTATGGAAACTCAAATATGACATCAGGAATCATCCTGTATTACTCTGCCTTGTTACTGGTTTATTTTAGGGTTTCCCAGCTCTGCCTTCCAGGATCAGAATTACAGGCTGCTGCCAAATTCATCCTGTATTTTTACATGGGATCTGAGGATCTGAAATGAGGTTCTTTTGCTTGTAAGCCAAAGGCTATAGCCACTCCATCTCACCAGCTGTACTCATCCATTTCTATCTTACCATATATCTGGCTGATGATACATTTGATAAACATAGTAAATCACAAGCTTACTATATATTTCAATGACTGGAGCTGACATCACTTCCTCTGCTAAGGAAGACTATACTTAATTTCTGTTAGATCTCAACTATTTACCACATTCATTAGTGCTCATAATTATTCGAGCATATATTTGCAGCGTTGGTACTTTGTTAAAAGTTCCATTCTGGTCACAATTCACATAAAGGGCCTAAGTTCAAATAACACTTTCATATACTGGAGGCTATAATTAAGTCAAAGGTGTACTTAAAATTAAAAATAAAAAGACAAGCCTTTAAAATAGAAGTGCTAACAAGACCTTAAGTGAACTTTCCTAACTGTCCTGGCTGTAGAAATTATCTGACTTTTATCTATGAAAGGGATAATTGGTGTATTACTTAGGTTACTTTCAGCTGCAAATAATATACATCTTCAGTTAAAGGTGGTTTTCTTTCCTTTTCACATGATAGAATATCTGAAGTGTGATTCTAGAATTAATTAATTCAGTGTTTGATACTTTACCCAGGGCCCGGGTCCTGCTCATCTTCCTCTTCTGTCAGTTGAGTTACTTGGAATTTTTATCAGATAAATCTTATATTTGCAAACAGAATACAGTGACTAACTGCAAATGTTACATTCATTTTTCCCCTACATTAGATTGATTCTAACCAAATCTATATGGAACTTTCATAAAATACATACCAAACATGGATCTGAACTTATGCAAAACAGCCGAACAGATATAAACACAAGAATTCGCTAAACACTATAGAAAAAAATGATTATTGTATTCACTATTAAATTGTATAAAACATAATTACGTTTAACATTCAGATGTAAAATTGAACAATATATTAATATCCCTAAAATTTACCCGAGAAAGATAAAGAGAAAAAAATTATATAAAACATGTCACATTATTTTGAAAATCGATTGAGAGACATATATATATATATATATATATACATTCATATATATGTGTGTGTGTGTGTGTGTGTGTGTGTGTGTGTATGTAAAATTGCAACTTTACTAAGATAAAGGGCCAGAAGTTTGGATCCTCAGTTCGAGTTCTTTGGATTAGGCTCTGTTTTCTTGTAATCTTGATCAAAACATGCCACATTGTAAGAGCACTTTCTTGATTTAGAAAATAGGGAGGCTGTTACAGGCAATACTGACAATCTTCTTGAACTGTAATTTAGACATTTTAAAAGCTGAAAACACCCTAAGGCTTTGATGTTTCACATTTGCAGAGTGCATTGTCTGACCTCGGCTTTGATTGCCAGCAAAGAAGAAAAAATAGAAAAGACAAGACAATGGAAAATAAGAATGAATAGAAAGAGTGGAAAATGAAAGAAAAAGAAGGGAAAGGGGAATGCAGAAGGAAGGAAAGAGAAAGTCAGGGTTCTATTCTTCATAATTCCAACTTTAAAAATACACAATGAAGTCTTTTAGTAATTTAAGTTGGCATATATTGAATGATTTTGCAGAATATAGTTCATTAAATTTTTATAGGTGAGTTTTCAATAAAACTAGATTCTCTAAAGGCAGATGCTATGGTAAGGCAAGCAAGGTAAAAGAATATGATATTAGGAGTCTGTCAAGTCTAATAAGTTCTGCACTTTTCTGTGGTGATACATGCAATTTTGAACCTCTTATGTAATTTAGTATTGTATTTTAGGTCATAAAATGTTCTGAAAATGAATTGAGCTTTAAAACACTCAATTTTAAACAACTGAGTTTAAAAACATTCAAGAGATGCTAATGCTAGTTTCTCTACCTAAAGTACCAATACTGTGCTTGAATCATACAAGAGTATTACTTTTGACAAAATGCATGAGTGAATGAAAGGATGAAAGGAAAGGATGATATAAAACCTTCCCATTGTGATTTCAGGTTCATTGCCTGAGACTGCGCTGACATTCTTCTGCTCTCATCGCCAGGGACCTCCAGGGACAGTGTCAGTATTTCAAGTTGTAATCCTGTCATGTAAGATCCTCTAGCACTGTTTCTCTAACCCTGACTCTCTAGATCCTGTGTCCTCCACTGATGAACCAGGACATAGGTGATACAGACTCCATGGCTTATAACCCCTCTAAACTCCTTCCACACCCTGTTCTATGCCTTAACTATGACCACGAGTGAGTGGACCCTGGATGATTTTTTAAAAAATTTATTTATTTATTTACTTATTTACTTACTTACTTACTTACTTATTTATTTAGAGAGATAGGGAGAGAAAAGGCACATGCTTATATACTATACAGTACAGATGAGGTCAGAGAACAACTTTCAGAAATTAGTTCTGTCTTCTATCACTCAGAAATAGAGAAATAATAGAGATTTCTTTTGATAAATTATATATACAGTGAGCTGCTTGGCAAATTAGTCAGAGACAGAACAACCTTAACTCAAAAGTAGACTGAAGTATGATAAATATATCACCCATGAAAACTGAATGTTCTCTTCAAGCAAGCAAAGGCTGTACTCCATTAGTCCAGATACAACGACAACATGAAAGAAATATGTTTCGACTATAGCATCCCTAGTGCCATCCTGTGTGTACTGTTCCGGAATGGTAAGTGTATGACCATCGTTTCTTGAAGGTCTTTATGCATCTTTATGGTATTAGCTAATGGAAGAGCAATATACTGACTGTTATTTGTACCTGGTCCGTTTATTCTGATATGCCATTGTGTGAAGACTTTCCCTGGAGAGGAAAGTTATTGGACTTACAGTAACAGTGGTGAGAGTCACTGATGACAGCAATAGGGACAATTCAAACGCAGTTCACCACACCATGGCTGACACCTTCCCCATGGCTGCCTAGATAGAACCCTTTCAACTAATCTTCCTCAGGTTGTATATCCTGGGGCTCCTCCCAACCTCAGGCTCCAGGGTACATGGGCAGCACAGGCACAGGCTCACGTATGGACGCGTGTGCAATTGTGTTCCTAGACAGGGAGCGACATGTGGACATGTGTGATCTTAAAGTCTTACACAAATTGCGACCATTTGATCAGAGGAAAGCACCACACAACAGCTATAGTAAACCATAATATTTGATGGCCGATACAATATGTCTGAGGCCTAGAGGAGGTCCATAGGAGCTTATTCATGATGGCCCTGTTTCTCATTATAATAAATAATGCATTAGCATTCTTATAATCATCTGCTAATCTCGAGTGTTTCCTTAAGATATTGATCTTTTTCTGACCTATTAAGACACTAAACTCTTGAGGTAAGGGACCAGCTTTGGACTGATATTCATTCATATAACTCCATGCTGCAGGAGCAAAATGGCTTTCTACAGATTATACCAATGCTTGAAGTAAGACACATCTTTATAAACGTCAACAGTTTCTACTAGGTGATATGAAATGTGACCCTGACCTGTCATTTCCTTAGAACCTCAGTTCCCTCAGCTGTCATATAGACTTGGTTTCCTTATCTGTTCATCACATGGGACAAAACATATGACAATACAACCTTTTATGGAGAATAACCAACCCTGTCTTTTATCCCACTCCCAACATATCTGTTCCTACCAGGTGATCTCATCTCTGATCTTGTTTTTCCTCACTGTGCACCAGCAACTCTGTTATCCCACGAGATGCCCTATCTCTCACAAATTATATCCTCTTTCCATTCAGATATTTGCTAAAATATTAAAATTTACTTTTGTTGAGAGATCGTGTCAGATGGCCATCATATTTAATTTGGAATTCTCTCTAATCTTTTCATTCTCTATATATGTTCCTTAGTTTGCCTCAATTTTTTTATTATTTATTCAATTGTGTATGTATGTACATGTGTGCGTGTGTGTGTGTGTGTGTGTGTGTGTGTGTGTGTGTGTGAGAGAGAGAGAGAGAGAGAGAGAGAGAGCACCGTGAGTTCCTGTGGAGAACCAAGGGTGACTTCATTTTTATGTGGGACCTGGGATCTGAACTGAGGACGTTTTGCTTGTGAGACAGGATCTTAACTCTTGAGCCATCTCTCCAGCCCAGTTTATCTCATTTTTATGCAGAAACTATTCAGTGCTTCTTTTTTTTTTCCTTTAACATTTTTATTATTATTTCCACTCATACAAACTTAATAGGTACACCAGTTCCCTCCCTCCCTCCTCCTCCCCCCGACCCCCTGCTCCCCTCCCCTCACCCCTCCCTCTCCATCCCCCAGTACCTCCCCCCCAATCCCCGGAGAATCCTTTAATGTGCATGCCAGACTCTCCTCTGGGCCCTCCTCTTCAGTGCTTCTTGAAGGAATGAAGTAATGATTCTCTGGCAACATGGATTGGTTCTGCTCATCAGTTCCTAAGATAGGACTTGGTACATAGATGTCATTCAGGGTCTCTTAAATGGGCAGTAGTAAGAGAGAAACATATAATAAAGGCAATATTGCCTTTGTTGTTAACTATCAGTTTGTGTGAGTTAGTTTCTCTACTCTCATGCTTCTTTATCTGTAAACAAAGTAATGACAGTTCATTCCATGGCTAAAATACTGTGCGTGAGATTGTTTCCCATAAAGAAACCTTAAACTCCTGTGAGGATGTGGGAAATATATCTCCACTTAGAAATAGCAAAGATGGAAATGTTTGATGAGAACACTAAATTTGGAGTTATGATTCTCCTCCAAAAAACTGTATATTATGGAGTGATTATACCATTTTATTTTTCTTATTTTTCTGATAAAGGAAGTACACTTTTCGTTTCTCAATAATACCATTAACTCATATTTATGGATTATATTTTAGTAATCAGAAAAAGCAATATTGGAAGTGTGTGATTTTATGAAGTATGTCTGTAAGAATTCAGTCAAGTTATTTATTTTGAGTTTTGCATGTCTCAGGCTTTGTTCTAGGTGCTGGTTATAAACTGGTTCCTGTGTGTGTATGTGTGTATGTGTGTGTGTGTGTGTGTGTGTGTTGTGTGTGTGTGTGTGTGTGTGTGTGTGTGTAATGACTGGAACAGTAGAAAATTATAAAGTCATTTCAATCAAATTAAACAGTTATGATTGACTGACTATTGTGTGTAAAACTTAAGGTAAGACAAATACTTTCCAAAATAATTGAACTGTCACTTAAGTAGACAACCATGTGGCACATAAAGTAAATTTGAGTATTAATGTTCTCAATTTCTCAATCTAAAGACACAAGATAGCAGACTGGACTGAAAGAATCCATCCATTTATTGCCACCAATAAATGCACCTCATTGTCAATGACAGAAACAACCTTTGAGTAAAAGAGTGAAAAAATGATAAAAGGAAATGAAACCAAGAAACATCTGGTATCACTGTTCTAATTTCTGACAAAATAGACTTCAAGCCTACCTTGACAGATAGTCCATCTGATCCCAAGTGCCAGAAAGATGATGGCTAGATTGATGAACAATAGAGAGAAATACCTGAGTTAAATTGTATCATTGAGCAAATGAACCTAACAGGTATCTAAAGAACATTCCACTAAACATAGCGGGAGCATTCCTTTCAGCAACTCATGAAACTTTTGATAAAATAAATCATGTAATAAGCATGAAACAAGTATTAATGAATACAAGGTATTTTATTTAGTCACAGTGAAATACTAGAATTCATTAGAAAGAAAAATTCTAGAATGTACACAACACCTAGATACTGAAAAGTACACTATTAAATGATCATAGGTCACCAAAGAAATCAGGAAAAAAATAAAAGCATACTAAAAATGGATGAAAACGGAACTAATCAAAACCTATGGAGTACAATGAACGTGGGTCCAAGAAGGATTTTCAAAACTAGACGTGCCTATGTTAAAAAATAAAGACATCTCGGGGCTGGATAGGTGGTCAGGGGTTAAGCGTCTGCCTTACAGGCGGAAGGTCCTGAGTTCGTATCCTAGACCCCACGTATAGACTCCAGGCGGAAGTGGGGGCGGCCTGCGTTTCTGGTCCTGGTAGGGCAGAGCCTGTGAATCGGGGGCAGAGTAAACAACAAGGAGGTGGAGTGGAGGCGGTCCATGGTGGCTCCCGAATTCGCCTGTGGTTCTACACACACACACACACACACACGTACAATTGAATAAAAATGAATTAAAAAAATAAGGACATCTCAAATAAATAATGTAAGTATGCATCTTGGAGTCTTGGAGAAACATTATTAGGGCAAAGTACAAATCAGTATGTGGAAAGAAACAATATCTGGGAATAAATGAATGAAATGGAAAACACGCAGTTAGTAAAACGAAGAGTTGGTTCTTTAAAAGGATAAAAAGGGCTGGAGAGATGGCTCAAGGGTTAAGACTCGCCTCACAAGCAGATGGTCCTGAGTTTGGATCCCAGGTCACACATAAAAAGGCCAGTTGGAAATGGAGGCAGCCTGCACTTCTGGCCTGATGGGCAGAGCCTGGGAAATCCCAAAGCAAAGCAAGAAGGAGGTAGAAGCAATCCAGGATGATTCCCAAAGTCATCCTTGGTCTTCCACAGGGACACACAGTGCTCTCTCTCTCTCTCTCTCTCTCTTTCAGACACAAAATAAATAAAATACTTAAAAGGATAAAAAGACTGAAATCTAAACATTATAGTTATATGCAGAGTTTAAAAAATTCTCAGACCTCCACCAAGAAGCATCCTTTTGTAATGGAAGTGGTTTAATGTGGAGAACCACAACATGTTAAAGTGCAGAGACTAAGTGACTATGAACTATTTAGTCCTAATAAACATGATATAGCACACCTCCATCCATTCTATTCCAAGGCTCAGAAAACTCTGCATAAGAGTGATCAGTAAGAATTAAAGAGCCTAAGGTATATATTATATATATTATATATATTATATTTAATATATATATTGCCATATAGTATCCCCTGGTCATGACAGGGACACTACACCCAAGTAGTAATGATGCCTTCAGAAGATCTACACAATATTTTACCTATAAACCTTTTACCACGGAAGAGAGATCTCAATAGACAGTATACCTGTCTCCTGCTTCTGGATCCATCCATGTAAGACCTGAAATTTCATAATTGATAGATCATCCAGTCAGGTAAACACTTCTAGATGTAGGTATAGGCAAGCTACTTCTGAATAGCACTCCAGACACAAGACAATGGTGACAAATGATGGATTGGACTTCACAAAATTAAAAAGCTCAGCTCAGTAAAGAAAACATTTAACTGACTGAGGAGAGCCCACAGAATGGGACAAAATCTTCAATAATCACCATCTGTCATATGATTAATATGTGGAACATACAAAAATGCAATAAGCTAAAGCATAAGTAACCAAATAATCTAAGTAAGATAATGAACAGACAGTTCTTGAAGCATAAATGACCAATGAACATATGAAAATAAAAGTTCAACTTCATTAGCCATGAGAAAAGTACAAGTTAAATTTCTATTAAGATTCTCTGTCACCTCAGTTAGCATAGCAATCAGGCATTAAAAAAACAAATAAGAACCAATGTTGCCATAGATGCAGACAGTAATGTAAACAGATGTGTAGTAATGTAAATTAGTGCAGCTACTAATGAAATCATTGAAATTTCTAAATAAATCTAAAAGCTGGTCTACCACATGATCCAGTTATACCACCCATGGTTATTTACCAGAAGGACTAAAACTCAACATGTTATAATAGTCACAATGCCTAAGTCAGGAAACCAATCTAGGTGCCCAACAATAGGAGAATGCATAAAGAAAATGTGATAGCTATACACAATGCAATTTTTAGCCACAAAGAAGAAATAAAATTATGTCATTGCTTCATGCAGCTAGAGATAATTGCATTAAGTCAATTAAACCAGTTTCAGAAAGTTCTAAGAAACTCAAAACTCTGGGTGACAAGATCTCCTCTGGTCTGCCTGATTCGTCCCTAAGAGAACACTTTTTTATTTTTGATTCATTAGTTAACTTTCCCTCTATTATTCACGCATTCTTTTCTGTCCTAAGCCTATGTGATTACTTGAGGATGGAAGTGATTTTCCAGTTTGCTAATAAGAAGAATAGAGCAGAAAGTATTGGAGGATTTAAACAATATTTGGTGAAGGCTATCAAAAGGAAAATGGAGTTCCAAACAATTAATGGAAATCCCAGTGAAGAGGTTAATAAAGCTATGTTAGAGAAGAAAGTCTTACAAAGGTCACCATGAAATCATGAATTGCATGAAATTGTCAGGATACCAGAGATTCCAGAAAGCATGAGATTGTTAGATAATGGATAAAGGATGTTTTGAAAGCAGCAGAGTGTATCAATAATTTGTTGCTTTCTTCTCTTGGTCCCTGAGTGAAAAGGTCTAAATGGAGAAGTCATTGCCTCTATTTAAGACTAAGAGGCATCATGGGGATTTTCAAGAAAGAACAGCTTCCATTTAATACACACTAGTGTAGGAGTGAAAGGGGAAATAACAAGCCAAAGACAGAAATAAAATTGCTGAAACTGTTAGGAGAGCCAAATTACTACACAGGAGGAAATGATCACCTTGAGAAAGAGAAAGGAGCAAAAGGTAGATTTGTTGGATCAGATTATAGTTTGTGGAGGAAGGCACTAAATCAACAAATTTCAGAGTAGAGCTGGGATCAACAGATGAGAAGAAAACACATTACTCTTTTGAAACATATGTTGGAGAAGAGTTTTGAATTAAATGACCCTAGTTTCCAAATTGGATGATTCCTGGATTTCACAGTTGACATCGATTTGGACTGTCCATGTTATTCTGATGTAAATATTTATATTCCAAGTAAGAAACACTACACTCAGTTTTAGCTCTGGAGTTGCGTTAATGCTGAGACATATTGGAAATTCATGCCCTGTTTAGAGTCACACCATTTTCTGAAATGTTAAATTATTCAACTTTAAGGCGTATATCCTTATAAATCATGTCTGCATAGAATTTTCTGAGAGCTGAGGCATTAATCACAGAAAGCTAAGTTAGTGGGAATTGGAATGCCACTTATGCCAATCTAAAGTTAGCAAGCTGGCCCACCGTGGACAGATTGTACAGTGTTATAGTATCTCGGTGTGTTCATCTCCGAAATAAAGGTGAAGAGTTAACTCTTGCATAAGACTTAGTACATTTATGTTGCAATTGCATTTCTTTTTGCTGCTTTGAGACAACACCAAGACTCAAGCAACTTAAGGGAAGGAAAAGAGATTTATTTGGTTTACAGTTCCAAAATGGATATAGTCCATTAAGATGGGAAAATTATGACAAGCAGCGGGAATTGGAGGTGGCTCAGGGCACTGCAGCCATCCTGGAGGCAGAGAGAACAAGCGGCAACTGCAAGAGCAGACTATAAACAGAAGACAGGGTGGGGTCACCCAACCTCAAGGACCGCTTCCCTATGATGTGTCTTCTTCCAGCAAAAATCCACCTCTGAAATGTGATGCTACCTTCCTAACATTAACTGCTAAGGATGCAAGTACATGCCCTGTGGGGGACAACTTACATTCAAACCGTGACAGTTTACTTGCTGTCTTAAGCTATTTATATAGTTTACTCATTTAATTATAAGACCTCCAAATTAGTTTTTTTTAAATGTTCATTTAAACACGAGAAATAGAAACATTAAGAGATCTAACACTTGATAGAGAACTTGACTGCAGGCACACTGGTCCTATAATACATTTCCTTGAAGCATCCTCCTATGTCTTGATGAGTGCTAAATAATACTACAAACTAAGTCAGAGAGCAGCATGAAGATTCAATGTTTAGAGTCCTTAGAACACTTTCTGACACGGAGCAAGAATTTAATAAATACAAGCTATTTTTGATCTCCAGAGTAAGAAGTTAATAAATAATAGATATTTTCACTCTCTGTGAGTCATCTTCATTTTTCTAAAAATATAAGATCTAAATGTGAACTGTTTTGAAATTAGCAATTGCAGTCTCTATAGTTTCCCTTGTTAATAAAAATATTAATTAAAACTACATGCCATTTTACATCTGTTAAACTAGCTAATTTAAAAATAATAACATTGAAAGCTGACACTCCTTGGCACAATACACCAGCAAACTCAGATAAATAATATTTTCTCAGAGATTGATAAAATCCCCATCTTTCTCTTTCCCAACCCTTTGGGCTCTCTGTAAACAGAGACCATTGTCTCATAAGTGTGAAATTTCTACATTCTATCGTCCTGGTTCATGAAAGAGAAAAATACACTGTGATCTTCCACTTCCTATTTAATATTAGTTCACCTTGAACTGGCTATCTCTCAGCATCATGGCCCTCTGAAAACTTTGGACACACTTAGCTAAGAAAATATACTATGTGAGATACTACAAATGAATTTCAATGCACCTAGCAAATACTGAACATACTTTCATTTGGTTTCATTAAATATTTGCCTTGTATATTATGCCAAGAAAGTAGCTTAAATGTAAGGTGGGCATGTAGCATTTTAAATTTACAATAGAAATTGTAACCAGTAATACTATTTTAAATTCTGATAATAATAAATGCATTAAGTCATGCATTGATTGATGGAATTCTGATATTGTGATTTATGTGTTAGATATAATTTTTTGTGACAGATGAAAAGTGCTTGTAGCAGAATCAGTTAATAAACAATTAAAATGTTTGCAGATTATGATTCTTATGTATAAAAATTATAGACCTAGAAGAAACTGGGGAAAATGACTCTTTTTAGACTTTTTTATTGGTTTCCATAATTTTTGAAACTATGTTGTTTCATAAGTTCTTATTGAGATACAATTAAAATCAGGTAATAAGTAGTTTTGTCTGAATGGATTTCCTCTGAAAACACAGTGTTGTCTGATGTTTATGTTTCTACCTGAATCTCAAGGGTTTTCCTTTCCTTTACATTTAAATCTTGAACCAGATTACTCACAAAGAGCCTTTATCACAATTAGACATTGAAGTCTAAGTTTCCTATCACTCATTCAGCATCTAGCACTTTCATGCCTGTTGACCATTACTACTGACTAACTCTGCATCTTTCAGTGAAGTTGGACCATCTACCACATTGTTGTTCCCTTTTCTCTTCATCCAAAGAATATTATCAATGTATGCAAATATTCTCTATGTACTTAGCACTAAAAAAATCCCTCTAAAACAAAAAACACATGTTTTATCCGTTGTTATATAATTTAATTTTGATATGTTGTTATAGTTTCTTACTTTAGTTTATAATTTTACTTCTGAAAGGTAAAGCTTGACTTAAAAATACTCTAATATTTTAAGCTTTTTAGGATATATTCTGTGTTATCAAGAACTAAAGGAAGGCAGAGGTTAATATAATATTAAAAGAAAAGAAAAATGAAGACAAGGGGAAAAGATAATAAAAATGGACATTTTTACCCTGTTCTTTTGAAGAGTTTAAGAGATTAGAGTATATCTGAATTGTACTCAGAAAAGCAAGCTGAGGTATCTTGGGAGTGACAGATACAATAATTGCAATCAACACAAACTTGAAGTAACTTGTATGAGATACTAAAACATCATCTATACAGATACATAGTTTCATCAATTTATATTGCATTGTATAAGGTGTTGGATGAAACCCCCCCACTTAAAGAAATATCTCAGTTATTTTCCTTGAGAGATAAAGGGGAGAGAGAGAGAGAGAGAACATAACATTGTGGAGTTCAGAGGAGAATTCTCAGAAGTTGATTCTCTCCACCATGTAATGTAATCTCTGGAAACTGAACTCAGGTCATTAGGTTTACACTCAGGAACCTCTTCTCCCTGAGTCAATAAGATGTCTCATTTTTACTAAGAACTCTTGTGATTATTATTGTTGATAATTGTTGTTGTTATTGTTGAAAAAAATACTGTCAAGCAGAACATTTTAATTCCTTGTCTGAGCTCACAAACATGCTAGAAGAAAAGTGCAATAAGATGGAAACGTACCTCTTATTAACACTTGAAGTGAAAGGTACAGAGTCATGGAAGAGCTGGAAGGTTTCCTTCCTCAAAGCATCCATAAATGTGCTCAGATTTGTAATTAAGAATAAATGACACCATCAAATTCAGGTATAAAATGCAAATTTCAATGAACCAGAGAAAGTTAAGCTAATAATCATTTTAAAATAAAATATCTAGAAGTTTGAATTTCTAAGGAAACTCTAAAAGTGACAATGTTGATGAAATGGCAGGCAGAATGAGCAGATATGATAAATGCAATCAACATAGTTTAGGCCTAATGTGATACATTTAAAACAAGTGCCTGTTGTCGTGCTATTCCATCATAAATGTGTAGCACTCTAGCATTTATTGCACTTTTGCCAAAATTTAATAAAACTGAAAGCTTACTTCACAAAGCTACTGTGGGAAAGCATGAGGCTGACGAGATTATCTTGCCAGTTTCCATCACTCATTTCTTGACTCAAACGACTTTCTCAGGAACTTAGTGCTGCTCCGCTACTGGTTGAAAAGTATTAGGAGATTATGAGAAACTGTCAAAATTAATAGAATTTGAGAATGCGTGTTTGATGTTCTACTTGACAGACTGTTCGCTCATTTTGAGGAAGGAAAGAAAGAAAAAATGAAAGAAAGAAAGAGAGAGAGAGAGAAAGAAAGAAAGAAAGAAAGAAAGAAAGAAAGAAAGAAAGAAAGAAAGAAAGAAAGAAAGAGGGAGGGAGGGAAGGAAGGAAGAAGGGAGGGAGAGAGAGAAAGAAAGAGAGAGAGAAAGAAAGAACAAAAGAGAGAAAGAAAAAAGAAGGAAAAAGAAAAAAAGAAAGAAAGAAAGAAAGAAAGAAAGAAAGAAAGAAAGAGAAAGAAAGGAAGGAGAAAATAAAGGAAGAGAGAGAAAGAAAGAAAGAACAAAAGAGAAAGAAAAAGAGAAAGAGAGAGGGAAGGAAAGAAGGAAGGAAGGAAGGAAAGAAAGAAAGAAAGAAAGAAAGAAAGAAAGAAAGAAAGAAAGAAAGAAAGAAAGAAAGAAAAAGGAAGGAACTCAAAAATGGCAGAAGTTTCATTTTTCTTTCTTTACATTTTTATTTCTAAGCTTTAACAATTTCACTGTAATTTTCAGAAAGCCTAATTCCTATAAAAGGGAAAGGTAAGTGGAGAATGGAAGAGAAACAATATGAATAAGCATAAGAGGAGAGTAATCATTGATTTTCTCCATCTAAATTATCCACTGACGATTATGGCTTAAGGTTTAAAAAATGCAATTCTCAAACCTTGACTAACCAATAAATACACAGTGCTCATGTCCATTTTTCATCTATTTCAAATGGAACAAAGTGACTTTCAGAGGCCAGGAAGTGCATAATTACACAGACAGGAATCTGTGAACTTTGATCTTAATTACAGTGCTCTATCCATCCGTCACTTGTTGCTTGAGGACTAGACCTTGCTGCATTCTTTAAAGGGGATGGAGATGCTGTCAGGACAAATTTGAACTTCAAAACAGCTAATCAGAAACTTGGCTTTCTTGTTCTGAAACAGAGATTGAAAATTGTCACTTTAATCTCACAATTCATTTGGCTTTTAAGGAAAGTGAGACCATGAAGCCTCTCTCTGGAAAGTCATATGGTCCTTGACTCCCTATTTTCCTTGCTCATAGGGATCTGGGTCTTCTAAGTTCATTTTACATAGGTAGTGGTTTTCAAAATTGGGCGTGCAAACAAGGGAATCATCCAGAGTTTGGTTAAGAAAATTGCCTGTTTCACACTCCTTCCACCTTTCAACTTCCTGGGCTCAAATCCAAAGTGAATGAGAGGCTCTCTGGCTTCGGAAATCTAGAACTTCTCGGCAAACACTCTGAAAAGTTCATGAATCAAAATCACTTTTGCTCATTGTGCAATTTCATGTCTCCAACCAAGTTTGCCAAGTCATTCTCCAAACAGATACAATACTTTCCATACCTGCTCCTATTTTCCCCAAAATGTGCATCCCTGTGCTCCCCAAATCTAAGTTCAGGCTTCTTAATATTAGAGATACTTTCAGACAAGGTGGGGATAGGGCAAGGAAAATGGCTCAGTAGGAATAGTACTAAGCAAATATAAGGACCTAAATATGATTCCCCAGAACCCCAACAAGAACTGGACACAGAAGGTGTCTGTAATTCTGATTCTACTAGGGGAGATGGGAGACAGAGATAGGAGACTCCCCAGAATCTCAAGGCTGGTATGCACACAAAAAATCAACCCCATCTCAAACAAGTTGAAACTCAAGGTTGTTCTCTGATCTCCACATATACTCACATTCACATATATGAACACAGGGAGAGAGAGAGAGAGGATCAAGTACATCTGGATGTAAAATGATATGAGAAATGTTAACAAAAACCACCAACTAAAATCACAGCTTTCAAATTTGTCCCTACATTTGGGTGCTTGCAGTCTTATACCCAGACAGCACTTTTGGTGCCTTATAAACCAGGAATTCTGGTGTCAACCTTGTATTATTTATAAGCAGGTTATTCTACTTTGGAGTTTCTAAACCCTATCAATGTATCTCCCACCACTTCTACTTTCCATGCTCTGTATCGTGGATACTGTAATACATTAACAGAATGCCTTAGTTAAACACACCGGCACAGTGTAAGTTTCTCTCTTGATTTAAGCATCACAAAGCTACAGTTGGTAGATATGTTTCTTGCTGACACTCTGACACATTAGCACAGACTTAATGACCGAAACCAGCATGAATGCATTATATCGCAGTTCTGCAGAATGGAAACCCCATGTAGGTCTCGATAGGACCAAGGTGTCCATGGGGCTTTGAGCATCCTGGAGGCTGTAGCGTTGTGTGTGTGGCTTTTAAAACTGTTAAGGCAAAAAGTGTCGAACGTTATTAAATATCAAATGGATAATTTCAAAGATTTGATTTTAAAAAAAAAACAAAAGCTTAAAGAGGAAATTAGTTAAGTGAATGCAAAAGGGTCAATAAAAACTCAAACATTTTCAAGATCAAAAAAAAAAAGAATTTGTTTACTTATCTTTTCCAATTTCTAGAGGTTGCTTGTCTTTCTTCACTTACTTTTATGCTTCCATCTTCAAACCCAGGAGCTAGCTATGTTACTTTAAAACTTTTTTCTGCTTCATGCTTCTGATTCTAAATCTTGCCATTACAAAGGACCCACATTTATATTATTTTCCTTATCTTAAAGTCAGCACATTAGTAGCCTTAATTAGTAGTCACCTTTGTTCCTTTCAGCCACATAAGAAGTGTATTCATGGTTCCAGAGATTAGGGTGTTGCTGTCTCTGGGGGTCCTTGTTATGTCAACCATATATCTGCCACCCTCTGAGGAGGTTAGGTATGTAAGGCATTGGGTAATGTGTTAATTGTAAAATTGAAAGTAAATCTAATAAAATGTCCTGGTTATTGGTAGACATACTATTAAACTAAAAAAAGAGATTTAAATTTTTATTTTGTTTCTGTGAATATTTTGCTGACCAACCATGGGCAACTCAATCTGTCTGGGAGTCACATTACTCAAATTCTAAATCACAAGACCTAAGAGAAATGACACACAGAATGAAGGATGACCCATAAAGATTCTTATTCTTTTCATAAAAATGTTTGTTTACTTATTTGTGTGTGTATGTGTGTGTGTATGTGCACACTTGGGTGTGTATGTGTGTTTGTAAGTGTGGGTGTGGGGATGCCACAGTGTATGTGTGGAGGTGAAAGGACAATTTCAGAAAGTTTGTTCTCTGTTTTGACTTGGCAGATTGGTGATCAAACTCAGGCTGAGTGACAAGCGTCTTTACCACAAGCTATCTCACTTGCACAATGCTTATGCTTTTTTCTAAACAATTTGTATTATCTTTGTATATTTCATCCATACAATAAAGATTAAATAACTTTGGTACATGGTCTAGCATATATCTGAAAAACTAGTAACTCTACCTGGAATATCTTTTTTAAGAAATCATATATATTCATTACGTAAAAATATTTTTAATTGACAGTTCTCATTGTTATTTAATGTTGATGTACTGGAAATGGCACTCAAGGTATGCCTTGTGAGGACCCAACATTTGTGGGAAGGGAAGCATCGTTCACTAGATTACTACACACAGAATAGTAGAAGTGAACAGTTTGAGGAGTTGTGTCTCAGAGATGAATTTGCTTATATTGAATCTGCTGGGTCCCAGTTGTGAAGCTCAGATTGGAGGTTTCCTTCCACTTTATGAGAAACTTTGCCTCTGACAACTTAATTTCAGACAGGTCACATATGGAGGTAACAGAGGAGCCAGGACTACAAGTCAGAAGTCAGACCTCTGGCATGTTCTATACACACTCTTCGACACATTGCTTTCTCTTTTCTGTAAACTCACTTGAAGCCCGGAAACTTACACCACACGGCAGACTATCTAGGTATTTGGGCACATTTTCTTGTCAAGATTATAAGAATTTAAAGTCCCTAATTGACATATTGGATCTCATAGATAAGTTTCAATTCAACTGCCCTTTAACTGAAGCAATATACCTAATTTTTCCTTCTAGACTTTGCTTCCCATGCTCAATATAAGCAGGACACTCAGATAGCACATACAGACTCACTTCTTACTATCAGCTAGAAAAACTTGACCATTGTACAGAAATTCAAAACCTGGTTTCCTTATTGGAAGCTCTTCATATAAGCTCTTCATCACACATTAGAAATTGTATTATTCTGTGTAGCATTATTTATTATTTAGAAGTCTTCCTAAAACACATGAAGCACTCTATGGGCATAGTTCTTAATCTTTCTTTGTGCCATAATGCCTACATAATGACAGTAGGAAAAAATTTAACTAGAGGCAAGAAATATAGCATAATTACCTGGAATTATTAGTAGCTTGAAATGGTCACTACTTCTAAACTTTCAAGAGGCAGAAGGGCTAGCTAGACTGAATGATAACCCAGGACTTAAAAGTCTGGAAAGGACCTCCGAAAGGGCCTCTATTTCCTTCTGTAGAAAATTCAGCAAGAGTCAAGCAGATAAACCAATAACCTAAGATCAATATCCTGTCTTCAGTCTTCTGCCAGACATTTCAATCGTGTGAACTCAACAGGAAACCAGAGGAAGGAGGAACTGTTGTGTCATCCTCAGAAGCCAGTGTGCTGGGGCACAAACCAAGGAGGAGGAGTGGGTACCAAGGATGAGTGGACAAACCTGCCTAGAGATACCGCTGTCCTGCTGTGATTTTTATTAAAGAAAGAAAAGGCTCTTCTGCTGTAAGAGTATTGTCACCACCCTTCCGTTTAGGATATATTTAGAGATCACAGTTAATAAAGTTGTCTTTTAAGCAAGTAAAACATAAAATTCGCAGCAGATACATAATTCACAGAAGAGGCAACTCTTTGTCTCTAACAATTTAGCAGCTTGAGGTTTATTTTGAATAGACAGTGACCGAGAAAATGAACACAAAGTCTTTTACAGGCAGATGAAATTGTAATGGTCTTTAATTTTATTGTATTTTTAGACTTTGATTATTACATTACTTCAAATACTGCTTAATTTTTATTATTGTTACTAGTTTATGTTTTGAATTTCTTTCAGAATTGATTAAAAACTCATTTTACCAACCAGATGCTAATTCTATGACTAAGATAATGCCAAGAGACTCAATTTATACTACAAACAATAAGCAGAAACTTAGGTTCTAAACTGTTAACTTGTAGATTTGTTTTGAATATTTATCTAATTAAAATAAATAGAATTCTATGTTCATTTTCATTCATCAGAAAATGGCCACTAACTCATTAACTTATTCACCAATCTTGAATAATTTTATCCATGCTTTGATTTTTATTAAAATTAAGTTGTAATCAAATGATTTCCATTTATGATTTTATCCATCTTTGCTTATTCTGTGTGATTGCCAATACTGTCAAAATACAAATCTAACAAGCTCTGTAGTTTTAAATGCCTTATTGATGGTTCAGAAAAGCATTTCGTGGAGACCAAAGTAAATTTGCGTCAATCCAGAGGATAACTCAGTGTGTTATGTGTTTATGTGCTCAGGTGGACAGGAAAGAGAAAGAAAAAGAGGGCCAGATCTCAATAATAGCTGAATCATTACCAAGTTGCCCTGAAATGTATATTGAAGCTGACTTGTTTGGAATGGCATCAATATTCAGCCATGAATGATAATAGTGTATACATTGTGTTACTTTGTATTAAAAGAACATTCATGAATCAAGGTAGCACGAAGTTAAAATATGAAGCTGTCCTGTCCTTTCTAAAAAGAAAACCACCCTTTCACAGCTTCTGTCTTAACACAAGGTCAGGAAACAGGAACTTAAATATGTAGATGAATATAAGTATGGAATGATTAAAATTGCTCTTTCTTAAAATAGATCGTGAAAACTGAGAACCACCCGGATTGACTGCCTAAGAAAATCAGCTCAAAACCATTCACTCATTGAACAGCAGGGAAAACATAGTTTGACACTTGTGTTGACCTATAGGCATTTCTTTTGGTGACACTCTACTGATTCATTTATACACTAAGTAGTAATAGTAACAATTCAGTTTTTCAGCTAAGTGAGAAACAGGTAAGTATTGGAGGAGAATATTTCTCACATTAAATATTTGAGTAAATATAAACAAAACATTAAGGCATTATTTATTTATTTATTTTGAGGCAAGATCTCTCTAATAAGACTAATCTAACTTGGAACTTGTAATTTTCCTACCTCAGCCTGTTAGAATTACAGAAATAGGCTACCACACTCAGCTTCTTACTAATTTTTGTGTTGAAGGAAACTTACACAATATCAATATAAGCTCAATATCAATATTTTCTTCTCTTGAAGCAGTTAGATGATTATAAGTTCAGATTCTAACTTAAAACAGTATTTTATGCAAATAAGTGTGCCTAGATTATCCTGAACTACAATCCCACAGCTCTGCACTTGTTCCTGTCTCCCAAACCCGGACCCTAACTGAAAAACAGGACATTCTGAGAAATCTTTAATTAATTCAAAAAATACTATTTCTGCTGAGGATTTTAAATGCATCGAAAACTTAGGTTACATTTGCCTACCTATGGTTTCTTTATTTGCATTTGGGTATTTCTTTCATCTAACACTAGAGATGCCTCCAGAGGGAATCATACATGATTAAAAGTCTTACTCCTCAATAGACCAGTCAGACTAAATTCTGACTTTAGGAAAGGCCAGCTGGAAGCATGCTAAAGGTGCTGCTTTATCAGAAACATGTCTTGGAATCATCATTTTGAGACTGGGGAAAAATTGAAGACTAGAAAATTTTGAGTGTCCATCTTTTTTTTAGTGAGCTATATAACAAACTCCAGCTAAATTTAATTTTCAAATCAACTAAGATACACTCAGGGACTATTTATTTTTTCTCAAGGCAGTTTGTGACAACAGCAAGGTAAGAATCTAGTCACCTTTCCAGTTTTCACATTTAAACTTGGGAAACTAACTGACAATTTCTCTCTTTCTCATCCTTTCTGTGATTTCTATCTCCCCCTTTCAATTTTCTTCTCATCCTCTGTTTTCCCAAATAGCCTACCAGAAACTTCAAGAGAAGGGAAACAGCTTACATGGCCCACACTGCTATCTGACCTGGAGCCAAATCAGATCACTGTCTTTCCTAATCTGCCAGGCAAAAAGCTGTGGTAGCTGAGTCCTGTCCAGAGCTACCCGACTCCAGTGTGAGGCTCCAGTAGGCACAGGTGCAAGTGTCAATTTAACCCCTTTCTAACTCTGTCATTTTCAATACACAGTGAACCTCTCCCATTAGTCTTATAAAGTATGAAATTCCAACATCAACTCTCATGCCGTGAAATTAACAACATCACACTGCTTTGTATGACAAGAATATCTCCCTTAACTTTAGAGTGGAAAACACTCTTCAGATTTCATTTACCAGTTTAAAAATAGCAAACTCTAATTTAAAACAATCTCTCTCCCCCCTCTCCCATACAAATGCAATTGTGTGCTCTCAATAATATTCCCCCCTCAGTGATACATAAATATTTTTCAAACAAACACAAATAAAAGTCAGTACAATCACAGGTTTTAAAAGTCAGATTTGTCAAAAGATGATGTTTGTTATGAAACAAACCCAAGAGAAAATATTCTTTCAAGCTAAATGACAAGCCCCAATCTGTTTTGTATAACAATGGCTAACTATTTTTAGCATGTAAGTCAAAATTCTCCAGGGTTTGTCTTGATCTGAAGATTGGATTATTATATCCCTGCCCAATGAAATTTCTTCTTCTGGGGTGGGCGGGTGCTGAGCAAAGCAACTAATATATTTTAATCATCTTAAAATTCTGTGCCAGTTTTAAAATATTTAAGTGCCTTTAAACTTTGTCCCTTAGCAAATGAAGAGATAAAGTAAAAGATAAATTTAGAAAAGATATCCACAGACTACTCCACGTCCACGTAAAGTTTAAAATAATGTCACTGTTGTTAACAAAAGAAGGTCTCTTTATACACAGCAGAAACACACATATTACACAAGGTACAGCAATTAAGTTTTGATCAAAATTATGTCACATTAAAACTCACCGCTGGATATAAGGGTCGGGGCAGTACTGTAGGGTGGCACACCTTGAAGCTTCGCAATTCATTTCCTTTAACTCTCTTTGATATCGACAAACAGAGAGTGGTTATATTAAATATACACATAGACCTGTGTATATATAGATCTATAGCCAGGAGGCTAAAAGCAATAAGGTCAAATGCCATCAGACATAGAAGTTTAGACGCTTGCCCCTTCACACTTATTTGCAAAGAGGCGGAGCGTTCCTTCCTGTTAGCCAATGGGATTCTTCAAGTGGCCAGAACATCATAAACAGTTGATTCTTACCAGCTGGACATCCTCTCTACAGCTGTCCTTTCCTCTCTTCCACAGTTTCAGAGCCCTTGACGTATAGTGGTCACACTTGTTGTTGGCAATTTGAAGGCATCTCTGAACTTCTGATCTCTCTCCTGATTGGGTGAGGGTATGAACCGCATCAGAGGTTAACTGCAGCCGCCGGGACTGTGGTCGGAACATCACACGTGAACGTCCACCAAGCTCCAGCTAAATGACATTTCCTTGTATCTGTATAGCAATGTGAGCTGAGGACTTCTGTGACTTCTGCATGGGCTCACGAGCTGCTTAGGGAAGTGATCTTTTCTTCCTTCCCCTTCCCCCACTTCAGTCTCTCTCTCAGCCAACCGCCTGTTGTGGTCACAATCTCAAATAGCAAAGACAGGGAAATTCCTTGATTATATTTAACCTAGAACTCACTCTCCGTCTCAACAGAGGGAAAGAGCTATCCATTCACATGGCCTTGGACATTTTGCCTGCCAGGAATGAAAGAAAATAACCTTGACAGACTGTTTCAGTCTCCCACCTCAAATGCCCCATACATGTGTGTGATAATTTTCTTAATCTAATATTAAATTAGGAAGTCTTATGTTATCTTAACATTATGAAGCTTACAGAATTGTTCTAAGATGACTGTAAATGAAAGCATTCAGGTTTATTTGGGGTCTAGGGAATCCATCTCATTGTTTTGTGTCTCATTTTTACTGTTTTCAGTCTCCTTTGATCTACTTTCCATAAAAGTGTTCATTCATTCCATAGTTAATTTATGATCAAGAAATGTATCCTCACTGACAAAATCCCTCTCTTTCTACATTGGGAGCTATAATCTCATGCTGATTCTGTGGATTTGGAAATTGAATGACATATGATTCAGAAGCTAAATTAGAATAGATTCCAAAAGGGAAAAAAAATCTACGTGACCAAGTGTTACTGACATGACAAGTGTGCATTTCCCATTCATTCCAGAATCATAGGACACCTGTAAACTAGTGACATCAGAATATAGCTTGTAGCACTTTTCAGAGAAATTTGACATTTCCCTATACAAAATTCTGGTTCAAAATGTGTTCATAAAGATGTTTTATTTGTTGCTTTAGCCAGGCAGAAACTATTTAAAACTTGACATTCTCCTCCTTTACTTAGTCCTGAGAGTGTCTAACATCTGTGAATTGTGAAATTCACAGACACGCCGGCCTGAGCCCCAGCCAAATCAAACAGCTTGCTCTCCAAGATGTGAAACTTGAAGGGAAGATCATTTCACTAATTAATTATAGATCTGTTCCCTGGAACCGAAACCTTTGGCTTTATTCCTTGTTATCAGCAGACACAGATGACCTAATTTCAAAGTTCTTTGATCAATTTTCTGTGACTGTGGCCGAGGGGTTCCATCATATAATACTTCGCCATTCCATTTCTAGATGGTGTTTGGTGAGGCAGAAGCAGGAAGAACTCCCATTTAAGGCCAGTATAAGCAGCATAGCTAGAATCTGTCAAAAAAAGAAAAAAAAAAAAAAAAAAAAAAAAAAAGAAAAGAGGGCTAGGGAGTGCTTCAAGGGTTCAAGCCTTTGCTTTGCAAGCAAAAGGACTGGAGTTTGGATCCCAGATCCCACATTCCAACGATGCAGGGTGGACAGGATGGAGGCCTGTAATTCTGAACGTGGAAAACCCTAGAGCAAAGCAATAAAGAGGCAGAGAGATCCAAAATGATTCCCTATGTCATCCTTGGGCCCTCATCGTACACATACCTATACACACACACATGAGTGAAATGACAGTTTCAAGTTTAGAGCGTCTCAAAATTTGACAAGCCTGAAAGACATTTGAAATTAGAGTCAAAGTAATTTCTGTTTGGTAGCTCTAGGTGGGATCCGAGACAACATTTCTAACACATTGTCAGTCACTGGTCCAAGAATCAGAGAATGGATCTAGTGAGTACTGAAGGTCTGAGATTTATAATTTGAAGAAATCTGAAGATATGAGGAATTTTAATAAACATTAGGTATCACTATCCAAGTCCATAGACTCAAAAATGTTAGACTCAACATTGTTAGTATGTTCTTTTCACTTTAAAGAGTAATAGCTTAATTTATGCTAAATGTCATTTAAAATATGTCATTATATCAACTATTTCCCAAAAGAAATAAAAAATTTCAGAGCCGGTGATGTGGTTCAGGGGAAAGGAGACTGCCTTTAATCCAGTAATCTGAGTTCAATCCCCAGAAGCTTTTAGGAGTGAGAACTGACTTGTCTTGTGATCTCCACTCCTGTCTCATGGCATGTGTTTGCCTCTCATCTCTCTCTCACTTCTCTCTCAAATAAATAACATTAGCGAAAAGAAAGCAATCAAATGAAATCTTTAAAGAAGGAATTGAAATAAAAGTTCTAAATTCATCTAACTAAGAAGGACAGATTATTAGATGGCAACATATTTTATAGAAATAATTATGAATATCATTGACTGCTAATGCCCAGGAAATAAATGAGAGTTAACTTGATTTAAGGGACAAAGGCCAATTCTCACCAACATCCCAAAAGCATACAGCCAATCACAACCAGGGAACTAAGATACAATTATACAGATAAGTGATCCGTATTTATATTTTATCACTCCCCAAGAGACTTGGTTATTACAGAAATGAATAAGTTATTCCTTTACTATACAAGGTAGAAATTTGCATATATCTTAAATCTTTTGAGCAGAAAACATTACACAATTATTTATATAAACATCTAGGCAAAGGTAATTAGTGACTTTGAAAGATGTTTGTGAACATATTTATTTCTGTGAAGGGGAGGGACAGAGTTTAGGAAAACAGCAGCTTTCAGGGCCTGGAGCACTGGACTTAAGAAAGAAAAGGGGATAAAACCTTTTCATTCCCAACTAACACCCAAGAATTGTGCTCTGTCAAACTTAGATAACTCAGTATACAAACCCACCTGTCTCTCTCTCATGTCCATGAAATTTATCTCATCTCTCATGTTTTCTTCTTTCTCTTCGTGGGCTACATACTTTCCTGCCTTAGATCATATTTTCTTTAATGCCAGAGATGCTTTAAACCACATCTGTACATCTTTCAAAAACCAAACCTTTCTTTTGTCTCCAAGTGAGAAGAACTTTCCTTACCTCTCATGTCCGACAACATTAAACCCATCTGTTCTGGTTTCTATATGAAATGTCCCTCCTAGACATTCTTCTGTTTGTAATTTAATATAAAATCAAGCTGTCAAGAAGGAAAATATTACTGGTTTTGTTATTACAAAAAACAATTGACAATTTTTAATTCACAAAGGATGAAAACATAAGACACTGATCTCTTTGTACATATAACATTACAATAAAATGATTAGTTATGGACTAACAAAACACTTAGGACTTCATATGCACACATGTACTTTGAAACAAGGAACACAGAATAATTTTAACCTTTGTTATGTCCATGATCACCAAGAAAAAGAACACCACAGATCACAGACATGAGTCTAATTACTTCCTGGTATGCAGTTGAGACACAAGAGTGATATTATTAATGATGTCTTCAGGCAGATATAAATTTTCTGATTTGGGACTTTTTCTTCCCAACTAAACAATCTGTTTAGCTGTCAAGAGGTTTGGTTTGCTAATCCATTGAAAGGGTTTTGGGAGGTGGGGCTTTGTTGGGATAAGTGATTTCTTGGGGAGACAGGCCTTAAGATTTACAGTCCAGACCCTTTTTCTGTCATGTCCATCCAGAGGTGACCAAGCAGCCTCATGTTATCATAGATGCTGATTCTTCCACAAGATCTGTCTTGATCAAGAAAGACAAAGAGGAGACAATGAGGTGATTCAGCGGATTAAGGCACCTGCCATAAACCTGAGGGAGCAGAAATTGACTCTCAGAGTATGGAATAAGAGACTTACCTCTACAAGTTGCTCCATATATATATAATATATATATTATATATATATATATATATGAAAGGTCAAGAGTTTTCAAAAGGAAATAAGGTTTCTGTTAACCCTGGTGAGGACCATAAGTACCAAGCAATGGAAGGCAGCCTCCATATGACAGCTTTCTAGCCAGTGATTAGAGCTCTGGCAGACTGTGACTGCCATCATGCTACAAAGAGAGATCCCAAGCCAGCTTTCTGCATAGCAGCCCAATAGTAGAGCCTGTCCTCTCAGCCCAGCAAGACCTGCACCACTTCAGAATATTCGGACCAGGAAGAATCTTTTGGCATAGAAGGTGGAAAATTGATCAAACATCACTCACTTTGAAGAGAGTTGAAAGCTTTTTTATAAGACTTTTCAGTTTTAACCTCAGTTGAACATACAGTCTTCACTCTGTAGAGGTAGAAACCAAGTCTCTGCCTTGGGAGGGATTCCAGTAACTCTTTGCCTTCAGTAAAGCTAGGCTTAGAAAGCATGTGTATTGGATTAGACAAAACATTTTTGATTAAGTGAAAAAGTATATACAACTGTGTGCTTAGTCAGTTGCCTTTGGATTTGACCTTGAACTTTTTTGCAGGTCCTGGAATTCCTTAAATAGAAAAAGTCACAGCTAAGCTAATGACTTGTGGCCTCTCTTGAAAAAAAAAAAAAAAAGAAAGGCCTTCAGGGGATTTCTCCAAGGAAAGAGAACTTTTGTATTCAGAGGCAAGCAAGGCAACAAAGGAAGCCGATTAGGTAGAGAGGGGGTTGGCAGTTTCCCTAACAGACACATCTGATACCCTACAAGTCACACCCAGTATCCAAAAGCAATGTGGGTGGGCTTCTCTTCCAGACATACCCGAACAGCTGTGTGGGGGCTGCTCCTCACTCCCACCCCTCCTTCCCTCAAAGTCCATGTGAGTAGAGGTAAATAAGGAAACACAGGAAGTCCTTATTTGGCCCTACCCAGATCTATTTTTCCGGAAGCATTTGTTAGTTGCAAGACATTCTGTGCTTTTACTCCACATTTCAGTGATCTTTCCTAATATGAAGAGATCTCTTACATAATCATAATTCAATCACAGACATCAGGAAATTCACTTCTGCAAAACATTATCTTCATATCTCTTCAGACTTGCCTGTTGCCTCAACATCTTTATAGCAATAGAAAGTCCTGAATCATGCATTGTCCTGTCTACTTGGGTTTCCCCCTGACTGAACACACTTCCTTGATCTGTTTCATGACACAGTTATTTGTGAAGAAGACAAGACAGTTCGTTCGTTTAGGTTTGGTGAATATTTTCTGTGGCTTAGATTCAATTACTCAATCTTGGCAGAAACATGGCAAAAGTGAGTCTGTTGCCTCCCTCCACACCCCCAGTAAATCTTACCAGGAGTTGTTTGGATTTCAAGTGCCACCAGTGGGTTTTCCCCAGGCCTATTCTGAAAAGTTGATCACTGTGAACCTGATGAGAAAAAACATTGAATGTGAAGATTTGCACAGTCTTTTCCGAGGTCTCAGGAAGCATGTAAACGTTGTTTACATGGCTGGTTGGTTTTGTTAAATATAAAAGTGTGAACTGTCACCCTTTAACATTATTGTCTCTCTCAGCTCCAATTTCTATTTCATCATCTTTTTTCTGATAGAATGTGATGATAGGATTGCAGTGGGCTCCTCATGATTCAGCAAAATCCAGGTCAACTGGAGTCCAATTCTAAGTTCTTCTGAAAGGATGCATTGAAGTGGTTTTCAGCTGTGTTTGTGAATAGTTAGGTAAGCCTTGTCATTCTCTGTTCAATCTTTATTTAAAACCCAAATTCCAGGCTGGAGAGATGGCTCGGGCTTGAGACTCTGTCTTGAGATTCTGTCTTGCAAGCAGAAGGTCCTGAGTTAGAAACCCAGGTCCCACATAAAAACAGCAGGTAGCCTGCCTGTACTTCTGGCTCTGATGGGCAGAGCCTAGGAAATCCCAGAGCAAAGCAAAAAGGAGGTAGGAGCAGTCCAGGATGATTCTCAAAGTCACCTTTGGTCCTCCACAGAGGACACACAGTGCCCTTTGACGTACACATAGACACACACACACACACACAGACACACACACACATGCATATACACACAATAAATAATATATAAAAACCCTCAAGTTCCATTGTATTATTCAATGTATACAATTATAACAATACTACAAATTATCATTTTGATAAGGATGTATGAAATAAATTGCATCCTACTTTTTGTGGCTATGAGCACACAAACCTGTGACGTGTCACAATCGTAAGTACAAGTATGTCTGTTTCTGATGAGACTACAGTAGAAATGCCATGAAAAAGTCACTCCAACCCCAGGAGGCTGATAGTACAATGGTAAACTTCTTAAAAAAATTTTTTATGTATAATCCATCTTTTCATCTGTCAATACAGAATCATTTTGCAGCACAATGATCTGAAGTAGTTTACAAATAAGATTAAAAAATATATTTTCAGAACTATCAGAGTCTTGAGAGAAGAACTGACAGGAAATGGTAGTTTTACAAGTACATAGTTTCAGTTTGGAAATGTAGAAAGCATTTAATTGATTACATGGCAGTATGATCATATTTAATACTAAGAACAACACGAGTAAAAAACAAGACATAAAATATTATACTGTATGATTTTTCATGTGTTGAAGTTTTTAAAAACTAAAAAAGGATATAGATAAGTGATAGCATCAATAACCAGTATAAGCAACAAATGCAGAAAAACAAGTAAAAAATGAGATTTGTACAGAAAATGTATAATGTCAAGTTCCATAATTTAATTAAATTACCTCAAATTTATGATTTTCTAAATGGGTTTTTAATGTCAATTTCTTCCATAACAATAGGTTAGACATTGGTTATGCATAACATATGTTAGGTATAAAATGATCTCTTGGGGAGGTGGGGAGGCAACTGAATTAGAAAGATGCTCGCCTCAAAAGCATAAATCCTGAGGTTACTCCCAGCACCCACATGACAGTTTGGTGTTGTGGCATGTGTTTTTAATCCCAGTGCTGGGAAAGCAGAGACAAGAGGGTTCCTGGAGCATGCTAGCCAGTCAGACTGGCCCATTTGGTAAGCTTCAGTCTACTTAATGAATTTTTCTAAAAAAAAAATAATGAAAGGGGGACAGTACTTGCAGAACAACAAAGGACAAAAGTTTCCTTTGCTCTCCATACACATGTGCTGTCCTGGTTTGAAATTGAATTGTCCCCCCCACAGGCTCATGTGTTTGAATCTTTATTTGTTTGGGAAAGTCATGGAACCTTTCTGAGGTGGAACCTTGCTGAAGGAAGGCAGTTACAGGGGGTGGGCCTTGAGGTTGTTTTATCCCTTCCTGCTTGACTTAGTGAGGCTGCTCTTGACCTTGAAACAACAACTCTCAGCCTCAGTGGTAGCCATAATGGCTTAGGCTGTCTTCAGCTTCTATCAGCCAGCCATGCATTTCCTATCATGAAGTACTGTATCTCCCCTCTGGAACCATAAGCTGAATAAATCTCTCTTATTTCCCTAAGTTGCTTGACTCGGAATGGTTTCTCACAGCAACAGAGAGTAGTAACTGCTGCAGCAATTGGTGCCAAGAGTCGCATATTGCTTAAGACTAGAAGGATCCCGTAACGGAGAGTAAAACTGATCAACATTGGTACCAACTAGAGAAGTATGTCCGTTGCTGTAATCAGGCTGAAATGCTTTTGGAATTGCTTGTTTGGAGAAATATGGAGAAATTTGCAACTTTATACTGGGAAAGTCATTGTGTCATGGGGATGGAGCTGAAAGGGCCATTTTAGTGAGAAATTTAGAGAGTGCTATTAACGATGTAGACAATGAAAACCCAATTTGTTATGGTTCAGAGGAAGACAGAGACTGTGTTGGAACCTGTAAGAGGGACAATTGGAGTGATGTGTTGACAGAGAGTTTAATCAAGTTTTGTATCCATCCTGAAAGTTTGTCTGAAGTTAATTTGAGTGATTGGTAGTAAAAGTTTCAAGACAAGACAATATTGATAGTGTGACATGGCTACTTGTTAGTGTTCTTATTCAGAGTTATGAGAAAAAAGAGCAAGGAACCAGGCAGAAATCAGTAAAAACTGTGAGGTTTAATAAGGAAAAATACAGTGGGTAGCTTGAAGAGTTGAACCAAGAAGAGGCAGAGGGTAAAATGGCGCCTTTTATTAAAGCGATAAGCTCCATAAGTGAATCAAAGCCTACTCGCAAATGTTTCTCAAAGGCCTCCTTTAGGTACATACCCTGTCCTAGAAGTGGTTGGCAGTAAGTAGACTGCCATAGTTCGAAATGCAAGTTACACTCCCATAGGCTCATATGTGTGAATCTTTAGTTGTTTGAGAAATTCATGGTATTTTTAAGAAGTGGAGCCTTGCTGGAGAAAGGAGGTCATAAGGGTTAGGCCTTGAGAAGATTAGTCCCACCTTACTTCTGGCAAACATCTGTTCTTACAGTTGACAGTCTTGCAGTTCTCAGCCTCCATGAAGGGTGTGACTTAGCCCATCTTCAGCACTTACCAGCCAGCCATGCCATTTCTGCCATGAAAGACTATACCTCCCCTCCGGAACCATAGACTGAATAAATCTCCCCTTTTTCCCATTCAATTGCTTGACTTGGGGTGTTCTCTCACAGTAACAGAAAAAGTAACTAGTACAGAAATTGGTAGCAGACGTGGGGTTTTGCTTTGTGAGATTAAGAGAATCTGTACCAAAAGGTGTAGCTGTTGTTTGTGAAGCTGGCAGAAGTTGGTACCCAGCAAGATGGTCATGTTATGATGTGGCTAGTTCCTTTGGAATTGTTTGTTGGGAGAAATATGGAGAACTTGGATTTTGCACTGGGAAAGCCTTTGTATCTTGTCTGTGGCTTTATCCCTGAGCTACTGTTGGCCAGTTTGCCCTTGGGGTACCTGGTATCTGATCAATACCAATGAGGTAAGATGTTTATCAGATTTCATGAAGCCCAGGTGTAGGTGGGAGAGAAGAGAATGCAGCATTCCTCTTTGCTTTGCTATGGTTAGTTTGAGCCTAACACAGATGACTATGGCAAAGCCTCTGCCCAGGCACACATCCACAAATGCATGCCTTATTTTTTTCAGTACTGCTTATGGGAAAATTATAAAGTCCAGAATCTCTGCCAGGAGTGAGCCAAGATCTGCACATTCCAAAACCTATGGCAGATGATTTCTTGTACTGAAGTAGTGTTTACCAATGGGACACAGCTTTCAAAGAGGGGCTAGAAACATATTTATTCTGTATTTGTGTGTTTGTATGTGTAGGGGGCATACATGTGCATGTGAGCATGTGTATAAAAGGACACTTGAGTGTGTGTGCCTGTGGAGACCAAAGGGTAGCATCAGGGATCCTCCTGGATAGCTCTCCCTCCTTATTGCTCTGCTCTGGGGTAATCCAGGCCCAAATTGCATGCCATAGCCATCTCGACCTGACATTTTACATGGAATCTGGAGATCCCAACCTGGGTCATTTTATTTGAAAGACAAAGACTTTAATCCCTGAGCCATCTTCTCAGCCCTATGAATTCATGTCTTTAAAAATTAGCTAGACATAAAACTGAAAAGCAGCTCAGAGAACAACTACAGAAATTTTTAATTTCCCATGGGTGAAGTGGTTTTGAAATAAGAGAACTTTCCATCATTTCATACTTTCGGTTTTAGACAACAGAATTGTAGACAATCTCATGTCAGCTTTCCAAAAGTCCTTTCTATGAGGAAATGAAGACTCAGAAAGCTTAGGAAAACAAGGTCACAATCACACCATCCTAAAAACATGAGTAAATATAGCCTGTAACACACTCAGCTCTCTAGCTTAGTCTTGAACTCATCCACTTGATAAAACATTAATTAAATGCTTGTAGTCTGCTGGGTAGTGTATAGAGCTCTGGGAAAATAAACATAAATAAAACACAGTGTGTCCCATTTTATACGATGTTTCATAGCTAGAATATTTATACTTTATTATTTGCTAATTTTTAAAGTGAAATTCCTCATTTAGGTAACCACTAGAATCACAGTGCTATTTTCTCATTCAGTATAGGAAGATACAGCTGAGGAGTGCATGACAATTATTCTGCATCACTGGATAGTGAGAGAGCCAAAGCCTGAACTCAGGTAAAGCTCTTTCCCTGGCATAATTGGCACACTTTGATCAGAACCTGTCCAGTACATTCACATTATGGATTCATATATATGGGTCTAGCACACATCCCTCAGTGTCTTTTTTTCTGATCCCACAAGCCTATGATACCCTAAGTCTCAGAAACACCAGACCCCAAAGGAAGGGATGAACTCAGAGAGAGCACCCACATTCTGGCTGGAAGTCAAGAATGTGAACTCTGTTCATTTTGAAATCTGGGTTGTGTGCATTGTTTAAGCCTGTGAGGGTGGACAGACTGATAAAGTGCTTCTGTGGGATGGAAATGCATCTGAGGGAATCCTCACAGGCCAGCCCAACGGGCCCTGAGCCCTGAGTGCTTCTTATTTTCAGCAGTGACCCTCTGCCAAGTCTCTAGAAGGCAAATTTAAAACCCTGCTTTGGAGGAATAAACTTTGTGTGTAGCACAGTGACTCTGCTGCACTTGTGTGGTAAGCTCAGGATTCAGCCATTCAGCCATGATGCACTGAGATGCACTAGTCCTATTCAGGAATTACAAGCGTTATATTTTGCAATGTAAGGAATAATTTTCCCCAAAGACCAGGATTTTTTGTGATAATGATTACATGAAAAATATTTTAAATGAATTAAATTTTTTAAATCTTCAGATCCTAACAATACAGACATTATTACCAATAAGAGAAAATTGATGATAGATTGATTTCATATCTGTGTGTATATTTATATGAATATGTAGACTGATATATACATATATGTGTGCATATAGGCACATGTTCATTTATTACATATTTATTTCTATGCCTATAAGATATATACAAACTATATGAACAATTATAGGTAAAATCTATATGCTAAATATTTATAAAGTATGCATATTTATATGGAAAATCTATTAACCAAGTTTCATGTATACAGTTCTTTATTTTCTTCTAAATAATCAAAGCAAAATTGTTTTTAAAAATTAACAAAAGCAAATCCTCTGATAAAATGCTCAAAATGGTTTCTGTAGCATTCCCTATGGTATAGCTCTTTAATATGTAATCACTATCTCAAAGACAAAGCAAAAGAAAGGAAATTCATGAGCTATTAATAGCAATTATTTTTTAGTAGTAACTGCAGTTCTAATTGTTATGAAGGATATGTTCAATCAAGATTTGTAAATAGCTGCTGGCTATTTAAAATAAAGAAAAGAGAGAAAGAAAGAAAGAAAGAAAGAAGAGAGAAAGAAAGAAAGAAAGAAAGAAAGAAAGAAAGAAAGAAAGAGAAAGAAAGAAAGAAAGAAAGAAAGAAAGAAAGAAAAAAGAAAGAGAGAGAGACGAGCATATATACAAACAAAGAGAGAGAAAGCCTCATTCATCAGGCCAAATTTTGACTGAAACTTGCACTTCAGTCTGAAATTCACTGAACTCTCTTCTCCTTTACTGTAGGGTTGTCGGAGAGTGTTGATTACCTTCTGAAGTGTCCCTCTTCTGCCACCTCCTTCATTCTCCATAACCTGTCTCTCAGAGGTCTTCTGAATGACCAATGCCTGCTTTAAGCTTGTTTCTTAAAGAACACATGGGATGCAAGTGATGCTGAGTATGGTCCCATACTGGAGAAAAGAGCTGTAATTTTAATACTCACTCACTCGTTCATCAAACAAGGAATTTTTTTCTTTACAGTTCCAGTTGAAATGGGAGTGACTAATTTCTGTATTTCATTGACATGAAGTGGTGAAATATCTAGTGGTGTATTTCATAGGTTCTAAGATTCAGGATTTTGGTAGGTACAGGTCAATCCATGTGTACAAAGAGAGCAGGGTTGTATAGTTATTCCTACATGAAGCAGTACTCTAAGAAATATTGAAAAACTGAGGGCTCTTAACAGGCAATTAAAGGTCGAGTGTAAGGGCCAAATGGCCCCTTACGAGCTTATACAGAGGTAAGAGCCTCTTTTCAAAAACAAACAAAGCTAAGCAGCACTCTGAGTACCTTATAGTCACAATGCTCGACATGGGCCCAAACACCTGTTACTCTGAAATATAACACAGAGATCCTGAGTGGATTCCTCTGATAGCTGGATATGCAGAACAGACTCTCCTTAAACTCATAGAGACTATTAGATATGCAACACCCTTCTCTAGTAAGAGCTAGCATTTCCTCATGATGAAAGATGTCACAGAGACCTCTATCTGTGAAGAAACAGGTACTCCCACCCCATAATACATTCATTTCCTCTTTGGGGTATCAGCTTCTTAACTAGGGTTAAATATCAGGGATTCAGAAAGGAAATGTGCTGGTCATGAGAAAAGAAAACACAGATGGTAAGCCAAAAGAGTTGTCAAAATCAAGTAGACTCTACCAGTGCAGGAGAAGTAAATCTACCAGGCTGAATCTTAAGAATATTTCATAGAAGGGGGTGGTAAATGAGAGTTAATTGACTTGGTTGCATATTCTTATTGGATTTGCCAAGAACCGCATGATTAGGGCAAACCTCCTGCTTCATTGGCTCACGTAGAAATCTGAAGGAAGTGATGCCAATGCTGAGTACAGACACACTGCATGATGTTTCTCTAGAAAAAGAAGAAGAAAAAAAGAAGATAAGGTGTATATGCTAAAATAGATATGTGAATACAAAAGATCCACTGGGCGGGGGATGGGTTTGGATGGGTGGACCAAGTATACTTTCCATTCACTGAGGGCATCAAGAATATGTGCATAGGGGCTGGGGAGATTTCTCAATGGTTAGAGGACTTGCCACCCAAGCAGAAGTATGAGTTTGCATCCCCAAATCCCATATAAAATGTTGATCAGGTGTAGTGGTTTGCCTATGAATCCAGACCCAGCAGCTGGAGCATGGGAATCACCAGAACAAGTTGGCTAGTCAGATTAGACCTTGTAAAAGATTCTGGGGTTCATAAGAGATCCAGTCCCAAAGGAATAAGATGGAAGAGGAAGACAGATCAAGGATGATCAAGGATGATTCTCAGTATCACTTTTAAGGTCTCCACATGCATCCTCATATGCACATCCACCTGAACACATTGACATTCATTCATATAAATGGATGCAAGTGTACCATGTATATATACACAGAGAAATAGAAAAAAATTATTGAAGAAAGAATATTAATATGTGGAGTGAATGGTTGCATTATCACTGAGAAGTTCAGTGCTGACTTTTCTCTGTAGCTTAGGGATAGTGGTAAGGGAGATAGGTATTCCTTTACTCTCAAGCAATAGATATCAACTGGTGACCCTTATCTGCTAAATACCAGAAAGCTATCATTTTCACAATGATATATGAGAAAAGGTTGCAGGCACAGACAATTGGTTGGAGCTATGGGGAATTGTAGAGATGGTCAGTAAGACATGGCGTGCTTAAGGGTAGGATAAATGGGTAGCAATTAAGAGAACTGGATATAAGAAATGGTACACTGATTAAAAACATATTGATAGTTGATACACTGTATATGGAGATTAACCTAGTGGCCAATAAATCAGTTAGTAAGTATTTATTTGAAATAATAAAATTGGCAGAATGTTATACACCATGGGTTTTTGACTTGCTGAGTCAGAGCTACCAGAATGAGAAGGAGCATGTGGAGCCTAGTTAGGTGCCCTCCCCTTCTTCATCCAGGGCAGTAATTATAAAATAACATCATATCCCAAGAAGGATGGTATATGTCAGTTCCACCATAATAACTAAAGAATGTGGATCAGGTGTGAAAGAAGTATCATTGTATCTCTGTCAAATGTCTCAATATGGCCCCCAAAGACTTCAGATGAATCCTAGAAACAAGGTAAAATTTTACAGTGTCAATCAGATAACTTGAGTGTAATTTCAGTGAGATTAACAGAGCAGATTGACAAGTTTTCAGGACTGTGATACATGCACATTGACTTGAGGAATGGATCTTGTTTATTCTGACAACAAAGGAAGCTGGGAAATAATTCATATTCATGTGGGATGTATAACAAAATTTATTTATGGTTTCACCTTAGGGCTACATTAACTCTTCTGATCTTTGTCACAATGTACACTAAAAATATTTGGACTACTTAGTCAACCCAGACGACATCACTCTGTGTATTACTGACGCTGCCTTTAATTAACAGCATTATGATGAGCAGGTAGGACAAACACTGGTATATTGTATGCAGGAATTCCTGATAATACACTTCAAAGTATAAGGGACAAATCCTATACAAACTCAGACTCGTGAAATTTTGGTGAAGTCATTAGGAATCCATTAACAAGCTGTTTTACAAAATGTGTTTTCCAAATAAAAAGGGAAAAAAAACACAACATTTTCCATTTTGTATCATGATTAAGGAAATAGAGACCCTGGAATTAGTTTTAAGCTTCAAAGAAAACATACTCCATGGCTAATTAGTGGTCAAGTTCAAATACAGGTTGACAAGGAAGAATTCAGATGCATTGTAGCAAAAAAAAAAAAAAAATCAAAAAAACTATGACATGAGTAGAATTGTACTGCAGATCCTGATATTCTAGAGTAATCCCAGTCCATCATCTATGGGATAACATCTCTAAGAGTTGTGTCTCTTGGTTAAACAGTTGTAGTAACAATGTAAATTGGAAAGTTGATCATGAAGCAGTTAAAAAGCATGTGTCTGGAATTGCATTTTCTGGATTATTTCAGTTCTTCCAAAGAGTAATGTGGCCTCCATGTTAGGCACCCAAAAGGTGAGCATAATATATACAGACTTAGTACAACAGAACCAGAGACTGGACAAATGATTAAAAAGGCAACCAATATCCCTATTACCCATTGCTTTTCTCCAGTCATCCTCTCCTGTGTACCTAAAACCAGATAAAGAGGAGATAAAGCCTGCCTATACCTTTTCACAAAAGACAATTAAACTGTAAGCAAGCCATTTGGATTTCCTCTTTAGTTTATCAAGAAATAAGCAAAATAGAAGGATCCATGAAATAGATCAATAACATAGAAGGATTTATTAAAGGATTGGGCTTTTTGTTAGCTTATTGCAAAGGTTCAAGGAATTTCAATGACTTCCATATACTTAGTGTTGTACAAAGTAGGATTGTCACAAGGTGGGATAATTCTGTGACTATGTGCCTTAGTCTTATTTATAAGACAGAATATATGAGTCAAAGCAGAGATTATAGGCTACCAACGTGGCTTAGTTGTAGAGTGCTTGCTCAGCATGCATGAAGTCCTGGATTCATCTCAACATCATAAAATGGAGTATTAGTGGAACATTTCTGCAAGCTCCACGTTGTGAGGTAAAAGCAGGATTAGGAGTTGAAGGTCATGCTCATTATATATAGCAAGTTCATGGTCAGTCTGGTCCTATAGGAGACACTGTCTCACGAAGAAAACAAACATCAAGCAAAAAAATAAAACTTACAGGTAAAGAAGCATCTGTAATTACATTAGCTGAGATAAGGGGAAGAATGGCATACCTAACTGTTGAAGCAACATTCATCTTTTTGACTGTTCCTCAGCGATTATAAATAGGCCATTTATTTTGGTCCATCCTAGTCGTGGAGAGGCCTTGACTGAGGACAAGCTGTGTTGCTCTTCTGTTCACTAGGAGGACACAAAGGCCTGGCTGTGAGTTCTAGGTCAGTCCCTGCTCAGCTGAGGACAAACATCATTGTAACCCTGAGGCTGTGCTCACTTCCTCTGAGACTATAATTGGTTATGGGAGGGTTGGTTCAGCATATGGATAAAGGCTTTAAATGGAGAGCAGCAGTCTTCAGTAACATGTGAGGATGAGTTTGGAAGAAATAAAATCTCCCCAAAATGCAGAGCTATGAATAGTGAACCCTATCACTCACTTTAAAAGAAAAGAAAAGTACTCCAAATTAACAAGATAGATTCCTTAGCAGTGACCAATGGCTTGGATATGTTGTCAGTGACCACGATGGAAGGACTGGAGCCAAAGTGACAAGAGCATGTGCATATTGATGTCCTGTGAAGACTTTAGGGTCAAATGTTAATTCTTGCCCAAACTCAGAGCAAAGAGATCTATCAAGTAAAGACATTAACTATGTCTGAGTGACAGTCAGGAGTGGAAGAGAAGCTAAAGTTAGGCAAAATGGGAGAAAGAGATGGAAGTGACATGAGAAACTCAGACTAAATAGTTTGGGAGGCATTTCTAAGAGGCCATATTGGTGACAGAGGTGTGTGAAGAGTGAGGAGACTGGGCAGGGAAGGGGAGGGCCAGGAGAGGCCAAAGTATAAGAAGAGGATAAAGCATATGTGACTGACAGGAGAGTCAATAGTGGAAACTGCAACATCAAGGTTATCCTGTGAAGAGCTCAGGTGACAGAGAGATTAGACACCATTTCTCTCACCTGGGCCTCATCAGTCCAACACAGGAAATACACACATGAAAGAGATACGTGCTATGTGAACGTCCTATAAAGAAAAATTTCCTATAAAGGAAAATATTTCCTATAAAGGAAAACGTCCTATAAAGGAAAAAACAAGGCTGAGAGCTTGTTTTTTTTTCCCCCCTTCATCTCACCAATCTACTTTCATGCTCAGGAGTGCTTTTTCTTTGGCAATAAACTGTCTCTATTTTCGTTTCTAATTATGTGTCTTCAGTGTAACGTTGTCCTGGGACAGAAGAGTCTGGGATCAGGCAATACCCTGGATATCTAACTTCTTTTTTGAAGAACATTCCTCCACCCCCAACTTTTTACAGATGTTTGCTGACCTCCTTACCCCACTCAAAAAGCAAGACTGTCTCTATATCTCTTCTCATTCAGGCAACTGGCCTGTTGTGTGTGTTTCTGTCACACTCTAAAACAGTGGTTTTCAAGCTGTCTTTGTATGACCAGCAATACAGAAGAGCCGGAGTGAAAGACTGGAGATATGGTCCTCAGGAGCCGAGTCACAGTCAGTAAGTAAGGATCTTATTGGAAGATTAATGGGAAATGCTTTCGCCAGAGATGTGGCATGACCCAATTAAAATGTTTTACAGTGATGACTCTGGCCTGCCTGCAAGTCAGGAATGAGGTAGGAGGATCAATTAGGAAGCTCCAATGATAACATTGGGATGGCTAACAATCCCAATCTAGACAGGACCCACCTGCTTTGTGAACGAGGTGCATTGTCTTTCCCTGAGTAGGCAGGAGCCGGGAGGTACATTGTCTTTCCCTGAGTAGGCAGGAGCCGGGAGGAGGATGACACATCCCTTCTCTCACAGCTGGCCTTCCAGCGTCTGACATTCTGACCTCCTCTTTTCCCAAAACACATGTGGCCTACAATACTTACAGTTCAGCCAGATCATCACTGGCATCATGTTGCTATATTATTCTCTGTGCCACCGCCCCCGCTTACTGCCCCCACATCTTATCTTTTGAAAGTTGTCTTGTATGGCCTATTCCAAAGTAACAACATTGTGGTTCTCATCTGACACCGAAGTAAAGCAAGAAAACAACACAGGGAAGGAGAGTTCAATCTACACGTGTGTGTATTGTTATACATATGTGTATGTATTGTTATACATAAATGAGATTTTTAATGTGGGGATAAAGAAAAGGGAGTAAATTCCCACTTAGATTTGTTAAGTCAGTGGAGTCCATTTGGGGTGCTATTATCACAGGCAATGCCCACCAAAGAAACAGAATCCTCAAGAGTATTTGTGAACCTTGGAGAGAGTACATTTCATTGTTCTCTTTAAAGCCATCAATGGGTGGAAATGGCATGCAGTCCTGTGACTTTGCCTGGGGAACATGTAAACAAAAGTTTATTCACCCCATATAAGGCATTCATGATGGATTGAAGAAATTATTTCATTCAAGTCTACTTTAGGAAACCAGTGAATTTATTGTGGTTTATCCAAGACCATGGATGACTAAAAGGCAGAAAAGCCCACCCCAGCATGAGTCATGGAAGTCATGTCCACGAGTTCCTTGTATCCTGGTGTAGGCAGCATGGAGGGAGTGGGAAGATCCCACTCTTACTACGGCCGTCTCAGCAGCCTTAGGAAAGGTTATTGAGAAGCTTCTAAATTTCAAGAGCTTCTCGAGGCCTTGTAAGTTTCATGTTTCTTGGGTTTCAAGAGCTTCTCTCTCCCTCTAGAAGGGGAAGAGAGAACATTTCATCTCAGAGTATCACGGTTTGAATATGAGTTTCCCCCTCAGGCTGCTGTGTTTCATTCTTTAGCTCACATGTTAATGTCTAGGAAAGCCGTGGCACCTTTGGGAGGTGGAGCCTTATTGCTGAAGGAAGACTGTCAGAGGAGGTGGATCTTCAGGGTCACCAGACCCTGCTATCTCAGTTTGTTTTTGCTCCCCTTCCCTTCGGGATGGGAATAGTGACTTGAACTTTCCCCAGCTATGCCGTCTGCTGTGAGATTCCAAATGAATCTCCTTTTCGCTACTTAAGTTGTGTTTGAGCCCTTTCTTACATCAATAGAAATAAAAGCAACTACAACATGGATGAAAAAACACAACACACACTATCTCTGTTGGTAACCTGATAACCTGATTCTTCTTTATGTTCTATTGGACTTCAAGATAATGAATATTTCTGTGTTCCAAATGAACAAAAGGAAGACATTTACTTGCAAGTATACTGGAATCACGATTTGCTCTTTGTCCTATGAAACTCATCTGTAGTTCATGTATGAAGATACATCTAATGGAGTTTTAAAGAGATCAGAACATGTATATCAAAATGATTTCTTCTTTATATTTTTGTCACAAGTTTGTTTTAAGTGGTTGTAATATTAGAAAATAATGTCCACTGTGGACTCTCAGTAGTGCTAGACATATAGGGTCTGGGTGAAGACGGCAGAGATGATTAGAGACAGACTATGAGAGAAAAGTAATGGCAGTCAGGTGAATAGTGCTGAGGAGCAGACATGGCTTGGAAGCAGCTCTGTACCGAACATGTCATAGTTCTAATCCTTTTCCCCTACATCTAGTAAAAACATCCAGTTTTTATTCCTTCATTTATCTTTCACAGATGAGGCAGAAGAACCTCAGAAAGGTAAAATGTGTTCATGGACATGGCATTCAGAGGTGAGAGATGCACAGTGCAGTCTCAGGGTGATTGATTCTTCATGATGGCTCACAATGTTGGTAAAGATATTCACCTTTGTACTAATTCCTTTTTGAAAGAAAAGAGATTCATTGTTTTCCAATGCTCTATTGGCAGGACATTCACTCATTGGCCATTAATTTAAGATGATTTATCAGTAGAGACCAGACTCCAGTGATAACCTCAGGACTGAACTTCAAAATCTAAAGAACTTTTTTGTGTTATCTTTTCTTTTTCCTTTCTGATCAAGAATAGAAATGAAATAACTTACCCTAAAGAATCAGAAGAATGCCCAGTGCGTGGGGCTGAATGGTGGTGTGGGAAATTTCCTCTTAGGAACAAAGAGCTGCTTACACATTAAAAGAAAAAATGAAAAAGTACATAAACTGTTTGGGTAAGTCAGTTAAAAATATCTATAAGCCAGGGCTGTACTTGCTAGTGTCCGCAAATGCACAAAGAATCTGGCGGAATGAAGTGTCACCACTGTGTGGACTTCCTGCTTGCATGAAAGTGCTCGGTGCTTGCTGGGAAACGGAAACCAGACAGAGGTAAGCAGGAGCATCAGTCTTTCACTGTAAGGAATGGTACTGAGCACACTAGCTCAGTACTAATAAAGTAAAGCACATGCCTCCATTTCAACAACAGTGCTCAGTATTAAAGTGGACTCCGCAAGCTCTGTAATTAAATACGGGGCAATCCAGAATTTGCAGAGGGAACTACTGGTATAGAAAGAGTGTGCAAATTCCTTCTCATGATGCAATACCTGCTCCCTGCAGCCCCAAGAAGCAGCTTAAAAGCATAGTCAAAGGGCTTTCAGATTTCTGGCTTGGATGCATCGCTGGCTGCACAAGGTGACTTTACTGTGCATTATACTTTAATTATAACTGCGCTGTAGCCATCTGCTCCTCTCCATTCCCTAATTATAGATGCAAAAAGCATTTCACAACTCCCACCCATAAAAAAAGATCTGAGGGATTTCATGGCAGGCTGGCTCTGAGCTCCTCCCTCCTTCCTTGGCCGGTGGAAGCTCCCTTCAACGGTCCATCCAAACAGACCAAAGAAAGGCTTGTGGTACACTGATCACTGGAGTGGGTTTGAGGTGTCTGAGCTTGTTCCATTTGTGAATAATTCTCTTCATCCATTATTATGTAAGCTTTTCACGCAGCATCTCCGGTATGGTGGTCATATGCAACTACCTGTGCATATACTTCTCTAGATGCATTCCTCCTACTGTTTTTAAAATTAGCCTTTTAATTTTATTCCCAGTGCTATCACTTCAAGCAGTTCTGAAACTCCCAGGAACCTTCATCAGATGTCTGTCTTCTGTCCTCAAGCACCACGGGAAAGGAGAAAGTTGAGCGGTCTTTTTCTTCCTGACCTGGCAGAGTTCTCTGTCCCTCACTCTTTCCTTTGCTAGGTGGCAAGCGGAAAGCCTTTTGCATCTTTTCTTAAAGGCTCAGTTTCTGCTTAAGCTTCTGCATCCCTGTTACATGCATTAGTTTCACAAGTGAAACGAGGGGATCATTTGAAAGGAGGGGCACAAATATCTTTCCCACAAGGGCTTCAGTATGGACTCAAACCTAGAGAGATGTACCCACAGATATCAGCTCCAACTTTTTCATATTTATTACTTCTATGCATCATGTAAAATCCCCACTGATGTAGCAGAGGTATGAGGTCAGCTTAACACTGTCTAACAAGAGTACTTCCCTATAACCCTATGGTCAGAGACTTCAAGTTGGTAGATTTCCTTTGTGCTAGATGGGAATATGAAACAGACACACAGTACAAAAGTAAGATCTCCTTCCTTTTCTATGACATAACTTCCAATCATTTAACAGACTGTCACTAAGTATGGGAAAAAATACACCATGTTTTCAGCACAGTGAGAGCCCTTCATATTTGAATTTGAACAAGTGGGTTTGAACATAGCTCACAAATGAGGAAGAGCTGTTTGTCAGCTAACCAAGTTACTTCCCAACATTCTAGAGTGAGGATATTTGCCTGAGATCATGAGGATTCTTTCTCTATATGGTAAATTCAAAATCTGTAAGCATCTTGTAGCTTTAAATTTTTTTATGATTCCCGAAACCATCCACAAAATACAAAATTATGTGTCAAGCAGGCAAACATGAAAAATTTACTGCAATAACAATGCAGAACACACTACTTTGGTACATCCACTGGCATGTAAGTGAATGTCTTTCTAGAAGCTTTTTTGGACATGTCTGACAAACTGTATGTGATCTTATCTTAGGTTACCAAAAGAGAAATAATTTATATATTCTTCCTCAAATACCTAGGCTTTCTAGTAAAGACAAAACTCCAGTTATTTGTAAGATTCAGACTGGGGAAATGGCTTCCTTAGAAAGTTCAGGGACCTGAGTTCAAAACTGCTGAGCCCCCAACGGCATAGTGCCTCTCTATAGGGCCAGGAAAACCCCCTGAAAGTTAAAACTGGCTAACTTGGTAAATAACAGCAGTCTTACCTTAAACAAGACAGAAACCACAGACCTCCAATCATGAGGTTGTCCCCTGACTTCCACACATGCCCCATATATACACACACATATCATATACAAACTTGGATGTATATGTTACTCACACAAAGAATTTTAATATAAAGATATTTTAATTCAAGAACAACAAAAATATCATTAAAAGAACTTGTTCAATTTGAACCAAGGAAATGCTTACTACATCAACTACAAGAGCAAAAGTAAACTTTCTAGGCAGAAAATGAAACATAAGATTTTGATAAAAAAATCAAGTGAAAATATCAAACCACAAGGTAACAAGGCACTCAGTATCATAAGGTTTAGCACTGATTAGAGATTCAATTAGGTTCCCTATATAGCAAAGACAGCTGCATCTTGTTATGTATGCTTCCTAATGGACATTCTAATTTGTGTATATGCTGAGCTCAAAAAATTTATTTGTGGTGACCTCCAAAGTAACTAGTCAATGCAGATAGTGTCAATATTTAATTGGCAGAATCCGCAGATGTCATTCTGAAACTTGCACTGAATTCTACCTTTGGAAAGTTCCTAAGAGTTAAGTTGATTCGGCTAACACATTGATCTAGCAGTCAGAGGTTTTGGTAGTTCTAGACCCAATTCTAACTAGACAAGAGATTTCCTAGTTCATCTAAAGACTGGAGGACAGTGAAGAGCATAGCTAGGAGCTGGCCTGTCAGCTTGTGCTCTGGCCTCTGCTACTTGTTGTCTTTCAGATTCAGGCAAAGCTACTTTCAGCTGGCCTGTCAGCTTGTGCTCTGGCCTCTGCTACTTGTTGTCTTTCAGATTCAGGCAAAGCTACTTTCAGCCTTATGTGATCACTGGCTAGCGAAATGCAAAATCAGAATTGCATCCTCAAAACGTTAACTAGAAAAATAACATAACATTCTTAGAGTAGTTTTGGGGGATGTAGAGGGGTATTATATCTCATGTTCTCTCTCTCTCTCTCTCTCTCTCTCTCTCTCTCTCTCTCTCTCTCCACACATACACATGTGTGTGTGTTTGTATGTGTGTGCATGTCTGCATGTGTGTGGACATGTGTGTGCTATTGCACTGCACTTATGTGTACATACATACTAAGACTCAAAGTTGATGTAGGATGTCTATTTGATGTTTCTCTGTTTTTATTATTAAGACATAGTCTCTCTGTTGAACCCCATGTTTGCCAATCAGCTGGCTACTTAGGCAGCTTGCTTGGCAAATTTCTGCACTGGAATCACAGGCAGGCCCCATGCCCACCTGGCTTTTACATCTGGGCAACTGATCTCCAGCACTCATGCTCACAGGGCAAATCCTCATGTAAGATAAAAGAAACAACAATCCAAAGCCACAACCTATGAAATAAGTACATCATTCACATTTACATAGCCAATGAGAGGTAGTGTCTGGATTCAAATCCATGGGCATTTCCCATTGTTTCAGTTCCTTTCCCCAAACTGTCATTAGTAGGTTATTTGTATTTTATTCAGTTTAACAAATGTTATCAAACCCTGCTGGGGGGAGGGGCAAAAGCATGCTAAAAGTCTTTACCAGCAGTGGAAAACTACACTAGTAATTGATAGATTGAGTTCTCCAACAAGATCTTTTGACTAAGTATAAAGTGTTCTCATCTCCTCGGTAAGCTCAGTGATATGCTCTTAAAATGGTGTATTATTCATCTATGAAGGAAGAAAAATCATACTTAGATCAATTGAAAAGAGTCAAGAACTAGGATAAAGCACTCAAATTATTGTTGGGAAAAAGAAATACTTTCAAGCAATACAAGGATGAGGAAAAGGTGATAAAGGGCATGAGTCTATGAATAAATAATTCTCAGAGAGAATATTTGATTCTGATCATGAGAAAACAAACTGTTGAAGAAATGGATACTGGGCTTTGCTCTTTGTCTTAGATCTGGAAACTGTCCTGAAACAAAAACGTACAGACTAGACTGTAGAATAAAATTTAAAAATATGGACTAAACTGTAGAATCTGTTTAGGAGTTTTTAAAGTAAATTCCTTAACTGATAATCCCATAGGTAGCTCATGAGAGGGAAATTGGTCCTTGTATTGAACATTACTGCTCTTGTAGTAACTATTGCCATTTTGACTTTTGTCTCAGCTTTCTTGTGTCTCACTTCCAAAAGAAAGATTACAAACTCACTTATTAATCTGGGCATTCCATTTTCTAAAGGAGGATGGCAGGAGCTAAGCATACATGAGGTTGTAGTTACAAGTTCAATGTCATACAAACCATAATTCAGAACATCAGAGACTCTATATCAGCCACCTGGAACCAGGCCAGCCTAATCTCTCCCCATCCTGAAGCTCAGGGAAAATTGCGGAAGAGGGGGCGGTAAGATTGTAAGAGCCTAAAGATGGGGAGGAGCAATGTTATGCAAGATACTATACACAAGTTAGGGCCGAAGCAATCATAATAGGACTTTGCATGACCTACGCAATGACCAACACATTATTGACCCCTCAAAGTCTAGCATGGACTGAAGGCACTAGGATCCTTAGAAGCTAGGGATTAACAGTCACAATAGTGTTCCTATACTTAAGGGGAACACAAGAAAGAGTTCTAGGAAATGCCACTGAGTCCTTACACCTCATCAGAGAGGAGGACCCAGAGGAAAGTTTGATATACACATTAAAGGATGCTTCAGAGATGGGGGGAGGAAGCACTGGGAGATAGGGAGGGAGGGGGGGAAAGGAAGGGGAAAAGAGGGGAGGGAATAAGGAGATCCAGGAAGGGGTGAAGAGAGGGAGAGGACCAGGTTACCTATTAAGTTTGTATGAGCGGAAATAAAAAAAATCATCAATAAAGACTTCTTTGGTAGATAAGTGTAAAAAAAACATAAAAAAACACAAAAAAACAAGTTCAATGTCATGGCAATGTTAGAAGATTCATTGATGCTTGTCCATGTCAGGTTAGATACAAGCTATTAGTAGTAGCAAGAAAGTAAAGAAATTTATATGCAGATTCTGAGAACAAGGATCCAGAGACCAGAAGCAGATCAAAGAAAGGCTGGAATAGGGCAGGATGGAAAGAGACAGACCTGCAGAGGTACATGCAATCCTGAAGCAAAGGAAGACTAGGTCTGCGAGCTGGGAGATCTTCGAGGTAAGCTTGGGCATTATCCAACCTGCTTTGACCTTCACATTCTCCTCTGCCATGGACAAGGCTCTGTCTCCCATGACAGTCCCTTATGCCTCAGCGCCTTGGGAAATCATTCCAGGAACTAGCAAGCAACTGGAGTTTCCCAAGAGATGATTGCCTGAGGCATCTAAACTCCTCTCACACACTCAAGGAACAGTATTATTTTGTGATGTTTTCCCCCACCCCCACCCTTGCTTGATCTAAATTAATCAAATAAATATGTCATCCCTGAATCTGGTCTTTCAAAATTGACTTTCTCTACCTTGGACCACTGTCCAAGCTGAGTCAATATAATCTACTTGCTTCTGAATTCTGATTTACATTCAGTTCTCTGGTTTTTTCTAGACAAAAAAAGGTGGGACATGGGAGTTTGCTGTCAAAGGTACTATATGAGATTTCAGTGTTGAAATAAACCTATGTGCCATATACCTCAAATTCTTCTACTTTTGAAGATCAACATGTTTTCTTTGATTTATTTGTTATGCACCAGATTTGTAGAATCTATAGTTTCATGTTTTCTTACCTGTTTGGGAAAATATTTGACCAGAATATGCCTTCAAATATTGCTTTGTATTTCATTTTCTTCTCTCTTGTTTTTCTGGACTCTGATTATGTCTTTGTGGAGTGCACTTGATTGACGATGTGTCATAACCTTTCATAGTCTCTGCTTTGTTTCTCATTGATGTGCTTTCCCTTCACACTGAATGTTTCCTACTTCCTGCTCCTTAGTTCTTTCTGGAAGCTGTTATTAGGGTCTTCTATCATTTACTGAATCTGTGAATTCAGTTTAGAATTTACAGTATATAATTTCTTTTTTTTAAACTTTTTAATTTCTTTTTTTTTTTCTTACTTTTTACAAACTAAGTGAGTTATTGCCCCTGCCCTCTCCCACCCTTCCCCCTGCTCTGCCATGCTCCCTTCCTGCCCCAATTCAGCTCTTTCGCTCCCATCCTCACTCTCTGCTTGTGTGGACCACAGAACTCCCTTCAGGTTCTCTGTGCTATTAGGGAACAAAGTCTCTGTGGTATTAGTGACTCGTCAGTGAGTAAACCCAAGGGTGGAGGCCCAAGAGTGACATTGAGAATTTTTTTTTTAATGCCAGATTGTTCTACTGCCTTTATAATTTGCTCTGGGGTTTCCCAGGCCCTGCCTTTCAAGCCAAAGTGCAGGTTGCTACCATTACCACTGGGCATTTTTGCATGGAATCTGGGGATCCAAACTCAGGTCCTTTTGTTTCCAAGGCAAAGACTATTTCCAACTTGTATGCTGCATGTGGATTTGGGCAACAGACTTTAGGATAGTCTGCTTCTCAGAAATCACGCTGGCCACGGAATGTGATGTTTTGATAGGTGTTGAGCCAGGTTCTCATTCCTCAGCTTTCCAGTCTCACCAGCATGTTTTCTAGAAGTCATCTGTAGCATTGCAATGATACCTGTATTGACATAGTGTTTGGAACAAAGCTTCTTTGTAGTCTAGTTGGCAGCACTGACAATAGTTCATAAACATGCAAAACATGCTACTATGTGTCATTCAGCTCAGTGACAAGGTTCTAATTAAGTTGCATGTATCCATGTGGCAGACACAGTTGTGCCTAACTGTCATTGACATAGGCAATCAACAGAACCAGTGTGGATGCTCAGTTTTTTCATGCCTCTTAACTTCGTTCTGATTCTTTTTGGCATTTAATGCCCATATCCTGCCACTCAAGTGTCTCATGTCTTTCTGTTCTTTAGCAACTTAATCCATACTACGATTTTTTTTTCCCTGTGGATAGCTACTCATACTTGTGGCTTTCCTGGCTGACCAAGCTAATTCTGAGGTGACACACATTTTATCACTGGTTAGTCTACATTTGTAAAACCACAGCTGTTGAGGGTACTGAGAATGAGTGACATGAATTTAAGCAAGGGCAATGCAAAGGCTTTTGCATCATCCGTAAAGGTGGCATGCACCTGTCACAAAGGTGGGATTTAGTGCAGGGCTGGATTTAGCTTCCACATTTACAAAAGAAGATATAGATTTCAGACCTGCATTTCCTGAACTGATTTCAAAATCTATGGCTAAAGACCTATGAAAGGAATTCTCATATACTCTCTTTCACTCACTCATTGAAAATATAAAGTGTGGCTAATCTGTTTTATGAACTGGTTACAGAAAACTAATTAATTTGATGGGGTTGGCAAGAAAGCTGAATGAGTAGAGACACCAGTGAACAAATCTGGTCACCTGAACTGGATCCCTAGAGTCCCCAAACTAGAAGAACTGACTTCCACATGCAGGCCTGCTCTCTCTCTATCACCATCACAAATACAAACAATAAATTTGACAATATTTCTCTTTTAATATAAAACATCTCACTGAGACTGTTAGGAATCTTTAGGTGGAAAAAGCATACAATTGCAGAATATTTGTGTGATTCCCAGGATGTGGATAGAAGTGCCAAGACTCAGAGGCCAGGTCAACTACGGGATTTTTCCTCTTCTTTCATGAATGTATGTATCAAACTCTAACTTTATCAGCCTTCATATCTGAGCTTCTATGATGAGTACAGTTCTCTTATTGACTTACTTTGGATACATACTGAAGAGAAACAAATTGCAATAAGCCACTGAAAAACCAATGAATAAAACGAATCTTTAAATCAAAAATTTTCTGTTCAATCTTCTCCCTTTCTGGATCTCCCTTCCTTTCATTGCCTAAAGCATTGTGAGGTCAGTTCAGAACTTTAAAAGACATAATTTAATAAGCACTAGAATTTACCTTGCTCAGAAAATAAGGGTATGTTGTCCATTGTCTGTGTTGGAGAGATTCTACCAGGGATTGTATCCAAATTTAGCATTTTGCTGCCATAAATTTGAGGAGTGTACAGGGTAGAAACTCCTTGTTGATGTTCGACTGGATGTTGTTGATAAATTCATGACCAAGCAACTTAAGGGAACAAGTTGTCCCTTGTTTATAATTCTGGTTATAGTTCATAATCCAGTTTGGCTGGACCAGTGTCAGGAAGTGAGAGAACTGGCACAATATATCCACAGTAATTGCTGAGAGAGGGACAAACCTCATACACCAGACTATAAATCCACCAAAGTTGTCCAAAGTACGCCCACTTATTAGATTAGGTCTTTCCATTTTATAATCCTGCCCAGCTAATGGTCCCACCCACTTGGGCGGATTGTCCCTTATTGGTTACATAATCTCCTGCAGTTTTGCTTAGGGCTTGCTTTAACTACTAATTATTTACAGATGTGTGCAGAGCTCAATCTTCAATTGTCCATGGACACCTGCACCTAACAAGCACTGTTACTGATCATTGATGCTAGGCATATGTAAAAGTCTTTTATTTTCTATTACTTCACCTTCATAGAGTGCTGGAGAACATTAGAAAAGACTTTAGCACGCTTCCTGTCCCAGACTCTCTCTCACACTCCTCTTAAGTCATACCAACTTCTGCCAGAATTTTCTCTTTAATGGGGACCTCGCATCTCCACAAATCAGACAGCCCTATCCAAAGTGACTCAGTTCTGTGTTAGAGTCAAATGTACCTCACCGAAATTGCTACCTAACCCAGTGCTAATTTGAATTGGGGAGCTTCAGTTAATTCTTCTTAATCTCGACAGCCCTAAAAGTCTTTGAAGGCAATTATCACAGTCTCTGAACTGAATTCTTCTGTCAAAGAAAGAACTTGAGTTCCACAATCACTTTAGGTAATAGACAATGTGTATGGAGACATGCAGTAAGTTCAGGCACCCGCAGTATTAGGATTATTATCATTAGTGTAGATGGAGTGAAAATGAGGCAGGAGAAAGAAGAGAAACCTTGAATTTTTCACATTTTCAATGACCTAACATATCAGTACAATGCAGGAAAATGGCAAGAACAAAAATGCAGTTGGCGAGAGCTCTAGTTTGAGGCAGAAAAGCTCAATTTCACAATCTCCTTTTTAACTCCCACGTCTTCTGACTCTCATTGTTATTAATGATCTAAAATAAGAGTGTGTAGCTGTCAGTTTGCTGATGGTTAGAAAGCCACCTGTGAGATAAACTGAGGAAGGTGATAAGGAAGAGCTCAGAGATGTACAAAGGGCATTTTCCAGTAGGAAATGCCTTCCAACTAAACTTTCTGCATTTCATCATACAGAGACAAATAGGCTAAAGAAGATGAAGCAATTCATAAAATACTGGTTGCAGTCCTTTAGGCTTTTGAGTTGTAAACCAGGATGCTATGGTTACTTAAAAACAAGCCAACAATTTGTGATGGGAAGATGTTTCAGCTTGTCAAGGCACTGGTGACCTGAGCTCCATCCCTGGGCTCACAAGGTGGAAGGGAAAAGCCGAGTTCACAAAGTTGTTCTCTGCTTTCCCCATGTGTGTGCCTGTTCTTATCTCCAGGAAGCATGTTTCCTCACCGAGGATCTTGTTGTCCTATCAAACCAAGGTTATTGTCCTGGTAGCATAACCTTCAAGAAATGCAAACATCCGGCAACCTTTGAGCAGGAACTTGGTAAGCAGGGTGAGGGCACTTCTAGAAAGAGAACCAAAGGCTTTTGAAGATGTTCAACCCGGATTCAGAAGAGTTCATGGGAATGAAGGAGGAATTCAAACTAATCCAAGTGGGGAATATTGCAGGAGCAACAGGAGTAAGAGGTTCAGTTTAACAAGGAAAATTCCCCATAGCAATTGCATGTCTCAAATAGTGGAGAAATTGAGGTCGAACTAGTCCACTGTTTGCTTCTGTAGGGACCATTCACATCCCACTGGGTTGTTAACAGCAAGCAAACAAACACCTTAGAATAAGCCAGAGACTTGAGATTTACATTTGCTTTGGTCTTAAACCAAGCACTGAGGTGGGCAAAAGGCTCTCTATACCAGAAGCCCATATCCTAGTGTGAGCTAGAACACGAAACAACTTTAACATCTTTAAAGAAGTTCATTTTCCTCTTTGGATTGTCTTTCCTTTCTTAAAATTCACAGGACTATCAGAGATTTTCTTTTTTATTTATTTATTTATTTTATTTCAGCTCATACAAACTTATTAGGTACACCAGTTCCCTCCCTTCCTCCTCCTCCCCCCGTACCCCCTCCTCCCCCTCCCCACCCCTCTCCCTCCCCATCCCCCAGTGCCTCCCGCCCCAATTCCCAGAAAGTCCTTTCTTGTGCATGTCTGATTTTCCTCTGGGCCCTCCTCTCCGATGACGTACAAGGACCCAGTGGCCTTTCCCTGAACGCTTTCCCGTGTTCCCCTTAGGTATAGGAACACTGCTGTGGCTGCCAATCCTTTACCTCCAAGGCTCTTGGTGCCTTTAGCAGATGCTAGACTTTGTGAGGTCAACAGTGTGTTGGACAATGCGCAGGGCATGCAAAGTCCAATTATGATTGCTTCAGCTCTAACTAGTATAGAGTATCTTATATATCATTGCTCCTCCCATCCTTTTGCTCTTACACTCTTACCGCCCCTCTTCCGCAAATTTCCCTGAGCTTCAAGATGGGGAGAGATTAAGCTGGCCTAGTTCTAGGTGGTTGATATAGAGTCTCTGAAGTTCTGGATTGTGGTTTGTTGATTTTCTTTTGCAGTTTTGCTGCTCCTGCAATGCCCTTCACTCCATCCTGGTGGGCATTGTATGTTACCCCCTGGCCAGAGACAAAAAGCTGTTAGAGTCTTGTGATAAAAGCACATTCAAAGGTAGATGTAATAAAAGTGGGAAACCATACTAAGGGAGGGGTCTATCACCCATTTTCAAAATGGTTACTTTTTATCTGCCAGACTATATGCCCTCCTCTTCTGGTGAGATCACACCCCCTCAGTAGTAAATGATCAGGAACAATATCAGAGATTTTCAAACACAAAATCTTGCCTAGAAACATAATCAATTAAAATAAATTGATTATATATAATATATATATATAATTACTTGAATATACAAAGAATATGGGGGAGGAGGAAGACATTGAAAGGAACAGTGGAGAGGGAATAAAAGTAGGGAATGGATACACATGTCATGAAGCAAAAGGTGATATATTTGGGGAAAGACGGAGGTGACCAGAAGGAAGCATGTTGGTAAAGTTGGGAGGTCAATTAAAACCAAATATTATAAATGTACATACAAAAATATTATAATGAATCCTAGGTATTTATGTAGTAACCAAAGCTCAGTTAGAAATGAGTACGCTGGAGATGGGGTCCCACTTCTCCTTAATAAGGCCTTCCAAGGCAGCCCTTAAACCCTCATCGCCTCATATCCTAAAGGTGGTCCCAGCAGCTTGGGTGGTATGTGATTTTGCTAGTGATGTCTGGGAGACTAGATTGGACATGTATGTTGTCCAGTGTGGCCTATCTCCGAGAGTCAGGAAAATCATACCAGGCTTTGAAGTGAAACAGAAAGCTGCTTTATTAGTGAAGATCTTGAGCATACGTTGACACAATTCCCTGAATGTGCTCCATATCTCACAATTTCTGATACTTCGACAGTTCTGGGGGGTTTTTTTGGTGTAGAATATCATCTCACCTTTTAACACTGGTCCAAACCCTATGTACTTCGAAATCCAGCTTTCATTTCTTCCACAAAATTTCCTGATTCGTCCCCTACTTTGCACTTATTTGTAATCTCCTGGAGCAGGCTATATGTGCTTGCTTTGTCATCACAAAAGATCTCCAAGATGCTTCAGTCAACACATGGAAAAGTTCTTAGTGTTGAAATGCATAGCCTTTCCCACTGATCAACTGGATCACCTTAAACAATACTTTTTGAGTCTGAATCTCTTCCTTTGTCAAATGAGAGATGGTTTTGCCTAGGCACACTGGATCTGAGAGAGATAGATTGCAGTAATTAACACAAAAAATGCACAGCACAAAGGAAGACCATCAGTTATCAATCTCATCTATTCACTTGGATGTGTTCTGTATTTGAGGTTTCATGGGAATGTGGAGATAAGAGGGGTGTTTTCCCCCACCTTATACAGTAAGGCATGACCTCACGCTGAAGCTGGAGCTCTTGGATTGGTTAAAGTAGGTGGCCACCATGTATTGGAGATCCACCCATCTCTGTCCACTTACAGATGCATGCTTTATTTCTTTTTAAGTCTTTGCTGAGAATCAAATTCATTCCACATTTTTCTGCAGCAGATATTTTACAAATTTGCCATCTCCTCAGCTTGATCCCTTGTATTCTTTGCTTCAGCTCAGGGGAAAGTAAACATGAATGTTTCTATGGTAGGGTTGCTCTAAAACACCAGATTTTTTTATAAGCATATTGAATAATTATCCTTGCTTCCTGCCTTCCCCCTCCTTCTCATCCATGCAACCCTCCTTTCATCAATCCATTCCTCTCTCCTCACCCACCTGGCTGTCTATTTCTATGGGCTCCTGAGTTCCCTCTGGCTTGTCTACTCTTGTGGGCATTTGGGCCTCTGTGGCAAACCAAGTAGCCCCTCCTGGGGCTACCACACTGATAGGGGCACTGTCCCCCACTCATCCAGCCCTAACCCCCCACTGCATGTAATTATCTCTAATAAGATCCTCACTAGTCTATAGGGGCATGTTGGTATGTCAGTCATGATGCATGTCTGGTGAGGACAAGTCCCACTGTAGTCAGTTCCTGGGTGGAGCAGCCTTGTTGTGAGTGGAATCTCTTGTCCAGTGGTGGACCTTCCTATCTTTAGGCTCTTACCATCTTACCACCCCCTCTGCCACAAGATTCTCTAAACTTTAGGATGGGGAGAGGCTAGGTGGCCTGATTCCAGGTAAGCATTGCAGAGTCAATGCTATTCTGTATTCTGGCTGCAGTAGTTGTCCACTTCACTGTTCTTCCACTGCCCTAGGCTGTATCCTGTCAGGGTATTGAGATCTTTACCTCTGTTACAGATTTCTAGGCTGAGTGCTGGGTGCTGTAAAACACCAGATTTATATCCTTGTACCATAGGAAAAAAAATTTTCCTCCATCAAGCTCATAACCTGTGCCTGTATAAGAGACTAAATTTTTCCTAAGGACATATCTCTCTCTCTTTCTCTCTCTCTCTCTGCATTTATTTTTTCTTTCTTCTCTCTTTTTTTTCCTTTCTCTTTTCTTTCTTTCTTTCTTTCTTTCTTTCTTTCTTTCTTTCTTTCTTTCTTTCTTTCTTTCTTTCTCTCTCTTTCTTTTCTTTCTTTCTTCTTTCTCTTCTTTCTTTCTTTCTTTCTTTCTTTCTTTCTTTCTTTTTCTTTCTTCTTTTCTGCTATTCCTTTCCTCTTTCTTGCTAGTTTTCTTTCTTTTCTTTCTTTCTTTTTCTTTCTTTCTTCTTTCTTTCTTTCTTTTCTTTGAATCCTTCCATTTTTAACTAGTTATCTCAACTACTTTCTTTGACTCCTCATTTAATATTACTAAATATGAAAATGAGAAAAGAACTGAGATAAAGAAGGAACAGTAACATTCTTTCATTATCAGTGTTTTGCAGAATGAGTTTACATATCTGATCTAATTCACATTACTACCCTATGCAAGATATAATTCTCTTTTCCTTACAGCTGAGAATATCTAGACTAAGAGTTAAGCACCTTCCATTAACTCGTTTCCTTTGAACAGTAAAAGAACTGGGATTGAAAATGAGTTCTTTCTTATTTGAAAATTTGACACTTTCCTCCTGGATGTTCTGTAGAGATGGATACTTATAATCTCTTTCCATGTGAAAAACTTAAGTTCTTGATATAAGAAAGGAGGTGTAGTTTCAGTCTGCAAGGGAGAACTCAAAGAGAAATCAGACCATCTCATCCTGATTACAGGAAGTAGTCTGACCTGGACTTGTCTTCTTGGTAGAGATCTTTCCTGGTAGTGCTGCTCCAAAACTCCAGGTTTATATCCTTGTGCCACAGAAGTAAGAATCCTCCTCCTCTGATTGACAACCTGTGCCTGCCTGAGACATTGAACTCTTCCCCAGGCGAGTTCTTTCCTCCTTCGGCCTTGCCCTTGCTTGCACTAAGACAGACCTATAGTTCACTTTCCACCTCCCATCCCTGGATGTCGTAATTACCCCCCAGGGTTTCTTGAGAAAGAGCCACACTTCCTTCTGGGACTGTCCCTGATATTCATAAAAGGCTGTTTCCCCTGGCACAGCAGTTGCAGAGTCCCCCACACTCTCTGGGAGATCATTGAAGTAAGTCTCAGAAATAAATTTCAAATATGGGTAGGTCAGGATTTAGGAACATCCATCCCCAAAGCTCTCCATTGTAACAGTCGCTGACTGCTCTTTCTTATGGCATGCCCAGTTGCCCCAAACTCACTCTGGAATTACTTCAGAGAGCTAACTAGTTCAGAACTAACACAAGTTAGTTCACTTGTGTAGGTAATTTTATTTTGTTTTATGTCATTTCATTTTATTGGCTCAGATATGAACTATTTGAATTTGGCTCATTGATCTACTTTTTCTTGTTGCTATGACAACTTGGTGAAATAAGGATTAAAATGACCCCATTCAATTGAGGAAATGTAGTGTCAGGATTCCAGAAAGCAAGCGAGTACATGGGGCTGTATGCAAACCCTGATGCCTCTACGTAGACTCTATGACTCTTCTTGCTGAGGCAACAGCCAGCAACCTCTCAGCCACCCATCCCTGTGAATCTGTGAAATTCCAGCTCCCATGGAAAATACTGCAGTCATCTATAGCGATGTGTTGAGTACTTGAGTAGGCATAACAGATGAAAGCTGATGTTCTATCCTTGGAATGTTTCAGAACTGACTGTAGAGAAGTACTGACAAGAAATTTGCCAGGAGGATCAGAATTCTGTGATGATAATGACAAGAGATGCTCAGAGGAGGATTTGCCACAGATTCCAGAAAGCCTTCTTTGCTGATGACTTGGTATGAAAGAGTCAAAGCTATCTAGAGCATAATGTGGAGATCAGAAAGATCAAATGTCAACCTTAACCAGTAGCCAACCACCTTATTACAAGAAGAGAGAAATTTCTTTCAGGTCCTTTTTAGTTTGGAATTTACAAAATAAAGAAATAGTATGCAGAATGGATCACATTTCTTAGATACAAATGATTTACTTACTCTCCAGATCTTAAGAAATAGACTATGCTATAATAGAGAGGTTCTTAGGAGTGGAAATTGAGGTTCTTACTGACCCAAGTGACTCTGGCGATCAGTCTTTTGATCCATCCTACCTGGTCACAAGGGGTGAAGCCTCTTCTAACTGATGTGTTGTAGGACCTGTGGAAAGTCCATGTTTCTAAGAACAGTGAGAACAGTAAGAAGTGAGCACAGGGAGAAATGGGCCACTGGTCGACCTTAATGAGAGAAACAATCCTGGATCACTGCTTTTGGTAGTCTGGGTTTCTGTTTTTCCATCTTTTAAATGATCGTGCTTGGAGAGATACTTCAAAGACTCCCACCACGGTGAGATTTAATGAACCTAAATATTCTATGCTAAATTATTTTGAATAAAACAAAATTCTCCTTTATAATAGGAAAATCACAGCAACAAAATTGACCTCCTGCAGACACCACATCAAATATTGGAGATCATTCAATTCGATTGGTTTGGTTTTGACTGGAAATCTAGCATCTTTTGCACAAACAATGACTCAGAAAATTAATTAGCTTTTGCTTTAATGAAGTAATAATTCTGTTTATCGCCAATTAAAATACCACATCTGAGTCAATCTGTTGCAGCAAGGTGTAGTTAAAGACGGAGGAAATCTGCTCCTTTGCGCCTTGGAGCTTGGCTGATGACGGAGCTGCCAGGGCTCCTGATGTGCAGATTGGCACCCAGGCCTCAGAACCGCAGCCTGAAAATCCCCCGGGGCCATCGGTACAGCCCTGTCTGATGAAATCTCAAATACTTACCTTTCCCCATCAGACTGTTTGCCTGATCTCATCATTAACATTAAAGACCAAGAGCGAAGTCTAATAACAATGGTTTTCCAGTCTCACGTCCAGAGCGTAAGCCATCACTGTGAGCTTGCGAAGTTTCTTCTGGAACTTTCCAGGTAAGCTAAACTCAAAGAGACTTTTTGACTTCTCTGAACTTTAGTATGGTGTTACTCATGAAATCCCTGTCTGCCTGAGACGGTGGAAACATAAAAACATAAAATTTTCTGTCCCTACACCACATCCAGTCTTTTGCTGCTTTGAATCAACAAATTTATAATGGGAATCGAGGTTCATTAGCATGTCCCATGTTCAAAATTTCAGGTGTGCTTTTCACCGCACATTTATCATGTCTCATTTTCTTGACTTACTAGATCTGTTAATAATGTCTGCTTGTCTTGCATGTGAAATTCACATGTATGTATGTGGAGGTCAGAAAATAACTTTGGGTGTCAGTCTTATTTAACCATTGACTTTGTGAAGTGATACAGTCTCTCACTGTGATGGAAGTCAATGAGTAGACTACTGGATGGTCAGCCAACTCCAGGAATATGCCTGTGTCTGCCTCACAGGGCTAGAATTACAAGTGTGTGCCACCACGCATGGCTTTTTTATATGTGTTAGAGCTTGAAGTCAGGTTTCCTCATATGCCCCACAAGCACTTTACCAACTGAGCTGTCTTTCCAACTTATAAAGGCTAAACACTAATTTCTAAGATTTTTTTGCTATGTGTCGATACAAGGGCCATGTTCTCAATGCATCCCTTGAAAACAAAAACATTAAAATCTTAAACCAGAGCAATAGTGTTAGGAGATCATTTCTCTTCAGAAGGGATTAGGTCAAGAGGGGCAGATATCACAGGAATGGAGTTAGTAACCTCATGAAATAGTCTCAAGCAAATTGATTTGTTATTTGTCACCTTGTGGAAACACCAGCAAAAGATGTTACTTCTAAAACATGGAATAGGTACTCACCACACACTAAATCTGTCCATAAACTGATCATAGCCTCCTATTCTCCAACACCATAAGAAATAAATGTTTCTGGTGCATAAGTGAATCAGCCTGTAGTATTTTGTTTTAGTAGTTTGAAGAAAGATAATTTTCACCAGAACAAAATGGTGACTTTGAGATTTATTTACCTAACTTAAATCTTTTACCATCTATTAATGATACAATAACATGTGGCATGCTGTGTATTCTTTCATGTGTATGCTGGAGTTCTAAACTCAGGTCCCTATGCTTGCATGGCAGTCCCTTTACTACTAAGTCGCCTCCCCAACCCCTCAGAAGACCTTTCAAATGAAGATATCACTGTGCTCTTTTCACAGACAAGAAGCCTGGAGCTCATGACATTTAATTGGTTTTCCCACCATCATGGATGCAAACCCTTCCTTTGTAAGTCTCTGGACTCTTTGTTACCTGTTAAGCCCATGTCTAACTTTCAGCTCAGCCACAATGGCTACTCACTTATATGCTCTTTGCGCCTAACGTAAACTAAAGTTGCTTGTTTAATTAGTTCTTTGCCCATTGGCAGGTGACCTCTGGTCAGTGTCAATGTGTGACAGAAACATATTCACACTTTGTATCTAGTCCAAATATCATTCCCTCAGATGATTTTTCCTTAATTTTCTTTTTTTTTCTTAAATTTTTCATGTGTATGGGGTGCATGCATGTGTGTATATAGGTTAGTATGTAGGTAGGTACACATGTGTGTGTGTTGGGGGGGACCACTTGAGTGACTGTGATCCTGGAGGCCCAAGGGCTAAAAGCCAACCTCAATAATTCCTCCACTTTACTGGATGAGCCTGAGTGTCTAAATCCAAGGCACACCATTAGGCCTTGTCTAGCTAGTCAGCCTGTACTGCGTGGGGTATTCCTAGATTTTATAGGGGCTAGAAGTAGATTTAGGTCACTGCGTTCATCCATCATTTCACAAAGGATCTGGGATCTGAAGTTTGGTTCTTTTGCTTTCATTGCAAGCACTTTAACCAACTGGGCCATCTCCCAACCTTTCTGTAATTCTTTTGAGCGCACATCAAGGCCAGACCAATAACCACTTATTAGAAAACTGTCTCTGCATATTTTATCTCCTGAATTCCATCTTCTGCTAAATAAAATGTAATATAATCTTTATCTCTTGGGGGCATGCATTGGGAAGATTCTTCTTGTGAACTATCTTTCAGGATTACCCTGGAGAGAAGCACCATTTTTTTTCTCTTGCATTTCAAAGCCTAGTCTCTGTAGTTGCAAACCATACTTGGGTTGCTCCTCATCTTTCATGATTCTTCCTATGGTCACAGACATAGCCAGGAAGGTCACTAGCAATAAGGTGACCTTCAGGTGAACAAACAACGGAAGCCAAGCCAAAGGTCATGAGGTGATGATATGATAGAGGACTACACACTCAAACCTGGAGATATCATGACTCCTGGGCCCAAATTTAGTCCCAACCTTTCTTAGACTGCTGGATTTTCTCAGCTGGTTCTTACCTTAAGTACTAGTCATATCTCATAATGCAATGCTGCTTGAACTGGTTAGTTCAGGGGTGTCTCTGATTCCAGGTCATAATGAGTAGTTGAAATTCACAACTATGCTAAATTTAGGACATCAATATTCCATGGTTAAACCTTTATTTGTTAAATTTTAAACCAGACACAAGTAGAATACTAAGAAATGTTTATCGAGTAGATGTTACTTTTTAATGCTAAAGACCTGTCCTTGTCCAGATTCTCTGGGTCCTGCATGCCTGAGGTTTTCTGTAGGTTCCAGATTGTGTTTTTATTCCTATATGATAGAATCTGTTAGATAATTTGGTCCGACTGGCAGGACAGATTGAACTGTGGGTGGGTTGGCTTCACAACTGTTTTCTGTTGCAGGCTCTATCCAAGTAGTGTGTGTCATTCAGAACACAGGCCAGAACACTATCATTTAAGTATATAGTATTGTTCATATGGAGTCATAGAGGTCCATGAGATGTCATGCTTTCATTTGGGTTGATTTAAGTTATATAAGTTTGTCTTTTAGAGAGATCATTGTGCACAAGTTTAATTAGACTCAGGTGAAGAAGAGAAGGAAGAAAGGGTAAGAGTGGATTGTAAGGCAGGTTCATCAAGGCTATGCTAACAATCCGTGGGCAATAGCTGCTCCTGACTGGTCCTGGCTGTCTCTGTGCTGTTGAATGGCCTGTCTTCTATCCCTGCAGTTGAGACATGAAACCTCATTACAGATGCTATAATGATGTCTAAGCATGTACCTGAAGGCTAGTTCAAGTGTCCTCTATAATAGCAACTGTCTCTTATTGTAGCATTGACGCAAACTGAGTTGAAACAGATACCATGTCACATGAACACTCTATAATCACAAGTTCCCATCCAATCAGTGTCGAGCCTCTGTTTGTGGAGGAATCTCCCATATTCTTTGACTCGTTAAGACCAATATCCACATGGGACTCAACTCCATTAGTTTTTCATAATAGACAAGTAAAGAAATGTTTTACAGAAATTTCAGTCTTGAAAGACTTGTTTTCATTGGACTTGTTCATGTTCTTTTTGTTCATTTTATTTTGCCTCCTTTTATTTTTTGATATTTCCAAATTCATGAGATGCAAATATTTTCCAGAAGCATTCCTTAAGCAGTTCTTTTCACTATAGTATGTGCCTTAGCAAATTTAAAAATCTTCTTTTGTTTTAAAAAAGGTCAGATAGTAAATACTGTCAAGTTTTCTGGTCTCATGTCTCTGTGATAACTACCCAGGTTGACCCTTGAAGTATGAGAGCAGCTAGTAACGGCATATGAACAGACAGGAATCAGTATGTGTCATGGTTTGAAATGTGAGTTGTCTCCCACTGACTCAAGTGTTTGAAGCTTTAGTTGTTAGGAAGGTCATATCACCTTTAAAAGGTGGAGTCTTGCTGGAGGAAGGCAGTCACATGGAGTGGGCCTGGAGGTGGATTGACTCCATCCTACTTCCAGGAGAGGTCTGCTCTTGCAGTTGGCAATTTTGAAGTTCTCAGCCTCCCTATGTGACTTAGCTCACCTTCAGTTCTGCCAGCCAGCCATGCCTTTCCTGCTATGATGGACCGTATCTCGCCTCTGAAACAGTAAGCTGAATAAATCTTCTTTTTTTCCCCATTAAGTTACTTTAATTTAAGTGGTATCTTACAATAACAGAGAAGAGTAATTGGTACAGTGTGTTTCAATGAAACTAATTACGAAACAAGAATCTGGCCATTTAAAGGTCACAGTTTTGCTTATTATTGTTAGAATGGAAAGAAACCCTAACTTGACTAAACAATTACAGTTTAATACTCTTCTAAACGTCACCCTAGACAAGGTCACCTTTTCTTATTTGTAGCATATTCTCAGCTCTTGCACACCTGATATGCAGTTAATGATAAGGATTGCTTAGTCAACAAATACATAACTGCATAATAGAATTTAACTCAAGAGTAGTTTGCCTTTAAGTTTAATATTTTCTGAAAAAAATGTCAGTTAATCCCAGGACTTAAATTTATTTTTTATCTTCTGTAGGTCATTAATTTTTCATGTACCCATGTTGATGAGATTATGCAGAAATGCAAAGAATTTTAGTAATCTAAATGGAGCATGTGTGGACCCACTTTCAAGGACAGGAAGAATTTGAGATGTCTCTCCACTCATGCCAAGTATTCTGACTCATAAGAATCCCAAAGGAGAAAAACAGAAAGTCCAGCTGAGAAACCAGCAAGGTCATATTCATGTATAGTGCAGTGAATTTCACTGCCCCTGCCACAGGCAACTCAACTGGCCCATCTCCATCCCTCGCTCTTCTGCAACAGGCAATTCAGCTGACCCATCTCCATCCCTCACTCTTCTGTAACATAGCAGCTCACACTGGTTTGTTTGTTTACTTCTATCATGAAAAGGCATAATAAAGCATATGCAAGGCAAACTTTAAGAATCCTGTCACAATGTAGGATGGCAAAATGAGAGAAGGCAAGGACCAAACATATCTTCCAGTCATTTTACATTCAGGCAATTAAACTCTGAGTGACCTTCTAAAAACAGTATCAAGTCACTTCTCTATTTATACTTTTTTCAATGGCTTCCTAATCATTCATTCACTCAGCAGATGTTTATCTAGCATCTGGGGCTTACACTGATGATTTAGTGCTACATAAAACATGATTTTTACTCTTCTCCAGAGCTTTCCTTCTAGCAAAGGAACAGAAGCATTTAGCAATTTATTTAAAAATAACTGCAAACTTTGAGAAGTGCTGCACAGGAAAAAAGGAGAGGTGTGCAACATAGCCAGGACATGATTCTGACTGGCAGACAAGGAGGACATTTCACTTAAGATAGAATTAGGAGGATGAGTAGAAGTACCTTAGGCAAAGGACTGAGGTATGAGTAGAGGAGGATGAAGACTAATAAAACATGGCCAGTCCTCAGGATATAAAGAAATTGCTTCCCAGTATGACAAAGTAAGAGGGAAAGCAGTATAAATCGAAGTTAGTATGTCAGACTGTGACAAGATGTGAAGATTAGATTAAGAAAGGAATTTAAAGGCAAAACTTTGCCCTGAGTTTTCTCAGACCTAATTTTCATTATCTATGGTCTGTTACCTGGATGCTTGAAGAAGTCTATTAAAGGGAAGCAAAATGGAATCAGCTGGTTGAGTTGTCACTGGACCAGTGTGATGCAAGAGGAAAGAGATTCACTCAGTTTCAGAAACTTGGTGGTCACTTATGCTATGCATTACCTTATTTATGTCACGTGAGGCCAATGAGTTGTTCAATATATAATTTTTGGTTCAAAGACCAAAACCCAGAAAGGACCATGTGAAGACACATGGTCAAGAAAGATGAAAGTAATGTAGATCCTTAAGTCCCTATCCCTCATTCAGTTCTTCCTTGCTTTATGCACACACAGCTGTCCCCAAGGAGTTGTATCAGCTAAAGTCCATTCAGGGACATGCAGGGACTTCAGATGTTTCAAACTGTTGCAGTTTGTCTGGCTGTTGTTGATATACTCATGAACAAACCATTTAAGGGAATATTATATTAATTGATAATTGTGGTTACAATCCATAGTTCAGCTTAGCAAGACAAGTCATACCAACACCAGAAACAAGGGAACTGGTCACACCATATCCAAAAGAATTGCCTGGAGGGGTAAAACCCCCTTAACCCACCAGACTGCAAGTCTGCCAAACTGTGTTGAACTGTGCCAAACTACTGTCCCAGCTCTCTCCATCTTACTACCTACCCGGGGGATGTCCATACACTCTGTGCTGAGCTTTCCTACATCAGTTAGACAGTCTACCAGAGGCTTGCTCAGGGAGCCTTAACTACTAATTCTTTCCAGGTATGCCCAGAGCTCAGCCTTTGATTGTCAAGTTGACAACGGTATCAAACAAGCTCCTCAATAGAGGAAGTTCAATATCAGGATTTTCTAGTTTTAAAAAGCTGTAATAGGGGGCTGGAGAGGTGGCTCAGGGGTTAAACCTCTGCCTTGCCCGCGGAAGGTCCTGAGTTCAGATCCTAGACCCCATGTATAGACGCCAGGCGGAAGCAGGGGTGGCCTGAGTTTCTGGTCCTGATAGGGCAGAGCCTGTGAATCCCGGGGCAGAGTAAACAAGGAAGAGGTGGAGGCGGTCCATGGTGGTTCCCAAATTCGCCTGTGGTTCTACACACACACACACACACGCACACACACACACACACACACACACATACACACATACACACATACACACATGAGCGTGCACACACGCATAATTGAATAAAAATAAAATAAAAGCTGCAATAGCTGGAGGATAGTAAGAGGAAAAAGAACTTCATACTCAGTTTTCCCAGAAACAAGAAAAGAAAGATGAGTCCCCGCCCTGCTAGTTGTGTTGTTGAGACTACTGGGGATTTTGCTATTGACACTCTGCAAGAAGCTAAAATATTCTATCACTGCCACTTTTCCCTCTAGAGAGCCAAAATGTATTACAACTGTAGTCTTAAGCTAAGTTCCAAGAACACTATGCTACCGGGCCGCAGGAGAATCTGTTGCTGGCTGTATTGGAACAACACTGGCCCAGTTGCCACCCAGATCCTTATAATTCTCATACCTGTGTTGCTACTCCAAGTGTGACTAGAGACATCATAAAATGACTTCCCTTTCCTCGTTGTCTTTTAGAGTCTCAACAGATTCATTCTTCAGCTCACAGAAACTATTATAAAAGACAGAAGGCAAGGAATCTATAGCATTCCATTTGGGAGCTTCTAGCCCTTTGTCGATGAAAAGAACTGGAGAGAAGTGACAGAGCAGAAGTTCAGCGTCTTATAGCATTCTGGTTCACAAAGCACCTATGTAACCCCTTGACCTGTATTAGTAAATAATTAATGCTATGGAAAAATAAAGTAAGGATGCAAGATGGAAGTTACTTACTTTAGTGATTGAGGGAAAGAAGTTTTAAATAAAATGATTGTTGCAGTTGGCCTGCATGGTTGCTGATAAATGACCATCAAACAGCTTAAGGGAACAAGGGTTTATTTCCTTACAATAGTCCAGTTACAGTTCTCAGTCCAGCTTGATGGGAGAGCATGTACCAACACCAGGGCCGAGGGAACTGGCCACACCATCACCATATAACAGCTGAAAGATGGACAATCCTTACTTACCAGACCAGCATGTGTACAGACCAGCCAAGTGTACAAAAAGATGCCGACTCTCTCAACCAGCTCTCTGTATTTTATTCCAGGGCCTAATCCCACCCAGCCTGGTGAGTTAGGATGAGAGCTGTGTAGAGATTTCAAATGAGAGAGGAACATTGCCTTTGAACTAGAACAAGAACTCTTACAGAGTTACTGTGAGCAGAAAATTAAGTAAGACAGTGTGGAGTATAGAACCTTGCACTGAGAAGATGTCACAATGACTGCAATTCCTCTAGATGATGAATGTTAAGAGCTGGAAGCATTCTTTCTGATAAAAATTGACCTAACCTTGGGTGCCTTTAAATGTATACATTGTCCCTATGCGCATCAAGGTCGTACCACCTAGATGAATTACACTGCAGAACAGTTATGATTCAGAAATGAAATGCCCTGCCCACTAAAGTAATAATAATCCTGCTCAAATGTGCTTGCTTTAGGTCATCACGAGCGGTTTAGTAAGCTTTCCTACTCTATATATGGGCACGAAGGCTCATAACAGCTTCTCCCAAAACATTGAACTTAATCATACACCCCTCCTTGAGAGAGTTTGAAGTGTCACTTATACACACCAAAGCAGGATGTTTTTGAATAAGTGCTACAGTTGACTGTTTATGAGATTTTGAAGAGCATCTGAGGCAGGAAGGGGCACATCAGGAACTAGGGGGATTGAAGTGGATCTTCCATGAGAATTAGGAGGAAGGATTGCGAGATTTCTGAGGTACATGCAGAGGTACTCAGGTGTGAGGGCAAAAGTCATGTCAAGTAAAGGACAGGCTGCTGAGTAACTAGTTTCTAGAATCATGGAAGAGGAAGAGGCATGCTTAGCAGCTCAGGCCGGAGAGAGAGAAGAGGCCCTTGTTTCCTCCATAAAACTGAGTTCATATTTAGAAACATAGTGTTAATGATGCTCATAATCATGATATTTGATGATGAAGAGGGCTTAGCAGAGGGAAGGTTTAATCACAGAGATTATCATCAAAGCTGAAAGTTGGCAGCAGAGTAGCCAGAGGTTATCGTGGAGAGCATTTCCCAAGAGAATAGACTGGCAGTGATGCATGCCATCCTTCACGAAGCCCTCTTACTTCCCACACTACTAGCCTCCATCTGCTGTCTCAAGCTTCGGATAGCCTCACCTCGAAACCTAATCTTGTCTGAGATCAAACACTTAGGATAGTGTTTTTGCATTGTTGTGATTCAAAGAGACAATATAGGTCCCTTTCGTCCAGGTGGAATGGGGCATGGGCTAAAGCATTTTGATGTTCAACTAAGGACAAATGTATGAATGTGGGGCCCTTTATTAAAAGATTCCAGAAGACACCAGAAGGAGGAAGGACCTCTCATGTACCTAGATTGATAGAATTAGCATTGTAATTATAACCATCTTACCAAAAGCAATATACAGATTTAGTGTCATCCACTCGAAATTCCAATGCAATTTTCACAGAAATTGATAAAATGTTAAAATTCATATGGAAGCACAAAAGGCCTGGGATAACAAAAACAGTAGGGTATTAAAAACTCCATGAGAGATATTACCATATCAGACCTTAAATTGTACTGTAAAACCACAGTAATAAAAACAATATAGTACTATCTGAAAAACAGATTAATGGATTAGAGTTGAAAAATCCAGATATAAGCTCATACACTGTCATAATTTGAAATGTATCTCCCACAGGCTTGTGTTTAGAAAGGTAATGCCACCTTTGAGAGATGGAGCTTTGCTGGAGGAGGATGGTCACAGAGGGTGGATCTTGAGTTAGATTAGTCCCACTCTCCTGGAGAAATCTGCCTTTGCAGGAAGGAGTCGTGTAGCTCTCATTCTCCAAGATGTTTGCAGTGTCTTACCCTGTCTTCAGCTTCTGCTGTGTCAACGATGAAAGACTGTATCTCCCCTCTGGAGTTGTAAACTGATTAAATCTCCCTTTCTCCCTTAAGTTGCTTGACTTTGAATGCTCTCTCACAGCAACATACAACAGTAGCCAATACATACATCTAAAGCCAACTGATTTTTTACATAGGTTCTCAAAGTGGGGGCGGGCATTGGAGGAAGAACAGCATATTCAACAAATGGGGCTGGGAAAATTGGGCATCTGCATGCATTCTTCTATGAAATTGCACCCTTGTTTGACACCCTAAATGAAAATTAAATACAAGTGGATCAAAGACTTCAAGTTAGACCACAGACCATAAAACTCCTAGAAAAATAATACGGAGTACACTGGAACTGATTGATTTAGGAGCATTTTCTTAATAGAACAGAAAATGCACAAGAAATAAGGCCAATACTTAACAAGTGGGACTTTATGAAATTTAAAAGCTTTCATTTTGCAAAATATATTGTAAATCAAGTAAAACTACAACCCACTGAATGTAAGCAAACCTTTGCTAACCACATATCTAATAGAGGACTAATATCCAGAGTATACAAAGAATTCCAAAAATTAATTTCAAGAGAGCAAACAACCCAGTTACAAATGGACTTGAGAACTAAAGAGAAACTTTTTATAGGACAAATGTAAAGGTCTAATAAATATCTGAATAAAGTTCTACCTCTATAACCACTATAGGGTAATGCAAATTAAAACCACCCTGAGACATCATTGTACTCCAATCAGAATGGCTAAAATCTAAAACACCAACAATAGCAAATTAAGGCAAGGACTTTGGGTAAAGGGATCCACCATTCATTGCTGATGGGAATATAAACTTATACAAACCCTTTGGAGGTCAGTATGGAGATTCCTAAAATATTTAGAAATCAATTGTGCCATATTATCCAGCTATACCACTCCTGGGAATAGTCCCAAAGAAAGCTCCAGCTGACTATAGAGACATACATCCATGTTCTTTGTAGCTCTGTTCACAATAGCAAAGAAATGGAATTAGGCTAGATGTCCAACAGTGAAAAATGTATAATTAAAACATGTTATGTATGTATATATATATATATATATATATATATATATATAATAGAATACTATTCAGATGTCAAAAAATAAATTAACACAATTTACTTGCAAAGTATACTGAACAAAATATCCCAAATGCAGAAAGACAGATGCCACATATTCTCCCTTATAAGTGGATCCTAGCATTGAACCTTCAGAATAATGTACCCAAAGGGAAACTTCAATAACACCTGCAAACTGCAAAAGAACATAAGTCAGGGGTTGAGGGAGAAAGATCACAAAAGAGTGGAGACAAACCGACATAAACAAATAGATGAGTAAGGTAATTAAGAAAATAAAGTCTTAAAGCTTTATTTAAGGAGAAAGAAGAAAGGAGATAGAACTTAGTAAAGGAGCAAGGGAGCCAAGTGAAAAAAAGGGTAAGTAGCTGGGAAAAAAAGTGGCTTCATCTAGCTGTAAACGTTTCAAGGTACAACAACTCTGGTAAGAAGGATCCAGTGGAGGTATAGTGGTATGTAAGACCCACAAATAACTAATTACTCTCTGAATGTGTTCTAACCTCCCACCCATTGTCAGGGAATATACATCTGGTACTGTAAACCTTTCTAAACTACAGTGGAAAGGGAGAAAATAGACACTAGACAGGAAGAGATGTCTCAGTGTTACTTATAAATGCTTGATAGCAAACTACCATCTGAACACTTGCTATTATATGCTCAGATAAGAAAAAGTCTCAGCACTCAACCAGGATTCACTCTACTACAATGGAAGATCAGTGAGGCAGAAAACCCAGAAGTAAGTTGAGTGAAGAATATAGGCTATCCTGGAATGCTCAGCCCCAATCAGACCACCAAAATCTCTCCCTATCCAAAGCTCAAGGAACCTTGTGGAAGAGGGGACAGTAAGATTGTAAGAGCCTAAAGGTGGGGAGACGTACTGCCAGTCACGACAGGACTGCTGCATCCAGGAGCTCACTGCAATGAGATCTACTACCACCAGATCTACACGGTGGCTGAAATATCAACATTCTCCCATGGGTCAGGTAGGATCTCAGGAGAAGCAACTAAACTCAGAAAGAATCTCTGAAGCAGGTGTTGAACAAAAGAGACTCCCCACATGTGAGTTTGCCCACTGATGGGCCACATACACTACCACAGAGATCTGATTTCTTACCAGCACAAGTACCCCAAAGGGAGCCCTGTGCTCCACACATGTACAGAGACAGGAGGGCAGGACGGACCCAGGAGGACTGGTGAATGAAAGGGGAGAGTGTAAGATGAGAGTGGTGGGAGAAGAGGGGGATGGGGCAAGGACATAATAACATTTTGTTTGCATATGAAAACTCCTCCATAAAAAATGTAAAAAAAAAATTTCAATGGGAACCAAAGGATTGCTGAAATCACTTGTGAAATTGAGACTTTCTGTGACTTGACCCAAGCCTCCATGTGTGTGACCAGTCTTCACATCAAAACTCACTTGACCATGCAAGTTTTTAAGATCCACACCACTCACTAACTTTGCTATTTCCTCTGGAAAACAAAAGTTATTGTAAAGATAAGGCAAAAATGCAGATAAGGGCTGGCTCAGGGGTTAAGATCCTACCTCGCAAGCAGAAGGTCGTGAGTTGGAATCCCCAGGTCCCACATAAAAACGCCAGGCAGAAATGGTCAGCACTTCTGGCTCTAGTGGGCAGAGCCTGGGATATTCCAGAGCAAAGCAAGGAGGTAGAAGCAATCCGGGATGATTCCCGAAGTGACCCTTGGTCCCCCACAGGGATACATGTGCCCTCCGACACACACACAGCCACACACACACATACACACACACACACACACACACACACACACACACACACACACACACACGATGAATAAACGAATAAATAAAGTTTAAAAAATGCAAATTATAAATACTTCAAGAAAGAGTTTTCTGGCACTTTAAAGATACTTCTCAAGATTTATCATGCACTAGAATCACCTATAAAGCTTGTTACAAATGTAGATAGTAAGCTTCTCCTCTAGAGCTTACAACTTAGAATACTTATGTTGGAACCTGAAATTGTATTGGACAAGTTTCCAGATAACTTTGATATTCCTATTCCAGGGAGTAAATTTTCAAAAACATCTTCTTATATCACTGATCCTCAAATGATAGTTAGAATGTCTCTTAGTGTAATTTTGAAAAAGAATATATGTTCTTTTTAAGTTAATTTTTTTTTCAAAATTCATAACTTGAAACAGATGTAAGTGTAATGATTTCAGGATAGCGTAGATATTGGCATTAAAGCAAAACTACATGCGAAATAGAACTTTTAAATGGGTATAATAGTGTTTAAATACTGAAGTGATAAGATCTATAAATTCATCTTTTAAAACATCTCTAGGGGCTGGAGACATGTATCAGTGGTTAAGCCTCTGCCTTGAAAGTAGAAGGACATGAGTTTGAATTCCCAGATCCCACATAAAAATGCCAGTCAGAATTGGTGATAGCCTATACTTCTTTCCCTAGAAGGCAGAGCTTGGGAAACCCCAGAGCAAAGCACAAAGGAGGTAGATCAACCCAGGATGATTTCCGAAGTCACTCTTGTACCTCCGCAAGCACACACAAGTACACACACACAAAAATAAAAGACCATAATTTCTTCTTCACAGTTGGAACCATTACATATGTGGCTCCTTTCAATCATATACTCATTCCACTTTACCTATAATTATTTAATTTTCTTAAACTTTTATTTATGGAGTTTTTATATGTTCACCCATTCCTATATCTATGTAAGAAAGCATATAAATTAATTTGAGTTTATTTTTGATGTGCCACAAACCACAAGACTGTAGTGATAAAGTGATTTACATGACTTAAAATATAAAACATTCTATAAAATATTTTAAATGTTATAATACATTTCTCTACAATAATATTTCAAATTATTCCTTTTGAGAGTATTTGAGAAATGACAGTTTAGTGCCTTGAACCATAAAAAGATGGGTGAGATGTTCTTTTTGGGAGTCATAAGTAACTGTCACAAAACAAAGGGAAGACTCAAAGAAGAAATTATGGTGCTAGAATATAACTTGGTCATTAATGAATAGACTGTGGGATTGGAGAGATGACTCAATGGTTGAAGTCTTTGCCTTGTGAGCAAAAATACCTGAGTTTAGATTTCCAAATTTCATGTAAAAACATAGGGAGGATAGGGTGGCAACCTGAAATTCCAGCATTGGAAGGCAGAGCCTGGGAAAACCTAGAGCAAGCAGTAAGATGGAAGAACAATCTAGGATGCTTCCTGATAACAATATGCCTCCACAGGCATATTGAGTTCAAATGAACTCTAATACACACACAGGGACATACATGCACACACACTCACTGCAAAAAACACATATGTATTCCATATGCACATTCATGAGAAGAAAAATAGCAGTGGTTGTGCAAGCAGGAGGACCTGTGTTTGATCTCAAGAACCCACATAAAAGCCAACCTCCATGGATCATACTTGCAATCCCAGAACTCAGAAGACAAAGACAGGAAGAACCCTGGGACTTCCTGGCTTGCCAGTCTAGCCTAATCAGAGAGGTGGAGGTTCAGTGACAGACTCAATAAAGGGTAGAAAGAGATTGAGGAGGATATCTAATTTCATCTCTGGTCTTGCACATGTCTATAAGTACTTTTACAAATATCTGCATATACCCACATATACATACACACAAAAACCCCAAAAATAAGTAATTTGGAAGAAGAAATTATCTGAATTTTTCAGCTCCTGAAAGTTCCTCATGAAAAAAGAGGGGTTACAGGAACTGAGGATCCAGAAGCTGCTTTGGTTAAAATTCCTTATTCTTCATGTCCTTCACACAGATGTGTGTTCCCTGGGGCGTTCAGATCCAGTATGAAAAGTACTTCTTTAATGACACTGTCAGTTCTCCCTTTCTTCCTGATGGCATGTGACTCCACTACTTTGAAATAACACCTGTCTTCCTTCTTGCTTCTTGTGACATCTAAACATCATTTTTCCATTTATGTCACTACTGCACATTATCTCATTTCTCCTTTAGAGCCCTAGACAACAAAACATTGCTAGAATTTCACAAGTGGTAGAAGAATTTCCAGAACTGAATTTTTTAGTGCCACATAGCTAACTGACAATGATCCTTATTTCAAATCCCTCTGACTGTAATTCAATGAATTGACTATTGACCTATTCAAAACCCAAGGCTCACTTAGTAGATGGTAGGGATGGAGAGTGCCCAGTTTTCTTGCTACTGAAGAAGAGGGCTTCTTCAGTTTACAAGCTGAAAGTCTTGAACACTGGCTAATGAACATAAATCAAGAGGGGGAAAATACTCATGAAATAAATGTATTCGGAGAGGAGTCATGGAAAGCACATGACTTGTTGTTTCTCATAATCTCTTAAAAGAGTAGCTTTCCACACCAATATTTGGGGTTGGTTTTTCAAGGTTCACTTTGTTACCTGGCATAATGGTGCATACCTGGAATCTCAGAACTCAAGAAGTTGAGATAGGAAAGTCTTGAGTTTGAGGCCAGCATATTATACACATTGAAAGTCTCTCTCTCTCTCTCTCTCTCTCTCTCTCTCTCTCTCTCTCTCTCTCTCTCTCTCTCTCTCTCTCTCTCTCTGTCTTTTTCTCTCTCTTTCAACCTGCTCCAAGGCTCTTCCCTAAAGCTGGAACATTCAAACGAATGAGGGGGACTTTGGCTACTGTTCAGAAGGGTTGATGATATCAACACTGCCCCCCCCAGACAGGTTTTTCTCTACATGAATAACTTTTCCCCTCAAAACCAAAGCATTTTAACTTAATTATTGAGCCTGAGGTGTCAGCAAACCTTAGTCATTTATCATAGTATGAAATCTCCTTGACATGCTTTCTTAGCTCTTGTCCAGAAGATAAATTGCAGAGCAATGTGTGTGTGTGTGTGTGTGTGTGTGTGTGTGTGTGTGTGTGTGTGTGTGTGTATCGTGCTATTTTACCTGTAGAGATACAAAAAATGTCCATTAGTGCCAGACAGATCAAAGAAATGATTCCATTGGCATCCAGTTTGTGGCCCAGTGAGTGTTCTTATTTATGTGAGCATGGTGTTTCATAAATGGTCTCCTTATTCAAAGTCCACTGCAGCATGGGTAGCGACCTACACTCCAGCACTTCCCACATCCTCTGGGGCCTCCAGAGACCATGTGCAACTGGAACCGTATTACCGTGATGCTGTTACTTTTCCTTGTTGCTATGAGACAGCACTCAGACCCAAGCAACTTATGGAGAAAAAGATTTATTTGGCTTATCATCTCAAAAGTGAGATAGCCCATTTATGGTGGGAATCACAGAGCAGAAAGCATGGCTGGAGGTAGAAGCAGGAAGGAGGTTCAGGTCACCAACAGAGAGTAGAAAAGGCAAGCACAAATCCAGAGGAAGTGGGGCTGGGCTACCCAACCTTCAAACCCACCCTGGTATCATGCCTTCCTCCAGCAAGTTTCCATCTCCTAAGCCAACGTTTGAAGCCATTCATATTAACTAATGATGCAAACTCATGAGTCTGTGGGGTACAACTCACATTCAAACTATAACAAAGTGCAACTGATGGGGTGCAGGATAAAGGGAGTGATTGTATCCTCAGTTGAGGGTCTGATGATCTCCCCCTCCATTCTTTCTGCCAGGGAGTATTCAGAGGACTGGTCCCATAAGGGTCTCCTGTGAGTTACCACATCTCCTCTGACTTCGAGACAATATAGCACTGCCCAGAGGACAGTATTCAGCCACAACCTCTATAACCCTTCTCATTGTCTCTAAAGTATTCTGTGACCAACTTCTCTAGCACAGGCCACGTGATCAGGCTTTTGCTAAGGATCCTCTCCAGACTACTGATACATTGACAATTGAGGGTGGACTTGAAGGCCACAGAGGACTCACACTGATGCTAAGTCAGAGAGAGACTGATAGGTCCCAGACAGAGCAAGAAGAACTTGGATGATAGTGGTATGGTATGCAAATACACAAGCCTGACTACTGGCACACCTGCCTATTGACAAGCCTGCCTATATGTCAGTCACACATCCATGATGTACAGAGATGTCTACAATGGAGTGAATCTGACTTAAAGTTGCCTTCTTCATAGAGAACAGAAAAACTCTGCTACTATTGCAAATGAATTTTTATTTCTCTCTTCGCTCTCTCTCACTCGGGTGCCTTGTGTTCTCTGCCTGTCCTGGGATTCAGGGACAAAGAATACCAACCCACATTCTATGCATGGACTCTTCTAGAATACAGAGTTGCCTTGGATTCACATTAGGAAGCATTAGTTCCTGTAAATGTGTACACACTGTCCTGCATTATGCACATATTAGTAACCCTTCTGGCTTATTTAACTTTTTCTTTAGATGGTAATAAAGATGCATAGACAGAAAAGAAGGTAATAAGCAATATAGCACTTGGTTTGATTGTGAGGAAATGAAATTGGGTATTTTGGATTTGAGTAAGTCTCCACGGGTCACCCATCAGCTCAATAGATCCTTTGCAGCCCAAAGAGAACACTATCAGTTTTCTGACTGAGGCTTCTCAAAGGGAGGTTATATGCAAGATTGGCACATGACAAACATATACTTTGCTTTGAAGGAAGCCGACAGTGTCGCTGCTGGCTCCAAATTAGCAACTGCCATGAACCAAGCCTCTCTTGTCATTTCCTTTTCTCAGAGTGCTTTTCTTTGCCTCCCAAGAGTCAAAACAATGGTAACTGAGAAGCCGACATCAGTGTGAGTGACAGTAAGTGCTCCACTATGGCAAATTGATTGATTGATGGACGATGCTGGGTGTTGTCTAAAAGCATAGAAAGCTGCGTTTCCTTTTTGAAACCATTCAGATTTGGACAACATAGGCCAACAATCAGACATTTCTAAATTTAATGTGAATGCAATTTCCAAATAAGCAAACAGTGATCAAAACCACCGCCCACCAGGAGTCACATCCATTAATAAGTGTCAGAGTAATTCAAACATCAAAAGCATTTCCACCTGCACAGATGCCACAATTCCAGTTGACAAAATGACAGGAAAGAGAGCCCAGGTATGCAAATTCTGACTAATGAGAATCAGCATTATCTCAGGTCTCTACAGCCATTGGTTTCATTTTATCCTACTGTAAGTCCTTCAGGTGGGGACAGGGAAAGGGGCTCCAATCACTGAGCTGCTTTTTGTTGTAAATGAAGATTCCATTCAAGTCTTAATTGAGAAAGTTTTCTGACAAAGGCAGAGACATAACTGCTTTTATATTCTGTAGTCTCAAGTCCAGAGTTTTATTTATTTATACACAAGTAATCTCTCATGATGTTACAAATATACCACTACTCGAACTAATAAACTTCAAGATTGGTTTATCACTGTCTATCTGTCTGTCTGTCTGTCTATCTATCTATCTATCACCTATCCATCTATCTGACTCTACAATCTATCATGATATATCTATTAATATATTATCATCTATTTATCTTTATTGATCTATGTCTATTATATATCTGTCATCAGTCTTCTGTCATCTACCTATCATCTATCAATGCATCTATCACCTATCACTAATCACATATTTATATAGCTATATCAATATCTGTCACATATTATTTGTATCTGTCATCTATCTTTCTACACAATATAAATGAATAATGAAACATGTTTCTATGAAGATAGGCAGAGGGGGCCTAGAAAAGAGGCAAGAGAGAATCCTGAAGAGTATCCTCAATGTCAATGTCCCATCCCAAGGGATAATAGATGGTAGAAATGAACCTGGAGAGGTGGTCTTGTGCGAAGAAGCAGGCAGGACTTGGGATGTAGAGAGATAAAGAATCTCTCTTCTCTTGCCCTCCACTCTGACTGCCTGGTGCCATCATCCACTGAAGGATCTTGTCTAGAGTGCAGAGGGCACGTAAATGAAGCCCATGGATTCCGGCTCTAGGAAGCAAAGGGCTGGTGGTGGAGAGAGAGTAAGGACAGAAGGCTAATGATGGTGTCTGTCACAGAGCCATAGGTTGTGGTACATCTCTCTATATAGGCAAATGTAAAAGCAAGAGAATTGCACAGAAGGACAAAATAAAAGAAATTGAGGGGTAGAGAGACAACTCAAGGTGAAGACTGCCTTGCAAGCAGGATGCCTGCACTTTGGGGCTTAGTGGGAAGAGCCTGGGAAATCACGGAGCAAAGCAAAAATGAGATAGAGGCAATCCAGGATGATTCTTAAACTCACCCTTGATCCTGTGTATAGAGACAATCCAGGATGATTCCCAAAGTCTCCCTTGGTCCTTCATAAGGACCACAGTGCCTTCTGACACACACACACACACACACACACACACACACACACACACACACACACACCATGCAAAAATAAATAATAAAAAAGAAAGTGAGAGAACAGAACGTAACTCTACTTGGGTTTGATGGGAATTTCCCAAGGACCACCTGTTCTTCGATGTGTGTGGGGAAATTCTAAGAGGCTTCAGGGAAGAGGGGCTGAAGTTAAAAAAAAAAAAGAACTTTGGTATTGCAGCTGCAGTTTATTTTTATTTGAGTACTTGATACACAGTTTCAACCAATGGGATGCGTGTCTGGCTCTATCAGGGTTGTAAAAGAGCTTCCAAAGCATTAGCTTGATGCTCACTTGCCTTGCTGGTTTCCCATGTCAAAAAGAGAAAAGCAATTGGTAAGAACAATACTAAGTTCTGAGTAAATCGAATGCCTAATTCTCAAGAGTTCTTGTACTTTTCAACTCCTATCAGATAACTGGGTCAGGAATGTTTTGAATTTCCATTTGGAAATGGAAAGAAGCTAAGGCAAGAGGGTCAGGCAGAGGAGATAGTAAATGACATTACACAGGTAAGGAGGGGCCTCCAACCAACCCTCTTCAAGGTCCATGTTCTGGATGCTGCCCCGCACTCCTCACACACTCACGTTCACCACTTCAGGAACTAGGATCCTATTTGCAGCGACGTCAGTTTCTACCATACAGACTTTCTACACATTACCATGCCAGAGGACTAAGAAGTGTGAAGCAATATTTTGCAGCTTCTAGATACTGTATGGAAATGCAAGAAGGCACATTTCCTTTGTCATAGTGGCTATGGCAAGGTGTGACATTAAGTAGTGATGACTAATGGTTTGAAACAGCCTAAGCAATATGTGTGTCAGTATCACACAGTAAAGAATTGTGTCAACTATACACTGTAAGTGTTCTCACTGAGAAACACTTCAATACAGATTGAATCTCCACAGTTAGATACCTAACTGTAGGTAACGTCTATCTAGACAAGGACATTTTAAATCTTCACTTAACTGATATGTATACGCCCTCACTGACACGTGTCTAGGGAACATACATCCCATGGTCTCCCCTATAAGAATTCTGGTTCAATATAGTGGTATAGATTTGGCATTTTCATGTGTGGATGTATGTGCTAGTGTGTGTACTATGGTATGCATGCATTTGCGTGTCTGTAGCAATACATGCTACAGAAATGTGTGTGAAAGTCAAAGGATAACCTTCAGTGCTAGCCTTCTCTTTCCTCCTTGTTTTATACAAGAACTCTAATTGTTTCAGTGTGTCAGGATTCAACTGGCTCAGGAGCTTCCAGAGAACTTCCCATCTCTACCTCCCATCTCACCATAGGCATGCTAGGATTTCAGATGCACACAACTTGTACAGCCTTCAGTGGTGGGTTCTGAAGCTCTAAACTCATGTTCTTATGCCTGCTGGGAAACTTCATCAAACCATCTTTGGAGCCCCAGAAAAAAACAGTTTTTAAAGGGGTGTATCCTGTTACACTACATGAAACCCTGACTGTAGTTTATTGAGCATACTCACAAATTTTTATCAGCCATAATTTTCATTCTTTTTGCTGTGTATGCGTGTGTGTGTGTGTGTGTGTGTGTGTGTGTGTGTGTATTTGTGTATGCATGTGTTGATGTGTGTAGGTCTATGTTCTTAAGTAGATGTGCATGCATGTCTGAATATGTTCTTAATGAAAACTTGAGGTTGATGTTAGTAATCTTCCTTGATTTCTTTTCTTCCTTATTCTCTTTAGTAGGGTCGTTTAATCAAACCCCAAATGACTTGAAAGGTTAGTATCACTAGCCAATTTGTTTTGAGGAATGCCTTGTTTCCACCTTCCATAGCTAGAATTGCAATCAGGACACCATGCATCCAGCAGTAACATGGATTCTGGATATCATGTTTGCACAGTAGGTGCTTTAACCTTTTAAACATTCCCCCTAGTCCCTTGTTTTACAGTCCTCTCACCTTTTCTAAGAACCCGTGGTTTAGACTTTTACTACTCACCACTAGTGAGGCCTGAAACCAGCGTCATATAAATCACCTGGGGATCCAGTTAAAGGAGAAATCTGGATACATAAGGTGGATGAGACAGATCCATACATCCAAATGATAACAAAGGAGTCTTTGAGAAACACTTTCTACCACTGGGCTCTTTACTTTGCCTTTGATCCTATCTAACCTCAATCTTTCTCATGAACTTCGACTGACTGCACCTCCGTGTCTCCTGCTCAAGAATGGCAGCCACACAAGTCCTCCTATCCTCGGTCCTCCAAAGGACGGCTATTGGCAGTGTGTGTGGCTCAACGAGACAGGTTTCATTTTACATAATTGGAAAATTGGGATCAGCCATGATAGAGCATCAGACAGGATCATCTCTGAGCTGCCCTATGTGCTTTCCATCCCACACTAGTTCAGCACTTTATGAATTTCATAATCAGGTGACTCATGTAGATTCTGCGAAGTGGCAGATGTTTTGCTTGGAGACACTTTTGGAAGCAGCTCAACTGAAGAAGCATAGCTGGTGGAGCACTCCAGGAGTACTCCTGGAGGGAGATTTCCTTGGGTCTGCACTTTCTCTGAACACTAGCTGTGTTCTGCATCAGCATCAGATTATCCCATCTCCGGAGCCAGGAGAATAACTAACAAGCTCCATTCTCTCTCCAGTTAAAATATTCCAGGCACTGTACTTAATAGATAACATGATTCCCCCAGCACATACTAGAAAATCCTTGTGACCTCTATCTTCAAACAAAATTGGAGCCTATTTCCTTTTCAAGTGTTGTTTTCTTTATGTGGAATATCCTTCTTCCAGCTTTTGAAAAATCTACCCATCTTCCAAAGACTTTCCTCTGTCTTTCTTTAACTCTCTTCACCAGGCAGAGTAACTTGTTCGTTGGAATTTGGGGTCTGGCTGTGTATCACCACTGTAGTACTTAGCAGCACATCTTCAACAAGGCAAGTTGAAGAGACTTAGAGATCAAGGACATTGCAGGTTTTGGGAGCATACAGGTATTATTATGTATGAGGATGCTTCCATCCTCTGTGACCGATCCTAGCTCACCAAGTCCTCTGTGGACCCTGAACTGCAGAGAACAGAACTCTAGCCTTTCATTGTCAGTGCAATCCTCAGCACACTTTTGAAGTTAGATATTGATTATCAAATTGAAATTTGCATTGACTGCTCCGATAGATGCCTTTGTCAAAAAGGGTCAACTGAACAAACATAGAAAGCATGTAGCTGCAGAGAGGATAGCTTCTTCGTGCCTAGATATGGAGGAAGCCTTCTGTTAGGCAGGAAACTTCAGTCTTTGATGTCCAGAAGCAGTCTCTGTGGTGACTCTTAAAGGCAAAGTGTGAAGGCCTCTTCAAGAGAGTTCTAACAGGCAGAAGTTTAGAGACGATGAAATAAGAAACAACTTCCTAAGGTCAAAATTCCACCTTTGAAGGCAAAGCCTGAGGCCTTTCACCCAGAGTTGCCCAAGAAGGCTGTAAGCCCAGGAAGTCAGAATGTCCCAATCCTTTTAGCTGCAAATGATCTAGCAGAAGAGGGTGTGGCCTCCTTACTGCCATTCATAGCCTTTCACTAAGACAGAAAAGCCTTTGCTAATATGTTCAAATAAAACTTCCCTAGGGGTACCCAGTCACAAAGGAAATGCCTGTGAGTAGCTAAACCCGTAGTCATAGCACTGGGAGTATGAGTCAATCTGCCCACATTTTCACACCATGGCAGCCACCTACAGGAAGCTGGAGTCGGCATGGCTGCAATACGTTCAGAGAAAGTGCAGACCCAAGGAAATCTCCTCCCTCCAGGAGTACTCCTGGAGTGCTCCACCGGCTATGCTTCTTCAGTTGAGCTGCTTCCAAAAGTGTCTCCAAGCAAAACATCTGCCATTACGCAGAATCTACGTGAGTCACCTGATTATGAAATTCATAAAGTGCTGAACTAGTGTGGGGATGGATTTGGAAATTCTGTTGTACAAGTAACAAGTACCCAGAGTAGAACTAGTTAATACAAATAAGCCAAAAAATTAATACCTGAATCAAAAGCTCAATTATGTAGACATATATATGTAGACATATATATGTATGAATATATAAACATGTATAATCTCTTTAAGTGAGATATTGCATATAGCTTCAAATCTACCAGTTTTTACCTCAGAATTATACATCATTAAAGTCATTATATGATGGTTAAGAATATTTAATTACTGGGCTGGCAAGATAGTGCTGCAGCTAAAGACATCTGCTTTCAAACTTGGTGACCTGAGGCTCATGCTGGGAGCTGACATGGTAGAAAGAGGGAACTGAATCCCCTTCTTTCTTTCTCTCTCAAATAAGCAAAAAAGTTTTTTTGTGTGTGTGTCTATCTAATGTTCTGCATATATGTAAATAATCCATCCAAATCATTCCTGTTGGACATAAAAATTACTTAAATGCCTTATTGGTTATAGTAAATATGTACTATGTGTTTTCACATACCTCTGGGTACTACCTTATATTGAATTGCAGTGAAACTAAAATAAAGAGACTAGCAAGGAATTTCTGAAAAATTTACCAGAAAGATTGTGGTGGTTGACTCCCTCCAGAAGCATTTCGTAGTACCTTCTTTTCCCAATATCACCTTCTTCAATATTATCATTGTAAAATCTCAATATTTAAAAGAAAAATTAATAATTTGTTTTAATTTTAATTGTTTTCATCTCTGGTAAGATTATTACTTGCATTTCACTGGCCATTTAGATTTCCTTGAGAAATTTCTTAAGTTTTGCCTATTTTTGCTGTTATTATCTTTAATATATTAGAAAAATTAGTTACAGATTGAAGGTACTAGGTCTTTGAAATATTAATTCCATACATTTTCCTAGTTTGTCTTTAGCAGTTTAACATTGCTAATAATGGTTTGATGAACAACTATATAGAGAAAGGGATCCAGATAGAGAAGTCTACAAAGAAATCTGACTGGGGTTAAGTTTATGTCCTTGTGAGGTATATTAGCAAAGTGCCACTGATTATTTAGCTGCTAACACCCTAAGGAAAAAAATGGAAGCATGTTTGTAGATATCCAATTTAATTGTAAAATCTGATAATATTTAGGTAGCATAAAACTTATTAAAAGGGGCTGGAGAGGTGGCTCAGGGGTTAAGCCTCTGCCTTGCAGGCAGAAGGTCCTGAGTTCAGATCCTAGATCCCATGTATAGACGCCGGGTGGAAGCGGGGGCAGCCTGCGTTTCTGGTCCTGGTAGGGCGGAGCCTGTGAATCCCGGGCAGAGTAAACGAGGAGGTGGAGGCGTCGATGGTGGTTCCCGAATTCGTCCATGGTTCTACACACACACACACACACATACATACACATACATACACGCTCACACACGCATGCACGCATAATTGAATAAATAATAAATAATTTTAAAAAAGAAAATATAAAAGAACTTATTAAAAAAGAGCCAAAGTTCATATTTTTTCTAATTTCTCGAGCAGCCAGTTGTGGTTATGACTGACAAATGAATATAATTTCCTTGAGAATCTGCCTTGATATTTTCTGTTAGTAAAACAAAAGCAAAACTGCAGAACTTTAATTTGTTAAAGAATTAAGTGATGTGCATATGGTGTCATATAATACTTTCTGCATAATGATGCTTCCTCAATGTTTTGTGTTATTCACAATATGGCAAGAGACTCTGATTTTAATTTGCATAGTGATATTTCCCTTATTACTCCCTACCTACTTCAAGTCTTTTTGTTCTGCATGCCTTGTATTCATGCATTCCTATTTTACTGTTGGTTTTAAACGATTTCATTATATTTTAGTGGAAATTCCTTCATACATGATGTTCTTTGGGTTTGATGAGATTTGGGTTCTGGGGATTTTTTTTCTCTTATTAGTCTTTTTCTGTCCTGTAGTTACTTTTGAATATTTTGTCAATAGTTTTTCAGATGCATTAATTCATTTTTAAGTTAAATATCTGATCTCGTATCAAGACTTCCCAGCACAGTCACATCTTAGGCATTGTATTTCTCATCTCTAGAAAGTTCCACCATCTTTCTATCAGTCCTGCCTCTACTGTCAGATTCTACAATTCTTCCAACTTCTAGTGCACATTAACTATCAGGACAGTAAGCATGTCAACATTTTTAAATGAAAATTCTATAACCCGAGCCATCCTTGTTCAGATTATTTTTTCAGAATAATGGGTACATTTTTTTATTACTTTTCTGAGTTTTTTTATTATAAGTGTTAACTAATTGTGAAATGGATCATCTTGTGTTCCTAACATACATTTTTGTTTTTGTTCTATGTAGTTCCTCAGAAGTTTATTCAACTTCTTGGATTATAGTTTGACCCAGTAGAGCAGTTAGTCGAGAGCTAGGCTTACTCATTGCGTAGATGAAACTTCTTAATTTCCTGAGATCTGCTCAGTTGTGAAGATTTGCTGAGTCTGCAGTGAGCAGACAGTATTACTCTGTGTAATCTATAGTTATTTTCCACACTAGTACTTTAAGATGTCTTCCCAACCCCATCCCATCCCTTGAATCACAGAGTATTCTCGATGCTCGTGCCAATCAGAGTAATGACGACCTCTTGAGGGGAACCATTCACACATTCCTGGTTCTCTTTCCATGTAATTCCCCTCATGAACGTCAGCTTCCCCCACTTCCCAAATCTATCTGCTTAAGAGAAAGAGACATCTGAATTTAAGCCTAGCCTGGAAACTCTTTCAAAGCTGTAGTCAAATGAGCTCACCTTCTCAATTTCCTATTTGTCAGGGGTTATTGTCTGAATAGAATAACCATCTAACCAAGTCAAAGTATATTTGTGCTATTCTGCAACCCAGATGCAGTAAGAAATAACGCTACATGAAATAAACACATTAATTCATTTCATTTCATCTTCACTTTTCTGTCTTCTATATTGCCTTTTCCTTTCTTTTTTCATTACTCTTTCTTTCTTCTCCTGATTTCAATTGTCTAGTGAAAATTCCTGATCTTTGTTCACATTTTCAGACTTGTTTTCTCCCACTTCTCTCAGGCACAGTAGACTATGAATTAGGCTTGTCCTGTCTTTCCTGGTGTATTCTAAACTTGTATATCAAAGCTTTGAACTGGAATCATCTTTCTTCATGTTGGCCTGTTTATGTTGTCTCCATTTCTGAAGAGGCAGGGTGAATATTATTTTTTCCATCTTGGCTATGGAAACGCTCCCCTGTATTCAATGATGTTGCATGATGTGCAGTATAGACAAACATGTCTGAAGTCAAAGATTAGATCTGTCTCTAATTATCTGTATCATATTGATCAACCTGATAACTTTGAGATTACAGCATCTTATGGGGAAAAATAATGCCTGTGTCACAAAATGGTTATATCAGATAAACGATGATGAAGCTAAGCTAATAGGAGACCTGCTGAGTCTTTGAGTAGACTCATTTAATTTAAGATGACATCTTGAGAAGCACAATGCACATTTATCATAGGATATGAATTGGGAACCATGTTCCATTCATTCTTTACTATTAGATTCCTAGTGTCCTGTGTTCCACATGCACATTTCAGATACATATGAGGCTTATGGTCTGAGTTTTGTATATCCTTAGTGTCTAATTATAAGAAACTGCTTCCTCTGTTAAAAAACTAAAGAAGCAAAAAATCTGTTCAAGACCTGAGTGAACATTTGAATGTAGTAGACCTATGAATAAATAGAAAAGTAATATCCATTCACCTAGAAAGTCTAAGGATACAGTTTGCCATAGTACATTTGATATTTGTGTGGCATTTGAGCACATCCTTTTTGTAGGGTTACCATTCATCTGGAGTGGCTGAATGAATATGGACAGAAATGAATCCTGAGATTTCTAATTTCTGAAGAAACTGGCTGGCAGTGGACAAGAGAGTATGAAAGATGTCGACTATATGAGAAATGTTTTAATAAAGAAACAATTGTGAAGATAGATTCTTACACATATTAGGTACATTTAAGACTGTCTGGCAGTAAGAATTGTAAGTTACTATTGAAATTAAAATTATGGCGTTCCAAATATTTACATTTCCCAATTTCTCTATTCAGTTTCTAATTTACTGGAAAGGAGAATGTGACTTGTATATCCTGGGCCCACAGATTTTGTTCATGTGTTCAGAAGGAGATGTCAAGGGCCAGTCAGTCATCCCAGCTTATACCTACTTATAATGTCTCTTGGGACATTTGGTCATTAAGAAAAAATCAATGCCTACCACAAATATGTTGGAATGAATGGAACCTAGAAATCACGGGATAGGGTTGCATATGTAACTTGTCTAAGAGAAGAGCTGCAGACTAGATCATTGCTGATCATTTAAAAAGATTATGAAGTAACAGGAGGCAGACGTGGAGAAAGGCGGAGAGCGGTATAATGGAGCACCCAAGAGAACCAAGGACGCTGCAGACATGTGGCAATGGCTCACAGGATTCTCCACGCCAGAGAGGCAGTTAGTCCTACATCCTAGTCTTAGAAAAAAATAAGTACTTTGGATTAAGGAATCACTGTCCATCTCCCAAGAAATTTGTATCTAATGAGCCTCATTCCAGGGCCACCTAACAAACTATGATGTGGATTCCAGACTGTTATTTTTATTTTACCTCCTAAGATTCTATCTGCCAAATCCACTCTTACATTAACACTTGCAGAATTACTCTTTTTTAAAATTTTTTTATTATTTATTCAATTGTGTGTGTGCGTATGTATGTGCGCGCGCATGTGTGTATGTGTGTGCGCATGTGTGTATGTGTGTGTGTGTAGAACCACGGACGAATTCACGAACCACCATGGACTGCCTCCACCTCCTTCTGCCCCGGGATTCACAGGCTCCGCCCTACCAGGACCAGAAGCGCAGGCCGCCCCCGCTTCTGCCCGGCGTCTATACGTGGGATCTGGGATCCGAATTCAGGACCTTCCACCTGCAAGGCAGAGGCTTAACCCCTGAGCCACCTCTCCAGCCCCCAGAATTCTCTTTAGACAGACATTAACAGTGGAAATCCAGAATAAAAAGAAGTTTCTGATCAGGAAGTAAGAAACTGAAATGCTTTATCCAAAGCTTTAGTGAATTTCTAAGCAGGAAGCAGGCACCTGGGAAGGGAAACTCCATGCTGAACTGAAACTTTTCATTATCCATGTAGCTATTAAAAAAAAGTCTCATAAATTAAAAATACCATCAGCGTATTTTTCTTAGTGGCTTCAGAAAAGTGACACTGATATGTCCCAAACTGTAAGACTCCAATGACTGGCATATACACAGAGGAATAGGGAGCAGCAAGTGCAGCCTCAACCTTTAAATCCCCATAGAACATGGTGACAGGCCTGTCAGAACTTTAGCCTTACTTTAGGTCACAAATCTTAAAGGAGAGTCAGAAGCTAAATTTTAAAGTTCAACTGATCCATCACGTTTTATGACAAGTAACCAGCATGTTTTCTAGCTGAATTTAACCACCTCCTCACTTTCATTCTTCATTTACTCTATTACAAACACAGCCATGTCTGTAGAAGAAAAGTCTCAAGGAGCCAAATATCCAAATAGAGGAAAGAAAAATCTATAGAGCTCAACCAAGTGCTTATCATAGAAAAAATATGAGCACTTAAATTCTAAGTAAATATGGGATTAGTAAAAAGTCTGTCTACAAAGATGAGCAGCAACTCTTTCAGGAAAAATGTTTATTTCCAGTGAGTTATTTATATGGAACCAACCCTTGCATATAGGCTAAATTTTACTTAAGGATGTGATATAGGATGTCACAATGTTTTAGAAAGCATTTTGAAGCTTTGAAGATACTCAGAGACTGAAGTACTTCCACACAAGCAAAAGGTCCTAAATCTGTATCCCCAGAGCCCAAATAAAATGCAGGGCTACACAACCCTACCTATAACTCCAGCCCTAAAATGCGGAGCCTGGGAATCCAGACTTTCCCTATGAGCAAGCTCTGGGTTTAATTAGAGACTCAGCCTCTAAAGAATAAGGTGGGAGATTAACCAATTATAATTACCGATATCATTCTTAGACCTCTAAATAGACATATATATATATATAATATATGCATATTCACATTAATTCACACACATATTTATATGCAAGACATGCATGCACATGTGCATGCCTCACACATACACATATACATGAAAAAGTAAGAATAAGTAAACAGATACATTTTAAACTTAAACTTACAAAGTAGTGCAATGCAATTTCAAAACTAAAGAAAAATTTTATCATTTTATTTTATTGATAGTGAAACAATTTTTGAAAATAATTGGCCATAAAACCTCCTTCTACCCACTAGATAATATTTTAGTGGATTTTTAAAAATCAATCAAGGATTATGTCCTTCATTAATTGTACTTTTGATTAGCTTGCTTTTGCTTATGGAAAAATGAAAATTTAACCCTTTTCAATAAATTTTCAACTTATTTTTGGATATACTAACAATGATTATTAGATATTTTATAGAATTTCATGCCATATTTGAAAAATTTAAAGTTTATATTAATCTATTGGTATCTACATATTCTTTGCAGAAGATGAATTTTATAACTAAGTAAAATCAATGTCACATATCCAAGTAAAGAACAGCTGAGACTTAGCACTTGACCAAGTGGTGAGCCTCCGTAAGTCCCATTGCTTTGCTTGGTGATTAGCATTTGATCATGGCTTACCTGCAGATTGGCCTGAGAACCTCAAAACATAATAGGTTTTAAATTCTGAAAGCCTGGATTTGAACTTGAGCTCTGCACTTAATAGCTGTTTGAATAAACAAATCATTCATGTTTTGTCTTTCATTTTCTAAGATATAAAAGCTTGGACTGTAAACAATGATGTCTACCTCATAAAGACTGAAAAATGTATACGATGCTCATCAAAGATCAGTTCAAGATAGATTTGCAATAACTGAAAGTGTCCTGGATCTCTTTCTCTATTTCTCAAATAATAATAGTAATAATATTGATTAGTCAAGGAGATCAAATTCACAAGCCTACTAGGATGTCAAAGAACATGCATTACTCACAAATCAGATTGTAAGAGGGGAAATCAGCCAGAGATGAGTCAAAGACTTCAAAACTTCCAGTACTTTCTATTTTCCTTCTTTACCCCTTTCTGGTAGCTGCCCTACTCACTCAGATCATGTCTCACTTCCTCCTTGTCAGAAATATTATGCTGGTAAATCCTGGACACGTATCTTGAGCCTTCTCCGTGGAGACAGACTAAGCCTATTTCCTGGTCTCAAATCAAAACTTATGACTCTAGATCAGGCACTTGAGGGAAAGGAAAAGAGAATTCACGTTGCTTTAGCCTGAGTACTGTACTCCTTCCAAACTGCAGAAAGATACCTGAGGGCATTATTAAAACAGCCCAGGAAAACACAACCAAGCATAATGTTGGCTGGAAAACTGCACAAAGGCATAGAAAATACACATCAATTACAAGCTTTAAACAATCAAAATAGTATATAACATAAAATAAACTAACTATTTATGACTAAATATTTCTACTCTATTTGTTTTTATAGAAAAGCCAAATAGGTAAGCTATTTTTAAATGATCCCTAATTCATAGAACATTACATAAAAATCAACTTTGGTTATCTTCATTAACCATTGTTCCTAACAGAGGCATGGTGCCTCATGACCCCTTCTCTCTTCTATGCTGAAATGCTATGTAAGTCCTGTTCTGTGTAACACAGCTACAGTAAGTTCACTGGTGAATGTAATTGTGTTTGGTGATATTCATGATGTCCTCAGGACTTGAGGGGAGTCAGATGATATTGATGGATATATATTTATATGTATATAAATGCATGCAACTTCATGTCTTTGTTTTTATTAAAGAGGAATGAAAATATATGAAATTTTAGATGTAGTGGAGGGTTAAAACTGTTAGGGATTGAAGATTCTTTGGGGGACGCTAGAGCAAAATGTTGGATTGACTGAAACCTGGGATGGAACAGAAGCAATATCCTCAGAGTGTAAAGTGTGATTGTTGTTCAAAAATACTAAAACATTACTTAATTTATAAGAATTAGACACATGTATTTGTTCTAAAATGTAATTTTATTCTAAATCTAAAAATTTTTCTAAATTATTTATTCAAGTATATCCTAAACACAATGAAAGGATTGTAAAGGTATATAATCTGGATCCATGGATGATTAAACAAAACTCTCAGTACCAAGTATAATATACTTCCATTCAAGCTGTTGGTTAGGGAGATCCCAGAATTCCCCAAAACAATTTTTTTTGCCATTGCTCTTGGTTTCACACTGGAAGCTAATATCAAAGCCCTATTGCTGAAGGCACCACAGATTTCATTCACACTACATGGAGAAATCAAGCTGGGCATGACCTGGCAGCTACTTCCCTGCTGGCTACCCTTCAGAGTACCAGAAGGTACTAAACGGGCTGCTAGGAAGAAAAGTTATTGACAATTTTATTCAACTATGAATCTGGGAGCTGTAATAACAACCACCCTGGGAAGATCTGATCATTGGTGCAACAGTGGCATTAATGTTATGGCTGTAATTAACTGCTTTCAGATTAGTTTTAAGACCCACATCTGAGGGAATTTACATTTGGTATTATAAACCTGGCAATAACCTACGGATAAGGAAGTCATAGGTCCTGTTTTACTTTATGTACATGGTACCAAACTGTCTTTTAAATATTTATCTTATACCCATAGATTAGTACAGCTCTCAGCCTTCATCCAAGACGCTCCATTTTGCAAAGGATGGCAGTTAATAGAGAGAATTACAAATGCTCAAGGTAGAGAGAATAAGTGACTACAGAAGGTTCTGTCCTAAACAGGACATCTGTATCACCGAATGATCAAGGCTCAGGGAACACCATGGGAAGAGATGGGTAAAAGAATGTAAAGGCCAGCAGAGGGGGAGGAGAACCTCCAAACTTTGCCTCATATATATGATGAGGCCTTTGCAGCTACAAATTCACAGTAGCTGTGCTGTGCGTCCAAGATCTGCACAGGATCGAGCCTATCAGCATTCCATCATGAAAGGAAAAAGAGTTCACGAGGAATCACCCCTTCCTGGGAACCCATTGGCATTTAATTGTCAGCTGTGAAAAGGGTAGTCACTTTCTTCAGTGGTACAGCCACTGATATGTCTGTCATCTCCGTGCCAGGAAGTGCCCAAGTACAAGCTAATGCAGGCAACCTGACAAAACTCATCAGGACACACACAGAGAAGGACATAGAAGAAAGAAGGAAACTAAATTGGAAGAAAGTTTTCAGTGTGAGAGGAGTAGTAGATCCAGCAACAGAGAGTGAAAACGACCTAAATTCATTGCATACATATATGGAATTATTAAAGAGTAAAAAGGAAAATAAAATAAATATATCTGAAGGACCACCAATTTCTTGCCATGTTGTTTACCTGATTCTTTGTTGAGATGAATGTATCATAATCTATTCATCTCTCTCAAGGGAGAAAATTGCAGGCTTCCTATTTGAACCTCAGAGGTACATTCACTTGAGACTGACAGCACAACCTGCCTTGAGTGACACATCATCAGGCTGTACCATGTCTGGAACTGACAAGCTTCCCTGTCATGCTCAGGGGTGGAGACATTGTCAGTTCCTCAGTCTTAGTTTCTGCTCCCTTTCCAGAAGTTAGCACAGCATGTGGCTCATGGAGATGTTATTTGAATTTCTTATAATCATTCAAATAATTATTAAAGCAAAAGGCACAAGACTCCTGTCAAAAAAGATCTCTTGGCATCTACCATCCATCAACTGAAGAAGGATTTCATTAATGGACATTACCACTTACTGAGGCATTCTGTAATATGATGAGGGGACTTTTGCTTCTGAGACACCTGTTTGAATCTATCCCAAGTAGATAGGCCTTGGAAGTCACTGCTGCCAACATGAAGGGAGCTCACAATGCATTAAGGAACAGATGTCCTTGTCATAAGATCGCCCATGACTATGAACCAGATGGGTCAAGCTTACAAAGAGCTGCTAAACAGACTATAATACCTAAATTCTAACCAGGATTCTCTCGCACTGTGGTATCTTTGTTATAGTCAATTAGGTTAGGGCCATCTTCAACAGGTTTTGTCTCCATTCTGGAGCTATCTATTTCTCAAATGTAGTTTCGTTGTCACAACCTAGGAGTTAGCAATGTTCCGTGCTTCTCATTATATGATGTTTCCATGTCTTTTCAACGGAAAGTCCTAGAAAGTATTACCTACTAAAGTCACACTGACACTTTCAATTCAATTTCACACATGAGAGGTCTTCACATGTTCTCACCATTTGTATCCTTTGTTCCAAGAAGGAAAATCAGTTCCTCATGACACTGGAACTGACAGAATAGGGAATTGTGCTTTGCTGAGGTCTTTAATTTCTTAATCTTTTTATGGCTGTACTTTATCGTTGCTTGAACACATACCATTGCTTACTGTGTGTTCTCTCTGTGCATGCAATAGTAACACTTCGTGTTATTCACTTTCCATCACCATAACAGAATGTATGTGGTAAACAATGAAAAGAAGAAAGATTTATTTTGGCTCATGGTTTTAGTCCAAAGCTGCTGCCTCCACTGTTGCACATCACCGCCTGACCACTGGTACGCACAAAGGAGAAAGGAGAGGGGTGTTTTCTCACCTCTGGATATCATGTAAAGAATAGTAGGATCTGGGGCTGGAATGTTGGCTCAAGGGTTAAAGTTTTTGCCGCAAGCAAAAGGACCTAAGTTTGTTTCCCCAGACCACAGATAAAAATGTCAGAGAAATGGCAGTGGCCTGAACTTGTGACCCTGGAAGGCAGAGTCAGGGAAACTCCAGAGCAGACATTATCATCTAATTGCCCTATGGTAACAACATAGTTCTTATCCCAAACAGTGTGTTAGCACGTATTTTAATGTATTCCCTTGTGGATAAGGGAAACTAAAGGGCAGATAAAAAGGAAGGTCTGGATCCAGGATGCCTCTCCTGTGGAAGGACATTGTCATTATCTGCATTGTGTGGAAGGCTGACGGTAGAGGAATACTAAAGGTCTGGAATACCAGAGATTACTCTAAGGAATCTTTTGCTACTGGCTTTAAAGTATGTATGAAAGTCACCTTACAAACAGCATCTTCTTTTTATATCCTTTGATTACTATCTTTTGAATAATATCTTTGAACTTGAAGAAAATTTTAGAACGATATAATGAATATCTTCTCTGAACTGTTACATGAGTCATTGGTCCTGCGTGTCCATACTTCTCTGAATAAACCAGCGTAAAATCTTGAACAAGCACCTATGGAATTCTATGATATAGCAAACAAGTAAACTAATTCCCATAGCTGCTATCTTTATTTTATCAGAAGCATACTATCCTGCTTAGGCTTTAAAAATATTCATCATGGGGCTAGAGAGATGGCTCAGGGGTTAAGCCCCTGCCTTGCAGGCGGAAGGTCCTGAGTTCAGATCCTAGACCCCACATATAGACGCTGGACAGAAGCAGGGGTGGCCTGAGTTTCTGGTCCTGGTAGGGCGGAGCCTGTGAATCCCGGGGCAGAGTAAACAAGGAGGAGGTGGAGGTGGTCCATGGTGGTTCCCGAATTCGCCCATGATTCCACACACATACACACACACACACACACACACACACACACACACACACACACACACACACACACTTGAATAAAAAAAAAGAAAAATATTTATCATAGGTTTCATATATCCACACTGTATGTGTGTTTGCACACATACATATCTTAACTTGTATATAAACCCCGACAAAGACACATAATTCACTTAATTCTCTTCAATATTCATAACACAATCAGCCATCAAAGTGAGCAAAGGGGAACTGGAGAGATGGCTCAGGGGTTAAGCCTCTGCCTGGCAAGCAGAATATCCTAAATTTGGATTCAAGATCCCTCGTAAAAAATGTCAGGCAGAAACAGCAGAAGGGCAGCAGCCTATACTTCTGATCCTAGAAGGCAGAGCCTGGGAAACTACAGAGGATAGCAAATAGGAGGTAGAAGCAATTCCAGTGAGTCCCAAAGTCACCCTTGGGTCTTTACAGGCACACACAGTGCCTTTTGATACGCACAGATACACACACACACAAACACACACACACACACACACACACACACACAAAGTGAGCAAAAGAATTATCTCCAACTCATACTCTGAAGGGATTCACTTCACTATTCCCAAAATGTTCTTTATTTTAAACATATTAAGTTTACATTGCCTTCACAACCTTTCTCAGTTTTTAATAGAAAGTAGTTCTTCAGCCTTTCTTTGATTCTTCTAATCTTTAATTCTTTTGAAACATACACTAAAATATTTTCCTTGAATATGTCCATTGTCATGAAATATGAGAATTTCTCCATCATAGAGGATTGTGTGTTAATTTTCAGTGGGCTTGGATATGGTGGCTCCAAAAGCTTTGTTTCCAGTTTTGAAATTTCTAGAGTTTGTCACAAACCTACTCAGTTTTGATTTCTTGTGTGAATCCAAGCATTCACCCTATATGTGAGGCCCTGATGATGTTTTCATAAGCATCCCATAACACTAAGATAATATACTAAGATAACACTTAGATAATAACACTAAGATAATATGGATCAATAATCTGTCATTTAAAAGACAGCCACAAGTGCTGTTGATCATCTTTCAGTTAAAAAAAGATAACATCCCAGGCAGCAAGCAAATTAGTTTTGCAACAAGACCCATTCAAAACATTTAAGCCTAATAAACTAAAGACTAACTAAGAAATAAGAACCTGTATAGCAGCTGGATTCCAGATCAGTTTTTTTTTATATTTATGGTCACTATTCTATTAGGCAGAATTGTTCCTAACAAGAAATCTTCACATCTGGGTAAACACGGACTAAGATTACATTGCACTTGAATGCCAGGAAGGAAGTTTCATTTTTTTTTTTTTAAGGCTCAAACATGTGGTTTTTTTTTTTATTAAAAATTTAATTATACATTTTAAAATTTTTTACCAGTTCCCTCCCTCCCCCCTCCTCCCCCTCCCCTTCCCCCAGTGCCTCCCCCCCAATTCCCAGAGAGTCCTTTATTGTATACGCCTAACTCTCCATTGGGTCCTCCTCTCCGATGACATATAAGGACCCAGTGGCATTTCCATAAGCCCTTTCTCTTGTTCCCCTTAAGCATAAGATCACTACTATGGCTGTCAATCCCTTGCCTCCAGGGGTCTCGGTGCCCTTAACAGATGCTAGACTTTATGAGGGCAACAGTGCGCTGGACATTGCGCAGGGCATGCAAAGTCCCATTACGATTGCTTTGGCCCCAGCTATTGTTGAGAATCTTGCAAATTGTTGCTCCTCCCATCCTTTTGCTCTTACAATCTTACCGCCCCCTCTTCCGCAAATGTCCCTGAGCTCCAGGATGGGGAGAGATTAGGCTGTCCTAGTTCTATGTGATTGATATAGTCTCTGAAGTTCTGGATTGTGGTTTGTTGATTTTCTTTTGCAGTTTTGCTGCTCCTGCAATTCCCTTCACTCCATTCTGCTGGGCACTGTATGTCACCCCCTGGCCAGAGACAAAAAGCTGTTAAACTGGAGTCTTGTTGTAATAGCACATTCAAGGGTAGATGTAATAAGAGTAGGAAACCTCCCTGAGGGAGGGGTCCATCACCCATTTGCAAAATGATTACTTTTTATCTGCTAGACTATATGCCCTCCCCTTCTGGTGAGATCAGGAAAGAACGTCTGTGAACTTAACCAGGTTTCTCATTACTTACTTGCAGACCTTGATGGAGGCCTATTTTCTCTGCTGTAACATGGTCTCCTCTCTCCTTGTTTCTGGTGTGGCCCTCCTAACCCATCTCTCTTGTTCATAATCCTTGCAATTACTGTGTTTCATAGGTTTACTTTTGAGTGTCTCAATGTGGGCTGGGTGAGTTTGGTACTAGGAGCCACCTATTAGAGAGTACATACGGCGCTTAATTTTTTAAGTGGGCAACTCTCATGACACCTTCGCTTTGCTTGGATACAAGTTTTATACTCAACATTTGATGGAAAGCAGGCAAAAAAACAAATCCCAAGCTAGAGTGATGGCTCAGAGGTTAAAGCCTTTTCCTTATAAGCAAAAGGACTTGAGTCCCAATCCCCAGATATCATGTAAAAATGTTGGATGGAAATGACAGTGGCTGCAGTTCTGGCCCTGTAAGGCAGACCTTAGCCGAACAACACAATAAGGAAATAGAGCAATCCAGGATGATTACACACACACACATACACACACACACACACACACACACACACACACAAAAAAAACTAAACCAGACCAAGCAAAGTTGCTCACAGCTACAGATTTTTTGTTTAAATTTTTATTTATTTATTTATTCCATTATGCGTGTGTGTGTATGTACGTGTGTGTGTATGTGTAGAACCATGGACAAATTCGGGAACCACCATGGACGCCTCCACCTCCTCCTTGTTTACTCTGCCCCGGGATTCACAGGCTCCACCCTACCAGGACCAGAAGCTCAGGCCACCCCTGCTTCCACCTGGCGTCTATATGTGGGGTCTAGGATCTGAACTCAGGACCTTCTGCCTGCAAGGCAGAGGCTTAACCCATGAGCCACCTCTCCAGCCCCACAGCTATAGATTTTATTTTACCAAAGTGGACCAAAAGCATGCTATGTTGTTACAACTTTAAAAAAAAAGACAATTGCAAGTCAAATGCTTCACCAAACCAAAAGAGAGTTAACACAGCCCCAATGTGATGGAGTAGTTTAACCACAAATATCTTGTAATCTGCCCTGTAATCTAATGTTAGTTGAAACAGCTGAAATGAGATGATAGAGCCCTAATTAGCAATAAGGAGGGGAAAAGGCAATGGTGGACAGGTCCCCAAGGTGACTGACAGAAGAAGAGTCCATGCCTCAGGGGAAAAATGAATGAATAAATAATGAAGTGGACAAACTCCTCATTCAGCAAAGTATCTAGCATACACCATGAAGTTCTGGGTTGAGAAGACATGGAAAATGAAAGAAAGTCAAAGAGGAGTTAAGTGGTGCACATTTTCACCAGACTAGACCGAAGAACAAGTGGAACGGAGAAAGTCCTGCAGCATAGCAAGTTAACTATAGTTTATAATATATTATATTTTCCTAAAGAACTTGTGAGGCATTCAGTGTCTCAACATAAAGAAATAATAAACTCTTGAGGAGTTAGAAATGTTAGTTACACAGATTTTTCACTATACTTCATATGCATGTATCAAATTAACATATTGTACCTTATAAATATGTATGATATAAAATGTTATATGTTACTAAAATATTTTTATTTTTTATTTGAATTTTTAATTAACACACACAGTACTAGGTTCATTCTAACGTTTTCAAACAGAAATTGTTTTTATTGAATCACTTTCCTCCCTCTTCTCCCCATCTCCTGACAGCTGAGTCCCACTTGCATCTTTCTGCCTTATCTCTCTTCTCCAAATTCCTTTTCTCTCCTGTCACTCATATCCTACTGCTTTCTCCCCACACCTCACCACTGTTTTTCACTCTCCAAAGATTTCTAATTTCATACCCCATATCTATGACTGCCCCATTTATATACATGTATATAAACATTACAAGGTAGTATATTCATGTGAAAGAACATGTGATTTTTGTTTTCTGAATGTGAGTTAACTTACTTAAAATAATTCTCTCACACTCCATTTTCCTCCAAATCTCAGGATCCCATTTTTCAACAGTTAAATAAATTTCCATTATGTATGTATCCTATTTTCATTATTCATTCATCTATTGATGGACATCTAGACCATTCATTTGCTGTTATGAATAATGCAACAATAAATTTTGATGTGCAGGCATCTCTGGTAGGATGGACAGTCTTTTGGGCATATGTCCAGTACTTTTGTACCTGGGTTAAATGATGCTTCTATTTTCAGTTTTTTGAGAAATCCCCATAGTGATTTTCATAACGGCTGTGTTGTGCTATATTCCCACCATCTATCATTAGTGAATAAGGGCTCCTCATTTCCCATATTCTCATAAGCATTTCTTATAGTCTCTTATTTGCAACCATTTTGACCTAGGTGCAATGGAATCACAAATTAGTTTTAACTTGAATTTCTCTGATCGCTAAGGATCCTGAACACTTTACAAACCACTTACTAGTCATTTTTCTTCTTTCAGGAACCATTTGTTTTAACCTAAGAAAATCAAGATGGAAGTGACTTAGAAATTTCATAATACCAGAAGATATGCAGGTTGGTGGTGAAGAGAATCTATCAACTGTCCTCCCCAGCAGTGAATCTTGCGATGCACAGTGAGAATCAGCTTGGTGGAACCAGCTTGGTAAGAAGCACCTACTGTGCAATGTTGGCAGGAAGTTTTGGGAGTAGCCAATCACTTTCCATGTGCTATTGGGAAGAATATGTAGTCTTTATCCCTTAGAGCTAATGTTCTATAAACGCCTGAAAATTCCAGGTGATCTTGGTATAAGTCTGCTTTGAAGTTTCTTTAAGATTTTCAGTATGGAAGCCATCTAAGTATGAGACTCAGGTATAAAATTCCACTACTATTATTGCATCGGGACTGGTGAACATTTATGCTTTTAAACTTTTGTTTTAGGAAATTTGGAGTCCCAGTATTCAGGGCATAAATGCCTACAATTGTTAGTTCTTCTTGTTGGATTGTTGTCTTATTAGTATGTAGTGGCCCTATTTATCTATTAGATTTTTTAGATGAAGCCTACTTTATTAGATCTAAGAATAGCTATGTCTACTTGTTTACTGCTTCCTTTTAAACAGTAGGTTCATTTCCATACTTGACACTCAGTGTGAGTACATCTTGGCTATGATTCCTGGAGACACAGAGAGTGTAACTTTGATGGTCCCAAGGGTCGACAGCTTGCTGTCACCAGATTGAGCTGACACTTTTCCATCAGAGGCCCTGCCTTTGCTTGCTTTGGAAACTGTTCAAACCTCAACATATCGCAAGACCCTCCCTTACTACCACCTCTGCGTCTGATCTATCCTTTAGGCTTGCTTCATAATCACATGCTCCAGGAAGTTCTATGATTTTCCCAAAGAAAACAAATGCTATCTGATTGAAAGTCCCTAGCTCTTATTCTTGCTTCACACTGTCTTGTTTCATTAATTTTGGTACATGCCCTGCCTTCCTTCAAAGGCCTGGAGGGCACAGGATCTATCTTATTCACTTTTACCCACCCAACAGTAATCAAGGCTGATCAAGGTTTTTTTCTTCCTCTCTTTTGAGCTCAATACATTGATGAGTAATGGTGTCGTCATAGGTTGGATAACTGATGACTGTATAATCGGGATAAGCTAAGTTGTGCTTCTGCCCAAATAATTTAAAATTTCATCAACCTAAAATATAAAAACTCCTTCTCATTCACTACATAGCACCTTGTATATTGATTCAAGTCTTTCCTTTAGATCACCTGACTCACTATACATAACCAGAGTTTGTGATCCCATGAGCATCAGCAATAGCAAGGCAAACATAAAAAACAAGGGTGAATCATGAATCTCTTTGCAAAGCTTTTACCTAGAAATGGCCTTTGACATTAATCATGCGTCATATTCTATTGTTTGAGACTAGTCACAAATGCATATCTTCTTTCAAGCTGTTCAAGGAAATGCAATTATGCTACATGCCTAAAATATTCTGTGAACAGTTCTAGTGATTACTAAAAAGAACTTAAGAAATTAACTTTTAGTCTCCAAGTTTGAGTTTCCTGTTCAATGTGTTGAAGGATGATATTTTCTATTAAAAACAGCCTTCAGATAATTTGTCTAATAATTTGGAAAGCCATGTAAAGTTCTTTTAACTGTTTTGCCTTATATTCTAGATAGATTTATAGACATGTATTCTTTTTCCTTTTTCTTCTTTCTTTTTCCTTCTTTTCTCTTTCTACTTTCCTTTCTCTGTTTTATTCTTTTCTTTCTTTTTTCTTTCTTTTTCCTTTCTTTCTTTCTTTCTTTCACTTTCTTTCTTTTTTCTTTCTTTCTTTTTTCTTTCTTTCTTCTTTCTTTCTTCTTCTTTGTTTCTTTCTTTGTTTCTTTCTTTGTTTCTTTCTTTGTTTCTTTCTTTCTGTCTTTCTTTCTTTCTTTCCTTCCTTCCTTCCTTCCTTCCTTCCTTCCTTCCTTCCTTTCTTCCTTCCTTCCTTCCTTCTTTTTTTCTTTCTGCAGTGTTGGGAATTGGATTTATGGCCTTGTACATGTAGGCCTTCTTATGCACACACACACACACACACACACACATGCAAAAAATAAATTTAAAAAGTCTCAGACTTCTGTGATGTAGTGATTCACTAATGGAGATACAGTACGGACTATAAACATGTATCTCTTGGTAGTTAGTGTGCTTGATGACTCTCTCCAGAGTATGGCCCCCTGAGAAGATATGAAAATTCCAAAATATAATGTTTTACTGTTCCAAATACCAGGCTTATTGGTAAAGACCCAAATTTTACTTTCTTGGTACCCAAGCCTTCTAAGGAAAACTATAACCAGGAAAAAATTAATTTACCAAGAAATTAGCGACATTATCTTTATTCCCTTGGGACAAATGTCTTTCTTTTCTGAAGTTCCATTTTCACAGTTTAACATTCAATTCATCGTTGCATGAAAAAGTGTAGGATTTTTCTCAAATCTTTCCTGTTTCTCACTGATTTGAGTGAGAAGACTATTCCGGTCTAAATAAAATGCTTCAGACTTAACAGACAAAGAAAAGACAGAATTGTGCCCATAAGCAAAATTTCCCATGAGGCCCTTGTAGCTCCTAAACTTTTTACCTCATGTTACTAAAATTTCAGTTGAGGGATTACAGTCAGTTATAGACAGACTATTTTTTTCACCTACCAAAAACAGTGTGAATTTTCAGAACGTTTTGTTTGTTTTAATTTACCATGTACAGGTGCATGATTTTCTGGCTAACAGCTAAATTCTTGAACTGAAGTATATACATTTTGATAATAACTAAATCCATAGTCAAGACTGAGATTCTAAAATTGACTGAAGCAGTGAGCTGAAAGCCCATGTTTATTAAAAGATATCCACAACACATCCTAGGTAGGGCCTTTGAAGAAAATACGCTGTCACTTACAATGGCAACTCTTTAAACTTCTAATCTTGAATTATAGGGCTCAGGAAAAGTGTCTGAGTATAATTAATTCATGCCTGTGCTAGAGGTACAGACAATACATTTCTGAAGAAACCGCCTAGGTCTATGTCAACTTTAAGGAGAGAATTTTTCTCTCATTTTCTAGTTATGATTTCCAGAAATATTTTTATTACTAGAGATTGCTTTTGAACTATAATCATATGTTTACATGTGCATATACAAACATACATATATGTGCATGCATCCATATATTTGTGCAAAAACACAGATATCTATATTACAGTTTAATTCATGCCTTATTTCCAGTCATCTTTATTAGTCTAAAGATACCTGCAGCAGTGATCACAGGATATTCAAAATATGAAAATGCTATGTCTTGGGGGAGGGGTTATTTTACTTAGTTGCTTTACAATTCAATGCAGAGAAATTGTCAACAGTAGGGAAATAAAGTTAATTCAAATTTTGTGTTAAAAAAATGCTATGTCTTCTGTATAAAAAAATGGAGGTTGGTTAAAGAATGTAGAATTGCTAGTAACCAAAATACTTCACATGTTGACAGTATGTTACAAACAGCTTTCCTTTACATTATCCTATTCATTCAAGAAAAGAAAACCTTAGCAGCATAAATGTTATTAACTTATTTCTTAAGCGAGCAAAATGAAGCTCAATTCGTGTTCAATATTGCATGTAAGATAATATAGCCAAGATTGAAGTCTAGGTCATCACAATTGAAATTCAGCAATTATAATCTTTATGAAACTAGAATCATAACTCTTTCTGGAAAGATACCATGATCATACACACACACACACATACACACACACACAGAGACATACATTTATGCATATAGATAACCTGTTCTTATTTGTTTATCAGTATCTATTTTTCATTTCTAATCTAACTAGTTTCATATTTGACTTGGTTCACAATTATTTTGCAATTCTCTGAGATTCTTCTGTTTTTACTGTGGTAAAGAAATGGTGTCAGAGTTTGTTGGATTCACAATTCTTGACCCATGGAATTCAATTTCTGGCCTCTGGATCAGAAATTTTCTCTAACTCCCTCAGTCACTTTGATGTATTCACCCCCCAGTGTTATGCAGAAAATTTAAATACAAGTCTTTAATTTAGCAGATCCACCCACAAGGTTCCAGAAGCTAAAGCCAGCATGAGTCTTTGGGAAAATATCACCCTGGAAAAAAATAGTACATGTGAGAAAAATACTGTGAATTTAGAAGCATTTGTTTTACAAACTACAGATGCAGAGTGAAAGAAAATGACATCTCGCTTTGATATTAAGCATTCCTCCATAACACATCCATCTGCGACATGTTTTGCAGTCATTTACCCGCTAAAGCTCACCACACACAGATTCGCACATGAGGCACAATACAGCTGACCCCGTTTTACAGATGGAGAGAAGAGACACACAGAGAGTAAATGAACTTCTCAAAGTTTCCAATCGGCTTTCAGACATCTGCCATTGGGCAGGAGGGAACTCGGTGAACCTCATTAGTCTTTTATGAAAGTTGAATAAAGGGAAATTGCATTGGTCCCAGTTTGTTCTTTAGGTGGGAATTGCTGGTTCAGATCAACAGAGTTTCTGGTTGGGTGTCTATATGGGGTGGGGAGGTCTGCAGGAGGGAGAAACCGTTCCTTGGGTAATTCCGGTGACATGAAACTGATACCAGTAAGCATAACAAAGTGGGCATTCAGAAGAGCGAAGTGTTCTATGAGATGGAAAGGTCTAATATGCAAAAGGAAGACACACTGGGCAACAGTTATTGTAATTCTGAGACTCGGGGATCTTTCTTTTACAGTCCTGAGATAGAATGCCTTAGTGCCTCTCCAAGCCTGGTTCCCAAGGGAACAGCAGATGCTTGTTAGGAATGCATGTTCCCAGGCTCCCCAATTATCTTCATAGAATTACTATATGTACTTCTGGAATCCCTTGGTTGATTGTGATGCTTGCTAAAATATGAAGCATTTCAGGCCGAAAGTTCTCACAGCCTGTAGCCTCAAAGCTCTGAAACCTCATGACATTGTCATAATAATTTCAAGAATATTTTGGCCTCTTTGGTACCCATATTAGTTTATCTCTACAGTTTTCAGTCTTTTTGATTTCAGTGGCAAAGAGTTTATGCAATAGCTTAAGAATCTCAAGAAACTTAAGACTCTCTATCCCCCCTCATGTAAAATACATAAACTACATTCATCTTTTCATTTAGCAGCTCACAATCTGGAATGAGAGAGAGAGAACTTGAGTCAGCAAACTTGGAAGTCGGAATTATTTGTCCACTGATAAGACTTCATACCTAGCCATCCCTTATAGTCGTAACGTAAGATACAGGCCTGCTATTAGTCACTGTGTTCTACTGATGGAGAATGTTATTTTTAATATTTTATTCAAGAGATTCTATTCAAGCACATGTGCATGCTTTGCTATGCACAATGTTCCAGTGCATGTGTGGAGATCAGAGGACAACGTTCAGAAATCCGTTCTCTCCTTCTACCATGAGGACTCCATGGACCACATTCAGGTCATCAGGCTTGTGCACAGTTGCCTTTACTGGATTGCCCATTTCATGGGTCCTAAGGAAAACAGGAGAGAGCAAGAGAAGGAGAGAGAGAGAGAGAGAGAATAAGAGAGAGAGAGAATATGGATGCCATGATGCACAAGTGGAGGTCAGAGGACAACTTTTAGAAGTCGGTTCTCTCCTACCATCAGGTGGAGTTCGAGGGATCTAAGTCAGGTCACCAAATTTATAAACAATCTCCCTATCCACTGGCCTATCTTGCTAGTTCCTTATGCAGAATATTTTAATGCTACATTAAACAATGTAAATCAAGGGTTTCATAGTTCTTCAAGAAGGAATATATAATTTAGAAACATCTAAAGATGTGTATCTTGCAGTGAGAAACCTGAAATCAGGTCTCTCACATATCCCTTGATTATCAAAGCACACAGCCTGACACTGTGCAGGGGAAAGGTAAATGCATTTTGACTGGAGTAAGATTTCTGTGGGAGATCGAGGTTAGTGTTCTATCGTACTGAAGAATAGCAAATGGTGTATTGAGCGAGGAGACTCCACATACTAAGGAAGAATAACAGCTCACTTCAGATGTTTAAAGTCATAAATGGTGTTGATAGAACAAGGTAGGCATCTTCAAATAGGAGAAACAGCAGGTATTTAGAAAGAGCAGGGTACAGAGTCGTGGTACAACTGTCTGTAAGGTATTTGGGATAGGAGTATTATCCAGAAATAGTTTCCCTGACATCAATAATGTCCAAGCAGACAGAAGAGACTTAATGGAGGTGACAAATGTTGCAAAGAAAGCTTGGTGGCTAACAGGAAGGGAGGAGAACCCGGAACCTAGTTTTTGTTTTTTTGTTTTTTTTTTTAATTCAATTGTGTGTGTGTGTGTGTGTGTGTGTGTGTGTGTGTGCATGTGTGTATGTGTGTGTGTGTGTGTGTGTGTGTGTAGAATCACAGGCGAATTCAGGAACCACCATGGACCGCCTCCACCTCCTCTTTGTTTACTCTGCCCTGGGATTCACAGGTTCCGCGCTACCAGGACCAGAAACGCAGGCCGTCCCCGCTTCCGCCCGGCGTCTATACGTGGGTGTCTAGGATCCGAACTCAGGACCTTCCACCTGCAAGGCAGAGGCTTAACCCCTGAGCCACCTCTCCAGCCCCCGGAAGCTAGTTTTAAATGCTTTCATATATTACTGTCTATCCCTTGGCCAAGCAGATCTTTGTACTTTTCTGCTCTGTTCTGTATCCTGAGGTTGAGTTGTCTGGCTTTATCACCTAGATATTTTTGTTCTTCCACTTCTGACTAAATTTTCAAAATGGAAGATACAAGTAAAAGATAGACTAGGGGAAGAAGAGAAATCTGCTAAATATTTGTTCCACTCCACTGCCTGTTCTCTCTGTGACAGCAAGCTAGTGGCAGGCCTCTCTCCTCTCTTCTCGCCCTGATTTCTCATAAGGATCCTATAACACCTTCCTTTCCAGGGTCTCAATGGTCCTGTGGTAGGAACTCCCTCTCCCTCATCCGTTGCTGGTCCTTGTGCCCAGAGCTAGTCAAGCTGTCCATTCCAAACCTCTCTTCAGCTCTCACATGCATGTGCCATCTGAGTAAATGGTGTGTTGCCTCATAAAAGTGGGCTCCAATCTGTAACTTGCATTAATATTACCACGAGGCTTGTTAAAATTCAAGTTTCTTCTGGCTCAACGGTTCTGAAAGGTGGTTGAAAATTTTGTCTTTCTAATAAACTGACTGATTCCATTGGTCTGGGAACCCCACTCAGGGATTAAGCATCTCACAATGATTTCTAATGACTGCATTACTTCACCAATGGCATAAAGTTTCAGATTATTACAAATCCCTCAGGATCTACTGAACAAAACATAAAAGTCTGAAATGTACATTTCCTAAGGTCTCTCAGGTGCTCGTGATAATGATGCAATACTCCAGGACCCTCCTCCAAGTCAAGGAGAAAGCCGCTTATTCCTCATGTTTTTAGTTTAAAGATAAAGGGAGGGCTCAGAGTGCATCTGAGAAAGGAACAGGAAGTTTATCTTCCTTTTCCTGCATGAATCACAGCCGCGCTCCTTCAAAACTCCTGGAAAGTGCAGTTCTCTATAAGTCCTGCAAATGCAACAGCCTCTTCTTGGTTCATGTCTGTCCCAGACACCCCCATAGAGAGACTGCAGCCATCACCGTGTTTACCTGTTTTCAAATGACTCCCACAAAGACATGAGCTCTTAAGAACAAGGACCAAGTCCTATCAATTTTGTGTCTCCGACACTTAGAGCTCATTGCATGTTTACATCCTAAAAACATAGAACCTGGCTTGGCCCAGGGTAAGTGGGATTGACATGGAAAACAGTTGAATGAATGAGTGAGAAGGTGCAATGAATAGCAGACGCTGCTCTTCCTGCATCTTTTCTGCCTGCACAAATAATACCAAATGCTCCTTTTGCCCTTTGATTGGAACAAAGAGATCTACCAAAGCAGAGAGACTGGGAGTTACATCTTTCTCATCTCTTAACTTCTTAGTTCAACAAGTAATTGAAAGGAATCAATCTCACATTGACTGACAGTTTTGACAGCTGCTGTTCTCGGGATGTCAATGTATAATCTGCCATTCTACTTACCAATTTAAAACTGAACAGAGACATATGTACTGTCAGTCTCCTCCCTCTGATCTTGCTCCTGGTCCCCAGCTCTCTCCTTCTGCCCTGTTTTATCCCTTTCCTCCCTCAAATCAGCCGAGTGCCTTTCAAATCTGAACATTGCTGGAGATCCTTTGCCCGGAGCTGGAAAGAGAGTGAGAGCTCATCATCCCAAGGATCATTCTAGCACTTTCACAGTGGAGTCTCCAGCCTTGCAAGCTAACAGGCCATCATAAATTTGAATTTGCTCAAGTAATAAATGAATCTTTTTCTATTCTCCTCTTAGCCAAGGGAAGGGGATATTAAGTGAATAAGAGTAATAATAAAAAAGCAAGTGAGCCGCATGGGTGTAATTAAACTGAACAGCTCACACACAAGGTATATAAAAAGCTCTGAACGTTGACTTCCTATGGGACACACCCCAGTATAGCTGGACCTCACCTCAGAAAGGTATGCAGTGCTGCTAATCTAATGCAGAGCAAATACCTACACTGATCCCACTTAGTGCAGCAGGCCAATCAGCTTGTCTTCTCAGGCACAACGGCTCCCAGCTTGTGGGTATGGTAAACACCTGCATTTTAAATCTTCACTGTTCAGAATAACCCGCATCCACCCCTCACCCAATACAATTCCTTGAATTCATGAGATGGCTGGCTCTAAAGACAAGGATGAAGAGAGGAATCTCAGAATCTTATTTGTACTGTTGGAAGTGCATTTCCATGTGTAATAGAAGGAATAGCTAGATTTGTGGGAGGAGGGAAGATTTCGATCCCTGAGACTGCTGTGTAGCTCTTTTGGGGAAAGTCTCCTTCCAAAGCATTCCCTGGAAAGGCTGAGCTCAGAGGGCATTGGTTCATCCAGCCTGGAAGGGGCGGCTGTCCTGTGCATCTTGTCCCTGGAGCCACGTTACAACCCAGGAGGCACAGTCATGGAGACTAGGTTATACCTCCCTACCTTTCTCAAGAGCTCTTGGTCCAAGTCACCCTGGGATGAAGATCAGCAGGGCTTCTTATTGCTCTTGATATGCTGCACTGTGGAGAAAGCAATCTCCAGGTGCTTTGCTATCAGGAAGTCGTGCCTGTGGCCCTGAACTCCACAGAAGCTCTTTACAGGGGTTACTTTCTTAGTGTGGCTCCCTTTCAGGAAAGTAAGCTTTGCCATAAGGTGATTGTGCATGTGACAGAAATATTTTTTTACCTTTTAGTAGCTTCACACTTTCTCTACTTCCCTTTCCTTTCAAGACTACCAGATCCTTTTTGTTTTTCCTTTTTTTTTGCACGCGTATGTGTGTGTGTGTGTGTGTGCACAAGCACATGTGCACGCGCATGTGTAGAGGGCACTGTGTGTGTGTGTGCCTGTGCAGATCCAAGTGTAACTTCAGGAATTATCCTGGATTGTTCTACCTCCTTTTTGCTTTGCTCTGGGGTTTCCCAGGCTCCGCCTTCCAGGACCTAAGTGCAGGCCACTGCCAATCCTACCTTCCTAATTTCACCCTCATGGCTTTCCGTAGGATTTGGGGCCTGAATTCAGGCATTTTTGCTTGCAAGATTTTAACTGCTCATGTCTCCAGCCTCACTTCCCCATCCCCAAATCCTTTTTCTGTAAAAGAAACAAAGCAAAGCTGTGCATATGTATAGACCTGAGAGTGTGGATATGTTTACAGGTTGCATTGCTTTGCAGTCTTTCTCTACCCGAAAGCAAATCGAAGCACACAGGACAGCAATCAAAACCCCCAGGGATCGGAGCATGGCTTACAGGACTGTAATGCACTCATTCACAGGAGCTCATTTCATAGGAAGTGATTTCTTTCAGAGAAACAACTGCCAATATCTTTTCAACTCAATGCTCAGTTAAGAATTGCTGTGCAGCACTGATGCACAGAAGACGCGTCTACCTGAAATCACTGAGAGCTCAAGTCAAATGCTCTTTAAATTATCTTAAGAAGTTTTTTCTATGTTACTTGCGGTGTGCTTCATCTTCACAGTGTCAAATATGTCTGTGAAAGAATTCTGAGAATATTTTGCCTAGAGCGAAAAGAGATTACTCGTCTCTGATAGATAGCCCCCCTACCATGTGAATGATTCACTCTCTTTTGCAGGCCTATACTCTTCTCTTAGGAGGAATGATGGATCTACAATGCTGAATTACACTCACAATTCAGTGGTCTTCATTATATTTTAAAAAATTATTTTTTTCATGTATAGATGTGGATGTGCAAAGGTGCATGTGGGTGGGTGTGTATGTGTGAGTTGGTGTACGGAGGTACATGTGGATGTATAGGCAATCACTAGGTCTCAAGGATGTTTTATTTCTCCAGGGATTTCTTTTTCTTTTCTTTTTGCTGTGTGTGTGTGTAAGAGGTCACTTGAATGTGTTTGTCTGTGAAGGTCCAAGGGTGATTTCAGAATCATCATGAATTGTCCTACCTCCCTATTGTTTTGCACTGGGGTCTCAAGCTCTTTCAGAGATGGATGTACAAGTCACTGCTATTTCCACCTGGTATTTTTACATGGGATCTGTGATCCAAACTCGGGTTCTTTTACTTGCAAGGTGAAGGCATTAACCCTTAAGGCATCTCTCCAGCTCTTTTCCCTATAGTTTTAGTGGCTACCTCTGTCAATAGTGAACATTGTAAAGAATATAGGATTAAAGCTTATATAAACGTTTGTGCCTTGGCATTCAATTATTATTATTATTATTTCAACTTGTAGAAAAATGAGAAGAAAGGCTAGGCCTGAAATTTCAAGTTTTAGTTTGTCACTGAATATGGGCATGAGCAAATCATTTGGCTTCCCTACATGATCACATCCCTGAAATGGGGGGCAAACATTATGGTGGAGAATTATCTCTAAATAGTCTTATCTCATGCTATGGAACAATGTGGATTATTTGGACACAGAAAACAACAGGTTGGGACTAAAAAGTTAGAGCCAATGGCTACAAGAATAAATGTTCTAGTGAGTCATTTCCCTTGCAGGCAAAAGTTCTAAGGGACAAGAAGCAGCAAAGATGCTAGTAAGAAGAAGCTCTGGGCACAGAGTCTTCCATTTCGTCTTTTCTGCTCTATTCTTCTTTCCACTGATGAAGCTGTTTCCCTTAGAAATAAAAAGTTCTCGGAGAATAATGGCTGGCACATCTCACAGGAACACAGCGATAGCCCCAGATATTCACTAAGATTGAATTTTACATTTTACATTTTACAAGAATGTCAGTAACAGTAAAGAATTAACCTGAAAGTTAAATTTTGAACTGAAAATCATAAATAATGGAGGATGTTTGTAAGGCGGCTTAGACATATTCTTCCTACATACTGTTTTCTTGCCCTCCAAATCTTGTTCCTTTGGGGATTACAAATTAAGAATCTCCAAAACTAAATAAAGTCCATAAAATTGTTGAGTTCGCTTCAGGAATGCAAAGCTACCTGTTTCTCCTTATATTCAGATGCTGAAGCCCTTCTTGCTTTCCATAAGAGGGGTTGTTTTAGAAATAATGCACACCCCCACAATGAAATGGCACCCAAAAATTCTATTGCCTCATTCTGGCAAAGAAAGTGTGTTTTCCCTTAGGCTTTGCTTCATAGGCTGGAGTTGCCATGGGAAGCAAGACTTTATTGGGGTGCCAGAGCAAACAGGCTCTGAAACTACCCCAGCATCACTTAGAGCGTTGCCTATAAATCAAAGAGAGCCCTGGGGTCGGAGTCACTTAAACACACACACACACACACACACACACACACACACACACACACACACACAGATATACAGATGCATACTCCCTGAAAAATATTACAAAGGAGAGGGCGTGTCAGGAAAATCCAACGAAAATTACTGCATGTAAGTAATAATAACAGAAATTTATGTGCTTCTTTCATCCGCTGTTCTCAAAAGACACAGAATGTGCTAAGCTCACTTGTCTTTTGAAAGCCTTCCAATATTCTGGGGGATAAAAGATGAGGAATTTCACATATAAAATCAGCCAAGTGGAAGTAGTTGCAAGGGGTCATATATTGCTTGCTTCTGACTTCAGGCATGGTTATGCCTTCTTCTTTTTGGCAAGCTCAATTCTACACTATTTTTTCTATGTACTCCAGCGTGTGTGTGTGTGTGTGTGTGTGTGTGTGTGTGTGTGTGTGTGTGTGTGTGTGTGTATGTACAAGAGGACACTTGAGTTTCTTAATATGTGAACCTGTGGAGGCCCAAAGGTGACACTGGGAATCATCCTGGAATGCTTTGCCTCCCTATACTGTGCCCTGGTGTTTCCCAGGTTCTACCATCCAAAGTTGGAATTGCAGACCACTGTCACATCCACCTGGAATTTTCACATAGGACCTAAACTCAGATTCTTTTGCTTGTGAGGCAAAGATTTTAAGCCCTGAGCAATCTCCCCAGCTCAGTTCTTTACCATTTTAAATACCATCTTCTATCCACCTATTCTTCTTCAGCCCCAAGACCTCCAAGCAGTGATTCCCACTACAGGGATAGTGGTCTTCACTGTCATCACCCTCAGTGTCCATTATGGACCCTTAGGTGTGTTAACTGCTATTAAAATGGCAGTTTTTCTTCTCATTTTTTTCCAGTTATCTAGCTGGCTCTGTTGTCAGGAATATCTATTCTTTTACCAAAAAGTGAATGTCTTTAACTTTAAAGAATAAAATTCTGCTATCCTTGGTAGATCTAGACTACCTTGGTATTTAAAAACATTTTTATGCTAAAACTGCACATATGGAAGTTATGTTTAAAGCCACATGGCCTCGCTGTAACATCTATGGGAATGAGGGACGGATGGGTGTCACCCAGGGCTAGAAGGAATTCAGTAGCTATCAGTTCTTCCCACAAGCAGTGCTTTTCCTTTCAGTAATGCAAGACTGAAATGGAAGCCCAGATTTGAAACTCTCACAAGAAAGTTTTAGAAAAGTCACACTTTTGTAATCAAGGAAGGACAATATTGTTGTGAAGTGGTTCAGAATGTTGGACAGCTGTCCTGCACAGTGAAACTCTCTGACTCTGTTATACTCTCCTGGTTGCCCCTCTACCTGTAATGAGCAGACACAGCCGTGCAGATTTGAGGACCAGTGTCCATTCTGACCATATAGATGACTAGGATTTGGATCAGTGCTGGAAGGAGGCAGCGCTAGTGATGAAACATGGCTAGTCTAATCCTGACATCATGGCCCAGCCATCTGCCAGAGTCTTGGTGCCTGATTCGCATTCTTTGAAGCTTGCTCAGCATATCAGCTTCCTACAGTCAGCCATCTTTGCTGTCTCTCAAATTCAAGCCTTCTAAATAGCAGGGAGCAAGTGTAGTCAGGAAGACAAAGGAAAAGAAGTAAGCTTCAAAGCCCCCTCAGTCAAGTTCCAAATTCATGTCTCCATGTTTATTCTGTTCCCCCTGTGTCGGTGGTTGTATTCAAGTTCACTTGAATAGAAACTCCAGCACACTTGCACCTCCTTCTTTCTAGTCTTTTTCCCTGCATAAGCTTGTTTAGATTTACTGCTTCATTTCCCTACTTGACTTTTCTTTCAACATTCCCAACTCAGAAACAGCATAAATGCACACAATAGTCAATAATAATTGTAAATGCTTCAATTTCTTGATTGAATTCATATCTTCATTGATGGGAAGAAGTTGAGAAAATTCTCATTGGACTCATTTTGGAATGTTGGGGGATTGAAATCATGCTTGCTATACAAGCACTATGCCACTTAATAACATTCCCACAATGAATTCTTCTACTTCTCTTAGTCTCAGATTATATATAACATTTTACAGGGAGCAAATAAAATGTGAAAACTATCTGTAAACACATAGGCTGTGTTCTGTATTTTTAATGTTATGACAGTAGAATGGCAATGTTTTCAAAGTATTCTTAAATAGTCCCTCAGAACAATTTTACAGCAATTTGGAAAGACCTTTATGATCAAGCATGATTCAAGATCCTTTTGGTCATAGTCGCTAAACCACAGTTTTACAGTTTCTCATAGAGTACAGGCTTAAAACCTGCATTTATTTCTCTAGTGCACTTTTTCCCCAGGTCTTAACTGAAGCACTTTAGCTAAAACAAAACTTCAAAGAAGTCCTAGGCTATTAAGAAAGCCTCAAAGGCTTCCTACAGGTTCAATTAGCACCTATAAAAATTATCTCTGTTGTCACTAATGGCTATTAAAGTGAAGTGAAGGCTAATGAAGACTGATAACCACTACCTCCTAGGATTGTTATTATCTAAGTGGAAAATGACCCTTAATGCTCTGCCTTGAATATTCAATACACTACTAGCTGAAGATTCATTAACCATTGTAGATTTGAGATTAGTGTGTTTTTTTTTCAGGTGGAGGTATTGCTTAGTACCTGTTACAGACACAGTGTAGATTGCTACTTTGCTATTAACATGTTATCCTGATTTCTGATGAAGCAGTGATTGGATTGAACATTTTGAAGGATTCTAGACACAAGTGAGATACAAGGTGCTACACAGTACCAGATCAGAACCAGTCTAACCTCTGCCATTTTGCAGCTTCTGATCTTGGGCAGGATAACTGGCTTGAGTCACTTGGGCAGACCCATTGATGTCAACTGTCCCTTACTTGTGAAGCAAGCCACCTCCAGGGATTTGAGTGCTAGAAGAAAATGAACAGAGTACCTGATGGACATTAGCATCATAGTAGGGCTGCCACACAAATGGAGCGTTTATGCTTTTTGTCTTTGCTTGTTTGATTAGCATTCAAAAACCATTAGCAAAAATATTAAGCTTGGAGCATCACTATATTTGAAAACCTTTTTCTTATTTGAATATCTCTCTAGTCATCATGTAATTATGTAGACATACATTTCTATACAGTGGAGATAAAACGATTTAATGTGCAAATTCATGACTTAGTTTATCTTCTGATTACAAAATTAACATATTCTAAATCTGGTTTTAGAAAGAAGCAAAAAAATATACAGGAGCAGGAAAAAAACCTTCACCCCCACCCAGCTGCCCGGAAGCACCTGCCTTTTTGTCACTTTTTTTTAAACAATGTTAAGCATCAGGAATAGTATTGAAAGGAAAAGAGAAAGTATTTCTGGTTTGCACAGGTACATTTGTTATATGTGAGCTTTTTTATAGAAAAATCACTGGTTGTGTTTTTTATTTTCACTTTTATTTAATTCTTCTACCAATTTCAATTTTGAATCATGACTGTATGTTAAGAACCACCTGAATGAAGAACACTGAACTGCCCAGGGGAGGTTCTGGGATGGTCACGGGCCTGTGTGGCTTTAAGTCTGCCCGGTTGATTGGAGCCAGCAGTCAATGCTAAGAAACACTGTTGCAGTGTAAGCAGATTCCCCTCTGAGGTCTCAAAGAAAACCTGACCTCCTGCATCCTTTGAATCAGCAGCTGTGATTCCTTGTCTTCTAGTTTTCCTGTCTTGCCAAACAACCTTTTATTAGCAGAAATGCTCTTGGAAAAGTCAACAGAACTATGGGCTGTGACTTTTTTGCTAGCTTCATGCAATGCCTTTCTGCTTTCATGACATTCTTTAGAAAGTTACAAATTAGCACCTTTTAGATGATTTAGGCACACTCACACACACACACATACACACACACACACACACACATACAACATGTACACTAATTTTTCTTCATAGTTTGCCTTATAATACTTCTCTGTTAAATTCTGAAGCCCCAAATTCTTATGTATTTCCTTATGTATTTCCTAATATTCTAGGTAGATTATTATTGCGAAAGTAAACAAAGGAAATGTTCTGGAGTTGGGAGGGGGGTGTTTGAGACTCGCTCCTCCCTTATCCCACATGAATGGATTGAGTGTGGCTCAGTGTGCGCACTGGACAGACCTGAGCATCTTCACAGGACCTCTTGATTTTTCGCATTTCTCTCTCCTGTCCTTTCCTGCACTAGGTGGAGCCTTTTGTTCCCCGGTCTGACCTGGGGCTATTTCCTGGGGAAACATGCCTGCTCAGAGAGGGAGGCCAAGAACTCACATCACAACCCTGCGAGTAGGAAGTGCAGGAACAAGTATAAGAAAGTTACTGAAGACTCCCATGTGCGATAGAGTATGGAAGCTCCTCAGTGTGATTTTTCCAAGGTCAACTCTAAGACGCATTATTTCTAAGTTTCCTTTAGTGGAGTTTTGATTCAATTGGTTGTTTGGTTTCAGATGTTAGGGAATGAGAAAAGTAGTTCTCAGGGTGGCCCACCCAACATTCCTTTTCTCCAAGAGAGATTTATTCCATGTATGGTCATTAAAGGAGTCACTATTCAAGAAGATCTTACTACATACTATTCTAGTGAGATGACTCGAATCAGGATTCTGTGAGATACACTAAGTTCAAATACACAACTCACATGCCTGCCGCACACCACTATCTACCCAAAGTCCTCTCTTATGTTTTTTTGAGGGACACCTTCCATCATTCTCTACCACTGAATTCTAAATGAAACTTCAAATTTCAATAAGAACATTCCCATTCAACACCCACAGTTACTGATCTATATCTCAATTCTGAAATAATACATTTTAAACCTTTAACATAAGCTCACTCATATGTAATATAGAATATTAGTTTATGAACTCTATCCTATTATAGATTTCCTAATAATGTTGTTTGGTCCATTGCTTTTCATGTGGAGTGATTTATATATATTTTAGTAATGAATGAATAAATATGTTTCCAGTAACTTATCACTGCTTGTCTTTTCTCTTATTCCTCCACATCCTTCTCCTAATTATTATCTGGTTTTGTGTAATATTATTTGAAATTTTTTCTTAATAACTAATTGTGTGTGTGAGTGTGTGTGTGTTTGTGTGTGTGTGTGTGTGTGTGTGTGTGTGTGTGTGTGTGTACAACAGGACACTTTAGTGTGTGTGTGCTTTTGGAAGCCCAAGAGTGATTTTGGGAGTCACCCTGAAATAGTCTACCTCCTTATTGCTTTGTTCTGAGATTTCCCAGGCTCTGCATTCCTGGACCAGAAGTGCAGATCATTGCCAATTATTTCTGGCATTTTAACACGGAATCCTAGTCCAAGCTCAGGTCTTTTTGTTTGTGAGGCAAAAAATTTAAAACCTGTGGAGTCTCTTCAGTCCTGCAAAATTACTTGAAAGTGGTAAGAGAAAGCAACATTTGCCAAGCCATGTTGAAGAAAGTAAAAGTGCCAACTAGTGGATCATCAGAGGAAAGATTATTAATTTCTAAAATGGTTTCTTATCACTGTCTGGAAGACAAAGAATAAATATTGCAGAAACACGGCAATTTGAGATTTATTTAGCAAAAAATAATAAATTAGCAATTTCCTCTCTTATAATACTTAATACTGCTGAAACATGGGAGCAGAAATAAGAAACTTGACAGTCGATAATGACATCCAACAATGGTTCTTCACACTATGGGCATTCTCCTTTACACTCTGAATTGCTTTGAATCTAGGATTAATATCCCCAGGAGAAGAGGAAAGACTTAAGAAATGATCTGAGTTCATCTAGCATTTGATAGCTAACACTGGAGCAAGAAACATTGTATGTATGTTAGACCTGATGGATACTGATAATGAAGTTTAAAAAATTAATTAGTTGAACAGCTATTAAGAAAGAGGTAGAAGAAAAGCTTTAGTTAAGCTATTACTCAGTGACTGACATATTTAAAATGCTAGCATATTCCCTTCCATTACTTACTAGGCAAACATTTAGTAATATGTCCCTTGGTCACATTTATTTACAACATCAAGGAAGTAATAATGGTAATTTTATATTGTCCTTTCAGATTGATATATGAACTCAGAATGTTCATATACATTATAAAATAATTTGTTGATTTTCTTTATGTTAATTATTCAAGCAAATATATGTATGTTAGACCTTATTGTTAGCTTGCACGAAAATGTATATCTGGGCTGGGGTTTTTTTTTGCATTTTACTTACTTATGAGGCAAACAGACAGAAGAATATGTACAGGTAGAAGGAAACTTTAGAAAGCCAGTTCTCCTTTTCTAGCATATGGTCTTTGACAATCAAATGTAGATGACCGTGTTTGCACATGTTTTCCTTCACCTACTGAACCACCTTCCTGTTTTTAAATTTTCTATCATAAATGGTCCATTTGTGCTTATTCTTTTAAGTTCCAGAAATTGATTCCTTCCATTTCTCCTGAGGACAGCTTATAGGCATGCCTTTCTCAATATCTTTGGACCAGTCTTCTGGGATGGTCTCTCCTCTAAGAACTGCTGTATTCATCTCATCATCTACATTGCAGAAAAATCTTCCATGTGAAAAGAAACATATCCTGACCACCCTCCACCTGCTAAACTAAAGCTGTCCACACAACCAATCTGGGAAAATATTTAGTTCTATTTTCTTTCCATTCCCTGTCAGCACCTTATTTATTGGGGTACCTAGTGACACTTTTCCCCTATAGTATGTATACTCAAAAGACAAAGCCATCATTATTTTATTTACAACTGTCTCCATAGCACATAGAATCACATAGATGGAGCGAAGAGAGTGAGGGAGGAAAGACAAAAGGAATTTTTAAGGTACTGATTTTAAGGGGCCCATTTGTCAATAACATATGTATTTTTTGTGGAAGGACAGTGATCAGAACTGGCAAGGGAACCTAGTACCTCATGAATACCACACAAGCACTCTACCGGGAATGGTTTTAAAAATCACATGCATAATCCAATTGTCTCACTGACTGTGGTTTTAAGTGTCAGTGTAGCAATTGAGAGCAGTCTTTAGCACAAAAGCTAGGAAGAATTCTTTAGTTAAAGGGAAGTCTCTGGACAAACCTGTGGGAAGACTTGGTCTAGGTGGGTGGGACCATCCCCAGCAGGTTATTAGATGAGAGAACTGGTCGACGTTGGCAAACTGGCAAGAGAGAAATGTGCCCCCCTCAACCCCTCCTGTGGATATGGCGTAGCTGGTTCTCTGGCCTTCCAGTGTGGGTGTCATGCTCCTGCCAATATGACCAACTGCCACCCAGAATTGCGAGCACAAATAAACCCCTTGCTCCCCTAGACCGTTTGGTCCTGGATTTGGTGGAGACACAGACTGTGACCTTGGTCGTGGAGCTGAAGCACTGAAAAGGCCAAGAAGCTGACTTGCGTGAGGTCAAGCAGAGGGCCGAGCCGTTCTTTCCACTGCATTGCCCTGGAATTTCTGAAACACACCACACAGACTTACACCTTTTTACTAAAGAAAGCAAGAGAGACTTCAGGGACCTTATTTTTAAACCTGTGTTCAATGGAAACCTTCAGTCGAGCAGGTGGTGGCTGTGCCCCGATTTTGGCTCGCCCAGGGAACACTGAGGTCATGATAGTTTTCACATTTAGCAACATCAAAAATACAGAGATGATGTAAACTTCCTAAGACATGTTGCCAGCCTAGTGATACTGGTTAACTGTGGACAGGACGCTGTGTCATTGGCCACAGGAGACACATGTGTGACCAATGAGCACTCTCTAGCGAGGAGAGATGCTCCAGTAATATCTTCTGATGGCCACTTGGACGCACTTCCTGCTTACAGTAATACTAGCAAGGCTGCTTAAATATCTTATTAGATACATGACAAAAATATCCTATGACATGAAGAAGTTGCTAAGACCCAAGAGTACCTACTTCATGGAGTTGAAAGATTTCAAGAGGAGTATGCTTGCCGTGTTTTAAGCACAAACACGGGCACTTACCAGCATTTATCAAATACCATGTTTAAAATATTTGAAATCATCAGAAGGAAATAGTGTTTGAACATTTGACTTTCTGACTTGCTCCAAGGTTTCGCTCACCCAACCTTTCCTGGATAGTGGGTACATTAAGGACACAGATAGCCATAAGAGTCACACCATCAAAGTCAGATCCCAAAAGGACATTCATAATGATTACCTAGCTTAAGTACAGTAACTCAAGACACAAAGGAAAACAAAATCAACAGACTGTGAAATGCCACCCAGGGCAGAACTGGATTTAGAATGCAGATATCCTGTGGTGGTGCTGGCCTGTAGACCAAGGTGGAGGATGAAGGATCTGAAGTTGAAGGTCTTCCTCAGCTACATAGCAAAATACAGGTCAGCAGGGACTACAAGAGACCTTGTCTCCAGTGGAAAACAAAAGAAGCCAGACTTCTTTTTTCTCAATTCACATCTTTCTTCTCTGTCCCAGGTAGCAGGGTTTATCTCATCCTACATTAGACTGCTGGAAAAGTTCTTACATGAAGCATACTTAACTGCATTCAACAACTGCGCCTTCCAGAAGGTTCACAATGTGCCGATTTGACATGTGAGGGCATCACTACTGACGAACTGATCACAGTTTGTCAAATGCTGGACACAGAGATCAGAACTGGTCATTTCAATAACCGAAGATGTGACCCCGTGACCCCCTTGTCCAGCATTCTCCCACCTGTCACCCCGTCTTACCCCCCACGATCCCTTCTCTAGACCCATTTACAAAAGTCCCTTACATTCTCTTGGCTCCTAAGGGTAAGAGGGTTAGTTCTATCTTGGAATTAAAAGCTCCAATAAGTTTGCATACCTTCTTCCATTTCCCTAGAAACTCTCATGTCAAGCTTTGTTATTTCATAACAGCAGAGATTGAAAATAGTAAAACATATCTAAGTATGGTTTCAGGTCTAAAAATTATGTGATTCTTTATTCATAATCAGGACCACAATTCAGTATTTTGGAATGACCCCCAAGTACACTACCCTCCCCCACCAAAAAAAAAACAGGGAAAGGACAGGTGAGACAGTTCAGCAGGTAAAGGTGCCCACTACACACCAAACTTGGGGACCTAAGTTTAGTCCCTGGAGCCCACATGGGTGAAAAAAAGAACAGGTTCAAAAAGTTGTCCACTGACTTTCACACATACCCAATCTCTCTTTCTATCCTGTCTTTCTCAAAAATATTTTAATTATCAAGGAAATTTTAGCATCTAAAATGAAATTTATCAATAATTTGGAAATAACTTCGAGTGTTGGCTCATGCCTGTAATTCCAGCATTCAAGAGGCCGAAGCAGGGAAATTGCTGAGTGTATGAAGGCAGCCTTGACTACGCAGTGACATATCAAAACAAATTAGAATTCTGTTTGGGGTATATTTTGTTCTTTGACACAAAGGGCCTAGAGTGAGTCAGTGGAAATATAGATGATTAGGGACTTACAGATTCTTACAAATATGCTTTTGTTCCTAATTATGCCTCTAATTTAGAAGACTTAATGTTTTCTATCCATACTGAATATAATGGGCCAATATTAATGCATCCTATAGCTCAATGTCTTGTAAACTAAGCTTCGTGAATGTGTAATCAGAATTAACAAGGCTGAACATCATCTCCTGACCTGACTCCAGCAACATGCTCCTGTCATTTTTACACATGTTCTTACATAAATGGACTGTTTTTATTCACTTCTAATTTACATGCAAATTTCAAGATGGTTTAGCTACATCTGATTGAGCTTCAACAGGCAGTTAAAACATGAAAGTAAAAACAAAATAATTTGTCTCATCTCTGCAGATCGAGATGCATAAAATCAGTGCTCATTTCTTGCAACGTATGATGTCTGCTTACACTGTCCAGCGCTTAGTATATGGAGGCAAGCAAATAAAAAGGAGAGCAACTGCGAGCTATGAGTGTGAAAACATGAGGGCAATTTGTATACGCCCACGCAGTCAGGCAGACTATTTGCTCTTTCTGGATTGTTTTCTGATCCTAAAAGAAGAATGGAATCTACTAGATGCTCTGAGATGACTCAGCTCCTTCTAGCAAGAAGTGAAAGATCAGTCCACAAACTCTAAAAGGTTTAGGAAAAGGCCCCAGAAGTCTCCCTCCGCCCACTGGTGCCGAGGAATGACTTTGCGACAGAGACGAGCTGTGTTAGGCTCAAGGAGAGCTCCTCCTTCCCCAGGGCGCAGCAGCTGGACGATAGAAAGAGGCATATGCGTTACTGCAGGACGAACGAAGTACAAAGTCGCATGGAATGTAAGCAGCTGCTGCTTCACGGAGGGAGAATGAAGCCTTCATTGATTTTCTTGTGGTCCTCTGGCCTCCTCAGCGAATATTTCCCCTTGGATGGTAGTTCTTAACGGTCCTTCCTTCTTTCTAGCCACAGCCCGCCAGTCTCCACCTAAAAGAAGAGGATTCAGATCCCTCCAGCAAAGGATTTGACACAGAGTGCTTCTGCAGTTCTCGACCACACCTCTAGCTTCCTTGTTGTTCCAGGTTCACTTTTCTGGAACATGTGTCTGACCACAGCCTAACTGAGCCCTAACCTGCATGTAAATGTGTCCGGAAATCATTAGAACCAGCTCAGCTTCTGAGCTGGTGTGGCCCACTTTCACATGGTGTAGCCCAACCTACCTTCCCTGGTCAGCTGTCTCCCTCCTCCCTCTGTGCTTCCCCTGATCCACCCTGGAGAAACTCCTCCAGAGCATCACACTGTGTTCCCAGAGCATGCAGAAAGTGTCAGGGGTTTTCCAGATCATTTTCTGTTTGACCAGGCAACACTTCACAGATGGCGTTATTAGTTTTTTTTTTTTTTTTTTTTTTTTTTTGCAAGAGAAGTTAGGTGGGGTTGATAAAATGACTCCGGTTGCCTCAAAAGCAAAAGAACCTGAGTTCAGATCCCCTGACCTACGCGAAAATACTCAGTGGAAATGGCTGCTGCCTGTACTTCCTGCCTCAGAAGGGAGAACCTGGTAAACCACTCACCGAACAAATCAACAAAGAGATAGAGTAATCCATGATGATTCCTGATGACACCATTGGGCCTTCCCAGTTACACACATTCAAGTGCACACTTGTACACACACACGCACAGACACACACACACACACACACACGGGGAGGGAAGAGAGACAGACAGAAAGACAGACAGACAGACAGACAGAGAAATTGGGTAACTTGTTCTGAGGTTCCTTAAGTATTTGAAAATAGAACAGGGCTACAATTTGGTTCTGTGCCTCCATGATATTTATCTATGCTGTTCTCTCAAAACAAAAACAAACACACAAAATTCCTGTACTTGTAGTTCTTTATCCATACTGTCTGCTACTTCTATAGCTTTTAGATTTTTTTTTTAAACTTTGAGAAACAGAGGCAGGCCTTGGTTTGTGCATAAAAATCAGAGGCAAACTGAAGTGTCTGTTCTTACCTTCCACATTGTCTGAGACAGGCTCTCTTGCTTGCAACAATATGCAAGAGACTGTGGGGCAGGTTTCCAGGGATGCTCCTGGGAATGCTAGGTTTGCAGACACATGTTACGTCAAATTAACATGGGTGCTGGGGATCTGAACTCAGGACCTTGTACTTAGCAGCAAGCACTTTACCCACTGAGCCATCTTCCCAACCCTAATAATTCTTTTAACACAGTTAATATTACATTGTCAAAAATAAAAGTTTGTCATAGCATCTCTGAGATTCCTATAATGTAAATATACCAGGTATTCAGGACAATTCCTGAATCATTCTACATGTTCGCTAAAGGTCTCACAGAATGCATAAATACAGAAGCATAATGTTTCTATTTTTTATTTATTGTGCTCATTGTGAAATGTAGATCCCACAGAGAAATAGCAGAAAGCAATCACTAAATACTACACAGTACTGGAAATTGGCACAGAAAGAAAATTTACAAAAAGAGCATAGCTCTACTTCAGAAATAACCAATTTGTGCTCAAAAACACAATATTCGTGGTAAATAAATTACTTCTAAAGTAAACTGCAAGCACTTTCCTGTAAATGACTAATTATTTTTTTTCAAATGAAACTGCATTAAAAATAGCCATTTTATCTAAATTGCTCAAACAGTGTCTGCTTCTAATCTTGGCTCAAGTAAATTGCCAGTCCTTCTGCTAGGATAGGCCGTGCTGCTTTCCGGCATGAAGTCACAGCTAAGCAGAGGGTTGGGTGGGCTCCAGATCAAGTACCTCATTCCCAGCTTATTCATCAAGAAATGACAATCATGAAGCCACTAGCACATGGCCCCATCCACGGTTTTTGTGGGAAGCAAGGCTGCAGACAGGCTATGAGCTTTGCTGATTGAGTCAGACATGTTTATTTCTTTGCACAGGGAAGAAAGTATGTCAACAACGGAACACACTAGGACAATTTCATTTCTATAGAACCTGTTAGCTTTTTGGAGAAGGTGAATAGAGATGGAATCTTGCCAACACTTTGCTTCATCCCTGTGAAATAGAAAGGTTGGTAGTAACTGTGACATCTCTGTGTTCCTACACTCCTGTGCAGGCCTTCCTATTTTTGCCTATTAGAAAGATGTTGGTGCTCCAAACTTCTATTTTGGGGACCTGAATATATTCTTAGGACACAAGTTGTGTCTCTTGTAAGTTTTCACTCAAATTTAAATCACCCTTAATTGACTGGTATAATGAACCCAAACTACTAAGACCTCCATTGTATAAATAAGAATGGCCATCCCAAATTCTTCCATTCTGCAGAAGGCTGCTCCTTCATCGCTTTCTCTGAAGTCCTTAAGTCCATTTTGATGAATCCTTTCTCTTTGCTTTGTACTTTCTTTCTTACCAACCAAAAGGGCTCATTCAGCCAACACAATGGGCTATTTACCTTCTTTCTTTCATATCTTTTATGGCCTTAGTGGCCAATCAAGCAAGTGCCATGGTCTCTGACTGAACAATGGAAGAGCAAAGAAATATGAGAAATATTTACACATGATGATTTCCCTAAAAACATATGGTGTCAAAATATGAAGGCGGACAGTGGAGATGGCTCAGCCGGTAAGGTCTTTGTTCCCAAGCCTGGAGACCTGAATTCAATGCCTAGAGCCCACATGTTGGAAGGAGAGAGAGCTTACTGATCTCCATACTCTGCCTGCTGAATCTCTCTCTCTCCCTCTCTCTCTCCTTTCTCCCTTCTCTCCCTCTCTCTTTATATCTCTCTCATAAACAAAAATGAAAGTATTTTAGAAAAAAACATACTCTCAAAAGAGAATTTGATTCACAAAGCTACAACCATTCAGGAGCAAGAAATTCCCAACAGAATAATGGATCCCCTGACCCAGTCTGGTTTCAAGTGTGGCTTATACTTTACTGGTTTCATCTCAACCAAAGCTAGTTTTGTAAGTTCAGCAGGTTAGACTTATAGACAATTTAAAATATGCAAATGTCTACTTCCACTTACCTCCATGACAATTGACCTATTGAGAGCACTTCAGAGGAGGGAGAATCTCAGGAGATGCCACACCACCCTAAGAGATATTTGGGACTGGTGCTGGACAGAAGAGAGAGAATTTCTTTACTCAAAGGTTTGCTCACTGGTACTCCAATGGGTGCTGGGAACTTACCAGTACAGGCATCCTGGATGGAACCCAATGTATCCCGCGTGATTGACTTGGGAATAGGAGAGAGACTAGCTGGAAAGAAGAATATGTGAGGTGGGATGGGAAGGATGTGGAGTGAGGAGCAGAAGATGAAGACACATAAATCTATTGTATTTGTGTAGGAAAGTGTCAAAGAATACAGAATAGGGTTTGGAATGTGACACACTTCTTGGTTTTGAAGTCAAACATGGTTATTATCTTTCAAAATAATATCTCCTTTCCTGTGTCTTGGTCCCTTTGGAAGCACAGCATCCCCAGCATGTGTTCCGGAAATACATACTGAAAAAAATGACAGTATAAAGATGAGCTTCCTCAAGTTTATGTGTGGGCAATGGGGCAGCCACGTGAAAGGTGTGATGTAGCACAGGAATGGTGCTGCCTTCTCATGCTGTCCTCAGCCATCTCCCCTGGGAAGGGGAGCTGTCCTCTGTACCTTCGGGATCATAACTAGGACAACTTAGAACCATCGTCAGACTCAAAGCACATACTAAAGCAGTTTTAAGTTTTGGAGAGCTGTCTTTCACATGCTCAAGATCAGACCGAACTGAGATGAATTTAAATTTAAGATAAACTAAGTTGACATATCTACATTGTCATCTTGAAAAATCTTAGTCCATTTAATCTCCAATAAATAAATTTTGTATTTCTACATTCTTTAGCAGAAAATCATTGAGAGGAGGTGTGGAAGGAGAGTCCAGACATTGGATAGACAAGACTGTGCATAATCCTCACTCCCAGACAAGTATCAGTGGAGTTAGGATAAGAATGCAGTCAGCCCAATTGTTAATAGAGCTTATTGATTTCTCTTTCCCATCCTGTGTTGCCTAGTGCCATCTTTATTGCAGCCGCCCTACCCCTTCTGTCTCCTTCATGTGTTGGTGTCTTTTCAGGTCCTTAGTTTTCTACTTCATTATTTTCTTGATTTGAATGAAATCAGTAAGAAAGAAAGACTGTCTTGAAATGCAGTTTTTGTTTTGAAATACGAACAAGTAATTATTGTAATCAGATATGAATGAATAATGACATATCCAGGAAGTGTTATGTAACACTTAGGGTATTTATAAGTGACTTATCAACAGCTATAAGTTATTAAAGAAAAAAGTGTATGTGTATGTATGTTCAAGTTTGTGTGCCTGTGTAAGTACATGTGGAAGTCTGAAGTTGACAATGGTTTTGATAATAGAGACCCTGAACCTGAAATGCATCATATCAGCTATTTTGGCTAGCTAGCAATATCTCCATCTGCCTGCCTCTGCCTCACAGTCCTGGGATTACAATCATGTCCCATAGTATCCATCTTTTTACACAGGTTAAGGCTCTGAGCTCACATCCTCATGTTTGTATGATAAGCACTTTATTCACTGAGCTATCTCCTCAGTCCTCCAAATTCTAAAATGTGAGTTTATGCTTAAAATGTATTTGAAAGCTATTTACTGATGTTTCTCTTCAAATAAAGGTATTATAGCTAAATTTGGGGAGCTTTATTGCCTGCACCTTTATATTTTTCAACTTTCAAAAACATGATTCACAATTATAGTCATTTAAAAAATTTGTATTTGATTAGCATGTATGGAAAAACTTGTAATATTATATTAAACCTGAAACCATTATTAAATGTGCACTATAATCTTACCCCACAATAATATAAATTACACTCATACCCATAATTCTGTAGGGAAAAGACAGGATATAAACAGATAAAAGTACAAACTGCTATGTTCTAGCTCTAAATTGTGAGTTAATTTTTCTTCCTCCCATATTTTCCCAGCTCTCTGCAATGAAATGAAGTGGGTTTTTATAAGAACCCAACGAGATGCACAAGTTATTCACTGTAAAGCTTAGTGGCACAGAGATTGTTGTCCACATTGTCTCTGTGGTCGAAGAGTACTCCAGATACCCTTCTTGTCTCTTTTGGTCTGTTGGCCACACACTGATAGGTTTCTAAGATCCTCAGATCAAAATCTCACAAAACATCTTTACTGTGTATGAAATATAAGTCTAAAATATAAGTCTGTATATGAAATATAAGACTGAATTTTTAAAACCTACACAACTTCTACATTCATGTTAACAATATCAAGGTACCCTTGGCATTTGCCATTCCTTTGGAATGACATAATATCCATTTGTCATACACTGACATGTAAATACATAAATAATACATAAGTACAATCAGATGATTGCCTCACCTAAGTAGGTGATTTGCTTTTTTTTCATAACCCCTATGTCCTATCATCTTCAGTTATAATTATTCATAGTATTGATATACATGAAGTATAATATAAATGATTTTGCACATAATTAGGTATAGGTATTGTCTATCTTCCTTTGAGTACTCTTTGAAGTGACATCCTATTCATCCCTGACCTTGCACCATCACATTGTAAGGAGCTGGTATACAATAGGTTCTTAGCAAGAGGGGACTGAAAAGAATTATTCAAAATCATTCAAAAAACATTTTATTTTCCTAATCATGTGCTCTGATGTCCTAGAAATTTAGATCATTGTGGGGTTTATATGTGTATTACAAGTGCAGGAATGTTAGTGTGTGTGTATATGTGTTGGTGTGTGGGTATATGTGACTGTGTGTGAATGTATATGTAGAGGTCAGAGATTTACCTTGATGTTGCACCTTACGTAATATTCATCTTTTTATTTGAGAGGATTTTTCATTGGACTGGGACTCACTACTGAGTAGGCTAGATTAGTTGGGCAGCAAGCTTAGAGATCCTTCCTTCTCTGATCCCTGGTATTAGAATTTCATGTGTCTGGATGGCCACCTCTTTCATGTGGATGCTGGCGACCAAATTCAGATCCTCATGCTTGTACAGCAAGACTGATCTACCTGCTCAGCTTCCACTTAAAAAAAAAAAAGAGAACCAAACACAGTACACAGGAGGCAGCCCGTTTGCTGATAGCCTTCCTGATATAAATGCAAATCAAACAAGCGCAGGTGGCCAAGCAGTAGTAGCCACAGAAATATCCCTGTGCGGTAGAGAGCTAGCGTGGAGCGTTAGCCACAGGCCAGTTTGTGAGCACCAGTTCTCCTGTGAAAATGGAAAACAGGATCAGTAGTGGATGAAAGACAAGAAGGAAGGACTGTGTCAGCAGAGGTCTAGATGCCACTCATCAGTCACGATGACAGCTGTCAGGGTTCTGAGGGCTGCAGGGCCAGGGACAGCCAGTGGCCAGGAGTGCACTACATTCGGAGGTTTTGCATCACAAGCAGGATGGCTGGCTTGCTCAACCCAGCTCTGCCCTCCTTAGCCCCTCTGAACGCCTGCTTCCCAGGCTGCTGTATCTGCTTTCCTCCCAGAAAGTATTACTCATCTCAGGTCACGCCGTCAACACCGCAGAGAGCCTCTGCCTGTCTGGCAGGCCAAAGGATCTCCACCCGTGCCCCAAGCAGATCCCTGGAAAGTGGACAGAGCTGTGCAGCATGTCCCTCACAGCCCTGGGGTACCTAACTGCTCCACATCTCATCCGCCCAGCATTAGAAGATCAGGAGGGTATGGTAGGAAAGGTGCTGGGTCCTGAGTCCTCACCTACAATTCCCTGCAGGCAAGTGACACTGAGCAGTGCACCAGGACGTTCCCCTGGAATCGAAAGCTGCCCTCAGAGCCAGGTTTTAAAGGCAGATATTTTTAACAGTGTACTTCACATGAACCAGACACATTGTCCATGTAAATTATCCAGGTGAAGTCAGTCAGGTGAAGATGGATAGAAAACCAGTCTAAACTGGCCCCTGCAGAACCCACACTCTCAGTCCCATCATCATGTAGAAATTGAGAATATTGGCGATACCCATGTTCTCTGCTGTCTTTTGAAAATTCTGTGACTTAGTGTGCAGGTGTTCTGGAAGTGAATCGTTCCATTTTTGAAGCTATAAACGCCATCTATAGCATACAGAAGGCTCTCTTCCTGTAGAATATATGAAGAACCTAAAAGGAAATGGACTAAATTTTAAAAACTCGTTTTGTCTCAAAACACAATATCGATGCCAATATCACTAATTTCAACAGACAAAATCTCTAACTGGCCTGGAATTTGTCCAGTAAGGCTAAGCTGGCTGGTCAGCAAACCCCAGGAATTTGTTTGTCTCTACCTACCCTTCCCACACTGGGATTACAATGGGGCATCACCATGCCTAATATTATTTTTGAGCAGGTTATAGGGGTTGAGTGAAAAAACTGTATCACTTGAGCTACCTGAGTTATTTCCCTACATGGTGTATCTTGTTTTCAATATTTGATTTTGGTATATTAAAATTGTACATAATATATATATATATATATATATATATGTTTCTAATCATCCTTCACATGTTTCCAGATATTAATACTTTAATATAACTATGCTAGATTTGCCAAGATATTTAAAATGAGTATTAGTATTTTATAATTAACTGAACTTCAGTTTATTTTCCAGAATACAATAGTTTTTTTTTTCCATTATTGATCATGTCTTTGGAGTTTTTTCTAGTGCCTGAAGTCATCTTATGCTTCTTTTTCATGATATTAATTATTATGAAGAGTAATCATCATGTGTTTTATGGAATATTCCTCAAATAAGTTAGCCATCATACTGTGATTATGGTTATGAAAACAAACTCTATGGATGTGGAGATGTCTTAGTTTCCTTTCCAGTGCTATGACTAAAGCAACTTAAGGGAGAAAGGTTTGCTTTGACTTGGCGTTCCAGAGGAACATAGCACAGAAGGCATGGTGCAAGGCAGGTGCAGGATAAAGACAGGAGTAAGTCGCTGTCCACTGACTTTACAACCACATCCAGAAAAGAGAGAGAAAACAGGAAATGGGGTAGGACTATAAAACCTCAACACCCTCTGCCCTCCAGGACTATTTCCTTCAGAAAAGCTCCCCCTTTAAAGGATCTACAGCCAACATCTTGGGACCAAGATTTTCAACCAATGGGAACATTTTACATTGAAATTACAACAGGACAAGAATTGTCACAGATGTGGACATCTAAACCACCTGCTGCCAGGAATAATTAATAACCACATTCTCACCACAGGTGACATTAGCTGTGACAATTTGAATTCAGACACTTGTGACTGGAAGAAAATTTCTAGAAATAACCTTGCATATCCATGAAGAGGGAAAATTAAGCTCAGTTCCTGGAAGGATAAATATCTGTGGAAACTGCTGGGAATTCTCTTAAGGTAAGTTGTCTATCTCTTCCAACTCTTTTAAATTTAGTTTCATCACTTAACTTACTTGTTCTTTTAGTACTAGTCAAATATTAAGTTACTAATTTTGATTCTCAAATAATACTGTGTGCTCAATGAGAGCTGTTTTAAACAGTTTCATCTGGGTCTCTTTGCCAAATGCTATTCTTTCAGATTCTGACCAGGTCCTTCCTTTGTGGCCCATGCAATGTTTATTTGTTCTTTCTCTTGTTCAGATCAAGACACAAAAATTTGCTTAAAAGTGCACCTTTTAGGTAGACACAAGTCTCTAGAATATATAATATTTTATTTCTTGAAGAATTTCTTTTAATATATGCTGAAAACAAACTCTTTTAGTTTTCATTTATCTGTAAAAACCTTTATCTCCCCCTTGCATTTGAAAATGTACTATCCTACAGTGGTATTTTTAATTTCTTTTTTCTTTCAACACTAAAATATTCCATCCTTGCTTGGATATTTTCTGATAACAAATCTGTTGGGGTTCTTATCTGTTTACTTCTATGTACACACCAGAGTCCTGCCATCTTCCTGGTTTGACTTCTTTCAAAATATTCTCCTCAGCTTTAATTTTGTGAAGTTTAGATATGAGGTTTAGAGATATTTGTGGAAGTATTTTTTGTTACTTTTAATATTTTGTATTCTCTGAACTTCCAGTATATTGGGTATTGCTGTATTTGTAATTAATTTTGGAATTACCAAGACATTAATTACTTTAATGTGTGTGTGTGTGTGTGTGTGTGTGTGTGCGTGTGTGTGTGTGTGTGTTACCACAGTCCCTTCTTTCTCTCTTTCCTGTTTGATTTTCAGTTTGGCAAATTTCTATTCCTCTTTCTTGAAGCTGGTCACTCCTCAAGCAAAGTCAAAATTTACCAAAGAGCTGTCAAAGGGATCCTTCATTATTAATACAATATTTGGGATACCTAGAAACTTCTGATTTTTCCATCTCTCTGTTTACATTGCCCATCTCTCCTGTGTACCGTCTACTTTCCTTAAGAGCTGGTAACATAGTGAGCTTCTTTTCTATTCCTGACATGATAGTGTCAGTATCTGTGCCAGAACAGAAGATGGATTTTAGGATGGTTTGTTTCTTCAGACTGTGTTTTGCTATCTTGTCGCACACTCTGAGAACTGGATGCATTATATCGACTGATAAAGACTGAGATAAAGGGGCATTTAGTGTGAAGATTTGCATTAATCTATAAATTAGGCTTTGTTTAAAGTTGGTTCTTTTGTAAGTACCAGAAGATTCAGGTTTCTTTAGTGCACTTGTTTTTGTCTCTCTTCTAGACTTCGGGTTTCCTTAAGTACCTGTCTTCAAAGAAAGTCTGTGTCTTTCAGCTGTAATCCACTGGGATTACTGAGGAGTCCTACTGGTATGGAGTTTAGGTACAGCGATCTGAAATCCTCCAGTCTCTCTCGGGCAGCTTGTGTCTGTGTCTATGACCTTCACAAAGATTATTCAGTAGGAAAGGATTCTCGCTTTGTTTTGTTTGTCCCTTTATCCTATATTTCCTTCCATGACTACATCAATTTTAGCATAACCTATTTTTAACATAACCTTTGCAGTCTAATTACAGTTGAATATTTTGTTTGTTTTTCCTCTTAAGATGTAAAAGTCTGAAGACAATTGAGTGAAAGGAATAAGATAAGACTATGGGCACATTCTTTTCACAGATTCTCTGGGTTTTTTTTATTAACAATCAGGGTATACTTTTGGCTAATTATTATTATGGATTGAATGATGTCCTTTCTAAAAAGACAGATTAAGATCCCAACTCCCAATGTGTGGTATGTATAACCTCATTCGCAAACAGGCTTCTGACAGACTTCATCAAGTCGAGGAATGGTTAATATGGCAGTATTTATTGCACTGAGACTGCTTTGCTTATGAAAAGAGAAATCGAATCAGACATCACACTGAGAGAAGAGGTGTGATAACAGAGGCAGCGAGAGATAGACTATAGCCAAGGAACATAAGAGATCAAAAGCCACTAATGGAAAAGAGAAAAAAACCAGAAAAAACTCTCCTCTAGGAATTTCAGAAGTTACTTGGTCTTGTTAACACCATGAGTCAGGACTCCACACTCACTCAAGAATAAAGTTCCCATGCTAAATGCAATACTATTTGGGATGCAGTGTACATATGCACGCACACACAACCTACACACACATGCATACGCATATACACACATGCACACACAAATACACATGCACACAACCCCCCATACACTCGCACGCGTATGCGCATGCGCACACACACACACACACACACACACACACACACACACACACACGCAACGACACCCCTGCTCTAGGACACCAAACCAATTACTTTCCTCTTGCCTCTAACAGACTTGTTTCTTAGATCTTGTTAATTTGTGAAATAAAAAGTCCACACAACTATTGGATTTTTCCATGATTGCAAGTCCTAAGAATTTTACTGTCTTGTTAGTCCACAGAACTTCCATTAGAACATTAAATAACCATTGAAGTGTCCTGGGGTCCAGACATGCAGATCTTAGCTCTGTCTCTGAATACCCTAGTCTAAGAGAAAAGTTTTTTGTTAATCATTCCCCTAAAACTTGTCGGAGTTTTGCTTTTCTTTATGCTTTATAATTTCTACTTAGTTGCTGACATTATAATATTAAATAGTTGAATACTTAAATTTTAAATTTTGTCTTAAAGTGTTAATATATATTTTTAGGTTTTGTTCATGTTATTTATAAATCAACTTTATTCTTCCATGTGATTTTTTAAAATTTGTTAGGAAAGTTCTAGAGAATCCTTATCCAGCACTAGTTCAGGTATGATGAGGAATGCACACCGTTCTTACTATCACTGATAAAATAACTAGGTATTCAATAAGCCTCTCCATTTGACCTTTGGAAAATCCTACATATCCATACATTGAACACTTACAGTAACTCTTTCCAAGTCTGGTAGTAGTTCTTCTTGTAAACAAAACACAATGAGCTTGGGAGAATCTGAGTGCACAGAAAATATGTATTTTATCTATGGGAAGAATCTGATAACTTCAAAGCAGGATCTAGATGTGTCCAGAAGAAATTAACAGGGAAGAGAATTTGTCATCCAATTGATACTTCCATGTTTACACTGAAAAAAATTAGAAGCAGTTGTATTTTGTCACTGGCCAAAGAGGAGCTCCAGGCCATCAGAAGTCATTGAGCAAATCTGTAAGAACATGTCAATCATATTACTTAACCCCATATCACATATGAAGACAATATTTTGGTGGGGAGTCAGAGTTAGAGTAACATATCCAAAGTCTGATTTAACAAGTTTGAATCTTTGAGTTTGTCCTTCAAGTAGGACTCTAAGTTATCTGTGAAGAATTCTTGAATCGTCAAGATGTATGTAAAATTACATGATTGGCATTTCTCTTAATTTTATAGTCACATGTCATGTATCTGGTGATACCTGAAAATAACTGACACAGCACTGAAATATTTTAATGTAGTTAAATATAAATATAGTAAATGTAATTCAATTCATGTTATGACAATGTGATAAGAGTTTTGATCACAGTAAACACTGGATGTTAGGGAAACAGCAGAAATGTAAATTAATTCCAGGCAGCATACTTGGAAAGTCTCCATAAAGTAGAAAGTACCTGAAGCACATCTCGCATAATTGAAAGCAATTCCAGATAAGGAAGAAGAACAAAAAGCAAGGAAGTTAAATAAAATTGACCATAAGTAAAGGCAAGCACAGGGAAACATTGCAGAATTAGCACACACCCCTGGATGTTTAAAGCTTCATGGTGCAGGAAAACTTAATTTATTGAGTTACATTAGAGATAGGAAGCACAGTCTTCAATGACACAGTAAAGATTTTAGCTTATTATTGCTCTTGTGAGTACTTGTGTGCCTAGCTGTGTTGATTATATACTTCATTGCAATAAACTACCATGAATTTAGTGTGCATACATCAGTAATACCAGAGTTTCAGCATTGTTGCAGTTCGCCTGCATAGTTGCTGATAAATGACCATCAAATAGCTTAAGGGAACAAGGAATTTATTCTCTTATGATTATTGGTTACATATACAGTAGTCCAGCTTGATGGGAGAGCACACATCAACACCAGGGCTGAGGGAACTGGCCACACCATCATCACATAATAATAGCTGAGAGAGGGACAATCCTTACTTACCAGACAACCATGTCTGGCCAAGTATACAAAAGGATGCCAACCCTCTCAGCCAGCTCTCCGTGATTTATTCCAGGCCTAATCCCACCCAGCATAGGCTAGGCCTTCCCCATCAGCTAGACAATCTGCTTCAGGTCAGCTCTGGGCCTAACTCAACCACTAATTCTCCACAAACATGCCCGGAGCTCATACCCTCAACTCTCACCTGTGCCTAACCATGACAGTTATGAATATGGTCATGGTTTATTTGGGATTTTAGAAAACCAAATTTAAGGAGTTTTGAGTAGAAACGTTCTTTTTTATTGCTACTCTTTTTTTACTTAAATTATTCAAGTTACAATGGAATTTTTATTGGTTTTCCTCCTTCCCTGTAATCCCACTTAACCTTCCCTCCTTCTGATTAGCAGTATTCTTAATTGAAGATGCGAATAAAAAGGAATTTATTGCTGTCTTCACTTTGTTGGCCATGTTTATTGTTTTTCTGCATTCGTAAGGCCAAGAACTCATTTTTCTTGTAAGTCTCAAGAAGCAACTATCCCATAGTACCAAGCACCACTTCATAGCAACAGTGTTGGAATGTTGCAAGCAACATTAAGCCAGAGAAGAAACTTCTGGACAAGTCTGCTAGTAGTTAAGGCTGATATGTTATACTGTGATCATGGAAATAGCATCCCTTCACCTTTGCTCTACTCTGGAAGTTAGGAGAACATCATTGATACTGCTTATACACAAGCAGGTGAGATTACTCAAAGGCATGAATACTGTCATTGAGGATTAAAGAGAAGAGTGATTCAGAGACTGTCCAACACTCAAGCACACTGCTAAGAATGGAAGTAAATTTCTGCCAGTCTTTAGCATAAACACTAAATAATGAAGGAGAACCAAAAATGAATTCATTCAATAATCATGATGGCTATTACCAATGACACGAGCATAATGTGTGTTCACATTTTAGCCTGTGCTTTTGAAAATTTGATTAATTCAATGCTAAATTATATGCCACTGAGGATGTGCATGTGTTGTCCAACTTTCTGACAGGGCAGTATGCTGAGATACAAACCTAAATATTTTGTTCTATTTACAGCTGATTTACACGAATGCTATTTATTAAACAACATTATACTCATTACACTTGCTATGCTGAGGAAAGTGAAATATAAAAAAAATGAAATGATTTTCTCAAAGTCATTCAATTAGTAAACAATTGAATTTAAAGCCAAATCCATATCTGTGTTCTCATCCACTACACATGCTATATCTCTGAGTATGTTTTTCTAGATAAAGAGAGTGCTACATTTATACTCTAGGAGGGTCAGTTTTGGAAAGGTTAACTGGGTACTGAACATGAGGACAACAAGATCTAGGATCTCCAGAAGGGCAATAACAGTGAAGGTTCAATATGCGAGACATGACAATTGTCAATAGATAAATATTAAATAAATGGAAGAGAACCAGACTTAACTCAAGGTTGGAGCTACCTGAAGTAATATAAGTTGTTTCGTGGGCCCTATTGACAGGGTTTCAGATGAACTTTGAGGAGCAGTCATGTTTATCAGAGCATGTAACACTGGTTTTGATTTTCTGGTCAATTCTTTACCTAAGCTATACACTTACTCATGGTTTGAACTCAGTCTCACTGCATATTGGTAGTTGGTTCAAGAGTAATGAAAATAAATAGATACTGCATAGAAAAAACACCTGTGAAGGAAATAACTTTCCCATTGTGATTGCTCAAGTTATCATTCTTACATTCTTATTAAAGAACAAAGGTGTTGCAGCAGGTTGCTTCTATTGCTCTGGATTTCCTTAGGGGGAAAAATGGAATAATAGAACAAAAAGCACAATGTGCTGTTGCTATTCTAGGAACTGTTACAAGTCACAAACACCAGGACATTTTCTGGCACACACATGCTCAGGTATTAAGTAGACTGCAAGCTGAAGTGGATGTGCACTGATGGCCTGGTAACTATGGCAAGCACAGACTGTTTGTTAAATATTGACAATGGCCAGGAAATTAATGAGCACTGTCAACAAACCCAGAGTGTTGCCTCTGGTCTTTGATAATGCCAAGGTAAAAGTCATGCGTCACTGCTCTCTGAATGCAAATGAGCCACGAGAGACTTGTATAATTAACACAATGATGATTGGGATTAAAGAAACTGAGTAATAAACACAGAAAAGAGAACTCAAAATTTCCAAGTCTCTGAAATAGGAAATGGGAAACTTGTGATTTCAGAGGACAAGAAATTTTATTTTAAAACTTAGAACTTAGTCCTAAAAAGCCCCAGGTCATTTCGTCGCTAAATTTTTTTATGATTTCCTATCCTGTATCTATATCTATTTGCTGAGCTGTGTTGTGCTCTTTGGTAATGTAAATTCTATTGATGAAGTGAACTTAAGACAGTTCCTGTATTAGTAACAACAGCTCGTGTTAATAGCAAAAATGTCCATGTATGCTGCCTCTGTTCTTTCTTCATATTTCAGTTTTCTTTTGCCTTTATTTTCAGATAAACTACATCATTTTGGGGTAAAATGATTAGGTAGGACCATACTCAATTTCCTAATACTAGCTATCACAGAAAGCAACAGTTTGAAAATTGCAAGTAAAATTCAACTAATAATCATACATAGGATAATAGAAAATAGAAATAAGCATCAGTAGTATTAATTTCCCTCTTTTGAGTAAGTTAAAAAGTCTTCAAAGAAGATTATGAATCCAATGTTAATTTAATAGTTATTTAAAGTGAATGACAGACATCTGTTCTTAGTTTGTCTATAACCCTTTTGAGTTCCTAACAATGGAATCCTAAATATGAACTACAAAATATCATAGCTTTTGCAACTCAGAAACTCAAGGATTAATCATAATAAGTTCTTTCCAGAGTAAAAGTGACTCACTCTTATGTTTGGGCCTAGCAGAGAGATAACAGGCAGAGAGAGTTGTCCCAATGATGGTAAGTATCTCTTGTCTTTCAAATATTTTTATTTTTCTTTAACAATGTCAAACATGTCTGTAATTAAGTCTTTCTCCCTGTGTTCTTCATCTTTCACCCTCTTCTTCCGACACTCCATCTTCATATCAGTACCTTTCCCAGATTCATGACTTTTGGGTTTGTTTGTGATCCATGTAGTACAATCATAACCATCTATGTGACCAATGGATTGGAGTTTGGTGGGGTGACCAGTGGGTTCACAGCTTAGGGAAATGATTTTCACTCTGTGTGACTTTCTATCAGTAGCAGGTAGTTAGTTCAGCAGTGAGGGGTAGGGTCCCGAGCTTCTCTTTCACCTGTGCCTGGCCATGGATGAAATCCTCAATGCAAAGACTCAGGGAAAACATCTGTAGCTGCCGTGAGCTTGTGATTCCCATGTCTCTGTCTTTCCCAGCAGATAACATTTCACAATTCTTCTTTCTACCTACTGACTCTTGCATTCTTTCCACCCTCCCTAATACAATGTACACTGAGCCTTAGACGGAATAGTATAAGTGTTGTGTTAGGACTCACTCACTTATTATTGGCATTGGCATCTTGACCAGATGTAAGTCTCTATTCCCCACCATTCACTGGAAAGAGTCTTCTCTGATTAAGTTGAGAGAAGCATTTGTCTAGGGGTATAAATATAAATATGTAGAAGACAGATTGTAGCTATTCATCATCTTAGCTATTCAACAGTGTTCGGCTTCCCACTAAGGTTTAAGATCTCCCTTCTCCACTTGGGTTATTGCCTAGTTTTGCTTTAAGAGATATGGAATCCCTCCTGTATATCAGGCCCAAATACAATGAGAGTGACTGATCATGCCATAACAGTAATAGTAGTATTACTATTGGGTATATATTGCTTAACAGGTTGGTATCCCTTTTCTCCCCTGGCAGCCTGGACAGTACCTTCCAGGACTCTGTAAGCTAGCCAGCATAGAGTAAGCTTCTAGCTCAGCTGCAATATGTCAAGCAACCAAGATATATGGTTATTATCTACTTCTGTGGGGAACCAAGAACATCAGGAGTCTGTACTGTTTGGGAGACCTCTGGGGGCTCCCTGACCAATGATTCATAAGATATCAAACCCCTAACATTGAGTGCATTTTTATTAATAATATATGGTTACTAGGAACAGATATTTTTAAAACCATGCTGGATATCTCACTTCCAGTGTTTTTTAAATATAAATTACTATATTTTTTAAAAAATTTGAGCTATAAAATAGTAAGTTTCCATGTGGCTATCTTGCAACCTTTTCACTTTGTTTAAACCTCCTTTCCTGCATCACCATCTCCTGTCTTTCCCTTTCTGATTAAACATTTTCCCTCAGTATTGTCCCATTATTGTCTATGTTTTATTATCCTCTTTTGTAATTGTCTCTCTCTCCCAGTAGCCTCTTTCTAGTTTCCTAGCTTTTGCAGGAGCTCTATGTTGAATACATAAAATTTCTGTAATACAATGAAAGCAGTCTTAAGAGGGGAATTTATATCCCTAAGTGCCTATATGATAAATTCTGAAAGAACTCAAACAAAAACTTACGATACACCTCGAGTGTTTGGATACACGAGAAGAAACAACCCAAAAGAGGCAGATGGAATACATAATCAAAACAAGGGCAGAAACTGATGAAATAAAAACAAAACAAAGGCTCTATGAGAGAAGTGTTGACAAACCTTTAGTCAAATCAACCAAACAGAAGAGAGAGAAGATTCAAACTATTGAAACTGGAAATGACAAAGGATAGCAAATAAATTCAGAAAACCATAAGTGCATGCTGTAAAATTCTATAGTTCACTTAGTTGGAAAGCATAAAAGAAATGATTTAATTTCTAGATACATATTAAAGTCACAGATATATATTGAAGATACATTATTAAAGTCAAACCAAGATGTTCTCAAATATTTAAGCAGATCTATACAGGCTTACAAAATGGGAGGAGAGTTACCTATCCAACAAAAATTTAATATTTAGAATATATAGAGAGCAACACATAAAACATCAGGAAAAGTAAGAACCTAACCAGAAAAAGACAGTTACTTTTCTATCATGGTTTGAATGTGAGTTGCTGTCATGGACTCATTGAAGTTAATGTTTGGTAATACCTTTAACAGGTAGTCTTACTGGAGGAAGGCTGCAGGGTCCCATGACCAGCACGCTTACCTCGCAATCCTGATGGGTACCAGAGGGGGATCAGCAAGAATTAAGTCAGGCTGGGTCAAGAGGGGATCTTGGAAAACCCAAAAAACCAAGACAAGTTTATTAGGAACCTAATCCCTTATAAAACATGAAACAGGGGGTGAAGTGTGTACACTGTGCAGAGTGATGACATCAATACTGACAAACTGCAGGTGCAAAGTCCACAACTGGTGGGACCACCACCAACAATACAGCCCTGCCAATCCTTACACATTTTAATCGGCCCTAATAGCCCCATATAGAGTGGAGAAAGAACACGTCAGGAACACGGTGGTACAATTATAATGATAAAGCTCTGTGCCTGTCCTTTACTATGCTAATCAATGTCTAGATGGCTTCCAAAGAACAGTAAGCCTCTGCTCTTGAACCCAGTTCCAGACAGGACAAGATCCATCCCTATGCCGTGCAAGAAGGTCAACAGGAAGGTCAACAGGAGTCAGCCTCCTATACCCTATACCGCATAGGCTGGCATCTATGCTGACCACAAGGGATGCCTTTGGGATCCATCTTCAAGAAATGGAGATCTCGGGCAGGTCACAGGACAGGTCTTGAGGTTGGCAGCTTGTCTCTACATTCTCTTTCTTGCTCTATTTCCTGAGGCTTCAGTGGCATGACCCAGCTTCCTGCTTCTGCCTCCAGCCATTTTCTTCTATGCAATTTCTGCCATAAATGTACTTATCTCCCCTATCACTGGAGCTAGAAGCCAAATAAACATATTTTCTCCCCAAAGTTGGTTGTGTCAGAGTGTTATCTCACACAAAATAATGACTGCAACAATTTCTGAACAGATGTCCAAAAGAAGAAACACAAATGGCTAATAAATACTTTAAAGAGTGCTCAAAAATCTCTAACCATCAGGGAAATGCAAATTCTAACTACTCTGAGGTTCCATCTCACCAAGGGCAAAACGACTATTACCAAGAAATCAAATGATAACAAATGCTGATAAGAATGTGGGGAAAGGGGAATCCTTACTGTTGGTGGGAGAGGTACAAACTGATGTAACCACCATGGAAATCAGTGTGGAGGTTCCTCACAAATTGACTCCTGGATATATACCCAAAGGACCTTACAACCTATTACAGACACCTTGCACATCCATGTTCACTGTGGTTCCATTTGTAATAATGAGAAAATGAAATTTGCTTAAATGCTAATCAATTGATGAATGGATAACAGAGTGGTGGTATATAAAGCTACAAACTCATCTCAAGCGAAAAAAAATATAGGGCTGGCTTAGGGGTTAAGCTTCTGCCTTGCATGCAGAAGGTACCGAGTTTAAATCCAAAATCCCATGAAAAACACCAGGCAAAAATAGTGGCAGCCTGTACTTTAGTTCCTGAAATCATAGTCTGGCAAACTCCAGAAACAAAGCAAAGAAGATGTAGCACAATCCAGTGTTATTCCCGAAGTCATCCTTGGGCACACACAGTGTCCTTTGATACATACACACAAAGAGAGAGAGATATATACACATAGACACACTCACAAAAATTAAAAAATGCTAATGAAAATCCCAGAGGAATGATTAAAATGAAACCTACATGTTAATCCTAAAGATTACATAAAGGAATAAAGGTCTTCTAAAAGTTTTGTGTAGGAATATAGGTGAGGAATAAGTCCCATCTTTTATTTATCTCCACCATGATTGTGGCTCTTTTCCTTGCTGACCAAATGGAACAGACTTATTTTTTTATTTTACTTGTAAATGATATTAGTAGCAATCAATTTAAAAATCATTTAACAGTAAGTATAAGATAGCATATTATAATAAGCAACAGAAGGATGGTTGAGATTAATTTTCTTGATTACATTAATGATTTGCAAAACCATTGCTAACAACTATGGAATCCCAGGCTTCAATGTGAAAAAACAAATTTCAATTATGTAATCAAGTATTTTTCTGATCAGTGTCAAATTTATTTCTTGGTCTTCTAATTTCCAAAAGAGAACTTTCCTTTAAGTAGCAGGAAGTTTGTTTCTGTACCATTACATAAATAATGGTAATGAATTCTATAATCTCTAAAAAGAAGCAGAGGTGATAGATATTCCCATTTGGTGTAAATGGACTGACAGATCAATGGGCTGACAAAAAACATATCACCTTGAAAAAAATTAATGATATTTAATAAAGTTTATAGTCATTTCTGTCCTACAGCATAAAAATATTTTTATTTTATTGCTTATTATTATTATTGTTTAGTATAGTATTTCTGTTTAAGGTGAATGGTTATGTTTGTATACCCACCAATTAAGTAATAGAGTCCTATAGTATGACAGAATTAAACCGTTAAATGAATGACAAATCTGTTAGCATGGTGTCAGAGTTATGAACAGGTATCAACTTGACTATTGAGGAGTTTGAGCTCTGGGCACATTTGAAGGAAACTGATGGTTGAGTTAAGCCCAGAGCAAACCTGCAAGAGATTGTCTAGCTGATGGGGAAGGTCCAGCCTATGGTGGGTGGGACTAGGCCCTGGAATAAATCACAGAGAGCTGGTTATGAGAGTTGGCATCCTTGTGTATCCTTGGCCAGACATGCTGGTCTGGCAAGTAAGGATTGTCCATCTCTCAGCCATTATGTGGTGATGATGTGGCCAGTTCCCTAGGCTCTGGTGTTGGTGCGTGCTCTCCCATCAATCTGGACTAAGAACTGTAACCAGAAATCATAAGAGAAAATAAATTCCTTGTTCCCTTAAGCCATTTGATTATCATTTATCAGCAACCATGTAGGCAAACTGTAACACGTGAATTGCTATTGAAAACATAATTTTGAATGGAAAACACATTACATTCACAGAGATAGGCCCAGCTATATCTTATTCATGGAAATTCTTAGCAAACACCACGATTATACAATATTTATAGACACATACATTCATTAGATTGCTAGTCATTTCCAAAAATTCATTATTCATTTTTCATGACTAACAGTATTTAATTGTGCTGGAACTAAAATAATGTGCTTTAGTTCAAAGCCTAAAAATTAAGCTTAAAGAAGAAACATTATTTTCCTTTATTTGTAAGTCATTTTGACTTTATTTGAGACAAGTGGTATGTCATCTGCATTCAATCTACAGCAACGTTGTTTTATTGAAAAATATGAAAAAAAAACTTGCTCTCGTGTGTATTTAGACTAAGAGAAGGCTTCTGGAGAAAAGCGTCTGTGATGTAACATCCACCAAATACAGAAAAAAGGAAAGAATATCTGCAGATCACAGCCTTGTTAAGGACCTGAATTTGTTTTACTTTCTTTAGCCCCTATGAATATAGGTGATCAGATAGATGGACAATGGAGCTAGACAGATAGATAGAATGATAGATAGCTGTAAATCAAATATAGAAAAATAGATGATAAATGATAGAAGATAGATATAGTGAGATGATCAATAGATTGATATATGACAGGTAGATAGATGATAGGTAGATTAGATAGACGGATAGATAGATAAAGATATTTGCAACAAGATTTTAATCAAATAACAGCACTTGTTCAATGTAATATTACTTCCTTTGATGAAAAATTCTGTGTGGGAAGAAAGATTACCTATTTTCTTCATAATCATATTCCTTAATTCTAAATCAATGCAATATTTCACTTGTACAGAACACCTCCTAAATGGCTAGATTTTATTATCTTATGCTGCCCATTTTCATGGAGTAGATCAGCCTGCTTGTTCCCACACAGTTCCCTGAAGATACAAAGCTTTGTTATTGCACACAATGTTGAAGTAAATCAATATGTAGCTAGTGGTAATTATGTGCCAGATACTTATCTAAATGCTTTATTTGCATTGTGTGTATAATCCCCTAATTAAATTAATCAGGATAATCATCCATGAAAGCCAAGCTTTAAGTCATAATGTCACTGTATTTGGTCCCCATACACTTGGAGCTGACAGTTGCAGACGAAGGAAAACAAAACAAAGCTCCTGGCCAAAAAGATCCGCGCATGTGTCCTACCATACCGAGCAGACAGTACAGAAGAAAGAAGAGCAGCAGTGAGCATCAGCTCGTGACTCCTGGAAACCAGACTTTCCCCTGGTTTGTGCCCAGTAAACACACTGGGCCAGGCAGCAATACGTCACTGAGACACGGGACACCCATGACTATGGAAAGTCCCCTGATGTCACTGGAACATGCACCAGTGTGTGTGTCTGTAGATATAAATATAAAATGTTTCACTCCCTTCAGCCTCCGCGCCTGACCTCATTCGTCAGTGCTACCTTGGCTGGCTGGGTCCGGAGAGGAAAGAGCGGAGAACATCTGGACCCGCTGATGCTGGACAGACCTACGAAGGCCCCAGCCATAAAGGATGCCCAGATAACCACAACGGCTGACTGCAACAGCCTCTTTCTGCTATAGACTTGTTTTCATGGAACATAATTGATCATTGCAAAAACTCATGATTTCGCTATTTAAGTGACAAAAGACAAAAGAGAAAGGAATTCATAATTTTCCCCAAGTAGCACAATCATTTCAGGACTTTGACAGAGCTCTCCTTATGATCTTTTCTTCCTTACTTAAAAAAATGATTATATTGTCATTATTGGAGCATCTATAAGGACCAATGGCCATGGGTATTCCAGAGATGGTCAGGTAATGCATTCAATGAAAGAAAATTTTAGAATTATAAATAATTTCATAATTATTATTTTAAATATTAATAAAGAGTATCAATGTGCCAAAATATTCAAAATCTACTTTTAAAAGTAAAAAACCAATTCTAAAAATATATTATTTACATACAATATATTAATCTAAAATAGTCTGGAAATAAAGTAATTTAAAAATACATTGCATATCATATATTTATTATATATAGTAAATAGAGGAAACTACTTCATAGTTGCATTCTATACTTGATTAACTTGAATTATTGACAGCATCTCTTACTACTTTCTGTAGACATTTCTATCAAGGAAATATGCACATTAAGCAGTTGAACAAGGTTATCTTGTGCAAAATTTACTAACTGAAAGATATTCTCTGTTATTCTCAGCTATAATTTCTTTTTTTTTATTTCCACTCATACAAACTTAACAGGTACACCAGTGCCCCCCCTCCTTCCAACCCCCTATGCCCCCCTCCCCTCCCCCTTTCTTCCCCAACCCCTAGTGCCTCCCCCTCCCATCCCTGGAGCATCCTTTAATGTGCATGCCAAATTCTCCTCTGGGTCCTCCTCTTCGATGAGATGCAAGGACCCAGTGGCATTTCCCAGAACCATTTCCTGTGTTCCCGTTAAGCATAGGAACACTACTGTGACTGTCAATCCTTTGCCTCCAAGGATCCTAGTGCCTTTAGCAAATGCTAGACTTTGTGGAGTCAATAGTGTGTTGGACATTGCTGCAGGGCATGTAAAGTCCAAATATGATTGCTTCAGCCCTAACTTGTGTGGAGTATCTTGCATATCATTGCTCCTCACATCCTTGTGCTCTTACAATCTTACCGCCCCCCCTCTTCTGCAAATTTCCCTGAGCTTCAGGATGGGGAGAGATTAGGCCGGCATAGTTCCAGGTGATTGATATAGAGTCTCTGATGTTCTGGATCATGGTTTGTTGATTTTTTTTTCAGTTTTGCTGCTCCTGCAATGCCCTTGGCTCCACCCTGATGGGTATTGGATGTCACCCCCTGGCCAGAGATAAAAACCTGTTAAATTAGAGTCTTGTTATAAGAGTATATTCAAAGGTAGATGTAATAAAAGTAGGAAACCACGGTGAGGGAGGGATCAATCAATCACTCATCTGCAAAATGGTTACTTTCTATCTGCCAAACTATATGCCCTCCCCTTCTGGTAAGATCATACCCCCTCAGTTGTAAATGATCAGGAACCAAAGTCTGTGAACTTAACCAGATGTCTCATTACTTACTTGCCAGTCCTTGATGGAGGCCTATTTTCTCTGCTGTAACATGGTCTCCTCTCTCCTTGTTACTGGTGTGGCCCTCCTTCCCCATCCTTCCTGTTCATAATCTTATTTCAGCTATAATTTCATATTTTAAAAAAATCTCTTAATAGCATCACACATTCCCAAGTAGCATTAAATAGCTTCCAATATAATATTTTAAAGTTCTTAGTATTCAATTTGTTTGTTCACATTTCGTATTTGTATTCACATTCCAGTATCCCTTGCTTCCAAGTTTTATTTCAATAATCCAGCATTTCTAAAAGCTTCAGCGGTGAAGGTTTTGTTGCTCCGATCACTCATCGGATATTTACATTAAACTTTCTAGACTTTTATAACACTTTCAATTGAAAGATATTTAATTTCATTTACAAAATAATTCCTAAAAATACAGTGTTGTTGAGATTGGGTCTCAACCTTGCATCACAGACAAGGGAAGAACGTTAAGTGCCCACCCCTGAACACCGATGGTTAATGCAGTTGGAGGAAGGAAGCCCACCTGCCTCAGTGGCACTGGCACTCAAATATCACCCATGCTACACAGGCACTCAGGCGCTAGTGCTGGCAGCAAGAAAAGACATGAAAATTGGATGGAGATTTGTTGGGAAGAAGGATTTCACAGGGAGAAATCAGGAAAGGCAAAATGGGAGAAAATGATCAAAGAATCACTGTACAAGGCTGTCAAAGAAATAAAACCAATATTAGAAAGGTCTGTGTTTTGTGCTTCAGCACTGTGTGACACCCTCACACTTGGAAGGGAAGCAGAAGGACTGTGAGCTGGAGCCCAGCGTGTTCTGCATGCTAAGTCTTTGTGTTGATGAAGCAGAACAAAAACAAAACACCCCAAGCCACAACAACAAAACAAATTTGTTTCAAAATACTATAATGAAGCCTAATATTGCATGTGCTAATTGAAATTATAAGTAGTGAATGAATGAAAAGTAAATAAAATCTGAAAAGCGTCAATGGCTGACAAGAGGGGCAGAACTGGCATTTCTTCAATGGGTCATGCGGACTGAGTGTCCTGATCTGGCACACATACCTCACTGCATCATCTTCCTCATTGCCTGGGTATGAGCTTGGAGGCAATGCTGGAGTATGCTAGAGTATTAATATCTAGCATCCTATGAACTTACCAGAAGAACTTACAATTTTTGGGGGGATCCCCATGCTCATTTTGGATGTTTCTAAATAATCTCTGTATTTTCTTACATGAAATCATGTTGAGTTAATAGAATAGGGAAGGGAAATTTGATTATGTCATCTTGCCTTCTCTTCAAAGATGTCAATTACTCAGCGGAACAGAAACAAGCTTTCCCCTACTCTTTCCTATGTGAGTTCAGTCCTCCTTAAATGCAATGTTATGAGCATGTCATTCAGGCTTTTGTAAAAGGTGGAGATGGAACAACTGAGATTTGTCTCTGTGCTAACAAGCCTCACTTTGAATTTAGTTATTGTTCTGTGGCCATAATGTGTTGATTTTGGTTATTAGAAACAGTATTAACTTTGTCTTTTTACATTTCTGCTACTACATATACTCATAATTATTCCATGAGTTTCTTTTTATGATGCCCACAAACAAAAAAAAGTATGCTTTAGACTAGCTTAGATGAAAATCAGGAACAGATGAATGTCTAATACAAGAGACAAGTATATTCATGTACCTCCAGCATTATTACTCAGTCTTATACTACATTATGACAGAAGTAACTTCTGACTCAAAAATATTTTTATATATTCATTGTCATCTGACTTATTGTCATTGACCAGTTTTCAAAATTTGAAAACCTTGCAAAAGATTTTCCTATTGTATAAGGAATGAGAGAGAACATGTTGCTTTATCGTTTCCTTGTGAGGGTTACCACACAAGGTAGTCAAATTTGACAAATTGGGTAAATTCAGACATTTTAATTAATTTAAAAATCAAATAAATACATAATAATATTTGAGATTTTCCTTTATATTATAATATTTCCAACAACTAAGGTTCAAGTAATTGGATTGGTGATTCCATAAGCTGACCTAAGGGCTGAACATGACAAGGCAGTGTTCATGACCGGGGTTGAAATTTTTGTCAGTGAGATCAAGAGGTTTCCAGTTCCTCTTTCTTTCCAAAGCAGTTTTTAAAACTGAGCAATAAGGCAATCTTTTAATGTTGTTTTGTTCTTTGTGTTTCACATATATGGTTTTAATTTTTCATATACTACAAAGTGCTACAAATTATGTAGCTGAAAGCCAGGAAACATGAGGCCAGTCTAAATCATATTCTGATCATACCGCCAGCTGGTTCTATGATTTTGATGAATTTCTTAACATCACAACACTTCCTTATCTTCCAACCAAAGTTTATGAAGGATTGTCAATACAAAATAAATATCTTGTTATTGATGAAGGATTTTTCATTGAGAACCAGGAGGGAAAAGACGTGTTAATGAATGATAGTTCTCCTTGAAACACACAGCCAGACTCCATTTATATTTCTCTGTGTTTCCTTTAATATATCTTTTTAAATCTAGAAGGATGGCTTACTGTTTGTAAGGGTTATTATGTTATGGATCAGCATAAATAAAGGAAGAGAAATTGAATCAAAACATTTTGCCTTTAAACTCACTGTGCAAAACAGTAACAGAAAAAGAAAGAACCATGCAAATATTTATTAAACCTTAACTCTCTGGCCATCATCAGAAAAACAAGTGTGAAAGGCTAATAGAGTGGCTCAGAGTTACACAGATGGCAAATTAGAGATATTTTCCCAGGGTCCAGGTTTTCCGATACAAAACGTGTTCTGTCTCAAGACAGACAAGAAGACTCCATAAGTTTTTCATCATGAGCAGTAAAAGTCCCTGCAAAATTCCAAGCAACTCTGAACACTTTCTGGGCATTTGCTGAGGCCCAGGACATGTGGCAAAGGCTCTGGGGAAGGGGGTTGAGTAAGTCACAGTCAGTGTTCTCTCTGGCACACAAGTGACTAACCCGATTCCAAGGCAGAATGTGATAAGTGTTATCTTAGATCACTGGGGGACACAGATCGTGCAAGTGGAATGGCATGGAGTCGGCCCTGCGCTGAGGGCATGCTGTTATTTAGGAACCCTATCAAGTTCATCTCACCACTTGGCAAGGGGCCAAAACCCCTGCAGCTCCTTGTCCTGGGTGTGCTGGCTCATAGGACACCTCCATCTTCCTCTGTTAGCCTCTACTGCCGAGGTCTCTGGAGTGGGATGGCGGGTAATTGCAGGCAAGGAGAAAGATGTGCTCCCTTTTTTAACCTAAGTTCTGTCAAAATCACTGGCACTATGGAAACACAACTTCCAAAGATTATCTCTCTGCTCTCTTAACCTTTAACAAAGGGGACCAAATCCTAGAAGTCTCAGTTTTCTATCCATTGAGAAAGCGAACAAAACCTAAAATGCAAAATTGATGCGTTTGCCAGTGTATTTATTACAGTGTAAATATCAGCTTTGTGGCGGCCTCTGGCTCATCTTTCTCCTCACAGTACCTGTTGTTGCTAGAAGAGAGGTCCCCACCGACTCACCTCTAGACCTCCCAAGACACCTATCAGATGTTCTAACAAGTTAAGAAATCAGGTTCACATCTAGTGAATTCAATATTCTCCTGTTTCTCTCCTTCCCATATGTTCTGCCTTTTTAAAAAGGCCTTATGTTTAGAATGAAAAGTGAAGAATAAGTGAAATCTTTCTCTATTGGGTATCATTTCATATTAAATAGATTGAAGAAAAATAAAGGCTAAAGAGAAGAATTAATTTAAGTAGGAAAAGCAAAGATTGACAGTTACGGTAGGAATTGTAACTGTCCTGTGACATCTGTAATCAGTGGCCCACGCTGAGACCCACCCTCTCAGCTGCCCAGACTCAATAATTTCCATTATGATTATTCATTATCCTACTTGAAAGAGCAATTACACTGGTATGAATTTATAATTTATAAAGAATGATTCTCTAGAATGTGGGCGTAAAGACATACATTGAGTATCTCAGCTCTAAGATCCGGTCCTGGACATAGAAATCAAGAACCACTAAGGCTGAGATGCCCCCAAACCTCAGGCCCTCTCTGAAACAGAGCTGACCTCAGGGTCTGATTCTGATGTGGCCCCAATCAGATTCCTGTGGTGAAACTCAGACCCAGACAACTGCTGTGGTTTTTGGAACGGACAAGACTCTGACATGAACAGATCCCAACAAACCACAAGTTTGGACTCTGCACATATCTTCCACACAACCGAAGACACAAGAAGGCTTTCTCAGAAGGCTTTACTGTGCTTATTATGAGTTTTCAGTGTCTGTCACTCACACTCACTCGTGATTCCCATTGCTGGTTGACAGCAATCAATGCAGAAAGGCCAACTGGAACTGGGTGTCCACTCACCTCTGATTTATCAATTGACCAGTCAGCATCTTTGCTCTGAACTTGAAATCCAAGGTAATCCAATTCTTGCATGGCAACAGCCTCCCTGGCCATTCTAACTCTGCCAATATATTCCTAAATAATTTTACTCAAAATTCTAGTCCAATTCTGTTTTCCTGTTGTGACATCCAATGTTAGTCAATCGCCAAGTCCAAGAGACATCTTTCTCATGAGATAGATACATAAAATTTAGATCTCACCCTTATTTTCTTGGATAAATAACTCAACATTTCTGTTTTCAGTATGGGGTCAAACTGGGCCTCAAGTTGCCCAGGCTGGACTTGAACTTGCTATGTAGTGGAGGATGATTTTGAACACCAGATCCTCCTGTCTCTCAAGGGCTGGAATTACAAGTATGTTCATCATGGCCGGTATCCTTACTGTTTACAGTATGCTTTCTGAGCTACTTCACCAGGCATGCTTTCCTTTCTAATTACACCACCATTTCTGTTCTTAAGCATTGAGACAATCCATATTACCTATCATAAGCCCCTTTTTCTTTTTGTTTTTTTTCTTTTTGTTCCCTACCACATGAGCTATGCTTTATTAAAAGACTATGAAGAGAGCAGAAAGCAGAAAGAAAAGATCACCACACTTTTTTTTTCTTCTTTTTGAGGGCATTTGAATGTGTGTGCCTATGGAGACCAAAGGGTGACATCGGGAATCATAGTGGATTGGTTCTCCACCTTATTGTTTTGCTCTGGGGTTTCCCAAGGCCAGAATTGAAGGCCACTGTTATCTCTGCCCAGTATTTTTACATGGGATCTGGAGATCTGAACTCAGGTCTTTCTGCTTGCTAAGATTTAACCCTGAACCATCTCTATAGCCCAATGATTTTCTATTATAGAATTCATTCTTCAATATCAGTTGGGAGGATGCCTTCATTGACTTTCATAGAAAAACTGCTTTTATGAGAATCAGAAAATTCTAGAACTAGGTGGGGTTTCAGAAAAATGCAATTTATAGTAAGGAAGCAACTTTCTCCCAAATGCAAATATCAGTCAATCACTAAACCATGATAAAAGCTACTTATTATGATATCTAGTGTTCTCTGTAGCTACTGTTAATCTAGCCATCTTTTTTTCAGGTTGTAGAGACAGGTATTTACATATGCATATGTTTAGGTGTGTGTGTATATATCAGAAGGCACTATGTTTGCCTGCTGAGTCCCAAGGATTACTTCAGGAATCATCCTGGATTGCTCTACCTTCTTATTACTTTGCTCTGGGGTCATTGAAATTCTAACTTCCAAGTCCAGCAGCATAGGCTGTCATCATTTGTTTTTGTTTTTGTTTTTCTAAAACATGTAAAAAAATTATTAATTTTTTCAGTTAATTTACAAATCAGTGTATTTCACCATGATGTTTGTGTCTGGGTATAATTGTATTTTGCTTACATTAGTCCTCTATAATCCACCCCTTTCCTCGTCACTGATTCATTTCCTCCTCCAGATTGTACTCCTTCTGATTTTATGAGACATACACACAGACACACATGTTTCTGCGTGTAAATGTGTGTGTATTCTAATGCATATTCTTCATATGAAAGAAAATGTGCACTAACTTTTTAAGTACTTTAATTTCCACATGCTCTGCATGCTGCTTTCTACTATTATTTGAAACACATGCACACATCTAAAGCAAGATTTCTTAAAGATGAGGTGCTTTTGAGCCACAGCAATGTTTTCTTCTATCCCATGGTTGCAGGGATTTTTATGTTCAGCTTCTTGTGCTTGGGATTTGAAGAAGACCCAATGCTCCACAATGCTCTCCCTGGTCTCTGATTCAAGGCTCGTGTCACTTCTCAGGGCTGTCACTTGCTCTGCGAGACATCCTGAACCAGCAGACAACTTGATGGGGCTGGAGAGTTGGCTCAGGGGTTAAGCCTCTGTCTTGCAGGTGGAAGGTCCCGAGTTCCGATTCTAGACCCCACATATAGACGCTGGGCGGAAGTGGGGGTGGCCTGCATTCCTGGTCCTGGTAAGGCGGAGCCTGTGAATCCAATAACAATAGTGTCCTTCAAGGTAGCTGCCCGCAGCAGCCACTTTCCTGGCTGGAATGTTCCACAAAGCCAAAAGATCCTGCGAAGGTCTCAAGCCTTTGCTCTTTTGGAGGATTGAAGACGCTGGGTTCCGACATCGGTGAAGAACAGCTGAGCTCTGATGTCGGCGGTGAGCAGCTAACAGAAGCAAGGCCTAGAGACCAGGGTCATAAGGCAGTGGGAAGAGCAACAACGTGATGGAAAAGGTGAAGCTCCAAGTCAGCCAAGGATAGAGGCAGCAGCAGCAGCAACAACCAAGAAGGCCAGACGCTCTAAAAGCGAACAAGTGCACGCAGAGTGGACTGCACAGCAAGTCGACACCGGTTAAGGAAGAACAAGTCCCTCCTCCTTACACCTCCTATTAGCTGGTCCACCACTGGACTGGGTTCTCCACAGCAATTAGTCAAGTACCTGCAGATTGTTCAGGGGCCATTCTAAGCATTAACCTTCCACAACTGTGCCCCAAACAGTCTGAAATTGTCAAGTTGACATTGAAATGCAACCTTAGCAGTATGTAAGAGAGCACATGAGTGTGTGTCCCTACAGACACCCAAGAGTGACATTGGGAATCATCCTGAATTGTTCTGCCAACTTATTGCTTTGCTCTGGGGTTTCCAAAACCTGAAATTCTGACATTTAGAGGTAGGATCTGGGACTCTAATCTCAGATCCTTTTGCTTGGGAGGCAAAGACTTTAACTCCTGAGTCATTTCCTAAGCTAGAGACATGATTTTTTTAACATTTTTTATTATTATTTCTGCTCATACAAACTTAATAGGTACACCGGTTCCCTCTCTCCCTCCTCCCCCCCCTACACTCCCTTGCTCCCCCTCCCCTCATCCCTTCCTCCCCATCCCCCAGTGCCTGCCCCCCCATTCCCCGGAGAATCCTTTAATGTGCATGCCAGACTCTCCTCTGGGCCCTCCTCTCCGATGATGTACAAGAACCCAGTGGCATTTCCCTGAACCCTTTCCTGTGTTCCCCTTAAGCATAAGAACACTACTGTGGCTGTCAATCCCTTGCCTCCAAGGATCATGGTGCCTTTAGCAAATGCTAGACTTTGTGGGGTCAATAGTGTGTTGGACATTGCGCAGGGCATGCAAAGTCCAATTATAATTGCTTCGGCCCTAACTTGTGTGGAGTATCTTGCATATCATTGCTCCTCCCATCCTTGTGCTCTTACAATCTTACCGCCCCCTCTTCCGTAAATTTCCCTGAGCTTCAGGATAGGAAGAGATTAGACTGGCCTAGTTCTAGGTGGTTGATATAGAGTCTCTGAAGTTCTGGATTATGGTTTGTTGATTTTCTTTTGCAGTTTTGCTGCTCCTGCAATGCCCTTCATTTCATCCTGATGGGTATTGTATGTCACCCCCTGGACAGAGATAAAAAATTGTTAAACTAGAGTCTTGTTATAAGAGTATATTCAAAGGTAGATGTAATAAAAGTAGGAAACCTCAGTGAGGGAGGGGTCAATCACCCATTTGCAAAATGGTTACTTTCTATCTGCCAAACTATATGCCCTCCCCTTCTGGTGAGATCATACCCCCTCAGTTGTAAATGATCAGGAACCAAAGTCTGTGAACTTAACCAGATGTCTCATTACTTACTTGCAGTCCTTGATGGAGGCCTATTTTCTCTGCTGTAACATGGTCCCCTCTCTCCTTGTTTCTGGTGTGGCCCTCCTACCCCATCCCTCCTGTTTATAATCCTTGCAATTACTGTAGGTATTACAGAGATTTATCTTTGAGTGTCTCTAGGTGGGCTGGGTGGGTTTGGTACTAGGAGCTACCTATTAGGGAGTACATACGGCGCTAATTTTCTGGGTCTGGGATGCTTCACTTAATATAATTGTTTCTAATAACATCAATTTCCCGGCAAATTCCAGTAATTCATCATTGATGGCTGAGTAGTACTCCATTGTATAGATGTACCACATTTTCCTTATCCACTCGTCAACTGTTGGACATTTGGGTGATTCCATGACTTTGCTATTGTAAACAGTGCTGCTATGAACATGGTTGTGCTTGTGCTATCGAGGCAAATTTTTTCTGTATGGGGGGTTATTCCCAAAAGTGGAATAGCAGGGTCATATGGCATTTCAATCTTTAATTTCTTTAAGAATCTCCAGATGGCTCACCAGAGTGGTTGTATGAGCCTGCATTCCCACCAGCAATGTGGGAGAGTTCCCCTCTCTCCACATCCTCTCCAGCATTTGTTGTTGTTTGTATTGTGGATTTTTGCCATCCTGATCGGGGCGAGATGATATCTCAGGGAAGTTTTGATTTGCATTTCCCTGATGGCTGCCATCATTTGTATCTGGCATTTTTACATGATATCAGGGATCTGAACTGAGGTCCTTTTGTTATAAAGCCAAAGACTTAATCCCTGAGGCATCTTTAACCCCTCCCTCATTTTACCCATCTTTACTGCAGAATTAAGAAAGTCAACATATCTATTTTCAAGTAGTACTGATCTTAGAAATATGGATGATAGATTGGATCTGTAAATATCAACTTAGGACATCTTTTTCCAAAGAGGAATCACCTCAGTGCTATTCATGTCTGTCATCTAGGTAGGATCTGAAAGGTCTTAGCCTCTCTGACTCACCTGCTCATTTTACAGCACCTAGAAGGCATTTTTCCTTTTAAGAATTCAGTTGCTTCACTGGATTCACTGAATCCACTGCATGGATGAAGATGTCTGGTATTCTCCTTCTCAAGTATTTAGTTGGTTCACTGGATTCCACTGAATGGCATGGATGCAGATATCTGGTATTCCCCACCTCTTCCTTGGGTACTAGTTTTCATTATAGTCACCACAGGTTTCTAACTTGACCTCTGGCAAAATTCCTCTGGCAAAAAGAATTCATTTGTTCCATGCATTCCAAATAATCATTCAACCCTGCAGCCCAAGAATCTGGCTCCTTGATCCAAGTATCCACATTTGGAAGTCACTTCAAGAGTTCACTGTGCATTGCCAACCCTCAGCGTAGGGACAGCGTGTGCCCTGGGCCAGCAGCTGCACTCTGAGGACAAGGACCAGGGTCAGGGCCACCTAGTGCTTCCTCTCCTTCCAGCTGACAAGAAGACGATTTAGGCTTTCTCTCACACGGTGCTCTGAAGGCAGGCAGGGAGGACAACGACAAGAATTAGATTGATTTTATCAGCCTAGCAGCATCATCTCAGTGTCTCTTTGAGAGAAGATGTTCAAAGCTTAATCGCAGCATGCTCAGACCGATTGCATTCAACGGGACATCTGCGCGGTCTTCAGGACACCCTCCACCTCTTCTCTTTCTTCTACCCAAAAAAAAAGGACTTTCTAAATGGGATGTGAGCAGAGCTTTATGGGTTTAATTTCAGTAAATGTGTTTTTTTATATTAAGTTCTCTCAACATATTATTACTAAATGTATGCAATGGAGGTTCAGTCTCCCTACTTGAAAAAAAATACTCGTGGTTTACTTTTTCCTGTTAGTAAAAGTAATCTACTAATTTTAGAATTTTGGAGATCTTATATATGTATACACATAGATTATACATGAATATGAATATACTTAATAGTTGATATAAGCAATTCATAATTTTTGCTTAAGTAAGTGTGTGTGTGTGTGTGTAGACATACACATGTGTGCATGTGAGTCTTGAGGTCAGAGGTCAACCTTGGGTGCCATTCTTCAGAAAGCATCCACTTCAATTTTGATGATGGGGTCTGTCACGATGACCAAAGGGTTCAGCAATTAGTCTAGGCTGTCTGGCCATCTAACCCAAGGGATGTGCTTCTCTCCACCTTCCCCAGTATTGGGATTACGAATGTGTGTCAGCTACCATGCTTGGCTTGTTATGTGAGTTCTGGGATGAGACTCAGATTCTTAATGACTTAGCTATCTCCCCAGCCCCTTGAACACATTCGAATACAGAAGAACTCTCGTCATATAGTTGAATGCTATGTCATGATAACAAAATTCAGTTCTATACTTTTGGACATTTAGAATCTGTTTCTTAATTAATACACATATCATGATGATCTAGCTCTTGTTTAAGATTTTGGGTTGTAAATATTTAATTCTGAAGAAATGAGCATTCAGAAAAGAGAAAGGATCCCCTTGCTGTTTTGTGAGCTATGGCTGAACTTGGTTTTGTAGAGTTGTCCAAATGATCCAAGGTTGGGCTATGGGAGGTTTAGGAAGTTTGAAGAGGGCAAAGAAGGGTAATGGAGATGCTTAGCTTCAGCTCTCTTGGCCCTTTACAGTTAGCTCTTGCAAAATGCCTCTGTATTAAACAACCTGCCCCGAGTCTCTCCAACTTTAATTGAGCCATAGTTTCTTTAATTCTCTCATCCTTTTAATTACAACTCTAAAGCACTCAGAGACCCAGGGGGATCAGTGCATGAACTATGCCAAGTTCAACTAGTGTAGTTCAAAAGGTGAAAGTGATTAAAATAAATTTTCTTACTTTTATCTTTATAAGGACTCTGAAGTTGACCCCCCAAAAAACCAAGCCATAGCAGCAGCACAAAACTTTAGCAGATTTGTTTAGTCAGGTAACAGCTATAGTGCTACTGTATTAACCCTTTTATTATCCCTACTGACATACCATATGGCTATTCCATCCCCAGGCATCTGAATATTTCTTCATTGAAAGAGTAAAGTGAGTAAAGAGATGGAAAATTCTATTTGATGTACTAGGGAAAATAGCTTAAAATTAGTATTTTTGTTTTATCAAATAGGCATTCTTCAATACCTCCCCAAAACTGCACATTTTAGGAATTAGACTAGCTCTTTAAGCAAATGTAATTTTTTAAATGTTTGTTTCATTCCTATTACTGTAAATCAAAACAAAGACCTATGAATGGGAAAAACATAGGCCCCAGGAGAAATGCAGGCTATGAACATTTATGTAGGAAGACAGTACACTAAACTGCTGTATAAATACCTGTCATTATACACATCTATTGGAAAAGATGTCAACAGTCAGCAGTCAACCTAGAAGTCTTTTTCTATGACAGAAGGTATTTTTGTTTTACTGAAAAGCACAACTTACCAAAATGAAGAAAGTAAGTGACTGTGGATTGCTTATCTGCAAACAGAACATATATGCCTCAACCACCCCCACCCCAAGGTTCAGGGAACATTGCACAAGAGAGGGAAGGAAAATTGCAAGAGTCTGAAGTAGAACAGTGATGGACCAGACATTTTCTCTTGGACACAACAGACTGTAAGATACAAGATTTCATGGCAGATACATATACTCTCATAAGAATTGCACAGAAACTGTCTTATCAACATCTCACCATAACATCAGAAAGAACTCAAGAAGCTGTACACCTTTCTGAGAGACTGACAAGGAGTAATGCTGGGAGAGATGAAAAGAAAGATGTTTTCCTCAATGATATACCTATTGATCTATGATACTTGCTGGAGCATGAATCATGTTAGGTATATGTCATCAAACAAAATGAAATAGAGCGGGCTGCACCATTGAAAAGATTTGAAAGATGAAGAGTTGTAAGGGGAAGAGGGGAAGATGGGATTAGAAACCAGGATGTGAAAATATCATAAATTTACTGTATTCATGCATGAAACATTAAAAACGAGAATGAAAAATGTAGTTTCATACATGTATGCAAAACAATATATTCAAAGAAAATCTTGTAGAAATACAAATGCTAATTAAAAAGTTTGTGAACTTGTAAAAAATAAAATAAAGTGAAATGTTTACTTGAGAAAAAGTGAGAGGAGAAAGAGAAAGAGAGAGAGAGAATACATGCCAGACAGCATAGTTGGTAGAGGTCAGAAGACAGCTTTTAGAAGTGGATTCTCTCTTCTGCCATATATGATTCTGAAGATCAAACTCAAGTGGACAGGTTTGCAAGCAGGTACCTGACCATTTAATCTGTCTCTGTTACCTCTATAAGGAATATAATTTTAAGAAGAAAACCTGTCTTATTGAAAGAGGTATCTGTTTGTTGAGTGATCAAGTAAATGGCCAAGGACTTGAGAAAAGACCCAGTCTTCTATCACTAGACCACAATTTCTGTGCTGCTGGTTCCTAGATCCTTGTTTTCAGTGGCTCATGGATAGGAGGACTCAACCCTAGGTCTTAAATATCAACTACACAGATAACCTAGCAAACACAGACAAGGGAAACTCTGTAACACATAGCTTAACCACCAGGACTTTACATTTAGACAGAATGATAGCAGACATATATAAATCAGTGATTAGTCAGTTATTAAAAGAATAATATAAGAAGCAAGCACCAACTATTTCATAATACAGCAAACATGTTCAGTAGAGTGGCTCACAAAAGTCAGGAGGGACAGAGATGCTGCAGGAGTAGGAAGGATATTCCTTTCTAATCATCACACAGTGTCACTACCAAAATGTAGATACTGAATTGCACAGGTACCCTGGAGTTAACACCACATAGTCAAACGAGTTTAGACTTTCTTGGGCCTTCACAACCACTTGATGAATATTTATCATGAGCTACATTATGTGTCCAGTTTTAGGAATATGGATGTTAATAATCATGAAATTGCACTAAAGTTCCTGTGAGGGCAAGAGCCATATTTGCAGAGCATGATTTATAAAAGAACATGCATGTTATTCATAATTCTTAGCCAAAATTGATAGGGTTTGCAATATTAGCCCAATATCATGTATAGAAACAGATCAAATAAACAACAAAACAAGCCAAAAGCTTGAATCTTAAGACCGGCTCCTTGCCTTCCATGACTCAGAGCACATTCTGCTTACCCAATATGATAGCTACAGTTCCAGAACAGTTCGTACAAAGAAAATCATTTCTAGGTCTCTGTTCACCCTGGCTATTCATCTTAGTAATTATGTGGAAAATTTTTGAGAGTTTGTTTCTTAGATATTTGTCTTTTTCTTGTTGTAGAAATTTAACATTCTAACAATTAAGTAAAATAGATTCTGACATCTGGGAATACATTGTCTGCTTTCTATGACATTTATTGAGAGCCAAAGAATTGGTTCAGTTCATTAGTCAGCTATGCATAATTTTTCATGGATTTTCATTAAATTTTATGTTGGAACATTCATTTTAACTTTCCCAACCTGGTAGAAATGTGAAAAGGTTTGAATCTCTTTACCCTATTATTTGTTCTAATGTATAGCATGAACCACTTCCTACAAATATTTAATTTTGTAATTAATTATATAATATTTTATAGCATTAATATTTATCCATATTAATATTAATATGCTCTCATATTATATAGGATATATAATGGTTATTAATATTTTATTTATTTTATTTTATAATAAGTATTAAAAATAAACTATTATAGATATATTTCATTTCCATGGTTTATAAATGGTTTAAGTCCTCTAAAACTTGTGTTAAAATCTGGTCCTGATCATAGGGAATGAAGGCATCTGTGAAATCTTTGGTAGAAATCTTCTACCTTTGCTGAAGTTGATCACCATGAGCAAGTCATACATGTAGAATGACATGTTGGCTGTTCTGTTGCTCATTGTCTTACTCACTTATTGATGACAGAGCCCAATTTTAAAGTTCATTGTGAAGAGGAAAAGTCTGTTGCCACTGTAACAAGCATCATTTTTCTTCCTTGTGAGTTTACTTGAGCTTTCCAAGGACTTTCAGCTGTTCTTATGCAAATGTGGAGTCTCATCATCTCACTGTCCCTCCTCCGCAGTTCCCACCCTCACAGTGTACTTGCTTTCAATGGAAACAGTCATCTAGCAGAAGGTTCTGCCAAGAATTCTATCACAAATAAAACTGCCAGATGACAGAATGACACCTTTCTCATGGTGAACATAGAGGATTCTTGCAAATAGCATTATTAATAACAATGCAGCATCATTTATACTTGGAGCATAAGGTAGATGATGTGGTTTTTGCTGTACATAATTTTTCCTGTCCCCAGAATTCTCACCTTGTATGGAAGCATCAACATTGTGTTACCTACTCCACTGGCCAAGACATCAAAGGATGTAATGATACTCAGCATAAAGTTGCAAAACTTAAGGTTCCCGGATGGAACTCAGTGGACCACACATGCAAAAGATATGAAAGTAGGAAGGATATTGACAAGGAACAAGAAAGCTGATAGTGGGAAGAGGAGGGGAAATAAATTTGGGTAATTAGTGATAAAAGTCACATAATTTCTTTATACTCATATGTGAAACTCTGAAAGAATTTAAAACATTAAAATGTGAAAAAAATCTTAAGGTTCGGCAGTCTAATATATCCTATCTTATGGTTTGGCTTTTATTTTATAGAGCTTCATTTTCTTTGATGAAGCCACTCACCTTCCAAAGTAGCATTGGATTTACAATTTAGTTTCAAAAGCAACATCAAGTTTAAGATCAATATGCAATCAGTTCCTGGGAAACCCCATACATCTGTCCTGCCTACTGAAAGAAGCTAATTGCTGGGGTGGGGGGAGGAGTGTAAATGTTCCACATTATGAGATCCGAGGGCTTCCTGAACCTCGATTTTATTATACAAAGTTAATCACATTCATGAATTTCGGAAAAGCATTTGCCAAAAGGGCAAGATGGCGAGAACATACACTCCTGTCAACACCTAAATTCCACAAGTGACCTTGCTTTTAAGAGTTATAGGGACTGAGGAATGTCATCTTCTGGGACCTTCTTTTTGTCATCTGTAAAGTTAAAAGGTCTGACTAGATAACTGCCAGGTTTCCTTTAAGAAACATTGATTCATTTCACCAACAAAAGGACCTGAGTTCAAAATCCCAGATGCTTCTAAAAAAGCTGGAAAGAAATGGTAGAGACCTGAACTTCTGACCTTGACAAGTGGAGGATTCCTGAAATCACCCTTGGTGCTCCACAGGCACACACTCAAACGCTGTCTTCTACACACATCCACACACCCCACACACTCTCATCTACAAGTGCAAAATAAAAGTATTATTGACAGCTGCCATATACGTTCTACATTGTCGTAGTTAGTGTTAGAGAGATGGGTGAGATTGTCTCCCGTATCAAGGGCGGCAGCATCTAGTGGGGAGACCAGTGAGAAGATAGGTGTAAACCAAAAGCAACAACTTAATGTAGTGATCTGTCATGGCTCTTGGAGTCATGAGTTAAGATAAATGTTTCCTTGTTACATGTGCATCTGTAACCCACACTATCACATGGAGCAAACTGACTATAGAAAAGTGTAGGTCGACACATTCCAAATGCTAGCCATCAGTTAAAATTGCCCCTTTCCAGAAGATGAACATGATGTTCTCTCTTTGGATTTCATTTACAGTTGCTTTTTCTGTGTGTTAAGCTAAGTGTGAGATGTTGAAAAAGGTCTGCTCATTTTGAGAAAAGGGTAGTATAAGAATGCTTCTTGGTTGCCTAGTTGCGGGGCCATTTCTGAAGTCAACTGTCTTTTCATAAAGCTGTACACTGGAGTTTCCCACCATTACAGGAATGACTGTCCTTCATGATCACTTGACAGGTGTTCAGGAAGGAAATGTGGGTTCTCTAGGAATGACAACATGGAGTAGCAAGTCCCCGACTTCTAACCTAGAGTCCTGAGTTCATCCTGTCTTTGCTGTAAATTCCATATGCCTCTGTAAACAAGTCGCCTAGGCTGATACTTAACCCTTCTGTGCAAGTTATTTTCCCCTTTCATAAATGATGACCAGTTTTGCTTAAGTCAGAGATACCCTGCAAATTCCAGGTGCTTACAGTCTTTCAAAAAGTATGCACATTCAATGGGGGTGTAGGTTCTGAAAGGTAAAACAGGAAAGATTGTAAATACAGAGAGTAGGAAATTTCAATGTCCATATCCATTCAGGATATTAGGGACCTACCAGAGATAATACTGAGCTTTGTGTGTGCCAGGCTGCAGATGTCAGCCCAGTGCTCAGAAACTTCGTGCCACCTCTGTGACAGCGCAGAAGCACGGAGACATAGAGCAAGGACAAGGGATTTTAACTTCAATTGTTTCTATTTTTTAATTAATGTTTCTAATGTCTATTTATTTCATGGTAGGGTTTTTTCCCATTTTTTTCTCCCACTTTTTTTTTAATCATACAAGCTCAATAGGTACTCCCATCCTCTCCCTCTCTCCTCCCCTCCTCAGTCATCCTCCTTTGCACTCCCCCCTTCCCCCTTCCTTTCACACCCCTCCTTCCTTCCCTCTCTCCCAGTACTTCCCCCTCCTCCCTTCCATCCCCTGGAGCATCCATTTTTTTGGGGCACCAAACTTCCTCTGAGTCCTCCACCCTAGTGAGGGGTAAGGACTCAATGGCATAGCCAGGAGTCACTTCTTGGGTTCCCTGTTAGTATAGGAACTCTGTTATGACTGTTTAATCTCTTGCCTCTAAGGATCCTACTGCCTGGAATCTTCTCCCCTGTGATCCTTGCTAGACTTTGGGGAGTCATTGACATGTCAGCCATTGTGCAGGTCAGGCAAAGTCCAATCCTGGCTGCTGCAGCCCTAAGTTGTGTGGAGTATCTTGCATATCATTGGTCCTCCTCATCTTTAGGCTCTTACAATCTTGCCACCCCCTCTTCAGCAAGGTTCCTTGAGCTTTAGGATGGGGAGGGATTTGGCTGGTCTGGTTCCAGGTGAATAATGTAGGGTCTTTGATGTTCTGAATGGTTTGCTGTTGTTTTCAGTTTTGCTGTTACTCAACGCAAAGTTTTAAAAATGACCTCCCTTGCTTGCTTTTTCTTTCTTTCTTTCTTTTTTCTTTCTTTCTTTCTTTCTTTCTTTCTTTTTTTCTTTCTTTCTTTCTTTCTTTCTTTTCTTTCTTCCTTTCTTTCTTTTTTTTTTCTTCCTTTTCTTTCTTTTTTTCCTTTTACAGCATGAATTCCCTAGTTTTTTCCTGGATGCAGTTTTCTGTTGTGAAAGAATATTTTCTCAGGGAAAATTATCTCTAATAGCAGTAAGGTGTAACATTGAAAAAATTAACAACTATAAAAATATGTCTTGGAAGTATTCACGTCTTTGAACTCTGGTGTCTATAGATCTTCTACACTAATTCCTTCTGGCTTTTATTCTGGGAACACTGATATCTTATTTACTGTTTATTTGCAGAGAGAGGGGTTGGACCTAGGGTCTCATGCATTGCTGGACAGTGCACAAGTACAGTGCTATGACCCAGATCCAGCCCTAGACTTATGTAATTTAAACCTTATTTATTATTTATTTTCACATTCAAGATTTTTATTTCTTTTTCTAGCAGACAACTTACACACCTGCCTCACCTTTTCATTTAACTTAGTGTGACACTTTTCTGTCATAAACTATTTAATGAGAAGCTTTGGGGGAAATGGAATGAAATAGCAAAACCTAGATAAATAAATAAATAAATAGATAGATAGATAGATAGATAAATAAATAAATGCTGTTGCTTCCAAAATCAGTGCTATCACCAACTATGTGCAAATATATATGAGATTTGCTTATTCTGTGTTCACGGTGCTTCCTTGGAGCCAGCCTTCTCCCTCATTGTACAAATGGTAGAGAGCTAGTCAGTCTTATTTTTTCTATGGACCACCCAGATTCATGTAACTTCACTTAATCCAAAGGCTTGGATCTAATATTCTAGGGTTTTGAAATCACATATTGTCATGGCTCCCTACATGTCCAAAGACCAAAATTTACGACAGTCTTGCAGATCCACCTCACATATAGACACTCCAGTGATGCTGTTCTGGTACGGTGTCTCCAAGTCATCTCATGCTCCTCCGTCATGACCCTCTTGTCCATGTTGCCCCAGATGCTCTGCTTTGGGATGTCTAGCATGGAGAAAAAGGTACTGGAAATGTGCTAGTCATAGTGAAAGCACACTAGGCAGCAACTGCAAGGTAATTCTCCAAGACAAATGACATACTCGGGCCTCGCAGGAAGTCCCATTGTGTTGCTGGGACCTGCACACTCTTCAAAATATCAGCAATGGACGTGATCCTGTCATGACTGATCCAGGCCACTGCCACCAAACTCAGACATCAGCTGACCTAAAGGCATCTTTAGTTGCTTTTGTTTATCCACTTCTTTAATGTGGACAGAACGCATTTTGCATTTGAAGTCACATGATCCTTCACTCTTCCAAATGTTGTTGGGACACGGATTTTTCACCCACCAGTCATTTTCAGCCTTGAAGTCACATAAAGAAATGAGGTGCATTTTGCTCCCCAGGGCAGACTTGTTCTCTACAGGGAATCATTTCACAAAGCGTGTCGTGTGGCGAATCTGGCTGATCCCCAGGGCTGAGTTCTGCATGGCATCTTTCTAATTCCACACTTAGTTTGCTGATCAGCCCTGCAAGCAATTATATGGTTGCTCTGAGGCCATTCAGCAGCTCTGGTGCGTCCACAGTGTTGTTTGAGCTCCTGAACCTTCACCCCCTGGCTCTAGTTCTTCCTATACATATGTATTTCATGGTCATTACAGCTAAAGGCTCTTGGGTTATCAAGCCCTATCCCAGGTTCTGATGGAATTTGATGCAGCAACATGATTCTTAGTGTTTTCAAAGGACAGAGAGTTGAGGTTGAGGAGGACCAGGGTTCTCAGAGCGGAGGATTCTAATTCTGCTCAGTCTACGCAAACTAGCTCCATCTGCACCAGCGGAGGAGGATGGCTCAAGTTGGCTATAAAGGTCCTATGAATGGTGACTAAGAGTTCCAGCAACAGTGAACGAAGATTCCAGCTGTCATGAATGAGGGTTCTATCTTGCAGTGGATAAGAAGCAGTGAATAGGGGTTCTACTTCTCCTACAACTTCCCCCACATTTATTGCCATCTTAGCCATTTGCGGTGAGTACTCGTGAAGGCCTATTCATGAAATTCTTCCATACCTATAGTTTAACTTCTATTCCCTGATTTCTACTAGTGGTTTCTGAATTTCAGGGTTTTAAATTAAGGTCTTTGGCTCACTTTGATTTTTTTAATATTTTTTTTAAATAAAGGTAGACCTCAAACCCCAGCATGCTAATTCACCAAACACTTTCTGCATAGCAGAAGCCTGTGGTGTGGCCCCTGACTGTCCTCCCACTGCACCCCTGGGATGCAGAGTTTTGCCATGATATTGTCCTGTTTTCTCCATGGCTCCCCCCACCCTCTGTAAGCATGCATTCTTTAATAAAGACAGGGGAGTTTTACCTGCTTCTGAACTTTCCATAAAGCATTGGTGGCTCTGTGTGTTGTTTCTCATGGATCACCTCTGCTGATTTCTTCCCTTTTATTTTCTAGTTGTTTTCTTATCCCCAAACAGAAATGTATTTCATTAACCAAATTTTTTCTTTGACAATTTCATGCACGTGTACATATGCTCTAAGGACTCTTACCTTGGGGTCTCTGATTTACCACCCATGCTTGCCAAGCCTCCTTACAACCCCCTTTCCTACATCCATATCTTTCTCTTTTGTTTTGTGACCCCCAAGTTTAATCAGGGCCATGGAGTGACCACTGGTATTGGAATCACTGTGACCCTGGGTGGTTGACTACCTCTTATGTAGGCCAGATTAGCCTTGACCTTGCAGCAGTCCTCCAATGCTGGGATTACAGAGGTCAGCCACCATGCCTGACTTCTTTATAAGTTTCTGTGACATGCATTTATCAGAATGTTGCTCTCATTTACATTGCTGCATATTATTCTACTGTATGGACATACTGTCATTTTTTAGTGATCCATGTTCCAGTAGGTGGTCATTTAGTAAATTTTCATGTGGGACAAAGAATAAAATTCTCATACCCATAATTTTGTAAGTGTGATTTGGTTTCTAAGTCTAAGGCATTTTCTAGATTATATACCAAGAAATGGAACTTTGGGATAATAAGATATGCATGTTTTCAATTTTACTAGAAAATGCCAAACATGTTTCTCAAATGCCAGCAAATTTATCCTCCTACTAAGCATATGTGCGCTCATCCGTCTTACCACGTTCTCTCAACACTTGTTAAGCCACTCTTCAAAATGTCTGTTGAGCAGTTGAGAAGGTAATCTCATTGTTCTTTTAGCTTGCATTTTTCTGATTACTGATTAAGCTAGTAATCTTTTAGATGCTAGCAGGACATTTGACAATCTTTGGCTGTAATATGCATATATAAATACTTCACTCATTTCTTTACGATCATGTCTGTCTTTTAAAGTTCACTAATAGGCTCTGTATATATATTTCAAGCATTGCCTCCAAATATGATAGTACAAATAAATCTTTTCTTACTGTCTGTGAGTTTCTTTTATTTTCTTTTGTAGTGATTTGTAAGTCGAATTTTTAATGTGTCCAATTTGTCAGTTTTTCCATTCTGTTTCTATGTTTTCAAACTAATTTAAGAAATCATTTCACAAACTTAGGTCATGAAAATGTTTTATAATATTTCAGAACCCAAACAACTTAGAGACTAAGGGGATTATCCTTTCTTATGATTCTTGGTTACACTTAACCTACATGGCAAAGAGTTCATGTCAACATCTAGAGATGAGGAAACGAGTCAAACCACGTCCGGAGCTGAGAAAAGAGCATGTTTTCTCGCTTGCTGGCGTGCCTTATGCCCATTTCCAGCTCTTTTTTCTCTATTTTAACCACCTGCCCAGGGAAGAGCCACTACTACTATGGGCTGGGTCTTACCACATCAGTTAGATAATCTCCCATAGACTTGTCAGTGTTTACTTCAACTAATTCAGTTCTCTACAGATGTGCCCAAAAACTCTGCCTTCAATTGTCAAGTTGGTATCTACAACTAATTACCTTTACAACTATACATACACACACACATACACACACACTTGTGGTTTGATTTGTATGAATTTCCAGGGCAATTTTAGAGTATTAATATCTCTGTAATATGAAGCCTTCTAATTCAAAGGTACTGAATGTTCTTTCCTTAGTTGTGCCTTTTTCCTGTAAAAGTCATGAACTTTATAATTCTGTAAATATTCTGACTCAATTTAGTTATTTATCAAGGGAATAATTTCTCTGGATTTTCCAAATGTGTAATGGATAGCTTCCATGTAATACCATGCAATGTAAAGTAATCCACTCTGATTTTTCCACCCCTTTTCTTCAACTTCTATTTCTTTATCTTGTCTCACTTTAGTGACTAAGTTCTACAGCATTATGGTCATTAGAAATTGTAACAAAATACTTCAGACATAGGCTAGACCACACTTCCTATAATTGTAGATGGATTTGAATCAATTCTTTTGTTGAGTGTGTGTTTCTCATGTATAAAAAGAAACTCAAATGTTTATGATTATGAGTCCATTTGACATTAAGAGTTGCTCTTGCCTCTTTAATGAATCAATGTCTTTCAGTTGATATTTCTGCTATATATTTGATTCCGTTCTTTTATTTGTCAACATTTCTGAGTTTTTCATATGTATAATCTGAAAATTATATTAACTTATTTTTTCAAATTTAATGTAGTACTTAGTTTGTCTTTGGATTATTTACTCCATTTACATTTAAACTTTTGCAGTAGTGTGTTTCATTTCCACCCTTCATCATTTCCATTTGGCCACTCTCTTCTGAAGAGTTGAATGAGGGTGGGGCATGGACGCAGACTTGTGTGCAGTGATGGGTAAAACTACAGGCTCCTTCTCACCAAAGGAGAGTCTCAGGACTGCCCTTGTCTAATGTCACATTTTTGGTGAAAAAGACCAAAGCACAAATTCAAACAGGTTTTCATCCTCTGAACAGATGAACACTTCACTTGCTGGAAGTTGATTCCACTGTAGAAGCCAAAATATGCATACTGCATTTGGCCTTTGTGCTTTTGTGTTTTTCCTTCCCTCCTTTCAGGGATCTTCCCACTCCCTCTAAACAAGTATATAGCAGTAAACTCAGTTAGCATCAGGATGAAAGCCTTCTTTCTGTTAGATGAGGTCTAGTCATCAGTATACGGCCAGGACTTTCATGCCTTGTGATATCACCCAGACCCTGCAGGCGGACAGGGTGACGTCTTGAAGCCATGCACAAAGCAGCAGGCAGCAGATGACTCCAAGGGCTGTGGTATACGATCTCCACACAGTAGTATATAACTAAGTGAATGACTGTCACCAGCAGGTATAGTGCATAAGTATCATAAATGAGTGCAGGCAAGATAGTCTGACTCACTATCATTGTCATATCCACACCCATATCTCTGTACCATTAGTCTGTATGCCTAAATTACTTTTTTCAATGCAAAGTACTATTGGAAAGCAATAGTAGATCAAGACGCTCTGGTTTCAGACTTTACAGTGAGGAAAACTAATTAAAAAGGAGGAAATTAAAATAATATTAAATTGAATAAAATTAAAACAATAAATTAACTGTATATTTTATTTTATATACAAATTATATAATTATAAAATAATACATTAATTAAACGAAGTTAAAATAGTAATAAAAAGAATAATAATTCAAGTTATTCTGAAAACACAAAGAAGAGACTTCTAGAAGCAATAGTCATGTTTTCCATTGTTTGGTTTTTTTGTTTGGTGGGTTCTGCTTTGGGTTGGTAGACAGAAATGGAGTGAGGAACTGCAAGAGAAGTTGAAATGGCAGAATATGCTTGCAGAACTGAGCAGTAATGGTGATGATTTGTGGAGAAAGACAGTGGCCAGGTGTGGGAACATGGGTAGAAGTGATCATGGTTCAGGGAGAGACAGAGACAGGTGAGGAAGGGGATATGTGTTAGAACAAATGGAATGGAGTGTGTGAGAGAAGAAGATGCCAAGTTATGTTTCAGGGATAGAAGGAAGACAAAGGAGAAACCCTGCAAGTCCGAGCAGCCTGTGGCAGTGGAAAGTTTCCATGGAAGGGGGTATGATAGTCATAGATCCCATTCTGGCATCCATATCCTCTCCCCCACTTCACTCAGAGAGAAAAATCTCATTAAGGATAGCAAGCCCTGCCTTCAAAAGACATTTATAGAGTTCTAGCAAATTTCCAGTCTAGTATTCTAAGTTCCAAATTCCAAACCAGTGTTCTTTTGAGAAAAGATAACAGGATTTTTTATTTAGACTCTTGAGAATATGTGCTACTTTTGGTGAAAAAGAGATAATATTAGATTTCTGGAAAATCAGACTGCCCAGAAACTCAGAGAAGATGACTATTTGGGAACATTCTCTTTTAGTTATTAAAATTCCCACTGAAAAAAGATGACAGGGGAAGCTGTAGAAGATGGAGCTGGACCACCGAATTCCAGCTCTGTAAGGAACTGTCACTTAGTCACTTAGCTATTTAAGATTACTTGTAAGACAAATAGCAAATGAATTAGGTTAGCACAAGTAAAGTGATTACATTTTCTAGGGCACTGAAGGATCTAGTTCTGAGACTTTTCTTTGAGATTTCAATGAAAACGCCCAGGATGAATTAGGAGCTTTGCTTCAGTGGTTCCATGGACTCTTATCTACCTGTCTTAGCTTCTTTTTAACATTTCCATGTTAAAATTTTTTTAGTAAGTCTTCAGTTTTTCCCCTTTTTTTGCAACTGATCTTTGCATCAGACCGACAGGATTGCCGCTGCTTAGTCTTGGAGGTGTTCCTTGAGCTGCAAGGAATCATCGTATTTTTTAGTCAGGGAGATGCTGAGTTTCACCTCCACCATCTTCCAGGAGGCAAGAAGCCAACATCAAGTTCATTTGCACATTTGTGGATTGGAAACACCAGATCGCTGAAGGAATCCTTTTACTGAGGTCATTTACCACATGATTCTTAGCCAGGCTGGGTATTATATCCATGTGAAAACTGTCCACGCCAGTGTCTCATTCTTGGAAATTCTTATATAATGGATCAGGGGATGTATCTGTAATGGTTGAAGACTTGTGACTTTTAAGGTACAGCCTAGTGGCAAGGCTTTTGGGCACTTCCTCCCTCAACAGTGCAGACCACTGCCATTCTCAGAATGCTTTGCCGTCTGCCTAGAGCCTGGAGAAGTCTTTCATCCTACAGTGGGATCCAATGGAAAGCCCAGTGTAAAGGTATCTCTCATCTTTTACTCCGTAATTCATATGATTTCTAAACTTTATCATTGTTATTCATACCTCTTTAATGTATAAATCAACAGACCAAGCACACTTACCTGTAAGTATATTAGAACCTCATTATCTCATACAGGAAGTCTTGATTTTAAAGTTTAGCAAGCGGGAAACAACATACTGACAAACATTCTGTAGCAAAAATAGAGAGAGCAGCATTTCTCTGGGCCCTTAGGAGAAACATTTGAGCACTCACAGAACTGCACCTTCACACTCCTGCCAGTCAGACACATGACTGTGATACATCTTTACCTTTCTGATCACTTCACAGATACATTGATACGGGTTTTACCTTTAAATTCCTCCTGCTCCCTTTGTCCAGAGCTCAGCCAGGTGGGAGGTCATGATATTCTCAGAGTGTTTATCATGTTGTCATTGTTTAGTATAATACAGCTTATTCTCCCAAATGTCATATTGTTGATATTATTATATCAGATTTCTTTTTTTATTTCATTTTTAGATTGCACAATTTAAGCATGGACATATGTATTTTATCACCCATCACCTAATCCCAACCTACATCCTTTTCCATGCTTCCCATTCTCACTTCCCCCTCTTTATCCTCCCTCTCCAATGTCTCCCTACATGTCAACTGAGTTACTGTCAGAATCCTACAAATTTCTTTTTTTTAAAATCTTTTTTTATTATTTATTATGCATTCAATTGTGCGTGTATGTGTGTGTGCGCATGTGTGTATGTATGTGTGTGTGTGTAGAACCACGGGCGAATTCTGGAACCACCATGGACCACCTCCATCTTCTGTTTACTCTGCCCCGGGATTCACAGGCTCCGCCCTACCAGGACCAGAAACGCAGGCCCCCCCTGCTTTCGCCCGGCGTCTATACGTGGGGTCTAGGATCCGAACTCAGGACCTTCCGCCTGCAAGGCAGAGGCCTAACCCCTGAGCCACTTCTCCAGCCCCCCTACAAATTTCTTATAATCAGTAGGATCTATAGTTAATAACTCTTTAATACTTGATTGAACATATAGCGTATTCCCAATTGAAGATCTTCAATTTTTCAAATCTATAATTCTGTATTAACATCTATGTAAACTGTTCCTCGTAAGACCAGAAAGACTCCTGGCAAGTACAGGGGATAAGTGTGGGTATCTCTGCTCTTCTGAGTAGCCTGGAGCCTAGGATGGAATCCAACAGCCTCTCAGGGTCATCCTGCCTCCAGCCAATCACTGTGATCTGTGCAGAAAGTCAAAAGAAGACACATTTGCTTGCACGTCTCCAGGGACTTTGGCCACAAACCCACCTAAAGTCCAACAAGGGAAACTGGTACATGTATAAAAAATTGTCTTTGTCAAAAGTCGACTTAGGAAGACAGAGAAGATGGGACCACAAGAGAACACATGTGTCTTCCCGGACATGCACATTTGCTTTGAAGTGACCAATGATTTAAAAATTACTTGCTTAGCAGGTACGTTAGCACATTAAATCTTCATAACAAACCAGTGACACATATTCTGTTACTCACTATTCTTGACCAGCTCCAGTAGTTTTCTGAAAGTCACAGGAATCATAAAGACAGAACTCAAGTCCAGACAGTAGGAGTGCTGTCCGTCCTCGAAGCTCTGAAGCCTGGCTCCCCCTCTCACTGGACCAAGGGAGAGGTGTCCATTAGTGTTATCTTCAGTGCTGCTTTCGGTTTTGCAACAGTTATTTAGTTTTATAGCATGGCATCAGTAACTTGCTACACATTCCCATTTTAGCCCCAGGAGGCAGATAAGGCTGGTGTTATTCTCATTTACTTAGAAAAAAAAGAGGATTATAGAATGAAAAGTAATAACATCACTGTAATTCAAGACCTGGTGGTTTGACTTCCAACCCTCTGCTCTTTCCTTTGCTCCACATTACTTTTCTGAATTCTCTCCATTTTCCCTTAGGGAATTAAATAAGATTTTTTTTTTCTCAACTCCCTTCAATGTTGGCAATGCGATTATATCAAAGAGATAAACTATAAAAAAACGAACAGAAAGTTAAGCAATTCTTAAAATGACTGAGAATGTCTGATTTCAATCTCTTGGGTAACCATTGACTTATTAAGAGTCATATGAGCTTTGAAGCTTGACACACAGATGACTGGGTAGGACATGGAACCCCACTTCCCCTTCATCTTCAGCCAGGACATCAACTTGCTTCTTTGCCAGGGAGTAAGGAAGGCTTGTTGGGACACTGTACAAGAAGGAACGACAAGATGGGGCAGAGGAGACTCTGGGGCTTAGAAAAATGACCTGGATTCAAATCCTACACAGCAAGAAAGAGCTTCCGTAAAACATTGATTCCTTGGGGCTGGAGTGGTGGCTCAGGGGTTAAGCCTCTGCCTTGCAGGCAGAAGGTCCTGAGTTCGGATTCTAGACCCCTCGTATTGACGCCAGGCGGAAGCGGGGGCGGCCTGCGTTTCTGGTCCTGGTAGGGCGGAGCCTGTGAATCCCGGGGCAGAGTAAACAAGGAGGAGGTGGAGGTGGTCCATGATGGTTCCCGAAATCATCCGTGGTTCTACACACACACATACATACACACACACGCATACACGCACAATTGAATAAGAAAAAATTGATTCCTTTGGGCCTGACTTTGCTCATCTGTCCAGTAGGGAGATATGAACAGGCCAGTGAGTAAGACCTTCCAAATTCCAACTTTTAAGTGCTCTGCAGTCATCGTCAGTGACTTTGGACAAGTTGAGGCACAGCTTCCTTGTCAGTAAACTGTAACATTTGAACACTTGTTCTGATTATCTCTTGGAAATGCTTGGAAATGACTAATACATTTAAGATACTAGACAGGCACTGGTGGGATAGCTCAGCAAGTAAGGATTTTACTCATAAACCTCTCTCTCTCTCCACATACTTTCTTTCTTTCTTTCTTTTTTTCTTTCTTTCTTTCTTTCTTTCTTTCTTTTTCTTTCTTTCTTTCTCTCAATATAAATAACTTTTTAAGAAGAGAATACTAGATATAAATGACTTTCATTATAAGTTTTATAACATAAATAAGTACTTGAAACCTTCAGTGAATTAGAAAAAAAATGCCACTGCCCTTGGCCAAGTTCTTAATGGGTTAAATGTTTGGACATCTGGTGAAATATTAGCTTCAGCTGTTTAAGTGACATCTTGATGGGTCAAGTTTCTCTCCCCTGTCCAGCCCATCTGCTCACAGCTTGCCGTGATAAACACTTTGAATTACAAAGCAGACAGTACACAGCAACAAGACAGGGACAGTGTCTGGGATCTGGACTAGACAACAATCTCACAGCAAACCAACACCAAGCCATCTTCTCTCCCCCCCCAACCCCCCACATTGGCTGTCCACTCCTGTCCTGTGTGCTCTGCCAAGCTTTCTCAGCTGCATATCAGACAAGAGGCATGCTGCAGGTAAGAAGTCGGAGCTGTTCATAAGTGGCCAGAGCAAACAGACAATCCTGTAGAGTACGAATAAGACCAGATGACAAAGCTAGCGTCCACTTATCCTTATTTCAATACTTATCCATGTGCTAGAGGATTAATTCGCCTTAGGACAGAATCCTCTCACTGCTGCATCATGGGGATCAGAGCACACTACACAAATTTGTTCTGAGACTTCAACAAAAACTGCTGTATGTCCATCCTTAGCATCCTCATTTCTCACATCACTGTGGTTATTCCTCCGAAAAAGTATCTCTGACTGAAGTAGTGGCAAGAGGGAGATATCAAAAGAGGAAGCAAAATTGGTAATAAATACATGAAAAATGTTTATTTCCTTCAGCCATCATGGAGATGAAAATTGAAATTATGTTTACAGTTCATCCTAAAAAGTAGCAAATGCTTGTAAGATTATGAGAAAAAAGAAAGTATATATGGAAAATCAGTATAGAGTTTTCGCATGAAACCAAAAATGTAAAGATCATATCATCCAGTTTTACCACCATCGATGTGGCGAAAGATCAAAGGAAACCAAGTCAGAAGACCAAAGCATGGCCTGAGCATGCTAGCAGTCCTTGCTGGACTCAGGGGGTCACGTGCACATAAGAAAGAGCATAAAGGTAGGAGGGAAACTTTGGAAGAAGATTGTTAGAGACAGAAAGAGGGGACATGAGGTAGGCAATATGGGGAAAAATGAAAAAAATTGGACAAAACTGTCAAAAATAAAATTATTTTTAAAAAAGAGATTGTTATACGCAGGTCTAATGTGTCATTAGTGACAAAGTCATGAAATCACAGGCTTTGCTGCCTGTGAAAAGGTGCATTAATAAGAAAATACAGATAGTAGAGTATTACTCAACCATGAAGAACATTGAAATCATCTCATTTGGAGAAAAACAGATGGAAAAGATGGAAATGGAAGGTAAATGTTAAACAAAACAACCCAAACATTTAAGTAAAGCATCCCATATTTCTTTCATGTGTGGAAACATAAAGAAATATAAAAAAATCCATGCCAATAAAAGGAAAGAAAAAAGAAAAACCAGAAGCAGAAGAAAGAGCAAAGTTGGGCATTATGAGGTTCAGGAAAGTAGAAGAAGGAAGAACATATATGATATGCATGCTCTGAATATGTGTAGAAATTTTTCAAGTAAACACATTGATTTATTCAAATAAGTTGTTAATATACATAATAATTATAATACAAGTATCACTGGCAGAAAGTGATGTATAGTGGATAGTTTATATATATATTCTGCTCTCTGTATATCTATATAGATATGTATAGATAGATTGATGGACAGATAGAGAGAGAGAGAGAGACAGAGAGAGAGATAGATGAAAGAAAGAAAGAAAGAAAGAAAGAAAGAAAGAAAGAAAGAAAGAAAGAAAGAAAGAAAGAAAGAAAGAAAGAAAGAAAGAAAGAAAGAAAGAATAAGTACATCATGTCTGCTAATGCTCTGGGAAATGTTTGTCAACAACAACAAAAAATAAAAAACCAGGAAAAGATGAAAAGTATATGACAGAAGGCACAGATGTCCTTAGTAGTGTGACAAAGGGTGTCCACAGTAACATGATAGAAGGCACAGAGGCTTTAACAATATGAGAGGAAGCTCCTAGTATGTTCTGAGCCTTGTACATGGGTACACTTTACCCAGAATTCCACATACAAGTAAGAAGTATGTAAACGTGTTGTTATTTAATGAAACACTCCTTGTATTAATTCATTTTTGGCAAAGGAACCAAGACCATCTATTAGAGAGTGAATAGTCTATCTAATAAATATTATTAAAAACTTCCCATTCAATCACATTAGATCCTTGTCATGCTATTTACAAAAGCCAATTCAAGATGCATTAAAGACTTAACTGTTTGTAAGACATGACATTTTAAAAGTACTAGTAAATCAATGACATTGATCTAAGAAAAGATGTTAATGGTTTAAAGCACAGGCAACAAAACCAAAAATCCACAATTGCAAAGGCATGGGGGAGGAAGAGAAAGCACTGAGGAAGGAAGAGGAGTAAGAGCAAGAGGAGAAGAAAGGGGAGGAGGAATCAGGATGAAGAACAGCAGGGTTAGGAGGAGGGGGACGAGAAGGAGGAGGATCAGAAAAAGAAGCCTACAGAAGAAAATCCATGAGATAGACACCACGCTTCCTGACAACAGCTTTACAAACTGTGAGGTATACCCACACAACATTTTCAAAGTCGTGAGGCAGATCATAACAGAAAACTCTACATCATCATGCCAAATTGTTATAAGAGTCTTATTTTCTAGCAAAGGGATGATTTAATAAACAGCTTCCAAATCTTGTCTTCCATATGCTTTATATTGGCAGGCCAATCAATAATTTACTTCATAAAAGTGAGGAAACAATAAACACACACAAAATATGGACGCCAGGAAGGACAGCTTTGGAGCAGGGTTCACAAACAAATACCAGGATGAGATCCTGAAGAGCTGGCAAGAAAGACCAGTTGTTTCAAGGACATCGAGAAGGACACATGGTGGTGGGATGTCCTGGGATGTGGGGCAGAGGAGTTGAGGCCACAAAAGAGAACAGTGGCCTTCCACACTCCTGACTGTGGGAAGAAAGACACAGAAAATTCAAGTGGTAACACCCGGGACTTTATTTCCAAGAACTAAAAGATGCTAATGTTAATAAAGAAGAAATTGCATGCAAAATGACAGTATGAATGTAAGCTAAAATAGAGCATAAGTTTGAACAGTGGATGGATCAGAAAAGTGAATCTAGTTAATTCAGGTTCTTGGAAAATCATGCACTGAGTAACCAAAAGGGAGCAGAAAATTCGATCTTTTGAAAAGGGAGTCAATTTTAGAAAGCGCGTGTTCCTTTTCCTGGCTGAAATGAATATTTTTAGAATCATAACAATATTCTCTATTAGAATGTGAATCAATGCATATAAAGTACAAAAAGCTTCTACTTAGTTTCAGAGTATAATTCAAGTGTTAACCTTGAAAATATATGTGTCAAGTTATCACTGACAAGAGCGGGCTGGAAGAGAAAAACACAGAAATAAGAATAGAAATGGAGTTGAGTTATACTGTATCAAGTTGGTGAAACACACGCCTCAAGTGTGGGAATTATATTTCCTTCTGCAACATGACTTTCATTAAGTGTTTCCGCAACTGCCTTTTGCTATTGATGAATTTTTCTACTCTTTCTTTGGAGATTTAAGAAGGAAAAAGTAAATAATCTAGGTATAAATAATTATAAACATAATGAATAGAAAGACAAAGATTAACAATAATGAGGCAAAAGGGAAACTGTATAATACTGCCAATGTTCCTTATGCAAGGTGTCACTGAAATAAACAAATGTGAAAAATAGAGCTATGGGCTCATATTATTAGGGTGCTGGAAAAGACCAGGAAGTGAGCTGCGTTCATAATTGATTATACATCATTGGCAAAGATCACAGAACAGTTGATTCATTTATTTGTACATGTTGTAGTTATTCTACCTTGTTGTTGATAAATTAATGACCAAACAGTTTAAGAGGTATCATATGGCTTATAATTCTTAGTTATACGTCTTTGCCCATCATGGTAGGAAAGCTCATACCAATACAAGGGGCCGTGGTAACTGGCCACATCATATTCACATATCCACCAGACTGCCAAGGCAGGACAATGCTTATGTGCCAGATAAGTAGTCTGCCAAGTATACCAAAGGATGCTTATTTTCTTAAACAGTTCCCTCCATATTATTCACCTGTCTAGAGATTGATCCTACCCACCATGGGATGAGCCTCCCCATCAATCAGATAATCTCTTGCCTGCTTGCTTGGGGTTTAATTGAACTGCCAAGTCTTTGCAAATGTGCCCAGAGCTGTCAAGTTGACACCTGTATCAAACTATGACAATATGGTATAACATTGTAAAAGAGAGGAGTCATTGCAACATTCACAATAATTTTTAAGCAAAACGTTAGTTTCTGTGCATTTCATCAGATTTTAAATTGGATTAAAACCAGTGTCTTTCTTCCAATCAATATGAGAATACAAAACATCCCATATGGAGTTGATTGCAGCCTTAAAAGTCACTACGTGGGAACACTTCAGTGGCATGAGGGAATTCTGACAATTTTTTGCTGGTGTAGGGGAAAGGGAGCAGCTCCAGGATCTGCGAAATAAAAACACAAAGCTTTCCGTTTCTGCAGGTAGGAAGGAGTCAATGTAGGAGATCAGTAATAGCTTTACAATCTTATTGCCCCTTCTTCCACACAGTTCCCTGAGCCTTAGGATGGAGAGAGATTTGGTTGGCCTGATTCCAGATGAAAGTTTTAGGTTTGCCAGTACTCTGTACCCTGGTTGGTTATTGTTGTCTATTTAGTGCTCTTCCATTGCTCTCGGCTGCATCTTGTTTGGGTGTTGAGATCTTTTCTTATCTAAAGATAAAATGAGAGGTCTAGATGGAGGTTTACTGCCCACTGTTTGTGGTTAGTACTGAGGCACTTGATCCCATGCAGTGTCTGTTTTTCCCCATCTGCTGTTGTTTAGACTTGTTTACATTGTTGGGCGTGTGCTCCCCATTATTGAGGGGAAGGGGAGGCAGTCAGGCAATGCACATACATCTATCTTGAAGTGTGTATTGCTGAATAAAACAAGTTACTTAGCAGTGGGTGGTTACTTGGAGACTAACCCCATTGCCCACTCTGTCCTGTTCCTGATCTTCCCTCCTCTTTTGCAAGGTAGTTTAATGAAATTAAAATCTAGAGCACAGATTTTTATGTTTTTTATATTTACCTTCAAAATTTTAAAAATCCTTTAATGATAAAAACTTATTTTTTAAAAAATGCAAAGTATGTTTTTAAAGACATCAAAGTATTGAGATGTAAAAGACAGTTGAAATAAATTTACATTCCTTCACTCCAAAGTTCTAAGATTCTGCCTGATTTGTTGTTCATATGTGTCCTTCTTCTTTACAGAATGGTAAATGCTTATTGCACATACAAGTTGTTTATTATATTAACTTGTTAAAATTTAAGTGACACTATACTGTATACACCAAGCTGTATATTCCTTTAATTCATATTTCCATGTTTGATTAAAGCATACCAAACACTTTGATCTAATATTTATTGGCAATTTCTATTTCTTACTTGACTATCGTCTATTTGGTTCATCATTTCATTTATTGATTGGAGTGTCTGATTTGGTTTTTTAGTTTAATTTTTGCAGTTCTTTATGTATTTTAGATATTAATCTCCTGTCTGATATGTAGCAAGCCAAGATTTTTCTCCATTTTGTAGATTGTCTCTTTGCTCTGCTGTTTCCTATATAGTACAGAACACTTTTAACTTCCTCCTAATTTCAATCAAATTCTATTTCAATCAATTCCTCTTTGACAGAACTTGAGGTTACCTTTTGAGCTTCTGGAATTCTTTTCGTAAAGTCATTGCCTATACCTCCACCAATGCCTGTGTTCTGAAGTGCTTTGCCTACATTCATCCTAAAATTTTGAAGTGTCAGATCTTATATTAAGGTATTTTATCCATTTAATACATTTTTTTCTGCAGGTTGAGAGACCAAGCATCTTACTTTAACCAGTGGTTACCATCAAGAAAACAAATGAAAATGGATTCTGCAAGATGTGGCAAAAGAGACAGAATTGTACATTGTTGTTTGCAAGGCAGTCTGGTTCAGTCACTGTGGCAATCAGTCTAGAAGACGTCTCACAAAACTAAAAGTAGAACCATCATATGACTCAGCTGTACACAACCTGGGTATGTATGAGTACTGTGTGTATATGCCTGTGAGCATATATTTACATACCTGTGTGTATTGTTGTACTATGTTTGGATGTGTATGTGTATTCGTGAGTGTATGTGTGTGTGTACTTACATGCCATTATGTATTGCTGTGCTATTTGCAATAGGCAAGAAATAGAACCAAGGTAAATGTCCATGAGTAGACAAATGGGCAAGGAAAACATGGCATCCAACCATGTAAGAAAATGGATAGAACTAGAGATATGATGTTCATCAAAATAAACTACATCCAGAAATACAGAAAAATATTTTCTTTTCTTTCATATGTGGAGCCCAGATTTAAATATGTATGTATATGTATGTATGTATGCGTACTTGTGTATGTGTGCAGGAGTGCATTTGCGTCTGTGCCTGTGTGTATGTGCACAAGAACATTTGTGTGTGTAGTGTGTGTATGTGTGTGTGTGAGAGAGAGAGAGAGAGTGTGTGTAAAGTAGAAACTAAGAGGGCAACTAAGAGATCTTAAGGGAGATGAGGAGTTGGGAAAAGAAGGCAATGATGGAACACGTGTTCCATGAAAACAGAAGGGAGGGAGGACAATTTGTAGAAAAAAAGTAGGTCAAAAAAGGGCAAGATGGGGAAAACGGGAAGGGACAAAATGAATTAGAACAAAATACAATGTAAGTACATACAAAACTACACAATGAAGCACATTGGTTTCTATAGTAATAAAAGTAATAATTCATAAAAAGCTTCATATTATTTTCCTCTCAATATTTTGTATGCTGACATGGATCCCATCTGCATATAAGTTTGTTCATTTTAATTGACATCTAAGGTTCAACTGTTCATTCATTTTCATATTATGAGGCATTCAAACTGTCACAACTTTGGTCATTTATTATCAAAATAATCATTCTAATATATATATATTCATAGAGATATGTGTTTTTCTAATGGATCTTCCTAAAGATGGAATTTCAGAGCCCAATTTACTTGATATTAACAATTTGTGCTTTCTACTGGTAGACAGGGACTTCCTTCTTTTTTTTTTGAATTTTGTTTTTTTTTATTTTTATCATTATTATTTCTGCTCATACAAACTTAATAAGTACACCAGTTCCCTCCCTCCCTCCTCCTCCCCCGGAACCCCCTGCTCCCCCTCCCCTCACCCCTCCCTCTACATCCTCTAGTGCCTCTCCCCCAATTCCCAGAGAGTCCTTTATTGTGCATGCCTGACTCTCCTCTGAGCCCTCCTCTCCAATGATGTACAAGGACCCAGTGTTATTTCCCTGAACCCTTTCCCATGTTCCCCTTAAGCATAGGAACACTGCTGTGGCTGTCAATCCCTTGCTTCCAAGGAGTTGGTGCCTTTAGCAGACGCTAGACTTTGTGAGGTCAATAGTGTGTTGGACATTGCACAGGGCATGCAAAGTCCAATTATGATTGCTTCGGCCCTAACTTGTGTGGAGTATCTTGCAAATCATTGCTCCTCCCATCCTTTTGGTCTTACAATCTTACCGTCTCCCTCTTCAACAAATGTCCCTGAGCTTGAGGATGGGGAGAGATTAGTCTGGCTTAATTCTAGGTGGTTGATATAGAGTCTCTGAAGTTCTGGGTTGTGGTTTGTTGATTTTCTTTTGCAGTTTTGCTGCTCCTGCAATGCCCTTCACTCCATTCTGATGGGCACTGTATGTCACCCCCTGGCCAGAGACAAATGGCTGTTAAACTGGAGTCTTGTTATAAGAGCACATTCAAGGGTAGATGTAATAAAAGTAGGAAACCTCAGTGAGGGAGGGGTCAATCATCCATTTGCAAAATGGTTACTTTTTATCTGCCAAACTATATGCCCTCCTCTTCTGGTGAGATCATACCCCCTCAGTTGTAAATGATCAGGAAGGAACGTCTGTGAACTTAACCAGGTGTCACATTACTTACTTGCATTCCTTGGAGGCCAATTTTCTCTGCTGTAACATGGTCCCCTCTCTCCTTGTTTCTCCTGCCCCATGCCTCCTGTTCATAATCCTTGCAATTACTGTAGGTATTACATAGATTTACCTGTGAGTATCTTAAGGTGGGCTGGGTGGGTTTGGTACTAGGAGCTACCTATTAGGGAGTACATATGGCGCTTAATTTTCTGGGTTTGAGATACTTCACTTAATATAATTGTTTCTAATGACATCTATTTCCCGGCAAATTCCAGTAATTCATCATTTTTAATGGCTGAGTAGTACTCCATTGTATAGATGTACCACAGTTTCCTTATCCACTCGTCAACTGTTGGACATTCGGGTTGATTCCAAGACTTTGCTATTGTAAACAGTGCTGTGATGAACATGATCATGCTTGTGCTATTGAGGTGAATTTTTGCTGCATGTGGGGTTATTCCCAAAAGTGAAATAGCAGGGTCATATGGAATTTCAATCTTTAATTTCTTTAAGAATCTCCAGACAGCTCGCCAGAACAGCTGTATGAGCCTGCATTCCCACCAGCAATGTAGGAGAGTTCCCATCTCTCCACATCCTCTCCAGCATTTGGTGTTGTTTGTATTGTGGATTTTTGCCATCCTGACTGGGGTGAGATGATATCTCAGGGAAGTTTTGATTTGCATTTCCCTAATGGCTAAAGAAGTGGAGCATTTCTTAAGATATTTGTTAGACATTTTAATTTCATCCCTGGTAAAGTTTCTTTTAAGATCCAGGGCCCATTTTTTAATTGGGCCATTGGTTTCCTTAGTGTTTAGTTTTCTAAGTTCTTTGTGCACTCTGGACAGTAGACCTCTATCAGATATGTGGTTAGTGAAGATTTTTCTCCCATTCTGTGGGTTGCCTTTGAGCTCGCATTACAATCTCTTTATCTGAACAGAAGCTCTTTAATTTCACAAGATCCCAACTGTTAAGAGTTGGTAGCAGTGACTGTGCCATTGGATGTCTGTTTAGGAAAAGTTGGCCTAGCCCAATCAGCTCGAGGGAGTTCCCTATCCTTTCAACTATGGTTTTTATAGTCTCTGGCCTGATATCAAGGTCCTTGATCCATTTGGAATTAAGTCTTGTACATGGTGACAAGTATGGGTCCAGCTTTAATCTTCTGCATGTGGAGATCCAGTTTTGCCAGCACCATTTGTTGAAGATGCTGTTCTTTTTCCATTGGATTCTTTGGGCCCTTTTGTCAAAGACCAAATGGCTGTAATTTTGTGGGCTTATATTTGGGTCTTCAATCCTTATCCATTGATCTGTGTGTCTATTTTGGAGTCAGTACCAGGCTGTTTTTATAACTATGGATTTGTAGTATAGACTAAGGTTTGGTATGGTAATACCTCCAGCAGTGTTTTTGTTACTCAGGATTTTCTTTGCTCTCCTGGGTCTTTTGTGCCTCCATATGAATTTGAGATTGTTTGGTCAACTTCTTTAAAGAATTGCTTTGAGATTTTAATTGGTATAGCATTGAATTTGTATATTGCCTTTGGTAGGATGGTCATTTTTACAATGTTGATTCTGCCAATCCAGGAACATGGGAGGTCTTTCCACCTTCTGGTGTCTTCTACAATTTCTTTCTTTAGGGTTTTAAAGTTTTCATTGTAAAGGTCTTTTACCTCCTTGGTTAGGTTTATACCAAGGTATTTCAATTTTTTAGGGGCTATAGTAAATGGGATTGTTTCTCTCAAGGATTTTTCACTTCTTTCATTCTGGGCATATAAGAAGGCCACTGATTTTTGCACATTTATTTTGTATCCTGCCACCCTGCTGAACTTCTCAATTGCGGGAATAGGGATAGCTTGACTTCTTCCTTGCGAATCCGAATCTCTCTTATGCCCCTTTCTTGTCTTATGGCTTCAGCTAAGACTTCAAGTACAATATTGAATAGAAGTGGTGAGAGTGGACAGCCTTGTCTAGTTCCTAATCAAAGTGGGAATGCTTCCAGTTGTTCCCCATTGAGCATAATCCTTACTGTGGGCTTGTTGTATACTGCTTTTATTATATTGATAAAGGTTCCTTCCATTCCTACTGTCTCTAGCGTTTTGATCATAAAAAGCTGTTGGATCTTGTCAAAAGCTTTTTCTGCATCTATCGAGAGTATCATATGGTCTTGGACTTTGGACTGGTTTACATGATGAATTACAATTATTGATTTGCGTACGTTGAACTTGTATGCCGGGGATGAAGCTTACTTGGTCCCTGTGAATGATATTTTGATATGTTTTTGAATCTGATTTGCTAAGACTTTGTTGAGAATCTTTGTGTCTGTGTTCATCAGAGAGATCGGCCTATAGTTTTCTTTTTTAAGTGAATCTTTATTAGGTTTTGGGATTAAAATGATATTAGCTTCATAGAAGGAATTTGGCAGTGTTCCTTCCTTTGCTATTTGATGGAACAGTTTAAGGAGTATTGGTGTTATTAACTCCTTAAATGTCTGGTAGAACTCTGTGCTGAATCCATCTGGTCCAGGACATTTTTTTGGTGGGAAGATTCGAGATTACTTTTTCAATTTCCTTATATGTTATAGGGCTATTTAAGTAATTCACAACTTCCTGATTCAATTTAGGTAAAGTGCGTTTACTTAGAAATTCATCCATCTCTTTTGTGTTGTCCGACTTCACAGAGTATAAGTTTTTGAAATATGATGTTATAATTCTCTGGATTTCATGGGTATCAGTAGTGATAACTCCATGTTCATTTCTGATTTTGTTAATTTGGGTTTTCTCTCTCTTGCTTTTGGTTAATTTAGCTAGGGGTGTATCAGTCTTATTGATTTTTTCAAAGAACCAGCTTTTTGACTGGTTGATTTTTTCTATCGTTTTCTTAATCTCTATTTCAGATATTTCTCCCCTTATTTTGCTAATCTCCTCTCTTCTACTACTTTTGGGATCAGATTGCTCTAGTTTCTCTAAAGCTTTAAGCTGCATTGTTAAGTTGTTTATTTCTGATGTTTCCATTTGTTTGATGTAGGTATTAAGAGCTGTGAACTTACCTCTTAGAACAGCTTTCATTGTGTCCCAGAGATTTTGGTAAGTTGTATTTTCATTATCATTCGCTTTCAGGAAATCTTGAATTTCCTTTTTAATTTCTTCCTGAATCCAGTTCTCATTCAGCATCATATTGTTAAGTTTCCAGGAGTTAGTGTATTTTCTCTTGTTTGTTGTGTTGTGGATGTCCAGCTTTAGGCTACAGTGGTCTGATAGGGCACATGTTAGAATTTCAACTTTTTTGTATATGTGTAGATTCATTTTGTGGCCCAGTATGTGATCTATTTTGAAGAAAGTTCCATGTGCTGCTGAGAAAAATGTGTATTCTTTAGTGCGTGGGTGAAAAGTTCGATAGAGATCTGTAAGGTTCATTTCTTTAAGGGTTTGATTAAGTTCCAAAGTGTCTCTCTTAAGCTTTTGACCTGTTGATCTATCCCATGTTAAGAGGGCGGTGTTGAAGTCCCCAAGAATTATCGTTTGGGGGTTGATTTCTTGCTTTAGACACTGTCAGGTTTTCTTAATGAATGTGGAGGGGCCCGTATTGGGTGCATATATGTTCAGTATTGTGAAGTCTTCCTGGTGAATTGTACCTATGACTAAAATGTAGTATACATCTGTGTCTCTTATGATTTTCTTTGGTTTGAAGTCCACTTTGTCTGAAAGCATAATTGCTACCCCTGCCTGTTTCCTGGTTCCATTAGCTTGCAAGAATTTGGACCAGCCTTTCATTCTTAGGATGTGCCTATCTTTTGCGGTGAGATGAGTTTCCTGAAGGCAGCAGATTGTTGGATTGTGGTTTTTAATCCAATTTTGTAATCTGTGTCTCTTAATCGGTGAGTTAATACCATTGACATTTAATGTTATAATGGAGAAATTATTTTTAATTCTAGACATTTTTTATGTTTAGTAGATTTTGTAAGCGTGTTGTTTGACATTTATATTTTGGTGGTATTATACTTCCATTCTGTCCTCCTGGATACGCTTGTTCTTTTCTTCAAGCTTGAGTATCATTTCTAGGATTTTTTGAAGGCCTGGTTTGGTAGACATGTATCCCTTCAAGTTATCTTTGTGCTGGAAAACTTTTCTTTCTTCCTCAATCATGACAGATAGTTTTGCTGGGTATATCAGTCTGGGTTGGCATTTTTGCTCATTTAATACTTGAAGTATGTTTCTCCAAGCTCTTCTTGCTTTTACTGTTTCCATTGAGTAGTCATTTGTTATTTTAATAGGTTTATCTTTAAAAGTGACTTGCTTTTTTTCTCTTGAAGCTCTCAGCACCTTTTCTTTGTCTTGAATGTGGAGTGTTTTGACTATTATTTGCCATGGCGAGTTTCTATTTTGGTCATATCTGTTTGGAGTGCGAAATGCCTCTTGTATGTTGATAGGCCTCTCATTCTTTAGTTGTGGAAAGTTTTCATTTATGATGAATTGAAATATTTCCTCAGGTGTGGTATTTTGGGATTCTTGTTCTGGTATTCCATGAATGCTCATGTTAGGTTTATTCAGGGTATCCCATATCTCTTGAATGTTCCTCTCCAGTATCTTTTTGGCTTTAACAATCTCTTCCATTGAGCTGGTTAATTCTCCCACTTTGTCTTCGAGATCTGAAATTCTATTTTCTGCCTCATTTGTTCTGCTGCTAAGACTCTCTGTTGAGTTTTGGGTTAAAGATAACTTGTCTTTTAGTTCAATTTTAAAATCTGCCTGAGACTGTTTTAACTGCTCTGTGCCTAGTTTTGTTTCTTGAACTGTTTTTCTCAACAACTCCAAGTGCCTGTTGTTTTCCTGTTCAAAGTGGTTGATATGGTTGTTTAACTCTTCTCAGATTTCCTCTTTCATAGCATTTATCATGGTAATGATCATACTCTGAAAGTTGTTATGTTGGTTCTGGCTTTCATGGCTGTTTTCTGTGAGTTTGTTCTGGTCGGAATCCATCATTATGGGATTAATTCTTTCGGTGGGAGATTGGTCTTCTTGGGTTTTGTTTCTCATGGATTTGCACTTTGACTTGAGCATTGTTGTTTTGTTTTTTAGGACCATTCAGTTTCTGTGGGTTTTTCACTGAACTGATGTAGTTGTTATTGTTACCCTTGCCAGTTATTACTAGTGCTTGCCTTGGATTTGGTATGTTTGTGTATTGTTATTGTTTTATCCTAGATGAGGCTATTAGGTTGTTAGTTCGTCAGTTAAGTCAGGTTAAGTAACCAGGGGGTGAATATTAGTATGGTAGTGCACTTTTACGATTTAGTATCTTGGTGATATGTGAGGGTGAGTGGTGTACTCCCTGGAGTTGTATGTTTTTGGGGTGGCTGTATGAGGAAGTTGATCTACAGCAATTGATACTAGAAAGGACCAGTAAGGGGGAAAAAAAGGGTTTACTTATCTTTGGGCTGGATGTGAAGAATCTCGCCCACGTGATATAATGATTGTAGTGGAGTCCAGATGTATGGCCTGTGTTCCCTTTGTTCCTTAGAGTTTTGCTTGAGTTTCCTTTGGACTCTATTGAATTCTGAATAGCAGTTTGTCTTCCGTGGACCACGTGCGTAGGTCCCCGGTGGGCTGGAGAGGCAGAGGGTCTGATGTTGATGGCAGAATTCTTCACCTGGGACCTGGCGGGGGGCGGTGGAGGCGCACAGGGGCAGGAGGATGCGAGGGGCTGGAGTCCAGGGCGGGGCCCAGGCAAAGCCGGAGGCCGCCTGGGTGCTCGCCGGGAGACGTGGGGGGGCTGGGCTGGGACCGGGCTCTCTCACTCACTCACCTGGAAGCTGGTGGGGGTGGCGCGGAGGGGTGATTTACTTCTTTTAAAAGACACATCCTCATAAACACCTAATAGTTTGCAGGTTCTTAATTTACTAAATGTGTAAATTACCTTTCACTGTGACACTAATGAAGCTCTCTATGATGGCCACAGTATTTCATATACTTACCAACTTTTAAGATTATTTTGTTCAAAATTCCTACAACATTTATTCATAATTCTATTAGATTAATTAACATTTTCTCATTATTTTTAGAAATTCTTTATAAATTCACAACCTAATTCTTGTCACCCATCATTTATTTGAATGATAAAGCTTTTTTTTCCAATCTTCAACTTAATCTCAAATTTGCTCAGGCCAAAAAATGCTTTAAATTTTAATGTACTTAAAATAATCAAAGGCTGGGAAGATAGCTTAGTTATTAAAGTGCCTTCCTTGTAAGAACAGAAACTTTCTTCTGGAGCTAGGCAGCATAGCATATATGTAGATTCTCAATTCTGTGAAGACATAAACAGGTAGATGCCATCTTAGCCTACATGATAAATTTCAGGACAGTGAGGGACCTTGCATCAAATCAAAATATCAAATAGATGGTAGACAATATCTAAGGAAAAACTCCTAAATCCTCGATATGCTCACACATGTGCATACATACCCCACATATGCATCTATACCACATAAAAATTAACACAAATGAACATACACGCACACGCAAAAATATCAGCATATTTTCTTTAATGGGTTTATGAAATCCTCACGAATTTAAATATCACTAACATGTAAACCTGCTTTCCTTTTCAAAAACTTCAATATTGCATTGTATTGTAAAATATTGTAAAATGCATTCACATATTCCACAATTAGCTACTTACACAATTAATAATAGCTACCATTTAAAAAGAACAGAAAACTAAAAATCATCACAATTTTCATAATGTTAGTTTTAACTGCTATCAAGATTTTGTGTCTGTATACATGTACTTACGTCCTACTATGAAATAATATATTATCCATATTTCATCTTTTTTCATTGAACAGTACCCAGTAATATTTTTAAAAGTTCATAGTCATTTGCAGAACTGTAAAACCGGAGAATCTAGCTGAAAGGTTTTGAAAGTGAACTTGCATGTCAATTACCTTAGATACCACCTTTAGGGTACATCCTACCAAAACCAAGAAATACCCAAGAACTCTGCACAACTTTGGTAGATATATTTACATAGCTTCCCTATTATTTATCATGAATAGTTCTGCCTCCTCCTCTAAGCAATGAACCACTCTAATTCTCAGACATGATTATTAAGCTCTACATCATAAGTTGGACTAGCAGATACTAGCTGCTCAAGAAACAGGCAGAACGGTGGCCAAGTATACTGGAAGAGAGCTATCCAAGCTCATCAAATAGCTTATTTGGTATCTAATCAAAGAATGGGAACTAGACAATCTATAAGTTTCCTTCTTTCTTTGCCATTCCAATCTCTGGTTCTTTGAAAGAAAAAAGGATTTTATTGGAGCCCATGTATATTATACAAATTATTCTGTTTCACAATATCAATTAGAAACTCGGTCCTTCTGCAACCCATGATGTCTAAACATAACAGGTGTTACTTCAACACAAATGGAAACCACTGCCTATAGGCCAGCCAGACTTTTGGTAATAATGTCCTTGCAGATTTGGACAGACGAGCTGTTTTCTGGTACATGGCCATCCTAGTAGCAGAGATGGAGCTTAGTGTTCTTGCTGGGCATTTTTGCAGGGCATGAGCCCATGACAGTGCCTGGCTCTGTCTGCCCATCCACCTGCCCCTTGGACACTGACCTGCAAAGGGGAGGTTGTGATTACAAAACCTTCCTCTAGTGACTGAGACCTTCTTATTGTTCAGCTGCCTGTTGATGCATGAGTAGGAATACTTGTCTGCAAAAGTGTCTTTTAAAGAAAAGTCCCTTTCCTTTGCTCTGCCACCATTGCTCTAAGAGAGAGGCAAAGCATTGAGTGTATTGTATTTTGCAATCAGAAAACCAACCTAAGAAGGTGCTTGAAGTCCCCCCTAAAATCAACATCAAGAACAGGCCACCTCCACATAACACATCAGACTACAATTTCCAAAAACTTCAAATGAGTTCACGATCCACTTGAATGGTCCCTCATAATTTGAGATATAATTCCACAAATTAGTTTTGGCTAAAAGATCCATGAAATATTTTTGAACCTGTGATCCTCCTGTCTCGGCCTCCCAAATGGCGGGATTGAAAGTGTGTGCCACCATGCACAGCTTTGTGCTCTCTAAAATACTTTCATTTATACTGTTTTAGATAATTGAATGTGTATTCGTACAATTTGCACCCCAATCCTGATCCCTATTTTTCCCCACAAACTTCTTTTTCCCTACCTCCCTCAGCCTTCCGCTTTCACACCCTTGTGAGTCTACAGGGCTTGCTAAGTTTCCCTCTAGGTTCTTAGTAATGAGATGTGTCTGGACTATTGCTGGAGCAAAGACACCTGGTCATCTGTCTCTGTCATCTGGTCATCTTCCATCTGCCGTCTGTCTCTGAAGGAGGTGTGGGGCCTTTCAAGGTCCTTCTCCTTTCATGATGTAGGTAGAAAGAATAGATGCTGTGGACTGGTGGAAGCAGACACAGCTCAGTGAGTTCATGATTGCAGAGTCCTGGCCATGTCTGGAAAATACCATCTGCTGCGCCCCTCACCACTTCAGGTTCTTACATCTTTACCACCCCTTTTTCTGTGATTCTCCCTGAGCCTTAAAGTGGGAGTGGTTTAAATGTCCCCTATTGGAGCTGAACCATCTGCAGTATCTTATTTTCTCCACTTTGGCTAATTGTTGAAATGATGTCTCATTACTAATAAAATGTATCAGGAATACAAACCTTAGGCTTAGTAATCTATGTTCATGATAGAAATTAATAATCTTTTCTCATTATTAGTAATTTCTATTATGATTGTAGATATCTAAGCTTATTCCCCCATGGAGTTTCCTTATCCTTCCTAGTGATTAGATCCCCTACAATAAGAAAGTGAATAATCTGTAGAATCCCAGATAACAATTCAATTTAAAAAGCTTGATTGTCAGGTATGTGGAAGGGAACATATCCAAATACAAAATACTGAAAGAAAAACAATATGAAACTTTTATAAATTGATTTTTATTATCATATAACAACACAATGGGTTTTATTTTGACTCTTTCATACATACTTATTTATTCAAAACCAGTGCTTATAAGAAAAGAAGGCCAGAGAAAAGACATTCACTATTTAAATCTCTGAAATCCCCAAGAATGCTGCACAAATGCCACCATGCCTAGTCCTGGTGTTTGTTCTATTCTTTCTTCTACAATAATTCAGTATCATTTGAAGGACAATATTAGACAAACATATAAGGAGAGAATATACTGTTCATTGGGACAGGACTTCCCCTAGGACTTACAAGTAAGGGTCAGTTCATGATACCATCTCAAAACTCCAACCTCAGAAAAAAACCACCATTCCACCACATATTCCTCCTATCTTCTCTATTCACTGCAGTCTCAGGTCACAGTCTCAGGGTGTCCTGGACATAACAAAAGTATTTTCGGTCACAAGTTAGATCAGTTAAACAGAGGACCATAAGACAGTCATATCTGAAATGGCAGCTAGTGACTGGACTTTGGGGATGAAGGGATTTCCCCCAGCTCGGTGGGAAGTCCCTGTGGTTGCGAGTTCCATTTCTCGGTTTGTTTCATGCAGCTCTTAATACAGTTGATCCTATCGCCCCACAGGAAAACTGTTTTTTTTTTTTCCTACCACTGACCTTGCAATGTAGAAGTCAAGTAAGTAAGTTTTCTATGATTCTATAATGTTGGGCCAGCTTAGCTGTTTGAGACTAACCTGTCTTAAGCATGTAACAGAGAAGAGTGAGGCCCACAGAAGAAAAGAAAGTGCTAATGACCAGGGAAGGGAAGGATCAAAAGAAAAGGATCAAAAGCCAGATTTCAAGATTCTAGGTACAATCTTTGGAGTTAAAAGAGAGACATAGGCAGACAGAGACAGACACAGAGAGACAGAAACACAGAGACAGTGTGAAAGATGAAGACAGTAAGAGATACAGAGTTTAAAACTGACTACAGAAAACATTACAAATTAATGCATATTGTTTAGGTTTTCACAAGGGTGCTGGGATCTGAATTCAGCTTTTCAGAGTTTCACAGCAAGTACTTCACCCGCTGAGCTATCTCCCCATCCAAAACACACACAGTATTTTTCTTCAAGGCATTATACCTACTCAGCAGCAAACTATCTGTGATTTCCTTGACTATTAGATGGTGAGCTGAGCTATCTCCCTCCTTCCCTGTTTCCCTCTTTCCTTCCTTCCTTCCTTCCTTCCTTCCTTCCTTCCTTCCTTCCTTCTTTCCTTCCTTCCTCCCTCCCTTCTTTCCTTCCTTCCTTCCTTTCTTCCTTCTATCTTTCCTTCTTTCCTTCCTTCTTTCCTTCCTTCCTTCTATCTTTCCTTCTTTCCTTCCTTCTTTCCTTTCTTTCTTCATCGTTCCTTCTTTCCTTCCTTTCCTCCCTCATTCCTTCCCTCTTGCCTCTTTCTTCCTTCTTCTCTCTCTCTCAAAATTAATAAAATATTTAAAAATAGTAACAGAATAAAGTAATGCGCTCATGCGCCATCAAGATGGATCAGCATGTAAAGAAACCTGCGCACAAATCTGCTGACCTGAACTCAATTCAGGAAGCTCATGTGGTGGAAGGGAAAGAACCAGTTTCCACAAGTGATCCCTGAACTCACCACTGCATGTGTGTCTGAGTCCATCTCCCTCCCTCCCCGCGTTCCTCAAATGCAGTGTAAAGAAATGCAATGTAAAACATTTGTAAAGTAAGTATGATGACATGGGTTCAGCCAAGCAAGGACTGAGCAAAGTGGCAGTGCAAGATGAATTTAGGGTAGCCAGTGAGTCCTGTGCCCAAGGAAGAGCAAGTGAGTGACTTGATGGCCCATCTGTTCCTATTGGGTCCCTGAGCCTCAGCAACAATCTTTTTTTTTTTTTTTAATTTTTTTTTATTGTTATTAATTCAATTGTGCGTGTGTGTGTATGTATGTGCGCGCATGTGTGTATGTGTGTGTGTAGAACCACGGACGAATTCGCGAACCACCATGGACGCCTCCACCTCTTTCTGCCCCGGGATTCACAGGCTCCGCCCTACCAGGACCAGAAGCGCAGGCCGCCCCGCTTCTGCCTGGCGTCTATACGTGGGATCTGGGATCCGAACTCAGGACCCTCCGCCTGCAAGGCAGAAGCTTAACCCCTGAGCCACCTCTCCAGCCCTCTCAGCAACAATCTTAACTTGACAGTGGAGTCGGGGGTCTTTAGCTGCAGCTGCCATCCCCCTAGGTGACACTGAAGTCACTTGCTTGCCTGCTTGGACCTGCGCAACCTCATCACTAACATCCTTCCACCTTGCCAACTGTTCCTGTAAATCTCCAGTGTGGGAATGTTTCTCTGCCTCGTCCCATCCTGCATTAATTCAAATCTGTGATTTTAGGCACATTAATCCCATTCAACCCCTGAAAGGCTTTTAAGACTTGAAAGCCAAGAACGGTACTGTTTTTCTTTTCCATTTTTTTTTAAATTTCAGCTATGTCATCCTTTCTTTGAGGCTGCATAAAGAATGATTACTAGGCTGAATGGGACAAGAGTCAAGGAGAAAGCCTCAGAGGTTACAATGACATCATTAATGCTTCAAAAATACTATCCTGTGGTAACTTCTACAATGTATTTGGAGAGGGAGAAAGAAGAGTTGTAAGCTCAAAGGAATGCATTGATACTTTGTTATTTTAAGACTTTGGAACAAATAGAGATAGGGTAGTGTAATCCATTCATGTGTGGAGAGAATATGCAAGTCAGAAAGAAGTATGTCACTCTGCCAGGGGTGAAGTATGGGAAAAGAATGGCCTCCACCCCAGCTCTCATCATCTTCCTGAATTAGTTTAGAGTAAAGAAGAGTAGTTTTGAAAACTATAATTGAATCTCTACTTAAATTTTAAAAAATAGCATTAAAATGAATAATTTCTACATGTATTCATTCAACCATAGACAACTGCAAGCACCCCATGGTCCATCTGTATAGCATAATAGTACCACAATGTAAGCTCATTATAATAAAGAGTCTAATTTGGGTGCAGAGTTGATACTACACAAATCTCAGGTCTGGTTCATGATGTGATGGTGAACTATAACTGAATCCTATATGTTCAATTTTTATTATTACTTTTTTGCCTATACAAGCTCAGTAGGTACTCCCCTTTTCCCTCTCCCCTTCTCTCCTGTTGTCCCCCAAGTCCACTTTCTCTCCCCTTCCCACTTTGCCCCCCAATTTTATATCATTTGAACTTTTTGATGAAAGATAACATCTAGATCTTTAAACAGATAAACACCTAGACCCAAGTTAACTTGAAGGCCAGACTGCCCCTTTGGAAGCAAGGTTAAATTATGGTACTCTCAAACTTCTAAGAAAACCATATTAGTAGCATTGAAGCACTTACAGATAGGGTTTTCCAATGTACACTACTTATTGCAGTCTAGTCAATCAGAATACTTGTAAGCTGAAAAAGGACAGAATAAGAAAAATGGGTTAAATTTCCAAAATATACTTTTCTCAAAACAAGAAAGCTGCACCCTACAGAGGGGACACTTTCAGAAGCTGGTCCCTTGTAGAACCAGGTTTCAAATCCCAACATCAAATATGCAGACTGTATCACGTTATCTCTGCCATTTCTCCAGTGACAGTTGAATCAAGAGTCATACACCTCAGATGTCCCTATATTTGCCTCTGTGCTCTACTGTATAGCCACCATTGTGCATCCTGCAAATTGCCTTACATTACTCTGACAAAAACAGATAGTAAGAGACAAATCTAAGGACCCTTCCACCTCATTGTTTCTTCAGGTATTCCTATAAACTGCTTCTTTTTTCTAATGCCTTTCAAAATTAACTGGTTACCAGCATGCTAGTTTAGAACTTTTTAAAGTCACTTATTGACTCAAGAAATCAATGTTTTCTCTCATTTTTGTTTGTCCAAATCTTCAAGTTAAGATTGCAAAAATAATAAATAATAAAGGAACTGCTTGCTTTATTAGAGTGTTGAATTTTTCCTAAGATGAAAGTGAATGTCATTGGCTGGTTGTTCTCTTTACTTCAACCTGGGAGAAAACAAACATAAACAGAGACAGGAATGATTCAGGGTTAACGAAAGGACTTTATCCAAACAATCTGTACCATAAAGACAAAAATATAGCCAAACTCAGAGATCACATGAACACAGACTCAGTGCTGCCGTGGTCACTCAACAACAGCTAGTGTCAGTCGGCGACAAGTGTGTTTATAAAGAGTCTTCCTTTGTAAATATCACCATTTGTAATTCATTAGAACAAACAGAGTGACAAAAGGCAAAAGCCTCAGGACCTTGGTAAATATGCAGCAAAAGGACAAGTACAAATGCTGACAATGAAACTGACAAGCAAGTTCAAACACACACAGTGCTCTTGGATCACAAAAATGGCAGACTAAGGTTCTAAAAAGGAACCTTAAAGTTTTATTATTTTTTTTAATTTTTATTATTATTATTATTTATTCAACTGTGTGCATATGCGTGTGTATGTGCGCGCGCGCGTGTGTCTGTGTATGTGTAGAACCACGGACGAATTCGCGAACCACCATGGACGCCTCCACCTCCTTCTGCCCCGGGATTCGCAGGCTCCGCCCTACCAGGACCAGAAGCGCAGGCCGCCCCCGCTTCCGCCTGGCGTCTGTACGTGGGATCTGGGATCCGAACTCAGGACTTTCCGCCTACAAGGCGGAGGCTTAACCCTTGAGCCACCTCTCCAGCCCACCTTAAATTTTTATAAATGAATTAATTGACATGAAGTGTAGGCGAATTTCATGGCAATATGATAGATATGAGATTTTTTATCTTTTTTTTTTTTTTGTTCTTGTGGTACTGAGAGTAAAACCCAGGGCCTCACACCTGCTCATCCACACCTCGCAAATGTCTTCAATATCACATTACGCAGCAAAATTTGCAGAAAATGTCTAAGTGGCTAAGCGTTTTCTTGCATGTGCTCTACTCTTCTAGGGTCTACCACATCTGTGCAAAAGGATGGAGCTAGGGACCGTGTGGAGGGAGTAAATCTGAGGTACACAATTCTCTGCACGAAAGGTTTCAGCAAAAGTCTAGGAATACAAAGCAATCAGCACTTCACATGATCCATTTCCCACCTGGATCCAGCATATGTAAATTGTGACTTACTGGGTTCCGTGACACTTTTTTTTTCTATGTTTCTGTTTTAGATATTCCAATACAGAAAAAGTCTCTTCTAGTTTTTGCCTCCAAATAAGCTGACTCTCATGAAATTGGCCACAACCATCTTAATGATAACTGTCCAAAGGACAGAGTACATGGTATTTTCATTTTCCAATACTTTCATTTAATGTCATGGATACTTAGATACAATGAAGACAACTTTTTTCAGCTAGAATACAAACTATGCTGATGAAGTCTAAGATCCAAAGCAGATATTTTTGTGCTGATATTTTTAAACATTTATGGTTTTGGCTAGTTGACAAATCCCTTCTCTAGGGAACTGTAAGGATGCTAAATTATCTCTCTCTTTCCTATTGGGATGTCAATACATAAAGTGTATAAATGAAGAAATCAAAATGAAAGTCTATTATTTAGAATTATAAAGGCATGTAGCAGAGCAGGGGCGGGGAAGAGTTAAGGTCTACAAATACGTGCCAGTGTTGAAAGGAAGTCTAATTTCACAGAAGACAGTCATTAGAAAGTTGGAGTCTGAGGAGAAAGCAGATGTCACACTGTTGTTGAAGGAAGTTTATAAAAAAACAAGTTATAAAATCCAGGACAACGTTTAGGTAAAACAAAGAGGGATGATGAAATTGCACGTTCAACCAAGGGAGGGAGGAGAATAGCAGTTCCAGGCACCTAGCAAGAACTATTGCTGCGGGGCACACACGGGCGGGAGCTGGGTAAAAGGTTCTACAGAGCCAACCAGGCGGTAGGGAAAGTTACTCCAGGAAATGTTCCCTCTCATCTCCTGATGAGGCTTCCTTAGAGTCAAACACTTATATAAACCAGTGGGCATCCAAATATTCACATTGTAGATCCAAAAAGGGTGGAAGATGGTAGAAAGTAGAAGAAAAGGAACAGAGGGAACAGCAGCATAGACATTATCTGAGATAAGAATGATAGGTGCCTTGAAACTGTCAGGTAAACTCATAGTCTACAAACAAGCATTTTTTTCAAATGTCATATAAATATATATGCTCTAAAATGTTTTGTGAATAAATAAAGCTTATAAAAATATAACAAAAAATCTTTGAGTTTATCTTCAGGCGCATTTTAAGTATCTGTATTCCCATTATTTTTGAATAAAAATATATACTATGAAGATTGTGCTATATAACATTTTAAATTGCTTAAATCATGCCATTCACCTACATATAAATTTGTTTTGATTGTCTGGTGGTATCTATAATGACATGTAAAGATTTAAAATAATGGTTATTTCTGCATAATAGGGATTCCTCTTATAAGTTATTCTTTGAACTTTCCTGAGTTGTATGACTAATAATCTAGGTATTCAATTTTAATGACAGAAGAAAAGTTAAAAAATAAATAAGTATTCCCATGAGGAGGTAAAAGGATGATTTTTTAAATTGTTCTCTTCTATGAGGTCTTGACAGATGATCCCATTTATTGCCACTAAAGGCTGAACTGGACAGAGTCGAATCAAGAATGATAATCTATGATTGTTCACTTGGCATGAGCTCCAAAGCAGAAATGTCAATAACAAGAGAGGGAGTAAACCAACTGTGGAAAAAAGCAACCAGAAATTTCTGTGAAATAAGAAAAGAAATGTGAACTAACATTCCTAGAAAAGGGAAAGATAATGCACATTTAAGAACAATCACAGTTGAAAGGCAGAACCAACTCACAAGTACCTCCCAGCACATACTTTTCCTTTTTTTAAATCTACATTTAGTGTGACTCATTAGACTATCTACTTAGTCATTTATATTTACACGAGTTCACATATTTTTATTTTGTTATCTAGTTATGATCCAATCTCACTGCTTATTTTTATGTTGAGATTGTCCAATTTGGCCAATCTTCAAGCCATTTTGTCTAACATTTTGGCATGACCCCCCCCCCCCACTTCATGCAGACTCCTTACTTTCTGGCATTGAGAAATGTTCAGACTCATCTTGTGTTTTCCCTGTGCACATTCTGAAAACTGACATTTCTTAAAGGATCCATGACTCCTTTGAGTGGAAAATTCTTTCTTCTAAGTAAACTGAACCAGAACCTACTGATAGATTCCAGGAGAGGACCAGTCATTGTGTACATACTGCAGAACCCACCAGTTTCCAATGGACAACTCCTAGGGTCCTACGAATAATCCTGGTTGAACTCAGTTGGTCACATAAAACAAAAAAAAGCAAAAAAACAGACATGAATGTGATAGAGATTTATCAAGAAAAGGGAAGATAGACAGAGGTGGAGGGGAGAAGGAAGAGGATGGAGGTGAACGTGATGAGAATGCATTGCATACACATGTGAAATCATCAAAGAACAAATTTCATACAGAAAGACAAAAATACGTGTCAGATATATTCATCGTTCTGGACAGGTCATTTCCTCCAAAGTCCTTTAGTATACAGAGCAGAAGAATATACATGCATTTACACACATATTTATATCTTTGTTCATCTGCATGCATATCTACTGATCTACAGGTTTAGTTATGTATTTACCTATCTCATACTGAAAGCCATGAGTCTATATTATCTCCAACTTCACTCTAGAATATTTTCATTCTGTTTATTCTCTTTTTCAATTTGTTACTCTCTTCTCTAATAGTTAGACACTTGATTCTAATTATACTAAATAAGTTTACTTGGTTAATTGAGCACACACACACACACACACACACACACACACACACACCCCTTCCTCTTCCACACAGAGCTCTACCATCTGTGACATAATTGTCCCTTCTTCACAGCTGGGTTCCAGCACCTGAATCCAGTTGCTGTGATAATAAATGCTTAGTGCTGATTTTAGCTAAATACTGAAACCTAGGCAAAAAAAAGTGTTTGTTTATTCTCCTCTGAGAATTATGCCTAGTTGTAGAGTGATCTGGGTTTATCTTGGTTGTCTTGGAACCTAGTTTTATTCCAATATTAGTATATCTGTCTATAGTTGAAGCGTGTTCTTTTAGGAACATCTATTCATTTTAAATATTGCCATCTCAATTAATTCTTGATTGCCTCCTTTCTATGTACACACACTTGATACACTCTTATAATTGTAAAAAATTGCAATGCATATAATTTTTAATTTTAATAAAATATCAAAATAAAATCATTAAACAGTGGAAGAATAACCCAACAAAAGAAAATTAAGTTTGTAATCTTGCACCTTAGCAAGATGAGAGACGGGGGGGGGAGAAATTTATATACTGAGAGTGAGAGAAAAATGTGAAAAAAAGTGTGTGTGAACAAGAATGATCAATATCGGTGATAAAAGTGTTCATCACTACATAGCATAAGTACAAGATCATGCTAGCAAATAAGACATATTATGTGGAATTGGCAAAATCATTAAGACTCAACTGAATAATATGAATTTAGAAAGAAATAGAATATTTAAATGTTACTACCTACTAAAGAAGTTTAATTATTAATTTTAAACCACTCTACAATATGAAATCCCAGAATGAAACAAAAAGGAGGTAAAAGTAATCCAGGATGATTCCCAAAGTTAGGCTTGATCTTCCACATGGACACATAGTGCCTTCTCATACACACACACACACACACACACACACACACACACACACACACTAAATAAATACATAAACAAATAAATAAATAAATAGATAAATAAATAAGTAAATAAGTGAATAAATAAATAAATAAACAAATAAAGTTTAAAAAAGAGAACAAACGGGCTGGAGAGGTGGCTCAGGGGTTAAGCCTCTGCCTTGCAGGCAGAAGGTCCTGAGTTCAGAAATCAGATCCACCCAGACACCAGGTGGAAACGGGGGCGACCTGCGTTTCTCCTGGTAGGACGGAGCCTGTGAATCCGGGGCAGAGTAAACAAAGAGGAGGTGGAGGCGGTCCATGGTGGTTCCCGAATTTGTCCGTGGTTCTACACACACACACACACACACACATATACACACACACACGCACACACACACAATTGAAAAAATAAAAATAAAAAGATTTAATAAAAAGAGAACAAACAATATTCAGATACTTCAAGTAATTCATCACTGCAAAAAAAAAAAGCATGTTGCAGATTAACAGACCATAAGGGTCTTTAATGTGTAGTATCTGGATTTTTGTCCTGTGTTACTGAGCCAAGCTTGCAAGTGTTGAGGTCATTTCTTTGGCATTCTTCAATAATCCAGCTAGTATTGGGGCAGAATAATAAATAAACATTGATTGCAATAGGTGATAGGAAAGATGATGTGTCCAGTTACAAGATGTGTCCAATTATAATAAAAGAAGCCCAAATGAGGATTGAAATAAAAAATATTTAGAAGACTAAATTGATGGAAACTAGCAATTGGATGTTTGAGGGTTGACAAAGTCAGGTCAAACTCCAAGATGTGTGACTGAGGTGTTGAGATGACAGGCATCCACAATGGGCCTTCTAATTATTGACATCAGGAATTAAACCAAAGATCAAAGCACAAGTGGAAGCTGGGAAGATACCACGCAAGCAAGAGAACCAGAGTTCACATCTCCAGAAGCCACATAAATACAGGCAGATTGGAGTCCTGCCTGTCATTCTAGACACAGAAGGCAGAGACAGAACATCCCAAGAACAAAGTGATGAGTGAGATTGGGCATGCCAGAGAGTTCTGAGCTTCATTGAAAGACACTGCCTCAAAGATTCAGGCAAAAAAGCAATGGAGGAATATTCTTGACATCAACCTCAGGCCTCCAAGCATGTGCACCTACACACACACTCACACACATGCAGCTACATGTGAGGCACAGAACAGACACATGCACATGGATAAACTTTTGACAACAAAAATAGTGTAAATTTTCTCAATTTTGATTTTCATGAAATGACAGAATGACTGCTCTCAACTTTATCCCAGTGTTACTCTGAGGCATCGGTTTTCCTTCTCACATAGACTCAGACATGTTCCTCTTTTCTGTACTTTGTGGACAATGACACTGCTCAGTGAACTGACAGTCGGCTAGAGAAAAGCAGAGGAGAGCTTCTCTGGAATGGAAGAAGGCTAGGTCTACTTTATATGTGAACACCTGCTAGTCTGCACAGAACGAGCTATTTTTGAAGTTTCAGATTGACTATGCACAAAAGTCCCTGCAGAAACAGAAACCTCCCCACCCGGAAGGAGCTCCTCCCTGCTCAGCTCAGTGCTCTTCCTCTGTGCCCCCGAGGACCAGGGAAGCGCAGATCTGTACCTTAGAGATATTTGCTTGTAGTCCTTCCCATCTCTCCGGGAGTGATCTGAGCTTCCTTGCTCCTCCTTTACCTTCCCAAATGTTCAAATCTGCACTCTCCTCTGCTTCAACCTTTCCAAAATCCAGCTTTGTCCCCTAGGGTGCGCTACAGAGAACCTGTTTTCTGGGAGATTCTTGTAGTATGTCACACTTTTCCCTGAGGAATCCCAGTCCATACATGTTGCTGCCTCCTGGGAAGTCCCAGGATTGGAGATCTGAAATATCATCAGTGCATCTTACTTGGTCTCAGATTTTCATTCCTTGAAGTAGAAACAGTCCTTACCCAGCTGCTATGCCATCATCAAAATCAAACAGAATGATGCTGCAAAAATCTGGGAGCCTCAAAATACCATGCCCACATAATGAGTCCAATTGTCTCCTTTCAGCCAGTGCATAAAGTTTGTCTAAATTACATTAAAACTTATGCACAGTTTCTTTTTTTCATAGGGTAAAGACAAAAATATTCTTTTCATAGAATGTAATAAGCACATTGTGCAAGTATTGGAATCACTGTATGTTGAATAAAAGGCAACTTTCTTGGTAAAATATTGCCATTATGAGTATTATCTCAATGATCCATTTCAAAATGCCAATTTCTGCTTCAGGATTACCTACATGATACAAGTGCATTGGTCACTGACATTTTTCCAATAGACAGTGCAGTGGACCAAGTGTGATTAAACCCCATATGTAGAATATAGTCCTGTGCAGCTCATTTAAATAAAAAGTGTGGTCATGGCCCTTATTTAGTGCTACAGTAGCATCACCTTAGTAAGTAAGGCAGTAAAGCTCAGCTTTCTCAGAATCTAAGCCTCAATGTGTCATAGGTATTTTGAACCCCACCAGCAATGGGCTTAGCTGTCCCTTCCTCTAATGATAGGTTGGTACAGGCAAGTAAACAGCATTATACCTTAGATGCCAAAAATTTGGTAGTTTTCCCTCAATTTCACTTCCTAGAACTTGAGAATTAGGTAAGATCCTAAAGTCTTTGGCTAAATCCACTAAGCACGCAGATGATGCACGGAGACACAGAAGCACAGAGAACAAGCCATTCTCCAAATGTGCACAGCCATCTTGTAGAAACTACGATGAGCCTTCCAACTCCCAGCAGGATTGTGCCTCCTGCTTCATTCTGCACTCAGTTAATTTGAGCTTTGCTGGCCAAGACCACCTTGTCGCTGGCGTTCGGAGGCCCAGCACCTGGGTGGTTTTCTTATCTTAGTCTTGGATAGCAGCCAGACATGTGAATGGGCAGGGATGGCTGACTCAGATTTTGGAACACTCTGTGCCTAAGGGGCCAGGAACAGTCTAGAAGGGTGTGGATTCTGGGCGCTTCCCTGCAGCTCCCAAGTTTTTGTCATCGTTACTAGGTATGTAAGGGGGAAGGACAAGGTCTCACCCTTTAGGGCTTTTACTAATGAGTTCTGGAACTTGAAACAACTGTGATTAGTCACTCAACTCAGGATAGGTTCAGTTCAGGTAGACTGGCAGTGAAGTAGAAGTAGTGAAAACAGTTCTGCTTTGGTTCGTTATTATTTATTCATTAATTTTTGCAAGAATAGTTTATTATGCCAATGGACATGAATACAAAAGAAAATAATAGACCCCCCCTTATTCTCAGAAAGTTAGAATAAAATATGAGAGACAGGGAGATAAAGTTCTGTTTTATATGATGAGCTATGTGTGGGTAACCGTGATGACTCTGGGTACTGTGGAAACTCCTGGGGCTTGTATGTACGTGCATGTGGGACCTGTTGAGCATATCACTGCCAGCTAGCAGAAAAGTCCCACTTTACTGAACAAGTAGAATTGAGAGAAGGTTAAGTCATTTCCCCAAGACTACCAGAGGTATCAGGCATGAAACCATAAGGTATCTCATTTTTCATGTACAATTTTTAATTTATATACTTTTAGGCCTGCATACATATATCTGTATCATTCTCACCACTTATTACCCAATACCAATCCCCATTTTTTCCCGCTATAAATTTCCTTCTTTCCCACCTCTTTCCTGTATTCTTCCGTGCCTATATGATTTCCTAAGTCCCATCTTAGAGATACCATCTATATTTTATTTATATTTTTAAAAAGGTGGAGAAGTGTTGACAGAGTGAAGACCTTAAAGAAAGAGATGCAAAAGACCATGGGTAGTAAGGTAGAAAGGGAAACAAGAGGGCAGAGGAGTTAAAGGGGAGAAGAGAAAGAGATATGACACAGAAAAGGCACATATAGCACTGTAAAATACATCAAACAGAACCCTTTTGCATTATAAGTTCATAAAATTATATTTTTATTTTTTCCAAATGAAAGAATGTGAATGGATATGACCTATACAAAGGAACACAGATCAAAAACAAAAGGATATAACAAGTTGTCATGTGATGCTCCTACCAGAATTCCCAGTGCTGGGTATGTTATTTCTCATGTATTGTTTATCCAAGACTCTAAAGGGCTGTATGAAGAAACTGATCTCCAAGCATTCTTCACTCAGAGACAGAAGTAGAACTGAAGGCTCCACCCACAGGAACATTAGCAGTATTTCAATGCAATTACAGAAGTGACTATGCATTAAAACCTAGTTGGTGTAGGAAAATGAACTTCAGTTTGGAATGCAGGCAAAACTCATCCTCGCTCTCTCAAAGTCTGAAATGTGAATTCTAAGATCCTGGCTGAAAAACTCATAAGCCTGGGACGGGAAGCTGGGAAGAAGCCATGTGGCTGTGAGACCTTAAGAACATGGAAAGTTTGAGGCACAGTGTCACTTCTAGAATAACTTCTCCTAGGCAACTCCAAACTGCCATTGCTACTGTCATTCTGACCCATTTCTTCCAGAAGCACCTGCCCAATCGTCCTAAGGTATGCCAACATGCCACTGAACTCTCTGTGAATCACAGCCTCTTCCCTCCCCTCCTTGAAACACTGTGAATTTTAGAGGTTTCACATTGGACTAGAGACTATGAAAACTGAAAAAATGAAAAGACCCTTCCGATGCTTTCTTTCTGTAAACACATATCTTGGAAAGTATAAACAGATCCACCTTTAATGTGAGGAGGCTGGGATAGGGCTTCCTTGGCTAAGGTCTTAGGTTGGCCTCTCAGTGCCCCAGTATACAGGCACTTAGTAGGTTGGGTCAAATCTCTAGAACCACATCATAACAACAACACAACAAAATGAATGGATGGTCACAGGAAAGGTGTTTCTCGGTGTCTGTATTCCTGCCATCCTGCCTGTGGTATGATCAGAAAAAAATGGAACAGGCTAGAGAAAAATAAGCAAAGTCACTGCAAACTGATACATAACTCTCTGGTCACTGATTTTTATCTTCCAGTTTCACCCAACAACAGTGACAAATTAATCCTGTTCTATGATCACAGTGGCTAATGCTAATTGTCAATTTAACAAAATCATCAACTTTCTGGAATGATCTTGATTTTGTTCATTGTGGTGCAAAGACTATGCTGACACTATTCCCTGTCTGGGATTCTGGACTGGATAACACAGGGTTCTGGGCAGGGACAGCCATTCATCTCTCTCTTGAACAACAGCTTCAAGCTGCTGCTGCTTCACTGGCCTACCATGAAGGACTAGACCATAGAAAGGTGACTCCGAATAAAGCCTTTCTCCACTAACTTGCTTTTGACAGGGTATGTATCACAGCAACAGGAAGAGAAATTAAGACAATAACAGTTCCAAAAAAATAAACCAGCAAGATTTCATTGTTTAAATGAGAATAAGTTAATTCAATAAAAATATGAGAAGGGAATTTCTTTTTTTTTAACTTTTTTTTAGTATTATTATTTCCACTTATACAAACTTAACAGGTACACTGGTTCCCTCCCTCCCTCCACCTTCCCCCAGCCCCCTCTCCCCCCCTTTCCCCTCCCTTCTTATCCCCCAGTGCCTCCCCCCCAACCCCCAGAGCATCCTTTAATGTGCATGCCAAACTCTCCTCTGGGTCCTCCTCTCAGATGAGGTGCAAAGACCCAGGGGCATTTCCCAGAATCCTTTCCTGTGTTCCCCTTAGGCTTAGGAACACTGTCAGTCTCTAGCCTCCAAGGATCCTAGTGCCTTTAGTCCATGCTAGACTTTGTGGGGTCAATAATGTGTTGGACACAGTGCAGGTCATGCAAAGTCCTATTATGATTGCTTCGGCACTAACTTGTGTGGAGTATCTTGCATATCATTACTCTTCCCATCCTTGTGCTCTTACAATCTTACTGCCCCCTCTTCCACAAATTTCCCTGAGCTTCAGGATGGGGAGAGATTAGGCTGGCCCAGTTCCAGGTGGTTGATATAGTCTCTGATGTTCTGAAATATGGTTTGTTGATTTTTTTTTCGGTTTTGCTGCTCCTGCAATGCCCTTGGCTCCATCCTGATGGGTATTGGATGTCACCCCATGGCCAGAGATAAAAACCTGTTAAATTAGAGTCTTGTTATAAGAGTATATTCAAAGGTAGATGGAATAAAAGTAGGAGACCGTGGTGAGGGAGGGGGTCAATCACCCATTGCAAAATGGTTACTTTCTATCAGGCAGCCTATATGCCCTCCCCTTCTGGTGAGATCATACCCCATCAGTTGCAAATGATCAGGAAGGAAAGTCTGTGAACTTAACCAAATGTCTCATTACTTACTTGCCAGTCCTTGATGGTAGCCTATTTTCTCTGCTGTAACATGGTCTCCTCTCTCCTTGTTTCTTGTGGGGCCCTCCGAGAAGGGAATTTCTGAAATGATCTAATCCAACTTTCCATTCTACCCATGGGGTAAGTGAGACACACAAAGCCCCCAAACTGCTCAGGTTCATGAACAGAACAGGAAGGATATTCAGAAAGTATCCAAGTTTGCCTGACCCCAAACAGAGCCCTTAACAGCTGCTTGCTGACATTGACCTAGACAGTCATCAGTGTGCTTTCATATCCCTTGGTTACAAAGCTCTGAGTTTTTAAAATCAGAGTGGTTAAAGTCATTTTCATAAAGCCGCACAGTTTTGTTTAACACTTCTAAATAGACTCTAGGTTTTTAAGACTCTAATTCTAGTGGTTATATTGTTCTGTGAACTTGGGTCATGTGGGATTCCCCCAAAGAATAGCTGACCTATGGAGTAAGCTGAGAATTTAAAAATAAGTGACCCCTGCAGAAAAAAAAATATCTCCTTTGGACAGCCCTCCAAGGCAAGAAGAAAATCCCACTGTCAAATCCATAAACAGAATTAATTTCCGTATGAATGATAACTGAGCTCTGTGTTTCTTCTATAAGCTGTCTTTCACAAAGCTCAACAGACAGCAATCCTAAACAGTTTGTGTTTGAGCTCACAGCACCTGTGAGTTAAAAATGGAGAAGTATTCCCTTGAGTCCACGTGGGAAGCTGCAGTTCTATAGTGGTCCTTTATTGTTATGTTAACTTTGAATTATGCCACTAGAAATTCTAAAATTAATGTGATTTCCTTTATTTTTCAATTAAAATGCATACTCTTCCGATCAACTCATTTGGCTTGATCTTTTAGAGCAACAACACACAGATATGTTTATCGTTATCATGTACTCTTTGGAGATAAGAAATCAAAGCTAACAATTTCAACCACAATGAAAAATGATGAAATGAACCTTTAGTTTCAAAACATTCTGACCATTTCTAACATATCTTTATTCTCATGCAAAAACTCACTTCAGAATCCATATTCTAAAATAGTACTTCCATATTTAAACTGTGTTATCTTCTAGAAAACAATTTCCTTTCAAATTTTAAAACATTGGGTCATCATTCCTTGTATAAGAAAATAAGTATTTGCTGTCTACAACAGTACTGAAAACCGGTGTTCCAAATGTACAAAACCTTTTACATTGTTAAATTCTTTGCATATGTGAGTGTGTGTATGAGTGTGAACATAAGAACACTCCATCCAAGTACATGTTTCCAGATAAACTTTGAAATTCATCTTAATCTTCAGTTAATAATATTTTTAAAATATTAAAATTAGACTGAGAAAATAACTTGGGGGTTAAAGTCACTTCTTTGTAAGCAAAATGACTTGAGTTTAGGTTCCCAAATTCCACATAAAAATGCCTAATTGGATATGATATTGGCCTACATATCCAGTCTTTAAAGGCAGAACCTGGGAAACCCAAAACAAAGCAATAAGGAAGTAGAGCAATTCAGGATGATTCCTGATGCCACTCTTGGGCCTCCACAGGCACAAACCCTCAAGAGCCCTCTTACACTCACACACACACACACACACAAACACACACACTCACCTATGCAAAGAACTTAAAAATGTAGAATGTTTTGCACATTTCTGTAAATACTGAACATTTAAAAAAAGGAGTTGAAGAAGAAAATAAATGTTTTTCTTAAGAGTAACACAAAAATTCAGTGTCCGTTTTTGTATTTTTATTGTGTTTATAATTTTTTATGAATGGTTTTGTTAAAATTCAAGTTAAATTCACACTTAATCAATTTTTGTATAGAATAAGATCCTTTAAAAAAAAAAGATACTTTTTCCTGGCATGAAGCAAGAAGACATGCCCCAGTTAGCTAGTAAATATACAACTAGGCAAGGATGTGAAGTAGATAAGACCTCACAGTAAGAGCATCTCTATCCTGGCTGCACCAGATGTTTGAACCTAAGTTTGGGACATAGACAGAAAAAATAGCTTGCTAGTGCTGCATGCTGAAGTGCAGCTCAAAACGAGATGTCCAAAACTTGAGTCCACTTCATAAAGGTCAGTCATTAACTTCATTTTGAAATTTTAATCAGAACTTGCACACAATCAATTTTTAACCCTTATCAGACAATAGAAACAGTGGTCAAAATGATATTTGACTGTCACATAAAATGAAAGTGAATATATAAGTTTTTAAAATCTTCTTAAGTGAAAACCAAAGCACACATTTTATTAGCAAGTTTTAAAAATCATTTTAATCTATGTTTACTTTTGTCAATTTCATATATGAGTGCAACGAATTTATGTAATTCCATCCCTTGCTATCAATTCTATCCCTTCCTCCTTTCTCCACTGCAAACTTTCTGTTTCCCAAACAAGCTCTCTCCTACTTTCATATCTTTTTGCATACAAGGCCCACTGAGTTTCTATTGGGTTGTCTGTAATGGCATATACCTGAGTAAAATTTCAGAGTTCTATTTTTCCAACCTATCAGCATGCTATTTATCAAAAACAAGAAATGAGGTTAATGGGACATAATTAGTAGTATGATTGGTTGTAGACAAATATCTTTTTGCACATGCATGTGGCTTGTGTGTGTGTGTGTGTGTGTGTGTGTGTGTGTGTGTGTGTATGTGTGTTTCTGTGGTTGTGACTGTAACTTTAGATGAGGTCATTTGAATGTCTGTGCTTGTGGAGGACCAAGAGTTATTTCTGGAATTACCTTGGATTGTTCTACCTCCTTTGTTCTATAGCTTCCCAAGCTCTGCCTTCCCAGTCCAGAAATGCAGGCCTCCACCATTTCCTCCAGCATTTCTACATGGGTCTGGGATCTGAACTGAGATCCTTTTGCTTGCCAGGCAAAGGCTTTAATCCTGAGCCATCTCTCCAGCCCTTGAAAAATCAATCTTTTATTGGAATAATATAACTACTATGAGGCATTAAGTAGTTTGTCAAATATCACAAAATATTTGTCAGATATTATTCATACTAAAATTGAACATTGGGCTCCATATTGAGGGTTTAAGTATGTAAGCTATGGTTCACGTATGACAGCAAGAAGACAAACTTGGCATTCAGTCCTACCCTGACTGCTACCTTACTTGACACAGATTCTCTTCTCTATTGTTAACTCCTGGGTAAACCATACTAGCTGGTCTGTGAACTTCTTCAGGCTCCTGCATCTGCATCCCATCTCACTGTCCCATCTCAGTGGGATTATTACTTTGCCTGTTCATATGGACTCTGGGGATGTGAACTTCATTCCTTGTGCTTGAAAAGCAAATGTTTTAGTCGCTGAGCTTTTTCCCCAGCCTCTAACATTGAACTTTTAGCAAATTAATTCTAAGTTGAATCTAACTTTATCATTGAGTAACATTGACAAAAGCTCTTACTTTGTTTTTAATATTGATTAACAATATTTATCCCTGAAAGTTTAAGTTCTTGACCCATATGCAATATTTATTCCTTATGGTTCATTTTAAATTCTTAACCCACATATATACACAAGTTTGCCATATTCTATTCTGAATTTCTATAATTAGACACTTATGGTCTTTCTTTTTTATAATAAGTATAACTTTAATAAGGGCAATCAAAACCTCAAAGATATATACACAAAACATAATGTGGATGGTGAACTGATTACATGTCTCTGCCTTCTCACCTTTATACCTTTAAAATCATGGAGTGTGTATGATTATATATTGTTTACCTATAAATAGCTATATTATTTATGAAGTATTACTATTAAATACAGCATGCAAACCAATACAATGAACTAATTTTCTGAAAAACAGAGGTTAAACTTTGTTCAGTACAAATTCTTGAAAATCGAAGAAAATCCAAGTAGTAGTTAATATGACTGCTAGCACCTGAGACACAGTTGAAGCTTGGCTAGCTGTAACATTTAAGAAGGTAATGTGTCTCAGCATTTATCTTCCCCTTTTATAATTGTGATAATAATATTCCAGAAAGGCCAATAATCCTTAAATACAAGGATGAAAAGGCAAGCTAGATGCATCAAATATTTAAGGAAAAGCAATCAAAATGAGAGAAGGAGAAGGAAAAAGAGAGAAGAGCAAGAGCAAGCATCTTCCATAAACACGAACTAACATCCAAAGAAAAGAGCTTTAATTGCAAAAAGATGCTTTGTTAAGCACAATTCACGAGTTCACAATAATAAGAGGGTTTACCATATTGTTGTGCAAAATGACTAGAGACCTTGAAAGTGAAATGTATTTACAAATCAAAATCTGTACAATTATATTTGATAATCTAATCATGGTAGTTGAAAATGAAACTGATCAAGTCTTCCATAATACAAAGACAACAAAGATGAAAAATGAAAGAGAAGCCAAGATAAAGAGGAAATACCAAATTTTTAATGGTCATTTCAAAAGAGACGTAGAATGAGATAAAGAAGAACATATAGCAAAGATATTAGCTTTATAATAATGTTATTTTCAGTACGTTAACTAATGTTTTAAATTCCAAAAATTAAATTCAACATTGTTTTTTACATTGATAAGTATACCAATTAGCAAAGAGGATAAGGAAACTCACCTCCAGAAATGCCAAGAGTCACAGCAACCAAAGCAACCTGAAAAATATTCCAGAGAGAGAAATATGAATCAGGTTCTCAATCCTAAATACTGCAATATCCTTGAATAATTTCTTCCAAATATGAAAAACACTCCTTTTTAACCTTCTAACTTCATGACCAATGAAGCTTTTGTTCATACATAAGGAGTAACTAAATTCATTCCCAAAATACAAGAACTTGGAAAATTCAGGATCCCAGAACTTCTCTTAATGTAATTATTGGTTGATATAATCTTGAGACATGAAATAAGATGATAAGGAATAAGGACTACTGGCAAACACAGAAACAGATCTATTCGGAACTTGTATTAATGAGGGTTGCCTAGAGAAACAAATTGATTTTAAAAATGAATATATGCTAGATTAGCTAGGGGGACAAGGTTTGTGTCATCCAACAATGTCTTTTTTTTCTTTTATTGCTCTCTTTTATTATCTCCGCTCATACAAACTTAATAGATACACCGGTTCCCTCCCTCCCTCCTCCCCCCATCCCTCTGCTCACCCTCCCCCTCACCCCTCCCTCCCCACCCCCCAATGCCTCCCCTCCCCCAATCCCCGGAGAATCCTTTAATGTGCATGCCAAACTCTCCTCTGGGTCCTCCTCTCCGATGACGTATAAGGACCCAGCGGCATTTCCCTGAACCCTTTCCTTTGTTCCCCTTAAGCATAGGAACACTACTGTGGCTGTCAATCTCTTGCTCCAAGGATCTTGGTGCTTTTAGCAAAAGCTAGACTTTGTGGGGTCAATAGTGTGTTGGATATTGCGCAGGGCATACAAAGTCCAATTATGATTGCTTCGTCCTTAACAATGTCTGTCTTTATTGACACAGTATAAAATGTAACTGTTTTACTATCCTATGATAAAAAGACAGAGAAAGAGAGAAAAAGAGAGTGAGAGGTACCAGACAGACATACATGTGCCACCGCCCACATGTGGAAATCAGAAGAAAGCGGTTTTCACAAGTCTGCTCTTTCCTTCCACAATGTGCACTCTGGGAACTGAACTAAGGTCACCAAGTTTTCGTGTAAGCATCTTTACCTGCTGAGCCATCTTTCTGACCCCTGGACCAACTTGTTAAAATAAATGATAATACAAAACTCATTCTGACCTGAATATGAACATGCTAACCAAATAAATTGACTAAATAATGAGTAGTCTTTAAAAACAGGTTTTGCAAGTTCCAAATGGATTCCTTGGTAGGTTCTACCATATATTTAAGATGAAATTACATCAATTATTTGCAATCTCTTCCCAAAGATAAAATCAGAGATAACACTTCTGTCTCATTTGACAAGGCTATCATTACCCTAAAATCAAAAACAAAGATATTTCAGGAAATGAAACTCCAGATCTACATGCCATATTAATGGAGACATAAAACACTGAATAAGATATTACCAATCATATCTGGCAATACATAGAAAGGGCTCTATACATGGCCATATAGCATATATAATAATAATGCAGGCCTATTTCATTGTTTGAAAACCAGCTAATGTAGTCCATAACATTAGTTCACAGGCTAAAGTGAAACAGATAGCTTGTACCCAAACCAATAGATGCAGAAAAAAGCATTTGACTAAATAGAATATCTACTCATGATAAAAAAAAATAATTTGCAAACTGGAAATGAGTGAAGCTTGCTCAGCTTAATAAAACAATACTAGGTAAACCTTTAGCTTATATATATAACAGTAAGAAATTCCATGCTAACATCAGGAAAAATGATCTTTCTCCCCACTGCTTTCCAGGAAATATTGGTTAATTATATAAGACAAGAAAATGTCTTAAACAGTAAACAGACTAGAAAAGAAAAATCTGCTTGCTGACATGATCATGTAGAAAACACAAAAGAACTGGCAAAAAAATGTAAGAATTTAAAAGTAATTTTAGGGGCTGGAGAGGTGACTCAGGGGTTAAGCATCTGCCTAGATCCCACGTGTAGATGCCAGGCAGAAGGGGAGGCAGCCTGCGTTTCTGGTCCTGGTAGGGTGAAGCCTGTGAATCCTGGGGCAGAGTAAGCAAGGTGGAGGTGGAGGCGGTCCATGGTGGTTCCCGAATTCGTCCGTGATTCTACACACACACACATACAGACACACACATACATACACACACGCGCACACATGCACAATTGAATAAATAATAAAAAAATTAAAAGTAATTTTAGCAAGACTGCAGGATAGAATGTTAACACACCTTTCTATTTTTTTTCTTACTGCTATGACAAATACCTGACAAAAATAGCATAAGGAAGAGTTTATCTAGAATGCTGGTGTGAAGAGAGATGATCTAACACGGCAGAGACAGCTTGCCAGCAGGCATATGAAATACCCAGTCACAGTGCAACCAGAATTAGGAAGGAGAAAGAGAGACAGAGACAGAGATAGCAGAGACAGAGAGATCGAGGAATGCTCAAGCTCAATCAGTATTGTGTTTATCATTAAATATTATCCATATTTCAAGTTTTTGAAGACATGTGGAACATATCCTAAACTACATCTTCAAGAGCCCCAGATTTACAGTAGGACGTTGTCACCATACTTTAGAATTTTTGTGCCTAAAATGTTTTGGTTGTTCAGTTCCAAATTTTAAATTTAGCAAAACAGGAAAACATGTACATCATCTATGATACAAGTACTATCTCACTAACCCATTCTGACATTTCAGAAATGTCTCTGGTTATTTACATCATGGATTTTGTGTTTCTGAGATACATATAAAGTCTTTTCTTAATAATCTTGGAAATGCAAGACAAAAATGTGTTCTGTGTTATAAATGAGTGCAACAAACTAATGTGTGTGTGCCACAGAATACCGATTATAGATCACAAGTAATAAATGATGGCAAAATGTGGAAATGGGAGCATAGAGGGGAGAGCGATTACTTCACCAAGGATGTCTTGAAAGGCCTTGGCAGTGGAAGGATGTGCAAAGGAAATGTCACAGGACCTCAACTTTCAAGAACGAGACAGTCTCTCCAGGAGGTCAAATGAGTTGGTTTAATGAGAACGAATTGAGTTAGCAAGAAGAAAACACCTGGGAACTGGGGAAAGGCAGATGCTTACCTAGTTAGCCTAGGAGAATCAGGTAAGGAGAGTGGTGGAAAAAACTATGAATGGGTAGCAATGACCACAGTTATGACCACAGCTGAAGCTAAAATCAGATGCCTGCTATCTGTGAGGGTAAATTCTAATTCACGCCCACTACCACAGAGTTTTTCTGACATGGTTTCTGGGATTGAACTCAGGTACTCATGGCACCCACTTTACCCACGGAGCTGTCCACAGTCCCACATTCTATTTCTTAAGGAAATTAAGAAGTAATACAATTACTTTAAATCCCAAAGTGTCTCAGTGAGGTAGTTATTGTTATATTGACATTCTTGATAGGAGAACTAAAGTATGGATAATGTAAAGATTTGTCAGAGTGTCAGAGAGAGAAAGCACTAGAAATAGAACATAGTTATTAGATTTCAGAATCAAATTCATTTTTTATTTTTAAATATTTTATTTATTTACTTTGTGTGTGTGTGTGTGTGTGTGTGTGTGTGTGTGTGTCTCAGAAGGCACTGTGTGTGACCAAGAATGACTTTGGGAATCATCCTGGATCACTTCTACTTCCTTCTTACTTTGTTCTGGAATTTCCAGGCTCTGCCTACCAGAGCCAGAAGTAAAGGCCACAGCAGTTTTTGTCTGGCATTTTTATATGGGACCTGGAATCCAAATTCAGGACCTTCTGCTTGCAAACAGAGTCTTAACCCCTGAGCCATCTCTCCAGCCCCATTTTTAATTTTATTGTTTTAGAATTCCATGCATGTATATAATAAATTTTATGTCATTTCATTTCACCCAATTCTACTCCTTCTTCTTCCACTACAAAACCTTCTTCTTCCTGACCAGTCTTGCTCCTACTTTCATGTCTTTTGATATGTGTAGCCCATATAGTTTAATCTAGGTCGTCTATGCCCAAGCACTTCCCAGAGCATGAGTAACAGACATATCAATGTGGGTGTGTGTCTTTGTATGCGTGCAATGAGCAAAGTACCTTCTTGAAGTCAATATGGTATGTCTGATTAACTAAATATGAAGGAATGTGTTATAAATAAACTACTCTTTAGGAAAGCATATATACTTAATTCATACTTCCTTGATAGGAATGGTTCTCCTAATAGTTATTTATAAGTTATATCCAGATGCAAGGGTACAGGAAAGAGATGGGTGAACCTTTATTATTTTTTTGAGTCTATTATTTGCTTTTACTGTGGAAGCCTGAATGTTACAGGCTGTGTAAGTAAGACAGTTTTAAAATAAGCCCTCAGGACAAAAACCAGAGTTGGCAATGTCAGCTGCTCCTGTCACTGTGGAAATGCAAACTTGTGGATATTTCAGCCCTAACGTGCTTATGGGCAAATGCTTCCACTTAAAACTATTTAAACCATGGTATTTCTGAGTTGTGGCCCAGAGCCAGCGTCTCCCTGTTTCTAAATTGGCCTTCGGTTGAATTCAAACTCTAAATTTCCAATGAATCTAGCTTTGGGTTCATCTTAGAGTAAGTATAAGACATTCTTTAAGAAAGGTTGCCTTTGGATTTCCAACTTGTGGTTGTACTATGTGGAACACACAGTGGATCTTTCTAAATGGGGACCTAGTTAACTCTGGTAGCTTAATGTTTCTTTAAAATGCTCAAATTGATTTGAAGAGAGCACTCACAGTGCACATACATCTCACTTTTTGTGTCCTTACACACTACACTGACTATTGGATAAATATTTTCCACCTGAAAAAGTCCAAATCTTACACCTAAGCATAAACTTTACATGATCATGAGCACGTTAGAGATTATGTGCTGTTTTCCTGCCAGATTTTATTTATGGTAATTTTTTTCTGGATTGTTTCTTAACAAAACTTTACCTGAATTAAAACCATTCTTCTGGAAAGATGCTCTTTATCAATTTGCATTTGAAATATTCTTTAATTTTTTTCTGAAGAATCCTTCTTCCAAACTCTCTTAGGATTGCATGATCCAGTAAAGTTCGTTATCAATGGCTTTTCTTGAACTAGATATAGGTACCCACCACTGCCCCATGCCACACATGTCTTGTACAGATGGCTTCATGGTGCTGTTTATATACAGGATACTTGATTATGATATTTGCTACCTAATCACAAATTAGTGTTTGGTGCTAGAAAAAATAAGGAGGAGATAAGAGAATTATCGACCAAAATGTTCTGGCACTTCCTGATAAAATGTTGGTCAGAGAGGTCTTAAAGACTGCCAAACATTACAGGCTTTTGCCATTGCTCTTGGTTGCTCTCCAAAAATTGTCAGTAAGACCCTATTATTGAAGATGCAACACAAATGGATCACAGAACATGGGCAAAATATATCAACTAGAACTGGTCTGAGGACTTTCTCCCTTGCTAGATAGCTTACACAGTTCTAAAGAATACTGTAGAAGCTAGAGAAATAATAAGCCCCATCAATGGCATGAGATCTGTAAGTTGTAATATAAGTCACCATGGCAATATAATAGTGATATAAGTACCAAGGAGAAACCAACAGCTTTCTGATTGGATTCAAGACACACTTGTCAGAATGGTACCCATACCTGTTACTGTAAACTAGAATAAGAACCTAAAAAAAAGGAAAGGAAATAGATCAATAGGGAAATTAGCCAATAATCCTATAGATAGGAAGACAGTACGTAAAGTGCTCTGTAGGTAACTGTTATTATACCCATAAAATGGGAACTTACAATGAAAATCTTTGGGTCTGAAGCTGGATGAGTGAAGGGAAATGCACATATCAACGGGATGGCCTGAAAAGAGGTAACTTGACATACCATGGAGGCCTGAGCCCTCATGGGAGCAGAGAAGCTAGAGTGAACCCAGCAGTCCATAGAGGCGTACAGGCAGAAGGGTGAGTGGGAGTGGAAGGGAATGGTGCAGAGAAGGGAGGGGATAGGAAGGAGGGGAAAAGGAGGGAAGCTGAGATTTATACACAATATCCTTTTTAAAGTCGAAAGAAAAAAAAAAACTGGTGCTCTTATCATTGTTATCTTTTTTTCCTCCTTGGATCACAGAACACACAAATCATCTCTAAGATTCTTGATTGAAATTTGCCAATCTACGATTTTCAGAGTAAGATCATGCACACAAACACCAATTGTTTCTACTCTTATCCCTAATCCACCTTGAAAACTTCTGTTTTAGGATGATATAGGAAGCTTCATGTACCGGATTAGCAAATGAGGGTCCATAGGATATTTCACTTTCTCTGACATTCTTAATGCCCTGGTGGACCACAGAAAAACACTAAGAGAGTATTTGAATGTAGAAAGAAATCACCTAGGGCTGGAGAGGTGGCTCAGGGGTTAAGCCTCCGTCTTGCAGGAGGAAGGTCCTGAGTTCGGATCCCAGATCCCACGTATAGACGCCAGGTGGAAGCGGGGGCGGCCTGCGCTTCTGGTCCTGGTAGGGCGGAGCCTGTGAATCCCAGGGCAAGAAGGAGGTAGAGGCGTCCATGGTGGTTCGCGAATTCGTCCGTGGTTCTACACACACACACACACACACACACACACACACACACAGACACACACACGCGCGCGCACATACACATGCGCACAGTTGAATAAATAATAATAATAAAAAATTTTTTTAAAAATTTTAAAAAAAGAAAGAAATCACCTAAGAAGGAATAAAATCCAAAGATGTCAATCATTTTCCCATCATGGCAATAGCTACCAGCAGTACCACTGTCTAATTCAGAATGTCATCAGCCAGAAACACCTTGCACTAAATAAACTAAGATTTTAAATATTTAATTGAGTTAAAAGATTGCAATGAAGGCTGTTATGGTTTGACATGTGAGTGTCTCCCACCAGCATTTATTTTTGAATCTTTAGTTATTTAGGATGGTCATGGTATCTTCAGAAGGTGGAGCCTTGTTGGAGGAAGTCAACCACAGGGGGTGAATCTTGAGGTTGGTTAGCCCTGTCCTGCTTCAGTTAGTTAGTCAGCTCCTGGAATCTGCAGTTTGAAGCTCTTGGCCTCCTTAATGGACATGACTTAGAACACCTCCAGCTTCTGCCAAACATTCATGTCTTTTCCACCATGAAGGACTGCATCTCCCTTTCTCTCCTTTAAGTTGTTTGAGTTGGAGTGTCGTTTCATAGCAACAGAGAAGCATAACAAGTACAGAAATTGGTACAAAAGAAGTGGAGTGCTGCTTGTGAGACTAAGAGGATCCAGTACCAGAAAGTGAAGTGTTTAATGTTTGTGAAGTTGAGAAAAGTTGGCACCCAGTAGAGATGTATGGCCATTATTCTGATGTTACCTGTGAGCCTTTAGAATTGTTTATTGAGAGACATATGGAGAACTTTGGGAGTTTGCACTGGGAAGGAAAGTTTGTGCATCTTGTAGATGGGGCCGAAAGGGATATTCTAATGAGCACTTGAAAGATAGTGAGACTGTTAGAGGCACAGACATTGGAAGCCCAGCTTGTAATGGTCTAGAGGTGAACAGAGATTGTATTTGGAATTGTACAAGAGGTAAATGGAGTGATGCCTTGGCAGAAAGTTTGGCTAAGTTTTGTCCTTATAAGCTTGCCTGAAGTTGAGTGTTTGGTAGAAGTTTCAAGGGAATGTAGTCTTGACAGAGTGGCATGGTTACTGTGTAGTGTTCTTGTTTGAGATATGAGGAAAAAATAGCAAGGAATCAGGAAGAAGGAGATAAAAATTGTGAAATCTGATGAAAAAATGTAAAAGCAAGTTTAAAGTGAATGCAGACAGCAAAATGACAGCTATTGTTAAAGAGATTAGCTCCATTAGTGAATAAAAGTGTGCTTTCAATTTAGATAATAGAAGAGGCCCTACCCTGAAGGTAAAATCCTCTGGAAGGCTACCACCCATAAAAATGCAAATTCCCTTCACTTTTGGAAGGGAAGAATTGAAGGCCAGAGTTCCAAAGGACAGATCTATTCCTCCTCTGATGTAACAGCCCAAGAGAGATTCTGCTCAGTGTCAGCACAAAGAAGCTGAATCAGCTGTGATTCCAGAGGATCAATCTCCACCTGGAGGTTATAGCAGAACTTGGCAAAGTCATTTACATGATCGCGGTTTTAAAGGCATTAAAGATGTAAGAGGGAAAAGGTCATGGATTCTCCCCTCAGGTTTCAGAGAATGACTGAATTCAGGCAGAGAAACCCAAGAAAGGCTTTTTGTGCTCTGTAGTTAAAGCCAGGTTTGCCATCAAGAAGTGAAGATGTTAGAGATGCCAGAACCCATGAGGGACATCTCTCAAGGAAAGCTGTGCATTGTGGGAGGAGCCAGCCCAAGAGAGTGAAAGAGAGGATACCACCTAAAACATTGATGTATTTGTCAGGCAGCTGTGCTAGAAGGTGGAACTGAAGCCCTGATTTCAGCAAGAAGCTCACCCTTTGGACATGGAGTTGCAGGATTTGGAGTTTGTCCTGCTTGTTTTCAGTCTTGTTTTGGACCGATCTTTCCTGGATATGCCCCCATTTCTCCTTTTGAAAAGGGAATGTTTATTCTGTGCCATTGTATTTGGAAGTATATAACTTGTCTTTTGATTTTTACAGGGGACTTTGGACTTCTAGGCTTTTGGGACTACTGATGCAGTCTACGGGACTTTTAAAGTTGGACTGAGTATAATTTGACTAATCAGATGGCACTGATCCTGTGGAGGCCAGGGATCCCCTGAGTGTTATGGTTTGAAATGTGAGTTGTCCCCCACAAACAAACGTGCTTGACTTTTTAGTCATTTGGGAAGGTTATTACACCTTTAGTAGGTGGACCCTTGCTAGAAGAAGGCAGTTACAGGAAGTGGGCCTTGAGGTTGGTTAGCACCATCCCGCTTCAGTTAGTCAGCTCTTGGAGTTTGCAGTTTGTAGCATTCAGTGACATGACTTAGGCCTCTCTAGCTTCTGCTAGCCAGCCATGTCTTTTCTTCCATAAAGGACTATGTCTTTCTTCTGGAACCAAAAGCTGAATAAATTTCCCTTTCTTCTCTTTAAGTTGTTTGAGTTTGAGCGTCATTTCACAGCAAGAAAGAAAGATGTGTAACCAGTACAAAGATAATAAAGTGGAAAAATACAGGAAACAAAGATGTGTTTACAGCTTTTTCTGCTGCCTTAAATGTGGGGGAAAGAATTGTTAGGTTTGTGAGAGGTGTTATAAGTGCAATGTATATGACTACAGTTCAAATATTCAGGTGGAAAAAGTTTGATATTTATTCTTTTGTTTTTCTAGTTCTTGGGACCAAACCCAGGTCCTTTTGCTAGAGAGCCAAGTGTTCCTTGATGCTGAATTTCCTTCTTTTTATTATTCAATCTAATGTATATGCTGGGCCATCATTTTATCAGGTGAAAGATTCTTAATTCTTGTCAATGTTTGGGATCCATTCCTTTACTATTTTTTCCTTTTCTATAATTTCATGTCAAAGCCTCAGGTAGCATCTATATCCACCTAATATTTGAATGACAGCTCCACATTGAACTTGATTCCTGTCTTCCGGTTCTGACATATCATTGCTCAGCCTTCATTCCCATGGGTTGCATGTTCTCCATATGTTCCCACTGTCCTTCACAGCTGCTCCTGGACCACACTGAGCAGAAATAGGAGACCTAGAGGACAGCTCCCATTTCCAACAGTAATGAAGGTGTTTCTACAGTGAGTCCTTCTTGCAGGACTTTCTTAGAGAGCAAAGCCCAGGCATTTTAGCTGTAATCTTATTAATGTATAAGAAGACTTGATTGCCTCCCCTAGGTTGGGGTTTTCAATGCTCAAAATGACAAAGTAGCTTCTCAGGATCTTATCATATCTGTACATTCATTGCTGTACTGTTAGTTCTCTCCTCGATTAAGATGTACCTTCATTTTTGATAAGCCTTTAGCCATAGAAAGTGTCAAATACATACAAAAAGTATAAAGAATTCCAGCCTCTTCCTCCAATGATCATCTACTCAAAACAGACCTTGATTTATCAAAACCACACCCTTCCCAGGACTACTCATCTGAAACAACCAAGTGACTTACAATTACATTGCAAGTACTTTTGAATCTTCTCTAAGTCTCTGCATCCTAGGATGCTTGTTCTTCCAGCCTTATAAAGAAACCGACCTAGGGCTTTAGAGCTCTAGGCATGTCAGGCAGGTACTCTACAGCTGAGTCTCAAAACCATTTTGCTTCCATTCATTTTCTTTTACTTTGAGATAGGGTTTAGCAAACGTAGTTAAGCCAGATTTGAACTTGCTGTGCTGTCCAAATAGCCTTTGAACTTGTGATCCCCCTATCTCAACCTCAGCAGTATCTAGTGTTATAGGGTTGCATGCATTACCAGGTCCAGCTAAGAATACTTTCATCTTTCATATATATATGAAAGATGAAAGTATGTATGCATATATATATATATATATATATATATATATATATATATATAGTGTCAAGCCTGTGTTCCCTGATTCCCTGTTGTTTTATCTACTTCCCTTACTCCCATTAAAGTCTCTTTACTTTTTGGTTAAAGGGGCACCTTTCTAGTTCTCTGATCTTTAATCATATAGATGTGCACACTTAATAGTTAGGGGCTCAGATTTGCATGTCAGAGAGAGCATATATTGTGTATCTTTCTGAGCCTCATTTAACTTATTTAATATAATGTTTTCCAGTCCCTGAAAACACTATGATTTCATTTTTCTTCACGGTTGCATGAAGTTCCACTGTATCTACTTAATGCATTTTCATTATCCACTTATCCATTGATGGTCATCCAGGCTGATTTCACTTCCTTGCTATTGTGAAAGAGCAGAGACAAACAAAGGTGCTCAGTGTCTCTGTGGTAGGATGCAGAATCCTTTGAGAATGTGCCCAGGAGTGGTGTAGAATTCTTTCAAGAAACAGCATATTGTTGCAATAGAAAGTCAAACATTCCTTAATATCACCAACTAACTACTTAGTATGTACACATTTCACACTTTTTGAGTGTCTAATAAATACTGTGCTTTCTAAACAATTTCCTTGAATTAGGATCCAATGAGAAATGATTTTTTATTAATGATTAAAATCCCTGTAGATTCACTCTCAACTACCCATAACATCTTCAGAAACATTCTTCACTCTACCTCACTCTCCAAAACCTTTCCTTGAAACAATCAAGTCGTTTATCCTGCATAGATCACTTATCCAAGATTGTTGTAGCATTCTTTCTCCAGACTGCAGATTATCACAGAAACACCTGCATAGGATTTTCTTGCAAATCTTCAAGTTTCTTGCCATGGCCACCATATAAACCTCAATCAAACTGGACTAGCTTAATCTATAGGAACACAGTCCTTCTCAAGAAAGTTCAACATCCACATTATTGATCATTTAAACAATATCTTTACTACATACAGTGATCCAGGAACTTAGAAGTTCCCCAAAGTTTAAAATAAACCTCCTGTGTTGATTTAGGCAGCAAGCAGTGAGGCAAAAGGAGCATGGTTCATGCCACTGACACATTGTAGTATGATGTTTTTCCTCCCCATATAATATGATGCCACTTGCACTTAGCCCCCAACAGCTGTGGTCACAAGGGCAGATAAAACAATAGAAACCCAGGCTTTGAGTGCTAACTTAAAGTGAATGGGCTGTGTCACTGCTGTGTAGCAATTTGAAACATGCTGTCTTAGAGAGATGATCATTAAGGCTCAAAAGGTTTAGGTTTGAAGCAAAACATTCCATCTTGGAAGGAGCCTCATTATGTCTCAAGATGTTCTTGAAGTTAACAATATTTTTCTATATCTTTCCCATGATATTGCATGGGAAAGAAGACCCCCTAGCCAGACAGACTGTCTAAGGAGATTCTTTGGCAGATCTGGTTGCAAGTCCTGGGTTACAGTTTGTGTAAGTCACGCAGGCTGTGGAGAACTTTGGGTGATATAGCTGAATTGAGTCACCTCTTGTTAAGTATCCCTCTCCCATACTCCTGTAAGTAACCCCAATAAACTTATTGGTCAGCAAGCTGGACTTTGGTGTGATTACTTTGATCCCTCATTGGATCCTGGGGTGAATAGATATTTGCATGGCATCTCCCTTAGGGAAACATATCACACAACACACACCAAGCATGGGCACGAAGCATAACATTCCCACTCATATTTCGCAGCCACAATTAATTACACAGGGAGGTGGACAGCATGAGTATCTGTGTGCCAGGAGGAAGAGGAACTGAGATTAGTGTAAAGTCATCCATTCACTGAGGGCTATATGTTTAACATCAAAAACCAAAAGGACCTCTCTCTCTCTGTTGTACACAGGTGTTTGTGTACTTTTGTGCTCATGTGTGAGAGTGTAAAGGTCAGAGGATAACCTTGGGTTCTGTTCCTCAGGAGCTATTCACCTTGTTTTCTGAGAAAACATCTTCCATTGCCTGAAGCATGGCCAGAGGCTGACAGGAAGCTCTGGGTCCTTCCTGCCTTCCTCTCCACCTGGGATTCCAAGTACATATCACCCTCTCAGATTTATTTTGTTAGTTCTCAGGATTAAAACCAAGTCCCTTTACATGAAAGGTAAGTACTTTATAGTGATGTAAAGTATCTCCGAAGCACTCCTCTAGTTTCTTAATAAATAGATTTTATTCTGGTTGAATCAATGATATTGCTAAAGGAAGTACTAGAAAATACTAGAATCGAGGAAAGAAAGTGTCCATTTAAATTTAATACTTTCCTTATCATGACCCATATTTTATACAATAGGTTTATATCATAGTAGAATTGTATTTGTCTCTGATTGGCAAGGTTGTTCAAATTTCTGAGTCTTCTTCCTACATTTCCAAAGGGACCTTAATATGCCTTACCTCAAACAGTTGTACTTACGCTTTAGTGAAATGAGATAGGTGAAGATTCTAACATGGCACCTGATAAAAGTTGGAATCTTAATACATGATTAGATTTTCAACAAATTTTGAAGTTTGTATCTGCTAAGTCATGTACAATTATTACTTTAAGAAGTGAACAGCGGACCAAGCTTCTGTACCCATCTATCTCATCTTACACATGTAGTTCTGTAACCTGTGAGGCTAATAAATCAAAAGCAACTGAGTTAAATAAGTAACCAGCAACTATAAAAACAGACACGTATAAATGTCGCACTGTGAGTAATACCACATTTTCAATCAATTACTTTAACTCAGATGTTCCTGAGTTCAGATTTCAGGTCCCACGTAAAAATGCCAGGCGGAAATGGGAGCAGCCTGCACTTCCAGCCCTGGTGGGCGGAGCCTGGGAAATCCCAGAGCAAATCAAGAAGGTAGAAGCAATTCAGGATGATTCCCAAAGTCACCTTTGGTCCTCCACAGGGACACAGAATGCCCTCTGACAGACAGACACACACACACACACACACACACACACACTAAATTAATTAATTAATCAATTAATTAATTAATTAATAAAAAGAAGTAGACAAGAATTTTTTTTATTATTATTGTCTCAATTCTTGTTTTCTGTTTTGTTTGGCTCTGTCAGATTCTTGTCTTTGCTATGTATGGGGCTGGTCCCCAAATGCCGGGCAATGAGAATCTGTCAAGGTAAGCTTTGCCTTGCCATCTTCCCCACAGCCGGGAGATCCAGCTGGACATCAACAGCAGCTGCGCCTGCCGCCCCATTTTAAGTCAGTAATAACACAGTGTTGTTTTATCCTCTTCTAAGCACAGACATTTCAAGATCCCATGGAATGGGACATGACCCATGTATTTTATATTTGGATGCAACCTCTCCTGAAGATAGACACAGGGGTGGGGAGGGATGAAGGGAAGGATGGAGCAAGAGCTTATTGGTGCCAGGTCAAGGATAGCCGTATTTTTAGAGCACCTCTCCCTTCCAAGACTCGGTGCAAGGTGCCACCGTGCTCTTGATCCGCTCAAAGTAAAGCAATTTAAAAAAAAAAAAAAAAACAAATATCTTTTAAGTAGAAAAAAGGAAGACCTGGTTGAAAATTGACAGTACTCAGCTCCGCGGGCAACTCCTCTCTCACAGAACTTTCCTGCCCTGGGTGGAAGGCGGCAGCCATTCCACGGCCCCGCTACAGGCCTATTTTTATGTCCAGGAAGTAGATGTTGCAGAATCATGAGAATTGGATACGGAAAGAATTCACTAAGCAATTCTCTCCAACTCGAGGGCACTTAAGAATTTTTAGTCTATGCTCCAAAGGTGGCTTGGGCCACAACATTCCTCTCACTACATGTCCAGCCCAATTCACCCAAAGCAAAAACTGTGTCAACGTCACAAACAGGAGCATGGAGACCCAGCACAGATTTAAATGGGAATGAGGGGGTCTTTCTTTGTTTCTTTTAGAAAAGTTACCATTTTGGAAACAAAATCTGAAACCCCCTATATATCAATGATTTTATACAAACATTTATACATTTGAAAGAAGATTCAAATATAAAATAAAAAAAGAATCTATGAACGATCAAGCACAAATCAAACTTTTTGAGACAGAAAATTTACCCTTTGCAGTAAATAAATTTATCTTATTATTCTGAATTACTTATTCTATGCAATAATATATTTATGTTTATATTCTATTTTTATTTTTATATTCCATTTAGTAGAATAACAGTAATTATTCTATATAATAATTATTCTTTATAATAGCCAAGCTAGAGGTATAGAATCTAAATATCAGAAAAAAGTGGAATTCTCTAAGTAGGTACCATAATTTTATAATGATAATATGTTGGCCCAGAGATATTAAAGGATTGGCTAATGGTCAACTCAGAAAATTGTTAGTAGATTTTACTCACTATAGATAAACACTTTCAATTAATTACTTAGGTGCTCAGCAAATATCTGACTGAAATTATCGAATATTATTATTATGAAGTTATATCAGAAGGATTTAGCATTGTATCTGGTTAACTGCCCATCTGAAATTACCAAATGACTGAGTTAAAATTGTGTGACATGATTGAGACTGGGAAATTTATGTATTTAAAAAGTACATTCACTTCATACTAGTTTAAAAAATGGCAGCCTCTGAAAAAGGAAAGCAGCAGCAAAATATCATCAGTGGCATCTTTGACTTTGAGTTACTGAGTGAATTATGATAATGACTGGACTTTCGTGAAATGAAATGATTGAATGAAGCCACTCCACAGTCCTGGGAGAGATTCAGTAGTTACCAATCAAGTAACTGTGCTAAAGAACTATGCACATATATTTAATGAAAACTATTTTACGTTATAGAAAGTTTAGAACACATTATTCATTGGATGAAATTAATGATGAATTGTTAACTAGACTCATCAATATATTTTATAAGTGACTATATGCTGTAATTGTGAGATACTCTACATAAATATTCTACATAAATAAGCACATACATGTTTTGGCTTCAAAAGGATTCAAAGATTTAAAAAACATATATGATAAAAAGTTGAGGTAGTCAGGAGTCTCCAGTAAAACAGAACTTATAAAATTGTGTGTGAGACAAGAGAAGGAGGTCGACAGAAAGTTTATCTACTAATATGAAAAGCCAGTGTGATTTAATTGCAAACTTCATCAAGTCCATTAGCTTCAAAACCATGCCACTTCATCACAGCTATCTACATAGTTCTGTACTAGTTTTCCTTGCATTTCATTTCAAGCAGACCATGGACATGAAGGAAAGTAGGAAGCAAAGCCTAGAGGTGTTATGCACTTTCATTCTGCCCCCTACATTCTGACATGCTGATTTCTTCCCCTGCACTTACAATAGTTCGGTGTCTTTCTCGCCATTGGTAAGATTGCTGCTTAGCAGGTTGGTTCTCCCAAACCCTTCTTACTGCAGAAATCCTCACTGGTTAATTTGTATGCACCACCTTAGTCTTGTTCCTATACGTTCCAGGTTTACAGTTGCAACAAGCAGCTTGGAATCTCCCTGTTACTCAGCCTAAGACTATTAGATGTAATATGCAGAACAACCACAGAGTTCAAACACTGATGGACGTCTACAAAATTCTGATTTTCATACTTCAGATCCGCTGAATATCAGGCATGAACCTACTGAATCCACTATCATCAACTGAGTATGCAAGGATGCATGGAAAGGGGAAGGACGAGAAAAAGAGGGGGAGGGAGAGAGAGAGAGAGAGAGAAAGAGAATATTGTTCAAGGTCACTCGTTTAATTAGTAGCAGAGCTGTAATTAAAACTTCAGTCTGCCTCCTAAAATAGACCTCTTTCAGCTGAACAATTGTCCCTTTTCTGGTTCTAAAGTTTTAAATACTCAGAATCATTTGACACCTTTAAATGGCCTAGTGTACATTCCAAGGACCATCAGTTTCCAGTTCTCCTGGGGTTGCCCTGACGCATAGCCCTGAGCCATCATCTCCACACCAATCCAGAGAAGGGGAAGGTGTGTTATTGACTGTGTGTGTACATTGGTTACTACAAGTATCTGCAGTTTTAAGAACGTTCCAGGGATCGCATTTCCCTACACGCTGCCCTACAGTGACCCAGACACAACACTGACAGCTGTGGCACAAATAAATAAAAACAGAGTATTTTGATCTTAATGGCAAAGGGGGGGGGTGTGGTGTTGTGAGAGGTGGGGTATGAGAAAAGAGAAGCAGAAAGAATGAAACAACCACAGCTGTGGAAGGAACAGTTGCTGGCCAGGAGAGAGGGAGAAGGGGGGGGGGGATTAGACCTCTGCCAATGTCAGAAATGTTGACGTTCTTGGAAAGGGATCCACATATCTGAGACAGGTGGGGAGTGTTTACATTGAAACCAGAATGTCAAATACCTTCTCCAATACTGGCCAGATCTGCAAAAACCCAAGTTGACCCGAAGAGAAAAAGGTGAGGTCCTAGTCCAAAATCCATCACTGGCAGAGCTTCTAGAATTTTTTCTATTCCATTCAAAGGAATTTCAGTCACTGATCCCAACACTACACTGAGTGCCAGTGTCTACTGATAGCTTGAGTCTAGTCAAAGAAGTGGATCAAAAAGTGCATGTCCTCGCCCTAGTCAGATCTGCCAATTCTGAAACCCTGGCAGAAAAATCCAAGTTCTGCGTTTTAACAAGTCATTCAGAAGACTCCAGTGCATGTTTGTGACTAAGAAATTCTGCTTCATGTACCTGGATCCATGCAGCTTCCTGGGGATTCCACATAAACCGTTCACCCCCCCCCCCCGAGTCAGTGTGTATCTACTTCACCCTACACCTTAATCCTTTAGAATCTGGTAGGACATAACCCCAGAGAGGAGCAAACTTAAGTTTCCAAAGAGATGTGACTGACGTAGGAGACTGTGATTGTGTCTCTTGTAGCTAAGCTGTCAGAGTGGCTGAATTACAGGACAAAAACCTGAAGCATATGATACATTAAGAATCAGGATGTCCAACACATACCCCAACCAGATTGACCAGCCCAAGGCAATGTCTTCAGATCCATGGCCATTCTCAATAGCCTTGTGCAGTATCTTTCATTTAAAGGACCAAAAACATTTTCCAAACTATTAAGTTAATGAACGAAAAGCACACAAAAGTGTAGAGAATGTTTTGAAATACGGCTTGATGGAAGATCAGTTCCATATGAATAAAAACATGTTCTCTAACCTGTGACATTAGGTTCAGATGCTGATGACTTAGTGACTAGGGGCTGAAAACTGTGGTTTCCTAAGTTTTTCTGCAAATCCCTATCAAGATTCCTCTCCTGTAAAGTAGAGCACTTGGGTGAAAGAGGCCACTGAGGGGCCCGTTTTCACCTTTAACAGAGAGTATCTTTGTAATAAAGCTGACTGGCTAGTCGAACTAAAATAGAACTATTAATTATATAAGAGTTCTCAGTTCCATTCTTCCTGTGGCCTGCACAACTTAGTTTGTGGTATTCTCCTTCTATAAATGTGTTCATTAGCTTCCAGATGATTCCAGTGGTTCAGTCTGTCTGACATGGCAGTAACAGATCAATCACCACTTTGGAGAAGATGGCTAAGGACACAGGTAACGTGGCACCACCAACTGGAAGAAAAAATGACAAAATTATTATCGCAGAAGCTATGTGCAAAGGAGACTACCAGAGAGCTCCCGGATCCAGAAGAATATACTTCGATTTCCTGAGATCATGTTTTTCTAGGTTCTGCTCTTGCATCAACCATCTCAACACAAGCAAGTGGAGTCTCACTTTGCCGAAGACACAATACTAAGATTATAGAGTGTTATCACTTTCCTTTTCGGAAGCGCTGGTGTTAGGGTAGCAAAACACAATGATTATGAACTGAGGGCTGACTCTCCATGAGGCTCTAAGCTAGACGCTTCTCATTTCCTCAATGGGAAATCAGAATTCTGAGACAAAAAGCCAAGCTTGACAGGTCAGGCATTCCAGGAGGCGAGAGCACAGCAGAGGAATTAAAGGTGCGGCGCCCATTTTAGTGACCTTTCCAGTCTGCATTCATGCTGTTCCTGTTAGTTTTCTTCCCCTCTAAAACCTCGTTTTCCTCCCTCGAAATCTTAGAAGCAACGAAGAAAAAAAGTTCTTTGTGTATTTTTACTTCTGTTACCCACGATGGCCCACTGTGGGCATGATTGCCTTTTCAACTTCACAAACAATGGAAATTTCAAGAACTTGCTCAATTTCAAAGAAGCATGAGAATTCCGCCCCAGAAGGCTTCGAGAAGGACAATGTCCAGTTAGACCTTGGGACACAGATGTCACCATTTACAGGTGAGAACTCAAAGCACGGGCAGATATGCTCAGTCCATACCATGTGTCATCCACAGTGCCACTGTGAATTTAACCCTCAAATTAACCCACTGGTAGTAAAGTTGTTGCCACGTCATAAAAAGTGTGTGTGTGTGATAGAGAGAGGGGCAGGGAGGCTGTCTGTAACACCATCCTACACACAAGAAATTAGTTATACATAAGCATGTACGTGAGGTAACATAACCCTACTAAAATTGGGCTATTTTACCTATGTAAAGGTGACAGCATCTGAGATTTGAGAAAAGTTAGTTCACATGTTTGAGCCTCTGTTTCTTAACACTAAAATGTGTTTAGTACAAACTTCTGTATTCCTCATACATTAATCTAGGAAGCAATTATATCGACTATGAGCAGAACTGATGAACTATAGAGTGAGAGGATTTGTTTTCATAAAGTTGTTGTCCCTAGTGATATTCACAGGTAGACCTCAGCCAGGGACCAGGGCTGGCACACACAATTCATGACTCATCACTTGAAACACCCTCAGCTGCAAAGTGAAAGGCAAGTCTCAGCTACTTACTCTTTGATTTGTTGTGGTTTTAGGTTATTTCAAATCTCATCTATTTATATAAGAAGCAAGGACTTATGGTAAAATCATAGGAAACACTTCTATTGGCTAGACCAGCCACAGGTCCATTGCTTTCATGATGAGCCCAGGCTGAATATATTCACAGCCGCTGCATCTGGTTTCCAAAATCGCCCTTCCATAACCTCAGGGAGTCCTAATTCGACCTCAATCTTTAATGAAGATGGAAATCTGGTGGATCAGGGCAAAGAGTCCTTGTTCTTACCAACCTCCAATCAACACAGCTCAAGGTTTCCAAAACTACACAAAAGACGCCAGTATTTCCTTAGTTTAATGACTGGGCAGAGCCACCCAGACCTCATCAGGGCTCATTACCACAACCCAGTTTAAGAGTGTAGAGACCACAGAGCTGCTGCTGTGTGTGCTGCAGAGGTGCATACTGAAGCTGGGCTGCTGGATTATGGCAGGGCCCAGGGAGATGTTGAAAAGCCCTGGCCTCCAGCAGCCTCTAGGGGAACTAATGGAATGTTGTTTATCTCCAGACCGCAACAACTGCTCCCATGTTTCTCAATAGGAAGGTCTGACCCTGAGCTCAGACACTGAAGGCTTAGAGAAACAAGGCCTGAAATAACCCCCACTTCTCTGCTACTTTCTACCTTCCCCTTGAACCCGCCAATTGCCCAACAGTGCAGAAAGAGAGGAAGGAAGGAAGGAAGGGAGGAAGGGAGGGAGGAAGGGAGGGAGGAAGGGAGGCAGGGAGGCAGGGAGGCAGGGAGGCAGGGAGGCAGGGAGGCAGGGAGGCAAAAAGGGAGGCAGGGAGGCAGAAAGGGAGGCAGGGAGGAAGAAAGGGAGAGAGGGAGGAAAGGAGGGAGGGAAAGAGAGGGAGAGAGGGAGAGGGAGAGAGGGAGAGGGAGAGGGAGAAAGAGAGAGAAAGAGAGAGAAAGAGAGAAAGAGAGACAGAGAGAGAGAAAGCAGAAAGAAAGAAAGAAACGAAAGAAAGAAAAGAAAGAAAGAGAAAGAAAGAAAAGAAAAGAGAAAGAAAGAAAGAAGAAAGAAAGAAAGAAAAGAAAGAAAGAAAGAAAAGAAAAAGAAAAAAGAAAGAAAGAAGAAAAGAAGAAAAAAAGAAAAAAAAAAAAAAAAAAGAAGGAAAGAAAGAAAGAAAGAAAGAGAAAAGAAAGAAAGAAAGAAGAAAGAAAGAAAAGAAAAGAAAAGAGAAAAAAGAAGAGAAGAAAGAAAGAAAGAAAGAGAAAGAAGAAAGAAAGAAAGAAAGAAAGAAGAAGAAAGAAAAGAAAGAAAGAAAAGAAAAGAAAGAGAAGAAAGAAAAGAGAAAGAAAGAAAGAAAGAAAGAAAGAAAGAAAGAAAGAAAAGAAAGAAAGAAAGAAAGAAAGAGAAAGAAAACCAGCCAGGGCTGCAAACTTGAAATAAGCGCAGTTTTTGGAGGAGCTTATAGTTAAATAACTACTCAGCTTAAATGGATGCCTTCTTTTATTAACTCTCCCATTTGCTCATTAGAATTACTCTTTCCTGTGTAAGAGCTGGGTCTTTGATTCAGGTGTTTTTCACTCTAATCTCTTCATGCATGAAAGGAGAAACTGATTTTGTTACAAAGCCTACAACCATCTTAGGCAATGCTATAACTTTAACACAGTGTGATTCAGAGGACTTGACACTTAAAATTCCTCCCAAGAACTATGTGACCTTGGATAAGTCCATTTATCCCTCTGTGCAAGCATTCAGAGAAGTGGCAAAAGCCTGAATTTGAGCCCACAAAATGAGCAAACTGTCCAGAGCGGGCTCTGGAAATCTCCAAGTCTCCTTGGCAAAGAGTACAGGAATCTTAGTGCACTGTAAGTGGATTATTGTCTGAGAAAGAAATCTTTCCACGGCAGACTACAGATGTGTTTGAGCTCTCTGAGACTTCTTAAAGGGAAGGATTTCTAGCAAGGCCCATCTCCTTAGCCACTTCAACCTACTTCACTTTGGCCATTTTTCTGAGAAGAAGAAAGAAGGAGGAAAGTCAGATGTGACAAGAAAAATAAAATCAGCTTTTGTTTTCAGGACTGGCCAGGATGGAGAAGCAGGTTACCTAAAGAAAGGCCCTGATTATTTAAGGAAAGAATAACTATTTCACTTCTCTTTCCCTTGCATTTAACCTTTGCAGCTCTGGCAGCTCATCACAGGATGCCAGCTTCAGGACAGACTGACAATTAAAACCACTCCTTAATTCAGCAAACCACCACCATGTCCTGTCAGACATAAGGCTCACAACGTTTGCTCTAGAAAAGCAACAGAAAGGTTGAGAGAGAAGGTGTGACTTAGAAAGTCAACTCTGACCTTCGGCAAAAGAAAAGAAGGTTGCAGGTAATGGTGCTAGTGACAGAATGAAGTGAAAAGCACAAATTCTGACGGAAGAATGTATGCAGGCTTTCATGGAGTCGGTAGCATGTGGTTACCTGAGGAGTAGAAATGCAGTAGTAGAAATGCAGACAGGAGCCGAAGTCGAAGCAACAGCAAAAACAGGAACTTGTGGAGGAACATGGGGTGCACAGGGGAAACTAGGCATGTTAAGTTGACACAGTGTCACTGCTGATGATACCCTTGCCACAGTCTGCCGAAAGATCCCTGGTCCCGCACCACCTGTAGCATCTATGAAATGGGAATACTGTATTGGGAGCGGCACAGTGCATAGGTTTAACACACAGGGCCATGCGCTGACTAGCTTCAGTTGAAATCCTAGTTCTGCTGCTCATTCTGCTTTGCTGCCTTGTTACTAACTTCTCTAGCCTTCAAATACCTCCTCTATAAAATGGGCATCATCATTAAAATAGTCACCATGAGAGTTCAATTAAAGAAATAACACCAACTATCTGACTCAGTGCCTGACACAAAATGAAAACGTAGGATTATTTTCTGGATAAGTCATTGCTTAATCCAAGTAGTGATGTATCCCTGTTGAACCCTAATGGCCCAGAATCAAGAAGTGCTCTACATAAAAATTTTGACATTGATAAACTCTTGAATTAGTAAACAATAAGAATAGCAAATATCAGATCTGGACTTTCCTGGTAGCTTAGTAGCTTTTCTCTATTGCCCAATGTATCCAAAATGTGAATTCTGTAAGAAACTCACATTTTTTAAAAAATAAGCTACCATGTGATGTCTTGCATTCTTACTGAATTCACAATTCTGACTGAAAAGGACAAACATCAGCTGTGAGGGAACTTTTAAAACTCTCACATGATTATGGTGCAAACTTAAATAGATACCTTATTTTTTTAGTGTAAGAACAAGCAAATAAAAACATACTGTCCTTCCACATATGAATACTTGCCAGGGAAAATAGTTGAAAGGACACAAAGGGCAATCTTTATATAAACTGTTCGAAGATCTAGAGGAAGACATAGTGAGAATTCAAAACTAAGTGTTGCAGCAAATATATTTTATTTTTACCTGATAAAACATTGGTTTTTTCTGTATGACATTTCCATTGGACATTACTTATATACAATAAATCCTGATGGGCAAAACTTAGGGGCATCCTTATAACTTCAACAAGCGCTGACAAATTGTTCCCCAAAACCCTTGGTAGCAAGTTACGCTTTCTGCTCTGTGTTCAAGAACCCCTGACCTGACATTCAGTTCAGAGACTCTGCAGGATTTTAAATTATCTCCTTTAAATAAAATGAATAAACCAGAAACTAGAAAGACCATACTTTCCATTAACAAGTTCAACAAATAATGGTATCACCTTTATGATGTACAGAAAATTAAAAAGACATATGCAGTGACATTGAAAAATCTCAAAAAAAAAGTTGAAGCCAGTTTGAAAATGTATGCTATGAAATCCTAGAGGAAATGAAAATTCTCACAGAGGTAGAAATGTGAAGCTGGAGGTAAAGGGATTGTAGACAGCTTACATAAGAAACCTTCTAGGAAGACAGGAATGTTCTCCATCTTGATTGGGTGGAGGTTGCATGGATGCATAAATTTAACAAAATTCTGATAATTTTGGCTTCACAAAGTCCACTGGGAAAAAAAAGAATAAGAACAGGGGAGCTAGGAAGAGCACTGGGATCCAACATGGTTTTGACTGTCTCCTACCTTACAATCTTGTGTGTGTGTGTGTGTGTGTGTGTGTGTGTGTGTCTATTTTCTCATTATAAAAAATTCTATATACTTTTTCTTTTTCTATTCTTTTCTCTTCTGTTCTCCTCTACTCTCCCCCCCTCCTTTTTTCTCTCTTTTCTGTGCATGTGTGTCTATGATTTGCATACTCATGTATGTGGCAAACAAAGACCAGAGGAAGACATCAGGTGTTCTTTTCTGTCATTCTGCCTATTCCTTTGAGACAGATTCTCTCCCTGTTGCATGTCTCAGTGATCATCTACTCTTTACCCCACACATGAAGTGCTATGGTTACAGGTTCATGCAGCCATACCCAGTTTTTTACGTGGGTTGTAGGATTTGAACTCAGATTCTCTCACTTACACAATTTTTCTCACATGCTCAGCTATCTCTCTTTTTACTTCTCATTTTCCTGACAAGTGCAATCTGACTTTAACACTTGCATGTCTGACTGAAAATTATCTATGACTTTCAAAATAAAAATTCTAATTCTTTGTGTTAGGATACAAGGTCCTTCAAGACCTCTAGACCTTGAAGAATCTCTCTTAAAAGGAGCAAGTCTTCCACCCGTGAATCCTGCTACCACTTTATGTGTTCTTCTAGCCAGGCTGGAATACCAAACCTTTTCCATTCCTATTCCATAATCTTACGATTTCAGATGTGTTTCTGCTAACCATGCCTTCTTCTTCCTCTTCTTTGCTACTACCTCACTGCATGGAATCTCGGTCTGTGTCTCTCATCTGGAACCAGCATTGACCACTGTGGCACTATCGATTCAGGGAGGCCCTAGCCCGGGCTCCAGAATCCAAGAGGTCCAGCTCCAGACAAGCCTGAACAAGTACGGACAAGCCTGAACAAGTACGAACATGCCCCAGACATGTCCCAATAGAGGAACCATACAGGCGGAGGGATGAACAGCCAATGGGAAGCAGCCATCTAACCTGCCTCTGCAATGGACACCTAGTAAACAGTTAAATGATTAGTGGCTGTCCCCCCTCCCACCCCAGCGGGGAGATGGCAACACCTGATTGGACCTCTGACCCTATATAAACTCAAACACTTCCTTAAATAAAAGTGTCTGTGGCAACTCGTCCTTTGCTGGCTTCTCACCTGACTCCCACCCCTTCACCTGGAGTCCTGAGGCGACTATCTTCCCACCCTCCCCCTTCACCCCACGACTCCCCACCCCCGTTGTCCCAGTGGGGATTCGGGAACAGACCACCACCTCCCTCACACTTCTATTGCAGCATTTTTATTCTTGGTCATTTTCCTATGTTTAAGAGCTCCTTGAAGACAGAACACTGCCCTAATTAACTTAGTATTCTACCATGACTAATACTTGATAGTAAATATTAACAAAAAAACTCTCGCTAAATGAATGGGTATGACAAGATAAATTTCCAAAGAGTAAAAATGACTGTCTAACACACCTAAACTCATACTTGAAACTCACAAGAATACAATGCACAGCTGAGCTTAGCTTCTGAGACTGAATTTCGAAAATGCCCCAGAAGCACCCTGGGGTCTTTCCATTGTTATAATGTTTGTGGCAACTCAAGGAGAGAAACTGTAATTTTGCTGTGTGGATCTCAGCTGAAGGCAAGATGCATTTGCATGAGCCAATAATCACTTAACTGCCTTGCTGCTAAGCACAGAAATATTTTAGACCTTCCAGACAGGCTCCCCAACAAGATTAGGAGACATTTGAAAAATGACACCCCACAGTAAAATGTAGCTTTGTGTGGCCTCTTCTTCAATCCCAGCTTCTGATCCCTTAAAACCTCCCTTAGAAGCATTTCTTACCTTTTTCTCCTGTGTGTTTATAAAGCGAGAATAAGAACTCCCTTCTGAGACTACTCCTAGCCACCCAAATTATCCATTATTTATTCAGGCGATATTTAAGTCTCTGTATTAAAATAAATCCCCAAATCTTTCTGTCAAGCCAGCCAATGAAAGTCTATGCTAGATTATGTGGTCAGTCACTGTTCTTAAAGGAAGCAGAAAATGACTTTTCCAGTTGAGTCCTCCTGTCTGCCTCCTGTCTGCCCTCTGCCACCTCCTGTTGAACCCTCATTGATGGCATGTTTGTCTGTACCCATGATGTCCCTCAGCCATGACAAGCTTGCAGGACTCAAGACGTCAGGTTTGGGAGGGGAACCTAATGCTGGATCTTGCCTTCTCGTCTCTGCCAAACTCGTGAAAGAATTGTTGTAAGAACCCTTTCCAGAGAGCTTGCTGATTCTCAGGGACAACTCATATTAGTTTTTTTTCTTTCTTTTTTTTTTTCTTTTAACAATGCTGGCTCTGTCACATTGCAAAAACATTTTTTTCCTGTAGTTTCTGCATTTCCGTGAGCCTGACCTTTAGGGTCCCAGAACACAAGTATAATTTTCTCCTTCTCTGTGCAACCCCTCAGTTACACGAAGACAAAGACAATTCCATTGGATGTCCGCAAGTCAGGCCCTGGCTGGAAGTGGCTTGACTCTCGCTGTCACTGTCAGCCCTCTTCTCCCCCCACCTCCTCCTGGACTCCAAGAGCTAGTGCAAAGCTCAGAAGGAACCTGCTCATGAGATGCCCCCGCAGCAGCTGACCTGGGCTCAGGGCTCATTCTGGGCCCCATCTTTGGCATTCTACTTCCAAACTGTCTTTCCGTTTACCTTTTCATTAGCTACATCATCGTTAGATTGTCTTTCTATTAATTATTCTATTAAAGTGCACTACACATGATATCGCTAATTCACAAATCACAGATGTTCGAAGACATCTGTACTGTATCAGCATATTTATTTAAGCTCCAATTCAATCTGACAGCAAAAAATATCGTATAATATTTGTGACTCTTTGTAACCTGCTTTTAAATGTTAACTACACCAACTCCTGATCTCCCTTCTGTCTTCTTTTCAAAGATACGTCTAAGTGCTGAAAGACTCACACTACATTATGGGGAAAACATCTGGACCTCGGCTGAGACTAACTGAGATTTGCATTTCTAATTAACATGAATGTGCCTGTGCTCAGTTACTTTCCTTTCTCACTGGCCCTTCCAGTTGTGGCATCAATTCTACTTCCTCCTGAAAGTACAAGCCCACCTATCACATGTCTCAGATCTTGGGAGTCTTATCAACTTGACTTTCTGCTTAGCGCCCTGCACTTGGGGTTAGTCTTCATGGTGCTGATGAATCACCATTGAATGGCTTAAGGGAAGACGGGGTTTATTTTCTCTTATGATTGTCTGGTAGTCCGGCTTGACAGTAGAGCTCACATCAACATCAGGGCTGAGGGAACTGGCCACACCATCTCTACATAAAGGCTGAGAGGGGGCCAATCCTTACTTGCCAGACCAGCATGTTTGGCCAAGGGTACCCAAAGATGTCAACTTTCTTAATCAGCTCTCTGTGTTTTATTCCTGGGCCTAGTCCCACGCACCATAGGCTGGGCCTTCCCCATTAGCTAGACAGTCTCCTGCAGGTTTGCTCTGGGCCAATAACTCAACAACTAATTCTCTACAAATGTGCCCAGAGCTCAAACCCTCAACTATCAAGTTGACATCTATGTCTAACTATGACACTTGGTAAATAGCAATTCTATCCTCTAGTAATGTTAAGACAAATTTAAAAAAAAAAAAAAAAAACTTTATTGTGTGTGTGTATGTGTGGTGTGTTAATCAGAGGGCACTTGTGTTCCTGTGGAGGACCAAGGGTGACTTCGGGAATCATCCTGGATTGCTTCTACCTTCTTTTGCTTCACTCTGGGATTTCCCAGGCTCCTCCCACCAGAACAGGAAGTGTAGGCCACTACTGTTTCTTCCTGGTGTCTTTTACATGGGACCTGGGGTTCAAACTCAGGACTCTGCTTGCGAGGCAGAGTCTTAACCACTGAGCCATCTCTCTAGCCTAAAGACAAAAATTTGAAGTTATCTTTAGCTTTTCTTTTTCTCCTAACCCATATGCATTCTCATAAAATAACATTTCCTCTACCTTTGCAGTACATTCAGAGACTAACCACTATGTGAGTCTACACTGTAGCAACCTGATCCAAGCTAGCACATCTGGACCATGGAAATCGCCTCCTCCATCCTCTTTTCTGCATCTCTCTTAACCATACAAGCTGCTGGAGCACCTGAGGTGATCTTCCTGACACTGAAGTCAGATCATGCTGTCCCTCTACTTAAATAGCAGGCTTCCCATGTCGCAGTGATATGAGCCAAGATCTGACGCCTGCAGCATCCCGTGCTACTTTCCATAATCTGAATGCAGAGGACCTGTCAGACTATGGCATTCCTCTCTGGTTCCTACAACACTTGGGCAGGTACCTGCTGCCAGACCCTTGTGCTAATGTCCTCAGATGCCACCATAGTTCTCCTTTTCACCCCCTACAAGTTCAGAGACCTTCCCTTAATTCTAAAGTTACTCCTTCCCTCCAGCACTCTCCCTTCAGTACTTTTTCCATCAAATTGACTATTTCCTATTTTCTAATTTCCATCCTCCCCCTTCAGTTCCCACAGGCTAAATGTATCAGGAAGGCAAAGACTTTTATGTCATTTCCATTCCTGAATTGCAGTTGCTGAGACAGACTCTCACCTGTAAGCCACCAGTGCAAGCATCGTGCTAATCACAATCCTATGAGGTCTTGTCTGTGCTTCATATCTTGGTCTGCTTTGATGCTGCACTTTTCCAATCAGAAGCTATTGTAGACCCACACATGTCTATCTCTGTGCTCTGAAGAGATGCACAGCTGTGCTCTGTACATCTTCTGTGACAACCCTGGGGCTCCAGTCGCTTCCTAGGTATCTGTTTGCCCAATGTGATGGCCCACCAGACCTTGCTTAGCGCTGCTTCCCAGTACTGATTGTCACAGGGCACCCGGGAGTCTACTTGAACTCATAAATAGGCCCCAGCTCAGCCATCATCTCAAATCATCTTATTTAACCACTTAACCCCTTCAGTAAACCCAATGAGTGGGGAGAATCTCCATCTCGGTGGCTTTCATCTACTTACCTGCTTCCTTAACTCATCCCTCACTCATCTCTCTCCTCACATGTGTTTTCATCAAACCCTCATCACCCAGAAAATTCATGTGAAAAACACATCAGTTGGGAGTAAGCAAAGTATAACACACGCTTTGCTCTTGTTGTTTAAAATATTCAGGCGTCCCCTCACACTCCCCCACCAAGTTTGTCACTTCTGCCCTGAGCTTTTGAAACTAAAATATGGAACCTTCTTCCTTTGCATGTGTTTGAGCTCATACCTAACTCAGGGGGTCAGGAGGCTAGAGAGAACAACTTTAGGCTCCAAGAAATAGGAATGATAAAAACACATTCATGAACTTCTAAATACCTTGTTCGTCTTTCAAGAAAATTAAACAGTATACTGAGCTGGGTAGATGGGTCAGTGATTAAAGTCTTTGCCTCAAAAGCAAAAGAAGCTGAGTTCAGATCCCTAGACCTATGTAAAACTGACAGGCAGAGATGGCAATGGCGTGCAACTCTGGCTCTATGACACGCAGCCTGAGAATCACCAGAGCAAAGCAATAGGGTAGAAGAACAATGCAGGATGATTCCTGATGTCATGCCTGGGTCTCCATGGGTATACACATTCCAGTGCACTCTTGTACACACACACACACACACACACACACACACACACCCCTACATACAAGATGATGTATATACACACATTAAAAAAATCTAGGCAGACATGGAGACTTTGACAGAAAGCAAAGGCGAGTACCCACTTTTTATCCAGATACTCATATGCCAACAAATCATCCCATAATGTCCTGATAATCCTGTGACCTGACAGAATAGACAAAGAAGAGTTGCATTATTATTAAGATTATTAATCAAAAGTCCCAGTGCACTTCCAATCACAGGCTTCTATGTTCCAGTAAGAATTATCTCTCATCCAGCTGAACTGACAGCGACCAAGCATCACACAAACAGCTTTCTGGCCCTAGGATCTCAAATAGTAGTTTTTTGTGTTCTCAGTGAGAAACACTAAGAAAGCCCCAGGAGCAGGGTTAGATCAATGATGCTTAGCTGAAACAGGAAAGAAGATAGAGGGTCTGAGGAGAAAATATTATCACTGCGAGAAGTCAGCTTCAGGGGCAGTGAGAGGCATGGCCGAGAAGGTTTAACCTTCTCGGGGGCAGCATTAGGGCTGTATCTCCTCCACACCCAGTTCTGCCAGTAATCCATGGTGAGCTCAGGTAATGCCAACTCATTTTCATATCAGCAAAGAGGATTAGGGAGGTAAATCTCCCTAGAAAAAAGTATTCACCATGCATTTTAAAGCAGAGTTCAGGATAAATGATTTTACCCGGACTTTTGTATTATTCATGCCTCAGCTTCCTGTCATGGCTTTGAATAAATGAAACTCAACAAACACTGCTCCTGGGGGCTCAGACACACTTCTAGCAGCTGAGGATCTGCTCTAGTACTTTCTGGTGGGTCATAGAAGGTGAAACAAAGACCTTCAGGATAATCAACATTGAAAGACTTTCTCCATGCTTTAAAGCCCCTTTGAGGAACAAAAATCACCCACATACTTAATTACATTTGAAATTCAAAATAAATTAAATATTGTGACAAAAGGCTAATCAGATAAATGGGGGGAAAATCTGCTACCTGTTTATTCTACTTGGGTCTTTACCTTTCATGGACCTTCCTTTGCGAATCCCGGTTGAAATCAAGGCTAGCAAGCTATGTTCCACTGTAAAAATGTGGACAGACTGTGAACTGAGAATGAGTGTTCAGATATAAAAGGGAAAAAAACGAGGAATTGGGGGGAGATGGCTCAATCAGTGCTTTCCACACAAACATAAGAATCTGAGTTTGGATTCCCAACACCTCCATAGAAAGCTAGGGTGACAGTGTGCCGTTGTAAGCCCAGTCCAGAGAAGTTAGAGACAGGAAGATCCCTGGAGTTGGCTAGCTAGTCAGTCTAGTCAGTCAGTGAATTCCAGGTTTGCTGAGAAGTCCTGCCTCAAAGAAATAATGTGGAAACCAATTGAAGAAGATTTAATGTTATCTCTGGCCTCCATAGGCATGCCTTTTACAAAAGATACCTGTATCTTTTGTAAAACTTGAATGAAATTCCAAATATCATTATCTATAAAATATTTTTTGTTGAAGCACAGCCACACTTACCCATCTTGTATATATAACTACTAAACAACAGCATCTACGAGTAGGTATGGCCGAAACCATAGGGCCTCCAAAGCACAAATTATCTCCTTTGTTGACCTCCCACGGAAGAGAAGCTTGCTGATTTGTAATGAGCATCAATGTCTTCTTTTAAAAAGAAGAAAACTAGGACATCTCGAAGCTTCACATCTGGTAGGTGACAGACAGGATTCCAGAGGCCACTCTTCTTAACTCTGCATGGGTTTTTCACATTGTACTACACGGCCTGAGAGTCTAAGGGTTGTAACTTAGTAGACAGTGATTGCACTATGAGAACCACAGCCTCTGTTCATAGGACTTGAGGAGCACAAGTAAGTAATATATATCCTAAAGCCAAAGAAAATAAATAAATAAATAAATAAATAAAAAGTAGTCCTGACATATTGATACTAGGTATGGTCTTCATTTCGTCTAAGAACACCTCAAGTTCTGTGACAGGGCATATGCTCCTCTGAACCAGTTGCAAGTGCACAGAATGCTGGGGACCTTTGCTTGCAGTGTTTACCTGTGGTCTGCACATATTCTTATCTTACTACTGTAGAACCATCCCAGACACAAGGACATGGGGCTTTGTCATGTGCTGGAAACACTTGCAGGGCACTAGATACAGAATCAAGACTAGGGGAGATCACTAGCTGTTTTCTGCTACAGGCTACTTTTTTTTTTTTTTCTAGCTGGCACGTGTCTCCTTCTGTTTTAAATAATGGAGATAATTGTGCATTCAAGGGATCTCACGTTGAGCCCCCTGAGCTATTAAGAAATCCTTCTGTAGGCAATCATGAGAAAATAGAAGGAAGGATTACCCAGAGACATGGAAATCCCACTGCTTCCATCTCTTGTTTAGCACACGGGTCTAATCACCATTCTCCTCTCCTGTGGCCCTGCTGTTGGAATTCCTGGCCTTTTCCAAGGCGGGAGCTTAGATGGGTATCTCGAGGACACTGCTATCTGTGTGGACATTCACCTGTCCCGAAAACTCTCAAGTCTATGCTTTCCTCTGAGCCATAAGGGAAACTGAAAACTGGATAGGCTAAGGAGTGTTCTTAAAAGCATACAGTGCAAAAAGAGGAGAGTTAGAATTTAAACCCCGTGTTATTTGCATCCAGAGCTGACACTGAGCTTGAGAATGGGAGTTAAGACGATCATGTTCAAAATCTAATGGCAATTGTCAGTGTTTCCATGATCTTGGTGTTTCCTGTTCAAAGCTATCCTGCATTTAGATAGGAAAGTAGAGTCCATGATCTCCTTAGTTAGTCTAGTATTAGTATGATTTCTAGTGTCACCAGGAAAATAGGAGTTCTGTTTAGCCACTTAATCACTGCCCAAAAGGCAAGAAGCAACTTGAAGAAAATCAATGTGCTGTGATCACAGCTTGTGATCTCTGTGGGGCATATTTCTAAATCTCCCTCTTTTCCCTTCGACATTGTGGTCCTTCTCCCCAAGGCTTGAGATCAACCCAGTTCCCAGAGTGTGATCTCCACAACCTCTAGAGATGTCAAGGCACTATCAAACCCAAGTCAGGGGAACCTAACCTCTCCATCATCTGCTATTTTTCTTTTTTATGATCCATTCCCAGAGACAATAATCCAGACTGATGGCTTTCTGATGATTACACTTTTAGCTGAGGAGAATGAAGCATTTCACTAAAGAAAAATCAATAGCTATGAAAAGCTGGGTGTTAGAAGCAAGTAAAAGGCCTGCTTGTGAAGAAAAGAGGCTGAACTCCGGGTGTGAAGTGGCTCCTGGGTGCTTTGACTGAGCTTCACACTACTTTGAGTTACTAAAGGGAACTCATGACTATCAAAAAAACAAAAACAAAACTATACATGGGGTCTAGAAATGTCCAGTAATGTGATTGTCTTTAGGTTAGCTAGGGCAGTACCAATGCTCAGGTTGGTTTTTTTGCTTTGTAAACATAATTCAGTGGTCTCAGCGTCAGAATTCTTAGACGTCTTGGAACCATAGGTTTAAAGACTTGGCAAGGCTGAATCACAGCCAAACACATGAAGAGGAGATGATTTATGGTATGTTCTTCTTAAAGATCTCCTGGCCCGGTCACTCAGTGGACTTTGAAATATGCCCCCAGGGATCCTTTATCCAAAGACAGGCTCTAGGTGCTTATTATTCCTTTACTAGTGTGTGGCAACTCTTTAATCATTGTCTCCCTATTTGCTTTAATCTAGAAACTGTCAATTTATTAGTTCATAATGTGCCTGAAGCTTCTCTCCCTCTTATGGGGAGAAAGCTCGTATAAATTTTGAAGATGATTCTGGAAAAGACAGAATGAGATTATGAGAAGAAGATATACAGAGACAAAATGTAATTATGGTTCAGAATTAAAGTTTATTTCTCAAAAGATGTGTCCCACATTTTGCTTTAAGTGTAGTAAGGGTTTTTTACTTAGGTCTATCATAACAATAACCCTAACTGAGCCCAGCCGTAACCCATACCCTAAAGGGATTGTAAAAGGATTAGCTATTGAATGCATGAAGTTATAGATTATGAAGGATTCCAACACCAAAATTTTTGGACATTTCCCTGAGAGATGCTCCTGAAACAAAAGTAGTTCCAACCAATGCAAGTTGGAGAATTCAGTGGTAGAGTCCATGCGTAGTCCTTGACCTGCTACTTAGTGTTACAAAACCAAACGCATGGATTGCACAGAATAGTCAAAGCATCCAGAGAACAGTGCTCAGAACACAAATTCAACTTGGAAGTACAGAGCATCAGCGACTTGTGCAACAGGAAGAGAACACTCTGAAGAGATGTTGGATGAATCCAAACAATATGAGCCAAAGGTGTGACTTCATCTCCGCCACAAAGTGTGATCATCATTTTCTGGTCCTTAGAAGGACTAGACACAGTTAGTCTCATCCCTGAAGTCACTGAGAGCTCCACACAGTTCATGCCTGGCATTTCTCTATTTCATATGACACAGTGGACACGTCTTATTTCAGTCCCGGCCTTTCTCTCTGTCTCATAAGGACTGAACACAGCTTGTAAAGACTGGATACAGCTAGTCTGTCTCATCTAGCAGTCCCGGTCAGCCCCATGGGGTTCACGCCTGGCCTTTCTCTAATCTACCTGTATATATCACACACGTTGTGTTTCAACTTTCATAGTCACTGACTGCTTAGCCTCCCCTTGTCTCCTAAGGACTACACAGTGTCATCCTCCCTTCATGTAGTCCCCCGACACACACTCCTGCCCTCAACCCCACAGTTGCTGCAAGCCCCACATGGTTCCTTTCAGGCCTTTCACTATCCAGGCTATTCTTCCAGACCTGCTCTATAACCAACTAAAACACTTATTTTATTTTTTTGGATAAGCCCTTAAAATTCACCTAGTTCTACTCACTTTGTATAATAACAGGGGATGGAAAATTGTGAGTGCATTGGCCAAAACTACCCAGATAGAAAGTATGATGTGGTAGACTGGGATAAAATTGACTCATCTAATTCCCACACTACACTTTGGCAGTACCAGAATGCATTTCTTTTTTCCAAATTATCATCACTTTCCTCTTAGTCAAGTAAATAGGTTTTCCTAAGGCAGAAAAATACCGGAGGTGATTCTCAGACATTAATTCTTAGATTTTCAAACCAACCTTCAGGAATGATGTTTCTGTATGGAATTGTTAAATTATTGTAAATCATTAATTAGAAGTCCTTACAGAAAGTATAGCCAGCACATTTGTTAACGAAGTATCTTAACACAACCGTCTACTTTTCTGGTTTAAAGCATGATGTTCTGCCAGTCAACCATCCCTGTCTTTATTATTGTACCAGAAACAGGAGGGAGATTTAAAGAGCATCAATGTCCTTTTTTTTTTTTTTTTTTTTTTTTTTTTTTTTTATTAAAAATTTAATTGTACATTTTAAAATTTTTTACCAGTTCCCTCCCTCCCCCCTCTCCTTCCCCCAGTGTCTCCCCCCCAATTCCCAGAGAGTCCTTTATTGTGTGCGCCTAATTCTCCACTGGGTCCTCCTCTCCGATGACATATAAGGACCCAGTGGCATTTCCATAAGCCCTTTCTCTTGTTCCCCTTAATCATAAGATTACTATGGCTGTCAATCCCTTGCCTCCAGGGGTCTCGGTGCCCTTAACAGATGCTAGACTTTATGAGGGCAACAGTGCGCTGGACATGCGCAGGGCATGCAAAGTTCCATTATGATTGCTTTGGCCCCAACTTGTTGAGAATCTTGCAATCGTTGCTCCTCCCATCCTTTTGCTCTTACAATCTTACCGCCCCCTCTTCCGCAAATGTCCCTGAGCTCCAGGATGGGAGAGATTAGGCTGTCCTAGTTCTATGTGATTGATATAGAGTCTCTGAAGTTCTGGATTGTGGTTTGTTGATTTTCTTTTGCAGTTTTTTCTGCTCCTGCAATTCCCTTCACTCCATTCTGCTGGGCACTGTATGTCACCCCCTGGCCAGAGACAAAAAGCTGTTAAACTGGAGTCTTGTTGTAATAGCACATTCAAGGGTAGATGTAATAAGAGTAGGAAACCTCACTGAGGGCGGGGTCCATTACCCATTTGCACAATGATTACTTTTTATCTGCTAGACTATATGCCCTCCCCTTCCGGTGGGGGGGGGGAATGTCCTTTAAATATACTTTCCTATGAATGAAAAAGATTGAAGTTCAAAAAAAAATCTTACAAAAATCGCAAACACAACAATTTGGGGGGATCATTAATAGTCTATTTCATTTTTAAATTTAGAGAAATATAAAGTCTTGTAATACCTGTCCCCACCACTCACAATTTAAAACTGTTCACATCATACACAGTATCCAAATGCCTTTAAATACTTATCTTTACACCCACTGATGAGTACAGCTCTCTGTTATCACCCCCAGAAGATTATGTATGGGATAGACAGACGTTAGCAGAGTGTAGATGACTGTGGAGTGCTCAGTCCTAGACAGAAGATCTAACCCTCTCCCCTCAATAAGAGGGAAAAGAAATAATACAGAGACAACTCTCAGTCTCAAGCAAAGGAACTTCTTGTTGCAGTGGCTGGAGGTAAATGCGAGAAGAACCATGTTTGCACAAGATGCTGAGAGCTAGTGAACGCTGAGGATTCAGTCCCCAGCATGACAGATAAAAGCTCAGGAATCTTTGTGAAAAAGGGGCAGAAAGAATGTGAGAACCAGATCATAGGGAAAAGGGTGTGTCATGGTTTGAAAAGTAAGCTGTCCCCCTCAAGCTCATGTGTTTGGGAAGGTCACGCACGACACCTTAAGAAGGTGGAGCCTTGCTGGATGAAGACAGGTCACAGGGGGTGGGCCTTGAGGTTGGTTAATCCCATCCTACTTCTGGGAAAGGTCTGCTCTTACAGCTGGCAGTTTTGCAGTTCTCTGTCTCCATGAAGGACATGACTTAGATTGCCTCGAGCTTCTGTCAGCCGGCCATGCCTTTCCTGCCGTAACTGGCTGTTTCCTCTCTGGAACCCTAAGCTGAATAATTCTCCCTTTCCCCCTTCATTCAGTTACTCGATTTTGGTGTTGTCTCACAACAACAAATAAGAATAACTGGTAGAGGTTATGAGATGCCGCTCTCCAAAAACAACATGGCCGTAACAATCTGGAACCCAGGGTCTACCAGGACAAAGCTATGGACAGGGCACAAACCCACGGGCCCAGGAAGTATTGATCAACGGCGGATTCATCAGGGGGAGAGGAATATCCATTCTGTATCCATGGGGGAGCTTGCTAGACTCTGAAAGATAGTCCTAAGTCCAGGATCATACAAAACACCCAGGATCAACCCAGTGAGACACAAACCAAAATGATACATTAGAATACAAATATGAGAGGAGGAATTGTAAGGAAGGAGAGATTGTGGTGGGAGACAGATAAGAATATCTAGAAGGGAAAGTTATCTCAATGTGTTATATATGTGCATAAAACTGTCAATGAGCAAAAGTCATTGACTCAAACATCTTCCCATAAATAAAATTTCTCAGGTGCAAATAGTTACCCCAGTTCCTACGCTTACACTCCTCCTCATCAAGTCTACAATGGATAGTATTGCACTTGTGTTTATGAATGCTTAGGACCCATATTCTTATCATTCCATCAATCTATGTGAATGTCCATGAACACATCCTTGGCTGGGGCCAGTTGTTTAGGGAATTTTCATTCAAAGTTGTTCTGATTTTGTGTGACTAGGTATATTATTCTTTCTAGAAAAGCATAGCAGAAGCAAACAGAAAGGCAATGAAATTAAAAGTGATTTTATTCTTATACCCCCTTCAACAGGTGGTCAGAGGAGTTAAGTAACCTGTCTCCTGTAACACGATACCTCAGCTGCTGCCCTACCAGACCTGTCTCCAAATTCCATTGCCACTGGAAACATTTGATTGTCTTGTTCATCCCATGTTTAAGTGCTGTGGATGTTTTCACCCTGTGTCTTCCCCAATCCTCCATTCAGAAAGAAGCAGTTGTAAGGCTGAGACATTTCATACCAGGAACAATATGCTCTTTGACTTACACTTTGCTCTGAGCTACAGGCCAGCCAGGCAGACACCAGGCCTCACACACCATTATGAATCTGTCAGCAATTAGAATTCTAAACCCTATTCAGTTTTTACTTGCTTCACTCAGCCTGTCACTGCCAGGAGGATTATCTACTTTCTCCACGTAAACATCAACAGAGTTGAGTGCAGTAGCTTGCATCCCTGGCGAAGACACTGCCAGAGAGAAGCTAAATAGCACATTCTACCGACAGGAGGGATCTGGGACCTTAATGGACCATAATTAGAGAGGGTTGAGGCTAAACCACCTTTTGTATGAAACTTCAGAATGTTGTGCTTTAGGTGGGAGGCATTTGAAGAGACCAAGGGGGCTGCTTTGGCCTCTCCCTCCATTTTCCTGAGTTGTAGAGAAAGACACAGAAAAGAAATGCCACAGGCACCAGGCTTCCACCTGAAATCAAAGGCCATGGGGATCGTGTTGCCCCTCCTCCCTATTTAAGGGGTCAGGAAGTTGAGATCAAGAAAGGAAAAGACTGTGGCATATCCAAGGTTGAGCCCAGGACAGAACATTGCTCTGACTCCCAGCTTGATTCTTGGTCTACCCTGTCTCACATGCCAGAGAGTAGTAGACGGGACCAAGTATCGAGCTTTAGTCTTGCCAACAATTCCACCACAGATTTGCCAGGCATTCTGCTATGGTGGTACAAAACTCTGAGCCATGCAGAACAAGAAGTATGAGGGCAGGACAAGCCCAGGGTACCAGGGTAGGTAAGATAAGTCCAATTCCACTTTAAACTCCTTGGGCAGATAGAATGTAAAAAAGATGATTTGATTTCTCACCAACGTTAAAGTAACTGGTGATAGAAGCAAGAGCTAGATGAGTGAAAATCTGGGAAAGGTTGGTGTCTTCTACCAGCACTAGCTTCCTTAGTGCTCATAACAACTTTACAAAGTCATCGCTGCTGCTGTTAGCCTTTAACTCGCACAGGAAGAAACTGAGTTACAGAGTAATTTGCTCAAAGTTATATGCATGACAGTAAAACTAAGATGTGGATCTCGAGGTTCTGGCTGGCCCTAGATCCTCCACTAGATGATGATGAGACGTCTTGACTGACCTGGGACTGGCCCAATTTGAGCAGTGAGAATCCCATGTCCCAGGAATCTCTCAGCCACAGATTAAGCAGGATAACTGATTCCCTCCATAGGACCATATGACTCTCTCAACACTTCTGAAGCCCAAGTCACAGATGGGGCCCAACTGACCCAGAGGCCGTGTGTTTTCATGCCCTCAGAAAGCAGGGAGCTAGATCTTCAGTTTAATAATATGTAAAGCCAAGAAAAATTCAGGCTTTATGTCACTCGGATTTCTGCCATGGATGAGCAATTAGAGGCTCCAAAAAGTTAGTTCCTCAAAGACTTAGAGACAGCAAGTGGTAACAGCCACTTCAAACCTCTTGAGCCATCTTTATGATGAACTGGATCAAGTGGGGGAATCTCAGAATCTGAAAATTTTCTCTGTTTACTGTTTTCCTTCATATAGAAATTTATATCTTGAAATCTAGTTAGGATGCTGAGAGTGCTCTTTCTGACAAAAACCTTTGTGCTTTCAACCCACCCATGGAATATAGAATCCGTGTGCCACGAATGGAATCAACACTGTTGATGGCCCCCTCTGTTCTTTCTATACTTATTAGAAGGAAACTTCCCTCCTAGCCTTTAGACCCATTGATGACCCTATCTCTCCTTAAATTCTTCTCTGGACTATCTAACTTTGAAACAAACGTTGATCTGCTTCCTTCCTTCGCTATATAATCTCCTGCCTTTTTAAAATGAGAAATGGGAAAAGATGGCTCAGCAGGTAAAGGTGCTTTCTGTTAAATCTGATAGCCTGAGTTAATCCTAGAATATGTATAATGGAAAGAATTGAGTACTTCTACAAGCTGTACTTAGTCCTCCACATATGTGCGGACACACACATACACACACACACACACACACACACACACACACACACACATACACAGATACTGTAAAATTTTAAAAAATATTAAAATAAAAATCATAACCTGCCCTGTGTTATAACTAGAGCACATTAATAGGGGAAGAAAGATTGCTTTGCATCTCTGGAGCCCACCTACTTATCTTCACGTTGCCAATAAATTCACCATCAAAGAGCTTAGGAGAACAGGGGGGTACAAACCTCTGAGCCATGCAGAACAAGAAGTATGAGGGCAGGACAAGCCCAGGGTACCAGGGTAGGTAAGATAAGTCCAATTGCACTTTAAACCCCCCTTGGGCAGATAGAATGTAAAAAAGATGATTTGATTTCTCACCAATGTTAAAGTAATTGGTGATAGAAGCAAGAGCTAGATGAGTGAAAATCTGGGAAAGGTTGGTGTCTTCTACCAGCAGCAGGAGCCAAGACTACTCAAACTGGCTTCCTTAGTGCTCATAACAACGTTACAAAGTCATCGCTGCTGCTGTTAGCCTTTAACTCCCACAGGAGGGAACTGAGTTACAGAGTAATTTGCTCAGAGCTCATACCAACTTCAAGAGAACTGGCCATACCATAGTCATATGACTGGCTGAGATAAGTTTTTGAAGACTTCAAGTCTCCAAAAATATGCAGAAGCATGCCGAAGCACAAAGCCAGCTCCCTCCATCTTATCTACCTGCCCAGAAAATGCACCCCCTACCATGGGACCATTCATTAGATAATCTCCTAAAAGTTTGATAAGGACTTCCCTTAACTATCAATCTTCACTGATGTGACCAAAACTCCACCTTTAAGTACCAAGTTGACAAGTGTATCTAACCAGCACACCACCTAGACAGAGTACTTGCTTCATTTTCCATTCAGTACCCCCACTGTACCAGAAACAGCACCTGTGCACAAGATCATGGCCAGTGACTTATTATGAACTGTGACGTCTGCCCCTGAAGATTTGGATAATGAAAACAAATATTGATATATTTGGGAAGAACTGCAAGAGTAGCTTTCAGGATGACTGTGACAATTGTTTCAACACGCATAGGTTAGGCTGTAAGACAAAAATAAAGACAAAGGCGACACTGTCCATTTCTGCCACACCTAACACAAAAGGACTTTGTGTTAGGAATCCACACTGTAAAATAAACAAGTGCAAAACAAGGAGTCGGTTTCCACTTCCCATAATCCAGATCACCATGGAATAACTGGTCCTTTTTGTCCAAATTCTGGGACGATCTCAGTGGCGCTGCCTGCATTCCAGGATCCCCTCCAGCTTGACTTAAGTATAACCCAGTCATCTAACCGTCAACACAGTCCTTCCCTCCAAGGGGACATACTGTTCCCCCCTGGCATGGCTTGGTCAACTGAGGAAATTCTGGGTAAATGTTTATAACAAATTAATTAAAAAAAAAAAAAAAACAGCTAAGCCACCTGAGGAAGAAAGGGGCCTTGTGTCTGAAGGAAGGAAGCCAGCGATTCAGGAGGGAAGCGATGTGTGAAGTGCAGGCTGGGAGTTTAATGAGTTTGAGGCGTGAAAAACCCAAGCTTCAGGGCTGCATTCCCTGGCAGCATGGAACAGGGTGCACTTCCATGCCCTCTGTGGTTGGCTTCTATTTTAGAATGTACTCCGTGCCTGGATCCAGCACGCAGCTGTGACTGTCTGTTCACTTTTAGGCGTGGCACTCCATTCAGGCAAAAGGGATCTTGGTTAGACATTGGCAGACTCAGAGAAAAGGGAGCGGGAGGCGGACGTCAGTGACAGGTGGCTGACAAGGGCAGCTAATGTGATGGAGACACAGCAATCTGAGCCCAAGCAGGGACAGGCACGATAGATCACTATATGAGGGTCAACAGCAGTGTTATTGGACAGTAACACTGGGCAGCCACACCCACTGAGAGGTATTTCATTCAACATTCAAAAGCCCCTTGAGACTCCTTTGCTATTAACGTTCCTTTCTAGCTAGGACATATTTTTTGAGACCTCAACCCATGGAAAAAATTAAAAGCCAAGATAAGTGTTTTTGCTGGGCTCCCACCCTATCCATTCTGGAATCTCTTTCAGGATCTAAAGTGCAGAGCTGTCAAGTCCTGCCCTGAATGCTTTGGTTAAGTGGATGCCCCGCCCAACATAGGAAGCTGCACTGGGGAGTGCCCTAAGCTCTCCAGCTGCTAGGTGTGATCACCATGGAAACAAGTTCCTTGTCAATCGTTTTGGGACACTAGGATGCAAAAGAGACAAAAATCTTCAAGAAGACTATGAATCCTTTTTCCCTGAAAAATTACTACCTGGTTACATTCTTAAAGGCAAAGGCCAAGGCTTTCAGATTGGACTAAAAAGGACTAGGAATGTCTGCTTGCCCCAAGCCAATGAAACCAGGAGATGCTGCATAGATTTTGCAATCGTAGCCTGTTCTCTGATGTAACTCAGTCCAGGGGAAAAAGAGCCCTTTGAAAATATCTGCGTATTTTGGGTTTTGTTTTTGCTTGTTGTCTGTTTTAAAGTAACTACTTAGGGTCAGGGAATGAGGAATCACTTAATCAAGACATCGCTAGTTAGATGTAGAACTAGGACAAGAACCATTGCCTTGGACTCTTAATTAAGTTTTCCACCATCCTGCAATCAATGGATTTTACTGGAGAAATAATGGCGGCTACAGAATTCTTCCTTCAACCCTGAGAAGATTCAGAACAGTTCATCCCACGCTCACTGTTCTTTTACTTTAATTTGAACAAGTAAAATAATTTTTATCACTGATTGGTTAAGAATGCTATTTCTTTCTATTCTCTCTTCTCTCTATCACTGTTTCCTCATGTGCACGCACACACACACACACACACACACACACACACACACACACACACACACCTGCTGATAGTAACATGCAAGTAAGGTCTGGTTCAGGGACAATGGGTATATTTACCTTTAATTAGCATCTTAGTTTTTAAAAAGTGATTGACATTCACTTCCATGAAAGTTAACTAGCTCGTTGCTTTAGGTCTAGCTTCCAAGAATGCTTATACAACCAGAAACTTTAAAAGACCAGAAGTGAGTGTGCCCCCAAGGAAAACATTCCAGGGGACGTGAAGGCAACGCAGAAAAGATGTGCAGTCATGAGGTATTCTGTGAAAATTCTTTCAAATTTTCCATCTCATGTATCAAATTCCATGGATGTTTTTACTATATTTGAAAGCTGTTTTAAATTTTTTATAAAAATATTACCAATAGTGAATTATGAAGATGAGTAAAGCCTGCTTTAACTACCAATGATTTTACAAAACACCCTTCCATTGACTGAGGAAACATCAACGTTTTTCTTCCTAGAAAACAGATTTTTTTAAAAAGGTATTATAAGGATAGGTGATCACTTATTGTACCGTCCCTGTGGTGGGCAAAGCACTTGTGTGAGTGAAAATCAGAGTTTGGATTCCCAAACACATATAAAAAGTAGGAATACGCGTAGTAGTCCACACACAATTCCAGTTCTTAGGAGTCAGAAATACATATTCTTAGGATTAGCTAGCTGTTTAGACTAGCCATTTAACCAATCTCCAAAGAGACTCTGCCACAGTAAATAAAGTGGAGAGCCTCCAAAGAAGACATGGATGTCAACCACTGCCCTTTAAAAGCATAAACATCTACATGCCTGGACATATGTGTGTCCACAAACATATGGACACACACACACACACACACACACACATGCATGTCACACACAGATAACAAACACAAAAAATGAGAATGAATGAAATATCATAGTGGGATATTAAGTATTACAGACATCATTTTCACATTATGAAAAGTCTGCTTCTAAATTATCTAAATTTTGGGATTCAGGAAATTTCTTGTAGATCCACCATGGGCCTGAAAAACCTCTTTAATCACTTTTCATTAGCCATTGGATTACTGAGAATGACAGGAAGCTTGATTGACATAACCTTGGTGGGTTATGTCAATCGGGAACCAGGCTTATACAATCATTCTAGCACCATCCTTATGGAGTTTAAAAGAGTGTGTGAGATCCTTGGCCATCTTTATGTGCAGGCAGAATTCCCTGTGACCAGCCCATTTCAGTCAGTTCAGAAACAAAGCCATATATTCTCATTCTTCCACACCATTGAGTAACTAGTACTAGCTGTACATCACCTGTCTCCCAAGCAACCAGACCACCTAGTTTCATTCGGCTCTTCCCAAATCCATTCTATTTTATGCACCTGTGTGTGCAGGCTTGGGTACAAGAGGGCACTTGAGTGAGTGTCCAAGGGAGACATCAGGAATCATCCTGGATTGCTCCACCTCCTTATTGCTTTACCTTGTGGTTTTCTCAGGCTCTACTTTCCAGGGCCAGTATTACACACCAGTACCGTATCTCTCCAGCACTTTCTTATATAGGATCTGGATATTCAAACTTGGGTTCCTTGGCTTGCTAGACAAAGGTTTAAAACCTCTAAGTCATCTCCTTAGTCCTCTGGATTAGGTACTTGGAGAACGTACTTTTCTACCTCATTTTATAAATAGAGAGAGCCCACTTATAGTGGTGAATTACTGTGATCTGGACTGTTTACTTCTATTTTCTCATGTGCACAGCCACTGTGAGTACAAAGGAAGATCATGCACATGGAGCATTCTAGTCCACATGCCAGCAAGTAAGTGTTCAGCAAATGTTAGTTTAATGTCACAAGATTTCTTACCCATAGCTAAGCATTTGTCGATTTGGTCTCACAAAACATCTTAATGCCTACAGGCGTTTCTGGAGTTCCTTGAAAGAAACTTGTGGTCACAGCACACGAGCTTTCAATTTCTTTGCTCCAACACACAGTGTGAATTGTAAATATCAAGCAGGAATCAAACCTATAATGTTTTTGTAAACCAACATGTTTTGGAAATGTCTCTGAAAACAGATATTTAAGGTGTTTGTCATCAGACTGTCTAGCTGACTCCACTTTTCAAGTTGTTTCCATGACCTTTCTTAGTAATGTTATCCTTTCTCCTATGTCCTGTTTCTTGGATCTGTTAAAAAATGTGGTATATCGGAAAATCACAGCGAAACAAAGTGCTTTCTAGATCTTTCAAATCTGAGGACAAAGAGACGAGAAGAAATTATTATTATTATTATTATTATTTGCATCAGCAGACTAAGGTAGAATACAAATGCAAAAGAAAGAGTAGTCATCCTCTCAACCCTCTTCCCACAACTCCCACCACTGTCTTTATGGGATCATCATAGGAGACAAAACGAAACAGTCTGGTTCTGAACACAGTATAACCTTTTGCAAGCTGGAGAGCATACAAGGGAAAAGATAATTGTTTAGTAGCATAGAAGGGAATAGATGTCTATTGGAAGGCAAGAGATCAGATTTGCTGGAGAAAAAGCTGGGCTACTCTCTCTACTGAGAGAAGAAAAGAAAGCAAATATCATTAATAGAAAAACATAAATGAGTGCATATGATTTATTTGCAACAATACCATCAAAATGTAATTGAAATGATGCATAATCAAAGAAGGAAAGGAAAGAAATGAGAAAATTAAGTCTTATTCTTTCAATATGGAAATAAATAAATAAAATCTATAGTTAATTTAATAAGCACTATAAGCAATCATTAGAGTGAATCGAACAAATCAGAAAACCTGTCTCTGAAAGCAGCTTGTTACTAAGTTAGAAATAGTCGGAGATGGGATGAGAAGCTGTGGGTTTCAATTAGAACTTTTCTTGACATTTGGTTTTCTTGAATATATGATAAGATGTAGAATAAAGACCATGCATAAAAATTTGTACATTCTTGACTATCATTAGAAAGAATTTTAAAAATAACCACAAGAATTGGGTATTGTTATTATTAAAGGAGTTGTTCTCAGTAATTTCTTTTCTTCACAAATATGCTGCACAGTACGATAACCTCGGTGCACATGTGGCTTTGGAAATTTAAATTAATAAAAATGAAATCATTTCAATTCTTTAGTCTCACCTGCCATATTTCAGTGTTATGATTTGGTGTTCAAATACTGCTCACAGCGAACAGTTGGTCTTCAGTGGGTGATGCTGTGTGGGAAAGTTATCAAAACCTTCAGAAGTGAAGCCTCTGGAGGAAGTATGTTAGTGGGTTTGGCCTTGAGCTTGGATAACCCTCCTTTTCTCACTTTTTCATTTTTCTCTCTGTCTCTTAAAAGTTGCTGTAATGTAAGCGAGCCTCCTGTTTGGCCTCCTTGCCTGCCACCATGGGTCCATTCTGTAATGGACACTATTCCCTCTGGGACATTTAGCAAATAATAAATCTTTTCTTCTTTAAGCTTATTGGGTGAAAGCATCTTATCGGCAATGGAAGAGTAACTGCGGCACCTGGTTAGTGGTCACACTAACAGCACAGGATGACAAATGATAGAACATTTAATTTTCTCCGAAAATTCTTAGATGACACCGTCCTATAATTTTACTCAGCAATCTTACCCATTCATTCAGTTTATCTGTCACTCATTCTTAGATGACTTATCTTTTTTTGCAAAGACTTTTGACACTGAGTTGCATGCTTTCCCATGCACCTACTAACTAGACAGGAACATTTTCATTTGGTGTCTTACAACCTTTTTAAGCAATTATTTCAATGCTGTGTTAATAATGTTTCTCACTGCTGTGAAAAAATAATCAAAAGAGAAATTTAAGGAAAGAAAATACTTATTTCAATCCATCCTGGTATGGAAGACATGGCAGTAGGAGTATGTTACTGTGGCTCTCACATCTTGGCGGTTCAGGAATCAAACCAAGCCTAAGACAGAAAGCGTTAGGGATAATCTTACTCCCACCAGCCAGACCTTTCAGCTTCCTAACACTAGGGACCATATGTTCAAATGAATAAGGCTATGGGATATATTAATGCTTAGTATATTTCCAAGAGAGTCTTATGCTTCTTGCTTTTCTTATTGATCCATAACCTAGAGAATGACTAGAGTTAGTCAGTGGTCTTCACTGCTTGCAGCTAATGTCTGCTTATCTCCTTCTGACACAACTTTTCTGGCCTAAGTGCCTACTATTCTGCTTACTGCTAGTGTGATCTATGCATCTGCTACAAAAAATCTGTTCTGAAATAAACAAGCTCCTACTGCTATATGCTAGACCTCACTCAGCTGTTCATCTAAGTTAGCTTCTCCTAGCAAAATGCCATGACTCACTGTCCACAGCTATGACATATTCTGAGTGACAGGATACATGTTTTGATGTAGGTCCAACAGATTTCTTTGGAAAATGGAACAGCCTTTGGTGAAATAACAATGTTATTCTTTCTAAAATCAGAGAGAAGTTTACATTATTCTGTTGCTATGTAAAGCCACACCATAAAAAAATATAATGGATTCAAAGAATTATAAACCTGGGCTACTAAAATATGTTGAAAGCTGAAAGTCCAAGGTATCAGTGTCATTGAGCACTTTCATTAAATGCTTATTACAGGCAAAAGACTGTGCTAGCAGACAAATTGGAAAAACTTCAAATTGTTCACAGCCATTTGGGGAAGGTACCATTTACTTTTATTTTTAACCTAAGTCAGACTATGGCCTCTTCAGAATGGTCACCTTAACCTCTGCTTCAACTTTGCTTTAGTATGCCTGTTGTACTTCAAAGATTACAAAGTTCAATTTTATGATTCCCTAATTTCTTTGTAGAGCTAGATGTTTGGAACTGACTAATGCCAACTTAACCAAGCTCTTCTACTTAAGACAATGTTATCTTTGTCCAGAGTTTGTACTTACCTGCCTCATCTGTGAACAGAAGAGGTGGCTTTAATGTTATGCTCTTGAGAAAGTTACCTGAGAATCCACTGACAAAATCACTGCAGAGATCCCAGCATGTGTGTAGTAAGCATTCATAAATTCTTGCAATTACTATCAAGAGGAAAAAAATGAAATACCCACTCTTCTCATACATATCCACACACATAAAAATGGAAAAAATGTTACCCATGTTGATGTGGCAGTATTTGTTTGTGTTTCTTGAATCACTACTAAATCAGAAAAGATATTATATGTTTTACGCAGTATGAAATTGACCTCATGTGAATAAAGATTATGAAAAAGAAAACTTGTATTTCATGAATAGTGTAGTGATAAATGACAATCCCACTGTAGTCTGTTCTAAATGAATCAGACCAGAAACTGAAGATCTGCAATATCTAGTGTTGAATCCAGTATTTTAAAAGAACAGTTAACCACAGAGAATAATCCATAATCGAAGGACAATTTTAATACATTTAAACAATGTATTGCTTTAAAAATGGTATTTATTAGAGGAATATTTTTGAGATTATATATGTGTGTGTATATATATATATATATATTTAAGTATGAGCACATGGAATATTGATTAATTTGAGGGTAACTTCAAAGAAAGACATAATTCTAAACCAATGTTTTCAAAAAGAAAAACTTAAGTTCAATATTCAGAGAAGGACCTGAAATGCAGAGTCCTGAAATATAGAATTCAAATTCAGTGCTTTGAAAGCAGAATTAGCTGAAGACATAGTTCAGTGGTAGAACTCTTGTCTAGAATACCTAGAGACCTGAGCTAGAGCTGAAATATTAAAAGTTATAATAAAAGGTAGTGAAGAGTTCTGTAGCCTAGGAACATTAATGCAGAAGCTGGTCTTTCTATGTGTTGTGATGACCAAGTGCTACCCTGTAACTCATAACAGGTAAGATGTATATTAGACAGTCTGTGAGATGTCTTTCCGCATTAGGTTTCATGTATTCCATCCAGAGTGAGCAGAGATTATTACCAAAGCAAGAACAGGAGCCTGTAACTTGCATGGGGTCAGCACTGAGGAAAAGACACCTAAATGACTTGGTGGTTTGGAGAACTTAATTCCAATGCATTCTGTTTCCAAAATACAGCATCCTGATAGTTCCTGTGAGTTGATGCAACTGAGCTTGAAATGAAGGCTGCAGACGTGTTGGCTAAGATATCTTTCAGCAGATGAGATACCAGATCTAGATGCGCAAGCAGCCACACGGCTAGATGTGTGAGCAGCCACACGGCTTAGCGGGTCAAGTTTCACCTTGGCTGCAGCCCCGACATGAAATGTGGCCGCTTGCTGCTTTGCCTTGGATGTTGAGGCTAAAGGGAGAATTCAGCGGACCATGTCATACCTGCTGCCTGATGCTACAGAACTAGCCTAAGGGGTTGCCATAACCAGGTGGAGCAAGGTCTGATCAAGCCAAAGATCAAGCCACAATCACTTCCCAGACCTCTGGTGAAGTTCTTCCTTAGCCTCTGGGGACTGATATCTGCAAGGAAATCAAGAGGGCTGGCCCCTAGCTGCCTTCCAGCCCGTAGTGGGAGGTGCAGACCAAAGGTGAGTTTACACATCAGTGACTAAAGTTTCCTGCCACTAAGCATAAAAAGTCACTCATGAGCAGCGTCCCTAAACCACAGCTACAGGATGTGGGCACAGGTCCTTGTATAATCGTTGGCTAGAAGCCAGTGAGCATTCATCCCTGTACAAATACTCTGGCTTTCTTTTTGTCGTTGTTAGCCTTTGAAAACCACAGGCATTAGTCTCTCTCTTTCTTCCCCTTGGCACAAGCCATCTTCTTTTTTCCAACTTGGTCTCTTGCACATAAAGAATTTCTGAGGAGCTTTTAAGCCTAAATCCAATACCCTTGCCCTCCCTCTCCTGCCCTACGAGATGCCAGGCAAAGGTAAAGCTGCCTCACAAAACATCTGCTGGCTCTGCCACCCTCGGTGGCTTTGTTGGCGAGTCCTGAACACATAGGAAACCAGGGAGCTCTGTGAGTGACCCTTAGCCTTTAAGAAAATAGAGGTAATTTCTGGAAATCCACCCCCACCCAAATGACTGAGGTCTATTGTTTCCCATTTCAGCAGGAACCCAGCCTTAAGATACACTGACTTCAAATAAAATACCTGGTCATGGATGGAGACATTAGACAGAGCAAGGGGTCAAAAAATAGGATCTGGAAGTTTAGTCTAATCCAGAGATGTCTTCTTTCTGGGAAATGTGCTTCCTGGTTTGTAGGCCTATGTTTCATGTTGTATGAAATGAAAGCAGTAGCTTAGAAGGTTTAGCCCCAGGGTTCAATAAATTGGCTTTCCTAAGAGTACTTCAACAAAGGGACTATGAAACTATCTGTCTAGGCAAAAGATGGCAAAGCCACCACACCACAAAAATTAGCTCCTATTTTTGTATTAAAGGGTGGACAGACATTGGACCTCCTGGAAAACCACTGGAAAGGCAAGCATGGTGACTGCTGACAGCCACCCTTTTCAATTTAGAGAATCCCAATGTTCCACATCCAGGTTGGAAACCTAAACTTACCCAGCTCCAGGAGGCAGAGAGACATTGTTTCTGTGCTGACAGAAGGGGTCTAATCCCCAGAGCACCCATGCTGCTTCTGAGCATTGGGAAGAATCAAGCAGTTTCTGAAGGAAAAGCCACAGGAAATTTTGTACTGGAATGGGACAAAGATAAGGAAGACCACCAACTAAGACCCTTTTGTGCTGATGTGTTTCATGTAAAGTCTTCTTGGATCTCATCTAAAGTCAAATTAGATGAAGTTTCCACTTGGGGAGTTTAGTGACACATTTCAGAAGAGAGTCTAAAGGAAAAGCCAAGTAGTCTATATGGCTCCTGGATTGTGGCAGGTGGTTTGGGACAAAGAACGCAAGAGTCAAAGCTGAAAATGAGAGTTGAGATCCAGGAAACAGATCGCAACCCCTACAGGAACTGAGCCCAGTTACCTGGGAAGCTGTCCCATGAAACTGCTCCGAGTCATCCGGTGAAGCAGCCCCAACGTCTGGTGCAGGCACCATTTTATCGTGGACAGGTGCTGAGGGCCGCCATCTGTTTTAATGAGGGTTTAACTGCCTTTTACTGGGCTTCAAAAAGCTTTAGGAATCAGGCAGAAATGACATCCCTGCCCCTATCTTGTATATGAGAAAATAAAAAATAAGACTCTTCATTTTTCAAGGTCTCACATGACTGATCCATCTCTTTAAAAAAGATAAGTTTAATTATCTGAATATTTAGCAACTATTATCTGTAGAATAATAAGGTCACAGGTTTGAAAAGACTTTATTAGTTTTTTATGTATTAAACCATCCCTACTCCTTTCACGATATCCCTGTTTACAGTCCATTTTAATATAGCAAGTGAGCCTGGACTCGGTATCTCAGAAAGTAACCCTTCCATCATTGGATATTATTACTATAGAGACAAACTTCTTTCCAAATTCCTGAATCCTCTCATTTACTGATCAAAATCCATTAATCAGTTAGAGGAATATCTTATTTGCAAGTCTTTATGAAAAGTAAAGATATTTTCCTGTCATCTCTGAGTTCAGATTGAGGACAGAGTGGCTCTTAGGGCTAAGAAATCTCCTTTCTTCTCATCCAATCTGAATAGCTTCCATTAATGATGTTCTCCTGGGCCCCATAAAAGGTCATTTGTGAATAGCCTGGGCAGGTTTACAAGCGAGACAAATGTGTAGGGAGATGTCAATTGTCAGGGTGAGCCTAAAAAGGGAACTCAGAAGAAAACGCTGGACATTTCAAACCCCTGCCTATGAATGCCACTACCTTGAGGCGTGTGGGGATTTTCGGGCAGCAATGCATAATAATTTGCCAATAATGCCTGCCTCAGAAGCACTGCCAAAACAATTGAATGACTTTTCATTCCACTACTGTTGACAGGACGGCTAAGGGTTTCAACATTTCCTCTCTCAGTCTGAATAGCAGCAGTTCCTTGCCGTGGGCACTTTAACAATATTTGCCATCATAGAGGGGGAAAGTGGGTGTTGTGAATGTGGGGGTGGAGGAAGGAATAAGATATTAATGAAGATGAGCAAAATAGGTCTTAATGAAGATTTGGATTTTTGAAAGCTTGCATCAGATTAATGTCTGTGAGTATCAGAGAATAAATTTTTGAAATACAGGAAGTAAGTTCTACGGAAAAAAAAGTTGAAAAAGTAAACTTCAAAAAGTAAAAAAAAGTAAACTTCAAAAAGTAAAAAAAAAAAAAAAAATGGAATCTTCAGTTTTGATGAAAAGGCATTTCAATTTAGGGTTTTAGGAAAGAGAAAAAAAGTCCTGTAATCATGTTCACAGTGATCAGGATTCAAAGCTTCTTCCTCAATGAATCTAAGTAAAATAAGATTTAAAAAAAAATGAAGTTGTAAAAAGGAACACTATGCTGAGTTGTTCAAAAGGCAGAAAGATCTAAGGCAGGAAGACACAAAGAAGAAGCAATAGGAAAAAGAGCTTTGGCAATGAAGTGACTGAGGACAGTGCTTGCAAAGACACCTTCCTCAAACCCTGTAACATCCACAGGCATCCCTAAGAGCATCAATGAGACCAGTGAAGGAGCGCGCCAGTGACAGCTCCTTCACTACTTCAACCTTAGTGGACCTTTTGCCTGTTTTTAACATCGGCCTTCTGCAGAAGATTTTATTAGAAGAAAGATGGCTGCTATTAAAAAATGACTTGCAAAAATGCAGTAAAAAAGAATGAGGCATTCTAATCTCTCCCCATCCTGAACCTCAGGGAAATTTGCAGAAGAGGGGGCAGTAAGATTGTAAGAGCCCAAAGATGGTGGGGAGCTATAATATGCAAGATACTCCACACAAGTTAGGGCCAAAGCAATCATAATAGGACTCTGCATGATCTGCACAATGACCAACATACTATTGACCCCTCAAAGTCTAAAGGCACTAGGATCCTTAGAAGCAAGGGATTAACAGCCACAATAGTGTTCCTATACTTAAGGGGAAAGCAAGAAAGAGTTCTAGGAAATGCCACTGAGTCCTTATACCTCATCGAGATGAGGACCCAGAGAAAAGTTTGACATACACATTAAAGGATGCTCCAGGGATGAGGGGAGGGGGCACTGGGAGAAAGGAAGGAGGAAAGGAAGGGGGAAAGGGGGAAAGGGGGGAGGGAGCAGGGAAGGGTGGAGGGAGGGAGGGGACGGGGTGGCTATTAAGTTTGTATGAGCGGGAAAAAAAAACACATTATTAAAAAAAAGAGAATGAGGCATTGAAATGCATCAATGTGGGGATCATAAGATCAAACTAATGTCATAGGAAGTGGCAATCAGGTGCATGACAGTTGAAACAGCCTTGGAATCCCAGTCAAGACACTGTGAACATAATTAAAGAGTTAATCTAACACTATCGTTTTGGAGATAGACTTATGAACTGTTAGACTCTCAACTGTTTGGAAAGGAGTAGAAGGTGTTTTGTATGTGTTTGTTTTTAGACTTATGAAAGACTATTTCAACTGTTTGGAAAGGAGTAGAAGGTGTTTTGTATGTGTTTGTTTTTCTGTGCTAGGGATCAAACCCTAGAGTCTTGTGCAATTTAGGCAGGTTCTGCCTAAAGAGCTATGCCTTTAACCCTAAGAGAATGTATTTTAAGCTTAAACTTAGCATTTAGACATCTAGGTGCAATACAATGCCACATATTTATTTGGTACTACTCTACAAGGTGCATCTAAGATTTGATTCAGATGAGTTAATACTGATAGAGTTCAGAAATGGATCATAAAAACATGACAGAGGAATCCAAAATTGGGGGAGATACTGAATATAAAGGGTCTTTGAAAACAGTAATACACAGACACTTAGCAGAAACATTCTAAGGTATCTGACTACTTATCAAAGATGAGGACATGGATTTCTAAGCTCTCAGAAAAGTAGAAGCTACAGTAGCAGAGCTTAGAACCCACTGAAAGAAGAAAGATGGACAGGAAGACTTGAAATTGACTAGTGTGAAGAACACAAAGAATAGGAAGTCGGTTTACCCAGAGGTTCTGACTGTGCATTCATCTGGTCACATCACTTGACAAGTTCAGAAACTGTTTATTTTCTGCTTTTAAGGAAATTTGACTTCTCTCACGTGAATCTTCAAATGCCTATCTATCAGTCTGATCGAGCTTTTGGATTTCTTAAATGACCATCTATTCAGTCCTTAAAGTTCTAATTAAAAATAATCAAGCATTGGAGTCTAAAAACATAGTGGACATAAAGAAAACCATGGATATTTGGTATAATTAAAGATGCTTTACATTGTAACAAAAGAGTCTCAAAAGCCGATGCTCCCACGAGCAAGGGAATAACCAAGCTTGTTGCGGTTTCCAATGAATGACATGAGTCCTGTGTAGGTCTCAATCAGAATGGGTTGGGTTAACACCACGAGCTCCGTGACACTTCCAGATCCAGTGGAATTTTTGCGGGCATTCTGGATAGCTGGAACAAGCTTGGACGTGAAACCAGAGAGCTGAAGAATAAAAGGAAGAGCACAGAGTTAGAGAATGCAGGATAACTGGCTTCCCAACCAGTGCTCCCCAAGATGGACACCTTGTGGGGGGCAACAATTTTCCTTACATCTTGCCATTGCTTCTGTGTCTCTTTCAATAAGTTAGTTAATAAAGTATGTACATAATAAGACATCTTCTTTGTCTTGCTTATTTTTCATTATTCATAACTTACACAACATTAAAGAGTTAATTTAGTAAATGCGTGCTGAGAGCATATTATGAATTATGAACACATTATGAATCTGGCTCTTGTTGGGCGCTGATGAAGTCTTGAGAGCAGGAGAGGCTATGGTGGGGAAATCTAAGAAACGAACTGCTTCCAAAACAAAATAATTAAAGCAAGCAGCAAAAAGAGACATAAAAAGCTCACCGAACACAAAAAGAGGACAATGCTGTTCATAATAGGAAGATACGGAATGATTTCAAAAGGGCCCAGAGACAATCCTTCCAGATTAGTAGGATTCCCACGCAGAAATAAAGCTCAGGGAAAGAGCTGTAGACAAGGGCTGCTTTGACTACCTGAGGGTCCACCCTTTGGAACAATTCTTTCCAGTAAGGTTCCTTGACCATCCTTTGAAGAACCATCATCTTCCATTTGGCTCATGAGGAGAGTTTAAATAGGACTGGTCACCACATGCGGCTCAGGCCAAATCAATCAGAGGAATCTATGTCTTGGGTCACATGAGAAAGATATCAGTGTGGTGACCACATAATTCGGCTGAACATTATTTCTCTGGATTTTTCTGGATGTGCTTTTTTTATATATAACGTTTACAATAAAAGTTTAATTTTCTCTAGTTTAAATTTAGCCAGTATGTCTTCTCTTCTAAAAATATTACTTATAAAATTATTATTTTCTTTCATATGATTTTGGTTGTGACTTTAACTTTATTAAATTAAATGTAGCTCTATTAGTTCAATCTCTCACTAATTGTAGTCTACACTATTATGACTTTCCTGAGGCCAAATTTTGCTTCATAAATGTCGAAAAACATATGATTTTTGGGGGGTTTATTGTCTATATAAATATGTCTTTAAAAGTGCTTTTTTTACTTTATTTGCTTTAATATTTATGTGTTCAAATTATTTCCATCAGTATTAAATTAGCTGTGTGTGCATCATTGACAGTTCAAAGTATATCTAACATAATCCCAGAAGTATCTACAGGGATCTACTCCGTAGTGAAGAAAAATTCTATGTGCTGAGAATTGGCAGACAAGAATCCACTCTCGTGGAGATAATATTCTACCAATTGCCAATAAGGTATAAAAACCAGAAAATACAAATGGCTTTGATGGTAATAGAGTCCAGGAGAGAAATGAAATGTGGCAATGGGATAGAAAGTAAGGCAAGTAAAGTTAGTCCACACACGACCATTAATAGAAATGTCTTTCTGAAGACATAAAAGTTGAGTCCTACACCATGCAGGTGGATATTGCGAGAAGGTACACAAAGAAGAAAAACAATGGGTGTGCAAAGACTTCAAAATAGTGATGAATTTATTGAAGGAGTGCAGACAAGTTTCCATAAGACTAGATCAAAAGCAAAGCTGAAGCCCCAGGCACTACATCCTTTGGGCCATACAAGGATTTGGGAGTGATTTTTAAGGAGGAGTTGGATGCAATTTCTTCTTTTTTAAATGTAACCCAAGCTGTAGTATGGAGTCAGGAAGGGTGTGAGAGCCAAGCTTGAAAACAGGAAAGTAAGAGTCACTTCTGACACCTGGACAAGAGAAGACAGTGACCCGGGGCCAGGATTGCAATGGGCAACAGGAAATTGGTTATGGTTGGGATTTGGTGCAATGTGGTACAGCCCACCTTGTTGGTACAAGAGGATATAGAGGTGAGGAGATGATTTGCCTACAGTTTGGGGCTGAACCACTAGATGGATTGTGATGGATTGTGTCAGGAAAGTCTTCCAAAGGAGATAATTAAAAACAGAGAGGTACCCACTTATTGATTGACTTTGGGCACACTGGTGCTCTAGCATAGAAAATGTAACATTCAATCTGAAAAATTCCATACCGTTCACTTTCCTATTCATCTTCCAAACCAAGCTCAAATCCAGTCACTTCTACAATGCCTGTCCACATACTCCAAATAACATAAAAATTAATCTTGTCTTCTATTATCTTTCACATATTTTTACTCAGATATATCACCCAGTTTTCTAATTAGAGTCACAAGTATGACCGTATAGACAATAACCATGGGGATATGGCTATTTATGTCTAGATGACTTTTTGCTAGGCGGAGAATATATCTGCACTTTAGAATATTAGGCAGATGGTGTAGCCTCTGCCTCTCTACCATTGGCACTTCTGCCTCACTTGGAAGAACCAAAGCCAGACAAGTCCTCCAGAACTCCAAAAATCCCCTCCTCTTAATCCCTGAACTCAGTCTCACTGACAGAAGTGAGGTTGCACACTCCTATAATCCCAATACCCAAGAGGTTGAGGCAGGAAGATGAGATGTTTCAGGACATTCTGGGATATGTGGCATGACTCTACCTCATTAAATGAAGGAAGGGCAGCCAACTTCATGGTTCATGTAACATGAAGCCCAGGGATCAGACAGAGTGTTAATTTATAGTGACGGCACCTAGGAGCTAAGTGTCCCTGGACAAGTTGTCCAGTCTTCTTCAACTTTGTATTTCTCTTTCCATGACATAAGTATATGTAATAAAAAATAATATCATAATAATAAATTAATAGGACAACTATATAGAAGTCAAATGAAAGAGTTTATACTTGGACTTTATATGTGTGTATCGTGTGTGTATATACAGTGAATGTGTGCGTGTGTGTGTGCACGTGTGTGTGTGTGTGTGTATGTGTGTGTGTATGTGTGTGTGTGTATGTTGGCCTATATGTTTAATATTGCAGGAAGTGTAAGGGAAATGCAAGGAAATGTCTAGAATTTGGGATCATTGCAAAGGCCTTAAAATAATGTTGGGTACAATCAACAAATACTATTTAACATCATCATCTCCAAGCCATCCTCTCCTGCAACACAATTGATCTCAACATTTCCATTTGCCCACACCACCCACATTGTCAGGATGCCTTCTCAGACACCAATGCCTGTCCTTCTGGATAATCGATGGCCTCCCCAGCTTTCATCATAAGTATCCTTTCTTGAGACTCCTCTGTGGCCTCCAAATCTTCGTGCTGGAAGGAACACATGACACTATTTCATACTCAATAAACTTGGCATTTCACTAGTGTCAGATACATTTGCTTTCCAGTCGCCTCTGGGAGTCCTCTCCAGGGAGAAGGAAGGCTTGTTCAGAGACAAGCTTCTCCTTAAAGGAGCAGCAGACAAAAGGCCACATCCCCAAGGTGGCTCTTGGGCCTTTCATGCACCTGAGCTCAATCCCTGCGTCAGGAACGCTGTGTCATCTGATATGAATGCCACCAGCCACATACTTTTCTCTAAAAGCTTTTATACACCCTCCCCTGGCTCCCTCTTTTATTTCTGGCTCAAAAACAGAGGGTCAAGTTTTAACAACTCCGGTTACACAGGGGGCTGTGTGTTGGCTAGGGGGAAGTACAGCAGTGTTCATGGGGGAGGTGGGGGCAGTACTCTTTTTGACTTTACAGCAGTTATTTACCAGCTGGGCCCCTCATTGCTTCAGGTGCTGTCTGCCAGCAGGTCCCCCGCCTAGAATCTCAGTTTTCTTTATTACAACAATCACTGGCTTCCTGTTGACACTGGGCAAAGAGACCAGGTTTCATGCCTGCAGGCCCACATTCCTCAGCTGAGCAGGTTTTCCAAGCCTTCAGGCCACAGGTTTCAACCTCCCTCCACAGAGAAGAGTAAACCGGCCAACACTGAAAATGGGAAAGCACTTGGCCAGCTATATTACTGGTCAAATGCACACATCATTCACGCACATTTCACCTGGAATTATTCCTGGCTATAGGTGTGGCTAAATTCAAGTATCCTGAGAGAAACAAGAGAATGAAATGGAAGCTTCTTTTGAACACAAAAAGTTTCCACTCATTTTTCCTTTCAGGCTCATCCTTATTCTCCACTCCAAACCTCCCTTCTGAACATGCATGCACATAGGCACACATATGCACACACGTACACGCACATGCACATATACAAGCACAGACGTGTAGGCACACCGGCACATTCACACACATAGGCACATACATAGGCACACACACAGATGCAGACATACACACACATACACATACACACACACTCACTCACTTTAAATTCTAGATAAACAGAATTAAGCTAGGTAAACGCATTATCCAAGGATGCTACATAACTTACTTTGTAATCTGTCACTTCTGATCTATGTCGCTTTGACTTGAAATGTCTTTTCTCACCTTCATTGATAATTAGGTCACTCACATCCTGAGTTTTCCATCAAATGTCATCACACCTAGCATCTGTGAGGCTTACCTGTCCTCTCTTCTGGGTTCCCATAGCAATTTGTGATTCCCTCTATTAACAGTCATAGCACATTAAATAATTATTTGTGCATTAGCTTTCTGTTCTTTCTCTGCACCATAAGTATTCTTTTGTATCCTTGCAATTTATTGTATCCTTGCTAGTAACCCAAGTTCAATGTCAAGCAGATAGTCAGTGAACACATGTTGATTTGATGTAAAAAGAAATCAGGGTCTTAGATATAAAGTTAAACATGGATGCTAAAACAACACTTTCAAGGTTTCAAAGAAAATGCAGGGGTAAAAAGCTAAGAAAGAGTAGAGAGTGTTTGTTGGGTGAATCATTTTGGATTCCTGCAGATTATCATGATTCATTCACTGCTATTCATGAGCTTTGGACTTCTTCACTACGTTTTTCCAGCAGTGTAGAATTTCTTCAGGCCTGTACAATTTCCTCAAATATTAACACACTGTTAGGGTGTGGGTGAACAATTATTAATGCCAAAATTAGTGTATCTATTTGATTAAGTACCTTTATTAAAAAAAATGACAGGGCTGGAGAAATGACTCAGGAGTTAAGACTGCCTCACATGCAGAAGTTCCTGAGTTCAGATCCCAGGTCTCACATAAAAACACCAGGTGGAAACCATGGCGGCCTGAACTTTCTGCCCTGGTGGGTGAGGCCTGGGAAATCCCAGAACAAAGCAAAAAGTATGAAGAAGCAATCCAGGATAATTTCTAACGTCACCCTTGGTTCTTCACAAGGACACATAGTGCCCTCTGATACACACACACATACACATACACGCACATGCACTCATGCAAAATAATTTTTTTAAAAAAATAAATGTGCATCTTAAAAAAATTAAATATAAAGACAATTATTCCAATCTTATAGGTCAGGATGGTTGATTTATGTAAAAATAACAGTCATGCCATAGCCAATCAGAATAAACCAAAATCATATAACATGCAACAGGTTCTTATGTCCTGAAGCCGAAGACTGAAGCCAGGAAACAGCTGAACGTTTTTAAGTAAATTTGTTAAGAAGTAAGGAAAGGGGAGAAACATTTGATTGCTCTGGAGAATCGGAGAAGTGAGGAGTCTCTAGCGGCCATAGAGAAGCAAGAAGGTTGCAGATCTTGCTCCAAGAACTCTTGACTCTGGGACATTTGGAGGGGGGGTGTTGAAATGGAAGTTTTCTTTTGGTTTCCTCTCTGACTTTTGATTGGGCTAGATTTGAAAGTCCTGCTGGCTAGTTTTTGTGGTGGGCTCCCAATGGGTTTCCTACCTGCGGGATGTATTGTAGACATCACTGGTCCACACAAGTCAGCTCTGTCACAGAGCTATTTGTGACTTATCAGTCTTCTTCAGTCTGAGTAGGTCTACTTCCCAGCCTATGGGCTGTTTCTCTTACAGGCTTATGGATTCATTTAACATCCTCTGGTTTCACTTTCTAGTCTCATTGCCTACAAAGCTCTACCTATATTAGTGCGAGATTATTTTTATGTTTTACGCTAGTATGTTAAATGCCAAAACATTATTTCTTACATTTCACAGTTGTTTTGTATGAGTAGCATAAAAGACAGGTATGTGATTAGAAAAGACTGGATAGGTCAGCAGATGAGTAAGATTGTCTGGAAAGAGGCCTTTTGACTAGCATGTTTGCCAGACATGAAAATAATCTATACCTAATGTGATGGATAAAGAAGAAATAATGTTTTGATATTACATTATATACATTTGATTGCATTCAGAGCTCAGTGTCAAAGATAGTATAGATACCAATTGCAGTACCATTGTGATCATAATGCTCCCTTCCTTCAAACTTCCTAAAATTACCCCAATAACTCAGCTTTAATCCAACATTATATGACCTGAAATGTCTATTTCCAGCTTTCTCTACTGAGACTCGGACTTAAATTTTCAATGGCCTGACAACTGGCTCAAACTCATATACTACAGACATTTCCAATGTAATGTGTCCTAAACTAAGCCAATCCCTCAAAACCGACAGTTACCTTCCTTCAAATGAATGGAATCGACATCTACCCAAGCCAAAACCATCATCATCAGCTCCTCATCGTTTTCAATATTCTATCAGTTACTGGATTTCATCAATTCTGTGTTGAATGATGCAAAACTTCCTTATTATCTTTCTCTACCATTAGTTCAGGATTTTATTGTCTGAATTGCAACATATTCATAGTAGGAGAATATGTAAGTTCAAACTTTAGCTGAGTAAACTATGCTTTCTATTTGTAAATGTCACAAATATTTTCATGTCCCTCCAAACTGTCTCACTTAAACTAACCGTCTGTCTAATCAATTAGGTCTCAGTATATAGCCTATTTATCTGTGTCCTCTGTTAAACATTGTTTTCCACTAAAAATCAATAATGTTTGTGTCCTTAGCAACTATCATGATATTGTATTTTGTAGATGTCAGAAAATGTTGAATGAAGACATTCTGAGAAAGATCTAGAGAATAAATTTGAGTGTCTTTCATAATAGAATATTTTATTAGCATGTGAGTAACTTGACTCTGTGTAATTCAGTCCCTCCCCTGTGACACAAGAGGTGAATGAATAACTTCCCAAATTTGACTCAGTTATACATTTCTCTCATTTTCCCCTTTTTTTCTTTCCACTTTACTCATAAAAGAAATGAACAAACCATCTTAACCCTTTAAAATTCTTGTCCTATTCAAAGATATTCATATAAAAATTATTTTAGATCCCTAAATTGTGCTTCTTCATATTTATTATTTTATGGTAGCAGGACCTTAATCAAAGTCATCCATGAAAAAGTCCTAAATACACACACTAGCATGGCATAAAAGCCAACAATTAAAGAGAAACCAATAATCAAACACTTATTTAAGCACATGTCATCTCATTTCCAGATGGAGATCGTTTGTTTTCCAAGAGAACTCAGGGTTATAGTGGCCTTTGACTTGGGAAAGGAAAGTACCAGTGTTGTCAGGAAGAAAACATATTCTGTGTTAATAAGAGAAAAGAGAAAAGTCTTATGAATATTTTTCAGGCCTTTGTCACCCTCCAAGTGTTCCATGCAATGTCCCCTTTATTACTGTCCTCTTTGTAATAAAATTTTGTCTCTCTTCCCTCTCTCTCTCTCTTCTCTCTCTCTCTCTCTCTCTCTCTCTCTCTCTCTCTCTCTCTCTCTCTCACACACACACACACACACACACACACACACACACACACATACACATGCATGCACACACACACACACCTGTTCTTCATCCAACACATTAGGGCTCTATGATTTGGGGGCCTTAGTCAGGGGAAATATTATGGGTAAATTCAATATTCTAGACTACCAACAATATTCATGGACATTGAAAAACTGATTTCAAACCACCTTCAATATTTTAATTTTTTATTTCTTTTTTAAAATGATTGGGTTGGATTTCTATGCAGCAGAATAGAACAAAGCACTGTCAGACACGGCGATGAGACAGTGGCATTTCTCTGCTGTTCTCTGCTGTTCTTACTCCTTAATCACTCGCCATAAACCTCCAGCAAAGGGCATTCAGAAATAAGTACTTATGGTGCCAGGAATAAGAGAAGGCTTGTCCCAGGAAGCGATAAATGTAATAGCTCAAGTCATTAGTATTTATTTTGACTTATAATAAAATTCATCTATTAATTTAAAAACATACTATTTTAATAATTGGGATTAGATTTCTTTGAAAGAAGGATATGTCCTTGAGAAAATTTGCTGCTATGCTTTTTGGATTGGTTTAAGAGACATTAAAAAGAAATACAAACTTCCCTCTATATCTTATAATAATAACAATTTTAAAAAGGAGTTTGGAGTTTCTCCAGAAGAGAAGAGAAGATATGGTGGAATAATGTACCAAAGTATTTTTATTCCAAAGGGTTTTTAAAAATGGGAGGGATGATGTAAAGTTAGGCAGGCCAGTATGATACAGCCCCATTTCCACTGCCCCAATGCCATTACAAGTCTACTCTTAACTAGATGCCTTTGTATAAGTGTTATGTTGCTGTTCTTGGTTTTCACTGTTTTGTTTTGTTGGCTTTGGGTGGTAAGGAGTCAGGCTAAGAGCCGGTGTTGATGGTGTGGGTGAGGGATTGTGCAATAGGGATATCACATGAAGCATAGCAACTTGATCCCTACACTGTGCTAATTCCCTGCATGCAGTGGTCAGAGACAGAGGGAAACCATGAAAACATGAAACTCCAAGGACACCTGCACAGTTCTAGAAAGGACCACTGGCACTTCCAAGAGCCAACTTCATCTGTCTATCAGGGTGAATAAAAATCCCATCTAGCCTCTAATCAACCCGTGATCCTTGAAATGTTTTTTCAGTAAATATTTACCAATTTAAATTATTAGTTTACCTGAACACATGCACACACGTATACTGTCATAAACAGATGTGTTCATAATAATGCAAGAATTTTAATATATGTCGTCAACAGGATGTTAGACACCAATAGCCAAGTTTTAAATTTATAGCAAGTGAGTCAACATTTTGAAGTGAGCGATAGTGTGTAAACATAAAAAGGACAGAAAATGTAAGAATTCTAGGCTGAAAAAACAAACACTCAAATGTATATTTTTTTAAAATAGTTTGACCTTTCATGGAATTTTCAGCTTCCATTGTTTGACTTTTTGACTATTCAGAAATCCCAGAAGTTAAGTTATTTGGGGAAAAGGAGAAAAATGTACAGGAGACTTTCTCAGTCTCTGAGATGAGAACCGAAACCATGATGGTAGACATATTTGCTTCAGGTTTCCTGGAGCATGTGCACATGCTATCCTTTTGAGCAGACAGTGGTTCAGTGAGACTGGGAGGAAGAGAGACATCTACCACATTCATTCTAGAGATGTGACACCAAGACTCACAGAAGAGAAACTAGCTCAAGTGTGAACCATTCTTGATGAAACTCACTAATCATACTTCACACTAATTCATGTTTTCCCCCAAGGAAACCAGTTAGGATGTAGTTACATAGAGAAAATGATAAGCGTCCTCTTGCCATACATGAAGCCAGACAGACATGAGTAGTTTTCACAATAGCTTACTAAAAAAATTAGCAAGAGAGAAGCACCAAGAGGGATAATACAAAAGCAATATATGCTTACATCTGTGAAATAGCTATATTCCTCACTTAATGTTGTATCCAGAATATATGAAGAATGCCCTGTAACTTTATGAGAAAGTGGGTAAAAATGAAGTCTAAATGGTAAATATATGAAGAATATCTCTCATTTGAAATAAGTAAAATGCTAAAGTATACTAAAAGAAAACCAGTTTAGATTTACCATTTCCTGGTAAAAATATAAAATACCTCTCAAGGAAAATCCAAATCAATACAAGAATCTTTGGAAAACAGCTGGCATGACATAGTAAAATCGACATTGCAAAACAAATAAACAAAAACAAAGTCCTATAAAACTATTTAAATTTTTGTCTATTGCCCCTCAGGTCATATCTTCATTTTTATGTGTATGAAAGGTATATACCTAGCAGCACATGGACTCACCGAACAACTTAAAAGTAGTGCCAAACCTACCACCTACCTTGCAAATTTCAAGGAACTTCTCACTGGTGTATTTCATGGGGTGCTCGGTGAAGGTGGCATATGGAACCTCAGTGGACCATGGGTTCCAACGGGACAGCAGGGATTGCCCCTCAGGTCTCCCCCAGTAGACCCTAAGGCCTTCTCCTGGTCTCCTAAGGTGAGAGAGTTGTGTTAGATTAGCTGTTAAATTGAAGCAAATGGTAAGTGTGGTTCAGGAGTGAGGCCCAGCTCACCCAATAAATCACTTAGCCTGTCTGTTGCCACTGAGGTCATGGCTCACATCATGTTAAACCATTCCAGGGAGAGGAGAGAAGTGAAGGAACAAAGGAGGGAGAGAGGGAAAGATAGATGAAGAGGAATCAAGTAAGTGTGATAGGAATAGGGGCACATTTGAGATGGAAGACAGGAGACAGTACACATAAGCAGAAACTGACTAATATGCAGTTTCCCAAATGGCTGGCTGTATATGGTATGTGAGAGAGACAATGATCAGTTTCACAATGCTCGATTCCTAATTCAGTGGCTTCTCAGATCAATTGTCCTGGTCCTCTATTTTCTGCATACATTCCATCTGGTGAACTGGAACTACAAACACTACGGTATGTGTACAGACTGTCTGTCCCCAACCTGAACTCAGTCCTGATTCTCAAAGTGCGGATGCAAGGCAAGATTTGACACAGCCCAGGCACCCTGGGCAAACACAAATGCAGAGCAATGGCAAGTTATGATTGAAGGCAGAACTTTCATTTCTGTGACTTCTTCCTTTACAATGTGTCCAACAGAACTCAAGATTTCTGGTTTTATGATGTTCAGAGGCAAAGAGATATTCGGGGGGGGGGGGGGTTAAGCCCAGCGCAGGCTCTTCGTTCTCAACAAACTGTAAAACCAACTGTGATTCTGAGCAGCCCCAAGAAACAGCCCAGAGGTCTCCTTTCTTCTAGATATTAAACCCCGGTGGGATTTTTAACATGAAAACCCAGAGCTTGATTGTGGTGACCTGGCAAAGCTGTCACTTCCTGTGTTAAGAAAGGATCCCTCCGGGAATGCATTGTGGTTTGTGAATGTATCCACGTAGAGATGAGTGTAAACACCATCTCGCACACAGGCACAGATCCCCGGCCCAGTACTGGCTGATCCCTGAGCTGTTTCTTACAAAAGGAAAGAAAGAAAAAGTTCTGGCACCATCCACTACCTGCCTCTCAGATATTTGATGACTGTATTATATTTGCAAGCTGACACCCAACGTGTTTTTAGACTTAATCCTTTGTCTAAAAAAGAAGAAAAAAATATTAAAAAAAAGACAAGAAAAGAAAAAATGGTAAACACCCCCCCCCCGAAGTCCCTTTTCTAAGCCTTCAGCCTCTCAGCTGCTCTACTGATGTTAGTCAGACCCTCATACTTTCCTGTACTCTTTGTATCTCCTGGTATAGCAGTAAACCCCAAACTTCACAAATGCTTTATGCAGAGTGCTTAGTGGAGTATTCTGTCTTGAGTCCATCCATCAAAATAACTTACATGATAGAATTACTTACTGTTTCTTATTCTTATGTCAATTGATGTCCTGAATACAATTTTGTCCATTCAAAGGGGGTGGGTGAAAAGGATAAACAAAAGCTTATTCCAATATGGCTTCCCTGATAAGTATACACCTATTCTTTTACTGTAAAGAGACCCCCACATCATCCCCTCCCCGCCTCCCGAAAGTGAACTCCAAGCATAAAATTCAGGAAGGACCTTATTTCTAAATACCAAATTAGCTTGTTCATAGCAATCAATGATCTTCACAGAGTCTTTTAATCTTTTTTGGAACTTGAGTAAATCTGGGAAGAAAACCTGAAACCAAATAATCTTTCCAAAGGTAAAACATTTAATATATTTTTTGTTGTTTGCTTATTTATCCAAGTGGGACAGGCTTCTGGGTAGGGAACTCCAGACACCTGAATTGTGAGCAGGTGCCTTTACCCTCTGTGTTGTCCTTCCAACACTTCTAAAGATAAAATTTAAGGTGTGGTTCTCTGGGCCCCGTATGGCATTAGGGTGATAAGAGTGAGCGATCATTTCCTTCTTCTGTGAAATGTGTTTTTTGGGATAATTGCAGAAACTTTTCACGCCTTTATGAGCAGCATTGCTTCCCACAATCATAACTTCTGCATAACCAGAATGGTGTATTAAAGTGATGTTCAAAGTGCAATAAACGGAATGTCTAAGAGTTCTGTGTCCATCATTCTGGTGCTTAGCACTGTCAGCCAGGCATGGTCTGGAGCTACCTTCTGGATACTCCTGTGAGGGGCTGTCTCGATTAAAGCTAGTCTGAGATATAATGAGGGGTCAGCTTGGTTACTCTGATTGGTGTGAAAAGACCCATCTTCACTGAGGGCAAGATCATTCCCCGGCGGCGATCCTTGTATAAAATGGAGAGCATGAGCTGAGCAGGGCCATTCACCCCTCTCAGCTTCCTGATTGTAAATGAGATGTGACTGACTGCTGTAAGCTCTGGCTCCCTTGACATCTACCACGATGGAACATACCCTTGAAACGTCAGCCAGGGTAAATCTTCTCCCTCCTTTCAGGCTGTTATTGCTAGGGTTTTACTCCAGCAGCACTAAAAGTAACTAAGACAACTTTGATTTTGTTGCTGAGTCCTGAGTCATTATGGACAAGTCACATGTCCCTTTCTGAATCTCATTCTGGATTAGAATCTGAAATTTTTCTGTCTGAATCTTATACAGGTCCTTCCCCATACAAAACTGTAGTGTCATTTCTATTGATACTATACCGTTGTAGTATCTATTGTAGTGGTGCAGACAGCTACGATCATGATGTCATATATGGGATGTGGAGGAGGAAATCAGCCCTCATGAGCAGAACTCATCCTCTGCTTCCAGAATCACACTAAGCATTGTCCCATCACTCCCAAGCAGTGCCAGGACTCATTAGAGTATACATAAGGGACCAGATGCCATATTTGGTGGAAGAACAGTAAAGGTTTGTAAACTGTAGAATGTCAGCACTAAGTGGACTCTAGACTCTATAGCTCAGTGTCTTCTTGTAGATGGGGAAAGCAAAACTCAAAAAACACCAAGTGTCCATGTCACTGTAGGATAGGACTGAGCAGAACAGAGTCTGGTGGTCTTGAATACTCAGTAAGTGGTCTCTTCTCCAATCTGGGCTCCAAGTTTACTTACTGCTATTGCAAAAAGTAGCCTTATTTCCAATGGAAAAATGTCCCAGGGAGCCTGGTATCATTTGTAGATGAACACCATCCTCAGGGGTATTAGATAATAGTGCCAAAAAAAGTCTCTGCCTCAAAACTACCCATGGAATTTTATATATATCCAATGGTAACAATAATGAGATTATAAGAAAATAAGTACTGACATTGAAGGGAAAAGGATAAACAAGTTATGTCATAACTCGGTTTGTTCTCCCAGAGATATCATGATGGGCTTAATCAGTCCCAAGTCAAAAATGTTGAGATTAAATTATGAAACATTGGAGGATGTGCCTGCTTTTTATTCTGAGGCCTTATAATGTGTAGAAAACAAGACTTCCAGTGGCTCTGTGTCTTTGGGAATTTCTATGCCACCTTTCTGATATTTGGGTAGTAACAATTGTGTGAGGAACCAGAGGATCATGGGTGAAAAGTTATTTTGGAAGTAGCGTGACCGACTATTGAAAGTTTGCTGTGTATAGTATTGCCTACTATATATTGGTAGAGGTTTTATAATTTTTCGAATTTTATTTAATCTGTGTAATAATGGTGTTTGAACTAATTTGGAAGGCACAAATATAGGTACAGGAAATAAAGACTGTGGTCAAACTCGGCTTAATCAGATCACCAAATCAAGAATTGTTAGTGAAATGGAACAAAAAGGGGGAAGAGAAACACTATGCTCAGAGAACATGATGAAACCACAGAAGCAGATCTCGGCACACAGGAAGCATTAAGATGGTCTGGGCTTGTCCACAGCCGCTGGATCTTTTCCAGCTGGCTCTCAGTTCCAGAGTATTTCTTATTGTTCAGCCTGTCCTTCCAAGTAATGTTTTGTATATTTTATTTTTCTATTTATTTATACGAGAGAGAAAGAGAGAGAGAATGAGAATGAGAGAAGAGAGAGAAGAAACACATATGCATGCCATGATTATGTGTGAAGGTCAAAGAACAACTTTCAGAAGTCAGTTCTCTCCTTCAACCTGGATTTCTAGGCCTCACGCTGAGGTCTCTGGGCTTGCTAGCAAGTCTCTTGCCCACTAAGCTATCACATTGACCTCCCAACTAATGTTCTGACACATATGAGTCCCTAACTTGATTTCTTCAGCAGGCCTGCATTTCCATAGCTTAAGTTCACTTCTCTGTCCTTCATACTAAATGATTGCAATTCCTGAATTGGGTTAAAAAGGAAACAATCTTTTAAATCACCTCAGAAGTATTTGCCCAAAGCATTCTTAAGGTCTATGTCTTCCATTAGCACCTTCTCAGAATATGCTGTGTTCACACAGTTATAGTTGGTTAAGAAACGAAGGGACTCATCCCCAGTACTCCCGGAGTTTTGATAGTCTCTTGGGACTATTAGACTCCCATTGTCTTCCCAGACTTCAAACAGACCCAGGTAGAAGCCTCTAAATAATATCATTGCAGAAGTCAAAGATGCTCATTATGACTTATTTTATTCCTACTTTCCACTCCCAAGGAGCCCAGATGAAGCCGACCTGCATGCCCGTGGGCCTGGAAGGAAGAAGGGTAATGTAATCATCACTTCTGATAGATTCCAAAGGCTCCCAGAAAGAGGTAGCCATAAAGCAATGATTCTATGAGGCTTTCTTGCAAAGAAAGGTTTGAATTTTTAAGATCCTAAGACTGTTGAGGTTGGAAGGCCCCTTGGTGGTTGATTTTTAGGTCTTTTACAGAGAGAAAGAGAGAGAGAGAGAATCTGAGTTTTCAAAGACCAAGTTATTCCTTAAGTCATGTTAATTATATATTCTACTCAGTGACTCAGAGTTCTAAAACACAGTTATTGGTAGGATAGGAGACCCGGACACTTGCAATTTTCAATCACCACGATAACCAGAAGGATTATCTTCTAGCTCAACAAAGGAAAGGCCATGCTGAAGAGGTGAAGTTTCTACTCATGGAAGAGTCATACAAGGCCCAGAAGACCTAAGTGCATGAACAAGAAATGTTTTTACCACAAAATGTAGCTCCAAGTTGAATGGAGGGAAAACTTTCCTTCAGTAGGAAGCTTTGTCAGCTAAGCAATGATTTCTGTCAGGAGGAATACCTCTGCCTGAAGTCATTTTTAGAAAATGTCCAGCCGGTCCCCACTCTGAATTAATTTGCTAATTCCACATGTTTTTCTTCCCTGAAAAAGAAGCCATGAAGTATTTTGCACAGGACAAGGCTAGCTTCCTTCCCCTGAACTCCTGCCTTTCCTTCCATGCTGGCCTCCTGCCTTGGGGACCTCCCAACAGAATGTGGGGCCGCCTGAGTCTCTGGAAAGAGATGCGAGGCCGTTTCCATCATTACAGCTCCATCAGCCGCCCCGCCTCTCTGCTCATCTCAAATCTCAAAGCTCCACCAGAGAATTAAAAACACAGCTCGAGGCACCAAACTGAGATTTATGAGGAAGCTGAGATATTAACTCCTGTGCAAACGCAGGGCGTGTGCTTATAAGCACGGATGAGCACCCCGGGAGGCTGTGGGAGGAGGGCAGACAGCAGGAGCCAGCCCCTGCAGAATGGCACGGTACATATCCTAGGGGTCTCCTTGTTCCTACCTTACAGTTTCCACTGCTGAAAGACAGGTCTCCCAGACCCATGAAATGTTAGTCCCTTGCTGATTTAATCAGGACAAAAGCAGGGGTAGAGTTGGCACCGCAGTGGGTACTCAAGACTCCGTGGCTCATTCAGTGACCTCAGACGATATCTTTTCCATGACAAGAGCCCAAAAGACGCTGGCACAGAGTCAGACAATAAGATTTGCAGAATGTGTTTACATTCTCTCTGTATCCCCAGGCTGTTCCAAACCCATCGGCAGGTGCTGCCTTTATCTGCTCTCTTTGCTCACCTGGCTCCCTCCCAGAAGTTTCCAGAGCCTTGGGCTCCAAATTAACCATTTATTGTGCTTGGTGAGCAAGAAATTCTGTGAGTTAAGTTGCCCGTGGGGACAGCGAGCAACAAAGGAGAAAGGATCACAGTGTCAGGAGCAGAGGCCCACAGGCCTCGGGACCACTGGTTGCATGGTAAAGACCCTCAGAAAGTTCAGAGGTGGGGGTTCAGCAACTAGGTGGACTCCTACCCAGCTGGCTGACCTCTAGCCTCTCTCTCGGTATCCATCTGAAGCCCTGTACAGGAAGTACAATAATCTCTTACATCTCCCTTCACCCTAGTGCAATAATATCTATGCTGAAAGGCCAAATATGTATTATGCTTGCTAAACAAGAAGCCCACAGGTTGCTTCATAAGTGTGAAAGCTCCTTAGAAGGTGACTGAGATCTGGTCTTTGTTTTCAGAGAAGTGGTCTCTAGCTGCAGGCATGAAGACGTCAAAGGTTTAAATCAAAAGGAGAAATCAGAGAAAGGGAGAGTGGAGAATTACGAAAAGGACAGTGAAGGTTCTGGGCCATCCAAGCTGGCAGTGTTTAGAAAAGTTTTTCACAGGCAGGGGAGGATGGCTCAGGGCTTAAAGTCTCCTCGAAAGCCAAAGGACCTTAGGTCAGATCCCCAGATCCTATATAAAAATGCCAGGCAGAAATGATGGTGGCATGTAATTCCTGCCCTGGAAGGCACGGCCTGGGAAACCCCAGAGCAAAGCAATAGGGAGAGAGAACAACCCAGGGTGATTCCTGATGTCACCCTTGGGCCTCCACAGGCATACACAATCAAGTGCTCTCTAATAAACATGCCTGTACACATGTGTCCATCCCTACATGCAAAACACGGACACACAGTCACACACACACACACACATGCACACACACATGCATGCGGACACACATGTGCAAAAAAAAGATTCTTCACCTGCATTGGAAACAGCCTGGGGTGCCTGCCTAGAAGTTCATGGTCGTGGTTGAAGGAAGAAGACAGGGGTCCACACCAAAGGTTTAGTCCAAGATGTTATGACTCACAGTGTTAGGATGTGGAGATGAGCTAAACTGCCATGTTATTCTTTTTATAGAACACTAGACATTGGGTTAATGAGATTTCTAGGCTGATAATCAATGAAGCTTGGATCTAATCCCAGATTTACCCCAATATATAGTAACAGTATGTGGCTTGGACCTGGGCAGATTTCTGGTTCACTGTTACTCTTCTTAAAAAGATCGGAAATTCTGCATTAGAGAACAATCCAGTCAATGCTTTTCTGACCCATCAGGGCAAATGACTACGTTTGGATTTTGCATAAATAGCACAGTGAAACATTGTTTTTTTTTTTCATGAGTGCTATGGATGGTTACCTAGAAGGAAGTTATTCTTAAAATTACCCACCTATTTTCTTACATTATGCTAAAAATAGTGTTTTATTGAATTATAAAAGTCATCCCAAAGCCATACGTCACATGTGTCCTGTTATCCTTGACACCTTCATTTCACCAAAGCAGAGCCTGGAATCTGTAAGGCTTCACTGAATGATGCTCAAAGACCTGCCTGTACTTCCCACTTCCTATCATGAGAGAAGTTGATTATTCAGAGGATGCACCAAGATGCTTTGCTGCTGTTTAGTGGGCATAAGTTCTCTCCTCAGCACCATTCTGATGCCATCCCTGTTATCTGCACATTCCCAGACACAACTACTCTTATTCTATCTTTTGTTGTCTAAGTCACTGACAAGGAACCTAGAAGAGTGTTACTATCGGTGTCATGGACAAATAATTTAATGAAAATTCCTCTTCTCAGGCCATTTCACATAAGGGAAACACACCCATTTCACAGGAAAGGGTTTGGTTTCTCCAAAGCTATTTAATTAGAGAAGTAATCCAATAGAGTTGATGATTAATAACTTTTGGGTAAAGGAAGAAAAGTTCAATCATTCTTTTAGTCATGGGCATTTCCATGGGCAATTTGGAGTCCGTGATTGCCAGAATGACACAAACGTAATCCTGTACTAAAAATGATTCCCAAACTGAGGAGGTAGCTCAGTCAGTAAAGTGTTTGCCATGAAAGCAGGAGGAACTGAATTCAGATCTGCAGCATAAAAATCTGGGTGCAAATATGTACACTTGTAATCTTAACACTGGAAAGGTAGAGACAGGAAGACTCTGGAGCTTGCTGGCCAGATGGTTGTGCAAATAAATGAATTTCAAGTCCAGCGAGATACTCTGTCTCAGAAAATAAGAAGGAAGACTGCTTACTAAAGGAAGGAAAAGTTGACTCCTGGTATTCACACACACATACATGCACACATACACACATATGTAAATATCACACACACAGGTATACATGCCAACATATAAATACACACACAAATGATAACCTCTTTGCAGATAGAACTGACATGAAGTTCTGTTATTCTTAGAGTTGTTCACTAGGAGACACTGCCATTGACAAATTCTACGGAGGGAGCCTTGTATGAAATCTAATCTCCTTTTCAGGTTTAACAAAAGGAAGATTACAAAATAACATATAACTGCTGCTGTCAACAGGTTTGATGGTGGCCAACATTCGGTCCAGTGGCAGGATTCCCAATCATTAAATGAGGAGAGTGAGAGTTTTCTCTAAAGTCCAGTATTTCTCTAACATACAAAATGTCTAGCAGCACTTGGTAGAGTACACATTTGGTACATGCCCACTGGACTGTGCTATAGAGCACATGAAACACTTTTGCATGCATTATTTCATTGTTCCTCAAGACATTGTTATTACCTGTAAGTTGGAACCAAGATATGAGAGTTGAGATTCACACCCAGATATTTCTAAACCTGAAGTAAGACTCTGACCCCATCTTCTCAAGCGCAGATCCATGGACTAGATTTGCAAAGTGTGAATGTTAGCAAGAGAACCCTCACGTCTACAAGTATACAAAGCAGGAAGTGATGGAACTGACACTAGAATGTAGGGCACAAATTCCTCATCTTCCTACAATTCCATAGCATCGCTCAGCCTTGCAATTTACACCATTTGACTTGTTCATCCCCAGATAGCAGGTTTCAAGCCCTCAGTTTTATTCACATCTTTCTTTACCCGAATCCAGTCTACACTCTTCCTTTTTGCAGAGGGTTGGTCCAAATCATTCAGACACTAGCTTGAGGGCTTCTAATTGCCTATGAAGTTCTGAAATATCTTTGTGCTGAGATGCCTAAGACTCTTCAGTGCAGTTCTGCCACACAGTTCTAACCTTCAGAACCACAGCTCCTCAGGGATCTCATCAACTGGCCACTTGATGAGCATGCCTTGGCCTTCTGATAATTTCACTACATGAATTCATTTTGTACAACTGTCTTATGTGATCAATCAAACTGAACACAGTCCAAGGACAGCATTTGCATCTGAACCATGCTCCTTGACCCATGATAGATACATGGTAATACATAATTTAGCAGTCTTAAGATCATCAGACCTGTCATCTTTACTATAAACAAAATAATGTTCACTTTTCAGACTAGGGATACCTGGTTGCTTATGCCTTTTATCTTTCATTAGTCTATATTTACCATGGGATATAGGCCCTGGAAGACGGAACATGGGAAACCCCAGAGCAAAGCAATAGGGGTCCAGCAATCCAGGATGGTTTCCAATGTCACGCTTGGGCCTCTACTCCACATTCACTCAAGTGCCCTCTTGTGCGTAGGTATGTATATACGTGTGTGTGCGTGTGTGTGCGTGTGTGTGTGTGTGTGTGTGTGTGTGTGTGTGTACATATATATATATGGAAAGAGAGAGAATGAGAGAGAGAGAGACAGAGAGAGCTGTTAAATGGCTTCTGCTAGCCTAAGGGGAATGAGAGAAGTCCTATGTAAATTCTGAGATGTACCTAAAGTGAGACTTTCAGAGACACGCCCAGGGCAGGAGGGGCTGCACAGCTGCATGCAGGCAGCCCGTGGCCGTGCTTGGAATGTACTTCGCCATGGTTGCTGGCATGCTCCATCTATACTGGAGCATTTCTGTTCCAAGGCGTTGCCAGGTGAAGAGAAGAGAGTCCAGCGCTTGCCAGGCTGCAAGGAAAACACCACACAGTAAAGGAAGCACTGGAGGCAACTCCCTCTATTATAAATAGGGACATTAGGTGAATCATATGGGCCTCGGGTTTGCATTCATGTTCATCTTCCCTTTAAAAAGGAAGCTACTTTTAAGCACCCTAAGTACCCAAGTTTCAACATGCACACAATAACTAGGTGGGTTTTTTTAAGCTTCTTCTGAGAAACGTTTTTCCAACTTTCATTTGATTGATTTCCTCTCCAAGGAGACTGAAAGCAGGTGATTTGTAATACATGCAGGAGCAACTGAAGAAAAGAAACCATGACCTTCTGGCCCTGCATTGCTGGCCATTGAGGGGACAGTGGGGTGGATGGTGGAGGGTAAGAGGTCTTTGCACCATAAATTAGAAGCACAGCGTCTATGGATGATCCTCCCAAGGCTTTTCCTACTTCAGAGGAACGCAAAATGGAATTAACTGCAAGATCTATGCAGATAAATACAGCTTTCCTTTATGCCTGTTTGTAGAATGTCATATGAGTTTTGTGGACAAAGCAAACTAATTTTCACATCTAGATGTCATGTATAACTGATATTTGTTCTCTTGGTCACAGTCAACAGAAGTTGTCCCGGTTGCTCAGTCCTGGGCTCCATCACACCAATGTGATGGAGTTCTGCCCTTCTGAGGTGAAGTCCAGACAACACACGCACCATGCTCCTTATGAAGTGTTCATAGTTTATACCTTCGAGGATACAGACTTGGGGGTCAAGTCTCTGTGCTTGCTAAACCACGACTTTAGAGATACAACAGTGACCCTTAGGGTTCATTTTCTCATCTGTCAGTGTGACAGACTTGCCCAGAGGTCTGCATCATGCTACCTCTTCTCCCAGACTTAAAGCACTCTTTTAGCAAAAACGAAAAGTAAATGAAAAGAAATGGGATTTCTTTCTGTTAATTCAGAAATGTACAATGCGGAGGAAGGTGAGTAAATGAGATGAAATACTAATCCATGTGCAAAAATTAAGAAATTCTAGGCATTTCCTGGAATAGAGATGATTTACCTGCATTCCACAGTGCATATTTGTTTTGGGTAAAGTGAGCTAAGGTTTACTGAGCCTTCCAATTCATCATGATGAGGCAATAACACTGCCCTATACACACAGGGGCTTGAGACTTTGTGGTTTTGTTTTTCTTTAAGATTTCTCTTTATCAGAGAATTTTGTAGCTTGTCCCAATTCAAAGCAACAGAGCAGAAAGAGAATCGGGTCCTCCCTTCTTTTGTCCATACTAGATTTTTATTAAGTTCATTCTTTGACAATTTCATACATGAATAGAATGCATTCCACTTGCCCTCACCATGGGCATCTCTTTTCCTCCACCAACCTCTGCTAACCCCTCTCCTCCTAACAACTCCCCCTCTCACCTTCGCATCACTTCATTTTATTTTTGCTTTTCTTATGTGACTCCCTGAGATATTTTTTTTCCAGTGCAAGCTTCTGTCTCTCCATGAAGCAAGTTTTACATGCATGGGTAAGACCTATCAGCTCCTGTTTCCAAGCTCCATCACGGTGGTAGCCCCAAAGGATAAAATCCCTAGGTCGCCCCTAAGGCTACATCAAAGCCCCATTTCCCCCACAAAGTCACTTCTCAGTCACCATTTGGCCATAAGTGTATGTCCACTGGTAAGACAGCATCCACTTGGAAGGACAGAACCAACCAAGAGCCAGTAAAAGCCTGGAATGCAGACACAAGACCTGGAGAGGAGGGGATTTTAAGGTCTCAGACAGAGACCTACTTTAATTTAATTTGATTTAATTTAATTTAATTTAAATCATCAAGACCTTTTAGAAACATAGCCTCTCTTGCAGTTGTTCTGGAGTGTGTCCTCAAGTTCTTGACTATGCATATCTAGGCTCACAGATAGCCCTGTTGCCCCTGGACCTAAAAGCAGGTAACTGGGGGAGTGGTATGGGCTCTGGGCTACGAACCCCGGAACCCCTTCTCCCTGACTGTTCTTCAAGCTCGGTGAATTGGCACAGAGTTACGTAAGGGTGAAAAGAGCCATCGAAATGTGGGCCAAGGCTGGCTATCAGTCAAGCAGTGGGAGTCATTGTGGGATTTACTTGATTTCAACACAAGAATCTGTAGATTCAGGTTCTAGAAGTGGCCAATGGACAGAAGCAAAGTCTCAGAGCTGGAATTTAGACAATCTTTGTACCATTAAACTTAAATTGACATAAGCTACATTTTCCATTCAGAAAGACTAGATTATTTGAAGGGCAACGGTGATTTAACTCTTTATGACAGGATCTCTTTCATTACACACACATGTACACATATATATGTGTGTATAACATTTATTTTAGAAAGTTACAGTCACAACAAACTTCTAATTCTTTCAAGTCCTCCCCATTCAACAAGTAAAAAAAAAAAACCAACCTGTCTGGCCAGCCAGATTCCTCAATCCCTTTGTGTTGCTGGGTTCCAATATCCTTATTAAGATATACTATCATGAAAGGAAAACAATATTCCAGCCAGCCACCATCCCATCCCTGGGCCTATGCCAAGGCAGCCTCCCCTTCCTTCTGTGGGCAGAATAGCTTCTGCTTTGGCCAACAACAACAGAAGTGGTGACCGACACACTTCAGATTCACCTGGAATTCACCATCAGACATCAGTGCCTGCCTTGTTTCTTTGTGCTCACACATGGACTTCATTACAGCAAAGGATCCAGGGTGGCAGCAACAGAAAAAAAAAAAAAACTTCTAAGTGTTCATCACACCTGTTGCTGTTCAACTGAGTAGTTAAAGGTTGACTTTTCAAATTGACAGTAAGGGAACTAAGCTAAGGAAAGTATACATCATCATTTAATTCTGTGTTTGGCACCTGATCTTTCATAACGACGCTTTTGATCAGAAACTCTAAGACAGAACAAACAAACCCTCCTGATGACTTATTTAGGTGAAATGCTCAAGGCAAAAGCAAAGGAATTGAAGGTGTCCCATCCTAATAAGACAGGCATTGAGTTATGGGCTTGTCCCAAACTATGCTAATATTTTAGAAATTTTCCTAAATCAAGAGAGGTGGAATTTCAAAAACGTTAAAAAGCAGAGGCCCCTGGTCAAAGCTTAAGAAACAGTTTACATGTTCAAAAATCAAAAGCTATCACTGAAAATGGAAACAAATAAGTCATCTTTTCAAAACATCATTAGAAGGTGGCAGAACAATTTGGGTCTGTCAAACAGATTTTGTTTGCATCATAGATGTTGTTCAAATAAGTATAGGAGCCAAGAAGATAGCTTTGAAGCACAGTCCTTAATTAATCCTTCATCATACTGAGAGGAGCAGTGGACAGCTTTGACAACGTCTGGTCACTTTTTCATGTACATCTGCATAAATATAAACAAATATGCTAAATAAACACGTGTCCTTATTTGAAGCCATAGAGACAAGACAATGTCAAAGATACAACATACTGAACTCTAGCTTACCAATATTACACATTTAACAAGTGTGTGCTGAGTGGAGCTATGCATAAAGTACTGACTGTCCTGTACAGTATTCATCAACGATGACCAAGAAAATGGCTCTGTGTTCAGGTCATTCACCATTTGTTGAGGGAGATGTATGTTCTAGAAAGAGTAGAAGGAGAAAAACCATGAGAAGAGACACATACTGCAGTTGGAGAAATTCCAAATCAAACCTGGTCGATCACTCCTGAAACTTATAATTAATTAGGACGTGAAAGGGTAAGGTGTGTTTTTCAAAGATTGGGATTGGTGTACTGTTGTACTAGACTTTTCTATCAAGTGATAGATACGAAATATTGCCTTTAATAAAAAGCTCTCTCTCTCTCTCATATATATATGCTCTCTATAGTGAATGAATGGTCCTGGAATGATAAGAAACATAGCTGATTGTTATGAACCAGATGCTTTACATTAATTTCTCATATATTTGTAGTAATTTCTGAATCTGTTCTTTTCTATATTTATGATGCAATTAAAGTTACAAAGCCTACTTAAAATTGCTGGCATCTTTAATCTGTTTGATCTTCAGGCCTGTACATTTTTCCCAGGAGTCTCAGTCCATTTAACTTCTCTCTGGAGGGAATAAGGATTGGTGTACTACTAGCAAAATGAGGTGCTTATAATACGATTTTCCAAGTTAGGCTCTCAAGAAAAATCTTGCAGAATGCAGAAAGCTAAGTGATGTTAATTCATCTTTCCAGATCAACCCTCTGACAACTCTTCCACGTAAGGAATAGAGTATGTAAGCACATGGGTGAATATAATTACTTCCTAAGTCCTGTGATGATATTGTCAAACTGGCTATTATACGACTTAGGATTGTTTCTAAGAAAGTGGCACGTTTTCAGATTGAAGTTTAAGTTTTCTGCAAATGCTAATAATGAAAATCTAGAATTAAGTATTCAAAGGTTACAACACCTTAGTATGGATGTGCATGAATTTATGAAGGTGGGAAAGAAAAGCAAACTCATTCTGACCAGAAATTTACCAGTCAGTTCCCCATCTGGTAAGACAAGGAAAGTGATCACATTCATATCTCACAACCAACAGAAACTATAAAGCATTATCGAAGACAGCTGCATGCTCCAGTGCATCTTCCACCCAAAGATTTAACAAAAAGTCTGAAGTCAGAAAGGAACTTGAGGGTACAGAAAGTCCAAACAGGTTGTCTTGTTCTGTACCATACCTTTCCCATACACAGCCAGAGACTAAAGAAAGCACTTCATGAGAAAGAGATATGGACTTGACTGTGGTTTTGACATGTGAGAATGAAATGGCAGAATTTGATGGACAGGGCAGGTTCTGAAGAATATGAACTGAGAAAGCAGAGTCAGGAGAGGCAGCGAGGACTTGTACTGCAACTATATCGAGGTGAATAGATGAAGAAGGACAGCCCTCAGAGTCAACCACTTCAGGATCTTTGTCTTCTACCTGGAATGTCCTTGAGAAATCTTTTCTACGGACCTAGGGTCCTGAGGTTTTTTTTCATTCTTAGTCGAGTGAGAAGATGGTGGTGCACTTCGCCGGAGCAAACCTTGGAAGAGGGGGTGGGTCTATCTCTGGGCCTGCTGGGCTTGGGTACTCTAAGGGGAGCAACCTAAACCCTTCCTTCATCATACACTTCCTTTCCTGACCCTCGTTTCCCCATCTCTCTTCTGCCAAACCCTCGCCAGGGTGAAAGAGGGGTTAGTTCAGTTATCCAAGTTCTAAGCCTGAAGCCCTCAAGTTGAAGTTCAACAGAATCAAAGGCAGCAGCGAGCTCCTTCCAGGCGTGTTGCCACCAATTAGGTTCCCAGTTTGTAGCGGTGAAGGTAGGAGGTGAGGGGCGCCCTGCACAACAGACCCAGCCTCCAGCTTGCGCAAACTAGCAGCCAAGCTAAGGCACTACCAGAGCAGTCCGCACACCCCCTCATTTATAACCCAGGAACAACCAAGCAGATATGGGTGGGACGCAATCTCTCCTCACTATCTGGCATCCAGTCCCGGCTTTAAAGAAAAGAAATTCCTAATGAATGACATAACCCAATTAGAGAGAGCCTAAGTCGAGCCCAATCCCTGAAATGGAGGCTACAGTCTTATTAGGCAGAGCAAACTGAACACGGGCCAAGGGAAACAGATGCCTGAGTCCCAACCTGTTTTGGAAGTCAACCCGCTGCACACTGTAGAGACCTTTCCTCTGTCCCTTCACCTCCTGGAACACCTCTGCAAACAATGTTTCCAGCCTTCCTTCTGAGCAAGCTCATCGCCATGCAGCATTTGTTTATCAAAGCATATGGGAGCCACTCACGGAAGGATACGTGGAAAGAACTGAGCATCAAGGTAACATGCCACCTCAAAGGCTTCCTTGCCCTTTCTGCAAATTCTATAAAGGATTTAGAGCTAATACTGAAAATTTACTAGGGGTGTGTGTGTGTGTGTGTGTGTGTGTGTGTGTGTGTGTGTGTGTGTACAAGAGGACAATTGAGTGGGTGTGCCTGTGGAGACCCAAAGGTGACATCCAGAATTGGCCTGGATTGCTCTACCTCCTTATTGCTTTGCTCTGGGGTTTTCCAAGCATTGCCTTCCAGAGCTGGAATTACAGACTGCTGCCATATCCTCCTGGGATTTTTATGTGGAATCCAGGGATCTAAACTCAAGTCCTCTTGCTTGTAAGGCAAAGGCTTTAACCACTGAATCATCTTCCCAGCCTCAAAAGACAACTTTTTCAGGAGTAATGGTAGATCCATTTGTTTAGCATCCATTGCAAACCATGTCCCTTACATTGTATTACTTCCTTTAATTTCCTCATAAGTCTGATAAATAAAGACATGGAGTGTCTGGGAACCAAAATATCCTCCAAGGTTACCAAAACTTTAAATGGAAAGAAATCTGCAAGTTCCAGAGTACAGAATAGCTGTTAACCTAATATATTTGCTATGTTTGCATGGAACTTAATGGGGGCAGGGAGTGAGGTAAGAAGTACAAGGGGGGAAAAAAGAAAATTACATCTAATCTTACCACCCAGAGATAATAACTGCTACTATTCTGCGTTAATCCTACAATTGCAAAGGTTTTGACTGTGTTTTTTAAGTTTTTACCCTGATGCTGGAAAAACAGATTTCACCTTCTCATACTCAGAATCATTAAGACAGATCGTGGAAGATGTTTTCACATTTTCAAAAACCAAACTCAAGAAGTTGTCAAGTCCTTCTCTACTCAGCAGCCAGAGGAGTCCTCGACATCTGCTTAATGCATTCCGTGTGACTATGGCCCAAACTCAATGTCCCTGTTTCCATTTTCTCTTCCCTAACTGGCATGTATCACTCTTGCCTGTTTAATATTCAGGGTCGTTTTCAGAAGCTAATGAAGTAAACATCTCTAGCATCCCTTTGAAATAAACAGCAAACAAAACTGTAACAATCTATTTAAATAAAGTGGCACTCAGATTCTGAGAAGGCACGAAAGGTATGTTATGTGATAAACAATAGCCATCAATAGTCATTTCATTGTTGTGAACATGGACAGTCAAAGTGATGGTGATAATGGTGGCCAGGATTCTCTTGGGCACCTTATTTCCCAAAGTCTTATAATGCTTTCTGAGAGTTTCTTATTGACTCTTTGCATAACAACCAATGATAAGGAAAGCATTACAATTTCCAAGGCATTCATAAAGACAATGACATCATCTCATTGGAGTCTCATGTTCCCATTGTTTCTCCTGTTGTGTTGTAGGGTAGAATTATGAACAGAAAGTCAATTCCCTTCTATTTTCATTCACTTTGCAGAACTCAGATCTAAGTTTGTGAATTGTCCATCTAGTGATCTTTTAAGTACCCATACACAAGCATTTGCTTTACAATTTGAGAGAGGTTTTATGACTTATTCCCAGCCTTTACAATTCAAAATAAAGTTTCAAGACTTCTTCAAAATGGCCTCATACCAAACTTTCTTTGCCCATACAATGGTTCACCATTAAATACAACCACATCTCTGCCCTGGAATCATTTGGAGATAATTTTCCTTTACAAGATGCTATTCCTTCCCAAGAAAACAGCATTTTAATGAATGTTCCCTCTGAATTGTTGGTTTCATTACTAGCAAGTATTTCTACTTGTTCTGCTCATCCCTCAGAAGGCTTAAGGCAAAGCTTTCACAGTGAGATTGTCCATGAAACAGACTGTCAAGTTCTCTTCTACACTTGTCTTTATCACCCTCTATGGATTTGTTAACCAAGCCTGAGCTTTAAGGTATGGATGTAATACACAGGTGATTAAGTGGTTTAATGGAGGTAAAGGGAAGAGCCACATAATTCCACACGCCCCCAGAAGAGGGAGGAAGTATACACAGGAAATATCAACGTGTCTGACTAGATGAGGTTGTTCATTACATAATTGCAATCTAGGAATGTAAACACTTGAAAAGTAGGTTTGGACCATGTTACAGAAAGTTTGTACATTAAGCTATACAGTTTCAAATCGAACTCATATGCCTTGCCAATAGAATATTCCTAGGACATCGGTCACTTTCTACGACTATAAAATTCACTTAAAATCTCTAGCTTTACTATATAAACCATGCTTCCCATTGAATTTCACTTTATACCAAAAGTTTTAAACATGAAATTAATTTCACAAAATAGTGACTATTTAGCCATGGAAATTTAAATACAGCATCTTATTCCGTAGCTTCCTACAACTACTGCCACAATTTTGTTAACTGTGATTTCCATAATCCAGTTTGTGAATTCTGAGTAGATAATGGGGTATCACTAGAAAATCTGAGTGCAGAGATGAGTTGATCAGAATGGTATTTTAAGAAGATAATCTGGTTGTGTTGAATGGAATGGATTTAAAGCTACATGGAGATAAAATGATTATAAGATTTCATGGTTCTTAATATTTATGTATTGCTTAGATGCCTTCTACCAATAAAAAGTCTCAGTCATCAGTCTTCAGTATAAAGTGCAAACGACCAATAAGCTCCATTTTTTAGATGAAGAGAGTCTGAAGGAAAAAGAGATAAAGGAGATTCTGAAGGCCATGTCACTGATCACTGGCTGCACCTGAACTTGAGCTAGTGCCATCCAACAGCACCCGAGATCTTAACCACTGCATCAAAGCGTGATCAGGAAACCCTTATGATCAGTGGCAGGGAAAGGAATAGATGCAAAAGAAATAACAGAGATACAAATGGGAACCTGACAGCAGGGATGGAAAGAGTTAGGGCTGAGAAATGCGGCCACGATGGGTCTGATAAATTTGACAACCTCACTAGACAGAGGGCAAGAAGAGGAAGACATCGGAGATGACTGATTTTTCAAGCCTGGATAATTGGGAAGATAATGAGGCCATCCTCATAAATTAAGGTGTTCAGAAGAGAAGCAGGTTTGCTGGGAAGCAAAACACAGGGGGCAGGTGACAAGCTGGGTTTGAGATGCCTATGGGGCACACAGGTGGTGACGGCCACGGGGAAGAAATGCAGGTGTCCTATGTTTCCATCACTTGGGCCCCCAGACTTATTAAAGGCCCGATAGGCTTTGTGTCAGCTGGGGTGCTTCAGGTTTTTAGACCCAGCCTACAAACAGCCTTAGTGAGTGACATGAGACAAGTTTTCCAGAAGAGTTTCCATGAAAGTTAGGGGGATACTCACACTCTGATGTACCCCCTCCCATATAAGACGCTGAAGGCTTCTGCAAAACCACTTGAAGTTGTTTTATTTTCTAGTCTCACAGCATTGGTCGTGAATCAGTGGCTGGAGGATAGATTTAATAACCGCTGAGCTGAGTAATTCCTCAGCCAGCTGCCCTCGGGAAGTTTAATTTGCTTCTGCATAGCAATGAAGTCTACTGGGGTTTATGAAGCTGAAAGCTGGGTCAAGAGCATAGCTTGCCCAGGACTTGCCCTAAGAAGAACCATCGACTTTTCAAAGAAAGGCAAATGCAGAAGGAACACAGGACAGAGAAGAAATCCAGAGCCCCAAAGTCACCTGCAAACCTGATTCTGTCTGCATTACTGAGATCCAGGATCAAAAGCTCGACTGGGTTTGTTCCACCAACAGGGTTTGAATGTGTGTTGCCCCCACAGGCTCATGGGCTGGAATCTTTAGCTATTGTTAATTTTTGGGAAGGTTGTGGCAATTTTCGCAGGTTGAGCTTTGCTAAAGGAAGACCCCTGGTTAGGAGGTAGGCCTTGAAGTTTTGGGGCCCTGCCCTGACAGCTCTAGCAGTTAGCTTTTGCTCCCTCTGCCTCCATAATGAAGCCTGTGCTGCTGTCATGCCATTTCCCTAATAATGGACTATATCTCCCCTCTTTGGAGCTACAAGCCAAATAAACCTCCCTTTCTCTCCTTGAGTTGTCTATGAAGATTGACTCTCAACAGCAGAAAGAAAAGTAACTGCAATACTCTCCAAACTAAGCAAATGGGCCTGTAAGTATGTATGAATACAACACTACTTTTCTAATCAGACTATGTACTGTATAATTCTTTCCTTTCTTGTTGACAGGTGTGCTAACCTTTGGAGTTACACCTGTATGCTACACTGAGGTCTCGCTACAGATTCCATAAAAATGAAACAGAATGTAGAGACATTGCTATCTTGGTTTATCACGAATAACATGTGTCTCTTGCATACAATATGCTACTCACTTAAAAATGTAAAGCACCTGCTACACTATTGATCCAAATCTAAACATTGTGAATGCTACTTTTTTGTGTGTAGCTGACTGGGATTTGTGTACACATATACACATTCTGTACATACAAATACACACTCTGTTTCCTCTCTGTCTTTGTTCTCTGTGTCTGTATCTCTGTATCTGTTTCTCTTGTTAGTTCTCTGGCCTCCCTGCTTCTGATATTATGTAAAATACCATTTAAGACTCACCATGTTGGTTTCCATGGTGATGAAGTCATTTACTGCCTGGATGGATGCAGTGGTCAGGTATTGGTTCATTTTCTCCATATTCCTACTTAAAATTGTTTTTTGACAAATTCCATCTTACATTTTGGGGATGCTATTAAAACAGAAAGACATTTGAGTTCTGTATTATGGGTACGGTTCAATGGTGCCTACCACGTTCAAATCCTTGTTTGATCCCTCCTTGAAAACACAAATATATGAAACTCTCTGTGGAAGCATTAGACTTCTTCTGGGCTGTATCACTTCTTCAGTCAGAAGAACGTATGCCATGTTCACCACCTCACTGTCCTCTACCATCCTCAAATGGAAACCTAAAAGGGCCAAATATGGTTGCTGTGCCTGTGCCTATATAACACTATCTGCACAAATTCTCTGAGGAAGATGTCCCACAATTTAAGGGCAAAGTCTTCGAGGAAGAAATCCTTTCTTCCATCTGCCTTTTCTCATGGAAAGTGCCAAAGGGAGGGCATGGGAAGTGATGCCATCTGGTGGATACAAGGCACAGGCATGGATGCCACGGGCTTCAAGCAAAGATGGCAGAATGGAAAATGAAAGAAGGCCGAGTCCCCAAGGGCTCCAGTGAGCTGTCCAGGGACGCCAGCCCTGAACTTCTTAATAAACAAGGACCGAAGTCACTGTGAGTGTCCACAATGGCATAATGTTAAAATACAAACCACTCAAGCCAACCTAATTGGAAAAGGGGTCCATCCCATTGTATGGATACAAGGGGGTCCTTTCCATTACCCAGGAGAAAAGCATAACTTGGTCTCATAAGAGGTAGACACCCAAAATAGAATATGCCCAGGAAGGAGGTGATCATATCTGTCCACGTTTAGTTTTCATAAATTCATAGAATGAATGACAGACTTGGGCACTGCTGACCCTTCTATACCATCCTTCTTTCATGGCTTCTGTTAGCCCGTCTGTCATGGATGAAAAGTGTAATGTCTCCTGCAGGCTTGTGTGCCTGCATAGTTGGACTAGTGGCACTGTTTGGGAAGGTTACAGAACAATTAGGAGGTGTGACCTGCTGGAGAAAGTTGAATAACTTGGTGACACTTTCTCCCCACCCTCTGCCCCTTGCCGGCTGCTGTAAAGTGGCACAGCCTCTGCCTCTGTCGCCACGCCCTCTACTGTGTTTCCCTCCATGATGGCGCACTATCCCCTTTGGAACCATAAGTCAAACAATAAACACTTTCTCCCTTAAGTTGTCTGGCTTAGAACATTGTATCACAGTAACACAAGAGCAAACAGAATAATATCCAATAAGGCACTAACTTCACAGAAGGTCAACCCTGAGTGCATTCAGTTTCTCTCTTGCAGTGGCAAAGCACTCTAATTTCATAGCATCCATCATTTCCAACCTATTACATGTAAGAAAATGATGCTTTATCGATTAATTTCCATGATTAATAAGAATTATTATGTGGGCTTTGAAAAAGAAATAATTGAATAAAACCATGAGATACATAGGAGCATTTATAGTGCTCAACTTGGACAAAGTTAATGCTGTTTACAAATATCCAAGCCTTATTACCAATCAGTTCTGAGACACAAATCTAAAGTTTGCTGAAAACAAAAAACCAGGAACTACAAAGTTCACAAAGTCTTTAACTATATATATATATCCTTGTAATATAAATTATGGGCTAGGTCACTCAGACCCAATACATGAATTCACCTTGAGATCGGATTGATTTAATGTTTCCTTTTTCAATCTGCATGGTTTACTCAGTCATAAGAATAAAAGAGAACCACAAATTCCACATGCACACCATCACTTTATCAAAACCAGCCCCAGCATGCCAAGCTGCAACACGCTGAAACCCACACACCAGGAGTTTAACTTCAGCTTGGCCAAGGGACTTGGATAGACTTTCACTCTTGGGAGACAGAAAATATTAATTATCATCCAGTCTGTCATTATCTTCCCCTCCTCCACCACGTATCCTCCCCTCACCTATCCGATCCTTTCCCCTGCCAAACAACAACATAAAAAGCAGCGATTTGCTGAGCATATTGTGGTTTGACTCAAAAATCCAAGTGGCCAAATGTGTGAGCTTACCCAGACACAGAGGTGGGAAAGGCGGGGCTGCAGGGTCTCCAGGAATTTGCAGAAAACCCAGAAAATATTATTTCAACGATACAGCTAATCAAAGAAAGGAAGATAGGAATGGGAATGGGAGGAGGGAAACAAAGCCAAGGTAAATGCACAGCCTCGTGCTGAACGCCATCCCCCATGCTCTGCCTTTGCAGCTGCGTGTCCAGGCAGATAGGGTATTTAAAGAGTGTGTAGATGCAGCAGGCAGCGAAGGCCTGCCTCGATGAAAGAGCCGATGAACACCCACGAGCTCTGACCTCAAGAAGGCCTGGATGACCCACCACCCAAAATAACACGCTTCACCCACTGGCTGAGACCAGAAATTCCACGGCTCTTGCTTCATGTTTGTGGACAGGGCTGTGAGACCTTGTTGACCTTGCCCTGGGTTAGAGAACTTTCACCTCATTTTCAACCATTCAAAATCTCACAGGTGGGGTTGGAAAGTCTCTGGGGTTAAGACTCTGCCTTGCAAGCAAAAGGTTCTGACTTCGGATTCCAGATCCCACGGAAAAAATGTCAGGTGGAAAAGGCAGAGGCCTGCACTTCTGGCCCTGCTGGGCGGAGCCTGGGAAATCCAGGCAAAGCAAAAAGAAAGTAGAAGTAATCCAAGATGATTCCCCAAGTCACTCTTGGGGCTCCACAGGGACTCTGTTACACACACACACACACACACACACACACACACACACACATACACACACAATAAATTAATAAATAAAGTTTAAAAAAATCACACAGGTGTCTTCACTGGGTAAGAGTTTGTCCCGAGGAAGGAAAAATAAAATATGAAGCTAATAGCAGGAACCTCTCTCTTTCTCCCTATCTCTTCTCTGTCTCTCTCTTTCTTGCACATACACACATACACACAAAAATGCACACACACACACAATGAAGAATACACAGTAGCACAGCTTGAGCACGGCTTGGACTAACAGATAAGAATTCCTTTCAAACCAATCCCTCGACTCTCTCCATCTTTATATTTCTCTGTCCTCTACATTCTACTGCATGTTTCTTGTCATTGTAACAAGACAGCTTACACTGTACCAAGTTCCACACGCAGAGCCAACAAGGTGGAATGCTCTCCCATTCAGAAAAGCCAGTGAAGACAGTGTTCGTCCAACCAGCAGGCTCCCTGCAGGGAGAAGCATCTCTGCTTCCTGAATAAAGAGCACAGGATGTTTCAGTGCTTAACTTGTTAATTTGAATGCAGCTCTACCAATCAGCGTTTTTTTCTTCGTACTAGGTATTTAACTTCTCTGTTCATTAGTTTCCTCATTGGGAAAAGTGATTTGATCATAATAATGACCCCTTCATCCTAAGGTAATCTGTGTGCAAAGTCTTCTAACAGGTTCTTCAAAACCTCAGCATCTGGTTTGTGCTTAGTCCTCTTACATGGTTGAGTTGGGAATGAAATGGGTCATGCGCTCAGTGCATAGCAGGAACTCCGTGGGGAGACAGCTTGTCATCACTCTTGTTCTGGGGCTAGAGATCACCTTTCTGGAAGGTAGAGTTGGACAAACACAAGCTTAGATCTGGCCAGAATGGGTGGACGGTGTAAGTCTGGGTCTGTTGCACACAGCGTATCCATTCATCATATGGCCGTGTGATGCAGACAGCATTATGATTGTATTACAGAATCCAAAGCTCAGAGACGCTAATTACTCTGCCTAGGGTAGCAGACGCACCAGTGACAGGGCGGCCTCTTTACTCAGATCACAGCTTATGTCCAGCTTCCCTGGGAGGTCATGATGGTCCTCAGAAGGCACTTGCTAGGTGCATGGATTCCCTTGGGCCAAGTGCAGGCACGAGCAAATGGGATGCTCTATGGTGTCCCCAAACATCAGCTCAGCAAGGCCAAGATGACAAAAGTGGGCAGGAGATGTATTTCAGGAAAGAAAGCTACTTCATGTGCTGCTGTGTGGCGCACAAAGTGACTCACCATGAAGTCTCCTCTGGTTCAGGATAGCATTGTCCACCATACAAAAGGGATCGAAAGCAAAGGAAGACGGTTTATCAGAAGTTTACCTAGCCTAGTTTGACCCATAATCCACTGGTGTTCATATGGGATATGTTATCCACGTGTAAAGAAAGAGGAGGTCTAATAGTATCAGCCATCACTCCCTTCTTCAAAGGAACCTTGGCCAACTGCATGGATGAGAGAGGGAGGGGGCACTGTAAACGCACTACACAGTTCCTTACACGTGCACACCTGGTATCTACTGGAAGATTCTCACACCTAAGCCAGGCAACCTCTTCATCCTTTCCTCTGCCCATCTAAGGGAATGGATCCAGGTTTTCCTTTCATTCATTCGCACTCCTCTGGAACTTTCCATGAGTGCCTGTCAGGGAAATGTCTCTCTGCTCTGATTCGCCCAGAGTCACAGTGCACAGATGGATAAAGAACCTTCATAGGAACTGAAGGACTAAGGATCTGCCTCCATGAGAAGTCAGTTCATGTCGTCTGCCCTCCATGCTGACCAGCCCTTGAGGCTGAAATCACTTAGTGTGGCTCTTGAATCAGTAAGGTATTCTGTCATCTTTCCTTGATGACTTACTCTACGCTAGACATTATGCTAAGTAGTTCACATTCAGAATCTAATTCATTCCTTGACATAACTTGACACAGGTAAAATGAACCCATTTTACGGGTGTGGAAGATGAAAATGAAACTCAGCCAGGCCAATGCCTTCTATCTCCACACTGGGGAGAGGCAGGTAGGAGGAAGAAAACGAGCATGAAGCCAGCCTGGGATATAGAGAGGAACTTTGTGGAAAAAGAGACAGAAGGATGGAGAGAGGGAGGAAGGGAGGGAGGGAGAAAGGGAGGGAGGGAGGGAAAGAACAGAGGAAGGGAAAAGGGAGGGAGGGAGAGAGGTAGGGAGGGAGGGAGGAAGAAGGGAGGGAAGGAGGGAGGATAAGAGGGAGAAAAAAGGAAGGGAGTGAAGAAAGGAAGGGAATGAATAAAGGAAGGGAGTGAAGAAAGGAAGGGAATGAAGAAAGGAGGGAGTGAAGGAAAGAAGGGAGGTAGTGAATGAGGAAGGAAGGAAGTAAGGAAGGAAGGAAGGAAGGAGGAAGGAAAAAGGAAGGAAGAAAGGAGGGGAGGAGAGGGAGGGAGGAAGGGAGGGAGGGGAGGAAAGGAGGGAGGGAGGGGGGAGGGAGGGAAGGAGAAGGAAGGAAGGAAGGAAGGAAGGAAGGAAGGAAGGAAGGAAGGAGGAAGGAAGGAAGGAAGGAAGGAAGGAAGGAAGGACTAAAGCAGTGAACGGGCCAGTGAAGGCATTGTGGAATGGGACTGTGGACTAGACAATGAATTCCTGCCCATGGTTGTGCTCCTCTGTGCTTTGGTTAGTGCAATGTTTGGAAGCTGATGATGTGTGTTTTCCAATAGATTTCACTAACTGAATCATTGGCTTTCTGAGCACAAAGACCATCAACTTGCATTTATTCTTCTGTCTTCTGCACTGGACAGACATGTGCCCACTGCTACATCCCAGTGGTGACACATTTTCATGCGTGGAAATCATTAACAGAAAATATAATTTAAAAAGTAAAAGAAGGTGGGGCTGGAGAGGTGGCTCAGTGGTTAAGCCTCTGCCTTGCAGGCAGAAGGTCCTGAGTTCAGATCCTAGACCCCAAGTATAGACGCCGGGCAGAAGCGGGGGTGGTCTGCGTTTCTGGTCCTAGTAGGGCGGAGCCTGTGAATCCCGGGGCAGAGTAAACAAGGAGGAGGTGGAGGCGTCCATAGTGGTTCCCGAGTTCGTCCGTGGTTCTACAAACACACATACATACATACACACACGTACACACACACACACACACACAAGAACACACGCACAATTGAATAAATAATTTTAAAAAAAAGTAAAAGAAGGTGGTGGAGAGATGGCTCAGGGGTTAAGCCTCTGCCTTGAAAGCTGAAGGACCTGAGTTTGGATTGCAGATCCTACATAAAAACCCTGTACTTCCAGTACTGGAAAGCAGAGCTGGGAAACTCCAGAGAACAACCAAGAGAAAGTAGAACAATTCAGGATGATTTCTGAAGTCATGTTTGGGCCTCCACAGGAAACCAAAGTGCCCTCTGATAAACACACACACACACACACACACACACACACACACACACACACACACACACACACACGCACGCACCAGAATATATAAAATTTAAAGAATTAAAAAAAAAATCAGGCTGGAGAGATGACTCAGGGGTTAAAAACTTTGCCTCCCAAACAAAAGGCCCTGAGATGAGATTCCAGATTTTGTGTAAAAAGGCCAGATAGATATTCCCATGAGAGTGTGGGAACTGCAACTCTGGCCCAGGACAATGGAGCTTGAAAAACCCAGAGCAAAGTCATAAGAAGGCAGAGCAATCCAAGAAGATTTCTGAGGTCACTCTTGGTCCTTCACAGTCATACACACACTCAAGCAACCTCTTGTACACACCTACAAAAAAGAAAACAGTAAAATCTACTCCAAATACAGCACTGTTGCTTCCTCTTACCTCTGCTTTTAATTTCATTTGGCCATCTGAGCTTTCTGTCCTCCACCAGACTACCAGACATGTAAATCTATTCCTCTTTCCTCTCTCTCTCTCTCTCTCTCTCTCTCTCTCTCTCTCTCTCTCTCTCTCTCTCTCTCTCCATTTTCTGATAGAGGTGTGTGGTTCTGTAATTCCCCCAGGCCTTGCAGGGAGAGATGCCATATGTGTAAATGCATGTTGAAGACCCTTACTCCATGGCTGATTACTACATTTAGTTAAGTGCAACCCATAGACTTTCTTCCATCTCCAGCTCACTGCTTTAAGAGCCTGGGAGAGCTGGAAATGGTAGGGGAAGGTTCCCGGCTTGGGCAGAAAGCCGCACACTACACCTTCCACGCAGACCTTCCGTTCTACGTTACTTCCTCTCCAGACTTCTGCTGCCAAACCACCATAGTGCAGCTCCTTCCTGCTCCAGCAGCGACTCCTCAGTGCCGCAATTACAGAGGAGACAGAGACAGAGTTGGAGGCAAAGTAATGAGGAGGCATAGAGAGGAAGCTTCCATGATTCACCCCCGAAGCATGTAGGGGCCATTAAACACAGAGATGTGGTCCAGTAGTCACTAATTTTACCCATGGACTCAAAGAAAGGTGGAAGAAATGAAAATTAGTTGTTCTGAGAAAATCCTGCCTCTCTTGGTCTCCTCCCAAGGAAGACGCTGGCTTCAGGGGCATCTGTGTATTCCAAGGGGAATGTCAAGCCTGTCATCATAAATGATCCCAAGGTATTATTTAGGAAAGCCAGAAGCCAAGCCAGAGAAGAGACTAGGAATCAGGAACATGTCTGGCCTTCGCACCTTTCAGTTAGTATACAGGTCCTAAGATTTTCCTAAACCTGTAGATACCCATGCTTTAAGAGAAGTTTGAGACTGTCGGGGACATCTCATGATCCTCAACTTCCCAGGGCAGATGAGGAGAGATTGGTATATCATTGTCCAGGAAATTTTAGCAGCATCCTGGTAATCTGGGAATTTGTTTGCTTTGCTGTGGGTATTCCCTGTGGAATTCAACACATTCCTCAAAGCCAGCTTCTCCTAACAGATTGATCCTACCTAATGAAAGCATCCTTCTTCCCTCCCAGAATTCTATCCTTAACCATGTTGATGGTTCTTATGCTCCGTTACTTCTGTGGTTCCTGACCTCAGCATCACATCAAAATCTGGGATGGGCCTCTGGCCTGGGACAGCTACTCTGTCATTTTATCCTAGTAGGTTGAATCTCAGTTCCTTCCATCTTCTCCATAATGGTGGTCCCAGAAGGACCCACCTTCCTCCTCACTCTACCTTTCACACAAACCACTACTTCTAGGATCTCTGTGTTACCAGTCCCAACACACTGGGTCAGTAGGCTTATGGGATGAGCATTGTTCACGCTATCCACACAGAAAGTCTTCATCCAACGGAGTCTGATTCTTTCAGGAGGCTTTCCTTGGGACTGGCAAGATTACTAATTGCTAAAGCGTCTGCCTCACACAAAGAGGGTTATGAGTTCAGACCCCCAGATCCCATGTGAAAGTGCTGGGGCTGGGGCTGGCCCACTTGCTGTTCTAGTCCTCAAAAGCAGAGTCTCCAGAGCAAACAGGCTAATCATACTGTTCCTAATAGCATGTTCTGGGATTAATCAGAGACCCAGAGGCACAGCAATAAGGGGAAAGAGCGATGGAGGATGACTCCCATTATCACCGTCGGGCTCCCTCTGGCATTCATGTTCAGTTTTGTACGTATATCCACACATGTGCCAACCTACAAGCAAACACACACACACACGTACACACACATGAATACACATATAAAAGAAAAAAAAGCTTTCCAAAAGCGGGGGAGATGGCTCAGGGATTGAAGTGACTGCTCAGCAAACAAAATAACAAAAATCCCTAGACCCCATATGAAAATTTCCAGTGGGTGACGTGACCCACTTGCAATTCCAACCCCAGAAGATGGAGCCTGGGAATATCCAGAGCAAGCAGGCTTATCCAGACTAACCCTGTTGGGAGCATTGGGTTTGACTAAAGACCCAGCCTCAAAACCATGAGGTAAAAGCGTAACAGAGGATGATTCCCATTACCAACCTTAGGCACATGCACAAATGTACATACCTATGCACATATGAGCAAACACATACAAAAACATGTCTATGTGTGTGCACAAACACACACACACATATGAAAATAGAAAAAAAGTAAAAAGAAGTTTTCTAAGACCCTAGCTATCTGAACAAGATATTTCCTGATACTCATAAATGTATCAAAATAATTGTATTTGTCAAAAAAATTAAAAAGGAAAGGAGACTAAGTATGAACATTTTACACCAGCATTCTAAACATTCTGCCATTTTCTGCTAATTCTAGCTTCCGCCACCCAGCATGCATTCATCATGCTACAGCTAAACACAATCACCTTGCTGTTTTCTGAAAGTGTCTCTTTTTCTGATCTTGTGATAGCTGTTCTTTTCCTCCCTGTCTCCCTGGACAACATTCCACACACTCATTTTGCATCCATTTCTTAAGGGCAATGCCATTAGCATGTTCTTTGTGTCACTGGGATGCAACAGTGATCCATTTTCCAGTCTCTTCTTTCTGAGACAATCAAAAAAGCAGACATGCATGCAGTACCATGGTCTCAATTAATATCTAACAAATCAGTGGTTTGCCATCCATGATTGCTGCAGTCAACGATGATTTAACTAAATGTATGCATGATATTATATGTGAAAAAGAGAGGAAGAGAGAAAAAGAGAAAGAATAGGCACACCATAGCCTGAGGTCAGAGAACACTCAGAGATTAGTTCTGTCCATCTTCCATAATACACACTCACAAAAAAGGCCACTGGGGTAGGAGGGAAACTTATCAGGAAGAAATATCCCAGGAGGAAGAAGGAGGCTAAGGTGGTAAGAGGAAGACAATAAAAGCCTCACTGTTAATATGAATAATTAAAATTTAAAAAGAGAAAGTCCATTCATTCCTTCCATCATGTGGGATTAACTCAGGTCCAAATATGTTTAAAGTGCTGAGAAACGCTGCCGAGTTGAAGGCCAGGTCAGGGAGCGACAGAGAATAGAAATTTGCGGAAGAGGGGGCAGTAAGATTGTAAGAGCACAAGGATGGGAGGAGCAATGATATGCAAGATACTCCACACAAGTTAAGGTCGAAGCAATCATGTTTGGGCTTTACATGCCCTGCACAATGTCCAACACACTATTGACCCCACAAAGTCTAGCATTTGCTAAAGGCACTAGGATCCTTGGAGGCAAGGGATTGACAGTCTCAGTAGTGTTCCTGTGCTTAACAGGAACACAGGAAAGGGTTCTGGGAAATGCCACTGGGTCCTTGCATCTCATCGGAGAGGAGGACCCAGAGGAGAGTTTGGCATGCACAGTAAAAGATGCTCCGGGGATTGGGAGGGGGAGGCACTGGGGGATGAGGAGGGAAGAGAAAGGGGAGAGGGCACAGGGGGATAGAGAGTTGGAGGGAGGGGGGACCAGTATACCTGTTAAGTTTGTATGAGTGGAAATAAAAAAAAAAAAAAAAAAGAAAGTCCTGAGGATCTTTTGGCCAAAACTAAATGAGAGATCAAAGTTTACTGAAATTGCTGAATTAGTGATCCCTGTTGAGCGAAAAAATTGCATTATAAAATCTCTACTGAAATCACGGTTGGGTGCCGAATGTCTCTCTGTGTTAATGCTGGTTTGGAGGCTGTGGAACTATTGAAAAGCACTGGAACCTTCAGCAGGTGGACTTCCGACAAGTGGGAGGGATATGCTTTTGAATGATACGTTGGGACCCTGCCTGCCCCTCTCATTCTATTATCTGGCCACCATGCAGCAAACAGCTGGACTTCACCACACACTGCTGACCTATGCTCCTGCCTCACTGCAGGCCCCAAAGCCACAGGGCCAAGGGATTCCGAGACTTCTGAAACTGAGCCAAAATAAATCTTTCATGTTTTTAAGTTGATTTTCTCAGGCATCTCGCTACAGCAATGGAGAGCTGGCCATCCCACCCAAGACACCATAAACACAGAGAATTCTCAGTGCTACAGTCAGAGTACAAGGTCTTGATGGAGGCTGACCATACTACACAGGAACAAGTCACTAAAAATAAAATTTTAAAACCATCAGTGAGGTTACTCTCAGTCTTGTCTGTGTTCTTGGTTTCAGATAATATAGAAACCTCTCCTCCAAATGTGGCCTTGATCTTGAAATTTATCCAGTCAGTTTGAAAAAATGTCAATTACAATTCAAATAATTTAGGAAGTCGCTTTTCTCCTATTATTTTGTGGGCTTCTGGGCATTGAACTCAGGTCACCAGTTTTTCCAGCAGATACCTTACCCACTGGGCTTTTGCACCAGTTCCACATTCAGTTAATTTAAAGAAAGAACATTTGATGGGGCTTGATTTGGAGACTGGATTCCATAACTCATAATCAAAGGATTTCACCCTAGAGACCATGAGTACTCCACTCTCCCAATACTTTCATCCAATGCCAGTGACGGTACCCCATCACTATCAGGTACCTCAGGACGTGGTGTCAGGACCCTGGGCTGCCCCCCACCCCAATCAGTGAAAACCCTGCAGAGAGAGAAACTTTGCAATGAAGAAACTGAAATATCGAGGCATCTATGGCACAAAATGGGCTGTCACGGGGCATTTTCAACATACACTTTTCCCCTCTGGCTTTCAGACAAATACAACAGTATTTCCACATAGGAGTGGGCAGACACTGCCTTAGTCATCTTTTTTGTGCTGGTCAATGGAAAGATCCTGGGGTAACTTCAATGTGCCTGGGCACGTTTGTAATTTTTGTGGCTTTCCTTGAGTGAATTCCGTTTAATCAGAGTTGGAAGTATTTCAGGCACAAGTTAAGGAGGACATAATGTATCCCCATGTCATGAAAGAAGTGGTGCATAGATCTTAAAGAAGCTCAGACTCAGGAAGGATGATGTATTATTTTTCTCCTAGGCTAAATGGTGAGGAAAAGAACAGAGAAGGAAATAGGAGGGTGCAGCCAACCAGAAAGGCTGGGCTCCCCGTTTAGGACCAAATGGCACAGGTTGCTTGCATCCTCTATGGCAAGCAAGCGATCCTGTCTGTCCATTGTCCGCAGAGGCAACGGCCACAAAACAAGATTTGGAGTTCATGTCTGCTGACTTTTTCTTTGACTTCCAAAAATGTTTCCTGTCATACCCTCCATGTGCAGCTAGTCCAAGAAGGTTAGAAATGGATGGGAGTCTGAAAATGTTTGCCAGTCAGATCTCTGGAGTCCCTTCCCCTGCTTCCTCACTGAGGACTTACACCCCTGAGTGTCTGAGACACGTCCCGTGTGCACACTGACCAGCGCTTGATAGGCCGTGCTGTATGTAGCCAACACTTTCCCACAGCTCCCATGGCACAGCAAGCCTTTCCTGGAAAGGAAAGATGTCACATTTTACTTCTCCTCGACATTCTTGACACACAATGGAAGCTGAACAGATACTGAATTGATGAATTGACTCTGGATCCTACACAGTTACAAAAGAAAAATAAGGATCAGAGAACTTCTTGTGCATGACTTCCACTCAGCACAGGATAAAACATTATATCCCAAACCTCCCAATGTGCATTCTGTCTCACCCCAAGTCTTCTGAGGCCTGTCAATGTAATGGGAGAGCAGATGCCTGCTTTGGGTGGTATCTAATTTACTGATTGTGGGACTAGTCCATTCCAGGCCCCAAGCCTCACCTTTCTCTGAGAGGAGAGTCTCTAGCGCCACCTTCCTGTAACAGAGGTTACAGCATAAAGGTCTGTCCTCTGAGCTGGTTAGTGGACTAAGACTGATCCTCAACATTCTTGGTCAGCAGTGGATTTCAAAAGGAAAACATTGAGCAGGCCAGGACTGCTGTTGGGAAGTGTGTTTGATCATCGGTTGTAGAGTTGATTTGGATGAAAAGAATGAAAACCGTGCAGGCATAATTAACAGGACTCTCAAGAGGTATGCTTCTCTCAAGAGGAGAAGCAAAAAAAATCTGAAAATTGACTGCACCCTTTTCGTCCTCCAGAACAATCACATCGTGGTCTCGGAAGATTCACACAGAATCACAGAGCTGGGACCTGGCAAAGTTGGCATTGAATCCCGCTGATTACAAGGCCAGAATTCATTTCATTGCCCAATGCCGTGAAGCCCACTATAATATAACACTTAATTATACAGGTTCAGCTATACAAGTCAAAGCATATCCCAAGCATAATAATAGATGTTTAAGCTCCATATGTAAAAGCACGCTATAACACGGTTAGTCTATGACGTGACCAGATTGTAAAGGGACTGATCGCACTGTCTTTTCCCATCAAGGACAAGTTGTACTCCTATAGTAGGTGGGTAATCTACGCCACAAACTATAAAATACATGGCTCTACCTAGAATCCACACCAACTGAGTAACACCAGGACACCAGAATTTACAAGAAAGGCAAAGTACACAAACAATCCACTTTTTTGAAAAAGAAAAAGCATAACATCTTATCTAAATAGACCAACTTATCCAGAAAGGTATATTTTATACTATTTTTCCTATTTTTTGCAGCTTGAACGGAGACTCAGAGACTTAAACTACTGACCCGTTGTCCTGTTTCCAGGAAATGAAGATCCGCATGCATACCTACATGATTTAGTTTCAGAGTCCACACATTTCTCTAGAATCAGGACACCATACCTATTCATATCTCTGTAAATATGTCTAATTTTACCTAAGTCACTTTCACTATTTGGGTGTTACATAGTATCTAATGTCCCTTCTAACCCTGTAAGTTCTTCTGATGTGAATATCAGTATCAGAATAAAGGAATTCTAGGCAGTTTACCTAAAGAATGAATAGTCAGCATCAAGGGACCCAGAAGAGCTAGGTCACTTAAATTTATACTCCTCCTGGGTTCATCTACATGTTGATACCAACTAAGAGTTCCTCGGAAAAAGACAACACATTCACAGCTTCTTTACCTGCACATGGGCAAATTTAAGTTAGACATAGACCACATGAATAAATCTCTAAACAGCTGCAGCTTAGACAGCTACCATCCAAAAGATGGTAAGCTAAAAGATAAGTGTCATAAAGTTAACAGGACCATCCTAACTCTAAAAGCTAGAATCCCCAGCCATTCCTATATTCAGTCTTAGAGTACTTCCAAATGGAAAAACAGCCCATTTTTTTCAAAGCACTGAAGAATGGTGGGAAATATCCCACCCAGGAGGCAGCTGGATCAAAAGGTTCAACTTTGTATCAGGTAAGTATCAGTTTCTGGATAAAATTCAAAATTAGCTGGGATGCAGCCTCTGCTACAGGTATGTGTATAACGGCCCTGCAGACTGCATGCTTGAGACCCTCATTTCTCCTGATATTTGCATGCTTTTATCCCCACTGACTCATTCATCTCAGAGATGATGAGAATCTTTCTTCCGACTCTTTGTGTCACACTCTGTGTTTCCAGGGAAGTCGGGCCTTGAGAAGGGCAGTCTTTGCGTTACTTTCCTTTCTCTAGAATGAAGATGATCGCATCTCCATAGAAATTCTGTGTGAGTTCAAAATGACAGATCTATAAAGTCCATGAAGCATCCTGCCCGCAGTGATTGTTTAGTAAGTTGGGACCAGTGGATTTACTTACCACTCTAATCAAATGACCAATGGCCAGCCTCGGAAAGGAAGGGATCTCCACTACCTCTGGCCCATCCATGGTTCCTTCTTTCCACAGTCCTCCCAGCTATTCTTACACTATGGACACGACTGGGACACTATGGTTCATCTGGTGCCAAATGAACCATGGAATCCTGAAGATCTGCCCTCCTGCACGCTCCGAGGACGCTGCCTGAGCTCTCTGCTGCCACCCAGCAGCCGCCGGTAGGAACTGCCAGAGTTTTCAAGGAGGCTGGATTTATTAGGAAAGACCATCTGAAAACTTTAAGCAGCAACACAGGAAGGTTTTTGTTTCTAAGCCTTCTTCCCCCAGTTATTCAAGTTTATGAAGGTGTTCAGGGGGTAAGTGTCAAGACTGTGTCAAAGTCAAAGCTCTCCGGACACTATCCAGATTCATTCCTTTCCCAGTGTTTATGTTCTGCAAAATCAATTTCAAATTGTAGAACTGTGGTGCGGAAGAATACTTAGAAGATCATAGCTAGACTTTTATTGCTGTGCTGGAACAATACTGGAGGGACAAGAAGACAACCAGTGTACAGACAGCTTTTATGAAAAGCTGCATTCAAAAATCCCATGTCTCATGTCCACCGAAGCAATGCTCCAGTCCCCACATACGCTGAAGAGGTATGAGGTTGTTTGCTGGTGGCATGAGAGGATGGATGCTAAAAGTTGCTAGCACTTGTGAATTTAGGTTGGCGAACAACCTCTGCAGTTATTATTAATTTAGATATTTATTTTTGCACACACATGCACAAAAATAAATTAATTAATAAGGTGGGTGTGCCTGTATGAGCCCAAGGGTGATAATGGGAATCGTTCTGGATGACTTTACCTCTTCATTGCTTTGCTCTGGGGTTTCTTAGACTCCACCTTCAAGGATAGGAATTACAGGCCACCACCATGTCCACTTGGCATTTTTACATGGGATTTGGGGTTTTGAACCAAGTTCTCTTACTTTGGAGGTATAAACTTTAACCCCTGAGACATCTCTGCTGCTTGACCTTTGGAATTGTTAATCCATCTTAGAGCCCAAATCTCAAATTTCTCATTGGGACTTCTACAACATGAAGGAGCTGAACCAGTCCCTTAATATCTCTTTCACCTCCAGATGTGCATTTCTTATCATTCCTTTCCATTCATTGAATTATAGCAATAGCACCTTGGAAGAATTTCAGCATGCCATAATTAACAATTTTTTCTTTTCTGCAATAAATTAGAAGAAATAAATCCTTAAATCTGATGTCTTGCCAAGCATCTCTCATCCCCTCGAACCATCTCATGGAAACAAACTCTGATCTGCCTCAGGGTTCATGCCAACCTATCTAACACACATATCTCTCCTCACCTCATGGAAACTGGGACACACAGGTAAAGGCTATCCCTCTATAGAGCAATTTATGTTCATGAATCCTAAGGAAGTGTGTCTGGAGTTAAAAATCAAGGCCAATAAAATTTGTGGCTGATTGTTGACAGGAATTTAAGGAAATCATGCAGACAGCCACAGTTTGTGACCTTTTTGTGTGTTGGTTTGATTGTTTTGGTTTGGTGTGATGGAGACCTACCTATCTCAAACTTGTGGCAATCCTATTTCCCCCTCCCAAATGCTGAGATTACTGGCATGCACCACTATGTCCAGCCTATACAAAGAGACCCTAAAACTAGACATCATTATGAAGGACACTGATACTGATAAGAAGGTTAAACATACTGAACTTTTGCTTAGAAATCAGAGCAAGTCTTTTTCCTACAGAGTTTGCCTCTTTTCACTACCACCCCCAGCTTTTCTGTATTTTTTTCTTGTTTTTTTTTCCGTGTTCTTTTCTTTGACAAAGAAGACTGAACATATTAAACTGTGGCATTCTTAAAGACGGATGATCCAGAGAGATAAAAGGTTTAATTGCTAACTCACAATAGCCCCATTCAATGAAGGAAAATACACAAAATAAGAGGGTTCTTCCTATAAAGAGAACAGAAAAGTTAACTCCATAATACCTGATACAAACAACATTTAAACAGTGATCACAAGCGGCCACAGCAAACGGGAGAAAATCCTGTTTTTTAAGGGGCCAAGTTCCCTAGTTCCTAGCCCCTGTGACTTCAATTTCAGAAAAGATCTAGCAGTTTGTTCTTCTGAGAACCACCACTTTCTCTTCTTGGAAACTGAATCTCTGACTTGGATTCTGTTTGTCTCTCAGAATCCTGCCATTGACAGGATCACCCTGACCCCAGAGGCAAGAAGCACCTCCCAGAAGCAAGAGGCTGTGTTTCTAACATCTGTGGGTTTTCCTGTTATTCAGAGAAAGACACACTTAAAGAACCTCAAAGCTGGCACCCGCAAACTAAGTATAGGGTGAGTGCACCATCAATTTAGGGGCAGCCCTAGGGCACTCCTTGGGAGGAGCTGAAGTCTGCCCTCTGCAGGGATTCTTTGGCAATGACTTCCTAAGGAGGCATTTCTCATTTAAATATAATTTCTTGGCAACCAAATATTTATCTGGAAGACATTGGGAGTGGTCCTATCCAATGAGGCACCTGGGTTTAGTCCATTACTCAAAAATAACAGGATTGTGGCATTTGGGGAACGCCTCTCCATAGAGGTTTGCCAAGAAATAGCTCAGCAAATCCTCCACCATCCACCCATCCTTGTCAACACGCCTCCCTGGTCATTATAAACGAGTGGACAGTGCCACACCCCGGATCAAATCCAGGGCATTCTTGGCACAAATGTCCAGAGGCAAAGTCAGGGTGTTCATGACAACACCCTCTCCCTGTTGCCTGTCTTCACAGTTATAGTGTGTGGCATGACTTGACCCCGTTGCAGATGGTAGTTCCCTGTGGCCCACGGCAATTAAGTTTTCAGATGTTATCTCTGTTCCAGCGAATCTGAGTCAGACAGGGCTGCCTGCGAGAAGATGACAATTCAGAATTTTATATATCTCTTGTCTATTCCAGAAGCATGCATTTGACACCTCTCACCTGGACTGATGTTGCAATTATTCTTCATCTTGATGATATGACTACAGGATCCAAAAAGCTTAGGGGGACAAAGAGTTTATTCTTGCTTATTATAGTCATTGGTTACATTTCATCAACATGGTGAAGATTTGTATTATCAGCAGAAGCTGAGGAAACTAGCCACATTCCCAGAAAGAGTGGAGACAGACATATTTTTTCCTGCTTGGTAACGCCTGTATGACAAACTGCTGGAATAAGATAATATACTGAACCAGCGCTCTACACTTTATCCACCTGCCCAGGGAATAATTCTACCCAGTATGAACTGGTTCTTCCTCCATCAATTGATAATTTCCCCACAGGTTTGCTCAAGTGCTGCTTTAACTAAATAATTCCTCAAAGATGTGTCTAAAGGCTCAGTCCTCAACAGTCCAGTTGACACCAGTATCTAAATGTCACCACTGGTCCACAGACCTAAAAATATCTTTCTCCATTGTCCCATCTACCATACACACCAGTAGATCTAATCATACACTCACTAATAATGTGCTACAGTTTGTAGGAACATAGAGATGTATGAATAAAGCCTGTAGGTATTGCAGTCTTTTACTTCTGTGGGTCAATAAAAATCAAGAAAATCCTTTGCCCTAATATTCAACACTGTCTGCCAACATGTCTTCCATTCTGGCCACTCTCCCCACATGCCAGTTACCCACAGACTGGTCATGGTTTCCCAGGCAATGTTCTGTATCTTTGATCTCTCATATCTCTGTGGTAAAGCCCCGCCCAAGGTCTATAAGCCATCTTTTCTTTTCCATCAAATATACACATTTGTTTACTTTCCAGCCCTAAAATAAGATTACCTGGTCTCATTCTCTCTCTCTCTCTCTCTCTCTCTCTCTCTCTCTCTCTCTCTCTCTCTCTCTCTCTCTCTCTTCTCACTCATTTATAACTTTCCATATTATGCTTCATACAAACACTAGTTTCTGCATATCAGATCTCCTTGTGACTCAATCAGAGCTCAAGCCATATGAACACAGGGTCTGTAAGCTTCATCTTTTTCCCTGTAGGGCTATAGTATGTTTTGCACTTGTTGCATAATCATCTTAAAGCCATCAAAACCAAATTTCATTTCTGGGGTCTAGATTTTACAACACAAAGTCTTTTTAATTAAAAAAAAAGATTTGTTTTCCTCATTCTTTACTAAGAATAAGGGAGAAAAAACACAAGGAAATAGCTCAAAAATAGAAATCATATGAAACAGGTAAAATGACTTGCCGGTTTTGTTGGTTGGTGTGCTTTTGTTAGTTTATTTGCTGCCGCTGTTGCTGCTCTTGGGAGAGGGTCTTCTTCTTATAACCCAAACTCACTGTATACCTTGGAATGGCTTGGAACCACAGTGTCTCAAGTCTCTCAAGTGTTCACATTGTTAAGAATTTCATAGACTATGGAGAGTCATCATGTGTGACTTCAAAATACATTGTTAACTGACAGATCAGGAGATATTTGATTGCCTAATATTCACATTTTATGTGAAAACTGTCTTCTTTGGTCATTAAATGTTACAAAATAAAGCTCTTGATGCTTTATGTGGCTACGCACCTGTTTTAAGATCATATCTCAGCCTTTATATAAAAGGTCCTACCTTTTATCATAGTTTCACTGTGAGTTGTCCTACTCAAGTTCACGTGCTTGACTCCTGAGCTGATGTTAATACTTGGGAGTGTGGTGGCACTTGTAGGTGGTAGCACCATCCTTTAGGAAGCATGTCCCTGGAGTGGCACTGAGGTTTGGGTCGTCTGACTCTACTGGTGGTTTGTCTGTTCCTCTTTCTGCCAACGTGATGGCTGCAGTGACTTGAACCAGCCATCTCCAGCTTCTTCCATCTGCAATGCCTTTTCCCGATGCAATGGGACCATAAACTAAACAAATCTTCCTTTCTGTCTTTGAGTTGTGTATAAATCTTGTCTCACAGCAGCAGAAAGGTGACTACAATACCTTCTTATGTGTTTGTAGTTGGTCTGAATTGGGATGCCACATTGTTCCTCTGGGCAATTGCCCAAGTATTTACCTGATCCTTTCATCTCCCACCAATTGAGATTAACTGTCTCAGTCCAATCCATCAAGGTCCTATCATCATCAGAAAACTGACTTCAACTTTCTGTTAGCCACAGAGTTTAGGCCTTGAAATGAGCAAATGTTTACCACTCCTTCTCTGCTCAGCTCACAGGACAGACCTATAGTCCTGACATCCCTACCGTGGGATTCAATAGCTTTGTCTATTAGTGTTCTGCAATGCCTGAAGGATATGCATGGAACAATTACCATAACCCCCCAAAAACCCACTAACAGCCACAAGCGTGTCATTACTCACATGTACTTTTTGAATCCTCACCACTCATGTAGTAGGCATCATTATTGCATTTAGTTATAAAGACACGAGCCTCATAAAAGTAATATAATTAAGCCTGTTCAGTGACAGATTTGTGATTGGAAACATGAACTAAGAAATCTTAAGCAAATGATCATTTACTATGGGAAACTGCAACCCACACCAAAGGGAAAACATAGAAGAACACAGTTTTAGACTTTGTGTCTACTAGTTAGGGTTAGGCATGGCTGGAAATTATGGAAAACTCCCATCTAATAAACCACTGCACATCTCTCTTGATAGAGGAAGAGCAAAAGTGGGCAGAGTCAGAATAGAAAGGTAGCCCCAAGAGTCATAAGCAATCAGACTTCTTCAGGGCCCCTAGATGGGAATCCTTGGATTGGATCTGCCATCCACAGTGCTGAGTGTGTTATATACACGTATAGATAGGCAAGTGGGAGGTGACAAAGAAAAAGGTGTCCTGTTTGACACTCCTACTTCTTCTGCCCATAGCATACTGGACGAACCTCAAAAATCAGAAATCCTTAGCCCCAAGAGAACCTGAGGAAGTTATAGAGTGATTCCATAATTGTATGGCTGCCTCAACAGCTCAGGGAGCCTCCCACAAGAGGAGACACCAGCATCCTGATTTTAATATCCAATACGTACTTTTTTCCTACCCTAATGGAGAATTTAACATCACAAGGACCAAATTTTTAGGATTCTGCAGAGAGCAGAAAAAAAAGAAAAAGCTAGTTTCTAAAAGCTCTCAACAGAGAAGGTACCACTTGTGGTCCAAGTGCCAAGAGAACATTTAGCCACACCTCTTCAATCTGATGGTTTCACCAGAAGAGGAGGCAGACTCCAGGGTTAGCTCTGTGATTCACTTCCATGGATGGTCATATGAAGACCCTGTGACCCTGAGCATGACACATGCTATTTGTGTGCAAATCAACATACCAGTGCTAAATCACAAGCACAATATTCATAGATGTTAAAATTAAGCTTGCTTTTTTCCAGTTTTGTCAACCTCATAACTTTGAATAAATTCTTTTTATTGTTTCTTGGTGTCATGATCCATTGTTTATATCAATGCTTGTTTGCCTACTTGGCAATTCAATGTTATTTATGTTCACTAACTTAATTATTTGATAGTTCAATTGTTCCAGGCTTCTTAGCCTGAATCCTATGGGCTAGATAAATAGTCTTATAAACAGTGATTAATTTGCAATAGAAAATAGAAAATCTTCTTACATGATACTGAAAGAATATTCAGGGAAAAAAAGGACAAAAATCAGGATGGTTTTCCTTGGAAAAGACAATCATAAAGAGCCTTGTTCGATAATTTCTCATCCCACTTTATCAACAGAATTGCTTTGAAATATCTTAATGGCTTCTTGGCTAATTTTGGAAATCAGATACATGTGAATGAAGAAAAATTTAACTTTGTAGTGTTGTTTTCACTCATTCAGTACCTCAGGAGCCCTTCAGCTCTGCTAACCTCTTTTCTGTTGGAATAACAGCATCCCAGATAATTCCAATGCATTTTTAGCATATGGAAAATAGAAATTACAAAAAAAAATGAACTATATGAATAGCACTGAGGTTTAAGACACAGAAGAAGGATAGCATCAAAGTTATATACCAGTGTCAACTTGACAATTGAAGTCTCTGAACTCTGGGTACAGTTGTAAAGAATTAGTAGAGGAATTATACCCTGAGCAAGCCTACAGGAGATTGTCTAATTGATTCAGGCCATGGGTGAATAAGATGGAAGGGGCTGGTTAAGGGAGTTGCCTTTCTTTGGCACACATAACTAGATATGCTGGTCTGGCAAGCGAGGATTGTTACACTTTTAATCCCGTGGATACGGTATGGCCAGTTCTCTTGACTCCTGGTGTTGGCATGGCAAGCTGAACACGGAGCAGTATCCAAGGACTGTAAAAGAAAATAAAACCTCTTTGCTCCCCTTTAAGCTGTTCGATCATGAATTTATCAGCAACATGCAGAGTAACTGCAACAAACAAGAAGAGAAAAAAAAGGAGAAAGAATAAGTTTGTTGATCCTGGAAAAATAAATATCAGTTCTGGAATGCTCGCCCTCTTCTCAACTCTATTCCAACAAAATTAATGCAAAAAATGCTCAAATGTTACTACAATTCTTTTACTATGTTGAATATTCCCAAGGCGAAAATGCTCCTTAGTCATTACATTCCTTACTCTTGGACACAGCATTCTTATTTTTAGCATTTCATAGAGGAAAAATTTGAAAGACGTTTCTAAAGCTTTGATGAATTATTTACCCAAAAGATGGAAGAGGTGTTACAATCATCCCATTTAACCCCTCTCATGAGGCAGGGCATAAAATCAAGGCTGGACAGGAGAAAAATCACATAAACTACAGAACGGGAAGGAAATCATAAACTGTGATTCAGATTTGATTTCCAAGCCAGAACTGGAGAATCCCTCTTGAATTTCTAAGTAGTTGCCCTCATTTAACCAGGATTAAATAGAGCAGCTGCTCTTTTCGAGTGAATTGGCTAAAGGGCAAGTACTTCTACCCCAGCCTAACTCTCCATGTCAACACTGGTTCCAAACACCAGAAATACACTGCTGTCTCCACTTATTCACCTGCAACCTCAGAAGAACTAGAGCAAGCTTCATGACTCTGAGTCAGAAGTAAAATATCGCCTCAAGACATATTTCTTACTGTAAACCTCCTTGCCATCACTGATAATGCTGTTTATGAAACACCTTTACCCAAGAAACCAGGTAGGATTTATGGACATTATGTTGTTACACAAGAAGTAATTATCCTAAGAGATAAGTGGGCAATTTTACTCATTCCAGACACTAAATCAGACCCATTTCCCAGAAGCTCCTTAGCTTAGGACAAGGACTTTTCAACTGGTTTTCACTAGGACCATTTTGTTCTCAGAGTATTACTGCAAAAAAACATGTAAAGTGGAATCATCCTAGTTCCTATACTGGCTATGGTTCTCTCCTTAGTGTCCTTCAGGCTCTCCATATTCAGCAGACTCCAGTCACATTGAGTCACACCAGAAGGCCAGGCTCCTTCTTGTTTTTTTGCATTTTTCCTAAAGAATGTTCTTGAAAGTCCCGATTACTATACTGATTACTGTTCCAATTACTCTTTGTGTTGCTGTGAGACACCATTTGAGGCTCATACAACTTAAGGAAGAACATGGATATTGATTCAGCTTAAGGTTCCAGAGGGGAGATGTAGTCATTTATGGTGGAGAAGGCATGGCAGGCTGGAAGAAGCTGGAGGCAGTCTAAGTTATATCCATCATGGAGACTAAGAGCTACTTCAAATGCAAGAGCCGACTCACTACCTCAAGCAGGATGGGACTAACCAACCTCAAAGCCCACCCCCTATGACTGCCTTCCTCCAGCAATGCTCTACCTCCTAACTAAAGATTCAAACACATGAACCTGTGGGGGACAACTCACATTTCAAATCATGACAATTAACCTTTGGCTCCACAGACTCATTGCCATCTCATCATACAAACCATAGTCATTCCAACTTGAAAATCCCATAAACAATAGCAATAGTCCCGATACAGTTCAAAAGTCCAATGTCCAAACTCTCCCGTAAAATGAAAAGACAAGTTATACACTATCAATATATAATGGCATAGAATAAACATCCTCATTCCAAAAGAAAGGAATGGGGGCATATCCAGGAAAGATCAGTCTATAACAAGACTGAAGATAACAGGGGAATCTCCAAATCCTTTAGCTCTAAAACCAGCAAGAGAGATTCTTGTTGAAATCATGTCATTTCCAAGCGCTTCAGTTTTACCTCTCCATCACAGCTGCCTATAGATCACACCATTCTCATGGGCTGGCTCAACCCATGGCATACAGCTCTCCTTGGCAGATGCCCCATGTTGGCTCTGGCATATATAACATCTTCATTTCTTAATTGCAAACCATGCTTTAACTCTACAGTACAAACTGCCCTTCTTGAGCTTCTAAACTACAGGCTTTGCCTAGCTTCCACTATTCTCTGAAACCTTGAAGGAAGGATCCATAATCTTCTCCCTCTTGCATTTTTGATTCCTCTAAAACCATAACCACATGGACAACATTACTAAATTCTGCCATAACCACTAGGTGAGGATTTGCCCCCAAGAATCATAACATTTTCAGCTTCTTGATGCTGTTGTAAGAAAAATCTCTCTTGGGCCTTTGCTTTACAGGAACAGCTAATCTCCTTGGAACTCTGACCTTCAACTCTTCCCTTCAAAAAGAGTTTATATTTGTATGGGTGGGAGCTTTCCCTGAGGATCTTGCCCTCAGGGTGCAGCCTCTCCTATTATCCAAATGAACAGCAAGCTTTGATTCACTTATGGTGCTAATCTCTTTAACAATAGCTGCCATTTCAGTGTCTGCATTTTCTGAAGACTTGGCTTCACATTCTCCTTTCAACTTCACAGTTTTTACCTCTTTTTGCCTGATTCCTTCCTTTTTTTTTCTCAAAACTCTGAACAAGAGCATTATAAAATAGTCATGCCACACTGTCAGGACTGTATTACCTTGAAATTTCTTTTGCCAAATACTAGAATTTAGCTTCAGGGAAGTTTACAGGACAAAGGCAAAACTTAATCAGACTCTCTGCTGAAAAAAAAAAAAAATCACTCCATTTTCCCTTGGTCCAGTTCCAAACACAGTCTCTGTTCCCCTCTGGACCATTAAAAGCTGGACTTTCACTGCCAGCATCTCCCACAGCATCACTCTCTTCTCTCACAAGAATGACTCTTTTAGCCCTGTCTCCAAGACACAAAAGCTTTCCCAGCAAAAAGTCTCAAAGCTCTCCATGTTTCTCCTGACAAACACACTAGCCTCATCTCAGCAATGGTTATACTTCTTTATTACTTCTCCTAACTTTACAACACACTTCACTTTCTGGTACCGGATCCTCTTAGTCTCACACAGCAACATCCCATTTCTCTGGTACCGATTTCTCTGAATTTCAAAACACTTCACATTCTGGTATCAGATACTCTTAATCTCACAGCAATCACAGCTGTCAGTACCAATTTCTATACCATTTATGCTTCTCTTTTGTTGTGAGATGAGACTCGAACTCAAGTAACTTAAAGGGAGAAAGGAAGAATTATTCAGCTTTTGGCTCCAGAACAGAGACACAATCCATTATAGTGGAAAAGGAATGGCTGGCTGGCAGAAACTGGACATGGGCTAACTCATGCAGACATCATGGAGGCTAAGAGCTGCTGCATGCAAGCTCAAGAGTAGACTCACTCATTCCCTTAGGGTGTGGCTAATCTCAAGGCCCACCCCCTATGACTGCCTTCTTCCAGCAAGCCTGCACCTTCTAAAGGAGTCATGACCTTCCCAAATACTGGCAGCACCTAAGGGTTCAAACACATGAGGCTGTGATGGGCAACTCACATTCAAACATGACACCTCCCGACCCTTCTTCTGACACCAGCACCACAATCACTTCCGCTGAGAAGCCTTCCCTTATCCTCACTTCCACCCCTCCAATTTTGGTCAAAATCTTGTAGTCAAAGCTCAGGTGTGTTGAGAGTGGCAAACTGCCTCTGGAATATGCAGAGTAACAGCCTCCCACCACTGTGGCCTAGTTTAGTGACTACCTTATTGAACACTGTACTTTCTAGGATTCAGTTACCAGAAACTGGCTCCTACCTTACCCAACCTCTGTCTCGCTTGCTTCTACCTTACAAAACCTCTGTCTTCCTTGCTCCTGCCTTACCTAGACTCTGTCTCCATTGCTCCTGCCTTATTCAGTCTCTGTCTTCCCTTTCTCCCTTCCTCCCAGGAAAGCAACACCCATGCGGTGGCTTTGTAGAAAGGCACACCTGTCAGGGGACTGATGTTTCTGGCAACTACCAATGTGGACTTGGACATACAAAAGCAGCATGAATAAGTTTAAAAGCAATCTTCCTTGGTAGAGTCTTTACATACCACAGGTATGGAAACTTTGAGAAAGACTCCAAAATAGAAAAGTACATTTATTGGGTGAGATGCAACATAGTGATAAGTTAAAAATCACATACACTGTCTTTCAAAGTACTCATCACTGTCAGGTATGTGTGTGTGTGTGTGTGTGTGTGTGTGTGTGTGTGTGTGTACATTGATGTATATATACATTGATGTGTATATACATTAATGTATATGTACATTAATGTTTTTTGTGCACCAGAGGGCACTTGAGTATGTACCTGTGGAAGATCAAGAGTGACTGCTGGAATCATCCTGGATTACTCTCCTGTTTTATTTCTTTGCTCTGGGATTTCTAAGACTCTGCCTTTCCAGGGCCAGAATTACAGACCACAGCCATATCCTCCCATCATTAAAAAAAAAAAAAAATTTGTGTGTGTATATGTGTGTGTGTGTGTGTGTGTGTGTGTGTGTGTGTGTGTGTGTGTGATAGGGCACTGTGTACATCTGTGGAAACCCAAGGATAGCTTCATGAATCACCCTGGACTATGCTACTTCCTCTTTGCTTTGTCTGGAGTTTCCCAGACTCCATCTTCAAGGACCAGAAATATAGGCTGCCATCATTTCCTCTTGGTGTTTTTATGTGGGATCCAGAGTCAGAAGTACAGATTGCTGTTATTTCCTCCTGGTGTTTCTGCATGGGATCCAGGATCAAACTCAGGACTTTAGGAGGCAGAAGCTTGACCTCTAAGCCATCTCTCCAACACCATGAGCCATCTCTCTAGCCCTCCCCTCCATCGTTTTTTATGTGGGGTCTTGGGATTCTAACTCAGGCCCTTCTGTTTGTGAGGCTAAAGCTTTAAGCCCTGAGCCATCATTCCAGTCCTAATGCTAATGTGATGATTTGGTTGTATTTCTTCCCAGGATTGTGCTCTCTAGGGACAGAAGTTCTGGATCCTTTATCACAGTGTTATCTGGCAGCCATTGCATGGTAAGAGATCAATATGTGACAGATAAGTAAAAGGTCATCTCATTGTCTTTACCCATAGCCTTGTAGGCACCCCAAATATTCTGTAGTAATTATCAGGAAACCCTTCACTTGTAGGCTCACAGATTCCACCTCCTTCCACTCCCTCCCACACCACAAAGCCAGTCTGGGTATCTCTTGCCAGACATTTTACTTCCACTAAGTCTACTCACACCCATGCTTCCTCTTCTCATCCACCTGTCCCATTCACATCCTTCTAAATTCCCCCATTCTACCCTCAAACAATGTCTCTGACCATTTTTCTCCAGCATATCTTACTTACATGGTTACTGATCCTCCCTTCCAGAGTCAAAACAGTGCATCGGGCTCTTTCTCTAGAACTTCCAACATCTTTCACGCTATCATGATTAGACCCCAAAGTCTTTGTTCTATTATTTAAGGCCATTCAGAAAATCATTTACTGTGTGTGTTTTGCAAGTGGGTAGGTATATATATGTGTATGGGCAGGTATACCAAAGAGCACTTAAATGTGCATGCCTGTGGAGGCCCAGCGGTGATACGGAAATCAACCTGGATCATTCTCCTTCCTTATCGCTTTGCTCTGGTGACTCCCAGGCTCCGCCTTCCAGGGAAAATATTACAGGCCATGACCATATCTGCCCAGCATTGTTTTTATGTGGGATCTGGGTCCGAACTGAGGTCCTACAGCTTGTTAGGAAAAGTAGGCTTAACCCCTGATCCAGCTCTCCATTCAGAAATTTCTACCAAACCATTACAATATCTGGACGTCATCACTTGCTTGACACATCATTTGTATACTCCTGGTTATACTGTTTCCCTTAGCTCTCTTCCCAACACTAACCATTCTGTGCTGACCTGCCCAAATTCTGTCTCCTCATCACACCTCCCATTCCTCCCAGTAAAAATCTTTTTTCCCTCTCTTGCAGCCATGACCCTGGTTTTTAACTAGAACCTTCCACAAAGCCTGCTTTGGAAGTGTGTGTGCATGGGTCTGCCTCCTCGAGAGTCTGTACACCTTAGTGGCAGAGACCATGTCTTGTCACCAAGGAGCATAGCACATGCCATTTGGCCAGAGCTCAAGAAAGACCCACTGAGAAGAATGGAACACCAGTTTGAAAGAACTGTACTAAGGAACTGCTTACTACAAAAATGCCGCTGGGAGAAGATTAGGCAGTTTTTTTTTTTTTTTTTTTTAAGCAAAGACCACAAACCACCTCTGAAGCCAGGGTGGGAAATGTGATTAGAGGGAAATACATTGGTAGCTTTAATCCCCTGAGTTTGAAAGAGCGCCCAAATGCCAGCTTCCACTAGACTATTGCTTCTTAATTAAAAGTTATCCAGATTCTTTTGGCATGCTCAATTTTCTGGTCAGGTCAACACAAAGTAACCAGCACGGCTCTCACCTCCCCCCCACCCCCCCACCCCAGTCTTCCCAACCCCGCGCCTGGAGTTATGCAACCCTTGGGGGCGGCATCCACTTCAGCTATTTGCTTTGCGCTCATAATTAGATTGTCTAGACAGGAGATGTTGCTGGAGCAATAGGAAAATATTTTACAAGGTGTTCCGCAGAACCACACTTATAACAGTGATTAGAACGCACTGACAGACGCGCAGCCAGCAGAATCAGCCTGGGCCACCAGCCGATTGCACCCGGGGCAGAGGCTCTTTGAAGATCTCTGTTGAAGAGAGGATGCCAAATTAGATTGCTGAGGGCGTGGAGAAGCTTCCAGGCCTCCTGATTCCCATGTTCACAGAAGCAGGGCTGAAATGACAGAAGAATATCTCAGATGCCCTTCTCTCCCCTTCCACTTTTGCACCCTGAGTCACCAGGGTCAGAGGATGCCCCAGCTTCCTTAAGTCTCTCCAAAATCTGGATAGGTGAAGACCACATGGCAGGCAATTTCCTGGGTTTGCCCTCTGCAGCAGGCTTATGTTGCACAGAATGAACACAGAGAGATGTCTGTGTGCCTCTTCTTGCAGGAAGACATTTCATGGCCCGGCCAGTAGATTTTTTTTTTTTTTTTGCATGTGTGCATGTATACACACACACACACACACACACGTGTGTGTGTGTTGCATGTAGGCAAATCGATATACATGGATGTGCAGGCATGTGTACAAGAGGATATTTGAGTATATGGACCTGTGGAGACCCAAGGTTGACATCTGGAATCATCCTGGATTGTTCTACTTCCTTATTGCTTTGCTCTGGGGTTTCCCAGGCTCTGTCTTTCAGGGGCAGAATTACAGGTTACTGCCATATCCGCCCGTAGTTTTTACACAGTATCAGAACTCACTCAAGTCCTTTGGCTTGTGAGGCAAAGACTTTAACCTCTGAATCATCTCCCTGGCCCCAGAAAACTTCTTAAAAGTATCTTATCAAGAGGGGTCAATCAGCTTAAAATAATTTCATTCCCTCAGATTTGGCTTCTAGGAAACTGTCATTACTACACAAGTATAATTTCAATACAAAAGGGAGAAAACAAATGAACAAAAACCTGGATACTTTACCAATTCAACAAAACATGATTCAGCAAAGAGAAGAGGCATTTGAGGAAATCCAGTCGGAATGAGGTTCCTAAATCCCAAACCCGGGGCTTCCTTCCAAGCTCCAAATCCATTGGGCACACTATGCAACACATGAGGCTTACCTAGTTAACAGATATTCTTCTAAACGCCTGTATGAGTCCTCAACAGATAGATAGATAGATCTTATTGTGCCCTGGCTCTGATTCACAAGTGTTAAGATTGAGTAAAATAGAAATTAAATAATTTGCTTCACATCATCCCAGAGGCCAATCTGTACCTCACAGACTTCATGTGATATCAGAACTAGGAAAACCACACCATGTACCTTCTCGAGGACAAGAATTAGGTGCATCCCAGAGCACCGAGGGTTAGAAAGCAGAGGACCTCTTGTCTCAGACGCTGCCCTCTCTTTTTTCAGGAGTGTCAAATCCTTGGACTGCTCTGAACTCTCTTTCCTCATTAGTTAACATGTATTTCCAAGTAGGAGCGATGAAAAACAAGCATCAAGCACTCTGCTTCTTGGGGGAAAGCCCTTTCTTAATATTTAACATTTACAAGACACTTTTGCACCCATCCTTCAAATCTACGGTGACCTGTAACTGGTAAGGATTTTCTCATTGATAGATCTATCATAAATTATAGTTTAGCAATTGAGGGCTGTATGAATTAAAATCAAGTACAGTGATGACCACCCATAATCCCAGCATCCAGGAGCTTGAAGCTAGAGAATCGCAAATTTGAGGGTAGTTGGGGTTAAACACAAAAAAAGCCTGAATAAAAAAATGTGGAGCGGGAGTGAGATTGATCACAGTGATTTGTCCAAACTCAAATGGCCAGAAAATAGCATGGATAAGATTGATCATTGCTTTACTCTTATGATCAAAGCCAGCCTTCCTTACTTGATCTGATCTTTTGGGAGAATATAAACACAACAAAATTATAGAAATTAGTTTTTAATAAAACTCTGGGAATGGATTCAATAATGACAGAAATAAGATTCAGGGTTCTTACCTCAGATAAGGCATGATAACCAAACTTACATACTTCCAAGTTTCTTTCCCTAGAGGCTATGCCAGGCCTTCCTCTACTTCCTTGTTTTGTCTCCAGGGAATGCTATAATCTAAAAATAATCTATCAGCCTTCATCTCACAAATGAATCCTCCACAGCCTTCAGAGCTGTCTTTTGCCAGTACCCCTTCCCTCCAGATTGTGCCGAAGGCAAACTGCATAAGATACAACTGTTTTGTGAGTGTCGGTACATGACATGTGACATAAATTGGCACATGTCCCGCTGATTCTGACAGTCTTCATGCTTAAGGACAGTCGTAGGTAGTTCCAGTCACAAGTATGCTCATCTTCACCCAGTGGTAGAAAGAACAGAGAGATCAGAGACAAGAGTGAAAGACAAAGCACAAGAAGCCAGAAGCCATACTGCTATTGTTCTGGCCAAGCGGACCTGGCATCAAACAAGCGTCTCAGGTATTTATTGTTCTGTCCATTGATTAGGGCAGCTCTCACCTTCTTCAGACAAGGTTCTTGTTTCAGGGGACAGTGAGTAATGCGGAGACTCACAACAGGTCAAAGTGCAGGGGCTCAGCACTAAGTGGTGGTCTAAGTCACCTTACCCCTCATCTAGGAAGAAGGGGTGCAAAGTGTAAGGGCTAGAGGAAGGGAGGAGCGCTGGGGACCCTGTCTTCTGAGTGTTGCACATCTGTAACACTGGTGAACTCTCTGCAGCGGTGATAAATGCACTCAACTGGCCCCACCAAATTTCCATCAAGGAAAAGGAAAGAGCTCATGAGACCCCAGAGCTCCCAGAGGATCTGTAGAGGTTTACAGACACTGAATATGGGGTGTGGGAGTGTCACTCTTTTCAGTAACAAGACCCCAGAACGTTGCCCACACTCCAGTAAACATACAAGTTCAGGAGTGAGGTACAAATTAAACCCAGTCAACTACAAGACAGCATGACAGTAGGATCAAGTCACATGAAGAAGAAGAAGAAGAAGAAGAAGAGAGAAGAAGAAGAGAGAAGAAGAAGAAGAGAAGAAGAAGAAGAAGAAGAAGAAGAAGAAGAAGAAGAAGAAGAAGAAGAAGAAGAAGAAGAAGAAGAAGAAGAAGAAGAAGAAGAAGAAGAAGAAGAAGAAGAAGAAGAAGAAGAAGAAGGAAGAAGGTTAGTTCAGGTTCAGGAGAGGAAGGAGAAGGTGAAAAAAATGACTAAAACCTATTATATATGTAATAAAGCTCTGAAAGAATAAAATAAATAAATTGTAACAGGAGCAGGAGAAAAGAAAGGCAAGGCAAGAGGAAAGGAGATGAAATGAGAGGGAAAAGGGTGGAGGTGGGACAATGAAGGAGAGAGAGAGAGAGAGAGAGAGAGAGAGAAAGAGAGAGAGAGAGAGAGATCTGAGACCTAACTCTAACAGTCCTGGATCCCAGAACCTCTCACTTGCCCTCTCTGTGAAATGCAGAGTCAGCTCCCTTTTGATGTGAACAGAGGGAGGCCAGGACCCTGGAGAGACCTGCATCAGAGTTATCCTCAGCCCCCCACCTCCTGGGCATCAGCGTTAAGTCACCCTAGTTTTCTTCCAAAGGGAGCTTGCTGGACTCTGCCCAGCACCTCTTCACAAACCTTTGTTTGGCCTCCTACCTTTTTCTCTGCCTCCTGCAGCCTCACCTCTGACCTTATAATGGTGACTTAACGCCTGAGAAAGGCCTACTCAGTTGGAAAGAAAGATAGCAATCAAATTAGCCCACTTAGTTCCATGTTAACAAAAGCTTTAATCTGGAGGAAAATCAGAGCCTGTTAACACCTGATAACTCCAGGCACATTTCACAGTGCTTTCTTGTTGTGTCATTGCAGCCTGGCTAACACTTAGAAGGCTAATGAGACAGAAAGACTACCAATGTTATCTTTTAAAATGAAGGAAGTAAAGTCTACAAGCTATAATGTTGACTAGAACCCAGGACTGCACTCCTAATCCAGCTCTCCAACATGCAGGTTCTGCTAGGAACCCCTATACAGACCTTAAACCCCTTCATCACGCCATCTAGAAATAGCTCGTGTGCCCAGAGAAAGCCTTTTCACATCTAACCGTGTGCCAACTGCTGGCACAGCCTTTCTCTCTCTAACCACAGGACGCAAATCTGGATAAAGCCATGCAGGTTAATTAGGAGGTCTGGAATTACATCAACTCCCAGTGGAAATAATTAGATGCCTCATGGGAAAATAAGTGAAATATTCCATAAAAATAAAAACTGCCTGGTAAAACTAATGAGAGAGGAAGGCAAAGGATGGAAGAATTCAGAAGCAGGAGAACTATGCAGACTCCCTTTCTTTGAAAGTGGAGGTCCAATGCATGCTCTTTAAAATAGGCAGCAAGGGCATGCACCAGTCAAGTGAATAATCTGTAACGCAGCTAATGATGGTTACCATAAACAAAGGGCATTTAATTAATGATAAAGGAGTACAAATAAAGATGTGGAGAGTGGGTCGTTTGCTAAAATGACTTCTGTTTAAGGACTAATAATACAATAACATTATATTTAAAAAGATAGAACTAAAGATATTGCTTTCAGTTTACTTAGAGTTACCAGCAGAGAAATAACTAGACTGCAAGTCTGTATTAAAGCAAAAAACCATTTAGTGAAAAACAGAGGAAATATAGGCAATATTTCTAAAATATGATAATAAAATTCCAAGGTATGTGGGCCAGTGAGAAGGTTCAGTAGTAAAGCCAATTCTTGCTTCCACATCTAATAATACGACTGTAAATGAATTTAAAAATGCAGGCGACAATGGAAAACTTAACAGTATGCAAACCATGATGTCACAGAAGCAACTAGATGTCAAAGAAACTGATACTATGAAAGAAATCACTTGTGAACAAATAAGAAATTCCAAAACTTTGGAATTTGGTGATCAGTCAACTAAGCATTACCTAACTGAATATCCACAGCAGAATGAAAGGTATTACATACAGAATAACCTTTTATTATGGTTGTTATGATAACCTCTTTGTTCACTCAATTTAGCAACTATTTACAAAGCTGAACAGCAGTAACTTTCAAATAAAATTAAAATAGCAGAAATGAATTGAGAAAGACAGAGAGAAAGAGAGAGAGAGAGAGAGGAGAGATTTAAGATGGTAGAGAACAGTTAGAAAGCTGTAGTGGCTGCAGCAACACCAAGGGACAGGCATTGCCGTGTGACAAACCTCTGAGTAAGGGTCAAAGTCACTTTGGTTACATGACAATATCAACAGAGAGGAATGGGAACTTCACTGCTGAAGAAAATTACTTAATATGAATACAAATCTGCAAGTATAGCCCAATAAAAGAAAGCAATGTTATCAAAGTAACAAATAGTAATACAAATGCTATGAGCATTTGTAATTAATATCCAATAGTGTATTATTAAATATATGCCAATTCCAAGTGGAATTTATTGATTGATTGTGCCGAAGTGTTTTGATATTAGATGTGTGATGTAATTTGCAAAACTAATTATGCCTAAGGAGAAAAACAAACATGTGAGTCTCTTTAAAGATTCCCCCAACCCTGAAAGCACATGGAAAAACCCCCAAGCTTAGAAGTCATCTGCAGTTTAGAGGAGCGCTGGGCACTCATCCAGAAGGTTCCCTTTACCACAGAAGGTGTTTCATACAGAGAGAATCACAACTAATCGAAGTGCAGAAAGTAAGTGGAGGCAGACTGCTGGGTCCCAAATGGACATTCAAGTCACCCCCCACCCCAGCAGGGATCAGGGAGCATCAGGAGAGGGGGTGACAGAAGCGCCTGAAGACAGGGAGGGGTGCAGTCAGATGGCATCTTCTGGACATGATAGGTCTGCTACTTCCATTAACCCACTACGATGCTGTCTGCTTCCATGCAACCTGAGCAAGATTTGACCTGTCAGCATTTTGCCATGAAAGGAAAAGACCTCAGAGACTACCATGGGTTAGTCTGAATGGGAGAAGAGGTTAACAATTTTACCTAGGGATATGCCCATGCGTACATAGTCCTTGCTCCAGCAAGTGCCCATGTCATTAATAGTAACTCAGAGGGGATTTAGTAATCAAAACACACAGAGAAGGATATGAAAACAAGATGGAGACATGTGGGAAAGAACTATGAAATAAAGTTTTAAAGTCACTGTGCTGTGTAATGATGAACATATGACATTCTGGGAAAGCAAAATAAAGAGAGGAAAAATAATAGTAATTCTAAGCTATGGCCAGACACTGGTGCAGGTAGATGTGAAGAGACCAGGGGGTGCTGTAGGAACTCTCAGCTTCAGAACAGCTCAGTGCAGAACAGCTTCCCAGAGATCAGTCATCCTGAGGGTGAGCTATTCTGCCCCCAAAGCACAATACCTGTGAGTTCATTATACCCAAACTCAATGGATGGACTCAAATCAGAGTATGAAGGACAGTTAGTGGACAAGATGAGTGAAAGAAAGACCAAAGGATCAACAATCAAAAGGAGAAACAGAAAACAACACCTACCCTTACCCCTGATCATATTAAAATTTAAAAACATGCAAAAGGCATAACCATTTGAATTAAAAAGCAGGTATCATTAGATGGATTAAAGAATAACCTCACTATGTGAGCACTATAAGAACCACACTTTAAATACAAAGCTATAGGACTGGAGAGATGGCTCAGGAGTTAAGACTCTGTCTCACAAGCAGAAGGTCCTGAGTTGGGATCCCAGGTCCCATGTAAAAACTCCAGATGGGAACAGAGACATCCTGCACTTCAGGCTCTGGTGAACAGAGTCTGGGAAATCCCAGAGTGAAGCAAGGAGGTAGGAGCAATCCAGGGTGATTCCCAAAGTCACCCTTGGTCCTCCACAGGGACATACAGTGCCCTCAGATACACACACACACACACACACACACACACACACACACACATACATAAAATAAATAAAATATAATAAATAAATAAATACAAAACTATGCAAGTACCAATGTTACACAAAATACAAAACCATGATATGTGAGATTATTGGATTAAAATATGTTCTATATAAACAATAAGTATAAAAATAATGAACACATTAAAATAATATCTGATTTAAAATTGGACATTAAGACACTGGTCATTACTAGAGATAAAGAGGAACACTGCACAGCGAAAGATGGGCTGATTTGTCAGGAAAATATATTGATCACAGTGTGTACACACTTGATAATTGACTCTAAGGTGCACAGAACAAAAATTGATGATAGAACTACCAAATTCCACAATGATAGATACTAATACCTATCTTAGTAGCTGCTATGAAATGTCCCGTGCAGGCTCATGTAGCAAGCACTTGGTCCCTAGATGTGGTGCTTGTTGGGAGTTGTGACTAGGTAGAGAAAAGTAGACCTGTAGGCTGTGCCTTGGAGGGTTACATCTGGTCTCTGGACTCCTTCTATGTCTCTGGTTCCTGTGTGCCACCCACCATGACATATGCCAAGACACATGAGTTCTAGTAACCAAGGAGTAGACTCTAAAACCATGAGCCAGAGTGAATTCTTTATCCTTTAAATGGATTTTTGAGCTATTTACCTACAGCTGCAATAACTCCAATATAATAGCTATTATCAAACTAAATGAAATTAATTGAAGACATCAATAACCAAGTAACATTATCAAATATAATATTCTAATTCATTTTCTTCAAAATAAATAAAATTATTATCAACAGCACATGGTACCTTCACAGTAACTTAAGGAAGATACTCATCTAGCTTCAAATAAAACAAAATAATTTGAACATAAAATAATTTGATTAAGTAGGTTAAGATACCTTCCTTCAAATTCTAGTGATATACATTAAACAAAAATAATAACAATCATCAAGCACTTCCCTTAATCACAACCCCTGGGAAAGTCAGAATGTTCCATTATGTGTGATATCAGCCAGATGACATGCCAGAAGAATCCCTCCTGCTTTATGGGAGCGTGAGCATCATGGTCATTACCACCACCCATCACACACTTTTCAAAGGGAAGTCTGAAAAACTAAGTTCATATTCATAGGACTTTAACCTGGTTATTCCTCTCCGGGGGTTCTACATTTCTGCAAGATTTCTAGGCAAGAATATTTATAGCAGAACTGTTGGTAATAACAAAGGTAAAAATAAACATCCATCAATGAGAGGCCAGATATGTAAATTAGAGTTAAAATGTCATACGTTTCAGCTTTAGAAGCTGATATTGCTCTGCAGATGATTACATAATATATTTCAAAGTATGTCATTGGACATAAAGCACTGGAGTACAATTTGTGGCATGTGATTTCACTAAGAAAAGAATGTTCAATAGATATGTCCGAATAAATGCAGGGTTTTGTCAATGTGTATAGACAGCAGCATCTTATCCTTTGCTAGTTGTAGAGCATTTCTTCCAAAGCAAACAACAGATTGCTCTCTCTGTGGGGAGAGTATTAGATTTGAGAGACTGGAGTGCAAAGAAAGGTCTTAAATATTTTTGTGGTATTTAATGTGTTGTTAAATGTGTATACTTTGTTGTAAATCTAGTTCTAAAAGTTAATAAACCAGGTTAATTGAGAACTTCCTGTATCCACTTAAAAAAGTAAATTAAATAGTTTTTTAATATACTAAGCTTTATAGACGTGGGGGGGGTTACTGCCTTTGAAAAGGTTTCTTGGACTTAGAACATGCTTTGGGTAATAAGTGCTTGCTGTACAAGTGTGGAGAATGGCATTTGGATCCCCAGATCCCACATAAATGCTGATGCAGTGGCTGAAGCGTGTATAATCCCAACATGCCTACAGGAAAGAGAAAGTGGAGGTCTGAGAATCTCCAGCTCACTATCTAGACAGCCTGTTATGCTGCAGCAGTGAAGAGATTCGAAATCAAGCACAGCGGAAAGTGAGGAACAGAGCCTAGAGTTGTCCTCTCCTTCCACACATGTTCCACTGGCCCCACTGACAAACACCTGCAACGAGGGGGGGAGGAGGGAGAGGGAGAGAAGAAGTAGAAAAAGAAGGAGGAGAAATAGAAGGAGGAGGAGGAAGAAGATTCTCAATTCTCAGCATAAACCAGGCCCAAAGCCAGGTTCTTGCATCAAGAACAACAAAAATGGCACCTGCCTTCAGTAAGTTCACAGTTCTATAGGAAGAACTTGCTTTTAGCCTCAGAGGAAGATCAACAACCATCCTCTGGTTAAATCGCAGATGTTCTGTGACTGCATGCCCCTCCAGGATGAAATCAGGACTTACCTGTAGGAACACTGCAGACTTCATAGAGACTCTTGTCACCTGCCGGTATCTCCGAGACATGGGGCTTCCAGAAGGAGTTCAAAAAGACAGAGCGACTAGCCATCTCAAGTGCCGTACACAGTGTTTTAAAAGTGACTTAAATCCCCAACAATATTACACATTTCCCCATCTCCACTCTTTCTACTGTTCTTCTGTATGGGATGTTATTCAACCTAGGCAACTCCTATCTAACGCCAAATACTGACTCAAGTGCATCTCCAAGAAAACTTTTCCAACTGTCTGCTCCAGGAATTGTATAAGAAACTCCCCATATTCCTACACTACATTTAGATATTTATGTCTCAGAATTTCATACTAAGTTACAAATCAGCATAGACTTATACCTTCGGAGCCTTACATAGAACAGAAGTAGCTCAACGGCTTGAAGGGCTCCATTGTAGGGCTTCAATGCCCCATGACTTCCTCCAGCTTGCTTTATTGAGTAGTCACTGTTATTGATCTCTCTGGATGCCTTTCCTCTGGCATGACTTCCAAATCCGAGGTGTTATACTTACTTGTCCAGTGACATTCCCGGGAAGGCGAACTTGCCCAGACAGAGGCGACACACAGCACTCAAGGGAACCCGCTGCACCTGCACACAGCTCAGCATGATGAAGTCATATTTGCAGATCAAGAGAGTCTTGTCTGTGAGCAGCAAAATCTTCTCCTTCTCATTGTTCCAGTGGTCTATTCTGCAGGGACCAACACAGAGAAGAAGAGTCGATTGCAACCTCTCCAAACTGAAGATAATAGCATTACAACATCTACAATCCAGCAGACAGTGAGGACTAAGTATCTCCAAAAAAGAGGAGCTCGGAAATGCCCAGATCCTCATCCAGTGTCAATGGAACAAGGGAAGGTGCTAGATGATCACAGAGCTGTTGATGATCACCCATTAGATTCATCCATTAGAGAACCACCAAACTCTATCACTCTGATCTTCAACTGACTTACATAATGTTGCTCCACATCTTTCCCCTCTCTGGAAAACCTTTTGGAGCATGTCAACCTCCACGGACACCAACAATGGCTTTGTCCTAACTTAATCTGCACTATGAAATTTACTCACTATCAACTCACTTATACTGATCTCTTTAAACCATTTTGCTATGAAGAGACACAATAGAAACTTTAATGTAAAATGCATTATTTAAGATTGTTCTGGTTCCATCACCTCATACTCTTGTAAGATTAAACTCTTAAAGGTTCCCTGGCTTAGGTAGCTTATTTGTGAAATAAGCCCAAAAGTCACTTCATAGATTTAGGGAAAAGACTTAGATTAATGATTCTACTAGGGCTCTAAAATGGGTGGTGGCCTTTCCTAAGAGGAGCAAGTCACTATGGGACCTGAAGTAGCTCAAATTCATGCCACTCCTCAGTGTTGCATAAAACCAGGCAGGATGAAGCCAAGGGGCTGATCACTCAGAAAAGGAATTGGAGGAAATATTGGAGTGAAATGAGATGAAGAAAGACAGACGAAAACACGGGGTAGGGGGTTGAAGGCTGAAATTAGTGACTGAGGCGCTAGTGCCAGTCATTGGGGACTGGTGCGTATTAGGTCCATATCTGCCCAAACCCTCTGAAAGAGGCTATATCCAAAGTCATTCTGCTAGAATGCAAAACCAGTGGAAAGAAACAGACAGAATCCAAGAGACCTGGCTTAAATCTTGGGATTTAAACCACTGGGAATGGTTTCCACCCACTCTAACCCATAGCAATATTCAGCTCCTACTCCATGAAACAGCAGAGAATTCTTGAGAGTCGACTTAACACTTCTTCCCATCTGAGTCAGGAAGAGATGGGGTGTCTGAAATGTCTTATCAACTATCTACATAAATTTCTCTAAATAGAATGTATCTACTTAGCAGCATGTTATAAGCTGCTGCCTAATAAACCAGACTTGTTTTTAGTTCAGAAAAAAAAAATAACTGCAGCTTTTGGTTGAATGGTTTTACTGAAATGTCAGCACTCCATAATGAGATTTATTTAAAAGGTAAAGGATTCCGGGAAAAGGGAGAATTCTTTTTAGGAACACAGAGTGCTCTGCTGGGACACAGTCTGCATAATTCACATGTCGGGAATGTCTGAATTCAAGTAAACATGCAGGCTTATAAATAGTTCAGGCCCATCACCTCCAGCTCCTAGGTAGATATTTGTTTACTTAGACATCAATCAGATCATTTCTCAAAGAACTCATGAACACATTGAATTACATATTCCTGATATTAACACCCTTGGGGTTTGGCTAGCAATAATAACAAATACAGAAGTCCCCATTGAGGAAGGTTCATTAAGTTCTTGGCTATCAATGCTCTCTTTTAGTCTTCACAATGACCCCTTAGACAGAATGTGACCGGTTTCATTTTAAAGACAAAGAGACTAAAGTCTATAGAGCCTTAAAGTGACACACCCAGTGCTTTTCACATTGCAAGCAGTAGTGCAAGGTCCTGAGATCTAGGCTAAGTTAGCCTTCTCCTATTTGTCACCACCCACAAACAGAGGACTCTTCAGCATGTATGCAAACGTGGTCAAACACACCTCTGTAAGGAACATATGACCATACATGTGATTCCAGCATTTATGTTTCTCTTGCAAATCCATTTTCTGTAGCAAACTGCTTGCCAGTCATGGCTGTCCCTTCCCAACCCCACCCTCTTTCATGCTCTCTACTTTGGGAGAGAGCTCTCTATCTGGTAATCCAGGCTAGAAATACTGGGTCTGTGTTTTCTCAACTCCTGTCTTAATTTCTCTTCTGTGGCTGTGATAAATACTGCAACCCCCTTAACTTCAGGTACAAAAGGGCTTGTCTTAGTTCCAGAGGGGTATCATCGATCATGGTGGAGAAGACCTGGCCACAGAGGCAAGAAGCTATAGGCTCACATTACATCAGTACTCAGGAATTAGAGAGAAACCTGGAAGAGCGTCTGACTACAAAACATAAAAACCTGCCTCCAGCAAGGATCCACCTCCTAAAGGTTCTAAAACCTTCCCGAACAGCACCACCAGCTGGGAACCAAGTGTTCAAACCACATCTCATTCGAACTACAGCACTCCCACGCCAGTTCCTAACCAATTTCACTCCCAAATGATTATTAAAACACCCACTTAATGCCAGCTCCCTCATCACTCTCCCGGCCCCTTCCTTTATGTCGAACTATATCTTTGCTTTCTCCTGTTTGCCAGCCTGGAGTGCTGACCACCGGCACCTGCTTTACCCACATCTATGCTTCCTTCCAACTTCTGCCCACTACATCAATGACAGGTATTTTTTTCTTATTTAGATTTTTTGTGTTTTTTTAAATTTTTTTCTGGTTTTGCTTACCAATTCTAACTTAAAACATTTTTATAGTCTCCTGAGGATGTAATATAAAAGGGACAAAACATTGGATTTTACTGCTTTGCTTATCTGTTTGTAACACTGTCTGGCTCTATAGCTCAGGCTTATTGCCAAGTCACCATGTAGCTCAGGCTGGCCTCAAAACGCCAGCAACCCTCTGCCTCAGTCTTGCAAGTACCGGGATGCAGGTGTGAGTTACTGCACCCAGGAAAAGGAAAAGCAGCAACAATTCTCAGACTGATCCCCAGGTTCCTGTAGATCAGGCCTGTTGCAGTCAGCCTGCATGGTTGCTGATAAATAACCATCAAACAGCTTAAGGGAACAAGGGATTTATTTTCTTATTGATAATCCGGTTACAGTCTATAGTCCAGCTTGACAGGAAAGCATGCACCAACATCAGGGCTGAGGGAACTGGCTACACCATCACCACATAATGGCTGAGAGAGGGACAATCCTTACTTGCCAAACCAGCATGTCTGACCAAATGTACAAAAGGATGCCAACTCTCTCAGTCAGCTCTCTGTGATTTATTCTAGGCCTAATCCCACCCACCATAGGCTGGGCCTTCCCCATCAGCTAGACAATCTCCTGCAGGTTTGTTCTGGGCCTAATTCAACCACTAATTCTCTACAAATGTGCCCAGAGCTCCAACACTCAACTGTCAAGTTGACATCTCTGCCTAACTATGCTCTTCTTCATTCAATTTCATCTTTCATTTATACCCTGCTCCTTCAAATACCAAAGCCTCTGCATGTGTCACTCCATTTGATGGTCATGAGGTTGCTCTGTGCCTGGTCACAGAGCTGGGCTCTGGCAGTCCTCACTCCATCACAGCTTACCCAGTCTCCAGGGTAAAGTGTCTTCCATAGCCCCAAGATCAACTGTTCACAGTACCTTTCTTAGGTGGAAGCTAAATTCCTTTTATTGTCTTTTTCATATAAGTGTGTAAGGGTGCATGCACGAATATGTGCATGTTTTCCATATGAGTGGGTGTGCACATGCATGAGAATATGTGTACAAGAAGGCACTTGAGTGTGCCTGTGGAGACCTAATGGTGACATGAGATTCATCCTGGATTGTTCTTCCACTTTATTGCTTGCTTGAATTTTCAGTTCTCAGATTTTCAGAGCCAGAAGTATAGGATGCTGCCATATCTACTTGGTGTTTTTACTTGGGACCTGGGGATCCAAATTTAGGTCCTTTTGCTTTTGAGGCAAAGAGTTTAACCCCTGAACAATCTCTCCATATTCTAAAAGCCTTTTCTATGCATATTCTCTCTCTCTCTCTCTCTCTCTCTCTCTCTCTCTCTCTCTCTCTCTCACTCTCTGTCTCTCTCTCTCATTCCAGCCCATGTAATCTGCAGAGGCAGATTTGAGCAGGTTGTCCCCAATATAATGAGTATCTAGCCCATATTCCTAAAATGAACTAGAGAATAATTTGCAATGCCTCTGCTGTCCAGCCTGTGTGCCTTGTACCTTGGGGAATTCAACGCTTAGTTCCCTATGTTGAGCTACTCCCCCATAACAGCAGAGCATTAAAAATAACAGTAGTTTGGGGGAGTGTCCAGGTTATAACAGTGACAAAGCACAGGGTGCAAAGGCGGCCACAGTACTGCTCTGATTTTATAACGTATAACTACATACACCAAAATTCACCATGTGTTTCTTTGGAGTAGCAGGATTTCAGGTGACTTTTCTTCCTTTTACTTTCTCTTATTTACCTGACTTTATTTTTTTGTAATGAAGATATGTCACCTTTATGATAAGACACATATTTTTAAAGTTAGAAAATATCACCCATCCTTCATGTTCCCCGAAGTAGTGTGTCTATCTTGCTGATTCCTACCCTTCACGTGGGTGTAATCTTCTTCCTTTACAGAGTACTTCCGCCGCAGCCCTAGCTACACGCTTCTCTGTCCTACAATGATTTTCTATATGTTGCTGGACCTTTCCTCTTCACACATGTTAAATAGGGCTTCACAGAATCCACGCTCCACGGATTTTTCCCAATGTGGCCAGCACAAAGGTAGAAAAAAAAATCAGAGTCTCTGTAAATACAGAGGGCGTCCAGTGCAGACACAGAAACACAGGATCCATCGCCCCACGAGGGAACCAGTTTTCCCTGGCATCTCTTCTTCCCATCGTTTTTTTTTTTTTTTTCCAGAACAGTTTCATTTCCATTCCTACTGGAAGGAAACTAGGCGGCCAGGTAGGTAAGAGAGCACCTGAAAGCTGAAATCGGGTGTTTCCTGAGATGGGAAAAGATTCACCAGCAGGGGGCAACAATGAACTGTCAAAGACAGGCTGGACCCATCCTGCAAGTTTACAAGGACCCTGTTACTCAAATCATCCCAGATGCCTTCCCGGACTCGCACACGGTAATACTTTTAGATGCTCTTTTATCTTTTATCTTTTAACACTGCGTCAAATCAATCTGTAATCTGTAAATGATATTCTAAGAAAGGTTTTCTTCTAATGTTTCTCTCTCTCTCTCTCTCCCTCCCTCCCTCCCTCTCTGTTTGTATGTGTTTCTCTTTATTTCTGTCCCTCTGTTTCATACACACACACATATCACTCGATGGAAGTATCTTCTGTTACATGAATAGTTTCTGTCTTTATTCTGCAGATCAATTTGTTGTGTGCAGCCCTTGAGTCTCTTAGCATGCCCAGCCCTTGGAGAGGAAGACAGATCTTGGTCAGCCCCGAGCCAGCAGCCCAGGAAGAAAACATTGAATCATTCATTCCACACATATTCCCTGAGCATCCACTGGATTGCAGACACTGAAGAGGATCCAGTTGGGGTTTGCTGTTCAAACACAAACAGAGGAAAGTACATGGCACGAGAGCCAAGCATGTCCCTTCCCCCAAGCTAAGTGGAGTCTTGCAAAACATGCAGTTAAATGATCCACATGCTTTTTTTCAGTTGTTTGGTTACTCTTGCCCTAACCCTCTCCAATTTGTTTAAAACAGGAGACCCTCAAAGTAAACAAAGTATTCTAATAAAAACCCAGTGCCACAAGCCTGCCCTGTTTCCAAGCCTCACAGTCTTGGTCGTTGATAATTCTTTCTTCCTTCCTACTACCCTGTGTTGTCATATTCCAGGCTACATGCTACCTACTAGGAATGCTGAGAAGATATGATTACCTGAACTTCCACATAATTCTGGGTCCTGGAAGGGAACGTATACAAGGAAAAATACCGTGCTGCCCAAAGGCATGATGTGGTTTGCCAAAAGTAATTTGAGTTTGTGGGGCAAGCTGTGGCCATTGGATTCCCTGTCTGTGGCCCACAGGGCTAAAGAAAGAGAAGCTTCCAAGAGGTTCTCTCATCGGCATGATATTTCCTAGTGTATGCTGAAGATCTCAGTTCTGGGAAAGCACAGGTTCCAAAATACAGATAATTCTTTATAAAGTAAACAAGGAGAATGCATTCATTCCCTCGGCGCTTCCTCAACACATACCTATCATTAACTAACCCCTAAAAAACAGACAGATGCCAAACGGAGAGCTCAGCTGTTAAAGTGCCTGGCTTATAAGCACATGGGAACTCAATCCCTAGGAAACATGTATAAAAATCTGGGCAGGGTAACATATGCTTGTAATCCCAACACTGTGGAGGTGGAAATCAGGGGGACCCCAGGACTTGCTGTCCCCCAGGCTAGCCTACTTGGTGAGCTCTACGTCAATAAGAGACCTTGTTTGAGAAAAAGAAAGTAATTGCACCTAACAAAAAAGACACTTGAGGTTATCCTCTAGACTCTTCTCTCTGTCTCTCTATCTCTCTGTCTCTCTCTGTCTCTCCCTGTCTCTGTCTCTGTCTCTGTGTCTCTCTGTCTCTGTCTCTGTGTCTCTCTGTGTCTTTCTCTGTCTCTTTGTCTCTCTCTGTCTCTCTCTCTCTCTGTCTCTGTCTCTCTCTCTCTCTCTCGGATAAGCCTATACACAAACATTTATGAGCCTCCAAAAGTCACTTTTTCCTGAGGGAGGGAGTCTTTCCATAGGCATCATCACTATATGCTTGCAGTTAACTATGAAAGGAAATCAGTTTTTCTTTGGAAGGTAAAGCTTTCTCTCCACCTGTCAGCTGATTGGCTGAGTGATTGGCTGCTTCTCACTGTGCGCTGATTGTGAAGAAAGGCAACAAAATATCTGCTTCAATTCCCTAAAAATCCTAAAAGAGTATTCATTCATCCATTCATCTGATGCATGTAGGAAATTCCTGTACTGTTGTTTAGTGTGCAGCACAGCAGAGCTCATTTCATGACATTGGATATTACATTGAGTTACTCTGAACAGATACAGACCACAGAGCACATATGAAGTTCCTTTAATACGTGACTGATGTGGGGCACCTTGGAAGGTGAGAACTTGGAGCAATAAGGAAGAGTGCCAATTGACTCATCCGTGCTTCTTCATTTAGCTACTCTGGCCAGAGAAACCAACAGTGGATTCAAATATCAGTTCATGTCAAAAGTCACAGGTGGGATAGGGTCCTAGCTCAGGAACCACACAAACAAGAGGACCAAAGTTCAGATCCCACATAAAATGCTGCCTACTGGGTATAGCAATCTGCCTATCATTCTAGCCTCAAAAGGCAGAAACTAGGAGTTCCCAGAGCAAGCTGCCTAGCCTAGACTAACTCTACTGGCAAGTTCTGGGTTTGTTAGAGACCCAGTTTCACAAACAGTATAGTGGAAGCACAATTGAAGATGACTTCTGATCAACCTTCAGCTTCTGTGTGCACATATACCCCTCCCCACATACACACATGAAAATGGGAAAAGAAAAAAATCGCAAGGGCAGCAAGTATCGCCTGACTTTGGCTCAAAAGTTGATTTGATGTTTATTGCTTTGCAACTGAATTTCTCCCTATGTGGACTAAGGAATGACTTTACAGAAGCAATACCAGTCATTCTCCTTATACAAATATTTGTTGAAAAACCTGGTGTTTTTCAACCTGCTTTAGTGCTACAGTGGTGACCCACATGAACTCTCGTTATTATGTAAGGAGAGACGCAGATGAAGGAAGCTGCAGAATCTTGGGTAAAATGACTTCAGGAGAATATCTGAGGGAATGAATTTCTAGTGAAGAGAATCTACAGAGTCCCAGAGATGGATTTCAGAAAGGTCACAGTCAGCAGGAACAAGGAAGAGAAGGGAGATTTGAACAGAGGTCAGAGGACAGAAGCAATTACAAGAAAGGATCGCTTTATCTCTGATAACCACCTGATTTACAGACTCAGAATGAACACTCTGTAAAGTGACATGCATCTAGTGTAAAGTGACAAAAGTGACAGAAACCACACTAGATTCAGTAGCTCTGATGCCATCCTAATTCCACCTACGGACCTGCATTGTTCACTTGCATGTACTACACTATATAAGAGTTTTGCTTTCCCGGAAGCACTTCTACCGATAAGGGAATATGTACTGGCTACAGGAAAGAATCCAGGCCCACCCATCTTTCCTTCTCTCCACAAAGCTACTCTCTACAACACACTGGGAGCTCTTAAGAGATCCAATCCCTGGAGGACTTTCTCCTCCCCAGAATTCTCTCCAAAGGAGTCATGTGATTAGAAGCCAAAAAAGCTGATGGGAAAACGAGACCCCATGCTGGGCGCAGAGAAGGAAGAAAGGCAGCACAAAACAGAACAGACACTCACAGGCTCCTCCTCTATGGTTTTAATTTCTTTATAGAAAAAAAAAAAAAAAAAACTATCCTCTTTGCCGACTCTGTCGGCTGTAGTTCTTTGGGTACAGAAGCCAGAGTCCAAACCAGGCAAAGCCAGGAAGAATGTATGTACTGTTAAAAACAGTGGGAGGGATCCCCCAGAAATCTAAGAACAGGGACCACGGCACCGCAGGGCTTCGTGGAACATGGAGAGTCGCAAGGAAAACTCGTCTTTCAAGGTAGTCCCAGTCAAAATTTCTGTGCCTCTTTACATACCACACCTATTCCTCTTAGTTTTTTGTTATAGTTGAATGAATTAGTTTAGGTGTGCGCATGCCCGCACCTGCCGTGGTGCACTTGTGAAAGCCGAGGACACCTTGTGACAGTCAGTTTTCTCCTTCCACCATATCGAAGCAAGATCTTTCTGGTTGTTTCCCTGCAGCTTACTCCAGTCCAGCTGACCTGCAAGCTGAACTTCTAGACAGCTCTATTCTACATCCCATCTCCCCCCAGGAGTGCTGGGATTCCAGGTGTGCACACTGCATCTGGCTGTTCCCTGTGGTTCTAGGGCTCAAGCCATTAGACTTGTGCAGCAGGGACTTTTCTCTGCTGGGCCGTCTCCCCGGTCTTCTGTTGCTTCTTGAATTCAGTCCTACTGGCTGCTTGGGATCAGTGTAATTTCCTCTTCAGTTCTCTCTTGACCTTCAGTTGTTTCCTTACTCCACACAATAGAAATTTTCTGACATACTGTCATAGACTTGGTGTAATCGTACATCCCCCAGGTGCATGGTGTACCCCAACATCCTTTAGTGACTAGGTGTACCCTCCCAGTGACCTTGTATGCCCCTGCATCTCCCAGTGACCTTGTATGCCCCTGCATCTCCCAGTAACCTAATGTACCTCTGTATCTCCCAGTTCAATTCTCAGAAAATAAATTTTGTTGTACATGAATTAGATCATTTATACAAATTATCCCATTGGCTGTCAGGCAAACAAATGGATTATCACCTGTGTCCAATCAGGCATGGCCAGAGGCTGGAATTCCATAGAAGAAAATGAGATTTGAGAGACTCAGTAAGTTTCAAATTCAAGACATAAGCACATTTCTACATCTTTAGGAGTATAAATAAATTAACAACTTTAAAAAGTTTTAAGTTTCTAGTTCTTAACATGTTAACTCCTTTCTTTTCTAAATTTGTTGGACATATAGTTAATGTTTCTAACTGCTTTCCACTACATTTTGATACCTGATTTGTTAATTTTTAGTTCTATAGCTCTCTTTCCACTCTACATAGTAATAGGGGCCAAAAACTGAAGAAAACTCTAATAAAATAAGATGAAAGAATTATAAAATTAAATAAAACACTAAAAGACATATATCTTCCCTAACAACTGTGAAATTTCAGTATGGAGATACAAGAAATATGAAAAAGAAAGCATTGTGACTTCTCTAAAAGCATACAGTTCTCAACAATCCAAAGTTTTCATATAACTGAGGTACCAGAGAAGGAATTTGGAGGTTCAGATTCTAAAATGATCAGTGACCTTAAAGAGGACAAAGTCACTAAGGAAGTTAACTTAGAACTTGAACTACAGAGTGTATGATACGGAAAAGAAATTATAAAAAAATAAGTAATAGAAAGAATATCAGGTAGTAGAAGGTAATATCAAAGAAATATTACTTTCAAGCTGCAAAATAAACAGAACAGACAAGCATGGGTTACAGTTTGCCTAAATTGTTGCTGATAAAATCATGACCAAGCAGCTTAAGGTAGCAAGGGATTTATTTTCTCTTATGAGAGTCTGAAAACAATTTCTTGTTCAGCTTGGCAGGAGAACACATACCATCACCAGGAGGCCGAGGGAACTGGCCATACTATATCAACATAATGGCTGAGAGAGGGACAACCCTTAGTTGCCAGACCAGCATGCTTGGTCAAGTACATAGAAGGACGCCAACTTTCTCAACCAATTCCCTCCATCTTATTCACCTGCCCGAGGACTAATCCTGCCTACTTGAGCTAAACCTTCCCTATCAACTAAACAATCTCCTGCAGGTTCGCTCTGGGTTTAACTGCTAGTTTTTTATAAACGTGCTCAGAACCTGAACCCAAAGTATGACACGACTTTTCAGAATGCAATCAAGATCAAATCAAGAAATCCATGGGGTAGAAGAAGGTGAAATATAAAGTAAAGTCATGCATAACTTATTCAATAGAAGTATAGCTTAAAAAGTTACTACAGTTATGGAAAGATGTGGACATCAGGTGCAGGAGGCCTTGAGAATACCAAATGGACATTATTGAAAAAATCTTCATGTCATATTATTTTTAAAATGTTAAGACCACATAGCAATGAAACTACATTAAAACCTGCAAGAGAAAAATGCCAACTCAATCACAAAGGTAAATTCATCAGAATAGTTTCAGACTACTCAGCAAAATCTTGAATCCCAAGAAAGAGTAGATGATATGTTTCAGGCATCGAATATAAATAACTGTCAGTTAAGAGTATTATAGCCAGCAAAATTATCCTTTAAAATCAGTGGAGAAATAAACTTTCTAATACAAACACAAACTAAAGCAATTCATGAACACTAAGCTAACATTCCAGTACATACTTAAAATAATCTTTCACACAAAGAAAGAAGAAAGACAAACAGCTCAGAAAAGGATTAATTTCATGTTCAAAGGAACAGATGAATGAATAAAATAGGGAAGATTCAAATATGTTCAACTGAATAAGCTAACTGATAAGATGAATAATGGGGAAAAGGAAAGAAATGATCCAATAAAATTGTAGAATTCAGGAATGCCTCTCAATTACAAGCTAAAATGTAAATAGTCTCAGTTCTCTCACTAAAGACACAGACTATCTGACTAGATTAAAAAGCAAAATGCAATTGTTTGTTGTCTAAATTAAACAAGAAATGTGCCTCATTGACAAAGGCACATATAGACTGTAAGTGAAAAGATGGAAAACAAATGGACTGAAAGCAGCCAGACACATGTCTGACCAAGGAGATATCAAACTAAATTAGCTAGAAGACAAAAAAATTTTGTCTTTTCATGTTAATTAATGGAACAATCTATCAAGAAGATAAATTTATCAGGTTTTGATTCAGTTAATCTCATAAAGCAAACACTAGTGGACACAAAAAGGTAAATAGTCATAAATCAGAGATACCTCACTCTAACCAACAGATAGATTGTGTGATGGCTGATCTTGATTGTCAACTTTCTGAAACTTAAAATCAACGTAGAAACAAGTCTTGGGACATATGTGCAAGGGATTATTTAGGTTACATTAGTAAAAGTGGAAAGACTCATGCTAAATGTGAGTGGCACCATTCCAGAGAATGAGTTCTCATTTTAAATAAAAGGTAGAAAACTGACCTGATCATCAACAATCGTCTCTCTCTGCTTCCTGACTATAGTTGCCTTAAGCTTCTGGTACTATGCCTTCCCTACCATCATGGACTGTTCCCTCAAACTGAGCTAACATGAAATCTTTCTGTCTTAAGTTGCTTATATTAGGGTGTTTTGTTGCACCAAAAAAAGAAGAAGCTAATACAAGTCACACCAAAAATAATTCTATCAACTAGGTCACGGATAAAAGAGATTCAATGGACAACTGCAGAATGCTAGATGGAGAAGTCACAGAACACGTGCTCTTATCATCAGCCCAAGGAACTTTGTCCAAAATAGACCTCATTTTAGTTCACAGGCAAGTCATAACAAATATAAAAAATTAAAGTTTTCTTGTATCTTATTAAATAATAATAAAATAGTAAGAAAAGCTACACAAACCATATTAACAAATGAAGATAAACTAATATATTCTCACCAGGTCTGTGGTGCCTTGACAGCATACTGAAACCCTATTTCCAACAAATGAAGAAATAAAACAGAAATGTATATTGAACAGAAATTATGCTATTAAATAATCGAAAGACCATTGAAGAAATATGTTAAAGAAATTAAAAAATTCCTAGAACACCAATAGCAATGAAAACAAAACTCATCAAAACCTTGGAGATAGAGACAAGGTAGTTCTGAGAGGAAAGTTTGTAGCTATGAGTAATTACATCAACAAATCAGAAATGATTGAAAGAGACAGCTGAAGGTTCACATAAAAAGAACAAATCAAACACCAATTATTAGACAGAAACAAAAGTAGTAAATGGTTGGGAAGATGGTTCAGAAAATGGTTGGGAAGATGGTTCAGAAAATGATTGGGAAGATGATTCAGAGGTTAAAGCACTTGTCTCAAAAGCAAAGAACAGATTTCAGATCCACTGCTAGTTAGGTGTGGTAGCCCACCTGCAATTGTAATGCCAAAAGTGCTTGGGCATTCGTAGAGCTGGAAAGCCAGGCTAGCTCTAGTTCTGAACTCTGGTTTTAATTAGAGACCCAGGCTTAAAGAATGAGGTAGAAAATGATTGGGGCTGATTCCAGATATCACTACAGCTTGACATACAGATAAACACATGCACATGCACTTACATACACATGTAAACCCACACATAGAGAAACAACAAACATATATGTATGTGACCACATACACATACACACAAAAGTCAAAAAATCATTAAAAAAGGAAATAATTAAGATTAGGGTTAAAATGGATGAAACTGGAGACTGAAAGAGCAAATTCAAGACATCAATGAAAGACAGAATTTCTCATTTGAAAAGATGATGTCAAAATTGAAAACAATATTGACAAATCCTAGATACACTAATCAAAAGAAAGACTCAAATAAATAAAATTTGAAATGAAATGGGGAAATTACAACCAAAAACAATAAAACTCAGAGACATATTGGACAATATTATGAAAGCTCATATATATGTCAATTAACTGGAAAATGTAGAAGAAATGAATAAATTGTTAGACACAAATGATTAAGACCTGGTTAAGCCAAGTGAACAGAAACAACTTAAAGAAGAAGTAATGAGATTAAAGCAGTAATAGCCTCACAAGAAATAAAAACCCATGACCAGACGAATTCACTGCTACATTCTACCAAACAATTATATAACTAACACCAATGTTTTTCAAACTATTCCATAAGACAAAAGGGATGGTCTGCCAACCAAATTCCATGAACTCCAACTTCTATAAAGAAAATAATTCCAATTCCAAAACTACATAAGGACAAGATGAAGCAAAACACCTACATCCTTGATGTACACAGATGTAAAATTCATCAATGATGTATTTGTCAACAGAATCCAACAAGACATTGAAAAGACTGTACAATATAACCTTTTTTATCAGAGATGCAGAAATAGTTTACCATAGTATATAACTCTTTGTATATTTTCAAATCCTAATTTTAGAATTTTTTCATAAATACCAATAAGAAGCGTCGATTTGTGTGTTCGTTTCAGAACTTTGTTGCCTGGTCTGCTGCTATGCTGGCATCATGGAATGGATAGGAGATATTTCCTTCTCAAATTTGAGAAAAATATTATGTATTTTAGTGCTTATCTTCCTGTAAGCATTCAATGGAGTTCCTGATGAAGACATCTGGGCCTGGAAATTTATTTAGGAGCAGGTTTCTAATTACAAATCAAATTTCTTCATTGCTATGAGGCCAGTATAGAAATTTATTTTGTGTTCAGTGAGCTCTCCAGTTGCATGTTTTAAGAAGCCCGCCCATTTCATCTGAGTCCTTAAACAAATGTGCACAGTACTGTGGATTTATTTCTACTTCTTGGATGTTTGCAAAATCTGTTTCAATGTCCCTACTACTGGTAACTTTGGCTTCATCTCTTCTTTTTATTAGTTATTCAACTAAGGTTTCATCAGTGTGACTTTTCCAGGAAAAAAAACAACAGATTTTTGCTTCATTCATTTTCTCTATTGTTTTTAAAACTGATTTCAACTGTGTCTCCCAATTAGTTCCTCTTGCTTTCTCACTCATTTTGGGTTTGCTCCTTTTACTCTACATTTTGTGAAGCAGCACCTCAGTTGATTAGTATATTTTCTATTGAAATTTCTATAATATAAATATGCTATAAATTTCCTTTTAGCACTATTTTAAATTTATTCCACACATTTAGTAACATTTTGAATTCTTACTTCCTCAGGCAAATTTAGGGATGAACCAGTGAATCTTCGTGTGCTAGGCAAGCATGCTACTTCTAAGTTACTGCCCAAAAGAGATCCCATGTATAGAACATGCTATATGCTTCTTTTCCTTTGATTTAATGCACTGAATTAATAAGAGCATGTGCATCTATAAAGTCCTAAAGTAATATAAAAAATAAAGAGAAAATAAAAACAGTAGATAGACATTTTAAAAAGTATATTATCTAGCTTTCAAGCATTAAGAGAGTACCTCATAATCTTCTTTTGTGGTTAATTGATTTATACCTGGATTCAGAGAACAGAGCCTAAATTATTTCTTTCTTTGAAATTTTGTAAAGTTTCTTTTATGACTCAGTATTTGGTATAAGATAGTATGTGTTATTTGTAATCTTTAAAGAATGTATGAGGTCTATTATTTGATTTTGTGATGTAGAAATATTGATTAGGTCCTGTTCATTGCTGATACCACTTAGTTATTTTAAAACCTTCATAAATGTCTGTATCATAGAGAGGACAGGGATGAAGTCACCACTACTCATAGGATTTTCTTATTCTGCCTTAAGTTCTGCTTTTATTGTGTGTATTTTGTAGTTCTGTCATCCACTACATATACGTTTACAGAGCTGTATTTTCTTAGTGAATTGACTTATCATTACCAATACACCTCTCTCCCTAATAATTGTCTTTTCTCAGAACATCGAGTTTATTAATAACAAAGCATTTCTAGAATTGTAACAGTTCTTGGAAGGTCTAGTTATGGTCACTGAACTGATTATTGAGAGCAGAAGCCTTTTCTCTTTGCACTGCCTATTCCCGCTCTTTTCACCATATCTTTCCTACAATAAGACATTTCATGACAATTTATGGACCCAAAGGAATGCAAACAACTACTCCTGAGTGCTACTTTGGATTCAGGTAGCATTTTGACAGATAAAAGGGCTTTGTCATAAATTTTTGTGTATAGCAACTGAGATGGCTTCAAAGAGTTAATAATCTCAACATTGAGACTAAGGCCTTCCTTGTGTTCTTTAATGAAACACATAGCATGGTCCCGAATATTCAAAGTTACATTTAAATTATTGGGCATCAATTTCCAGAACCTAAAGCTTTCCAAATAATTCCATTATCTTATTTGATATCCTTTAGGAGGTAAACTCCTGTACTGGTTATCAAAGAAGCATAAAAGCAATGGTATCCTATAAATAGTATCCTATAAATATTAAACAAGTACTAAAGTGATGTTATAATTTTATTTCCTGTGTATAAATGATTGACATAATGGGTGTCAAGATACCAACAAGAGATAATGGGATATATTGCTTGAAGAGTGCATGCTTGGCTTCTATTAATAGGTAGGAAATGGTCTCCACACACCACTGCATCAAGAGAACGGGGAAAGAACCGTTGATCGGTGGGCAGTGGCAAGTCAGGGAGCATGTGTTCTGTCTAAATCACAAGTTGGGTGGAAATGGCCTACAGATGTTCAGTGTGCAACTCCAAATGAGAATTGAATTCAGACTCCTCAGCTAGTATTCCGACTTCTTTGGCTCCCTGGATCCTCCCTGTCCTTCTGTCTCAGGCTCTCCCGCTGCCGCTCACCAGCCTCCATCCACGTGGAACTGACCATGATTCCCCAAGCCTGTCCCTGCTGCTCTGTACCCATTCAGCCCACTTTCTGCACTACTCCTCTTTCCAATCATATGTAGTTAGGAATATCTTCCCCCTTTAATCTTGGTTGTCCTTTTTATATGAAGAAGCGATAACCAATACGTTCTGTGCCATCTTGGAATCATGGGTAGGGATTCATATTCACATGGTTTTGCTTTTGAAAATATTTATTGTTGAGATAGGGAGAAAACAAGTGAGAGAGACAAAGAAAGAGAGAAAGTCACACACACACACACACACACACACACACACACACCAAGTGTTTTTCAGGGATCAAACTCAGGATTGCCTGGCTTGTGAATAGGTGCCTCACATGCTGAGCTACCTCACCAGACCAACATATATGTTTTACATTTTATTGAGACGATATTTACTCATCTTTCTCCCTCAAAAGACTGAGCTCTCTTTTAAAAATGGGTAACTTTTCTTTTTACCTCTGTTTTCCAGCACTTAGGGCAGAGTCTCGCTTGTGAAAAGAGCTCAGCGAATACATATATGAATGTGTAAATCAGTGGGTGAGTGATACAAATATCAAAATCCTTACCTACACCGGGTGTATAATGAGCTAAAATCACTGCAAACACTGTTTGCATATATTCAGTAATTTAATTTTTAAATCAATCCTCTCAATGTCTCCATTGCACAAATATGAAAAGTGAGTCCCAGTAGGTACAGGAGATTTGCACAGCCAAGTAAAAGATCTAGAAAGTAGTGGGGCAAAGTATTTAGCAGCTGCATCGTTTCTGATTCTTTCTGAGTCATCCTTAATTGCTTGCAGCCATGGGAAGTTACTTCCGAGTATGTTTGGGACACAGTAAATGCCTGACTGTGCTATAATGCAGGTCACTTGAGGACCATTAGCTATCTGGATGAGGTTGCCACCATGGAGAATTTATAGAGAAAAGCGATGTGTTTAATTAAGTAGCTGTTGCAAACACCCGCCCTTGACAAATGGATTCTGGGAACAGAAGTGCTTTCATTGCTGCCAGAGACCTGCCACAGGTCATTAACCTCTTGATAGATCTGAAGCACTTTTTAGCATGAACGGTTTCACCCAAGGACAGAGGCAAGTCTGACTGGGCGTTAGTTGCATGGCTTCCCAGAGACATGGAGACAGGTCAATTCACAGGTGCTGCTAGTGCCAGGGGAGGCCTCTATCAGAATTAAATTAGAGTTGAGCTCATGGGAAGTTCTGAGCCATAACGTGGCATAAATATTAGGATGTAGGGGGAAGAAGTTGCGGCAAAAGTCAGTCAGGAGGTGGGGGGGGGGAATGGCTCATCAGTTCAAGTGCATTGCTATGCAAGCCTAAGAACCAGATTTTAGATTCCCAGACCCCATGTAAAATGCTGGGCTGGTGCGAATTCCAGCTCTGTAAGGTGGAGTCTGGGAATTCCCGGAGCGTGCTGACCAGCCCTGTCGGCAAGCTCTTGGCTTGATTAAAGACACAGCCTCAAAGGACAAGGTGGAAGAGCAACCAAGGATGTTTCCTCATATCAACCACAGGCTTCCACACCCATGTACACACATACATGTGATTCCACACACATGGAAACATGCATGCATCCCCACACACATTCATATCAAAATGGAAAAAGAAAAATAAAGTGATCAAAATGCTGTTACCGTGGTGGACACATTGAACATTGTTTTGTAACTTTTAAATGAGTGCAGGAAAGGCTATGAGGCTATCTTTGTTGAATTAATATGGAACAGTTTTGTAGATTTGCATCCCTGAAGGATTCTAAAAGATTGGAAATTACAATTTCTAGTTTTGGGGTCTTTAACCTTTTGGAATATTGGTACCAGGATTCTTCACTACAGAGTTAGTTCACATCCTTATAACATAATTAGACTGTGACAAGATAGAAGTATGGTTAGACTTAGTCTGTCAGCATCTCTCATCATTCCCTACTAGTATTTGACTGCTGTAACTGTTTCTGGGCAAAGACTAAATGAAGTCAATGTCAGCACAAGACAGAGAGAAATCTGAAGAGAAAAAAAAGGTAAAGTTCTCTGACCTTGCCTGTGAACCTCTGACCCTCCTCCTTGCAAACAAAAGACAATCAATGGGGGCACGAAGATCATTTAACCAATTTAAACTATAGTGATCGCTGTGCCAAGAGATGGAAAGCCACAAAAGGAATCGGAAGACAAGGAGGCTGGGGGAGCAAGACAAGAGGTCAGCTCTCCGCGACCCTTGGTAAGTGGTTGCCCTTGAACGGGTTATTTAATCTCTGGATTTCCTCACCCATAACATAAAGTCAGCCATTCCCCACTGACTCTGTCTTGCAGTCTGTTTAAAGAGAGAAAGTAAGAAAGTGACCACATGCTGTAAGCTGTAGGCTTTGGTATGCGTTAGAGACTCAGCATTCACGGGAAAGTTCTCCAGCGCCTGTTCTTCAATGTTCCCTTGTCTCCCAGATGATCTATGTTCTCATTTAAAGGTTCAGAAGAGGTTAGTGTCCATGGTTAATGTCTTCGCCTCTCAAGTCAAAGGACCTGAGTTCAGATCCACAGATCCCACATGGAAATGTGGCCAAATAATTCCTGCTCTGGAAGGTGGAGCTAGCTGGTTAGCCAGAATAGTCCTAATGGCATACTCTGGGTCTAATCAGAGATCCAGGCTCGCACCAATGAGGTGAAAGAACTATGGAGTATAATTGCTGGCGTCACCCTTGGGCCTCCACAGGCATGAAAGACACTCAAATGCATTAATTACATACACCCACATTCACACACCAGCACCCCAGACACACATACATCTGTAAGAAAAAACAGACCTAGTAGAACTCTTTCTTCTGAGAAAACTTTCTACACTCAGCAAATGACATGCATACTAGTCCCACCAAATCAAGAGAGGAAATTCTGTTTTTCAAATGTTCCTTCAGGAGAGCCGCAGGGGGACTGCGGCAGAGGCCAGCTCTGAAAGCAGAGCCCCTGTTGTTGCTCAAGGGCTGCAGAGTAACATCCAAGAGGGCATCAGAGCAGAGACGGCTGCTGAGCGCTTCAGCTCGGCTGAGTGAGAGCTGCAGTGCCCTGTTGGCGTGGATTCCCCACCTGACACTGTGCTTGTGCTCCTGGGTTGTTTCTTTGCAGACTAAACAAGGAGGGGCCCTCTGAACCTCTGAGGGAAGATACAGAAGGGCCACCTACTCTTGCATCAAGTAATAAGTGTGAGCTTCACATGCCTTCATTTCTCTCTCCCAATAGAAAGTCTTACCCGGTGAGCATCCTCTTGTGTCAGTGTAGCCGCTGACACTTGGAACAGCAATTTTGAGTAACAGATAAACAGCTGAATGACTTCACAAAAAGTCATTTTGTAAATGCTCTGCTTTACAGAGCAGCCAGGAAAATACACACACACACACACACACACACACACACACACACACGCATGCACACGCACACACACGCGCACATGCACGCATGTTCACATGCATGCAAAGATGACCAGAGTGACATGGATTCTGCCCTTGTGGTGGCAAATGCAAGAATGGTACTTGTCACAGCTGTGCTGCATTTTATTTAATCAATTAAATGGAGTTGTTAAAATGTAATGATCTTTAGCAAAACATACGGAAAAGAACTTAATCACTAAACTAATATTTAGCAAAAATTAACACTGGGCATATTTATTTCATATGACTAAGTATCTAATGGATAAACAGCATATAAAACCAAACTGACTAGTTTAAAAAAAAAAAAAAAAGGAAACTGGGCATGCTTTAACTGAAGCACTCAGAAGCTAGAGAGTAGAGGATCAGAAGTTCCTGTGCATCTCAGCTGTGTAAGAAGTTGGAGGCCAGCTTGTACTACACAATTTTTTCTAGAATGCTTCACAAATTTGTATGCTATCCTTGCACAGTGGCCATACTAATCTCTGTATCATTCCAATTTTTGTATATGTGCTTTCGAAGCGAGCACTGGACTACATATTTTTTAAAAAGAAAAAAATTAAGACATATACAACAAGCTCATTCAATTACACTGACAAAAACTACACAGACAAAAACTAGACTCAAATCCAAGTCTTCTTATTCCATATTCATTCTTTCATTCTATGGCTGCAGTATTCCGGTCCGCTTGACTTCTGTTCTATAGTCTATATTTGTTGATATATATGATTAATTGGGGTTTGTACATCTATTTTACCAAAGTGCTAAGGTGGAAATTGGGTAAGAAAGGTAATGACACCTTTCTTAAGTGTTTCTCACAGAGATGAAGAACAAGAAGACTTGAGCCAAGTCTCAGCAGCCCAGTCACTTAGGAACAAGAACAGCCTCCCTCCACCACTTCACCCTCCTGTATGTGCAGGGAAAAGCCCGGCTCCTCTGCCTCTGGCAGCAAAACCACAAGGAGTGTGCCAGACTGAAGAGCACTTCCTTGCCATCACGCCACTGCCTGAGGCTCCACAGTGTCAAGGTGTTCTTCTTCCTAGGTGTCGACTTAATGGATCATTTCTAAAAGCCAATATATGACCTTTCATATTTCTTTTTTCAGAGGGGCAAAAAAAGGAATGAGAAGAGGGAGAAAGTTGAAATAAGCCTTATCTTCTCTTTATAAATGTCTAGGCACTAAAGCCCCCAAGCCTAGGTGGTCCATGACCATGAATCCTAACAGAAGGCTCCTAGTGGGTATTCATGATGTTTTACCAAACTGGGACCCAGCTGGGGTTGCTGGCTGCCTCCCCAGGCTCCTGGTGTCCTTGTCCATTCTGTGTGTCTTCCTCCCAAATGAATTCAGACTCATTTGTCTAATTTCACTGGATCATGTGTCCATATCAATTTAGAATATCATAAAGAAACTCAGCTGAATCAATTTATATGACATCCTTTGGAAAACTGCTTTCCTAGCAATGGTTATGTCCTTTGCTCCTACAGAAGATGCTACTGTAAAAGACACTCATGCTATCCTACTATTGTTTTCAAGAACTACATTTAAAGAGAGAATAGGGACCCATATGTAAAACAGCTATCCTAACCTCTTGAGATGGATGTTCTATGGACATATCATGCCTTTCCCCACTCCCTCCAAAAAAGCGTATTCAGTAAATTTCATAAAAGATGAATAATAAGATTTTTTGAATGATTAGGTGAGAAATGTAAGCACGTTTTCTACATTCATCATGCAATGGTTATTCAATAAAGTTGAACTTTTTCCTGCTGAACCTATTACTATCACTTAGCCTACCCTCAGTGTCCTAGACCAAAACTCAAGAGTTAACATGGATTTCCTTACAGACAATGGAATGTAAGCATGTGCAAAGCACAAAGCACAGCTATGTCAGAAGATATCAATTGTTCCCTCTCAACTTAAATATCTCCTCTAATAAGTAAGTGCTCTATGATAAGCAATAAATTCCTTTTAGTTTTTCTCCTTAAAGTGAAGAACATGCTAATCTTGTGCAAGAAAGGGCAACAGCAGAATATGACAGGAAGGAAAAAGACATCATTTGTAAGTTTCAGCATGGGCTTGGGAATCTACAGATGGATAGAAGACCCAATGGGGACTCTCAGACACAGACCCTAAAACCTTGTAGCCTACTGCAAGATCTATCTATAGTTTTCCAGACTTTATCCATTCATGAGTGGAAAGGATGAACTTTATGAGCTGAATATTAGTTCTTGAATGATGGGATAATAGTGCTTAGTTACTAAATGCTATTATAAATGCAACAGCTACAGACTGACATACTGGGCTTTCAACTGCAGTTGCTAACATATTTTTCCATCACTGCTTTAGAGTTAAACAGTCCCCAAAGCAACAGATTATTGAATTCAGTTCTGATCTGTGATGTTTGTGAATTTATGTGGTGTAAATATTGTCAGGACAGCTGAATTCAAGTTTCCAATAGGCAAAATATTTCCAAATGGGAAGACAGGAGGATATGCGTGAATCTCAAGAATCCATGTGCACTTCTTTCCTAAAATCAAGGCAGACTTTTCATTTTCTTGGGTCAAACTTTACTCTGAGTGTGTGTATAGGAAATAAGGTGAGGGGGTGAATTGAGATCAGTGCAAAAGAATTAGTCAAAAGTTTGACCTTCCCACAGGAACAAGGGAAAAATGATTCTCCAGCTGGAAAAGTGAGTCAATTATGATATATAGAAGTCACAACAAATTCTATCATATGTCCATCTCCCATTCTGTCACACTGATGCACTGGAAACATTAAAGTTACACTTCTCTTTCCTTAACCACAACTACTCACTCTGTCAGGAGCCAGAAGCCTTGAATGGTCTCTCCAGAAGTCTCTGTGACATGGCCTTTCAAGTCTTCCACAGCAGTCTCAATGGCCCCTGGCTGAGTGGAAGAAGAAAATATCTTGTTTAGAGAACAGACTGAGTCACTTTGTGTTCGACTGGTTAGAAATCCAGCAGCAGCGCCCTGTGGAAAACACATCAGGAAAGTGTAGCTCTTGAGTTGTATGTTTTATTCACTGCCTGGCAGAAAGATAACTTGGTCCTAAAATGCTGGTTTTCACTAAGCTGCTCTGATTGTGCGCAGCAAAAATGATCCAAGTCCTGTTTCCTCACATCTGACCCTTTCTCACAAAAATGAAAACTGACACTTTTAGAATAACACATCTTCCACTGAACATGGACATAAAGTTCAAAGCATTTGACTCTATATAAAGTCAAACCCTTGTCAGTCATCCGAGAGCACACAATAAAACACACACAAAAGCAGCTTGCTTCCAATGCTTTGACCATGAAGTGTGGCTGAGGCTGAGAGTAGAGCTCCATGTCATCCCCTCAGTTTCTTTGCCTTTCAGAAAACAAGGGTTTTTACCAATGCGCTCAGTTCTACATAGACATTGATTGGCACCTGTTCATACACTCCCTAACTCAATGGTTTTTAAACTTCAATGCATGTCAGGATCACCAAGAATGTGCATTTAAGCCTCCCTAGATTCTTCCTCAGCTAGTTTGGAGTAGGACCTAGGAACGCCTTACTAGCAAGTCTCCAGGTATTGTCCCTAGTGTGTACTTGTGATAGCTACTGCTCTCTGGGCAGTTACTCTCAATGCCTGACTATGTTCCAGAATCAGGGAACCTGTGGAAATTGTAACATCCAGGGCTGGATAGATGATTCAAGGGTTAAGACTCTGTCTTGCAAGCAGAAGGTTCTGAGTTCGGATCCCAGGTTCCACATAAAAATACTAGGTGGAAACAGCAGTGGGCTCCACTTTCAGCCCTGGTGGGTGAAGTCTGGGAAATCCAGAACTAAGAAAGAAGGAGATAAAACCGGGATGATTCCTGAAGTCACCCTTAGTCCTCCACAGGGACACATAGTCCCCTCTGATACATACACACACACACACACACACACACACACACACACACACACAGAATAAATTTATATGTGTGTGTGTGTGTGTGTGTGTGTGTGTGTGTGTGTGTGTGTGTGTGAAATTGTAACATCCAGAATGGATCCTAGACTAATTATACCAGAAACTCAGTGCATGGGGCCTATGCATGAGACATTCAGGAATTTTTAAATGTTCATATTATCTTTATAATTAGCTAAAGTTGGGAAGCATGGTGACCCAGGGTTTAGCAGGCCCAAGTCATTTCACTTTGGCAATGGAGAATCTAAGACTAAAGTGGGTCATAAGTTGGCAAGTTCACTTAGTCAAGAAGCAGCAGATATAAGATAAAATGTAAGTACACAGTACTAACTTCATTCTCAACACAGGGCTGTAGGGAGGAAGTTGCAATATCTCATACACATTCACTATTCAATAAGGCTTCCATGTCACAAGCCTAATCTGTGAATAGCAGCATGCCCAACCTCTCACAGAGGAGAACTAGCTTGCTAACCTCTCTAGGTCTTCCAAATACCTCTCCACTCAGAGGTCGAGTGGTTGGTGGATTTTGTTTACTGTGTTTTCAACCTATGCACACAATTCCATTTGTTAAGAATGATTCTTATGGAGGAATGAAACAAGAATGAAAGCTTCAGGTGAAGGATATATGCATGAATGGTATAAACATGATTTGCCAACCTAGTGACCCAGCTTAAACACCAGTGCTTGTGCCATTTCGGAGGCATCTAGATGTGGATGGAACAATGTCTGAACTGAGTTGTTCCAACAGATGTGCAAGTAATTGTTTCTGCAACAATCGGCAGTTAACTGGCTCCTGGACCATCATTTCCTCACTTGTGAGCCAACAGACTGGACTAACCCAAAAACTCTGAGTCAAGCTGATAACCAATACTTCCTATAAGTCTTCAGGAAAATGTAATACTAGCCCCTATGGAGAAAGGTTCTAAGTCTATCATTCTAGGGATTTCCTGTTGCTGTGGTAAGTCAGCCAGTTAACTAAATGGTTTATGTCTCTGAATCACTGTGTAGTGATGGCTAGAGAGTAGTCAGAAAGTTAATGCGGTACCCCAAGCCTGTAGAAATCTAGACATCATGAAATCAGCAACTTCTGAGAGATCAACCAGATGTGTCTTGGGCCGTTGCCAGGAAGGTTGTGCCAACTTCACTCATTTCCTGTACCCCTACAGGGAAGACTGACTGCCCTGGCTGGGAGGGAGGCTTCCCTGTGATCCCCTGGAGCTCTCCGCTTTGCACCCCCTCAGCTCCTCATGAAGCCGGCTGATTCTCCCAGGCCCACTCTTCAAAGTTCCTCTACAACATAATGCTTTCTTTGATGACTCAACATTGGTATTTTTCTCATAATTTCTTCACATAATTTTAGTCTCACAAATGTAACTCAGTAGCGAAACTAATACTTTTCAGAGGGGGAAAAAGTAAGTAGAGTTGGAGAATAATGAAATAACCCTAAAATAAGCATTTTGTTGAATGCTTTTATGCCAGGCATTTTGCCAAAAACTATGTGAAGATGAACATAACAATGTAAAAACTTTTAAAACCTTACTTCCCCATGAAAAGCAGTCTCCAAGATCTATCAAAATAAAGCATGATCTTATTGGATGCAGCCACCCCACCACTGTGAAGTGACACACACAAATTCTTTCATATACACAAAATGACACTCATGTGAAGGAGACTTTGCAGTTTTGCTTGTGGATAACTAAAAATACTGTGGGAAAACACACAAATGGTTACCAAGAGGGAGTTATCTGTATTATGAGTACATCTATGCAATGTAATAGGATGAAGGTACAAAAATGATACTAAAAGATTTTAAAGTATTTTGTCAGCTGAAAGGCAAGAAATAACAGAGAAGAGGTTAAGGTAGTTGCCATTTTCATAATAGAAAAAAGTATGGAATATTTTCCAGTGTGCTCGCATGTGGCTAAAGTAAACAGATAAAGAGAGCTGTAAAATGTATTAACAGTGATTTCCTAAGGGTAAAAAAAAAGAATGAGATGAAAACAGAAGATGAAAGCAGTATGTTACTGTGTACCTCTTCAAACATTAAAGGCTAAAAATAAAGTGTGTTCTTTACTGAGTAGTTGGCTGCTCTCTGGATTTCTGTCATAGTTCTCACTGTCTGCTATTCCTCTTTCAGAATGAACATTGGTCAGGTCCACATGGGACATAAATAGGAAATATACCTAGTGGCAATTTGTTCTCTCTCCATTTTATTGTTATCATAAAAATAATAGCTCAATCATCTACTATCAAAAATAAGATTAAATGTATAGTCCCATTGTATCTGAAACCTCGATATGTACATCTCAGCCCTTCTGTGAGCCCCAGTAAATCTCAGCATTTTAAGCATTGGTTAGTTCGCTTGTTAGATAGGTAAGAATAACTAACAGAGCCATTGGGAGACAGTAAGACATCCTTTACATAAAAATAATGGCAAACACTGAATAGCGAATGGTTTTAGGATCATTCTCACTGTCAATCACATTAGATGAAAAGGAAATAGTCATACCTGATTGGGGATAAAGTGCTTAGTCTACTGGACACTTGATTCTGAGACTTTTTGTGCTCTAAGACAAATGGAAACTCATGGTCAAATATACTATCTTACATAACGTTGTAGAGTATTGTCTCCTATGTTCTACCACTGAATAGATTCAAAGCAAACCTTCTGAGGGAATTTCAAGGACAAATGTGAATTTCCTTATATTTCCAGTAGCTAATTTAGTCCAAGATTCTAAACCTTCCCAAACAATACTCATGTCCTGCTAATGCTTTCCATGCCATGAGTTCCTTACTTAAGCAGTAAGAGGAGAGTGAAGGAAAGAACGACTCTGACGCTGAGATGGCTCCTAGCCGTACCGTCAAGGCCAGACACGAATCAGGTTACAATGAACACAAGTAAGAAAACTGGCTTTGTATCTGTTTGGCAGTGATGAGGATGCACTTTATCACATAACTACTACAGATAGTTCTTTCTGCTCTTGGAAAGAAAAATCATCTTTCTGATGCTCTGCAAGGAGTTTCAATGTAAAAGGGATTGAGAAACCTCTTGCCCAGTGAAATGTCTATTTTCTCAACTAAAAGGAAACTCACAGGGACAATAACAATAAACCTAATAAACCTATTTGCTCCTGATGTGAGGGCAAGACACAGGAAACCCTCTAACAAGGGAAGGGGGGGAGAGAAGGGAGAGAGAATGAAAGCCAAATTAGTGTCATGGAAGCAACGACATCTCACTACACAATGGGAAGTCCTGAACCTGCTTATTAAAGTCTCGTTGCTCACAATAGAACACAGGCTATAAAAAGGCCACGGGGAACCATTAATTAAATATTAAAAGATCAAATAGTTTTAGTCCCATTAGTTTGTATGCAATTTACATTCCCTGGTATAAATTTAGAGATAATTCCCCATCTCAAATCCTTTTCAACTTTGTGATAAGATATCTGCAAATATAGAGTCCGACGGAGAGTTTAAAAATATCTTTCTCCATGTGGGTTAAGTATTGTTCCTTTCATAAAAGTTGCTTTTGAGCATCAGTCTCCACAACTAGGATGATTACCAAGATGCACCTCAACTTATTAGCCTCGAGGGATAACATTGTTCAAGGAAGGCATGAGACCATTTTTAGATATGTCTCAGTAATAATAGCTCATGTGCTAAAACGAGAGGGAAAGGTTGCCCAGGCATGCCAACAGAAATTTAGACCTTCATTTCTGTGACCTTTAATTCATTTTCCAAGGTCACAAGCAGTACAGCTGTGGGAAGTATGGAGACCCCTGTGTCACCAGATTCTTCCAGCCATGGCATGTTCCTAGGGCAGGCCAATTTACCTTGGACAATGAACAGCTCCTTTTTGTGCTTTTGAGAGAAGACTGGATATACTCCAAGATCCCCTGATCTCTAAGCAGAATCCAAATAAACTAAGTCAGAGAGAGGCATATTCCCTTGTAACCCAGGCTGTAAGCCTGAGGAAAGGAAGCAACCTCTTAGATTGACCAGCAAAACTCACAGGGGATCAGGTTGGCTTATTTTATGATCTGGTACTCAGACATATGATTTAATATCTGAGAATATGTTGCTAAAATAACTACTTATTTATCAAGAAGTTGTCTTCATTACTCATTCCTCTGAAAAATAACAATTTGAAATTTATATTGATCTTTCTTATGATAGCTTTAACTATTGATTCTTGGAACCCAAGAAATTGACTAGCAGAATACTGTCACTGAAAGTTAGTGAATAACTTTTCCTCCCAGTTCTGTGATATACCCAAAAAGAAATTAGGTATCCACTGAAAGTTAAGTATGTTTTATATATAGTATATCCCTGGAGAGGGATATTATGAAACCATTAAAATGATGTCATTGAAAATTATTGTAGATACATGGAATAATATTTAGCATATGATCCCATATGTAAAATTATATATGTAAGAAAAAAACATGAAAGGATAAAACTTCAAATGTATAAGAATACATTTGGAGTGTTTTTGTTAGCTTTGAGCAAATGAACTGAGGCGATTTTTGTTTTACATATCCACATTTTCTAATTTTCCATTAACAAACCACGCTCTTGCTGATAATAAAATGAAAGACTTCACCAAGAGGTTCTCCCACTCCCTCACTCACTGCTCTACCTAACTTGCAGCATACATCCTTTAATTGTTATTCTATAGTAAAGTGACTTATCTTTCATTCTGGCATTGAATCACAGTACTACTAATTAGGAGTTGGGAAACTTTGGTACTACCCTAACTTTACACTAATAGACTGTTAAGAAGGTTGAAACTCCTTAGCTGTTGTATCCATGAGCATCATTTCCACCTTGCTGGACTTTATTCCACTCTGCAAATAAGTTAGTTGGCTAATAATTTAGGGTGGGAAGTATGGCCTGTATACAGAGAGCATCTATATTGTCAGAAAGTGTGCAGAACTGAAGAACTTGGCGCTGAATGATTTAAGCACTTGCTAGTCAAGGGTGAGGACTGGAGCTCTGATCTGCAAAACCCAGATAAATGCCGGGCAGGCATGTCTGACCCACCTGGAATTCCAGCACTCTTGAGTAAGGGTTATGGGAATCTCAAAGCAAGCTGGTTATCAAGAGAAGTAGGGGTCAATTGAGAGATCTTGCCTTAATAAATAAGGTAGAAATGATTAAGGAATTTCTGTCCACATGCATGTGCACACACATGTGTCCATACTCTTGAACAGCATGCACATACACACACATATCATACACATATACACTTAAAAAAAGAAATGCAGAATCTAACTTGTTTGTTTATATTTGACTAAGGCATCTCAAACTGGCTTCAGGCCTAAAAAGAGATACTTAGGATGATTTTTGCAGATCTGACACTTCAATTTCTTTGTTCTTGCAGAAAATTAATGAACTTCCTCTTTGCTGCTACACACCTTGCATTAGTGTTTTCGCCTCATGCTAGAGGTCAGGATGAAGTCATATACACCACCTTTATGTCATTTCTGTTATGGATATTTTATTGTTAAAGCAATGTGACTATGACAGAAAATGAAAGGGAAGGTGCTCACAGCAATGAACTGTCATTAATGAAATGCTTGGCATCTATTTTGGGAAATTTTATGAAATTAGCTTCTTTAGGTCTCCCTATAAATCTGGTACTTAATTCAGATTTTACAAGTGAAGAAACAGATATCTTACACATATGTGCATGCACTCACATATACATACATGAATACAAACACACATTCATATACATACGTACACACACACACACACACACACACACACACACACACATACATTTTCTTCTCTCCATAATTACCATGCCTTGGATCTGCTTTACAAGCCATCAACCTAGATTGTTCCTTTATCTATTAAATGTATATATCATTATAAAAGTCAACAGCTGTATCTCAGTTGTGCTTTCTTAACTGTCACATGTGTTAAGGTGCATGCACGCTGCTTACATGTTAAAAACAACTCCTTATATTGTGTCTTATAGTCTGAAGGAGCATCAATGTTTTGTAAATAACCCTTATAACTCATGAGAGATTCTTGGGTTCACAATGGACTCACTCCCACAAGTAACATATAAGAAGGTTTTCTTCGTAAACTTTCAGAACTTCTTTCTATTTGTCTGATGAAGAAAATGTGCATCACAATGATTGAAGCCATTCTTAGAATATTCTCACAAAGTTTTTGTATTAGAAAGAATGTTGAACTTGCAAGGGCTAGCTGAAATTCTTCTACCGTGTGTGATTAAGAAAGGTGACTTCATTCTTCTGAAATTTCAATAGGCTCACTCTCAAGACAAAGAGTCTGCCCTCCCCTGCCTCCCTCACAGTTTTGCATAAACCCACAACATTTTTAAAAGATAATGCAACTATCTAATTGCTGTAATGACTATGGCAGTTCGGCCAAATACTAACTGTATCATTCAGATTGCCTTCCCTGCATGTGTCCAAATTCAAGGTAGCCACAACAGACATTTGTGTAAGATACAAGGTAGAGGTGAAACCTGTCACTTCTTTTGCTGAAGATCAATGCAGGTCATTATGTGTTATAGCTCAGGTTCAAAGCAATTATGACCCTGGTTCCCTCAAGGGCAAGGGGCACAACAATACCAATGTTCTGTTCATTATGGTCTGATTTCCTTACTAGGCTTCTGCTGCCCCTAGTCTCAGTAACGAAGGCTTGGATTTGTCATTCAGGCTGAGGTTAGTGGAAGAGACAAAGGAGTCCACTTTTCCTATGAGTTGCATTCTGTTATGAACAGTTATAGTTTTGCCAGTATTCCCTATTTCTGCCAACTGGTTGACCTATACTGTGTTCAGAACCATTGTTTGATACAGAGATGATAATTTTGCATAGACTTTTATGAACTGTCACCACCTCCAGAGATAAGTCCCCCTGTATGACAACCATGCTGCTCTCTTTCATCAAATCTTGACATCATCCATATCAAAGATAATAAAAACTCTAGAGGATGTTTTCATTTCCTTCCCAGCTCTATCTCAAGGTAACTTTGCATATTCGATAAAGTTCACATATTTTGGAAAAGAAGCCATATGCCTGACATATGCAAAAAGACTCACATAAACACAAATCACATAACACCTACTAAAGCACCTTGAATATAGGAGTCTACTACAATGTTTCAATACACGCATATGCGTATATGCTCCTACACATTGAGTTGCTTTAGTTAAAACTTTACCTTAAACAAAGATAAATTTTTACTTCACCAAATCAGGATTTACTTCTTGAATTTTATAGTCGCAAAAATTCTTGGCCCCAAATTTGAGTATTGAGTTGAAAAATATACATTTCAACAAAAGATGTCCTGTTTATAGAAAATCATGTAGGAATATATGTTGTCTCTGCTGTTTTTCCTCCAAAAGACTAGAGCTACCACTACTGTGTTAATGGAAATATTGATAGGCCGGGAAAGAAGATCAGATAAGTAAGAAAGAATGATCAGCAGAGAAAGATACATGAAATCTATAGAGCACATCTCCACTTGCTCCAAATGTTAGAAGTTTGATATGACATATATCAAACCAGGTATATAATTGAGTATATAAATCCCATCTTTATCCATTTACTTTCCTGGATCCTTTGTACAGATGATAATCAAGACAGAGTATGAATTCTCTGCTACCAGAAGGTAACACCAACATTCCACATCATGAGATACAGCTCAGTCTCAGTAGCATTTTAACTTTGTAGTGTATGTATAGTCTTTAAAACATACAATTGGCTAGCAGCTTTGTATCCTATCTACTATATTAAAGATTCTCTAGCAATAGATATTAGTTCTTTGTATTTAGTTCTCCTTGTATTTGGATCTCCAACATCAACATAGGACTGAGATCCAAATACAAGGAGGCAAAAGGAACTGTATCTTTTTGGTACTTATATAAGAAATCAAAAACAAGGGCTTAACTTCTCTGAATTTCAGATTCTTCACCAGTACAGTAGGGGGCAAAGATGACTATATCAACATTATAGTGATTATTGCATGATCATAACCAAATATGGTCCATAAAGGATAGTAAGACTTTCTTTTTCATACGTGTGTGTGTGTGTGTGTGTGTGTGTGTGTGTGTCTTCAAGAGGGCACTTGAGTGTGTGTGTCTGTGGAGGTACAAAGGTGACATCAAGATCATTTTGGATTGCTCTATTGTTGCTTGGCTTTGGAATTTTCCAGGCTCTGTCTTCTAGGGCCAGCATTGCAAGCTGCCTCCATATCTCTCCAACATTTTTACATGGAATCTAAAGATATGAACTTAGGTTTTTTTGCTTGTTAAGCCATCTCCCCAGCCTAGATAGTAAGACTTTTAAAAAGTTTTGTATAACTTTTAAGAACACCAAAAAATTTACCCGTGTAACGAAGTACTTTCCGTGCAATGTAGGGCTGTTGATAAGGATTGGGGTAAAGCGTTGATTTAGTTACACTTGACTGTCTTGAAATATGCTTGGGCTTTGGGTCCTTGTCTGAGTCCCCCTCTTCCATGGACAAGTGTTCAGTCTCAGATGGTTGATCATCTCCTTCTTGCTGCAGAGACACAGGCTGAAATCCTTCGAAGCTCCTGATCGTTGACATTTCTGAAACCTACACGAAGGAAAGATGCAACCTTTAGGAGACAAACAAGTCACCTTTAATCTGGTTATGACAAAACAGGCTATGAGAAGCAAATAACTTTTTCCAAACTAGAAATACGTGTCAGCTGAACAGAGGCAGTAGTGAGGAACAAAAATATAAACTGTTAAGTTACTGCTAAGCACAAGTTGATATGGAAAATCACTGAGTCCCCCAGATACTACCCACAGCCTGCATCTGCTCTGGTAAGAACCAAGGTAGTGGACCTTCTGCAGTCAGCCTGCCCTGCTGACACTAAGTAACTTTTGCTTCTGCTCCTGGAAAGCCCCACTTTGCTTGCTCTACCTCCATCCTGCTTTAGTATAAAAAGAAAGTACAAGCCCAACTCAGGGCTAGAGTCCATGGAGATTGATCTTGGGCCCAGACCACCAGTGAATAAAGCTCCCCTCTTCCACTCTAATTGGTGTCTGAGAAATTATCCAGAGTAAGTCCTGTAAGGAGAGCTCAGAAGACAGATTTCTCATTGTCACCCTTGCTCCTTCAGGGTTTATCAGAAGAAAGTAGCATAGGTTCTCAGGACAGAAAAAGGGGATCCGAGTCATTCTGTTTCCCCATCTTTAATCCTAGGAACTGAGCAAAGGGAAAGCAGGCATGAAATAATTACCAGATAATTTCTCTTTATGATCTCTTAGCATTCTTTTCTTGAAACTTTGAACAATTTAAGAGTAAAAGGTGATTACTGAGCACCTGTCTCCTCCCTGGTAGAAGTAAGGAGGAACCAAGAATGTGGCATATTTTTAAGTCAAACTATTCCAATTTTAAAATTGTATTTGAAGGAAATTATGTAGATGGCTGTCCAAAGAAATACATGCATATATAATAGATTCATATGGATTCATCGAAGCATTAGGTCTAGTAGGAAAGTACACATAGAAGCTGGAGACCGGCTCAGCAGCAAAAGAGCCTGTTTGTACACCTGGTGACCTTAATTCTATTCCCAGATCCCACAGGGTAGAAAGGATTGACATTCAAAAGTTGTCTTCTGACCTTCACCTGTATGCCATATATGAATATGTTCTTCTCCCTCTCTGTGTTTCTCTCTTTCCCTTATCTCTCTTTTCTTCTCTTTCTTGCTTTGTTTCTCCTCTCAAACAAATAAATGAAACTTTAAAAAAGAAAAACATTGTATGTAATAACAATATCAAACACTCACATACCATTGCACTTAGTAGCCAAAAATTAAAGTGAAACTAACTATCTATTAGTAAACAATTAGCCAATAATATAGCCAGGAAAGACAGTTCAGAATATATTCCTTTAGAAAAAGGAAAGTTATCAAGCATGAATCATGGTACTGAGTTAATTAAAACCATTCAGAAGGCAGGAAAATATTACGAGTGTATATGCGCATATGATGTTGCACATATTAGAAAGATGAAAAGAAATAAAATATGAAATCAATGATCTCTGGATGAGGGCATTATAGGTACTTCTTTTCAGTTTTAATGTTTCTAGAGGCTAGTCCTGACCACACTAGATTTAAAGTCAAAACAATAAGTTGATTTCTATTTGTAAAAGTAAAGCGAAACAAGACAAAATAAAGGACAGAGCACAGCCCAAGGAATAGTGTGCCTGATCCAGGGCCCTTGTCTCCTGGGAAAGCAGCAGACAAGCAGGAAGTCTGCTAGCAATGCCACGTGAAAGGATGCCTCATGCCCAGGTTCAAAATGGGAAAGCCATTCTCTGCTAGCATGTTTCTGATCTGAAAACTGAGGCACACTAGAACATTCTAGGGAGGTGAAAATAATATAATCATGCAGTCTTGTTGCATATCCTTTATTCTAAGTAGAAGCTCTGTCCAAGAAAGAAGAGAGAAGTTCATCGGACTTAAAAAGCTCAGAACACTCAAGGAGTTTACGAGGCTCTGGAAGTTAGAAAACTACAAGACTCACGAGACTCCTGTATCCACTAGATACAGTTGTCAAATTGACAGCTGAGATGCGTACCTTTAGACACACGTATAAAGAATTATTTAATCAACACAAGCTCTGAGCAAACTTATCAGAGATTATTTTACTGATGTTTGAATATCCAGCCCAGAGTGGATGGGGCAAGCGGATAAGATGGAGGAGACAGAACTGGTTGACTTTGGCAGACTGACAAGCTTTTCCTGTGGACACAGTACGACCAGTCCTCTCTGCTTCTGGTGTTGGTGTGAACTCTCCTGCCATCCTGATGTGCAAACATGAGCTGGGAACATGAACAAACCTCTCGTTCTCATAAGTCATTTGGTCACATACAAACAATGGAAGAGTGGCTGGAGCAGCCCCTTCCCATGGCTGTTCAAGCAGTGACCAGAAAGATGTTCCAGCCAATCAAGCCTCCCACAGTCCTGCAGGGAGTTCCAGACTTCAGTAACGCAGCTTTCTGGAGCTGCTGCCCATGCTGAGGTGGGCGTTTCAGTAACATAGCTGCCTTTGAAGAATCCATGCTCCTCTAAGTAATCCCAAACAAACTCACTGATTCGCTACGCTAGAATGGGGTGGAATCACTCCTTTGGCTGTCTTTGGTGCGTTATCTGAGGTGAATAGATTCTACCGACATATCCCCAGGAAAAGTTACACAAGTAGATTGCCTGAACCAGAGTACTATGGAATAAAAAGGAGAAATAAACAAGTATGCTGGGATTGCTGGAATTAGCAGAACTGTCTGGAAAATATGGAGACACTGTTCACCTTGAGGGTGTTGAATGTCAATGAGTGTGCAGTTGTGAAACTCACAAGTAGGATGTCTTATGTAGTTCATGTTCCATTTATCTCATCTGATACATGAAGCAACCCTGGACAGTTTAGTAACACCATGCCCATCTTTCTGAGGGATACAAAATACAGGGGTCCCACCTAAGACATGCTTGGCTAATTGCAGCAGCACCAGCATCATTGTCTGTGCTTAGAGACCAGTGTGCCCACCACAATGCCAGGCTGCCTGGTTATGGGAACTTTTGAGTAATATTTTAATATTCCTTTTTTTTTAATGTGTGTGTGTGTGTGTGTGTGTGTGTGTGTGTGTGTATCAGAGGGTACTGTATGTTCCTGTGGAGGACCTAGAGTGACTTTGGGAATCATCCTGCATTGTTTCTACCTCCTTTTTGCTTCACTCTAGGATTCCCAGGTTTGTCTTCTAGACCTGGAAATACAGGCTATCACCATTTCAGACTGTCATTTTTTAAATTATTTATTCAATTGTGCGTGTGTGCGCGTGTGTGTGTGTGTATGCGTGTGTGTGTGTGTGTGTGTGTGTGTGTGTGTAGAACCATGGGCGAATTCGGGAACCACTATGGACCGTCTCCACCTCCTCCTTGTTTACTCTGCCCGGGATTCACAGGCTCTGCCCTATCAGGGCCAGAGTGCAACCCCCCCCTCATACGTGGGGTCTAGGATCCGAACTCAGGACCTTCCACCTGCAAGACAGAGGCTTAACCCTTGAGCCACCTCTCCAGCCCCTAGACTGTGATTTTTAGATGGGATCTGGGATCCAAACTCAGGGCCTTTTTGCTTGTGAGGCAGACACTTGACTCCTGAGCCACCTTCCTGCGCTTTCAGGTAATATTTTAAAGGTAGGTACACAGAAGGCAGAAATTGCATTTGAAGGTACCAAATGAGTGAGTGTGAGAGGGAAAGAGGGAAGCAGAGAGAGAGGGAGAGAGGAGGGAAAAAGAGAGAAAGGAAGAGACAGGGAGATTGGTAAGGAGGCACTTTGGCCTGCTGGCATCCTGCTCTCTTTAAGCAGGTCTGCCACCTCCTTCCTAGTGGGCGTTGGAAGGAAATTCAGTTCTCAAGTTCCCCTGAAAGAACATTTGTGTCACTGGGAAGGAAAGTCTCTCTGTATTTGGGCACTCCACGAATGCACGCCTAACAACAGACATCTGGGAAAGGCTCCTGTGCCTGGAAAACAGAGGGAGGATTTAATTAGCACCACTTCCTCTCCCTCAGGCTGTCTTCTCTGGAAACCCTCCGGGAAAGGAGCTCAGCACTCAGAGATCAACCTGCTTGAGATCCAGGAAAGAAGGAAACTCTCTGCTTCATTTACAATCTGCACGCCATGAATAGCGGAAAGTTGAGTCCTGGGACCCCAGCTCTGGACTTCAGCTCTGAACTCACCGTGAGCATCTTGGAAGGGCAATAGGTAACCCTTCAGCAATGTCCCCCATGCAAAAAGACAAAGCAGGAAGATGCAAGCCCCCCATTTCCATCACTAAAGTCTCAGTGCTGACAATGTGTTTATCGACAAGTGTCCCCATATTCCTTCTTTACTGCACTATATGCACTGAATTATTAAAATACATACACAAATACCAAAAAAAAATCCAGTCTAAATCAAATATCCCATTGTTTTGAAGTAGATTTCACCCTGCAGTAGATCAACCAAGCACCACTTAGAGCTAGAAAGGATGGGTTCTCCATCAGATTCCCTAATAAGTTCATTCCAGCACTTAGCCCCCCCCCCAAGAGCAGACACAGCGTGGTATCCTAGGGAAGTCCATAGCCAGAGCTTAGAAGCAGCAGATAAGTGGCTGGAGAGATGGCTCAGGGAATAAAGTCTTTGCCTCACAAGCAAAAGGATCTGAGTTCGGATCCCCAGGTCCTAAGTAAAAATGCTGGGTAGATTTGATGATAGCCTGTAATTCCAGCTCTGGACGGCAGCAACTGGAAACGCCAGAGCAAAGTGAGGAGGTAGAGCAATCCAGGATGATTCCTGATGCTACCTTTGGACCTTCCTATGCACACACACTCAAGTGCCGTCTTGTAAACACACATACACACACACACACACACACACAACATACACATGCACAGATAAGATGTGTGCTGTTAGCCACATCTGCCCATTCCAGGTAATTTATGCAACGAGAATGATCGACAAAAGGAAATTATTACACTGTTGATTGCTTACTCTTGATGGAAACGAATAAATAAAAACCAGATAAACACCCCATAGTCAAAAAACAGCTAGGCATACCCACCCAATACTGTGTGCACATTAATAATAACCTGTCCAAAAGCTCAGCAGTGAAAGAATAAAGAACTTATCTCCTAAAGTTAAAAATAGACTGAGAATAAAACATTGAAGGCAGCAATTGGCATTTACATCAAGACTAAAAGTGAAATATGGAGATTTGTTGAGGTAGAAGGATTGCGTGTGAAATTTCCCTTTCTGAAAGAATAAATCACCTTAAGTATATCTTTTATAATAAAGTAATGAATGTAAGAATGGGAGCCAAACAACTTCCCAAGGAAGTACTAACTTCTTTTAGCTAGATATGAGAGTTCTGCATATCTCAGCTGTCAAAAAATTCAGAACTAGTTATACACATGCACACATATGTGTGTGTGTTATGTGTGTGTGTGTACGTGTGTGTACGTGTGTGTGTACATACTGTGTGTATGTATACATGTAAATAAGCTATTTCAAGGTCTTAGTCTAAATATACCTGATTCTACACAACTTCAATTATCTTTCTGTGATGTTTTCTAGTGTTTCACGAGCATGTAGGGTACAACTTATAGCTACAGGATTATCATTTCATCCAACTCCATCACTATGCAAATATGGGAAATAGCTCTGTTGAAACAAGGACTTGCTGAGGGACACACAGTTACAGAGGATCAGAGTGACACTGTGGTCTCGGTAGCAGGTCTCCACTTCACTATCCTTCCTATTATCAAGGTGCAGCATTTACAAAATGAAGCCGGCATTGATTCCTTGATTCGTGCCCTGGCAAGTGCTCAGGCACATGTCTGCAAACTCGGTGGGCTACGTATGAGAAAAGACATAAAAATAGAAAGACAATCGGCAGGGATCACAATAGGAAAAGGAGGGGGAACAGGACCAGGGATTAAGGTGTGAAAGATGTCACATATTCATGTATGAAACATTAATAGAATAAAAAAAGTTTAAAAAAAGTTTTAAAAAGCAGACCTTTTCTTATGAAGTGCCTGGGTTCCATCCTAAAGTCAGAGATGACATAAAAGAGGAGAAAGAAGAGGAGCCTTCAAACTGTGCTTTGGCAGACTGGAGGTCCTTGTGTACCATGCCCCAGACCAATCAGAAGCTGGATCTGAGACAAGGCAGCAATGGTGCAGCCTCTCTAGGGCCTCCATGCGCAGCTAGATGCAGCCTGAGCCCTTCTTCCCTATCTCAGATTCTCTGTTCCATTCAAAAGGGGAAGTGCCCCAGGCCTACAGGCCATTGAGTATTTCATAACAGGTTCTGCAGTCTTTAGGAGGACAGGACAGAAGAAAATAAAGACAAGTAAAAGTTTTCATTCATTTCATATATCAGAAAAATTAAAATAAGATTTGTAAAAATCACAAAACGTATTACAACGTAATTAAGAAAGAAAATCACAAAACCGTGAACTCTTTCAAGATGGACGCCAGCAATTTTTGCCACAGAGGCAGTCGCAAGGGAGCAGACTGTCAAGGTCACAGTGACTCATGCTGTCCTCACCTGAATCTGCATCCCACCCCCCAACCTTCATTCAAGTTCTCCAGCTTCCATCATCAGAGTTGGAAACGCCCCCGTACGTGGCTATCAGTTGCTCTCCCCCCTAAGACCACCATTCCACTACATTCCAAGCATTCTGTCCTGTGGACTCACTGCCTGCTCTGCCAGAATTCCTTTTTCTCTTTTAAAGTAAAAGACAGTTGCCACACAGGTGACCCCAGGACAATTTTTTTTTTTCCTCAGAGGAATGGATGAACAGTTACACCTTTCAGTCTACTTGACTGAAAGGAGTAGCCAGCCCACTTGCTGACCAAGATTTTGAGTCAGAGGCAAAAGGAAGGTGGAGTGGGAACTCTTTCCTCTCAAAAGGGTTGAACAAATAATAGTTTGGGCACAGCAAAAGCTACCATGGTTCAGATAAAGAAAAAGCAAAAATCTGACATTAGACAGAGATGCTGATGGAACTCAGATTCATGGAGTTCTGTTTTCTCATTTTCAGGAAGGACCTCCTAAGAGGGTGCACAACCCAATGGCTCCTTGTTTTCTGTAGTTCACCAGTTTTCTCATACCTCATAAAGTCACATGGGAATGTTTTTAATAGGCCCTGTGCAAGATATCCTTAATAGTCACAGAACTTTCAAAATAGCGAAATGTGGTAGATTCCCATTGCTCCCACCAGGACCTTGGGAAGACAGGACGCCTAGGGAGTAAGACTCATCTACAGCCATTGTGTTAGCCATTCAGTCTGGTATTCTATACTAGAGGAGGCTGGGGAATTTAATAACAACAGAAATTTATCCTCATCCTGTCTGTTGCACCCCAATGAAGGGAAGAATATTGTCCTGTTGTGGCACATGCCATAGAATGGGTACAAAAGGTCCCACTAATTAGCTCCCATCCTTTCTTAAGACAAGAATATCATTGGTGTGAGACAAGGTTTCATGATTTAATGACCTACTAAATTAAAGGTCTCACTACTTAATACTAACAGACATGAAATTAATGTGTAGAGTGTACATGATAGAACTCCAATTTTTGAAAATGAAAAAAAAATGGAGCCAAAAGAAATGTACCTCTTCTACTGATTAAGTGAAAAATTAAAGAAAGATAATAAAATTCAAATTACAGGTACCAGAGGACAAAAATCTTATACCCAGAGGAATGACTGTGGGTAGACCTGGAACTTAGAGAAGCCTTTAGTGTGTCAGCAAGAACTAGTTCTCTTTTGCAGGTGACGGTGGGGGAGGGGGTATGGTGAGTAAGGAGCATAATGTTCCTTACTGTGGCCAGCATTGCAGTCAATGACGTTCGCTGGATTTTCTGATATGCCATGGCTGCCTACAGGAAGGGGTTAACGTTCCATAGGCACATCCCCAAAATAAAAATCTACTTTTAATTTTGACATTTCCTAAAGGTAATTTATGTGAATTTATGTGTGCAGCCTTTCCGAGTCTCTGTGCAAGCAGCTGAGGGATGTGCCGTGGATAAACAACAAAACTCTAACACCTCGCAGTTCTGCAGCAAGCCCGCTTCTGTGCCAGTGGAGATAAGAAAATTGGCAAACAATTCTTCACAATTCCACATTTTGTACATTAGCGGCTGTGTGCCAGCAGGAAGGCTGAGCTTACAAAGGGTCTCCCTTCTCCCAGCCCCTTCCTGGGTCAGACAGGGCCTCTGCTCTATCCCACTGACTTCGCTTAGTAGATATGCAACACAGAGCCACTAAGAAACACAGCGCCCGAAGGCCTTGTTTATTCAGGGTGACCCTGGGCAAGTTACTTCCTTGCTGCCTTGCTCTCTACGAAAGAAGGGGTCAGATTTGATGATCCGTGAATTGTGCTTCTTGAAACTACGCAGGGCTTCTTAAAGCCAAGTGCTTCCCATCACCAAACTCCTTTCAGGCAAAGCAGATCTCTGTGTCTGCTACTGAACATGGAGGTGAACAAAAATGTTCAAGTGTGAATGCCACCAGGCTAAATTTTATTTACGTTTACTTGGGCTCAGTGACTACAAGCCATCCTCAGAATCTTACATAGAAAAAAGTTCATAGAGATTACATGTTTTCCCAGGGCTCCAAAAGAACAGTACACTCGGAATTCCTTTGACATGTAAATAGTCTTATGTTCTAGAAGAGGATTGTGGAAACATTCATCACTTTGGGTGCCCAGCCATCAGTTTGGAATTCATGGGCCGCTGTCTTCTGGCCACCCTGACTCAGAAGGAAACTCACATGGACCAGAACTGCTAGAGACATTGACAGAGACAAGTTGGAACCTGCATAGCTGTTTCTCATTCAGATAGCAAAGAATTTGGAGGTCTGCTGAGTAACTTGCACAGATGGTAATGTTTAGAAGAGTTTTTGTTTTTATCAAAACTACATAAGGAAACAACCAATAAAGGATGTTGATCTAAGAGACTAAGCTAATACATTTATTTATAGCCATTCACCCTTCTCACCCAATCTGCATAATAAGAACTCTGGAGTGAGTTCCTGACTCCTTGGGCACCGTCCGCACTGTCCTGTAGCCATCTGTGATATTTAGATACAGGTGTCAACTTGACAGATAAAATCTCGAGTTGTGAGCACAGTTTTGAAGAATTTAATTGAGTTAACCCCTGAGGCTTAACTGAGTTGATTGGGGAGGCCCAGTTCATGGTGGGTAGGAGTAGTTCTTGGGCAGTTGAATAAAATGCAGGGCTCTGGTTAAGGATTTGGGCATTCTTGGTATACTTGGTCGGACATGACAGTCTATCTCAGCATTCCTGTGGCTATGGTATGCCCAGTTCTCTTGGCCCTTGATGTTGGTGTGAGTTCTTCCAAGCTAGACTAAGAGATGTGACTGGACAAATAAAGACCCTTGCTTCCCCTTAAACCATTTGGTCTTGAAAGTATTGCTGACATGCAGGCAAAGTGCTACAGCAGGGCTGGAGAGATGGCTCAGGGGTTAAGCCTCTGCCTTGCAAGCAGAGGGTCCTGAGTTCAGATCCCAGATCCCACGTACAAATGCCAAGCGGAAGCGGGGGGGGGGGCGGCCTGCATTTCTGGTTCTGGTGAGCGGAGCCTGTGAATCCCGGGGCAGAGCAAAAGAGGAAGTAGAAAGTGGTCCACGATGATTCCCAAATTCACCCTTGGTTCTACACACACACACACACACACACCACATACATACACATGCACACACACACACACACACACACACACACCACATACATACACATGCACACACACACACACACACACACACACACAATTGAATACATTAAAAAAAAAAGTGCTACAGCATCCCTTTCTCACCTGCTCTCACTCCCAGGCCAGTAGTAATTCCAGAACAGAAAAATATAGTACATTCATCTTCATGGCCCTGAACTTGGTATGGGCAGGACACAATACAGACACTAAGTATAGCTTTCACAGATGGGTGAAAAACTGTTCTACTTGTTTCTCTGCAATGCTTCAATGCCCATATATGTGGACTGAGAAATAAAGGTACACATGCAAATGTCCTTGTGCATGTACAGAAACCCACGCCACAGGCTGTCACTGACAGAAGCTCACAGTCTAGAAGATATGAGAACAGAAGCAGATGACTATATCCTTTCATGATGGAGCCACGGGGATGGAGTCACGAAGGGAGGATAACCAGGACATGGGTAGAAAAGGAGGAAGGGAACAGCAATGGGGGTGGAGGAAGCTGAGCAGTGTGCAGAAACACACCTCAGCCTGATTGCACACTAGACAGGCAGAGAGCATTCCAGACAAAGGTGTGAGATGTAAGAAGAAGGCATGGCCAAGAATGATAGATAAACAGTTTGTGGAAGCCACACGTCAGTTTCCCACCTCCAATCCCCACCTTAAAAAGCTGGCTGGTCTTGGTGGAAAAGATCATTTAATAGGACACAGATGTGAAATCCTCCCCACATGCCCTTGTGTCTTCCTCCTTTCTGCTTTCACCTCCTGTATCTGCAGAGAGGTGAAATCCAAAAGCAATATCAAGCTCAACACTTTAAGGATGCTACTGACCTTGGGAATCTCACTGAGCCGAACATTTTCATAAAAGCGTAAGCAAGGTCATAGAAAGTTAAGTCACACTCGTGCATAAGCCAACATTTCTCACTGTGTTCTTTCCAGTTTAACAAAATCTTCCTGGTTTCTGCATTTATTCTTCACACTACCTGTTTTTCTCACATGCCCAGGTTTCCCAAGAACTTCCCCTCACAGCCCTGTGAAGTTAAATATAGATAGAGCTATTACCATAAACCCGTGCAAAGATTTTTAAACTATAGGATATTTGACTGGAAATATGCAGACAACAAAGCAGAAGGAGACCATCCAAGAAGCCAGGCAAAGGCCTGAGTGACATTCTGTAGGAAACAGCAGAAGTGGCCTTCTTTGCAAATGACTTCAGCGTGTGTAAACTAATAGCTTTATGGAAAGGAAGATAATTCCGTATAAATCCACCACTGGACTCGTGGTGATGAAACTTTAGGAAAAAAATATATAAGAGCAATATGCAAAGAAAGAGCCAGCATAAAGACTCCAGTCCTACTAAACTTTAGACTTCCTATAGGTGTCACAGGCAAGTGAAAGGAAGCAGAGAAATCGAGAGAATCCATCAAGGTCAATCATTTAGAGACCTACAGCTCTTTTCTTTGGGATCCCAGATTTACATTTGCTGACTTCATGTTGAAATGAAGGCAATGCTTAAAACTGAGAGTACATCTCATGGCCAGGTTTTGAAGCCTGTCAGCAAGGGTTGGGGTTCAGTGCCTTCAGGAATTCCCACCTTCCTGGCTCTGATCCCAGGCTAGGCAGAAGGAGGAACCTGGCTGAAACTACCTAAAAGGAATTTTCCCTACAACCTGGGATCTTGTCAAGCCAATTGTGGTTTCTCACTTACAGATTCAATGACGTTCAAGAGAAAGCATTTATTCAAACTTTAGCAGAACAGCATTTGCCCAGAAAAGCACAGAGAAAAGTAGAGAATGACCGGAATTTGATGAAAGTGCCTTCCATACATACATGCACAAAAATATGCCAATGAAACCCAATGTGTAGTTCCATCGAGATGCACTAATAACCTCATAGGTGAAAAACATGAGAATCCTTGAAAAACACATGATACCATCATTATTTTAATGAATTTCATTATAAAATAGTTTTACTAAGGTATGGCAAGCACTGAATCATAAATATGCAGACTGACAAATTATCATAAAATAAACCCACCCATGCAATGTCATCCAAGTCAAGAAACACCTTACTAGTAGCTAGCCCAAGCCTTATTTATTTTTTCCAAAAGTTAATTTTTGATTGATTTGCATGACAGACCCCCAAGAGTGTTGCCAGGCATTTCTGGTACCCTGAACGTTAATGTACTCACTGTACAAGTGAGGGCAGGATCCCGAGCCCAGAGCGAGGAATTGATTTTCCTTGGGTCACAACGCAAAGGAAAGGAAGAGCACTAGGTCTGTGGGCTCCTCTGGCAATTCCTAGGAAGACTCCCCGGCCACTGGCGCAAGAAAAACCAGTTCTTCATGGTGACTCCTTTCTGCATGAGTCAGAAGCTGCCTGTGCCCTTTCCTCATAGCTTAGGCTTCCTCCGCTGGAAGTGCCTGATAAGCTCCAGGTGCTTAGATAAAAAGCTCATTGAACTATCAATCAATTAACTATTAACTATTAATTAATTACAGTAGGTACTACAGAGATTTACCTTTGACTATATCATTGGCGGGTTTGGAACTAGGATCCACTTATTAGGGAGTACATATGATGTCTAACTTTCTGTGTCTGGGATACTTCATTCAATATCATTTTTTCTAATTCCATCCATTTCACTAATTCATCTTTTTTGATGGCTGAGTAGTACTCCATTGTATAAATGTACCACATTTTCCTTATCCATTTGTCAACTGTTGGGCATTTGGGGATTCCATGACTTCACTATTGTAAATAGTACTGCAATGTACATGGTTGTGCTTGTGTCATTGTAGTGAATTTCTGCATTGTGGGGAATTATTCGCAGTAGTGGTACAGCAAGGTCATATGGCATTTTAATCCTTAACTTTTTAAAAAATCGCCAGACTGATTGTCAGAATGGTTGTATTAAGCCTGGATTCCCACTGGCAATGTAGGAGAGTTCCCTTCTCTCCACATTCTCTCCAACATTTGGTGATGTTTGTATTGTGGATTTTTGCCATCCTGACCAGAGTAAGATGATATCTCAGGGTTGTTTTGATTTGCATTTCCCTGATGGCTAAGGATGCAGAACATTTTTGAAGATATTTGTTAGACATCTCAATTTCGTCCCTGAAAAAGTTTCTTTTGAATTCTCAGGCCCATTTTTCTTTGAGGATTAAGGTAGAGTTTATTAGAGAGAGAAAGGTTGGAACTCATGGACTCCAGACATGGAGTGCCATGAGGGGCTAGGACGCCCTGGAGAATTCATGGTGCCTAGGTATGGAATCCATGAGGAGCAAGGAATAAGAAACAGACTCATGGCACTGGAGTGCCATGAGAGTCTAGGGTGCCCCCAGGCCCCTTTTTTTTCTGCTCATACAAATATAATAGGAACCCCTGTCCCCTCCCTCCCTCCACCCCTCCCTGGACCTCCCTGTTCCCTCCCCGCCTTGTCCCTTCCTTCCCCCCCTTTCCCCCAGTACCCCCTCCCCCCATCTCTGAAGCATCCTTTAATGAGTATATCAAACTTTCCTCTGGGTCCTCCTCTCTGATGAGGTGTAAGTACTAAGTGGCAATTCCTAGAACTCTTTCTTGTGTTCTCCTTAAGTATAGGAACACTATTGTGACTGTTAATCCCTTGCTTCTAAGGATCCTAGTGCCTTTAGTCCATGCTAGAATTTGAGGGGTCAATGATATGTTGGTCATTGCGCAGATCATGCAGAGTCCTGTTACAATTGCTTCAGCCCTAACTTGTGTGGAGTATCTTGTATATCATGACTCCTCCCATCCTTGTGCTCTTACAGTCTTACCGCCCCCTCTTCCGCAAATTTCCCTGAGCTTCAGGATGGGGAGAGATTAGGCAGGCCTGATTCCAGGTGGTTAATATAGAGTCTCTGATGTTCTGAATTATGGTTTGTTGATGATTTTTTTTCAGTTTTGCTCTTCCTGCAATGCCCTTGGTTCCATCCTGATGGGTACTGGGTGTCACCCCCTGGCCAGAGATAAAAACCTGTTAAATTAGAGTCTTGTTATAAGAGTATATTCAAAGGTAGATGGAATAGAAGTAGGAGACTGCAGTGAGAGAGGGTCAATCACCCATCTACAAAATGGTTACCTTCTATCTGGAAGCCTATATGCCAGGCCCATTTTTTAATTGAGCCATTTATCTCCTTGGTGTTTAGTTTTCTAAGTTTTTTGTGCACTCTGAATAATAGAGTGCTATCAGATATGTGGTTAGTGCAAATTTTCTCCCATTCTAAGATCCCATTTGTTGACCTTTGGTTCTAGTGTCTGTGCTATTGGATTTTTGTTTAGGAACTGTTGGCCTAGCCCAATCAGTAGGAGGGTGTTCCTTACCCTTTTGACTAGGGTTTTTATAGTCTCTAGCCTAATATCAAGGCTCTCGATCAATTTGTTATTAATTTTTGTGCATGGTGACAAGTATGGGTCCAGTTTTAATCTTCTGCATGTGGATATCCAGTTTTGCCAGACCATTTGTTGAAGATGTTATTCTTTTTCCATTGAATTTTTTGGACCCCTTTGTCAATGATCAAATGTTTATAATTGTGTGGGCTTGTATATAGGTCTTTAAACTTTATCTATTTATCTATGTTTCTATTTTGGAGCCAGTACCAGAGTGTTTTTATTACTATGGATTTGTAGTATAGATTAAGATTTGATATGGTGATACCTCCAGCAGTGTTTTTGTTACTCAGGATTGTTTTTGCTGTTTTGGCCTTTTGTGCTTTCACATTAATTTTGAGAATGTTTGGTCAATTTCTTTAAAGAATTGCTTTGAGAGTTTGATTAGTATAGTGTATATTGCTTTCAGTAGGATGGTCATTTTTGTGATGTTGATTCTGCCGATCCAGGAGCATGGGAGGTCTTTCCACCTTCTGGTGTCTTCTGTAATTTCTTTCTTTAGGGTTTTAAAATTTATAAAGGTCTCTCACTTCTTTGGTTAGGAAGAAATAATTTATTCGCTTCAGCAGAGGGCTTTCCAATTCTGCTTCTTTTATTTCTATGATCAAACTGGCAAGTTTGTAGATGACCTTTCTCTTTTCTAAGGAGAGGATCACATGGGCTGGTTAGATGGCTCAGCAGATAAGGTGACTACATAAAAACCTGCAACCTGAGTTTAATCCCTAGAATGTGGTAGAACTAGAGAAATGACTTCCCAAAGTTGTCTCTTGATCTCTACACATGTGCCTACTCTCACCATCCCTGTGTTCAATAAAGAGATGATAAATAGGTAGATTATATATAGATAATGGATAGATAAATAGATAGCTAAATGATTGATAGATGATAGATATATAGGTGATGGATAGATAGATACTGTCAAAAAGGATTATGGGCCATCCTAAAGCTCAGGGAACCTTGTGGAAGAGGGGCAGCAAAATTGTAAGAGCCTAAAGATGGGGAGGACCGATGATATGCAAAATACTTCACACAAGTTAGGGCCACAGTAGCCATAATCAGACTTTGCATGACCTGCACAATGACTGACATGTCAATGACCCTCCAAAGTCTAGCATGGATCACAGGTACTAGGATCCTTGGAGGCAAGGGATTAACAGTCATAATAGTGTTCCCATACTAAAGGAGAGTCCAAGAAAGGGCTCTGGGCAATGCCACTGAGTCCTTATGCCTCACTAGAGTGGAGGACTCAGAGGAAAGTTTGGCATTCACACAAAAAGGATGGATGCTGGGGCTGGAGAGGTGGCTCAGAGGTTAAGTCTCTGCCTTGCAGGCGGAAGGTCCTGAGTTTGGATCCTACACCCCATGTATAGATGCCGGGCAGAAGCAGGGGCGGCCTGTGTTTCTGGTCCTGGTAGGGCGGAGTCTGTGAATCCCAGGGCAGAGTAAACAAGGAAGCGGTCCATGGCGGTTCCCGAATTCATCCGTGGTTCTACACACACATACACACATACACACGCATGCACACACACACATACACACGCACAATTGAATAAATAATAATAAAAAAATTAAAAAAAAAAAGAATGGATGCTCCAGGGAATGGAAGGGGGAGGAGGGAGGCACTGAGAGAAGGGGAGGGAGGGGAGTGAAAGGAAGAGAAAGGGGGGGGAGATGCAAGGGGGACTGGAGAAGGGTGGAGGAAGGAAGGGGATGGGGTACCTATTGAGCTTGTATGATTGGGGAAAAATAAATAAATACAAAAAAGGATATGGGTATTACATTACGGGCAGGAACCACTGACATTGTCACATGAGAATAAGGAGTGTTAGAGAAAATATTTGAGATGAGAGAATATAAATAGAACACCAATTGCTGTTTTTATTATATAGTCTTGCCAGGAGGAAAGACCACATTTATTCCATTTGACCTTAGAAAGCATAAGAAGAGTTAAGGGACCTCTTAACTAATGTTGTCAACAACCAGAAAGTACCTCCCAATGCTGTCTCCACACCACATTCACTTGGATGGTAGCGCATAGCAATCTGTTTCTTAATCCCAGGGCATTTTTCTCAGCAATGTTCTTGTGAGTGAAACTAAGCAGTACCGACCTTTGGCTTACCCTCTTCTTTCAGAATGGCATCGCTGATCACTGCCTTGACTTTCCTGAATTTCATGCTTCCTGCTGTTCTTCAGAAATGCAGATTCTTAGTTGTTTTCTACTTCATTGCCCATAGCCTAGGGTCTCTTTCATAAAGAAGCCCTTGGTTTGAATGTGATATATCCACACAGGCTCATGTATTTAAACACTTGTTCTCCAGTTGGTGGAAACTATTTTGGGTGGTTGTATAACCTTTAGAAAGTAGGAACTAGCTGGGAGAAATAGGTTGCCAAGGGGCAGGCCTTATAAGGTTATAGTCTGAATCCTAGTTCTGCCCCAAGCTCTCCTTAATCTGCTAGTAAGCAGACAGCCCCAACGTTCTTTTGTCGCAGTTGAAAACTGCCTTGAACTCCATGTCTTCCCTGCCAAGATGGACTGTCCCCTCTAAACCATGAGCCAAGCAAATCGTTCCTCCCATAAGTGGTTTTTGCAAGTATTTTATTCCAGTGATGAAGAAATTAACCAATACAGAAACCTATTCCTCACATTCTGATGCTCCTCACAGTACACCGCAGAGGAAATAACCTGTGTTAACTCAACCCATCGTTTAACCACAATCTCTAAATGATGAGACTCCCACACTCGTGACTCCAGGCTGATCTCTTGCTCAAGCTACAAATCATCTAGACAACTGTCAATTACTCATGTCAGCTTAAGTTGATTCATGGGAACTTAGAACTCTTCCTAACCAAAAATAAACTCATCAGCTTTTTATATCCCTATAAACTAATTGGTCTTTATTCCAATTTCAGTAAGTTGGATCACAGTGATAAAACTCCCTCAAGAGAAAATTTCTTAATTCTCTCTTCTTGCCCAAACCTTACCATCAACTGCTTAGTTCTGTTGCCTTTCAGTCCCTTAATACCTTTCTGCTTTACCCCACTTCTATCATCAGAGCATTTTGTTCATCGCTTGAGGATCATGACAAAGAAGAGTTACTTGCACACTTCCAATATTACTCCTAGGATGGGAAGACAGATCCTCTAAACACACAAATCAGATTTGGTCTGCTAATCTCCAGGGCTTAGCACTTATGAATAAATCCAGACTCTCGTTAAGTGCCTCCCCTACCTTTCTTTCTTCCATCTTTCCTGTTACCTCCATACTTAGACCTGCGTGGTAGCCATGCTACATCATCTTTGGTCTTTCTAAATCTCCAAGCTCTTTCTCATTTTCTTTATCCCATGATTACCCCTACCTTGTTTATCTCAACTTAAAAAGCAACTAAGGTTTCCTTAATCAGTTTCAACCTTGTGACCTAGTGACCCTCCATCATGTCTCCTTACTGATATGTTTATCCTTCTTGAGGTCTTTTCAAACTATCTTGCAGCTATCCATTTGCTTGCCTTATTTTTTTTTTCATTCTATTCAATGGCAAATGAAGTCCTTGAAGACAGGAACAAGGGCTTGTTTATGGTAACCCTAGCAACCAAGTAGAGTACATAGAATGTTTTCATAACCTATCAGCTAAACAGACAAATTCATGATCAATGTCATCACTCTGTGCATTCTCAACAGAAAAATGCAAGGTGTGACCAGGTATGATGCGCTGCACATGTGGAGACTGAGTTGGAATCCCTGGAGCCAAGGGTTTTGGACAGGTCTCTCTCCAAAAAGCCAAGGAAAAATGCTTGACAGGATATGAAAGGGGAAATGAAAGTATCTCTCCTCAAGTACAATGGAGGCAAATGCGACAAAAGAATCTTTGACAGCATTTCTTCTAGACCCAGCATCAAGCACACATAGCTAGCTTCCAGAAGCTTTGCACGAATGGCAATTTAGAAATGCAGCAGGCACCAGCCATTTCTATCAACCAGTTTTTGTTGTTCTCCACATGGTCTCAATGGTGTTAGCTTCGTGAGAGAAGGAGCCATGCCCTTGTTGGTCCTCTCGGATACCCACAGAATACAGAGCCCCACATACAACACAGTTTGTGCAGCCACAGAAAATGCCACAGGGAAATCTGCGCCAGTAGAGATGGGCAGAACTTGTGTCTGAAAACACTTGTAAGAGGGAAATGAAAATCCTAGCACCTTTCTGTACTAGCGGGTCTAGCACAGAGGGGAGGATTAACCTGAATCCCATGCATAATATTCAGCAGCAGGTGGTGGAAGTGTAGGGAGCAACGTCATCAAATAATGCTAGAAATCAGCAGATACTGATAACTTCTTTGTCAGGCCCCATCAATACAAGACAATGAATGAAATAATAAAATCCCAATTGCTGAACAAGATCACAATTTAGATACAACAATCAGCTGGAAAAGTATGCCAGAATAACACCATTTTAAGGCTGCTTAACCCACTTCCACTCCACCTAGGGGTGGAGGTTAATGCCTGGAAGTTAACCTGTTCTACAAGATGCCAGAACGATTTAAACAAGCAGAGAGAGTTACACCCAGAGTGAGAAAGGGCAAGGAATCTAAGAAGTGCAGGTAGTTCTCATCAAAATTCTCAGATTTGGAACTCGCAAAGATGAAGGCAGCACTCCACTGACAGCGGCTTTCAGATTCACTAGGTGACATCAAGAAAAGTGGAAAGTTGAGGATATCAAAAATATAAAAACCAAAAATAGTTTTATGTTTGATCGTCAAAGGCAGAAGCATGGAAAAGGAAACATAACACCTATCAAAGGTGGCCTTTTTCTTTGGTCCCAGTAAGAAAATGAAACTCTAAAGATCCTGTGGCCAGATGTCGTGGCACCGTAATCCCAACACTGAAGAGTCCAAGGGAAGAAGGCTGTAAGTCCAAGGCTACCCTGGACTACGTAGCAAGTTCTACAACCCAAGCTGCATAGGAAGTTCAGGAAACCTGGTTATATAGCAAGACATTGTTTCAAAAACTAAGATTTTGTGTATTAGCAAGTAAAAAAAATAGTTATGTTTTTATGTGTGATCCGCCACAACTACTATCAAAGCTGCTGGCATTCTACTACAAGGCTCTAATTCTTCCACTAACGCTTTATTAATAGACTTATTAGAACGTGCTACACTACAGCTAAAACCAACAATTGTGTGTGGAGAAGGTCAGGGAGGGATGAATGTAGAATCCTTGGATTAGAAGGACCTTGCGTGCTCTACCTCAGCATCCCAGTCAGTGTGGGAGTCTCTAAAATTGTTTTTGCTAGTAACGTTACCTGACTGTAGAAAGACTTGTGATAAAGAAAGCATGGGCTAATCAGTTAGTAAATGTTTCCAAGCTGCTTTGGGATATTTAAGCATACAAATGACAGAGAGAGAGAGAGGAGAGAAATCTCCTGATATATTTCTTTGTGTTCTAGTGCAAGTGCACTCCTATGTCACAAAATACACAATTATATAGCCATCACAACTAGTATTACACAAGTGTACAAAATGGGTCAAATGATGTAGTTTGCCTTAGTCAACAATAATAGCATGCTAGTTTTTATAAAAAATAGAGTACAGACATGTACAAAAGAAACTTTATAAGGTTATGCAGAAAAAATGTTGATGAATATTTTCTCTAGGTCCTTTGATAAGAAATTATTTGAAATTACATTTATAATTTCTACAAAAGAATATCATAAAGAGCAACTAATAGAAAAACTCTTCTTTTCATAAAATATTTGCGGATGCAAAACATTTTTTTCAGCACACATATTTTGATCATAGACTTCCTCCCCCCCCCATACGCACTCATATATAACACATGCCATTGTGGGGGAAAAATCTGTTTTAGTCCAAAAATATATCAAAACGTGATCTTCAATAAATCAAAGTTAGAATAAGACTAAAACTAGTACCCAGAAAGAGATTATTCTCTAGGCTTACAGAGTTAGATTAACAGGCAATTCATTTGGTTATGACCATTAATAAGTAAAGGTTGCTTTCAGAACAGGAAGTCAACAGAGCTTTGGGGAGACAGAGAAAGACAGTGTGTGTTGGGCAAAACTCTTCTCACAAGGAGTTATGAAACTGCCACAAACCTGTTTTATGTAAATGATAGGAGCCAGAAGGGATTCTTGGAGATAAGTCTATGCAAGCTTCCAGTGAACAGATCCTATGACACAAAGAACTCCAGCTACAGATAGACAGGACACGGTGTTTGCAGATAAACATGAGTTTGAGTCTTTACAATACATGGCACATCTAGTGACGGAGGTAGGGCTGAAGAAGTGGTAGGAGAGAGTTCATTTTAGCAGAGGCCTAGGAGAGAGGATAGTTCAAGAGAGCTGGCCAGGGTAGTATTCCATACTCAGATCTTGGGCTCCACACAAGCCAGCAAAACAGAGTGACACCCATTCCTTCAAACCATAGGAGTCAGCATGGCGGAAGAAGTCAAAAGAGCCTCCCTGGCCCACTGCTCAGTGGCTTTACAGTCCTTCATCCCTGTGAGTCTTCTGATTTCAGTCTTTCCCTGAGTCACGTCCTTTCTCTAGTTCATATTGTATTGGGCAAAGCTTTTCCTTCATTTACTTGGTATGTTTGTTTACTTTTACACTTTCAATCTTGTTTAATCCCTGATGTTGAACTTCCATAAAATGTTCAGTAGGAGTGGCTAAGCCAGAGAACTTTCGCTTTCTCTAGTGAAGCCTGAAAGACGCCTTTCTTTTGGAACCAGTCACGACTTTGTGGGTTTCATGTCAAGATCACTCGCCAATAATTTAAAGACACAAATGTTTAGAAGAATTAATTAAGCCAACTCTTTCAGGAGAAAATCGACAAGAAGCAGTCAAGACGTAAATGGACTCACTTCAGGCAATCGATACTTTAGTGGAGAATGGCAAAGCCAAGTGGAGAAAGCTGGGGAGTAAGATAGGCCTGGGCTTGAATCCAGCTCCACAGCTTACCAGCTGCCCTGGGTCTTTTAACAACTGAAACCTCTTAGAGTCAGTTTCCTCAAATAGGAAGTAAATTCAATGCATGCCTTCTGTAGGCCCTGCACTACTGAGTGAACTAATGGATCTAAAGGAAACTCAGAGTACTTGGACCATAGTAGCAGTCAAAGCATTGTCTTAAAGGTTGGGGAGGAAAGGAAGACTACAAGGAGTTTACTAAGTGAACAGAAGAGAAGAATGTAAATAGGAGAGAGCTCTGAGTCAGGATGACTCAGGAATTCTGAGAACAGAAGCATCCTTTCTCTGAGTATCATTTTTTCTTGTTTCCATACACACATGGAGACTGTTAAATTGCTTCTTTCCAACTCTGCTAGTCTAGGATTCCTCTCAGGCCTGGATGGAGCCCGGGTGAGATCAAGGAAGGGGGCTAAAGTGTCATTTACAAAGCAGATTATGTAAAAGAACAAGACAGTGTGAGTTGGAATGCATTTGTTTGTGTCATTTCTCCTCACCATCAAAGCTTGCTAGTCTTTGGCTATTTGTTCACAGATAATCACACCTTTATATGCAGGAGAGATAAGAAATAACAAGTGACCAAACTTTTGTTTGTTCATTTTGGGTCTTTTACTCATTAGGCAGGGGGCACTGTGTGGTAGAACCTTTCTCTCTGGACTTCTGATTCAAAAAAAAAAAAAAAAAAAAAAGCTCTTCAGAGAGAACCAATCTTTGCACAACACAATAGGCCAGTGCCACCTCTGCCATCTCTGTGATAACTAAGCCAAGGCTTCTTGGATTGCTTTGCATAATCGAAGTTTCCATGTGGGTTCATCTCACATGCACAAGCGTGCTATCATTGCTCATTGATTAAGCTATCACAGTTCAATAATGAATCAAAACCAGATCTGACTGTGTGCAATGGAGATACTAACATAGGTGGACAATGATGTAAGCCCCAATCCTAAGCTAGAATCATTAGAAACTAAAGGCATTGTTTTATCACACTGTATGGACAGCCACACTAAAATTAATGCAAATCTGAAAAATCAAAGTTTCAAAGATGATTATAGACAAGGGTTCACAGAGTAATACATGAAAAATTAAGTCTACCTCTATGGGTTCATTTATTTATATTTTTCCACACTTACGTATTTACGTGTAGAGGATGCATGTGTACATACATTTTTGCATATATGTGGGCAAATGTGTGTGGATGGATGTGCATGCCTATGCATATTCATGTGCAGGCCTGAAGAATATCAGAACATAATCCTTAGCCACTTCCACCTTACTCTTTTGAGGCTGGGTCTTTAACTAAACCCAGAGCTTGCCTCTATGGCTAGCTTAGCTGGCAATTTGCTTGGAGGATTCCCAGGCCCCTCTTCTGGGGATGGAATTACAGGTGGTACCACACCTGCTGGCCGTGTTCAGTTGGGATCTAGTGATCTGAACCCCAGTGGTTTTGCTTGTGTGGCAAGTGCTTTAACCTCTGAAGCATCTCCATAGCCCTATGATTTTATTTTTAAACCCTAACATATACACAAGCAGTCAAAAAAAGTTATTAGAGATGATATGTTGAAACACCAAAGGGGATTTGATCCAAGGTAGCAGTGTAAGTGTAATAAAAGAAAGCTACCAGGTAGGAATACTGGACAACATAATCTGACCGCTAAGGAAGCTGTCTATAATCACTAGCCAATGCTCTTCCGTAAGATGAAGCCATGTACATCTTTAGGTGCTTCTCTCTAAAGAACTACAAGCTCTTCCAGTTCAGAAAACATCCACTGAACTGCCTCGTCTCTTACACCTACTGCTGAGAGTTGTGAATAGAATAGATGCTTAACCTGTGCTGTCATTCACCCACACATGGGACAGCAGAAGGCCAGAGGCCCAGGAGATGTGGAACTGCAAAGCCCACAGGACTGACATGCTGCAATCATTTGATAAAGAGGGTGACAGTGAGAATAAGCAGAGAGCTGCTCCCCTGAAACATGCTCATTCACAGGGCTGAGGGTCATGGGGACCCATTCAATCTTTCTCACCATGTTGCAGATGACAGGGCAAAGCAAAAGAAAGGAATCTTCCCTTAAACTTCTCCTTCCACTATGCAGGAAAATGAAAGCAACTGAAAATGAAATACACTAAGATTTCTGTGCATTTATCTATTCCCAATATTATTTTCTACTTGAAGAGTAGAGCTATGCTGGAAGTATTGTTTCCTCAGCTGCCTTTGACATTTGTCATGTACACGGATGTCAATACTGAGCACAGTAGAGTGCTTGCCAAGCACTCACTGTGCACTAACTCATCTCAAACTCACCATATCCCTGTGGCACAGGTTCTACAATCATCTTAGTTACAGATTAGGAAACTAAATCTTAGAAGATTATGCAACTCTCCAGATAGTAGTACATCACAGAACTCTAAATTGACCCAAGGTTGCTCTGCCCCAATCTCCTGTTTTCTCATAGCACTAGCAGTAAGTGCACTACTTAATGAATACATAACTCTCTTGTGCTTTAAAGTTGATAAGAGAGTATGTTTCACATGTTCTTATCATGCATACACACACTCTTCCTGGTCACTCTCTCTTTCTTTTAACACACATGCAAATGTAATACATGTATTTTTATAGATAAACTAAGAGAAATAATGTTAACTAGTTTGCTATAAACATTTAATAAATTATACATATTTCATATGTATCTATCTATCCAAAACACCATATTGTTTCATATCATAATGATATATTATTTTAATTTTTCAGCTATACTTCAATAAAGTGGTAAATAAATAGATTTTTTTCAATAGCACATTAGTGGCTATATAGGATTTCATTGTACTATACTCCAGTTATGTAGCTTATCATCTATGATTAACTAACATTTCTTTTCACTCACCCTTATATGTTCTAGATTTCTTTATAATGAAGACTTTTGTTCTGTTTCTTACCTAATATAAATTCAAAGACATAGAAATAACAGATCAGGAATGTATAGATATTTTTGTTAATTTTACATTTTTATACATGAATATAATGAATTTATGTCATCTGGTCCAATTAGAATGTGTAGATTTTAGGGTTAGGTTATCATTGGCCAAATTTTATTTCTTTTCTTCCCCAGAAATGCTTCGTCAATTCAAATTTTAATAAAAAAAAACCATTGAGGCCTGTTTCATGAAGTCAGAAGAGAGTGTCATAGTTTCCAATTTTTGATAAGTCATTTAAAAATGTTATTCCAATGTTTGTTTTAATCTGTACTATTTTGACTTCATGTTGCAAGATTGAGTCACTGGAGATAGGTATGTTGAAACACTAGAATGTGTAGGTATGTTGAGATGCTGGAGTGTTCAGATATATTGCTATGTTGTAGTATGTAGATATGTTGAATGCTGGGATGTGTAGGTATATTGAGACATTGGCGTGTGAAAGTATATTGAGATGCTGGGGTATGTAACTGTATTGAGATGTTGGTGCGTGGAGGTATGCTGAAATGTTGGGGTACATAGGTATGTTGAGACATTGGAATACATAGAAGTGCTAAGATGCTGGAGTATGTAGACATGTTGGAATGCTGGTGTATGTAGAAGTGTTGAGAAATTACATATGTGTAGATATATTGAGAAGTTAGGTCGTATAGGTATTTTGAGATGCTCATATATGTAGTAATATTGATATGTTATGATGTGTATGTATGTTGAGGTGCTGGGGTGTATAGATGTGTTGGAATGCTAGGGTATGTAAGTATATTGAGATGCTGGGATGTATAAGTACATTAAGATGTTGTGATGTATAGATATTTTAACACATTAGGGTGCATAAGCATGTTGAGATGTTGGTGTATATACACATTTTGAGATGTTGGGGTGTGTATGTATGTTGAAATTTTGGGATTTGTGGATATGTTGAGATAATGGAGAGTGTAGATATATTGAAGCAGTGGAGATGTGTTGAGATGTTGGGTGTGTCGATATGTTGAGACTCTGAAGTGTGTGGCTGTACTGAGATGTTTTATTATTTTATCTTTGTCTTGTTCATCAGCAACAGTTCTTCCTCTGTGTAATATGATCACAGATAATTGTTTATTATATCAGTCAATGTTGATAATTTCAGCAATAACATTTAGAATCATCAGCATGTACAATGATGATGTCAGATTTTCAAAATGTACACATCAATTATGTAATCTCTGTCTCAAGAGGAATATGAATTGCACTAGTTGGTTTCAGAAGTGTTCAGTTTGATTTTCCTAATTAATTAATTCTGCATGTAAGAGTGTCTTGAATTTAGGTACTTCATTTTTTTTCCTGACTGACAGATACTAACCTTCCTAGTGCTACTGTAGTCGTCAATTAAAATAGGTTTGCAGAAACAGCTCTCTGGACTAAATACTGCCCTAAGGAGAAAAGAGACGTGGGAGAAAGCAGACAGATACAAGTTCTTCCACTGCAAAGCACACTGGGAAAGAATCAGATCACAAATGAATGGTGGAAACAATCGGGAAAATGTAACATGCCAGGTGATCCACAGAGAATCACATGAGTTGTCCGCTACCTACAGACAAACAAGCTCTTCCACAGGCATGTCACTGAAGACATGGGTAATATTCCATCCCGAGAGGTTCCTTTCAGGAAGCACCACTGCTGCTGGAATGGCCAATGCTGTGCAAAGCTTTCCGTTGTGGAGCTACAGGATGGGCCAAACAACATGTATTCCAACACATCCCTGCTTGCACAGGACACAGATAACCTCAACTGTGAGTCAAGTACAATCAAAGATGCAAAAGTGTATGTCTGGAACTCCATGCAAACAGTAAAACCGTAATGCACGCACGACCTTTGAGTCGACAGAGAAAAGGTAGTATATGGATCCATTGAAGATGTTGGGTGGTAGATACAAACCTGCTTCTAGAGTTAGGGAGAAATGACAACCCCGCCGTCAGAACAGGGAACTCATTCCTACACTCTAGAATCCTGGCCCATCAAATACTATGTTTTGATTGCCATAGCACCAAATTTTAGCTCTTAATACCCTATACTTAATGTAGGAGCACCTTAGTTCAGAAGCAATTGCTGAGAAATATGAGTTACCAAAGGTTTATAAAATACCTTAAAATATTAGCTGAGTGGAAGACTTGGTTATGCAGGGTTCTAAAGCTATAAGTCATCTCCAATGTCACCCTGGTAGATGCTTCACTAAGAACTGGAAAATTTCCCTCCATTATTATTTCCCATTCAAATGATCAAACACAAGAATCTAAACACTTCTTTACTTGTATCTTAGTGTTTATCCGTACACCTTCTTCTCTTTCAAGGATTATAGTAGTAACTCCAAAGGAGCATTCCATTTCTGTCCACACTTTCTCTTGTCTGCCATTGTGTTTTCTCAATATGCTGACAGAAGGATCTTTCAATGTGGAGGATCCCTTGCTCTCCAGTGACTTCATGACTTCCACTTCACTCCAACAGATGTCCAAGTCTTCACTGTGTCGTATAGACTTATGTGACCATTTCCCTGTACCTCACACAGCCATGGTCTTAAATTTCATCTACCAAACCACAAATCTCCACTCAGTTCAATCCATACATTCTTATGAGAAGCACAGGAAGGCACGCTCCTGCCTCAAAGGCTTTGCACTGGCCTCACCTGCCTGGAATGCTGACTGCTGCGTGACTGAATCCTTCAAACTCACTCTGCTCAAATCCCCCCTAAGCACTCCTGTTAGGATCCTCCCCATCACCTTGATCTCTTATCCACAACATTTCTCATCCTACTTTTCTTTGTGTATCATATACACTTTACCAATTTGCCGATTGACTTGTGATGTCCCATCTGTCTCATCCAGAATGCACTGTCCTTGAGAACAGAGTGTATGCTTGTTGCACTCTCGCCCTTGCCAGAACTATCTCTAAAGTTGGAGAAAAGAAACCTTTCTAAAACCCCAAATAGGACTGGAAGTCAAAGGCTTTGACTCACAGGCAAAACTACATGAATTTGGATCCCCCATCCCCCATACAATATCAGGCAGACAGTGATCTGTACTTCTGGCCCTGGAAGAAGGTCCTGGGAAACTCCAGAGGAAAGCAAAAATAGAAGCGCAGTTCCCAGGATAAATCCTGATGTCATCCTTGGGCCTCCATAGGTACACAGACTCAAATACTCTTTGTACACACATAAACATGCACAAACATTAGACTAGTTGTTCAACAAGTGACTTGAAACAAATGAAATTGCAACCAATATTTCGATTAAACAGAAGTTCAAATGCTTCACACAACTCTGCATCACAAACCTGCTGACCCCATAATGAAGATCTATGAGGTGCTGTACAACTCTGAGGTAATCTTACACATAACCACTTGAGGGAAAATTAGAAAATGTTAGGTTAGTGTGTATAACATTGCTGTCATGATCAATTAGGCATTTGCAAGCTGAGAGTCCTTTGAAGGACTGCCAAGAGTGCTGTGGACCACATGTTAATGACACATTCTACAAATGCTCATTAAGGAAGAGTCCAGGACACCCAAGGACCTTATACAACTGTTTCTTATGCAATAACCGCTTACCAGACCAAAAGGTAAATTTATCAACTAAAAGCAACCAACATTCCAAGTTCTTCAAATCTCACAGCTCAGAAGAATTCTGTGGCATCACTTTTCTAACTTTCAAACAATCCAAAGGAATGGGAGAATAGGCTTTTTCAGTAAGAGAAATGGGGGTGGGGAGAAGGAGAAAGAGGAGAAGAAAGGAGAAGAAAGAGGAAAGAGAAGTGAGAAGAAAAAGAAGGAGGAAGAAGGAGGGAAATGATAAACGTTTGAGCATGAAAGGGGAAATGACTGCTATATGGACATCTTAAAAAGCAAACTTTACTTAATCACTGAAGATAAGATTTTCTTAAAGCTGTAGAACACTGAGATATCCCCATATTGTCATTAGAGAATAAATTGCAGCAGTCAGTTTGAGAAGATAAGGGGTGCCCCACCACCACTGAGATTTGCCTGTTCACATACCACAGTGAGTCTGAAAGTCTCTTGTTTTCCCAGGCCTCTGTAATCTGCACCTCACTGTCTCATTTCTGACATAATCAAGGTGCCATTTGGCCCTGAATTAAAATCTGTCCCAGAGCCCCAGTTCCTGAGCCAAGTTCCCCTGTCACATCACATTTCACAGCGCCACTGCATCTGCTTGGCTGTTGTCTAAAAACAGTTGGATGTGATGGTGACCACTTATTACGAAGGCTCTCTCATGAACTAAAAACATCCATCTTATCTTCTTGCAAGGAAACACTCATCTTTTCTTTGCCAGTTGAAAGTTCGTCAAGCACTTTCACTTGTCTCGACTGCTCAGATTAAGATGTGGCTGGCGGGTGGTCCAGCAGAGGAGAGAGAAGGGAAAAATCAATCTCATTTTGGCCTCATCCTTCTGGTCAGACTTGAACAAATCATCTCTATCGACCAAGCCCCAGTTTGCTGAGTCACTGGATGAAGAAAGCTTTGTTCTATCAATCTTGCAATTAAGACAAATATCAATATGTAGGTGACTCTATCAATTAACAATATATCCTTGAAAATTTTGGCCTATAATCCTCATCAACTCATCACAGTAAAGAGAGAAGGGGGAATTTCATATGGTCATTTGAACCTATGAGCCTGGATCGTATTGTAGTCTGCACTGGAGTGAGCCAGAAACCCAACTCCTTGGGACAGAAGTCATGAACTCACGGAGAGATACCTGTCTCTCACAGAACGTAATAGCAATCACCCTGGTCTTACCTGACTAGGCTGTGGTGGGTCCTCAAAACTCTTCTTTCTCTTCCCGAACAAAAGGGACCATAAATGGTGGCAAGTGGAGGTGTGGTTGGCTCAGAGAAGTCCAGGAGGAGAGTGTCCTAGCACTGTGACCCTACTCGGTGCCTCACCTCGCCTAGAGCTGAGAGCCAAGTGCTCACTCACGAAGGCACAAGCGGGAGGACTGAGATGTTTACAGGGTGGAACTGGATGGGTGAGAAGAAAGGAACCGGGTTTGCAGGCGGGGCTGTTCTCGTTCTGCAGCAGCACACCTGGCTTGGCCCTCTCCCTCAGAAATCCCTGGGACTTCCTGCCAGCTTCCTCTTCGATTGTCTTCTGACCAGGGTGGTAAGAGAAGTCACTGTCCACTCCTCCATGACTCCTTGAACTAAAGCTCAAGTCTGAAGAGCACATTCCTTTTATTCCCATTATTAAGATTCTTATGACAATTTACCAGCTCCGTTGAAGATCACCATGATCTTGTTTCAGAAGCATAGAGCACATTTGAGTAGCATCACTCTGCAGAAATGAGCACATATATGTGAAGGATCTCTCTTCAGTCTTTCTGCTAGTGTATCTGTCACATGAAGTACATGTCCCCCTCATTAGACTGTGACATTGATGCCCCCATCTTATTCTCCCATATACTCTCAACAGCATCCAACAGGGAGTAACTAATCAATACATATGGAATGAATGGTAATCAAAACATCTGTTTAATAAATCTTGACTTGCTTTTTAATACAGTCTTAGCCTATAACTAGCTATATTTTACCTTTCCAACCTTTTTCCTTTTCCGACTTGGTGGTGGCAGTGTTTATAAATTACGGGAATCGCTTCCCCTTCAGAGATGCAACTAGAATTTGAAAGAAATCATGTGAGTGTCCTTGGCCAAGTCTTGACACAGCCATGGTACTAAATGTGACTAAAATTTAATAAATACATTTTGACTCATAACTAAGTGTGCACTATTCAGAAGGTTGACAAGTGCAGAGGGCACAAGATACTTCTGGAGTAAAACATTCTAGAACAGAGAACAGTGATGTGTGTCTGGGACTGAAACTCATTTTCCGTTCCTAACTGTCTGCTTAGCAAACCGATTTCATCATGTTGTATTTATTTGATGGCTGAGGAGGATTCTGATTGGACTCTACCTATTTAAAAAGAAAAACAACTAATACCAAACCCTCAAAAAATAAGATGCAATGCTGTTTCCAATCTTGGATAGATTAAAGTCCTAAAGAGACTACTTAGGAAGCCAGACTTGGAGTCATCCATGAAAGCCCTTCTAGCACAGGTCAAATGAATAGACAGTGTCTTGACATCCCTATGTCAAGTAATACCAAATACACACATTCACTCAGCAAGCAGTCAAGCAAGCAGCGACTTTTATCATTCTCAGTCCCTAGACATGGCTAGAAAATAAACCAGCCACTGTCTGTGTCTGATCAAGGCAGTTGAAGACAAAGAAATATGTACAGGAACTGACATTGTGCCATGTAAAAAAGGAAGAACACCATTCACAGGCTCAAAGTAGTAGTACTGTGATGATCCAGAAAGAAAGGAATTACCTCATAGAGGTAATGCTTAGGGAGGGGGTGGCATGGGATCGGGATGGCCAAGGAAAGCTAAGGGCTCAACAAACATAGATGGTAGACATAGATAGAAACGTTTTCTGGGACGTGGACCAAGGCATGTTGACAGATTTAACTGATCCGTGCCCCTCCCCCTAATAGATACCTGGGTTTCTCAGAACTCCTATCTAGGTCACACCACTTAGACATGGCAAAACAGCAGGGCAATTAGAAGCCATTGCAAGACAAACACTGTCCATATTCTGATTGGGCAGATAAAAGGGGCTGGAGCAGAGAGACACTAGATGATGACCTGGCCCCTTAAAGAACTGGACTGCAGATGCAGTCCGGTAAAGGTGAAGAGTCTCTCTGAAAAGCAACCTTTTCTCAACAGAGTTCCGGTGCCTGCTGGATGCCTCCGAGTTCATGCTCAGGTCCAGCCACACAGCAACTGAGGCAGCAAACACCGAATTCCAGGGATGGACTCAGCCGTAGAAAGCACCTCCCAGGTAACGCAACTCCTGGACGCCATCCTGTCCTTCCCTGCGTCAGCAATGAGTGCTTTAGTCATCTTGTAACCTTGGCTGCTGCTTCTATGAAGTAGAGATTTCAACATGGACCACCCCCCCTACACACACACCCCACTCCAGGATGTCTGGAAAACAAATGGGGTTCTGGAAGTGATGATGGCCCTATACATCTAGCCACTGGCAGGCATAGGAAGGGTATTATAACAGAGCACATGCACTTCAAGAGATAATCCAAGGACTACGATGGGCCTCCACTAAGAAGTACAGTTCTGCATATGCATTATAGATGGACATATAATCATCTCTTCCAGTCCTTGGGGATGAACTTCAGGTCTTGAGCATGCTAGGCAACTGTTTTAGCACCAAGCTTCGTCCCCAGCCTTCTGGTTGGACATGAGAGCTGTTTAGTATCTTCTGTTATCTCTGTAATCACATTTGTAAGATCTTCTCACCATCCTCCTTCAATCCCAGCAAATTAGGAAGGATGTAGATAATAGCAAATTAGGAAGGATGTAGATAATACTTACTTGGAATAGGAAGCTCTGATCAATTAGACCTCTTGCCCTACTGCCCTCTTCTACCAGAAGACAAAGTGACACTCAGATGACCCTACAGCCAGTCCTCTCTCTAGATTTAGGGCTGTGCTCTTTCCTGCATTTAGGGACAGCACAAGACCAGGAGGATGCTGGGTAGGTGGGCCCCTAAACTACCTGCTCCCCTGGTCACCCCATTAGTAGATCATGCAGAGGATTATTATGTAGACATACATGACCAGGGAGTCTAGACTCTGGCTCCCCAAATCTCACATCCCAACTCTCCAGCTCTGCCACTTTTCAGCAAGCTCAAGGATGATGCCTAAATATGGGAAGCACTTTTCCAACATGCAAGTGGTATAGGCTGGGAAGTTATAGACTGGGCTGTGTAAAGGATGACTTTCTCCTTCTCTTGAGTGTCTGTAGAGCACGGGAAACATTATGCTTTAGTGCAGCTAGTTTCCTATCTTGATACATCGATGTCTGCTTTTCTTAAAAGAAGGAGGCCATGTCTAAAGTATCCATTTTAGGTCTGAGCCCAATATAATGCTAATAGTAGTAAACCCAGAAGATACCTGATGAATGGATAAATGAATGGATAAACAAATATTATGTGTTCCTTCAGACACTCAAGAGAAGAGAAATTCTTTTTTTTTTTTTTTTTTTTTTTTGAGTAAAAGCTGCCCGAAGCTCTTTTTGCTTTTGCTCTGTTTTCTCTGGATGATCCGTCCCTTTATCAAATGAGTTCAAGGCTGGTGGAAATATGCATTTTATCTGAAGAGCTCTGCTTTATCTAGTTTTGTTGTCCGAGCAGACAAAATCTGCTCTGCTCCATGCTAGGAGTCATACAGGACTCTTGGACAACCTACCTTGACTCACTAAATTGCTTTCTTTTTTCCAGTCAGTTACATTTAGCTCATTTCCAGGCCTCCACTTGACTCCCAAGTTTCACTTCAACTCACCAGGAAAGAGAATAATTACATTATTGCTCCACTTCACAGAGCGCTAAAAAGAGCCCTGGTCTGAGCGTCACAAGGCCTCGGACTCGGGTTACAGTCTATTAGTAACAAGCAGGTGACCTACAGTGAATCTCACCCACCATCTCTGCCACATCCGATCTGCTTTCAACATCCACAGAACTTAAACATGAGCTTTCAGACTCTCTGGCACCAGACTGAGCCAGAACTGTGAACTTCCCACTCGTGTGGATGGGAAGAATGATGCATTTTTACTTTGACTTGAAGGAGCAGGCTGGCATCTTTTGGACCAGCTCCTCACTCTCAATTCCAATCCAACCCTACTTTCTATGTAGTTTTGCTGAAGCTCTTTGATTGAGTGGCCTGCCTTTGCACTTTGGGATGGACCTTGTTAACTAGGTAACCCTAGTCTGCCATCTCTACTCCTTCCAAGGAATAGAACATTTGAAAACACTGAGAACAGGAGGACAATGACTATTCGGGGCAGAGCAGAAGTCTCCATAAGACAGTGCCTTGCTTTGGAAGGTCTTTGTTACATATGCAAATCCCAGAAACATACAGTGGTAGGACTTGTACCACAGGCTCGGCGTCCATGGCTGTGCCCGTGTGGGTACATTAGAAGTCTGACTCATGTCCAGGGTGGGGCTCATCATTGCTGCTATGCACCTGGGCTCCTCCCTCATCACTGGGGAGGAAATGGTGGTAAATGCTGTCATTCAACATCACAGGGGTAGGCAGTTGCTCAGAAGAGACTTCAGAGAGCCAACCTAGCTCATCTTTATCAGATGTTAGAAAACACCACCCACATCAGAGATGCAATGGCTCAACCTCCCACACTGGAGTGCCAGTTCCCAAGCTCCTCCCAACTTTGGTTCATTTCCTCTACTGGAATCTTTGTGATCTCCATGGGAAAAGTGTCTCTGCTACCGAGATGAAATACTTCCCTGTTCAGCACAAGGGTCAGAGGATACAGTAACTGAATAGCCCCCTGATGTCTTAAAACTACAAGAAGATACCAAGGTTGCCAATGGCTGTCCTCTCCGGCACAAAGTTCTCCTAGAGAACTGTATCTTCACATATCTTAACAGGGAAGAAATCAAAGGGAAGGAGGTGAACTTTATTGAATCTCAAACATGCAAATAAAGAGTGTTTTAATAAGGCTCAATGCAGAAAAGACCAGTTTTTGAAACAAAGACCAAGTAAGTAGGAGCACTAGTTAGAATACAAAGTGCTCCACATCCCTGCACAGAATAGCAAGTCACTTGCAGGGATCAACAGCTTTCAGGGTGCACTTCAGTAAGGTTACCCCAGACAATGCTCCCCTATGGCATTTGCCTCCATTGTCTTTGAAATTAAGAGGCTTAGATGTGCTGAACATGGACTTTTGGAAGGTTGACATTCTATGCTGTGGTGCGTTCACCAGCTATCATGTCATGACATGAGGACTGATCTTTAGGGAACATTCTGGCCAAATGGCAAAAGTAAAACAGTCAACGTGGTCGAGTTCTAATCAAAGGAACTGATTTAGAGAGGAAGCTGCAGTAGGTTCCTTCTGATGCCACATACAGAGAGAGCTACCAGCCAGGTCACAAAAGAGTGATTGAGTGAAAGGACTCAGCAGTCAGGGTGGGTCCCAACCCTGAGCAACTAAATCCACCTGGATTCTTATCTGTGGACACTTTGCCTGTTTTGTTGGGTTGTCTCAAGAATGTGAATGGTGACCTCTAGGTCAAGGCCACTAGAGTCTGGAATAGAAATGTCAACTTGCTTTGCTTCCTCATGGCGTGACTAAACTTGCAAACAGACTGCCTGCTTGTAAGAAAAAGAAGGGAATTGCTGTGGTTGGACTTAATTGCTGATCAGCCATATCATTGACTGTTGTCCCATAACTAAGGAATTTTGAGCATAAAGGATACACCTATGGCCATCTGAATCAAGAGTGGGCTTGTATTAAGTGCCTTTAATCTAGTAACAACTGTACAAAACTTCTAAGCAAGAGCTCAGCAGGAGAAACAGCTCCCTCTCTCCCCTCCCTCGAGGGACACAGTGACAGCCAGGCATCTGGCTGTGGGTGGATGCAGATTGTGATATCCAAAGATGATTTCCATATAGATGACCCCACCCTTGGATCTTCACCTATTCTCCTCCCCCAGGAGAGTCCTGACACTCTCCATTCATTCTTGTAGCTGCACACGTCTACTCTCACTGACTTGTTTTACACAACAGAGATTGTAGGGAGAGCCACACAAGAGATATTCTGAAGGTTGTCAAGAAGGAAAGGATTTTGCAGGGGCTCAGCCCTGGCTGCCAGGAACACGGGGCCAGTAAGGACAACTTCCAGCTCCCCGGGGTTTGCTTGAAGCATATTTGGGACCCCAGGTGACACAGGAGCTGTGGAGGGAACCTGCCACACAGCATTTCCTATCCATCTTCAGAGGGTGTCAACACCCCCCTTCCACACCTGCTGTTCCCAAATATCACAACCTGATTTTTTCCTCCAACCTCCTGTCTTGATGATGATGATTAAATATTCATGGGATCCTGCGATGCCAACATACTTTGTGAAATTTCAGATACCTTTTTTTAAAAAAATGGAAATGTTTCTCTTTCCCTTTCTTTTTCAGTTTTTCTCAAATTTGAAGAGAAGCAAAAAGATGGTAAATGCCAGTAACTACAGCAGAAACTAAACAAAAACAGTATCAGCCTAAGTATTTTGAACCCAAACTGCCCCCCCCCCCCCCCCCCCCCTGCTAAAAGATAATAAAGCAAAAAGAATTAAGACCGCAGAGGCATAAAGGAACAATTGTTAACACTGTAAAAGAGTCTTTTGTGAAACAAGAATGACTGGGGAGCAAAGTCTTTGTCTCCCAAGCAAAAGGAGCTGAGTTCAGAACCCCAGATCTTACACAGGGCAGATATGATAACAGCCTGTATTTCTGATCATGGAAGGGTGAGCCTGGGAAACCCCAGAACATGCAGCAATCCAAGATGATACCTGATGCTACCCTTGGATCTTCACAGGTACACAGTCAAATACCTCTTGGTCAAATGTGTGCATACACATATATACACATACTCAACAAAAAAAAGAATCTTTTGTATTATCATGGCACCCAATGTAAGTAAATGTGTACATGTTTGTATTGTTTATTTTGCTAAAATTATCATTACATACTATATATGTATGTTTAGACATATAGATATTCAGTTAAGCATGACATAAAAGCAGAATGGAGACTAGAGGAAGGAAAAAGACTAATGGAAAGGTGGAGAGGAAGGAGATCGAAAGAGAGGGAGCAGGAGAGGAGAAATGTGGTCAAAGTCTATGAAATATTTGAAGCAAATCATCTATATAAAATCCAACACTATGTGCAATGAATACACACCAGTAAAATTATTGGAAATAAAAAGGTAGTGAGGGGATGCAGGAAGATGTTTAAAAAAAAAAAGAGGCAAAGGAAGATAAGCCCTATGTCAGGCACTGAGCATATGTTTTCCATTTGTTCTTCAGGTCTCTCCATACACAGTGAAATACCTGAGGAAGATGGACCAGAGGCACTGTCCTGAAACCATTTCCCCTGTGGAACACTACTGGCTTTGGCAAAAGAGACACAGAGAGGCCACATCTGTTCCTCAGGTACGATCTCCATGCTAACTTGAGAGTATGTGTTATCAATGTGTGTGAAAACAAGGAAATCAAAAAACTACTAGGAAAAAACACAGAGGGAAAATGTCAGTCCATGAGGATGGGCAAGGCTTTTTTTTTTTTTGATCGTGTTGCAGTTTGTCTACATGTTGTCAACAAATTCACAAACAACTTAGGGGAGCAAAGGGGTTTTATTCTTGCTTGTGATTCTCTGTTACAGTTCATAGGCCAGCTTGGAGGAGAATTCATACCACCATCAAGAGTTGAGGGAACTGGACACATCGTATACACAGGGATAGCAGAGAAAGGGGTGATCCTCACATGCCAGACTGCAAAGGTGCAAAAGTATGCTGAAATGTGACAAAGTACCCAGCCGACTCTCTCCATCTTATCCACCTGTCCAGGAAATGGTTCCACCTACCATGGGCGGGGTCTTCACACCTGATATTCTTCTGTAAGCTTGCTTAGGACTTGTCTTAACTACTATTCTCCATAGAATTTCCCAGAGCTCAATCTTTAATTGTCAAGTTGTATTTAACTAACATAGAGTATGACCCTAAAAAAATAGGAGACAAATGCAAAAATCAACAAATTGTGTAACATAAAACTAAAATCATGTGCACAATAAAGGAAACAAATACAGAAGTCTTTTTTAAAACTTGACTTATTTATTCATTGTGTGTGTGTGTGTGTGTGTGTGTGTGTGTGTGTGTTTCAGAAGGTACTGTATGTTCCTGTGGAGGACCAAAGGTGATTTCAGGAATCATCCTGGATTGCTTCTATCTACTTTTCCCTTTACTCTAGGATTTACTCTAGGTGGCTCTGCTCACCAAGGCCAAAAGTGAAGGCCACTGAAGATTCTAGCTGGCATTTTTACATGGGATCTGGGATCTGAACTCAGGACCTTCTGCTTGTGAGGCAGATTCTTAACCTCTGAGCCATCTCTCCAGCCCACAGAAGTATTTTTTTAAAGAAGAGAAAATAAGTACAAACTACACATTTGGACTTGTTTTAATATCCAGATTATATAAGCAGCTCAAAGCACTCAAGAGGAAATGACATGCAACAACAACAAAAAACATTTCAAATAACCCCAGTAAAAATGGACAAAGTACTTAAGGAGACATTCATGGAAAGAGACACAGAAATTCCCAACAGGTATGAAAGATGGTCAGTATTAATAGTCGTCAGGAAAATGCACACTGAAGCCACAGAAAGATACACACTGTCTCCTTCAATGATAGCTATCATCGAATACAAATGATAACCATCACTGGAGAGGATGCAGAAGACAGGAATGTCTCGCACACTGTCAGGGATGCACATGACTGTAGCCAGTAAGGAGCACAATATGCAGTTTCCTCAAAAATATTAAAAATAAGAACATGATCAGGTGATCAATCCTACTAATGATCCTCTAATCAAAGGGAGCAAAAATATCTATACTTCCATGCTGATTGAAGCTTTATTTATAGTAGCCAAGAAAATGAAACAACCCGAGCATACAATAACTGGTGAGTGGACAGTGAAATAACTCTCCCCCCATCTCTCTATCTCATTGAAGGCTTGGTCCAGTTTGTGGTGATCTTGAGAGGCAACTGGATTACAAGTGATTGGCCATGGATCATCTATTAGACCAGACAGGCTTAGATGAAGGCTTCAAAGGGTAAATCTTTTTTTTCTTTTGAACCCTGGATAGTTATTTATTATATATGTATATTTTTTATTATTATTATTATTTCCGCTAATACAAACTTAATAGGTACACCCGTTCCCTCCCTCCTCCTCCCCCCAACCCCCCTGCTTCCCCTCCCCTTACCCCTCCTTCCCCATCCCCCAGTGCCTCCCCCCCCCCAATCCCCGGAGAATCCTTTAATGTGTATGCCAGACTCTCCTCTGGGCTCTCCTCTCCAATGATGTATGAGGACCCAGTTCCATTTCCCTGAACCCTTTCCTGTGTTCTTCAAAGGGTAAATCTTGTCCTCAACTCTTTTCTCTCTCTCTTGATGCTTTCTGGCCACTGTGAGATGAGCAGCTTTGCTCTTTGACCTTAGACGACCCAGACACAATGGAGTCAGCTGTCCATGGATGGAAGTCTCCGATATGCTGAGCCAACAAAGCCCACCGCCTTCTTCTTTTAGTCTGTTTTTCGCAGGTATTTTGTCATCGTGGTGGAAAGGGGACTAACACAAAAAAATGTTGACTGCTATCCTAAAGAAATGAAAAATGTTTGAGAAAATACATGTTTTCTCTGATTTGAATATTATACAAAGTACATGTGTATCAAAACATCACAAGAACAACACAGATATGTACGTTTTAACTTCATAATTAAATTTAAACACAATAACAAAAATGAACACTTCTCAAATTGCCTACTAAGTATCAGTAAATTAATAGATACTTCATACCTATTATTCAAATTCTCTTGACCTTTCAATAGGAGAGCTATTACTGATCTTATTACAGAGAAAGAAAATGAAGCTCCAGCCAAGGTCATCCCATGGTGGGAGTCCAAACATGTAATCCCCACCTCCAAGAGGCGCTCATCCACTAAATCCCACTTCCGTTCCTCTTGTGACATTCTATAGTCGCAAATAGTATATTAGAATATTTTTTACAAAGCCAGCCTACAAATATAAAATTGCTTCTTTTAATATGAAGATCACTGGAAGAATTTTCTACCTGATCTAAATTTTCATCCCCTGGAGAAGATGCTTGGAAACGGGCCTGGCAGGTTAGCGGTCTCACAGCAAAACATCTGCGCACTTTCCTCTGAGCTGCTGACTTTCCCTGGAGTTCTTTTATTTTGATTCTTGTTGCCACTACCAAGCCTAGTCCCCGTCTCCCAGGGCTGGAGAGGGAAGGAGGAAGAAAAATGCTTTCTGTCTTTTTTGCATAGCTCAGAGTACACATAATCTTTCTTCTAATTTTCCTTATCAGGACTAGAACAAGCTGACACACTCAGTAAAATTTACCAAAGTTGGCAAAGGACTGAATGAAAATCAGGTTAAAAAAATAGATCGATAGCTGGTTTGAATGTGTGTGTGCGTGTGTGTGTGTGTGTGTGTGTGTGTGTGTGTGTGTGTGTGTATGTGTGTGTGTTAGGGCATGTGGATGTTTGCAAGTGGACATGTGGTCATGCATGTTTATGTAAATATGTGAGTATAGAGGCCAAAGGTCAATGTCAGGTGTCCTCCTTGTTGCTGTCCACCTTGTTTATGAGACAGTCTCCCAATGGTCTCTCAATGGTTTGGCAAAGTTGGCTCACAATGAGCTCCAAGGACCTGTCTAGCTCCATGTCTTTGCCCCCGTTCTGGAGTTTCAGATACATTCTACTGGTCCAGCTGTTATGAGGGTGCTGAGTATCCAAATTTAAGTATACATACTCATGCAACAACCGTCTTGCCAACTAAGTCATCTCTCCAGCTCAGCTTGATTTTTTTTAATTAGAGCAGGGATTTCTTTCTATTCAAAGATTATCTTACATATCTTATGGTAGGGGCCCCTCCTTTTTCTTTCCATCATAGTATCATTTTCCCACCATGAAGAAAAATTACCAAGTCTTTGAAGTCAGCTCTTAGATGGACCAAGATCTTCCCACTCATACCTGGTTTCCTCTTCCAGAAGATTTGCATACTTGTCAAGAAGTGCTACATGACATTCGTAGGCGCCAAGGACTAGAGTCCATCTCAGCTCAGACCGATAGCTCTGCCCACTTCCTCCTCAGCATTCAGCTGACTCTGCCCATCCATCCACCCATCTCCATTGGGAGCATTCCTTCGGATGTGAATTTTAGAATTTATCAGGACATCAATCATGGCATGCCAATGTCTGAGAAGGCTACCCTCCCGGGCTCCACAGAAATGTTCACAAAGACTGGTGACCATGCATCTTTGCAGATCATGAACACCTCACAAGAATACTGCATCCAAACATCATCTCCTGCAGGAGAATTTGTCCAGGGGCTGTGGGAATGAGCCAAAGTCTCTGAAGAAAGCACACTGATATGTCTACTTTCTCTTTCCCATCTTCTATTGCACTATTAATGCCAAGAACAGCATTCCAGTTAATGGAACCACATTAGCTACTGAGTGAATATAGAACTACTTGGGACTAGGGATTGGCCTAAGGTTGTTGACATAACAACCTACTGAGAAATAATAGCATGGGCACAGCAAACCCGCCATCTTTCATGACAGTGATAGTCGATGGAAGCATTCTCATCTCCCTTTCTGTTGAGCCTCTGGACAGATGGATTAAACCACTAGGACCAGGGTTATGACTGCCATTCCCTTCTCCCAGCTTACCCCTCCAGAACCCCCTTCCCTTGGTCCTTACTTCCCTCTCCAAAGTTTCTCCACCACTATTTCTCCACTTTGTTATCCTCTTTCCTTTTCCTGATCCATCTCCTCCATTTCTCCTGTCCCCTGGTGAATGTGTGGCACTAGGATCCTTCTGCGTGGAACTTTGCAATTCCCAGGATTGGGTCTGTCCATGCTTACCTATTTTACAAGCTGGAAAAAAATCTTTTTATAGTTCATAACTCAGGTTAATTATAAGTTTAAACATTTTAAGAAATATATTTTGATTTAGCATCAAAACAAAAAGCTGCAAGCACCAAATGCACAGACCCAGTGCGGGGCTGGGGGAGGGGGCGCTGTGGTGTGAGAAGAACACATTTTTATCATCAGTGGGAGTCACTGCCAGCCAGAGAAAATTCTGGAGACAATAAACTTCACTATCCTGAATAGCTTTCACAATAAGTCCTCCTAAGAAGAAAATTGCTTTGATCTGAGACAAAAGGAGAAAGATATCTTGATAAGTCCTTGGGTGGAAAGTGCTTCTGATGATGGCAACTGCAGAGAAAATAGACATAATTTGGTTTTGCTCTCCAGAAAAGAGAATGTGGAAGGAAGACAGGAGAGTTGCACAGTCACGAGGAGGAGGCAGGAGCCAAGGAATGGAGACATACTGAAGGAGGGGACCCAGGACGAGAGAATGTCATGGACACGGGAATGCTGAGTACTGTCCAAGAAGTGATGGCCATTCCTTCCAGGAAAACTGCAAGAACTCCTAATCCCCCAGCCATGTAAGGAGCAGAATCAGGAAGCCTAGCTCACGGGGCTCTCAGGGGGACAGAGAGAAGGAAGGGGTATGTCCAGTATGAAAGTCAAGAAATGATGGTCACCATTTCCTGTCTGAGATGCCTTTATGGCAGTAGATAACGATGATCTTGACATTTATTGTCTTTTTGATTTTTCAACAGAAAGGAAGATGAGAATGCTTCCATCGACTATCACTGTCATGAAAGATGGCAGGATTGCTGTGCCCATGCTATTATTTCTCAGTAGGTTATTATATCAACAACCTTAGGCCAACCCCTAGTCCCAAGTGGTTCTATACTCATTCAGTAGCTTAGTGTGGTTCCATTAACTGGAATGCTGTTCTTGGCATTAATAGTGCAATAGAATATGGGAAAGAGAAAGTAGACATATCAGTGTGCTTTCCTCAGACTTTGGCTCATTCCTACAGCCCCGGGACAAATTCTCCTGCAGGAGATGATATTTGGATGCAGTATCTGATCACCGGATTCCACATAAATGCTTGGTGAGGGTGGTGGCTGGCCTGAAAGCCACCTCAGAAAGCAGAGACTGGGAGTCCCTAGTGCAACTTTTATCATTAGCTTCATCAGAGAATTCTGAGTTTGATTAGAGACCGTGTCTAAAGAGGAATAAGGTTGAAGAGGGATCAAAGACGATTCCTGGTATCAGCCTCAGGCTTCTGCAAACATGTGCACTTGACATATGAACCCACGCACATGTGCCCAGATATATGTACACTGCACAGATTTATATACATTACAAAAACAAAGGTTTAAACAAAGTCTTTGGTTGTTCTCAGTGTGGCCTCTAGACAATGAGAAGAAAGATGTAACTTCATGAAGTGCCATAGTAAACAGGCAATGTGCTTTTAATCCATTTGCTCTTTTGCTTATGCCTCTATTAGTTTCTGTGATGTATACAACACATGATATTCAACACCAGTAATTCAATCTGGATGCTTCTAACTAGTTCAAGACCTCCACAACTTTCTAGAAAAGAACAGGAATAACAGAACTTACGAGAACTCAACTCACAGAGCCCCAGAAAGTTCCAAACCATTGCTGTGGTCCTCCTAGGAAGACAGGTACTGGTTTGTATCCTCTTGGGATGACGACAGAGTATGGTGTTTTTGTTTTGTGCTTTATCTTCATGGAAACTTCCTCCCAGAAGGTCAGGAAGGCCTGTTTTCTCCCTCACCACACTACTCTCTTCCTCCCTTGTTTTGTCTGTTCTTGCTTGGCTTTCACCAAAAGCACTATTCGGCAAACCAGAACAGAAGGTGGCAAAAGAATCTGGTCTGTGCTTCCGCCTCGCAGAGCTCCCAGTCAGAGGAGGGCCCCTCACCGAGACCTGGCATTTGCTGCGCAGTCTGGAAAGGAAGCGTGGCCATCTGTCCTGTACCCTATTAAAGGGAGTCTGTCCTCCCCGCTCAGTCCCATGGACGAGAGTCATGGGCATTTGGACAAGAAGCAAGGTGCCAACTGAGTCTGAAAACAATAGCATTGGGGTCAGAATCATGGTCTGAGAGATGGCAAGGAGAAGTCAGAAATAGATCAGAACCGGTCCCTTAGCACCTGGGACAGACAGTGGGGAGGAACTGTGTGACCAAGCTCTACTCCAAGGCTCTAACAGCCACCCAACACATGCCACAAGCACCCTGCTCACTGGGGCTCTTGAAAACATTGGTTACAGCACCCTCAAGTTATAGTTGGGAGACTGTGCCTCAGAGGAGGGGGACCTCTGAGGAGAAGCAGGGACAGTGTCATGGGACACTCCGGGTCCTTTGACTATACATGAGGAACATGTCGCTGACTGAGGATAATAGCCTATACAGGAAGTGGATGAGGGCTGAGGAGACGGCTCAGGAGTAAAGCCTTTACCTCAAAAGCAAAATATAAAAATGCCGAGTGGACATGTAGTGACTGATATAGTTGTGATCTATAACTTCGGCCCTGGAAGAAAGAGTCTGATGAAACCCAGAGCAAAACAATAACGAAATAGAACAATTCAGGATGATTTCCAGAGTCACCTTAGGGCCGTCACAGGTACCTGCATTCAAGTGTTCTCTTCTTCACACAACACACACACACACACACACACACACACACACACACACACACACAAGATGTGTGGTAATCCCAAGTTATGTTATCAGTGGATCTATCCCTCAGTCTCAGACCCCATCATCAGACCACCCACAGCCTATAGACAACAAGGTTTTCATCAGAACAACTTTTATGTTCTGAGCGGCTTCTCATCTGTGCCCTAAAATAAAATGTCCATGTCTAATCTCATCTGCTTCTGCACTTCTTGTTCTCATCACAGGACAGCACAGCAAGACGGTGCTGATGAGAGAGGCAGCATGGAGGGGGAAGGCACTGATGCTACACCAGGGAAGGTGGGAGCAGTGAATGTCATGTGACCACCCAGCACAGCGCATGTACCACGAACGTCTCAGCTCAGCCTACTGTCGTGGACACAGGGGCATGGCCACATGACAAATATCATTTGGAACAGACCCGGCCCATTGCAGTAAAAGGTAGGACTCCCTTCCAGCTGCTTTCTCACAAGCATATAACTTCACCTCTGGCTCCTTCTCACAGTCCACGTCCAACACATCAGCCAGTACGGTGGGCTGTGGCTATGGGGTGTAGCCTGCATCTGTATCTTCTTGCAGCTCTGACAAAACGTGGCAAAGGTGATAGATTGAAACAACACAGGTCTTTTCCTACAGCTCTTCAGATAAATAGCTACTAAGGTTGAACTCCCAAGAGATCTGGGACTTCGATTTTTCTAGCTTCTAGAAACCAACATCTTTCCATGTCTCGTGGCCTCTTCCCGCGTGATTTCTTTATCGCTTCCTGTTTGAACTTCCCCTTTCCTGTTCGTACCAACCGTGTTGAGATGGAATGTACAGACAGACTATACATATTTAAGAGGCTTAGCATGATGTTTGGATATGATGTGCATCACAAAATGACTACCATGACCGGAGTAAGGAAATTGTTATGGAAGAATGCTTAAGAACCTCATTCTTAATAAATTTCCAGTAGGGTATTGAGCACCCTTAATTAGAGTCACTTTTCTGCACATTAGATCTCCAGTACATCCTCTACAAATAAAACACCAGCCCTTCAGGCGGCTGCCTCCCGTTTCCCTCCCGCCAAGCCCTTGCTAACCTGATTCTGCTCTCCACGTCAGATGTTTTAGAATCTCCATAGAAGTGAGGTGACATAGTGTTGTCTTCTATGCCAGACTAACTTCACTAAGCACGGTGTTCTCCAGGCTCATCTGCGGTGTGTCCAATAACAAGATGTTTCATGTTTTAGAGTTTAATAAAATTCATGGATACAACTATGTCTGTGTGCCTCTGTTTTTGAGTGTTTTTGTGTATCTAATGTACATTTCTTTAATCATTCTCCCTTCGATAGGCAGTTAGGTCAATTCTTGTTTTATCTTGGCCTCTTTTCTTTCTTTCTCTTCTTTTTATTTATTTATTTATTTACTCTGTGTGTGTGTGTGTGTGTGTGTGTGTGTGTGTGTGTGTGTGTATCCTTGTGAAGCACCAAGAGTGACTTCGGGAATCATCTTGGATCCCTTGTACCCCCTTCTTGCTTCATTTTGGGGTTTCCCAGGCTCTGCCCACCAAAACTTGAAGTTCAGGCCACCTCTGTTTCCACCTGGCATTTTTATGTGGGACCTGAGATCCAAACTCAGGACCTTCTGCTTACAAGGCATAATCTTAAACCCCTGAGCCATCTCTCCAGCTCTTACAGAGATCATAAGGATCTCATTGTGCCCACCTACATCTCAGGATCTTTAATTTAACCACCTCTATAATGCCATCTTTGCTTAAAGAACAAGCCTGTAGGTATAGGGACATGGACGTGTTTGGGAGTAGTTATTCAGTCAGCTGTGCAACCACAATTCTATTACTAGATTAGCATTTTGACAACTCCCACCCTATTCTTAGTCTCATTTATCACTCACTCGCCTTGCTTCAGTAATCTCCTGACTAGATTCGCTGTTTTTTCCATTTTCCTATCCTTAAAAATGTAAATATGGCCATGTCAGTCCTCCATACCAAGCATTTTATGAGCCCTAAATTCCCATGATTCAGCAACTACTTTGTTTTTCTTTAAACAGAAAGAAAGACAAGAAAGAAGAGAACAAACCTGTATGTGTATAAGTCTAAGAGCAACTGTTGGAAGTCAGCTCTCTCATTCTCCCACGTGGGCTCCAGGGATCCAACTCCAGTAGTTAGTTCCGCACAAAGGTGCCTTTGCTGTCTGAACCATCTTGAGCCCCTACCTGTGCTCCTCTCTCCTCCTGTTCTTTGCTGCCTTGCTCCATCCACCACACTGCGCAGGCCCTGTGTGTGTCCTGAGCATGCGGTGCTTCAGTTCACACTTGCTGTTTCTACTTGCTCTCCCTGGAGGGTCTCATTACCCATTCTCCTTTCTTCTGGCATTTGCTCAGCTGTCATTGCCACAACAAGGCCACTGTGATGCCCCAAATTAAAGTTACAACATCATCACTCTTTTATCTCCTTACTCTCCTTCCATGATATTGCTTCCTGGTACAAAACTGTGCATCTTGCCAGGACAAGCCATATGCCTAGCTTGCCCAGTGCTGACTCTGGCACCTGGAAGAGTGCCTGTCGTTATTCAACAATCATTCAGTAAGTCAACACATGTAGGTAGCTAACCTTCTGTGTCAAGGAATAAAGTGGGTTTTTTTTTTGTTTGCTTCCTCAGTTTCCATAACTGTTAAATGAGACATTTCTTCTGACTCTAAAAGGTTTTCAGGTATTCCAGCCATTACAAACTTCTGCTATTCAGTTCCCAGCACTTTGTTTATTTCTTATGATGTTATCATGATGCATTCCTGCTGTTAAAAAGAGGAGGCAGAAAGAAGAAGAGGAGGGAGGAGGAGAAAGAAAAGGAAGAGGAGGAAGGAGGAGAAGGAAGAAGGAAAAAGATAGATGAGGCAGAGGAAGGAAAAGGAAGAAGAACAAGAAGAGAAAGAGAAGAAGAAAAGAAGGAGGAGAATAGGAAAAGAAGGAGGGAGGCGAATGAATAAAAGAGGAGAGAGGAGAAGGAAAGAGGAAGAAGACGGAGGAGGTAGAGTGGAAAGAAGAGGAAAAAGAGGAAGGAAGAGGAGGAAGAGAAGAAGGGGAGGAGGAGGAGGAGGAGGAGGAGAAGAAGAAGAAGAACAACAACAACAACAAAACAACAACAACAACAACAACAACAACAACAAGAAGATCTCATACCTCATGATTAGGTGCTTTGTCCCAGAAAGTTTTGTGTGCACGAGTGGCAAGGATGCCAGAAGGATGGCTATAGAAACATCCAAAAAATTTTCAGGCGTGGGCCCTGTAAGCCACCCGCTCCTCACTGAGCTCAGTTCTCTACATTTGGTCCTCTGAGCACACTGGGCTTCTGCCCATGGTGCGGATCTGGCCCAGCTGTTTCTCTCACCCCAAGCCATCCCCCTTACCCTTCCATCACTTCGTCTGATTGCTTACTTACTCTTTGCAATCACTTTATCTGATAGTTTGCTAGCTCAGGCTAGCCTTACTTATCTTCCAATCACTTCATCTGATTACTCCTACTCACCAGAGTCTCTGTTGCCTGAAGCTAAAATTTTCATAGAGCACCCAAGGGAATCATAAAAGATGTTTCTGATGCTCCATGCAGAGTCCATTCCCAGCTGGACACCCATCTCCTCCCCACTGCAGGTGCTACAGCTGACAGTTCACAAAATTAATCCCAGGAGACTCACCTGAGCTGGTGGGAGCCAGATCACCTGAGATACTTGGGTATTACAGCAACTCTTACCTCACTCATCCAGCGACTGGCTTAGGCGTCTGAAGAGCAGACCTGGCATCAGGTCGTGGCTACTCTCCGGTGCGAGTTATGTTCCAAGTTACCTGGAAGTAAAAGCAAAGGCTCTATCTAATAGCAGAGCATAACGCTGTATGACATCTCTCATTCGATCCTCCCTGGAGGGGTGTGTGTCTGAGCGGTGTCCCCCTCACCCACCATGTGCATTTGACCCCACCTTAGGAATCTACATTCAGGGGACCTGAAGCAGATCGTGACTGAAAACAAGATGATTACCAATAACACATCCTTAAAGCAAGACCCTCTCTGTCTGGCAAGTCGTGCTGATGCTCAGTGAGTAGCGGCAAAGGTGCTTCTGAACTCCTGGCAACAGCCTTCTCGCTATCTGACACATCCTCCCAACCCATCTATGCTGGGTTGTGACTGCCAATTTGTTTTTCTTTAAGCCAAAAGCTTGCTCTCTGCCTATTTAATGTTTCCTTATATTTTTCTTTGCCAGTATGATCTATGATACCTGACAATATTTTCATAAGACAGCTGGGGAGATTGCAAGGAGGGTGACCCCAGCCCTGGTTGGTTTATCACTCAGCACTGGAAATGCCCCTTGTGAGCAGACACAGAGGTTCCAGCGCCACAAACTCCTTTGGAATGAAGCTATCTGTGTACATCTTCACTTGGAGGCCAGAGTTCCCTCCAGCTCAGACACAGCCATGTTTATATACTACACTCTGCTTCCGGCTAAAGATAATTAGGTCAAAATGCCCATACCCTAGGGATTTCCAAAACAGGTTATTCGGCAACTATGGTACAACTTGAAGCAAAACTGTCCAATTAGAGGCTAGGACGATTAACCATAGCAATCAGATCCCATCTCTCTAAGATGCCTCAGTGTAAGGCAAATGTCAACACAACTTGTTGACATGGCAAGAAATTGCCAGAATGATGGTGTGGTTGATGGTAAACCATCAGAACAGGAGCTAGTGCTCTGCCCCTCGGCCCAGAAGGGACAACAACCTCAGCGCCTCTCCTGAGCCAGACCACATTCCCCTTCCCAGGCTGTGCTCATAGGCCTGAAGTTAAGCCTCTTGGCAAAGTCACAGGCACCTGTTTCCACTTTTGTGTGTCTTTTAAATAAATCTTTCGTTACTTAAATGGACTTCTGTTCCTCATGACCAAAGCACGTTAACACCCATAGTACCTAAAATCATATCTTATTTCATAACCCTTTGCAATGCTGTGGTTTTTGGGACTATATTTAGGTCAGATTTGTACATCTAAAATACATCTTAAGCATATGATCCTAGTCTATGACGTGAGAAGACCGTGGCTAGATGTCAGTCTAAGCACCCCACTCACTTGGCTGGTTCCACATCGGTGAATTCCTAATAATCCAGCATCCTATGTCTGCGGAACCCACTTGTTCTTTGGAGCAAAGAATTTATTAAGCAGTAAGGACACACGCATTAAGGGACTTGCTTTGGAGATGTGCCTGCCCTATGAATTATTTGCACAGGCATCTCTACAAATGAGCGAAAGCCAGCAACAAATTTTTTTTCCGGTTGAAAATGACTCAGCAGTTTCAATCAGTTATCCAAAGTTTGAGTCTTTTTGGTGGAATGAGGGAGGGATACTTAAGACAAAAAAAAAAAAAAAAAAAAAAAAACAATTAAAAAAAATGATTCAAGGCATTCACAGAGATGCCTAGGGAAACGATCAAGTCCTACTTTTCACAGATGGGCACACTGAGGTCCCAGGTTCTGGCATGCGTGACAGGAAAAGCCAAGGCTGCATAAAGGTAACTTAGCGATGGCCACCTTTCATTAGTAGAGGGTTATCCATGCACACAGGAATCTGTGGGTAAGCAGGACAATGGTAGACCACATATGTGCATCTGAGTTCTTCTGCATTGTATACACAACTGTAGTGATTTTTATCCAGACTGATTCCATGGGTAAATGAAAAATAATGTGACTATCTGATTGATCCTGAAGTGACTTTACTGATCTAAAACATTTTCAGTATCAGTAGGGATCCTGCTTATAATTTCACCCAAAGGTAATAACTGAACATGTTCTGTGAGTCAAGATCAAAGACAAGCACCACAGTGCCCTTGGTAGGAGGTGAGTTTGGCAGAGGTGACAGGTATGGAAACAGAGTCACAACCACTGGAGGAAGTGGACAGAAGAGTGTCTCCCAGCATCTGCACATAAACAACACACCGCTGCCTGCTTCTCTTCACCAGTGGCAGAAGGATGGATTATAGCTGTTTCCTCTCAAACAAAATAGAACAGCCCCAAACCATTAGTTGTAGAGTAAGATATTCACTCAGTTAATGTTTATTGAACTTGGCACCAGACATATAAAAGGACTCTGGTCAATGTGCCCTTAGGAAAGTAACAATTAACCTAAATGATGCAGGCCAGAGTCATTGTCAAAGCAGTTACTCAACCATGTGGAAAGAGCTGTATACACAATCATGCACTGGAAAAAAATAAGTCAGGAGTGAGTTAACATTGCTGTGCACAGACCTCCAAAGAAAGGTGGGGGGCCGAGTGGGAAGATGTGGCAGATAGCTGCCAGATGGCAAGAAGGAGGCAGTTCCGGACACAGCCTTGAAACAGAGAAGCCAGTGTGGGAAAGTGAGAGCAAACTGACCCTTCATGCAGAGAGAGTGGGCAAGGCGCGAGTAAAGACAAGGAGCATGAGAAGGAATAAGGAGAAACATTGTCTGGTGGGTGGAACTTGCGCTTTGCATCCGACAGTGTGGCTCTGAAGAGGCAGACGCTAATCACGTGGACTGGAACAGAACCAGCCTGCCCATCAGGAGAACGGGTCACTCTTGGTCAATTATTTGTCTGAAATCTCTACCTTGTGGCAAATGCCCTGATGAAGTCGCACACTTGCATGAGACAGAAATCCTGGTGGATGGTGATCCTGCAGCCATTCTCCAGACCGCTCTTAAGAACTTAGAAGGACAGATGCTTCTGACAGTCTATTGTTCTCAGAATGACCCAATGCAATTCCTCTTGAGACTCCATCATAGATTGTCTGTGGGTTGAGGATGACACATACGCTGTAGATACTGAATGTGAATTAATACACTGAGCAGCAGACAAGCGATGCTTAATAGATGCTGATCTCAACCCACCTATCTACATCTGGCTCTAGCAAAAGACAGCTGAGAGGCAAGAATTAGGTGATTGGAGCTGAGGGTTGGGAAACTGATCAATAAGATAAGGATTGCCATAACATGGTTTCTCTAGAACAGCTCTAGGATGCAGCAAAGGAAAAGACCTAGTACCTAGTTTGTAAACATTCAGTGTCAAAGATGGGATTTAGTAGCAGGGATAGGTATTCAATATGCTTGTAGAAGAAGAATATTTAAAATAATAGTAGACAAACCAGAGCGAATCTTAGGATCCATAGAAGCAAACAGGCAGGAGGGTGGGAGAAAATGATGGATTGAAGAAGGGAAGGGAAGGAGAATGGGTGGGACAGGGGATGGAGGGAAACAGGGATAAGTACTCAATATGCTTGTAAAACTTGAAAAATTGTTTTAAATGATGGGATTTAGTAGACTGTTAAAGCACAGCAGCTAGGCTGGGAGATGGCACAGTAGATAAAGCATATGCAAGATGGAAGACCAGAGTTCAGATTTCCAGAATCCATGTAAAAGTCAGGCAGGCGTGGTAGCAGCCAGTAATGCTAGCGCTTAGAGGCAAATGCAGGAAATGCTCAGGACAAAATGGATAGTTGATTAGTAAAGCCTGAATTCACCTGAGAAACCTAGTCTTACTAATAAAAGTGGAAATAGCTAAAGAAAATACCATAAGTTGACTTTGGGTTTCCACATTCATGCTCACATATGTGCACACACACCAACACATATGTGTTAACATGCTTACATACTTGCATTCACCATTACACAAAAAAGCAATAAAACATAACCACAACAGGGTCATAATAAACAACGGTTTCCTCAGTAGCAGTTTTAAGTGAGGTTCTACTGAGCCATTGAGACTACCCAAGGCATTCATAAGTACCGAAGATGAAGGAAGTGGAGATCTTTCTTTGGGCTCTGGATCTTCACTTCTGACTCAATCATTAGAGCTGGATTTTTAAAAACTATATCTATCTATCTATCTATCTATCTATCTATCTATTTATTTGAGATGAGCAAAGGGGAGGAAGAAGAGGAAGGCTGCATTCCATGGTACACTGGTGGTGGTCAGAGGACAGCACTCAGAAGTCAGTTCTCTTCTTCACCATGTGGGCTTCCAGGGATTGAACCCAGGTCATCAGATTTGTGAGTAAATGCCTTACCCAGCGAGCTCTCAATGGCTCAAATAGCTATTTTTTTTAAAAAGGAGATTTGCACAGACTATTTCAACTAATGAGTGTTTGGAAAGCATACGTGCAGATCGTGGGCGTCCCTACTTCTTGACTACCCAAATTTGCCACGTCTTCCTGACTAATATTCTTGGGCAGGTCTGTTGCCCCTATGAGGCAGCCAAGACTCTTGTGGTCCAGGCACTACATTTCCCTCAGTATTTTTTCCTGTTGCCTCTTTCCCATAGTAAGTACTCAAGCTAACAATTCAGGCCATATGCTTGACGGCGATGCTCTCTGTGGTAATGACAAGGGATACTTTACTTTCTGACTCCAAGATGTTCTGTCCTCCCAGATGGAGAGCCTCCACTTTGATAATACTTGGCACCTTCCACTTAAAAATGTTGACATGTCAACTTCTTCCTTCTTCCGTTACACTATGAATCCCTCAAGTCCAGGAATCATATTTTCTCTAGACTCCTTTGCTACACACTGGCAGCACGCCTGCCCTTTTCTCAAACAGTCCCATTTGCAACGCAAAGACCAGTGACAGCCACCAGATGGCAGTGTGTGGACATTTTTCCCTTACCAGTCACAAGAGAGCAGATGGCGTTCATCTCTGCCCTTGCAGTCAGACACACAAGATCTCTGCAGACAGAAGCCTTTGTACCTGTTGGCAGAATTCACACCCCTGCATCGAAACCACAGGTGGTCATTGTATTTCTTGCATGCTGCTGTTTCTACAAACATCCTTTTCACGTGAGCTATGAAAGGACTCCACGTGGATGTTCAAAGACTGAGCCCACTTAGGGATGGGAAGGAGGGTATGAGAGGGAGGTGGGATGGGAGTGGGAGGGTAGAGAGGCAAGAAGGGAGGGGGAGATGGGGAAGTGAGGAGTATGTATATAAAAATGTTAATTTAATAAATTTATTTTTAAATAATCATTAAAAATTACCGGAACTAAGATTTTTTAGTTTGATGATTTTGAGCGTGCCAGGCACAAGGCGACCATCTTCTCAGCAACAGGGAAGAATGGCCACACACACCCACTGAAGGCCAGCGTCGGGTCAGGCTCCTGAACTTAACTTGCTGCCCACATCCATCTGCCAGATAAAGGCCACAAACAAAAGTCAGCCAAGTATATGTGACTTGCTTTTCTTCTCATTTTAACTTGTTTTCAATTGAAATTTAATCATGGTACATACTTATGAGGTAGGTGCAATGACTACATACATGCATACGTCATGTAATAACCAAATCGGGCTATTTAGTGTGTTCGGTCCTCAAACATTTGTCTTTTTTTATCTGAGAATATTCATAATAGTAGCTATTTTGAAATATATACTACAATATCTCCACTCTAGTAGCACTATTATGCTTTAGAACACCAGAATTTATTCCTCATGCCTAACTCTATTTTTATGCATAGACCAACCTCTTCCTCCATCTCATTGTCTGCCCTCCTGGGGTTCTGTAATTATTCTCTGTGTTTCTGACATCATCTTTTTCAGGTTTCACAAATGAGTGAGATCATTCCTTTGATATTTATCTTTCTGTGTCTGGCACGCTTCACTTAACATAATGTCCTCCAGAGTCTCTCATATTCCTGCAAAGTCAAAAATTCACTGGCTTTTTTTAAGTGGCTAAGTAATATTCCATTGTGTGTACATATAGGCAACAATCCTTCCAAAATTCTTTCCCAGGTGGATATTTGTCACTGATAGATACCATTTTTAAGCTCCTGTGAATAGTTGCTACAATAAACATAGAGTGTGGATATGTCTCTGACATATTGGTTTCATTTCCTTTGAATAAATACTCAATGAGTTGAAGCTTTAACGAGTCCTTCATACAGCCAGTGCTGCCTGCATTTCACCAGGGACAAAGAAAGTCAGCTCTGAGGGTGTGTCCCCCAAGCCACCACATTCACCATGAGGAATTTTTACTTACTATATAAGTTCTTCAAATTTCTTTAAATTTTCTGTCATTTCAACTTCCCCCAACTTTAGTTTTTCTCTTTAAAACTTTCAGAATAAACATATCCATACTCTCATTTGCATTGTATTCTTTTGTATATACAAAGACATCAATATAGGGCTCTCCCTTCAAACTCTTATTTGCAGATGTGTGTGACTATTGAAACTCGCGTGGTCATGAGCTAAGCACATCTTTGAAGTTCCAGTCATAAGTTCAGTCTCAGCCCGTCTTCTTCCTTGGCTGGAAAGCTTTCCATTCTACCGTGCCATCTTCCTACAAGTCTGGATTGCCCTCGATGAAATTTTTTATTGATACATCATCTTTGCTGTTATTTGCAAGATACATTAGAATGATCTGATTGAGGAAAACATCAAATTAGTGATCAACATATCTGATGACTTAAAGTTTACCACCTTTTATGGAGAATCCATTCAAGTTACTAATTCTTCTTTCCATCTATTTTGTGGTATGTGACGTGTTATTATTATCTTCACCCTGATCTGTCATGCCAAAGATTCTAAAACTTTTCTTCTACTAAATACACTACTCCCAATGATTATCCGTCCTACTTCCTGTTTTTCCAATCATTTTGTTTCGGGAGTGTCAACTGGCATTCCCTTTCCTCTAAATAACCTTCCAAGTTACCAGGAAAAAACACTGAATCTTCTGGACCTTCCCATAACGCGCCTTTTGTCCTACATGGCCTTAGTAGCCGTTCTTTCATTCGCACAGTCAAAAAACCAGTGAACATGGTGTGACCTTGCTTGCTCCTTCTTCACCATCCAAGATGCAGCCAATCACAGGAAGCCATGCTGGGTCTATCATACCTCAAAATGCGGTACATACTAAGGAAAGGATGTGGATACTTATGGTAAGTCCACAGAGGCTATTGTTTTTCATCCACACAGTGCATGAGTCAATTACTTGATGATGCTTCGTGAGATTTTAGCAGGAAACAGACTCAAGAGGCAAACTCTTCCCTGGCATCAGCACTCCATGTTCTGACCTTCCAGAAGCAAAGAACTCCCCTTTTCTTTAAGGAAAAACTGTAGTGATGCCAGAAAATAGTTGTAGGCTGTCAGGGCTATTGAGAAGCCCTCACCCCAGTTACCCTGTGATAGGTAGAACAAGCTGGGTTTCTAAGTATGAAGCCACGCCCCCAGGGTCCACGCTTTTCTTCTCAGTTGCCCATAACAATATTTGCCTAAAGGTCCTAATCCTCTAATTAAGGTTAAAAATACCCTAAAGTTACAGGAATCAATGATCACTTTTGAGTCCGGTGGGTCTTCAAAGACAGAGGAAAGAGAATTTCTCATACCACAGACGAGCTAAATCCACAAGACAGGAGGGTATGGAAGATGAAGGACTGTTCATCGCTGATCCAGGAGGGCATGGAGGATTGCCCTAAAATGCACATGTCAAGGACTTCACCAGAAAGGCAGTTCTGATCCAAACATCATGAAAGTGGATGCCTGAAGTTTCCTAGGGGAGAAAGCAGCAGAGAGAAAGTGAAGGGCTCAGGGCAGCCTGGAGAAAAGTGTACCAGAAACAATGAGTAAATAAATCCCAGGCGAGGGTCACAAGCCCAAGTTCAAAGTCTCTGCTGCTCCATACACTGTGAGCTGTGCGTCATTGGATAAATTTGACTCTTAACGAAGTTCCATTTCCTAATGGTATGAATGAGACAAGGAAGAGCTCAGGTCTTCCAGCATTTATGGGCATCAAATGAGGCACAGGTTAGGAAAGCAAGTAATCAAATTGGTGTTGGCAGCGGCTTCTGAGAACAAGTTGGACTCCACAGAATAGCGGACCAGTGGATTGCAGGGATATATTTAGAATGGACTGACTTGTTCCCTTAGTGACTGAAAGGATCTTGATGGAATTAAATGCTGAACTACACCGGGGTGAAGATGGTGCCCGTGAAGCATTAGAAGCAGCTGAGAGAATATCCACACCATACCAGGGCTTCCAGTCAGCTATGGTGCAGCACATCTTAAAACCCGAGACCTTTTCAGCTGAACCACTTTTGCCTGTTAATTTGCCTATTTATTCTTGAAAAGATGGTATCTCACTCCCATTGTTGCATGCAATCTGTGTTCTTTTTAACAACCTGTTTGTGTATGTGTGTAGGTGCTGGTGTGTACATCAGAGGGCACTTGTGTGCCCATGCAGGACCAATAATGACTTCGGGAATCACCCTAGGTTGCTCTACCTGCTAATTACTTTGCTCTGGAGTTTCCTAGGCTACACCCTCCAGAGCCAGAAGTGCAGGCCACCATCATTCCCACTTGGCATTCTTAAGTAGGATTCAGGATCTGAACTCAGGTCTTTCTGCCTATGAAGCAGCATCTTAACCCCTGAGCCACCTCTTCAGCTCCTCCTTAGCAACTTTAAAAGCTCAGAGAGGTCACCGTGGGAAGTCTCTTTACTTTGAATTTTAGCATCTCATCTATGGAGTCAAGGTAAATACCACCTGCCCCAAGTTTGTGTTAGCATCTGATGAGAATCAGCTGAGAGGATGTAAAACTTGAAGCAGCTTAAAAACTGTCAATGTTATGCAGAAAAAGGATAGTTAGGATGATTGCAATATCATAGGACTAAGTCTAAACAACTGCCTTTGTCTAGCATGAACATAGAGAATTGAGTCAAAAAATCATGCATTAATAATGACAAATGTTATCAGCTCCAAGACTCACAACTACCACTTACATAACTGTGCTCTTGCTCTTTGCTTAACTCTATGGAGCTCTGGTGCTGAGAGAACTAAGAAACTCATTCCCACACTAAAGGTGTAAAAAATTTTTTTAAATGTATTAATGAGGTGGTAGGAAGGAGGCTGACATTAGAGTGGGGTTGGAAGTTCTCTAATAAGTGGAGCTAATGAGTTTCTCCACTAAGCCTGAACTCGCCTGGCCCAGCGACCTAACGGACTTTTTCCTTGTGTGAGTTCAAGGAGGGCTGGTCACCCAGCAGCTTGAGGGTCACCTGCAGGGTGGAGCTGTTCCTCTATCACCTTCCCATCACAGAACACATGGGATGCTCACCCAGTGGGGCTGCCGTGGAACCCTCCTGGAACTGCCAACCCCTCACGGTCAAGGACCACAGCCCCGTGCCACTGCATCAGGACGCAGAGAGCAACCTGGGAGCCGCCCCAAAAGCCAAGTTGGAGCTGGAAGCAAACTACAAAGGGACGAGGGAATGTCATTGGTTAAATCTGTTTGCTCATAATTGAAGATGGAAACAGTAAGCAGATTACAGGGATATCGGACTCATGTCTCTGTCCGTCCTCTGAACGCTTACTAACCAGTCAGGCGCCATCATTCTTTTTAGCAAAGAAAAACTGAAAGGAAATTGAGTACATCATTGATGATCTGGCCCAGCCGCCCTCAACATTCCTTCTCATCCTCTCCACACCATCAGCATCTCATCCCTACACGTGAGGTTCAAGGCGGGTCCTTTTAGATCTCCTCTGCCCCTCTGCGCATGCTCGCCCCGGACAGTCTTGGCTGTTCTTTACGCATGGTAAATATGCCTGATGAAGTCACACGCCCTACAAGCCCTTCTTACATCTTCCCCCTCATTTCCTTTCCTCCTGCTCCTACAACCCCCCCCCCAAGCATGGTCCCTCATGCTGATGTTTGATCACACTCGTGCCTCCAGCTCTCTCATTCCTAATGACATCATCTCTCAGTGAGCTGGGTAAATGAGCTGGAGAAGTGCTGCTAAGTCAGGCCCCCTCCAACTATCCTCAAAGGTTCTCATTTTTTACTCTTGTAAGACTGCCACGCTTTTAAATGAGATGTGTATATGCATGAAAGTAGAAGTAGTTTTATGTATATATTTGACTAAAGTCTGCAAAAAAAAAAAAAAAAAGTCCTTGAGTGTTTCAGGTAGTATTTCTTTTTTTTTCTTTTTTTCTTTTTTCATTTTTTATCAAGAATTTTTCATAGACAAATAATCAGGTAGGATTTCTTTTGCTCTTCCTTTACAGATGAAGCAAATACTCAGTCTGCTCAGAGATTACCCTTGCCTTGACAATATTTAAACAACTTATCACACGGGTAAGCATTTGTTTGCTTGTGTATGTATCCTTGTCTCTGTATTTTGAACCCCTCACAACAAAATGGAGCGACCCTCAGCACATCCTGCTTTTGCTGCCTTTGTAGATCTTTATGGGTTTTGACATATGGGCCAGATTCTCTGCCACAAAAACAACATGTTAGATACACCCCTGGTGCTTGGGCTTGAGTCTGACTCACACATCCAATGAATGAGTGAATGAATAGACTGTTTTCTCATAGCTTGTACCAACCTCCCAAAGTGCTCTTGTTAGAAGAATATTACATCCCAGCACTTCAGCATCCCATACACCTTCTGTGCATGTGTTTCCTGCTTGGACCCCATCCAATAAAACCTACAGAAACTTGGATTCATAGAACAGGTACGTCAAAAGGGCAGTAGCTTCCCAGAAAGTTTTCTTCTTCATCACATGAAGCTCTTCCCACCATTTAAACTAAGGTTCAAAATGATGGACTGAAAATGGTATTTATGAAATTTTCAAGGAGAGGTCGTTTGTATAAAACCTGATGGGTTTGTGTAAAGATAGGTCTGCTTCTCCCCTCTTGTGGCAAAATTTGCCCTCATCCCCAGATGGAACCCAGCCGTCCCAGCAGCTTCAACACTACACTCGGTCCACGCTGCCCTATCAAGAGTGACATAGATACTTCTAAGTACACCCCTGCCTGGCAGGGTGCATGACACTGTCACATAAGGAAAGGAGTTGCTGCATGCAGAGTGCTTGCAGAGCAAGTGACCCATTTCTACTAACATCCAAAAGAAAGTTCCACATTAAAGCTAGTGTCATGGAAAGGTTCAATGTGGAGAAAGCATTTCTGTTCAGCATACAGAAATCTGTTGACAGAATCAGAGATCCTAGAAGCCAGAAGGATACAAGACTAGAAAAGAAAGAATAACTGACAGAAGGCTGGTTGCAGGAGTACCAAGGCATCCAGGTGCAGGATGCAGGTACCGGAGAAGATGCCATCCATTCAACAGATCATCATTTATTGTGGCAAGTACAAGACTTGCTCATTTAATCAACCACAGTGCCTGTAGCCAGAAGGAAATCTTATTTTCCTATATATCACAGGTTAAAAAAAAAACTGAGACACACAACACTTCAGGTATCCAAGGTCATCAAGTTACAAAAAGATCAGGTCCAAAACCTAAGTCCATCTGACTCCACAGCCTGAGTTATTAGCCCCAAAGAATGAAGCCCCATTCATCTCAAGAGACTCTGGGATTCCTTGAATATTAAAATAGCAAGAAAAGACAAACCAGTCCCCATATGTAATCAACAGAGCTGAGTCCTTCATTGTGCCTTTGTGCCCCAATGCCATTCCTTTGCGTGTGACCATGAAACCAATTTTCAAGTTTGCTTTGTGTCTCAGCGTATGTGTGTGCATGTATCTGACAGGGCTAGTTCATTTCAAGTAATCAAGTATGTCTTTGGACAGCTCTTGTCAAGATCCACAGAAGCGCCAATTCCAAAAATATGTTCCTTTAGTGGTTTTTTAGGGTTCTCTGCTTTGCACGGATTGACAATGTGGTAACAAGAGGCATTCTGGAGACTGGGTTTAACGCAACCATATGCTAGACAGAATGAGAACCCATATTGCAGCAGACCAGCCGGTACATTTCCATGTTAACAGAAGCTTGATTGCAAATTACATTTAGTCTCAACAGCTCAGTTCACTGCACACAGATGCCATGGGGGACTGTAAAGTTAGTGAGATGTGGGGGAGGACGACTAACATTTTTTTTTACAAAAATTAAAAAAAAAAACTCCTTTAGCTGATAGAATGCCAAGGAGCATCAGCACTGATGCTGGAAAGAAAATTCTGCTATATTTGTTTTACCAGAAAAGGAAAAATAATCATTGTCACAAGTTGTTAGTCGGATTATGAATACGAGCTCGGCTGGTAATTGTCTGCTAATACAAACAGTGAGATTAGGGTTGTCAGATGCTGCACGAGCTGCTTGACAGCTAACGTACGTGTTTCTCTGAGCAAGGGATTGGTCCAGCGACTCCAACAGGCAGACAGATAGACGGGGAGATGGCGAAGGAAAACTTCTCCGACTCCTGACCTCAAGGCCAGGGCTAGATCTGGGTCAATCCTGAAATATGGGCAGCACATCCTCTGGGCTTAGGAGAATCTACGTGATAGTGAAGAGGCATGGTGTAGGTTTGAGTTGTAAATTCGTCTTGTTTGCCAAGCAGCCCTGAATGACCTCTATGGACACTGGATTTTCTGTTTCTAAAATGAAAGTCATCATTTCCACCATGTTCTCCTCTGAGTGTTAGCATGAGAATCAGCTGAGAGCATCATGTACCAACATACAGTAAACCAGACAACCAAAACTGGATGTTAGTCATCTGCCTGTGTGACTGTTTCCTTTTGTTACCATTTGAAGAGATGATCTAGAATGATTTCTTGTCTGGTCTCTCCTAGTGGAATGACATTTCTTTTCATCTACATTCATCTTTCAATTAGTAGTATTCATTTTCCCTCTTCTGAAGGAAAGTGTGGCCACAAGGCACTTCTGTAATGCCTCTCTGATGTGTTGGTCTATTCCTGTTCTCTTGGAGAATCTTCTAGAAGGTTTTAAGAAAGTCCTGTCTTGTGTGTCTTCCCATGTCCAGACACCAACTTGTGATGGAGAAAGTTTCTTGAACAGTTTACATTTTCCTCTCAGGCTTTCTTTCCCAAGATACCTTGTAGTCAAGTAAGACTGTGCAGCTAGGCTGTGACCATGGAATAAAAGTAGGAGTGAAGCAAGGAGTGTGTGTGTGTGTGTGTGTGTGTGTGTGTGTGTGTGTGTGTGTGTGTGCAAGAGGGCACTTGAGTGTGTGTGCCTATAGAGGCTCAAGGGTAACATTGGAATTGTTCTAGATTGCTCTACCTTCTATTGCTTTGCTATGGGGTTTCCTAGACTCAATCTTCTTGGGCTAGAATTACAAGCCAACACAATATCCTCTGGGTGTTTTCACACAGGATCTTGGAACTAAAATAAGGTCCTTCTGCTTGCAAGGCAAAGGGTTACAAGCATAATAGACAGAATGCACCTTTCTATCCAGGCTGACCTCCTGACTTCCCTGACCACTCCTTGCTCATTTAGTCCCCTATTGGAACCCCACTGATCACTCATGGGAAGCAGAAGGTGAAGCTGGAACCCCTTCACTCTGGAGTGCAGCACAGCAGGTCAATGAAGATAGTGAGAGCAACACAGATGTAGAATCTGTCCTCCACTGGATCTGGGCGCACCTCTCAAGCAATGCTTTCTGCAACTTACAGATATCCTTCTGGACTCTAGGTTTTGAGGAAGCTTTCTTCTGCTCTGGATATTACGCTCAAGTGACTGCTGCCATTGGTCATTATTTGGGTCAGGGGGCTCGCCCCATCCCATCATACAGTTGGGGCATTTCAGAAACTGATTTGTTTATTATTTTATTGCTTGCTGAATTGTACATACTTGATTCTCAGTTTGCTACTTTAGTATTCCAGGGCATTAGGTCATTTTATCAGAGAACTTCTAGGAGGTAGTCAAAGATTTACCACCGGCTGTGACAACCAGTTACAAAACTGAGTCATGGGTTGAGAATGAGAAGCTGAGGTTTGAATTCTGTGTTTACTATGTAATGAGAAAAATCATTGCACCTACTGTTTGTCTCTGAAATAGATGTAAGGAAAAACCTACACTCAATTCTCCAGACTGTCAGCTTCATAATATTGATGTCATGTCCGTTTTGTTCAGAATTGTGCCACTACCTAATAGTGTTAGGACCTCCCTGAAGCTAGGTGGGCAACTCAATGATTGATGTAGAGCCCAAATAATATAGTAGACATAGAAGCGCTTTAGTCTCTCAGTAGTGCTATCACTACACAGGTGGGGAATGTGGGCAGTGTTCACAAACAGAAGAGTTACCTGGCTATTTTAGATACTGGAAAACATTCAAACAACTCTATTTCAAATACATGGTATTGTTGGTGGGGTTCCACACTGTAAAGAAAATTGGAAGCCTGCAGAGAGATAGTACATTAACTTACCAGAAGTTAAAGGAAGAAAGGCTTGGAATATACTTAGGCAGAAAGGCTTTACACATCACAAAAGAATCTTATGCTTACTTGTTAAAATAAAATCTTATGCTTACTTGTTTCCCCGAGTGACTGATGAAGGTTAATGCTGATGGCAGGGATGCAGAATGCATTCCTCAGTAGTATGCCCATTGATGTAAGAGTCATGCTCCACTAAGTACTCAGGCATGGGACGTCAGAGGCAAACCAGAGATGAAACTCAGTGGCTTACAAATGTGAAAAGACTTGAAAATAAGACAGAGTCTGGCAGGGGAAAAAATTATAATGGGAAGAGGGGAAAGGGCTTGGGGATTGAGGTGTGAAAATATTACAAATTCACCATATTCATATATGATACACAAAAAGAGTTAAAATAAAAATTTTAGAAGTTTTTATTTTATTTTATGGGGGAGCTGGTTGAAGCCATTAGAATCCAAAGTTAGAAAAGAATGTCCCACCACAGAATCACTATTTCCTAAGACGTTTCATACTTACGTATATCTTCACGCAGTGTGAAAAATGACTTGAGGCAGTACTTGTCAAAGTGGCAAATCCAATCGACATTTGTGCCAATCAAATCCCTCCCCTCATAGAAGTGAGGCCAGGAGAAATGATATGTCTGAGGTAACTTAGCTAGACAAGAGATTCAGTGCTAGCCGCATTCCTGACACAGTTTCTAAATTACTGGAAAAATTAAGAATGGTGGCCTCTGGCTAGAAAGATTAATACAGACTCTAGAAGGAATGAGGACACACGTGGGATAGATCCTGGGGTCACCACCTAACTGTGCTCTCACTTTCCGGCTTCCTGCTCAATTCAAGGTCTAGATGCTTCTTGGCCCTTAGATTCTGACAGCCACACTTTCTTAAAATTTCTTTTGTTATTCAGCAAGAACTGGTTTCTACTACTAGAAACTAGGGATTGTGAGAAGCCTTTCAATTGACTAGAGGCATCTAGAGGACCTACCTTTTGTCAAGCTCTCAGTGCAATGCTTTGCACAGAGCCTCTGCTCAGCAACATAGGATATCAGCTCTTAGGAAAGTTCCGGGCACTGCCCAAGAACTCCCCTTCATAAGAAAAGCTCCTCTACATAAGCCTTTTACTATAAGGCTCTTAGATCATAATTGTGAATATTCTGCCCCTTTCCCATTCTAAGCCAATATCCTCATATCCCAGCATGCTCCTGTTCTACAGATAGATCTAAGCAGTGGTGCAAGGAGTACAAAGGTCTAGACACATGGTATAGAGTTTGAAGCTCATTTATGACAACAAGTTCATCAAGTCTCCACCAATGTTAAAAAGCAATGGAAAACAGAGTTAATATTCCAGACTCTGGATTCACAGACAAGAAGAACATAGAGTTCCTAGTCTGGAGGCTCAAACTTGTTGGCAGAAAGACATACAACTAGCATGTAATTTAAATATTATAATAGTCTCATTTTCAAAGTCCTCTGAGAACTCAGGGGTTATGCTAGGCCATGAGATCAAAGATGGTCTCAGAAAGCAGCAGACACTTGAATTGGGCCGTAAACCATGCGTAGGATTTCCCCAGATGGCAAAGCCAGGAAGAAGGACATTCTACACAGAGGAAATAACAAGTTCAGTGACAGAGAGGGGTGGACAGATGTCACAATGAGAGGGGACTGCAATTCCTCGGGAAAGGCTGGGTCAGTATTTCCCAGAAAATGTTCTGGGAGGAAAAATGTTCCATGGTCGATGGGTTTGGAAAAATGTGTCCTGTTTAGAAATTTAAAATATAGCCTTGATTCTTAAGGGCTTTGAGCAAGTAGAGAGAAGTTCTGTTTTCTGGGCATGCAAAGTTCTAAAAGCCAAGAGCTGAAGCTCAAGGTAAAAAGAAATCATAGGTTATGTAACAGCTAATAGTGACTGTGAACTTGAAGGCATCTAGAATCACCATGGAAACAAGCTTCTGGTCATGTCTGCAGAATTGTGTAGGTGAAGTTAATTGAGGTGACAAGACATACTCTAAATGTGGGCAGTACCATTCCTTGTGCTAGGGATCTGGACTGAATAAAAAAGCAAAAAGCAAACCGAGTATGCCCATTCCTCCCTCTTTGCTTCCTGACCTTGGATGCAGGCGACTTCCTCTCATTGTACGGTGCTTTCCCCACCATGATGAACTCTCTTTCCTGGAACTGCACAGCAAAATAAACCCTTCCTTCCTTACTTCCTTATGCTGCTTTTAGCAGGTATTTTTACCACAGCAATAAGGAAAGTAGCTAACATAGCTTGATGATCACCCAAACCCCACCTGGCAAGTAGACTGCACTGTGAACAAACCAACTGGCACCATTTGCCCCTTTGTTTACAAAAGGAACATTCTTCCTTTGACTGGACCACTCTCTTGGTCACGATCTTCAGGATCATAGTTCCTTGGCTAATATCTTTGACACATATACCTAATTCTGATGGTGATATATAACTACTTAGAAGATGAGATATAATAATGTCACCTTCTCTTCCTGGTCCGTCAAAGTGAATAGTCATAGCCAATGTCAATCCTGTACCTGCGCTGTGGCAAGAGCTGGGTTGACTTTCCTAGATCTCGCTGTTCCTCGTCCTCTCCTCCCCAGGGTTGGAGCTGTGTCTCTCCACAATGTCTCCGCTGCTTCCCTCTTGTCTCTGCATTTCACATGACGAGACCTAAACATCTTCATTCAGTATTCAAGCCCCTTTCAGACCTGGTCCCAATCACTCCTTCTAGCATCCTGTGTTTTCTGCATTCACAGCTAAACTTGTATTCATTGCTAATTCTGAGCCCTTCTTCACCCCGATCAGTGTACCTGGTAGACCTGGACATTAAGATGCACCTCTGCCTTCTTCCCGTGCTCACAATATCACGTTTGTCCTACTTGGAGGACCAACTTCTCACAGTGTCAAACTGTGAGCGTTTACCCTATATCCTCCTCAGGTAGTCTTTAGTCAAGTACCTCTCCAGCCAACCATAGTGACAGTTCAGTACATAGAAAAGGTACTTAGTAACTTAGTTATTTGAGGAAAAATGAATATAGATTCTAGAACTGAATTTTGAAAGGGAGAGAGAGAGGAAGGAAGGAAAGAAGGAAGGAAGGAAGGAAGGAAGGAAGGAAGGAAGGAAGGAAGGAAGGAAGGAAGGAAGGAAGGAAGGAAGGAAGGAAGGAAGGAAGGAAGGAAGGAAGGAAGGAAGGAAAAAGCAAGCTTTGGTTTAAGATGAAAGCATTTCCGTGTAGCTTCAAATCAGAGTTGAGTAGCTGGTTCTCCAGACGGGCACTTGGAAAAATTGTTTTACCTGTTCTCCCTCTTGTCTGTGCAGTTGTCTGAGATGCTTTGAAGTCTGGAAAATGGTACTATCTCCAATCAGAGCCACGCTTCCTCTCCAGACAGGAAGAGCCGCTGAGTGGAGAAGCCGCGCTTGTTTCTGCGGTCTGCCTGCAGCTGTGACTCACCAGGCAAGCCAGAGGCTGTGTGTTTTGATCCCTCACTATTCAGAGTCTGTTTACAGGCATCCTTTTCTTCCTTTCCTTTCCTCTCTTCCTTCCTGCCTCTGGCGAATTATCAGAAGGGTCATACACACTTGACAAATGAACCTGCATCTAGGGGAGAGCAGGCAATTGAAGGCGTTTCCAGCTGACGCCTGCGAATGAGCGCTCCTGGTTACAGCTCTGATGATAGGCTTCCCGTAATGACTTGGCCTTTTTCTCCTTGATTAAATATTCCCCTGGGCCTGCCAGTCTGGACTTCTGTTATTTAATGAGGACATTGGAACACAACCTCAAGATGTCTGCAAAAAAAAAAAAAAATGACCTTTTCTTTGGGCTCACTCCAAAAGCAAAGTCAAGTGTAGTCTGTGTTAGACAGGGTGGCTCTGGAATACAACCTTGGAGTTCACTCTCCCAAGAAGTCCAGAATCAGAGTCTCACATACCAACCAGAACCAGAAACCACTGTGGGGTGGGGCTAGATAAAAGCTCAGTTAGCACTTGGGGAAGCAGAGGGCTAAAGGGGACAAGCAAGCCGCCCTGACTCACTTAGCACCGTCTTGACACACACCAGCTAGCATCCATGCAACAGACATAAACAACCAACTGCATGTTTCCTTTCGGCAAGAAGAACTTCCTTCACTGTCTCCTATGCGGCCCTTGTGGGACTGACAGCAGCTCAACCTTCCATCTGCCGGTCCAGAACTCCACTGACCAGAAGCACACCAGGGTAGACAGAAAATGAGAAGCCACAGAAAAAAAAAATAGCCTTAAAAAGAAACTCGGTGTCTCCCGCTAGCCTTGAATGCCCATACAAAATAAATTTACAAGCCAGTGTGAAGTCAGAGAGAGAAACATCTCTGAGGGGCCTTACAGATCTTCCTCATTTTGGGTCACCTACTACATAGAGAATTAGTTTTCCCTTGGTAAGGAGTTTAAATGAGAAAATATGGACACAAAATGCTTGAAAACAAAGACTTCCATTTAAGAAAATTTATTATTATGTTGTAAGCAGTCTTACAATCTTCAAAATAGAGATTTCATGTTCTCTTGTTGAAAGAGACCCCTTAATTCTTGAATGAGAGGTATTAAAGATTATTCTTCACTATAAATTTTACACACACTCAATGTGGCCCACTGGGAGCTCATAAATGTATGTTTTACAACCAGATAGAATCATTTATAAACTTATTACCCAGATATGACACACATATATTTTGTTGGGTATGAATTATAATCATTTTACTGTGAGTTTTTTCTAGATCATTGAAGAAGAAAACTGTGCATGTGCGAACACACATGAAGCTCAACACAAATATGCATTGTCTTCACCTGTTGTCTCCTTTAGTGCATGTGTAGCTACCATTTTTCTTTGAATTTTACTCTGCAGTCACTGTGCAGACTGAGGTTCACATCGGACTTTCCCTGAGTGCTTCCCTAGACAGGGCTCCGGAAGCATCCCGGGCCCAAACCAGGAGAGCATTTGGAGAGTGAGAAATCACTTTAGTCACTGAACTGCAATAACAAGGAAGAAGGAATTGGAACTACTTGGGCAACGTGGCACAAGCAATCACTACACCCATCGCACCCTAGGAAGAATTTCAGTGACCATAGATAATATTGCATACATTAAAAAGCAAATCCCCAGAGCAAAACTTTAGTTCACTAAACCTTTTGCTTAAACTCCACCATTGAGACCTATGAGGTTGTTCACACAGAGTAAGGTGCCTCCTCATAAGTCTGGTGACTTGAGGTCCATCCCTGAAAAACCATACGGTCGAAGGAGAAAACGGACTTCTGAATGCCGTCCTCTGACCTCCACCCATGCTCCATCTATCTTCTAAATAATAATAATAATAATAATAATAATAATAATAATAATAATAATAATAATAGATTCACTATCCTTAGTGAAAATAGTACATGTCACAGAGCTTCAAGCTCTGCCTCTAAAAAGCAGATTAGTTCCTGAATCTCAAACTAATTAGGAGAGAAGTGACCATGTTACAGTAGAGAAAATAGGCCTCCATCAAGGACTGCAAGTAAGTAAGATGACACCTGCTTAAGTTCACAGACGTTCATTCCTGATCATTTACAACTAAGGGGGTATGATCTCACCAGAAGGGGAGTGCATATAGTCTGGCAGATAAAAGTAACCATTTTGTAAATGGGTGATTGACCCCTCCCTCACTGAGGTTTCCAACTTTTATTACATCTACTCTTGAATGTGCTCTTATAATAAGACTCCAGTTTAATAGCTTTTTGTCTCTGGCCAGGGGGTGACATACAGTGCCCACCAGGATGGAGTGAAGGGCATTACAGGAGCAACAAAACTGCAAAAGAAAACCAACAAACAACAATCCAGAACTTCAGAGACTCTATATCAACCACCTAGAACTAGGCCAGACTAATCTCTCCCCATCCTGAAGCTCAGGGACATTTGTAGAAGAGGGAGCGGTAAGAGTGTAAGAGCGAAAGGATGGGAGGAGCAATGATTTGCAAGATATTCCACACAAGTTAGGGCCGAAGCAATCATAATTGGACTTTGCATGCCCTGAGCAATGTCCAACACACTATTGACCTCACAAAGTCTAGCATCCGCTAAAGGCACCAAGATCCTTGGAGGCAAGGGATTGACAGCCACAGTAGTGTTCCTATGCTTAAGGGGAACACGGGAAAGGGTTCAGGGAAATGCCACTGGGTGCTTGTACGTCATCGGAGAGGAGGGCCCAGAGGAGAGTCAGGGGTGCATATTAAAGGACTCTCTGGGAATTGGGGTGGGAGGCACTGGGGGATGGGGAGGGAGGGGTGAGGAGAGCGGGAGCAGGGGGCTTGGGGGGAGGAGGAGGGAGGGAGGGAACCGGTGTACCTATTAAGTTTGTATGAGCGGAAAAATAATAAAAAATGTTAAAAAAAAAAGCAGATTAGTTCCTGAATCTCAAACTACTTGCTCCTCAAACTTATGTCATTGTCTGCCTTTGTGTAAGAATGAAGGTTCTAGGCATAGCTGAATGGATAAATGTTCAGACCCTGGGTTCAATCTCAAGTCCCATTATCTACCTCAAAAGGCTGTTCCACCTAAAATAAATTGTTCTGATGGGAAGATGTTTCTATCATGTTCATGTAACTAAGACTAGTAGCTTGGCACGCTTCATCCTTCATCCTAGTGCATCAGAGCTGTGTCCTAAACAATCTGCATCCTGCCTGAATTTGTAAATGAATAGCAGACCTTTGCAGAAGAAAACTTCCACTTACCCCTAGTTTCAACCATTAAATTCCAAAAGACTTCTGGTATTCTCTTTAACGCTCCTTTAGTTTCATTGCTGACTGCTGGTTATAAAAGATTATGGTTTCTACCATGCTTTCCCCTTTTCTCTTTGACGATATTTAGGTTACTAGGATTGTACCAGACCCGTTAAGAAAGCAAATACCAAGATTAGAGGCTGTGGGGGAAGGGGCAGAATATGTGGGATAATTTCCTAGAATCCAATGAGGAGCAACACTTAAATTCTCTGAAACCTCTTGGTCATCCCAGGTAAGAAGGAATCACAAGTCCCCAAGGTAAAGAGAGTGATGGTCCCCTAATCCTTGACTCCAGAAAGAGGGGAAATGCCATGCTTTATAAAAACCCACAGCAAACATGTGGATGGATATCTGCATGCATATCATGATCATCTAACACTATACATACTTGAGCCCTCTTTTAGTACTTAATAAATGCACTGTAATGCACATGCACTGTCTCCATCAGCAATGTAACCATTTTTTTCAGGTCAATATTAGATTGAGAGATTTTGCTCTCTGTCTTTCAGTATTTGTCCTCCTTGAGATTGTTTGTGCTCATCTTTATCCATACCACTGCACAGAATGCTTTATATAGAAAGAAACATGTGGTCAATAATAGTGCTCATCTTTCCATGGTGACTTGAAGCAATCATACTTGTCATTGTAGTTGAAATATTACCCTTTGCCTGAGCTTTAGGAAAAAGAGCAATACGCTTGGGATTCAAATAACTGAGTTTAAATAGGGGATAAAACAATTCCTTTTCACAAATGAATTCAAGTGGACAAAGGCAGAAGAAAATGGAAACTTGTAGAAAATGATCATCAGAACACCACAGAATAGAGGCAGTAAGCAGCAACTACCACTAGAGGCAAAAATGTTTCCAAGTATTAGGTAGTTAGTGGACAAAAATTTAAACAGTAGCAGAATATTTTTATACTTTCAGTGTCTCTTCTGAAAATATTTACTAAACAAAAGAGGAAATAAGTAAATTTACAAGTATGGAAAACCTGCAGGTATCATCTTAACCAGGCAGTGAAGGTTAATGTGGTGCCTGCTACCACAGGAAAGAAAAATATCCTGCATGGTGATTCTAGCCAAGAGGAGACTTTACTAAAATTGGAGAGTATGGACACAGCACAATGGTTATAGCCTTTACATTGTAAGCAAAAGGACCCGAGTTTATATTCCCAGATCCTACATTAAAATGCTGGACTAGTGGAGTCATCTACCTATAATTCTAGCCCTGAAAGGTGGAGCCTTGGAGTCCTCAAAGCAAGCTGGCTAGCCAGACTAGCTCTAATGAAATCAATAGGTTTAATTAGAGACCCAGGTTTATGACAATAAAGTGGAAAAGTAAACAAGGTTGAATCTCAAAACTACCCTCAGGCACATAGAGGTATGTACCTCTACAGGAACATACACTTAAAAGCGCTAGTGCATGTATACCTTCACACACCACAGGCACATATACACATATACACACATCACATATATGCATACATGAAAGAGAGAGAGAAATAAAGAGAGAGAGAGAGAAAGAAAGAAAGAAAGAGAGAGAGAAATAAAGAGAGAGAGAGAAAGAAAGAAAGAAAGAAAGAAAGAAAGAAAGAAAGAAAGAAAGAAAGAAAGAAAGAAAGAAAGAAAGAAGAAAGAAAGAAAGAAAGAAAGAAGAAAGAAAGAAAGAAAGAAAGAAAGAAAGAAAGAAAGAAAGAAAGAAAGAAAGAAAGAAAGAAAGAATTAGGAAAGGTCCTAAGTCTGCAGTCATCTATAAAGAAAACAAAGGTATCTAAGAAACACTTCATCAATACTTTCGTTATTGGGAAGAAGATAAAAGAACATAAAGCTCATGGGATGTCTGACACTGGATTTGAGAAAGTCAGGCATCGCTAGTTGTTTTGATGTAAGAGGCTGCAATTCTTTGTGTGTTTTCAAAGTCATCATCAGATATTTTGACTCTAATTTTATTTTTAGTGTGCTTTGTTCTTGAAAATAGTTGGCTCACAAAAGTAGGTGCAGCCTAAACAATCCATGAATAAAGATGGCTGTGATGTAAAGGACACATTAAATAATCAAATAAAAATACCTGCCTGTCTTCCAGGAAACCAGAGCCTTATCCATTAAGCTGCTGGTCTTCTATACACCATTGAATGTATAATGGCTGCAGTGGTGGATTGAAACGTTGTTGATGATCACTGCATGTCTCTTGCCAAGGCACCACAAGCACATGGGATGTCTGATGGTGCCAACTCAACTATCTACATTTGAAAGATAGCACATGGAAACCACACACCACGATGAAAATGAAGCCACATGTGCATACAAATAACAAGTGCATGTATATGCTTATTTTGCATTTGTGAACCACAACGTTGTCAACTATGAAGTTCACACTCAAGAACCACACAATCAAGTTATGGGAAAAAATGTCACGGAATTCTCATCTTTTAAATCAGTTTAGGATCTTGTGCTGTGCCACGTTCATAGCTCTCCTGGGTTACACGTGGCTCACAGACTGTGGGTTGGGCACCCCTTACTGTTGGCTGTTCACTTTCAGCACTTCGTTATTCTTTTCCATAGCATGTGGCCTTCAAGGTTCAACTCAAGGCCAAAGACTCCTCAGATTCTCCATGTCAAGCATGGTTTTTCTTTAAATATACATATTACATATACAGAAAAAAACTTTCATGAGGATTTTAAACACTAAAATCCATGTTTTATTTTCTTTCTGACTTTGACAGCAAACATCCTATGAGTTCATGACAAAAGTGTCTATCATGACTACACAGCTATGGTTGACTTCTTAAACTGGGTATTGAGAAAGAGAGCTCTTTGTTTACATTGAACAGTTTCATGCTCGATGGTTATAATCCTCACTTGAATCAGAATCTTGTTTGTTCACAACCATCTTCACCTCTAAGACCTCTGCAGTCCTTCCCTTCTGCTATACTGCTCTCTGAATCCCTGCTTTCTGGAGGAACTGGTATCTAAGACATCAGGACCTTTACAATCCTTCCTTTTGATACTGTGCCTGCTGGATCCCTGATTTCTCATGGAGCAGAAATCCAAGTCACCATTTTGTGGTGCCTTCTTTGGTTACTCAAAAGTTTTTCAAAGCTTTCTATGGATATCTAACTGTGTATCTTGCTTGAGATTCCCATATTTCTTCTTTTCACTTCAGAAGTATATCAGAACTGTTGATTAGAGCATGCTTTAGATACTAAAGACTCCAAAGAATCAGCAGCAACAAACTTTCCACGAATCAACAGCACGCAGGTTGGGAGGAAGCTTACACCTAGACCATCTTCAGGAATGATCCTGCTTCGAGAACAGAATACTTGCATATTAGCAGAAGTAATATACTCTAAGGGTATATGCTATTCACATAATATTTCTTCTAGGTTTAAGTCTAAAGTGTGGATCTGTGCTTTGCAGCATAGTGACACACTTCAATTTTCTGTACTTCTGTCTGTCCATTATTGCACAATGGAAACATGTCAATGGTTTGATAGAGTAAGACACGACTAGTAACAGCTTACAAAGTGCTTACCACAATCCAAGTACTAAGCTAGGCATTAAGTGTATTATTTAATCCTTTGACTGTCATATTCCAATTTCTATTGGAAAGATGAGAAACTTAAGCTTAGCAAGCTGACTTTAAATTGCATAAGTTTCCAAAATGATGAAAATCAGAATAGACATGCATGGAAACATCCAAAACCTTTGTTCTCACATTTTCACTTGAAAATGGTTTAAAAGCCTAATACATCCAGTCAATGAAGAATTCTCTATTATCCTCAAAACATGCAAGTGGACTGTGAGGCCAGAATTCCTATCTTCACCCAATAAATAGACAATAGTCAATGTTACTGTTAGTCAGCTAATAGGTAGTAGAGCTATATGTTACACCTCTCACTTGATTCTCCAACCAGCTTCCTTCAACTAGCGAAAGAGGCATAACTTTCAAGTTCTGTCAGAAAACACTGTATTTATCGTGATTTTAATGTGAGTTGTCACCCACAGGCTTGTGTGTTTGAATCCTTAGCTGAGGCTAATGACTCCTTTAGAGATGGAGGAGGAAGACAGGTGACATGGGGCGGGTCTTGAGGTTAGGTAGCCCTGCCCTGTCTGCTAGTAGTCTACTTTTGCAGTTTGCTGCTTGCTTTCTCTTCCTCTATGATGATGGATGTGACCTGAGTTACCTCCGGCTTCTGCCTTCTGCCGTGCCCTTTCTGCCTTAATGGACTCTCTCCTGTCTGGAACATCAAGCAAAATAGATCTCCCTTTCTCCCCTTAAGTTGCTTGAGTCTGAACACTGTCTCACAACATCAGAAAGGTGTTTTACAATACTTTACAAAAAGTATTTTGGATCTAATTGGCTTGTTTCATCTGGGACAAGGAATCCTCCTAGTGTCAGCACCTTGCAGACCAAAATGCACTTTATTCTGTCCTGTGTATCATTTCCAAAGCAAAACTGCCAGCAAAGTCCCACTTCCAGAATTCTTATTTTGTATAATGATACTGTGAAGTGAGACAAAGAGTCCAGCTCTGCTCCTTGCATTGGCAAGAAAGTCTTCTTGCACAGTGTCAGGAAAGTGGATTTGACGGGAGATAGTAGAATGGAATGGCATCCAGGAGGTGTTCTTGCAGGAACATTTTTGATGTTGATTATTAAAAATATTTAAAAGATAAAACAAGTTGCTTAGTAGAAATAGATACAGAAAGGCCCATAGCTTCGTTTTCTTACTGGGTAATAAAAATCTCTAACAAAAATAAGAATGTGACTTTAAAGTCTGTAAAAGGGATGGGGCCCTTTCTGTGACGTGAAGCTCTTGGATCCTAACATGGGATGCAAAGGAACTACTTCATTTGGTTCCTATGCCTAAGAAGACATGTACATAGATATACAGAAGACAGAAAGACAGACAAAGGATGAGTGGGGGCAGAAGTTGTTTACCTGAAAGCCGCATCTTTTTATTGTTTAGCCAATCCCTCACCTCTGTGGGAGGAAGGAAGGGAAGGGGAGGGAGAAGAGGAATTAATCAACTATAAACAAACAACCCTGGAAGAAGATCACATGGACCAACAGGCTCACAACTCAGCTAATAATAAGCACCTTCACTTATGTATACACCTTTATAAGTCGATGTATCATTTCGATGAGATCACTTCTTTTCATTCCCCCAAACATAAAGGAGGTCAGTTGGAATTATCATCCCCATTTGACACCCAACAAAAATAAACCCAAGAAATCCAAGGCTCTAAACCTGCTTGTAATGGATCCACATTCTTTGACTCCCAGAATACGGAATTTCCTTCCTACATCACATAATCATCTTGAAGTAAATGTCGAAAGTCTAAGCAAAACCAACCAATTGTTTTATTTCTTTCACTAGTTGCCTACAGTTAATGAAATGAGTAAAATCTGCTAATATTTACAAGATTAGAAAACAAAACTATCAGTGAAGATTTAGAGTGGATGGAAACTTCGAAAATTACCAGTTTAGCTAGCAGGCCAGGCTAAAGCGAATCACTTCGGGTCTCAATGCAAAATCGATTGTTGTTATCATACATAGATTATTTAACTTTCAAGATAACAGAATGAATGCCAAGATTTCTTATTATACTTTGTTCTTTACAAAGATAAGGCTAGTCTCTGCCATCATTCACCCATTGGAAAAATATTTATCTTTCTTCATGCCAATTACTGATCTTACCAAATTGAATATGAGACTGTTTTTGTAGTTTGGTTTTCTGAAGGAAAGAAATATAGAACACTAATTTTAGTACTATTCATGTGAGTAACAAATGTTTATGCAAGATAGATTCCTTGTACACTAAAGGATAATATTACCACCTGCTACCAAAAATATTAGAGCAATAATGAGTTAATAAAAAGATGACAGGGACTAGAGAAATAGACAAAGCCTTAAGCTTCTGCCTTGTAAGCAGAAAGTTCTTGAGTTCGGATCTCAGATCTCACATAAAAATGCTGAGTGCAAAAAGTGGTGACCTGTATTTGCAGACTTGAAAGGTAGAGCCTGGGAAACTTCAGAGCAAAGTCAAGGGGAGGTTGAGTGATTTAATTCAGGATGATATGTTAAATCACCTTTGTGTCTTCAAAGGCACACAGAGTGCCCTCTGATACACACACACACACACACACACACACACACACACACAAATAAAAAAGAAAAAAAGATGATAGAAATATAGATAGATGAATAGGTAAATGATAGATGAGAGAGAGAGCTTAAAAGAGATATATATATACATAAAAAAATTACAGTAACCCTTTTCCTTGAGGGGACCAGGAGTCACAGAGGAATCCAAACAGCCATCCCTGTCTCCTGCCTTCCCAACCCCTAGGCCAGAGATAGCCCAGTCTACAGACCACGGCCTCAGCACCCCATCCAGGAGAAGATATGAGCACCTTTCTGAGCTCCTGCCACACTTGGCACAAGTCTGTCTTCTAAGCCACAGTGTTGGGGAATCTTGAGAATATTCTCTCCCCTCTCCTGCAAGACAGAGCTCCTGTAACCATCGGCATCACCACATTTGGTTGCTTTCTCTTTACCCACACCAGAGCCTTCCTGAACTGTCTTCAATGCACTGGCACCCATGAACTCATTCACAGTGAGTAAATGTGCAAGTTATAAGTAAATGAACAGTGTCACTAAAAGATTAATATGCTTGAAAAAGGCTGAATCGTCAGAACAAATGTAACTAAGTAAAGCCATTATTCTGTTTTATTACTCTAATGAATTGCAAGACTTAAATGGTCCTATGATGTCATCCCTGGTCTACCAAAGGAGATGCCAGACTTGATAGGCCTGCCAATACCAGCAAATGAGAGTGTGAGAAGCACTCAGAGCTACACTTCCCCAGTGCAGACCTGGTCCAAGAAGGACTCCTGCCCATTGAATCTGCCAAATATTGCTGCTTACCAAGATCAAGAGAGCATATGCAGCAAGCCATTTTCCCCCTGGCTCAGGCTGAGGGGAAGCTTGACAGAGTGCCAGCAAGTACAATGAATGTCGTACCTTTCAAATACCGAGGAGACAACACGTTCCTTTTAGCATTAATTGCTTCATTCAGAAGAAGCCATTTAAAAATCCAAGTCTGGTCCTTCTGCTTGATGAGCAATTTCAGGCTACCTACCAAAGCTTTTGTTTATTGGGAGGCAAGAGGAAGGGAAAACATTTTGTGTGGCATTTTGATTTTCATTTTTCATGAGACAGATTGGTTAGCAATGTTCTTGGATGTGATTTTTCTCATTCCTGATTATCTTCTCATGGGTTACGTATTCCTCTGGAGCTTCCTGCAAGAACTTTCTACACTTCACAAGTTACAGCTGTCAAATGTTACCCACCGAAGCAAATATATTTCTTGTTCCAGTATTCAGTCATTGTGATGGTAGCAGACCAGCCATAAATTTCAAAGCTGGAGAGGAAATGGGTACGGTTGCCTCCCCATATTCTCCTGACCATATAAAAGTATAAAACCCTCTGAAGCTTTCTTTTTATGGCCACATCAGAAATTCCCTGCATTCTTTTCAGGATAAATTCTCTGAAGGGATTATTTCTTTGCAGAAAAGGAGAATTTATGAATCCAGGAGACATTTTGTTTGTTCTAATTAATTTAATGAAGATGTAAAAAAAAAAAAACCTTTGGATTGGAGAAAGGGAAGAAGGTTGCTCACCATGGCTCATCACAATCAGACGATGCTCCTCCTCCTTCCTTCCTATTGCTAAAAGGAGAACAGCACCTTAGTCTATTTTTACAACAAAACTAGAACAGTGCCAGGCACACACAGGCGTCCAGGCACTGTGTGTGGGATAAATGACTAGCATAAATCATCTGTTCTACTTTTCCTGGGTCTCAGTTTCTTCACTAGTCAAAGAACCGAAAGGATTGGTCATATGTGATGACCTCACATGGTTACTACATTGGAGGTGATGCCTGACGGGCTTCATGAGCTATGCACACCATTCAATGAGCAGATCGATAAGGGCGGCAGCAGGAACTGGCCTCATGTGACCTTGGCCAAGACATTCTAGTTGTCTGGGCTTTTCTTTCCCCAACTCTGAAGGGTCAAGTTTGAGCTGGACAATCCCTCATTTCTTTTCTGCTTAGTTCAAGAGCCTTAAACCAGTCACCAAACACTCATTAATCACCCAGTCTATGCAAAATACTCTTCTAGGAAGGAACATTAAAGACTAATCCAAGAGATTTCAAAGAAAAATAAAATTCAATGACTTCTCTAAAGTACTTTGTCCTGGTTATATTTTGAAATAGAAAAGCAAGTCATTAGGGAATAGCCTAGGAAGATATGAAAACCAGATTTCACAAGAAAAGTCTATGGGGAAAATAAAAAACTTGAGTTTGCTTCTGGTATGTGTCTTGTGGAGATCACGCTGACCTTCCAAACAGCTTGTGTAACAAAGTTGGATTAGACACTTACTGTTGACTTTTGCAATCTACATAACGAGAAGTATTTTTTAAAAAGCATAAAAGTCCACTGCATAAAAATATGTGGGAAAATGTAGATGCCAGAGGAAGCATACTATATGGTTGTGATTTTTAGTAAGTGACTTACGGAACCCCGTGGACTTTTCAAAGCAATTCCAGGCACCAAAAAGATATAAACATCTTCACAAGTTTTAGGGGAATTCATTGAGTAGAAAGCCAGAACATTTGCTCCACAATTCAGCAGAAGAAAATAATACATCAAAAAACACAAATGACATGAGGATCCTAGATACTACAGGAATTTAAACATGTATGACAACATTTGCTTTCCATGATATTTATAGAATCCCACATGACCAAAGGTGAAACATACTAGTGGCAGAACACTTAATCTCAGACTAAATTCTTACACCTGCTTTTCTGCATTAGCCTTGTTTGGCAACATTCTATCTTCACTTTTCTATACAGACAAAAAAAATTAAAAGAACTTGACAATACCTGCTTGGTCACTTTCTGTCTAATGAACTAACAACTCTTAATGACACTAATACCATCTACCAAATTCTAAAGTAGTCACGAGATGAGCATGGAGAGAGAGCAGTAAAGATACCTTGGGCTCTGCTTGGAAAGCAAATAAACCAGGAATTAGGACGCTCCTAAGCACAGCAGATATTTACATCCATTCAGTGTAGACAGGGTCTTCCTGGTGGCTCTTCTAAACAATGACTCAAGGTTTCAAATTGCTTCTGCTTTTTTACAGCAAGAAAGTCGAATTTCTTACAAATGCTGTGAAAAGAGAAGAGAGAAGATCAAAGGGCAAGAAGCACCTGTCGTGCCTCCTGTTCATGTTCCTTTGGCCAAAAGTGGGTAAAACACAGTCCTTAGCTTATCTCAAGGAGGCCGAGAAACATCGTCTTTTAGAACATCCAGATAAAGGACATGGTGTGCCATTGTCTCGCCACAAGGACTAATGCCCAAACCAGATCCTCTACTGAACTGACAAAATCTAGTTCAATTAAATGCTTCCTGGAATTCTTTGGGTTTCATTCTCTGAGCAAATAAAAGTGTGTCCATACATGCCTCTGTTGCCACCTGCATCATTTAGGTCAAAAGATGTCCGCTCGGTACAGTATTATGCAGTTCAATAATTTGACATTAGCTTTTGCCAAGTGTTCTAACTTACTTGTTACCAAAGATAATGTTATTCCACATTTTCCCATCACTGCACATTCCTCTGAAGCGGCAGAGATAACTTATAAGGATTGGGCTCAGATGAATGTATATGGCCAAGAGGAGAAATTTAAAATAGCTTCAAAGCATTCAATCTTTTGAATAATATCCTGGAGTCTGACCAGCTTTGCCTCTAGGCTAATTCAGCCTAAATTTACTCAGTTCCCCTAACATTACCTACTCAGCCCCATTTAGCCCACCAGCTTCAACTATAGTGCCAAAAGCTAATCTGAAATGGTACTTTTCTCTTGCAAATATTCCTGGGCTCCAAAGTCTAGTTGGGCATCCTTGTCCATAAATTAAGGGCATGCCCTGCACTCCCTTTTCCTCACAGCATTTGTCACATAGTGTGATAAGTATATGAGAATCCATGTCCCTCTGCCTGCAAGTTTCTTGATGTAGTTATAATTTATTAAAGTTGTGATTGTATCTTCAGGTCATAAAAGCATTTATGTCCTCAAAATCATATTTGTCAAATAAGTAAGTGAGAAAAAGTGGCATCCTAATGATTTTGTAGTAATTGAAAGCAGGGAGACAGATAATACTAGTAACGGATAATGATCACATTAAAGAATTCCATGTGGATGGGAGTAAGAAAGCTTGAGAAAACTTGGGAAGAGCAATTCTAAGCAATATTCTAAGCAATGTCACTTTTGTCTTACACATGCACTTGGAAAATCTATGGTCTCGAATCATAATAGTCTATCTTATGGCTTTAACTGAATCTTGCTAACCAAAACCAGTCTGTCCCAATATGAATCTCAAGGCTCTGGGAAATATCAGTCAGTAGAGGGCTTGCTGGACAAGCATGGATCTTACAATGCACACAAAGAAAGCCAAGTATTATGGCGCAGGCTAATTATTCTAGCCCCCAAGAGACAGGGAGCAGGTGGATCCATTGTGCTCACTGCTCAGTCAGTAGAGTATTTGTGAGTTCCAGACCAGGGAGATTCCCTGTCTCATGAACAAAACAAGCAAACAAATGAAAAGCAAAGGAGGATGGTGCCTAAGGAAAAGATGACATCAAGGTTCTCTCTTCTCTACAACTAGTCAACTTGGTCTTATCTATAAATTGTTCCAGAGCACTATGTCATGCTGCCTCCAGAACAACTAGCCTCTTGTTTTTCTCAATCACTACGGTTTGCATCAGCCAGTTTGCGGGAACGATGAGAGTAAATGTTAGAGCAAAAGGAAAAAAAAATTGAAACAGTTAAAGCAAAATGCAGTATCAAGGTATTCTCCTTGTAAACAATAAACACTTTCATCTCCACTATCCAAGTTTCTAAGAGAAATTGAGTGAGATTATCCTGTCAATCTGATGGGATATAGAATCACCATGGATACATGTCTCTAGGCTAGTCTGAAGGGGTTATCTAGATTAGCTTAATCCAAGCAGGATAACAATAAATCCAGGCAGTATCACTCTGTGGACTAAGTAGAAAGAACAGAAAGACCCAATCATGCATGTTCTTCACATTCCATTTTCTGGCTGGATGCTGCCTCCTGCTCCTGCCACCACACCCTCCCTACCATAATAGACTACATCCCCTAGACATACAAGCAAAAATGAACCCTTCTTTCCCAAAGTCTCTTTTGTTAGCTATTTTGTCATAGTAACAGACAAATAACTAACACGCTGAGATTCATAGATAAATGTTCTTTCCTTTGCAAGTTATGTGCAAAGAAATAGAACCTGGCTTAGGTTTCTTTTTTCTCTGGTTTCAACGACAGAGTCCCTTGGATACACTGCATCCCCATCCTGAGCTCTCCATCAAGAGTAATCCTTGAATTATATTCATAATTAAATTAACCCAACCAAGCCTGTCTCAGGTGTCATTACTAAAGGAACTAGGAAATTGAAAAATTCGAAGATTATCAAGATGCCTATTTCACATTCTCAATACATTAAAAGAAAAATAAAGCAAGTTTCCAACCTCTAGATCAGCATGTCGATTCAATCCCTGTTCTTAAAGTCTAGACAAGTTGGCCCACATGCTTGTCAAGATCCAGGAGATATGAGAGAAGGAAAGTAGAAGGAGAAAACAACATCCATCTCTTTTACCTTTACCAGTGTGACAATATCTTATGCTAGATGCTACAATTTTGAACTTACCCTTGTGAAAATAAAAAATGCTATCATTATACTGGTTAAAACAGTGATATTTTCCATGATTGCAGGGTGGGGAGAAGCCACATTCAACTTTTCTTCTTTGGAAAGCACCTGTTACATCCTTTTCAAAGTCACCCCAGTCATTTGATCATTCCTGCTGGTTCGTTCTCATCTATCTAACAAATAATTAACACCTACAGATTTCCAAGCCCACGTGGTGCCCACGTTGAAACCAGATGAGGATGGCAGAAACTGAACGCTTTTTAAGCATAGTAGTTCCTGCCACTACTTCTGGCAGACACTTGTAAGCAGGGCTGCATATGCTTACCTTTATGGATACAGGAAAATCTCTACAGAGATGTAGACTGTTGTGCTTACTTTCAGTGAAACTGAGATCCCTCGGTGTTGCATATACACATTGGACCGATGAAATCCGTATTTATAACAAGGCTAGGCATCATCTTGAATGTATTATCTTTCAGTATATCTTTACTTGGGACAGAGTTATTAGGCTTAAGACACAAGGAAATAGCTTTAAAACATTCCCACTCATTTCCCAACCAAGCTCATGGAAAGTTCCAAGTATCATCTCTACCTCATCTCTTAGTGTGGCCTCCATGACGTGAATGTAGTGGTACCACACAGGACATGTGGCTTGGCTTCCCAGGGTACTGTCCCTTTCTAAGGGGCCAGATGATAGAAACTAGAAAAAATTTAAAAAATGAACAAATTCCATACACTGAAAATTTTGATGACTCAATGACAAGGTGGAGAGGTGCTTGAAAATAAGTTACTTCCCCGTCTCCTTCAAGATGAACCCAGGTTGGGCCACCACTCATAATCTTCTATTCATATGTGGTCAGCTCAACAAACAGTCACTTTCTATCTGCTTTCCCTCCTCTTCATGGTTATATTAATGCTCTGAGAGATGATCCTTCTCAAGAAAGCATTGCATTAAACTTTTTACCTCATTTGAAGGAAACAAAACAGATGATGGATAGAGAGTAGTGATGGTGATAATAGATAAATAGATATCAATACATATATTCAGAGAGATAATAGATGCATAGATAGATGAAAGATGAGATAACAGATAAATAGAGATATGTTAGATGTATAGGTATATGATAGATTGTAGATAGATAGATTCATGAAAGATAGGCAAATTGATGAATAATAAATGATATATGTAACTAGATGCTACATAAAGGCTAGATCAACAGTTGATATATTCACCATGGATAGATAAATGATAGATATGACCGAAGATGGGAGACAGATACATAGACAGATAGATAGATACATAGATACATAGATAGATGCATACATAGATACATAGATAGATAGATAGATAGATAGATAGATAGATAGATAGATAGATAGATAGATGACAGATAAGCGAGAGTGTGGAGAATATATGGTCAGTCACACTTCTATGCACCAGCAATAAAACCTAGAAAATTATTATTTTGAAAGTATTATTTAGAGTAGGAGGAAAACATATAACGACTTACACTTAGAACTTAGGAAAAAGGCTGGGACCATGCTCAGTGACTAAAGCCTTTGCCTGGCAAACAAAAGAACCTGAGTTCAGATCCCTAGTTCCACATTAAAATGCCAGATGGGTATGCCTGGAATTCTAGCCCTGAAAGACAGAGGATGGGAAACCCCAGAAGGAGCTGTCTATCCAGATGATCCCTGATGGCATGATCCGGATCTACTTAGAGACCCAGGTCAAAAAGCCGTGAGAGCAATCTAAATTGATTTCCAGTAACGTCCTCAGATCTCCACAGGTATACACGCTCAAATCAGGTGTGCTGTATCCATACACCTGCACACACATGCACTCCCACCCATATGGAACCGCACACACAGACACACACGCACGCACACACACACACACACGAAAAAGAAAAAATAATAATTTTAAAATATCTACAAGACTCTTATACAGAAAATGATAGGGAAAAAAACTAATGAAAGAACTCAAAAAAGACTTATGTCATGGAAAATTACATTGTTTTCATGAATCCAAGGACACAGCATTGTATTGTGTTAATTATTCCCACTTGACCCAATAGATTGAAGACCAAAATACAGCACACTTTCATTTTGTTTCTAGGAAACTGACATACTGAAAAATTTAGGGCAAGGTAAAGTCATCAAAGCTGAAACATGTTGGAAAGTGACAATGAAACTGAAAGATCTGTGCAGTTTACTTTCCAGATTTATCACAACAGTTAGTGCACGAGAGGAAAATGAGACATATACATTAGAAACAACAGAGTCAAAAAACTTACACAGGATCAAGGATCCGAACAATTAGGGTCAACAATAAACTCAAAGGCAATCTGTTCATGAAAAAGTGTTTTTTTCAAAACAATTGAAACATTTACAGGTTTGTTAATAAAAAAAAAAAAAAAAACCGGTCCATACATTATATCTCAAGGAGAACTTAACTAAAATGGATCGATCATAGACCTAAAATTCCAGATTCTATGTATAGATTCTAAACTATCTAGACCAAAGACTCAGCTACTATAAATCTTCTAGAAGAAAGTAAGGCTTTGGAGGCTGGTGAGATGGCTCAGCAATTAATGTGCCTGCTCACAAACATGGTGACTCGAGTCCTATCCTGAAAGCCCCCATAGTGCATTTGTGGGTATTCTCTCTATCTCTCTCTCTCTCTCTCTCTCTCTCTCTCTCTCTCTCTCTCTCTTTTCACATGACACATAGTCCTGTTATAGCTTTCTCTCTAATAAATATTTAAAAAGAAAGTGATTGGAAAAATCAAAGTGTTAAACAGTTAAACTTAGCAGTTAAAACTACCTAAAAGTCCCTTTCACCCCACCCCGCTCCGCAGGTCGGGACGCGTGCGCGGTCCAGCCGGGCTTCACCCCGCGATTCTAGGTAAGCACCGGCCGTGCCCGCCCACCAGAACCCCAGGTCAGCCCAAAGGGACCCGGCTCCGACTCCCGCCATCCAGCCAGAGCCCCGCGCAGAGCCGAGGGACTAGGAGGACCTCCCCCTGCGCCCGGGCCCCGCCCCAGCTGCCCTCGGGTTAAATAGCTCCACGCCGACGCCCCCATCCTCCCTTTACACCCCACCCCGCTCCGCTGGTCCGGAGGCGTGCGGTCCAGCCGGGCCTCACCCGACCTAGGTAAGCTCTGTCCCTGCCCACCCCCAGAACCCCAGGCCAAATAATTCAGTTTAGTGAAATTGAAAGGTCTTAAGAGTTAAAACGACAATGCCAAAGTCAAAGTGCAAATGCATGAGAAGCAACACTCAAGTAAACAAATTTCCCACTGAAGAAATTAATCCCATAATGTTAGACTCCAACCAGAACAAACCCGAGGAAAAAGGCCAAGAAAGCGCTGGAGAGGTGGCTCAGGGGTTAAGCCTCCGCCTTCCAGGCGGAAGGTCCTGATTCGGATCCCAGATCCCACGTATAGACGCCAGGCAGAAGCGGGGGCGGCCTGCGCTTCTGATCCTGGTAGGGCGGAGCCTGTGAATCCCGGGGCAGAAGGAGGTGGAGGCATCCATGGTGGTTCGGAATTCGTCCGTGGTTCTACACATACACGGGCACACACACACACAGACACACACACGCGGGCACATACACACGCACATGCGCACAGTTGAATAAATAATAATAATAATAATAAAAGGCCAAGAAAGCCTGACACAGGATAATGACTTTCAAAATATGATCATTACCATGTTCACTACTATGAAAGAGGAAATCAGGGAGGAATTACATAATCGAATCAATCGCTTTGAAGAGGAACACAACAGACATGGGGAGGAGTTAAGAAAAACAGTGCAAGAAACAAAAACTGGCATAGAGCAGTTAAAACAGACTCAAGCAGAGTTTAACACTGAGCTACAAGACAAGTTATCTTCAACCCAGAACTCTACAGAGAGCCTTATCAACAGAACTAACGAAGCAGAAAACAGAATTTCAGACCTTGAAGATAAAGTGGGAGTATTAACCAGCTCAATGGAAGAGATTGTTAAAGCCAAAAAGATACTTGAGAGAAATATCCAAGAGATATGGGACACCCTGAAGAAGCCTAACATGCGTATTTATGGAATACCGGAGCAAGAATCTCAAAATACCACCCCTGAGGAAATTTTTCAAACGATCATCAAGGAAAACTTTCCTCATCTAAAAAAAGAGAGGCCCATCCATATACAAGAGGCATTCTGTACCCCAAACAGATATGACCAAAACAGAAGCACCCCATGGCAAATAATAGTTAAAACTCTCGACATTCAAGATAAAGAACTGGTGCTGAGAGCTTCAAGGGAAAAAAAAAAAGTCACTTTTAAAGGTAAACCTATTAAAATAACAAATGACTTCTCAGTTGAAACAGTAAAAGCAAGAAGAGCTTGGAGAGACATACTTCAAGTATTGAATGAGCAAAAATGTCAACCCAGGCTGATTTACCTGCAAAACTATCAGTCATGATCGAGGGAGAAAGAAAAATCTTCCAGCACAAAGACAACTTGAAGGGATACATGTCCACCAAACCAGGCCTTCAAAAAATACTAGAAATGATACTCAAGCGTGAAGAAAAAAACAGGCATATCCAGGAGAACAGAAGGCAAGTATAACACCATTAAAAGCGAAGCAATATACTTATAAAAACTACTAAACATAATAAATGTCTGGAATTAACAATAGTTTCTCCATTATAACACTAAATGTTAATGGAATTAATTCACCTATCAAGAGACACAGATTACAAACTTGGATTAAAAATCACAATCCATCAATCTGCGGCCTGTAGGAAACCCATCTCACCACAAAAGATAGGCATGCTCTAAAAATAAAAGGCTGGTCAACAATTCTACAAGCAAATGGAAGCAGAAAACAGGCAGGGGTAGCCATTATGCTATCAGACAAAGTGGACTTCAAACCAAAGAAAATTATAAGAGACATGGATGGATACTACATTTTAGTCACAGGTACAATTCACCAGGAAGACTTCACAATACTAAATACATATGCACCCAATATGGGCCCCTCCACATTCATTAAGAAAACCCTACAGCGTCTAAAGCAAGAAATCAACCCCTAAACAATAATTCTTGGGGACTTCAACACCGCCCTCTCAACATGGGATAGATGAACAGGTCAAAAGCTTAACAGAGACACTTTGGAACTTAATCAAACCCTGAAAGAAATGGACCTTACAGATCTCTATCGAACTTTTCACCCACGTACCAAAGAATACACATTTTTCTCAGCAGCACACGGAACTTTCTTCAAAATAGATCACATATTGGGCCACAAAACGAAGCTACACATATACAAAAAAGTTGAAATTCTAACCTGTGCCCTATCAGACCACCACGGCCTAAAGCTGGACATCCACAACACATCAAACAAGAGAAAATACACTAACTCCTGGAAACTTAACACTATGATGCTGAATGAGAACTGGATTCAGGAAGAAATTAAAAAGGAAATTCAAGATTTCCTGAAAGTGAATGATAACAAAAATACAACTTACCAAAATCTCTGGGACACAATGAAAGCTGTTCTAAGAGGTAAGTTCATAGCTCTTAATGGCTACATCAAAAAAATGGAAACATCAGAAATAAACAACTTAACAATGCAGCTTAAAGCTTTAGAGAAACTAGAGCAATCTGATCCCAAAAGTAGCAGAAGAGAGGAGATTAACAAAATAAGGGGAGAAATATCTGAAATCGAGATTAAGAAAACGATAGAAAAAATCAACCAGTCAAAAAGCTGGTTCTTTGAAAAAATCAATAAGATTGATACACCCCTAGCTAAATTAACCAAAAGCAGGAGAGAGAAAACCCAAATTAACAAAATCAGAAATGAACATGGAGTTATCACTACTGATACCCAAGAAATCCAGAGAATTATAACATCATATTTCAAAAACTTATACTCTGTGAAGTTTGACAACACAAAAGAGATGGATGAATTTCTAAGTAAACACAACTTACCTAAATTGAATCAGGAAGTTGTGAATTATTTAAATGGCCCTATAACATATAAGGAAATTGAGGAAGTAATCTTGAATCTTCCCACCAAAAAATGTCCTGGACCAGATGGATTCAGCACAGAGTTCTACCAGACATTTAAGGAGTTAATAACACCAATACTCCTTAAACTGTTCCATCAAATAGCAAAGGAAGGAACACTACCAAATTCCTTCTATGAAGCTAATATCGTTTTAATCCCAAAACCAATAAAGATTCACTTAAAAAAGAAAACTATAGGCCGATCTCTCTGATGAACACAGACACAAAGATTCTCAACAAAGTTTCAGCAAATTGGATTCAAAAACATATTAAAAAGATTATTCACGGGGACCAAGAAGGCTTCATCCCCGGCACACAAGGTTGGTTCAACATACACAAATCAATAAATGTAATTCATCATGTAAACCAGTCCAAAGTCCAAGACCACATGATACTCTCGATAGATGCAGAAAAAGCTTTTGACAAGATCCAACAGCCTTTTATGATCAAAACGCTAGAGACAGTACGAATGGAAGGAACCTTTATCAATATAATAAAAGCTGTATACAACAAGCCCACAGCAAGGATTATGCGCAATGGGGAACAATTGGAAGCATTCCCACTTCGATCAGGAACTAGACAAGGCTGTCCACTCTCACCACTTCTATTCAATATTGTACTTGAAGTCTTAGCTGAAGCCATAAGACAAAAAAGGGACATAAGAGGGATTCAAATCGGCAAGGAAGAAGTCAAACTATCCCTATTTGCAGATGACATGATCTTATACCTGAGGGATCCCAAAAACTCCACCAGGAAGCTCCTGGAACTAATTGAGAAGTTCAGCAGGGTGGCAGGATACAAAATAAATGTGCAAAAATCAGAGGCCTACCTATATGCCCAGAATGAAAGAAGTGAAAAAGCCTTGAGAGAAACAATCCCATTCACTATAGCCCCTAAAAAAATGAAATACCTTGGGATAAACCTAACCAAGGAGGTAAAAGACCTTTACAATGAAAACTTTAAAACCCTAAAGAAAGAAATTGCAGAAGACACCAAAAAGTGGAAAGACCTCCCATGTTCCTGGATTGGCAGAATCAACATCGTAAAAATGACCATCCTACCAAAGGCAATACACAAATTCAATGCTATACCAATTTAAAATCCCAAAGCAATTCTTTAAAGAAGTTGACTAAACAATCTCAAAATTCATATGGAGGCACAAAAGACCCAGGATAGCAAAGACAATCCTGAGTAACAAAAACACTGCTGGAAGTATTACCATACCGAACCTTAGTCTATACTACAAATCCATAGTTATAAAAACAGCCTGGTACTGTCTCCAAAATAGACACACAGATCAATGGATAAGGATTGAAGACCCAGATATAACCCCACAAAATTACAGCCATTGGGTCTTTGACAAAGGGGCTCAAAGAATCCAATGGAAAAAGAACAGCATCTTCAACAAATGGTACTGGCAAAACTGGATCTCCACATGCAGAAGATTAAAGCTGGACCCATACTTGTCACCATGTACAAGACTTAATTCCAAATGGATCAAGGACCTTGATGTAAGGCCAGAGACTATAAAAACCATAGTTGAAAGGATAGGGAACTCCCTCGAGCTGATTGAGCTAGGCCAACATTTCCTAAACAGACATCCAATGGCACAGTCACTGCTATCAACTCTCAACAGTTGGGATCTTGTGAAATTAAAGAGCTTCTGTTCAGATACACAAGCTCAAAGGCAACCCACAAAATGGGAGAAAATCTTCACTAACCACATATCTGATAGAGCTCTACTGTCCAGAGTGCACAAAGAACTTAGAAAACTAAACATCAAGGAAACCAATGGCCCAATTAAAAAATGGGCCCTGGAACTTAAAAGAAATTTTACCAGGGATGAAATTAAAATGTCTAACAAATATCTTAAAAAATGCTCCACTTCTTTAGCCATCAGGGAAATGCAAATCAAAACTTCCCTGAGATATCATCTCACCCCGGTCAGGATGGCAAAAATCCACAACACAAACAACAACAAATGCTGGAGAGGATGTGGAGAGAGGGGAACTCTCCTACATTGTTGGTGGGAGTGCAGGCTCATACAGCCACTCTGGCGAGCCGTCTGGAGATTCTTAAAGAAATTAAAGATTGAAATGCCATATGACCCTGCAATTCCACTTTTGGGTATAACCCCCCATACAGCAGAGGTTCACCTCGATAGCACAAGCACGACCATGTTCATAGCAGCAGTGTTTACAATAGCAAAGTCATGGAATCAACCCAAATGTCCAACAGTTGACGAGTGGATAAGGAAACTGGGGTACATCTATACAATGGAGTACTACTCAGCCAGCAAAAATGATGAATTACTGGAATTTGCCGGGAAATGGATGTCATTAGAAACAATTAAATTAAGTGAAGTATCCCAGACCCAGAAAATTAAGTGCCATATGTACTCCCTAATAAGTGGCTCCTAATACCAAACCCACCCAGCCCATCTTGAGACACGCATAGGTAAATCTATGTATTACCTAAAGTAATTGCAAGGATTATGAACAGGAGGGATGGGGTTGGAGGGCCACACCAGAAACAAGGAGAGAAGTGACCATGTTACAGTAGAGAAAATAGGCCTCCATCAAGGACTGCAAGAAAGTAATGTGACACCTAGTTAAGTTCACAATTCGTTCCTGATCATTTACAACTAAGGGGGTATGAACTCACCAGAAGGGGAGGGCATATAGTCCAGCAGATTAAAAAGTAACCATCTTGCAAATGGGTGATTGGCCCCTCCCATTGCCTAACGCCATATGACCCTGCGATTCCAATTTTGGGTATAAGTATTACATCTACCCTTGAATGTGCTCTTATAATAAGACTCCAGTTTAACAGCTTTCTGTCTCTGGCCAGGGGGTGACAATACAGTGCCCATCACGATGGAGTAAAGGGCATTACAGGAGCAACAAAACTGCAAAAGAAAATCAACGAACCACTATCCAGAACTTCAGAGACTCTATATCAACCACCTAGAACTAGACCAGACTAATCTCTCCCCATCCTGAAGCTCAGGGACATTTGCGGAAGAGGGGGCGGTAAGAGTGTAAGAGCAAAAGGATGGGAGGAGCAATGATTTGCAAGATACTCCACACAAGTTAGGGCCGAAGCAATCATAATTGGACTTTGCATGCCCGGCGCAATGTCCAACACACTATTGACCTTACAAAGTCTAGCATCTGCTACAGGCACCAAGATCCTTGGAGGCAAGGGATTGACAGCCACAGTAGTGTTCCTATGCTTAAGGGGAACACAGGAAGGGATTCAGGGAAATGCCACTGGGTCCTTGTACGTCATCGGGAGAGGAGGGCCCAGAGGAGAGTCAGGCATGCACAAGAAACGACTCTGGGAATCGGGGTGGGAGGCACGGGGGGGATGGGGCAGGAGGGGTGAGGGGAGGGGGAGCAGGAGGTTCAGGGGGGAGGAGGAGGGAGGGAGGGAACTGGTGTACCTATTAATTTTGTATGAGCTGAAATAATAATAAAAATGTATTATATTTAAAAAAAACTACTTAAAAGTGAACAACATATTGGAACAGTTAATTCATTACAAATATAAAAGTGGTACATAAGTGGGATAAATGTGATTTTAATAACAAAATTCTTGTTTTTGTTTGTTTGTTTGTTTGTTTAATGAAACACAGCCTTCCATTTCCTAGGCCGGCCTGAGTTCTGGTGATCCTCCTGCCTCAGCCTCCTGAGTAGCTGGAGCTACAGAGTAGACTGCCACATTCAGCAGTCACTGTAATTTCTCAAAAAATAATATAAAGGAAAACCCTATAGCAGTCCACCTGCATGGTTGCTGATAAATGACCATCAAAGGGATGAAGGGAACAAGGTATTTATTTTCTTGCGATTACTGATTACAGTTTATAGTCCGCACCAACACCAGGGCCTAGGCAACTGGCCACACCATCTCTACATAATTGCTGAGAGAGGGACCATCCTTGCCAGATCAACATGCCTGGCCAAGTGTACAGAAGGAAGCCGACTCTCTCAACCAGTTATCTGTATTTTATTCACCTGTTCAGGACCTAATCCCACCCACCATGGGCTGGGTCTGCCCCATCAACTAGACTATCTCCTTCAGGTTCGCTCTGGGTGCAACTCAACTACTAATTCTCCACAAATGTGTCCAGAGCTCAAACCCTCAACAGTCAAGTTGACACCTGTGCCTAACTATGACAAACCCTCATATGTTGCTGGTATTTACCTAAACTGTTCTTGCCACCATGGAAATCTATTTGATATAAATGCACAAAGTTAGAGTGCTATGATCTGACTCATAGACATTCACGTGAATGGAACACGAAGCCCACATTCACCAGAGGGCCTCTTTGGTAGCATTGGCATTGGCTTCACTTGCTAGCCCCACCCTCAAAGCTGAAGCAAACACCTGCATATGTATACAACCTAATACTATTGGGAAATTACAAAAGACAAGCTGCTGAAGCCTGCCAGGATGCCAGGCAATGACACGCTCGGTTTTCTACGTGAAAGACACTAAACTCACATGGCTTCAGAAAGATGCCTCCACCTGTGCGAGGGTCTTGCAAAGCCCTGACTGCAGGATCTAAAGTAGAGAGAAGGAAGAACTACACACACGTTCTGGGGAAGCTGAGGCAGTGAGAGAAACGTTCTGTAGATATTGACTGTAGTACTGACTGGATGTGGACCAAAGTCACATAAATACACTCTATAGAGGAGTTTTATTGGAAGGAAATTTTGTTGTATTTTCTAAGTAGGAAGATTTAAAGCATTCATGACTGTGAGAAGCTCTGCCTTTCAGCAGCGATCTATCTGCTATACTTGATATAGCATTTTTCCTGAATTTTTGCTCATTGGATGATAGATACAAATTTTCAGCTCTTCCTGAGGATCCTCTCCATCTTTCTCTCAAGTTCCTATCATTAAGCTATGATCAAAGGAGACACTGGTTCCAGGGGACCTGTAGTCACTAACCTATGGTGTGTTGTACTCATTTTAGCTTCAGCCTGAGGAAAAGGAGAAATTTTTCCCAAGGCAGTTGTGTATTAGTTCCCATGAATGCCATATTCTAGGTCATGACTTCACCTCCAGAACTTGCTATCCATCAGTACCGTTGGAAGTAGAAAGTAGGATCCCTGCTCCCTCTGGACCCCACAGCTTCTGATTCATTTCCCCTTCCTCCTTTTCCTTCCTCTTCTTTCTCTCCCTTCTCCTCTTCTCCTGTGCAAACAGCCTAAGGGAGTGCTCCACTACCCCACTGCTTGCTTCTGGCCAAACTACTTTGTCTGTATCCTTAAATACTAACATTTTACCTGCCCTGCAAGGCTCTGCGTTCCCCTAAGGGCTGAGGCTTCCTGAGGAATGTCAGTAAGACAGGCAGGCTATTTCTGAGTTTAGCCCTGGTTCTGTCTCCCCCGAGGCAGTCATATACAAGAGCCAACTACAAGGAGGCGGAAAGAGTGATATGCACACTTTGAGAGGGAAAGAGACTCACATCTCAAAGTACAGTCCCACCTTGCCCTTGTGAGGGTGCTTTCAGAGGTCACGCCTTCGTTGTGTTTTCAAGAAACACACCTGGTGAAGCATCTGACATCATAAGGTCCTGGCGCTGTGCCTTGGTGATTTGACTTTGTTAAATCTGGGCTATGACATTATGTTACTCTCCAGAAAGCAGAAGCAGAAAGTTTTAATGTTTTAGGGCAAAGAATACTGGGAAGCGAGTGAAAACAAAGAATGTACTCATGAAATCATTAAGAAAAAACCTCGAGTCTATCCTGTGTTCTGTACAGTTGTTTCAGAGCAAAAAAAAAAAGGAAAAAAAGGAAAATTCTAAACAGAATAAGGGAGATGGCGAAGTTGGCATAGTGTTGGCTTCTCCCTGTTGAGAACCCATATTTCTCTTCCCAGAATCTACAGAAAATCTGGACCTAGTATCTTTATCTCAGCCCGGAGGGAAACAGTGGGGAGAGTAGCATGGGCTCTGGAACTCTATGGCCAGACAGTTACCAGAATCTATTTCAGGTTCAAGGAGAGATCCTAGTCACCACAAAAAATAAAATGGAATGAGATGGAACAATACACCCAGAGTCAGTCTAAGGCCTCCACATATACGAGTACACATGTATAGGTACACACTCACGTGAAGATGGATCAAACACACACACACACACACACACACACACACACACACACAGGTACACACACATGTAGGTGCTCACATAAGCAAACTATTTAAGCAAAGCACATCAGTGAAAAGGAGCGGGTAATTCACACATTACATATTCTCCCTTTTTAATCTCTCCAATGGTATTCATGCAGTTCCGAGAAGAGCATCCACCTTCAAACTGTCTCTGTCTAACAAGCAGCTAGCCAGGAATCTCCAGTCGTACAAGCTGCTCTCAGTTTGCCCTGCTTCCAGCCCCAAATGAAGTCAGTCTACAATGCCACCACACAGCCTAAGCAATGGCAGGCTGGCCCGATGGCAGAACCCTCTCTCCAGATGCCATGATTCAGGAAAGCTTGGGCACAAGCTGCAGACATAAATGAAACTCTGTATTTCACAAGCCGGCAAGCTGTCACTGTTTTGGAGAAGCCGTAGTTAGCTGGAGCGGAAACTAGATTGGGTCACCTCCGGGTGCGCAGAGCAGTAGTGAGGTTGACTTTTGAACACATAGTCTCCATGATATGAAGTATTCAGGTAGAAGATATGTGACAGCAGGAGGGATCCCAGGAAAGTCATAAGTGTAAACTTTGTAATACTATGACATCCCATTTGTTTTCAAGGAAGTGGAAAGATCATATATTGTGGGAAAATTTTCTCCCATAACAAACAGTGTTGCAGTTTGCTTGCATGTTGCCAATAAATCCACACCAAAGAACTTAGGGAAACAAGGGAGTTTTATTCTTACAATTCTTGGTTACAAGTTCTTAGTCCAGATTGGTATAATTCATACCAACACCAGGGCCGAGGGAATTGCCCACACTATTTACAGGGATTGCTGAGAGAGAGAAACTCCACTTTCCAGAATGTCTACTTATTTGCCAAAATATGCTGACGAATGCCAACCTACTGAATCTGCTTCCCCCGTCTTACCCACCTGCGCAGGGAATGGTCCCACCTACCATGAGACATGAATCAATATTTTACAAGTTACACAGCACTTGTCTTAACTACTAACTCTTCAGAGATGTGCCCAGTGCTCAGCCTTCAGCTGTCACATTAACACCTACACATCTGATTAGCACAAATAGAAACCTGGATGATTCCATAGTGATATGAAAACACAGCAGTGAACACATATCAGAAACTGCATGTCCCAAAAGTTAGATCACAGATTGCTCACAAATTGAAGACTCTTTAAAGAATGATATATAAACTAAGTTAAAAAGGTACAATAATGTACACAATTCTTCGCATAAAGCTGCCCTTTCTACATTGCTGTGTTGAAAGTCAATATTTTCTGAATGCAGGTGAATGAACAATAGACTTTAATAACTACTGATGCTAAAAGAAGATTTGTATGATTCAATGGCAATGTAAAGTCATGTGTACTTCTATAACAGAAAAGTGATTATGTGGATATCAAGTTACATGTTATTTGAAGATGATACCTAAGACAACCTGGTGATAATAAGAAAGGGGGAATGATTTGTAACATACATGTTATAAAACAGTCTATTTTAGAAAATGATTAAGTCCCTAAGCTTGTCAAAAGCTAACATTTTCATGTTGACCAATTTCTCTCACAAAAATACATGCTTTTAGAACAAGATATTTGTTTCTTGCCTTTAAGCAATATGTATTGCAAACAGCCTCTCAGAAGTCCCAAAATGCACAAAGCAATGTTATGAAGGTGGTAAGATCCTCCCTTCCTATTGCCTTACACAGTAAGCCACATGACGGGACCAAGCCATGGAGTTAGGAGATGATAGAGATAGATGGGAAATTTTGCTGTGCACCCAGAGCAGCTCTTCAGGACACACTTGATCACTCTCCTGAGAGAATGTTTAAGGCTAATGCCAGAGGAAACGGGGGAGCTGCTCATCAATTTCTCCACTGATAAATCATCCTTGCCCAGCAAGCCAGGTACTTACCAGTACAGGAATCCCAGGTGAAATCCAATGGGTCACACAGGCAAGCAGACTGGCTGTAGAGAAGAAAGGGTGAAGTGTGATAGGAGAAGAAGGTGTGATTGGGTAGTAAGGCATGACAACATAAATTCACTGGTTTTGTGCATGAAAATGTCAAAGAATAAAAAAAGTATTTTTTTTTTAAAAAAAGAAGGGTTGGTAGAAACAAAAAAAGTGAAGAATTGTATTTTCCCTGGAAACTTCCAGCAAACAGTTATTATTAGTACCTAAGATTGAAAACAAAAAAAAATACAGCCACATTGCACAGACTTAAATATTACTAAAAGCAATTCTCCAATTGTGTTTCCTTCATTAACAGTTTGGGCTAAAGCTAGCCTGCAGTCCAGTTCTGTTTCAAATGCAGAAGTCACCAGCTGTGTTAGTTTATGTTAGCTCCTTCCCATCTCCAAGCTTTCGCTTCTTTGGGTGGAAACCGGGACCATGATAATTGCACTCCAACTATACTTTGTCTGGAATGTTACTCAAAGGTCCAGGTAGCTCTTGCTGGTCTTCAGCTGGTGACTATTGGAGTGGTGGAAGGTTTAGCAGGTGCAGTCTAACAGGAGGTCTTACATCACTGACAGCATGATCCCTTCCATTCTTTCTTCCACTTCTAGTCAGTAAACATGTGCATGATGTGTTGTCTGTCTCCTCACAGGTTCCAAAATATGGACAGGAGTCTCTAAAACTGTGATCTAAAATAAATCTTTTTTTAAAGTTGCTTGGGGACAGGAGTAGTGGGTTGAGATACTACCTCTCCCCTCTCTGGTCTGTCTGGGTGGACTATTTTATTACAGTGATAGAAAGTGCACGGACTCACAGACATAAAAGCATTTTGTAAACTTTAAGGTTATGTGCAAATGATGGCAAAGAAGAAAGAAAAGAGTGTAGAATAATAAGTATTCATTCATTCATTTATTCATCCAGGAGATGGCATATGAATAGCCAACATGGGCCAGAAAGATGGCTCAGCAGTTAAACTTCTGCCTGGCAAGCAGAAGGTCCTGAGTTGGGATCCCAGAGCCCACGTAAAAATGCCAGGGAGAAATGCTGGAGGCCTGTACTTCTGGTCCTGGAGGGCAGAGCCTAGGAAACTCCAAAGCAAAGCAAATCGGAGGTAGAAGCAATCCAGGGTGATTCCTGAAGTTATCCTTGGGCTCCCACAGGCATATATAGTGCCCTGTGATGGAGAGAGAGAGAAGGGAGGGAGGGAGACAGGGAGATAGAGAGAGAAACAGTGAGAGAGAGAGAGATGCACAAGCAAAATGTTTTTTTAAAAAATGAATAGCCAACACAACACAACCAGGCTCTTTGGCAGGTCCTAAGAATTCCACATTTAACAAGGCAGACACAACAGAATCTTCCTGGGTTTTATAATCTAGTGAAAAGCAAGTACTTAACAGTCACATACATTTATGTTCTACTTTAATTGATTTTTTTTACAATAAGGAAAAGTTAAAGACAATTTGAATAATTCTCATAGATGACATGATTTTGATTGGGACCAGGGTGGAGTGGGGATAAAAGAATCAGGAAAAGTTTCTCAGACAGTTGATATGTGAGAGTTAGCAGCAAACAGGTTGTAGAGAATGCTCTCTTGGAAAAGAAATAGTAGAAAGGTCTTGAAGTGAGAAAAATTTGACATCTATAAGATGACATAAAAAAAAACTAAGATGTCCCTTTATGATGACCCTTATGCTGTCTTTGAGACCAGAAAAGTGAATAAATATTATCATGTAAGTTTTTTTATTGGAGCTAAACTTTCTGTCTTTAGCAAATATCTTCAATGACAACCTGGTGATAATTTAATAAGAAAAGGGGAATGATTTGTAACATACATGTTATAAAACAAAGAGTCAGTTTAGAAAGTCTCTCTATCCAATCAAATTTCCTGTCCTCATATACTTAACAGTTATTATGCCTGACATGCAATTTGGATGTTTTGTTCTGAAAACTTCAAGTAATCTGTCGATTTCTAGAATGAAAAAATAATGAAAGCAAAATTGATAAACTGGATCCTATCCTAATAAAAGCAAAGGGTACCCAAAACCAACAACTTCTGGCCCTGAATGATAGAACTTGGAAAACTCAAGAGCAACCAAAAAGGAGGATAGAGCAATCTAGAATGACTCCCAATGTCATCTTTTGGTGCCTGCGCGCACGCACATACACATACACACACACACACACACACACACACACACACACACATACCCCAACACGCAAACCCACACACACATACATATACTAAAAAAAAAGAGAAAATGATATAAGAAACTATTCCTATTACATGAGGAATTTCAGAATTATAGTCAGAAAAAAGAGTCTGGCAACTTTAGATGGATCAGTCCCACAGTCAGTTATTCATGGAGAGAAAGTTTAACCAGCAGTTTTCTTTAGCGTGGCTGGTATAGCTTTAGAAGAAGTGGTTTGATGAGGGACATCAGTAAAACAGCTACAGGCCTAAGTTCCTGGCCTGGGCAGACTGTCCTGCCTGCATCAGATCTAAGGGGAAAAGTTAGTTTATCATTACTGAAAGCAGATGAAGATGGGGTAGGGTGAGGTCCAAACTGTGTGGAGCTAGAGATGATGAAGTTAAGGAGCAAGGCAAGTGGAAGGCATGGGCCAGAGAAGCGTTTTCATATGAGGCAAAGAACACAGTGGCCCCAGGAAGAAGCACTGAAGAAAAGGGAAGAATCAGTAATCCGGGAGTGTGCTGTATGAGCTGGTGTGGTGGAAAGGTAAGCGGAAGCGGACCTCATAAAACAGAAGACAGTGATCCAATTCAGTTAGTCTGCATACACGAGCGCAGTCTCCTAGAGGTGTGAATGTAGGCTCCGTTCTGTGCTGTCATGTCAGCTCCTTCTGAGGCATGTGACAGTCAGTGCTGTTCTGACATCAGTGTGATGAAGTATGGTGCTGTAGCTCAGTGGCACTGCGGATGCTTAGCAAGGTTTGATCCCCAGCACCAAGGTGAAAGAGTTAACGGTGAACATGGAGTTCTGTAGACATGTTGTCAGAAAATCCTACTGACAGTGTTGGGAAAAAAATAGTCTCTCTTTAACAAGTAGTTCTGAGAAAACTGAATATTCACATACGCTTTGTTGGGAAATGATAAAGATCAACTCAAAAAGAGTAAAAGAATTTGTAAAGGACCTGAAACTCTGAAACCATTAGAAGAATACTATATAACTAAACTATTAACCGTACTAATACTAATCCTATATTCCACTGTAGCAGCGTTCTGAAACTAATAGAGGAAACACTTAAGATATACGTATAGATCATAAAAAATTTCTGATCAGGACTTCAATGGATCAACAAATAGAATTGCATCAAATAAAAAATACAAAATAAGAGAACCAACTCAATGAAGAGCCAACTCACAGAACAAGAGAAAAATCTTTGCCAGTTATTCTGAATGTCCAGAATATAAATGAAGTTCCTTCAGGACTTGGTCACCTTCACCTAAGAGAAAATGGACAGTGGATATTAACTTAGAGAATGTAATAGATAAGGGAGAGCAGTTACAATGTAGACACAGAAGGACCATCAAGTCTAGACAGAGATGAACAGAAAGAGAGAGAAGGTGGAGAAAGAGTGCTGACAGGCAAAGGCATACAGAAGACAAGTGCTTTATGATCAGAAAATGGGATCCTGATATTGGTGATGTCCAGAATACTAGTAAAGAAGACTTAGAGGAGGAGCATGTTTGTTGGATAAGACATTCACATTAAGGCAGGACTGCTACATCCAGGAACTCACTGTACTGAGATTTGCCCTTACCAAACCTGCATGAAGACTGACATACCCATATGCCCCTATAGGCTATGGAGGAACTCAAGAAAGATAAGAACATACAGTGCAAACCTTGGAGACTAAAGTTGGATAGGTGAAAGGAAATGTCCCTATCAGTGGGGTGGCCATAAGAAAGGCAATTTGGTGTGCCACAGAAGCCTGAACCCCCACAAGAGTAGACAAGCTAGAGGGAACCTTGGAGTCCACAGAAACAGTCAGGAGGAGTCAGGAGGATGAGAGGTAGTGGGATGGATTGATGAATGGAAAAGAAAGTGATGGGAGGGAGGGGGATGAAGGGAAGCATGGATGAGTACTCAATATGCTATAAAACTAGATAGATAGATAGATAGATAGATAGATAGATAGATAGATAGATAGATAGATAGATAGATGAGTAAATAAGAGGTGAGCATGTAAATCCTCAAAGAATATGGGAAGAGATTAGAAGGTCTTCAATGACCCTGAAAAGTATTGTGGAAGATTGAGATGGGGGCACTGAGTATGTTTCTTTAAGGGAGATGGAATTGCAAGGAGAAAGATTTAGAATAATGCCATATTACTTCAACTTTAGGGTTAATATTTAAGAAACGAATCAGAAATCTAAGTAAAAAAAAGAAGTTTAAAAAAAAAGTTTTGAACAAGTAGAGGCCCCTCAAGAGGACTAGCTCTAAGTGCAAACATAGACAGTGAAAGAACTCCATTAAGAGATTTGAAAGTGCAGGAATGGGTTAGTGTGGGGCATGCTAGCTTCAGAGTAGGATGCAATTAACTGGGTTAGGATGCAGGAAGAGAAAAGAGAGGCCCCAAAGCATGACAGAGATGCATGTCTCTGTCCAGAAGATAAGGAATGCCAAGAACAAGGATGAGAAACCTGGCAAAGGAAACAACCTTCAAATTTCCAAAAGAAACTTTGGAATAAAGATGTTTCGATGCTACAAAACCACAGCATTTCCTGGGGCTGCAACTAATATGTCACAAAAATACAATGGCTTCAAAATTATCTTTGCTTAACATAAAGGGCCAGATATTTTATTTTATTTTATTTTACTTTACTTTACTTTACTATTTTATTTTATTTTACCAAATTTAATTCATGATGGAAACCAGAGAGACTCTGGCAAATCAGTTTCTCCTTCTTCTTTTCTTTTCTTTTGGTTGTGTGTACATAAGTGTATGTGTGTATGCATATATGTATGTGCATGTGCGTGTATGAATGTGTGTGTGCATGTGTGGGGGGGGGCGCATGCAAGACAGCGCTTGAGTATGCCTGCAGAGGCCATTGGGAATCATCCTGGATTGCTCTTCCTCCTTATTGTTTTGTTTTGGTTTCTCAGGCTTTGCCTTCCAGGGCCAGAATTGTAGATCTCCTCTATTTCTAGCCAGAATTTTTACATGGCATTTGGAATCTGAACTCAGGTTCTTTTCACTTTCAAAACAAAGGCTTTAACCCCTGAGTCATCATTCCCCCCACCCAGTACTAATTGATGCTTCTTTAGTGGCACAATTACTGCCTGAAATAATCTAGCAAGCTATGCAGAGCCACCCAGTCAGCCAACAGCAAAGCTGGAAGACAAAGTCACCAGGGTTCCACCATCACTCTGCTTCAAACAACATTAGCCATCATCTCCCTATTTCTCAGGGAGAGAAACTAAGTATATGTCTGCACAATCAGTACCTTTGCAAGCTGAGACTCAGTGTGCATGTATTAGTCATGCTGTTACCAAATAATTCATTGCATGACAGCTGGAGAATGACTAGAATAAAAATATGAAGTGTGGTTGAGGCATCGTGGAGAAGAAGAACCAGAACTACCAAGAGAGATTTGGCAAAGATTCTTGGGAGAGTTGAAGTTGGAGCTGGCCCTCAGTGACGTGTTTTGTTTTTCTGAGGCACTACTGTCCCTCCATGTTCTCAGACACCCTTCATGGCTCCGTTCCATCAAAGCTGGAATAATTTGGTATTCAGCAAAGAACATGGAGGAACTTGGCCAGGACATTCTATGCTGCAGCCAGGTGTGGGTGGTGGGCTACAGGTAGATGTCTTGTCTTGGTGGAAAAGCCCTCTCTTGCCCCCTACGGACTCCTGGGGCTTGACTTCCTTTGCAAGCTTACGGTCAGCCTGGTTATCAAACTTCACCTCCAGCTGGATCTTGTTTTCAACTTGGCGTCTTCGTCTCATCCATTTCCACTGCAGTCTTCTGTTCCCAATTTCTGGAAATGAATGCAGCCAGGCGTCATCCCTCGGCCCCAATCAAACTAGTGGGTTCTATTTAGACATCATGAACTTGGGTGGAACCTGAGATAAGTGTCAATCATTGGACTTCTGGTAGAAACTTTCAGTGTTTAGGATTCAGAGCAGGAATATTCAGGTTTGTATATGAAATGTTCCCACAGGCTCATGTGTTGGAATGCTTGGTCCCCAGCTTGTCGTGCTGTTTCGTAAGGTTATGGAGACTTCAGGAAGTGTGTTAGATGGTGTTTTTCTCCAAGGAAAACAGCTCCCAACTTGCAAGACACCATCAAGATCAGACTTGATTGTCGACATTTTCTTAGAGACAGAGGGGGTGAGGAGTGTCATTGAGTCCTCACTTGGGATTCTGGCTGCTCCCCGGAGCACCCTGGTCCTTAGGATGCAGCCTAATTACACATATTCTAGGGGCATTGAGGTCTGGGGAGAGGGCTAGAGTACTTGTGTTGAGGAATTTTAATAGACAGGGGGATTCCATCTATGACATAATGGAACAATCATCACCAATGCTGGCATGAGACCTCCCACTGTGACTATTTTGGCATCACCCATGCTTCTGAGGCTAAACTCACCCAAGCTCCTATGAGTGACCCCAATAAGCCCATAAATTGACAAGTTAGACTTTGGTATTCATTGTGACTTTGAGTCTGTCATTTGAACCTTATCTGTGGTGGGTAGACGTCTGTGTGGTGTCGCCCCTGGGAAAGTGTCACACAACAAGGTGGAACCTTGCAAGAGGGGACTTCAGGTTTGGTCACTCTATTCTCTCTCTCTCTCTCTCTCTCTCTCTCTCTCTCTCTCTCTCTCTCTCTCTCTCTGTCTCTGTCTGTCTCTCTCTCTGGAGCAGCAAGCTACCTGCTCTTGTCACCATACATTTTAAACCTTCCACAGTGTTTTTCCCGCCATGATGGATTCTATCTCCTCTGGAACTACAAGGCAAAATAATTCAGCCTGTCAGCTGAATCAGAGTGTTTTATCACAACAACAGAAGAGAAAGTGGAGCCACAGCCAGCAGACAGCATGCAAAAGCACAAGGCAAGGAGATTTCATGAGGATGGGCAACAGAGGACAAAGCTTTCCCGGAACAGATGAAGGACTGTCCAGGCCTGAAAGTAGCAAGCCTCCCTCTGAACATCCAGGACAAACTTTCTTTGGGTTTTGAGATGCAGAACTGCAGAGGACTCCAAGCCCAGCCCCATTTCCGGCACTACTTTGTCCTGCTACGAGGCCCAGCGTGTATGGAGCTTAAATACCCACCCCTTGCTGCCACCAAAACAGAAGCTGGTCCCCAGATTTCTCTGCCTCTGATGTAAGGGGATGCCTGCACCCCCAGGAACCAGCGCCTGCCTGGAATACTACAGGACATGGACGGCCCCCAGAAAAACTGATTTCCCCACTGTCATTCTCACACCACCGCCTGGCCTGACCTGCCCCCACTTCCACCCACAGCTCCTCCCACTCCCCAAGGGGTGCCACTCGGGAGCCAAAATCCACTTTGTCAGCGCAAGAGCAGCTTCTCTTGCTCCACACGCCATGTGACCCTGGAGGGCGTCCAGGGCGTATTTCATCTGGCATCAACATCTAGAGGTCACCGTGACCCAGAGCTTCCTGCTGTCTCGGGCCAGATGACCAGCACCTGCCAAAGCCAGCCGTGGCAAGGAATGGGCGCCTGCTTGGGGAGCGCGGACCAAGTGTGGGGCCAGTGGCCTTTGTGCCTGCCAGCAGACAGTAGCCCTGGTTTTCCACTGCCGGCTGGCCATTGGACGGCCTTTGTTCCTCCCTGGGACCAAGTCAACATACTGAGCCCAGGGGAGCTGCGGCTCTCACTCAGGGTAAAGCTGTTGCCTTTTTTGCCACGGCAGGCAGCAGCCCTGCTCAGTGAATCCCCACAGACTCTAGTGTCCCCTGTCTTACCTGCTGGGCACTACAACGTGGTGAGTGACAATCAGACATTTCCATACCATATTTTTTCATGGATAAGGAAAGAAAAAACTTGTGACAGGGGCCAGAGACTTCATCTTGGATTTTGCTCGGTGTCAAAGGCAACAAATGTGCAACTCCGAGGACAGAAACTGTTTAATATTAGTTTACAAGGTCCCCTTGCATGCAACAATCAAAAAGTTTGGGGCAAGAAAATGACATAAGCTATCCAAGCCAGCGGTTCTTCATCCAGTTTAGCAAACAGAACTTCAGTAGTTATAAAAGGAATCTATTCCCTGCCCTAGGAGAAAAACCACAGCCACACAAGACTGCTCATAATTTGAGGAGAGCAGGGATTCGGGAAGCCTATCTGTTTTGTTTAGTTCGGGTTTTTTTTTAATTTGTTTGTTTGTAGTACTAATAATTGAATCTAAGTTCTCACTCATGAATAGTCTACCACTGAGCTCTACACACACACACACACACACACACACTATATATATATATACATATATATATATATATATTAATTTTAAGACAGAGTTTTACAAGTTGCCCAGGCTGGCCTTGACCTTACTCTGTACACCAGACAGACCTCAAAATTGCATCCTCCGTCTTTAGCATCTCAAGTAACTGGGATCCCAGGCCTGCTCCCAACTGCAAACATGGTTGTCAGTCTCCATTCACATTTCTTCACCTACAGGATTCTCATTTTGTAGAAGGAAAAATGTAAGACCCAGGAGGAAACTGACTTACAAAGAACAAGCAAGGTAGGTCCTGCTGCAGCCAATTTCCCCACTTACCTTCCTGGCAGATTGCTCTACCTCACAGCCCGTGAGCCCTCTCTCAAGTGTCCCATTTTCTTTCTGTTTTTGTTTCCTCCTTTCCTTAGTTCTTTCCTTCCCATGCTCTCTCCCTTAGTCCTCCCCTCCTTATGTCTCTTATTTCTGCTCCTCTCACCTTGCTTCCACTTTCGTTGTCTTCTACTCTGTATTTCCTTTTTTCTATACTGTCTTACCTGGTGGCCCCTGTTGAACTCAAGGAGAGAATAAAATCAAAGAAAGGAGTGAAACCACAGAGGAATCCTCCCGTCACCTCAGATCTACTACAAATAAGACAAATAGGTCTTTTTGGCTAAATAATTCTGGAATGTGAAAGAAAAGAAAAGAAAAAGAATCAGAATAAAGGAAGAAAAGGAAAGGAAGTAGGGAATAAAGGAAGAAAAAGGAAAGAAGGGAGGAAGGAAAGAAGGAAGGAAGGAAAGAAGGAAGGAAGGAAGGAAGGAAGGAAGAAGGGAAGGAAGGAAGGAAGGAAGGAAGGAAGGAAGGAAGGAAGGAAGGAAGGAAGGAAGGAAGGAAGGAAAGAAGGAAGGAAGGAAGGAAAGGAAAGGGAAGGAAAGGAAAAGTTTGAAGAAAAATATTCAAACAATATCCAGTTCTGTAGATCACTGGGTATCAAATTGTAATCTTAGGAGCAGTAGAGATTTCTTTCATGAGATTCATAAGATCAAAACTAATTTTAAAGGAGCACTATGGTTTCTATCCCTCCACAGGTTTACATTTGTATCAAGGTGCAAAAATAATAGCAGATCAAACTGCCAGAGCCTCAGTGTGTACTGACCATTGAGGCCAAGTGGAGCTGCTGCTTTACTGTTTGAGCAAAAGTCAGAAAATGAACTTCTCTTTAGAATGTCTTTACCAGAGCAGAGAAAGCTCTTATCTATCTTCTGAAGTTTGGTGCTCTGAACTCATGCATGTCATATTTCATAATGAAATGATTATTTGTATAAAGTACATCTATATGCTAAAAAATATTAGCTATCCCAAGGAGAAGCGATACACTCTTGAGAGGTAACTAAGTCAGCAGCTCCTCAGGGAACATCATAGGTAGGCTAAGAGACAAACGCCAAACTGGCTGTGCTTATTCTCAAGGTGAGCCAGCCACCTGGAAGACTAAGCCAACACTACTGTTTGCCAATCATGAGTTCATACTTACAATAAGAAATTTGAATGTTACTGCTTAGCATCTTTCAAGCACTTAAACACCCCTCAAACACTTAAAACTTTTCTGATGATTGGTGGTGATATTGACATAAGTGATAACTTGAATTTCTGAATGAATGGTGCCAACACTTGAAAGACTGATGTGAGGCATAGAAATTATATTTTTCAAAAGACCAACGCATAGTGCCACAACACTACGCATGGGGAAGTGATCCATTTAAACTGTAGAATGGATGGGCTCATGGGTTCTAAAAGAATTCAGACATTTACAAAACGAGTCCAAATTCCACGATATAACTAATCTTTGACCCAACAGCTTATGGAATTTTGATACTGCAGCAAAGAAATGTGCCTATAGTTACTTCAAAAGACTACTAAAATTCTCCACCATCTTCCAGCTACAAATATTTGTAAGGCAGAAGTTCCTTCATCCACTCAAACTAAACATATTGCTGCAGATTGAATATTCAAGAAGATAAAAATCCTGTCTTCATTAATCCAGACTTAAAGAGATATGCAAAACTATAAAACTATGTCATGTCTTTTTCTGTAAACTATATGAACTAATGAATTTGTTTTCTATTTATCTGTTTTCCTTTCTAATATATTCAATATGAATAGATAAAAGTCTGTAGAAAATGCCCTTTGGAATCTAAAAGACTTTGAAAACTCTCAATGGCTATCCAGGGCCACAATGCTCGTGCCCCACTGCTGTAGCATGTTTACAAAGGGAAGAAGAGAAAAAACAGTGTGCAACTCACTTCCAGAGCATCCAGTGAGGTGAAGGCCTCTTGTCCTGCAAAATCTGAGAGACCCAGCTCTGAGCTCTCTACCTTCTGTGACGTTAAGACGCGCACTCTTGCATGAGAACCATGGGACTACAGAAACAAGTGCACCCAGAGATCCCCTCCTGCACAGCGAAGAGCTGCTCTAATGAGTCTTTCTGAAGAAGAAAGGGATGGATGGAAAAGTATGAGTCAAACCTCAGCTTTCAGGAAACACAACCAAAAAACAGGGAGAAGGTATGGGGACTAGAGGGGGTCCATGCCTGCCCGATAGACTACACTGAGCAAAGATCAAGTACGCCACTGGCACAAAAGGGAGGCAATCTGCAGAGCCCCATGATGGAGACTGGTGGGAAGCTGGTGCTCAGTAAATGCTGGCCTGATGAACCTTCAAATGAAAACAGTGGCTTCCTAAGCCAGGGCTGTTCAGCTCTGTCATTTCCTACAGTGTCAATGAAAACGTTTGGTAAATACGGCTGATAGAAGCCAAGAGAAATGTGATGAGCCATGCTAAGTGCAAATCAAGAGGCCCATTTTGGCCATAACTAATTGCCCTTTTCTGGTCCCTCCAGGCCCACTTCACCAGTCAATTTTTGCCTGAGTCAGGATCTGAGGAAGTCCTCAGTCCCAAGTTGAAAAGGGCACTGGATGAGTAAGGGGAACTACCACTGAGCTTCACCACACAGCAGAGCTGATTTCTATCCCCTGCATGGAGCAGTGGGATTCACAGAAGAACAGGCTGCTGTGGGCTGGCAAGATGGTTCAGTGGGTAAGGCACTGCTTGCAAACCTGGCAATCCATGAAAGCCCAGATGGTAGAAGGAGAAAACTGACTTCTGAAAGTTGCCCTCTGACCTCCACACACAATGAGCTATGTGCACATTCTCTCTCGCTCTCCTTCTCTTTCTCCTTTCTTCTCCTCTCCTCAAGCAAATAGGATATTTATTTTTAAAAAGAGGCTGCCATGTTTTCACATGGAGAAACCGATATGACCATGCTTAGTACACGCTTCCATCAAATACAGTACAGAGAAAACTCCATGCAAATCTGGCAAAGCTTCCCAAAGGGAGAGTGAATGACAGATTTTTGAACAATGGAAATAATTGAGTATAAAAACAGTAATTCACAGATCAAAGGTTCCTTGGCAGTGGTGACTGACTTATTTTCTCCTGTGTCCCCAACAGCCTGGACAGAATAGATTTTCTACTGTGTCTGATGAGCTCCTTTGAATGCAAAGATAAGTGTCATGATTTAAATGTGAGTTGCCCCCTTTTTCACAGGCTCATATCTGAATCCCAAGTTGATGTTAATGGTGGGGAAGGTTGTGGCACCTTCAAGAGGTATAGCCTCCTTGAGGGAAGGCATGTCACAGAGCGGCTGGTGTTAAGGTGAGTAGTAGCCATCCCTGGTTCTTCTCTCTGGCTGTCTCTGCCTCCTGATGGCTGCAGTGGCCTAAACCAGCCCCTGCTCTGCCTGCAGCATTGTGATTCCCACCATAAATGGACTATGTCTCTTCTGGAACCTTCAGTCAAATAAATACACCTTTTTCTCCTAAGTTTCTGAGTCTGGACGTTTTCTCACAGCAACAAAAGTAGAAGAACTGAGAAAATAAGTTAGAAATGTGCTTGTAGAACACAATGTCCTATCCTCTGGTCTGGAACTCATCACTCCTGTTTGGCCCACATGAAATCTCCAGGCCATTGGTACATAATCTGCCCTCTCTGGCAAACAGCTTCTGGACCTTCAAGCAAAAGGTTAAAAGTAGGAAGTCTCATGGTTGACGGAGCCTTGCAGGCATCCAGCACAAAGGAAGCAGCAGCAGCAATAGATCAGGTCTGTGCCTCACCTTTACCTGGCCTCTTTCCAGTCTCCTTCTCTCAGCAGCTATAGCAACCAGAAGACTTGCATTGGTACCCTAGTCGTGAGTCAGTTCTTCCATAAGGATGGTAACAATCAATACATGACAAGACTGATAGGATGTCAGGGAACTGAGGAAGCATCTGCAAAAGCAATGCCAATCATTTCCTAAAGTTGAGCAGCTTGTTCCTCCAGGATGAATGGTGCCAGGTTCTGCCTCCGCCAGCACCACAGGGAGGCTCAGTGATGGACGACAGGGAGAGCATTGTCCCCTGCTCAGGACATGTTATGTAGTCCTCTCACCTCCTCCGCCAGCTCCGCTAGGCGCAGATACTCAACATCTCCTGTCAGCTCTGAAATCACCCAAATTTAAGCCATTTCCTCTTTAGGGGACTGGCTGCCCATTCAACTGACACTGAGATAAATTAATTATGCCTGGAAGAACTTTTGTTGCACATCTCTCAGTCAGAATAAAGGATGGAAACAGATGTTGCAAACAGGAATGGTGAGAAAGTGGATGGATTTCAGCAGAAAATTTGCAAGTCATCTTCCTACTTCAAGGATTTGAAGCCCTTGCATTAACCTGGGCCTTCCTAAAGCACCCTAATCTCTGGAGAATCATGCAGCAGACACAATACGTTTTAGATGCATACAAGGCTTTAAAGGTGAGCATGCAAAGAGGATGGAATGAGAAAGAGGACGCACTGGTGGAGGATTTGAGCAAGCATGAGAACGGTCGATTTTTACAGAAAGCTTTTCTGTACTCTGGGTCATCTTATAGGGTCTGTTCCTCCTCTGCTGAGCCATTCAGTGCTCCCCTCACTCTGTAAATCTGACTCTGTACTTTCTATATGGTCCAGTAGTAGAGTATGAGATATACTGTGATAGACTAGCTACTCTGAAGTAACTAGTCTATCATGTGAGGAGCTTGGCACATTCAGGGTCTGTATTTTCAGAGATTCAAGTGTTAATTGGCAGATGAGCAATGGATGGTACCCAGAAGTAAACTGAAAGTCAGTGTCCCAAGGTCACCTTTCTGTTAGTGTTCTTTGGTCAGAATATTTTTTCTTTCACATGGTGATGAATTTGACAATTTTTATGTCTGTATAATACATTGCAATTACTTCTCCAACTCTTTCTTCTCCCTCACACACCCGTTAGCTCCCCTTATTCACTACAGATCCTTCCCCCCAAAGATCATGTTTTTATGTCTTCTGACCTCTTTGCACACCCACGGGCTTAAGACTATCTCTTGAAGCCTAGTGGACTGCCCAGCAGGTGCACAACTGGGTACTTTTTCTCCCTCCAACTTCCTCAGAATCATTGGTAGGTCCCCATGGGCTTCTTCCCTGTCTAGAGCTGACCATTGGCTGGGCTGTTTACTATAACTGTTGTGTCAATGACCATATACCTAATCAGTGCTTGACTTCCATGAATGGCTATTTTTAGAAAATAGCATTTCACAATCTTTTCCCTACCTTCTGACTCTTACATTCTTTCCAACCTCTCTTCTGCAAAGGACCCTGAGCTTTCAGGGGTAGCACAGAGGCCATGATGAAGACTGAACCTGCTTGTTCTCAATATCTCACCACAACCATGGTTCTCCACAATCACTTCAGGCAATTGCTTCTCTGTTTAACTGTGAGGTTAATCTTTGTCTGTGGGTATAAACATAGGTATTTGGAAAGTGTTTTCACACTTTGCCATTTTGGCTATGGTTTCATAGTAAGCTACCCACCCAGCTTAAGACCTTCTCAGCCATGGGGTTTCGACTGGGTTAACAGTACCGGATTTCCTCTTGTGGAAACAAGTCTTAAATCCAATCTCAGAGCAATTGGTTACATCCATAACATCTCTGCCACTATTGCACTGGTGAGCTCATTTTGCTTGGCTGGCTGTTATAGTCCATAGAGTTCACAATGGGATATAAACAAAGATACCTCTTCTCTCTCAGTGGATTATATAGCACTTTCTAGTACATCAAAAACTATCAAAAGCACTGTTCCAATCTGATTTCTCTATCTTTTTAAAAAAATTTTATTATTATTTATTCAATTGTGTGTGTATGCGTGTTTGTGTGTGTGTGTATGTGTTTGTATGTGTAGAACCACGGACGAATTCGGGAACCACCATGGACGCCTCCACCTCCTCCTTGTTTACTCTGCCCTGGGACTCACAGTCTCTGCCCTACCAGAACCGGAAACGCAGGCCGCCCCCACTTCCACCCATCATCTATACGTAGCGTCTAGGATCCAAACTCAGGACCTTCCACTTGCAAGGCAGAGGCTTAACCTCTGAGCCACCTCTCCAGCCCCTTGATTTCTCTATCTGTTGACTTTTTTTTGCAAGGTATATATTGACTTCAACTGGTTTAATCAGAATGATTTTTATAAATAGAAGAGATCAGGACTGTGTTTCATCTATATAGCAAATTCCTTTTTAAAACAGGAAGAGGTGTTTTTAGAATATAAACCTCATCTCGCTCTTAGAACCTAGCATACTAGAAATTAGTGGTCTGAGTCAAATATAGAGAAGGACTCACTTATTGTCCTATTTTCCATCCACATCTTCCAAAGGAAGAGCAATTCCTAAGAGAAGGGAATCCACTGAGCTGCAAATTCACATGATAAGATTGCAATATTTAGATGAATGTTTCCTGGCATCTAAATAAATATCTAAATCCCTGTAAAATAAGAAATATTTTTATCTGTTTCACAAAATAATACAACAAAGAACACTATGTTTCTCCAATAAATTTATGAGAATTTGCCTCTATGGAACCCAAATTAATATTTCTCCAATTTTCTTGGATCAGATCTCTAAGGTCATCCCAGCCAGGGTTGTGTGAATGTTGAAGGCTAGTCAATTAAACCTCTTGTTTGCAGAGATGTGAAAGATTTTCAGGATGGTCAAAAACTAGCCAGACACAGTTACTTTCCCTGTGTGATGCCAATTTCCTTTCACTCATCTCCCTTCCTTCCATTTTTCTGCTTTTTATTCATTCTCTATCACCAATTTCATTCCCTCTTCCTCCCTCGCCTTCTCTCCTCTCTCCTTCTTTCTCTTTCCCTCTCCATTCTCTTTCTTTTTTATTATTATTATTATTTATTCAATTGTGCATGTGTGCGTAGGTATGTAGCGCGTGCGTGTGTGTGTATGTGTGTGTGTGTAGAACCACGGATGAATTCGGGAACCACCATGGACGCCTCCACCTCCTTCTGCCCCAGGATTCACAGGCTCCGCCCTACCAGGACCAGAAGCGCAGGCCGCCCCCGCTTCTGCCTGGCGTCTATACGTGGGATCTGGGATCCAAACTCAGGACCTTCCGCCTGCAAGGCAGAGGCGTAACCCCTGAGCCACCTCTCCAGCCCTCTCCATTCTCTTTCTATCATTCAGACTTTGACTCTGGAGTGTTACGCATTTGTGCTGCAGCACTGGGCTACTGCATCCAGACCAATATCTGTGTCTGTTGCACCCTCCCACTTACTCATATTTGTGAAGAAAAAAGAATGGAACAAAATAAACTGTGTTCATCTATACAAGAAAAGTAAAGAACAATAAAGGCAAAGACAGGAAGAGTAAATACGATTTAGATGTTCAAAAAAAGTTGTTGGTAAACAGAAACTATTAAATCAAAGTTGACACAGCATTTTAAATGGTGTCTTACATGAATAAATACCAAAGTACAATTTTGTTGTTATTTTCTTCCTCATACTTATCAACTAAATTGGTCTCCCTTCCCTCCTACCCAGACTGTGATAGAACATTGATATTCCAGCTCACTACAAACCCAATATCAACTCTTAGTTAGAACCAGGTAGAGAATTCCCACATGTGCTCTCTCTCAGTTGGCCTGAGCAGCATGCTGCCCCTCTCCCTCAATCCCAGAAGCAGCCAAGCTCACACATGTATCCTAGGAGAATGAGGGGTACATGCATTTTTGTAATATGCTTTGATCCGCACTCTGTTATTCTGTCTCTCAATATCAACATGAAGCAATTTGGAGACACAATTGAAAAAATGTCACTTATCCAAGATTTTGGTATAAATTTCTCTATTCTAAACAGAGAGACTTGGAAACGAAAAACTTCAAAGAGAAGGAAGAAAAGCAAGAAAACCAACACTTCAGAAGTCACAGACTTAACAAATGTAAATAGTAACGACTCAGGAAACCAAATGAATAGAGGATGAAAGAGAAGATACTTAGGGCTGGAGAGATTTCTCAGGAATTTTAAAGGCTTTGCTTCCCAAGCTAAACAGCAAGGGTTCAGATTCCCAGATTGAATGTAAAAATGCCAGGTGAAATGAGAGTAGTCTGCAATTATGACCTTGGAAGGCAGAGTCTGGGGAGCCCCAGAAAAAAGCAGTAATGAGCAATCCAGGATGATCTACAATGTCACCCTTGGACCTCCTCAGGCACACACACTCAAGTGTCCTCTTGCACACACACACACACACACACACACACACACACACACACACGAAGACACTTCAAAGAATAGTATAAAGCAAAAAAGAAAATTCAAACAAGTAATGTATAAGATGTAGAGGTAAATAAATAGAAATATCTAAACTAAATTCGACTCTTATGCATAATCTTTAAATATCTACACTTAAAAATCACAGGCCTTCTCAAAATGGCAGGTGCAAAGGGGAGAGAGAAAAATGAAAAAGGAAAAGAATATGAAGGTTTGTATCTCATTTACTAGAATTATTAGACAGATATAGATACCAGTAAATACATGTGTGGTTAAAAAAAACACAAGCTATATTATTCTATTCATATGAAATGCCAAACATTGAGTCTAAACTGTATTGACTAACACCAATCAATGTTTCCTGGGGCTAGAGAGAGGCAGACCAGGAGCACTGGGGCATTGGTGTATGGGAAATGATGATCATATCTCTATCTCAATCATGGCAGTGATTAATGGTTGTATAAAACTTAGAAAGATATATAGCCAAAATCAACACATAAACATTAGACACAAATGCTACATGGATAAAGGTGATTTTAAAAATACATGTAATATACACAAAATAATAGTTAAGATAAAAATATTAGATGCACTATTTCCACAAATCTGAAAGAAAAGTTCTAAGTGAAATAAAAGAATTCAAGTAGCCCAATGGACAGAAAGTTATCCTAACAACTATAGCAACATGACTTCTACACACACTCTTGATCAGGCAGTGTTAAAAATTTTACATATAGCAATTTCCTTGGCCCCTAAAACAAATCTGCAAATTCTATAAATTAAACATAATTTTAATTGCTCTCATTTTGTTGATGAGGAAACTGAGACCAGAAAGTTTGTGTCAACAACAACATCAACAGCCAGCATGACTCTGAGCCAGATCACACCCACACCCTGCAATTCTGCTTCTTGTCAAAACATAAAATAATCTATAGACACAGCTGTAGATGCCACTCATCAAAACAAAGCAAAGATTGGAATTTATCCCCTGTTTTATTAGAGGCTAAAAATTATGACCAATCAACAAATTTACTTGCATGCTACTTATAAAGAGAAAACCTGAAAATTAAGAAAATCCAGAGAAATTGAAAATGAAAACATTTATAACATACACCTTCTTAATGTTAAAAAGTAAATCAGAAAATATTAACACTAATATATAAAGCAGAATTCAAGTTGAAATATATCTGAAAGATCAAAAAGGAATAATTTTAGTTGACAATATTACCAAGAAAATAAAATGATCATTAACCTCTGTACCTAATTAGCAGGCTTTGGAACACAGAAAAAGAGAATGAAAATTGAACAAGATTTAGTAAAAAAAAAAAAAAAAAAAAGAAAGAAAGAAAAAAAAAACCTTTAATACATCTCTCTCGATATTTGATATTGTATGCCATCATGGTTTGAACATGAGTTGTCCCCCATAGTCTCATGTATTTGCATCTTTAGCAGATGTTAATGTTTGAAAAGGTCCTGAAAATGTTAGGAGGAAGTTTAGAAGGAAACCTTGCTGGAGGAAGGCATGTCACAAATTTCCTCTTTCTCCCCTTAAATTGCTTGAGACTGAGTATTGTCTCAGCAGCAGAAAGAGTAACTGTACATATGTGTCTGAACAACTCGATTATATGTAATATGTGTGTTTTAATGCTTTTCATATTCACATAAAACATTTTATTGAATTAAGATTGAATTAAGCTTCCAAAAGCAAAATACCTAAAGATCAGGACTTCTGATCATTAACATTAGAAATTAATAACAAAGGATGGTTGTCTATTGCAAGTAAGATAATCCACTTAGAAACATTAGACTTTCTTCAAAGTAATACTTATAATAAGAAGCTATTTATATATAAATGGCAATGAGTGTTCCACATCTTAGAAGCCGTAGGGTGTAACCAGGGCAGCAAAGGAATGCTGCAGAGGACCTGCATCCTTAGCACAAACAATATTAAACCGGGAAATACTGAAAACAAATGAAGTACTAATATAATTTATGGTGCTTTAAAATTACAATGTACAACTAGACTACTAAAATATAAAGAATCAAAAATAAATATTAATAAAATGCAAAACAATAAAAAATCTTAATAAGTAATTCTTTGAAAAGACTCATAAATTGAAATTTTATAAAGAAAAAAGTGCAAATTAAATAAAATGAAAAGAACAGGATTTATTGCCAATATGAAGAGAATTTCCAAACATCAGCTCTACATTATACTAGTAAGTGTGGACTCTGGACAAAACACAGCATTTCCAAGAAAGTAAAAAAAATAGTAATAAAGGTTGTTCCATTAAATTAATCTCATATGATTTTATAGACAATTTAAACCAAATCTCATAAAAGTATTCGAAAGATTTTATTCTATTTTCTTCATGTTTGTTTGTGCTTTGTAATGCTGAGAATTGACCCAAGGGTCTTAGGAATGCAAGACAAATACTCTTATCACTAACTACATTCCCACCAAAGTATCTCTTGTTCACAGGGACAAATTTCAACAGTTTGCTCTTTCTTTCCACCATGTGGACTTACAAAGATCACTCAGGTGGATAGGTTTTTTTTTTTTATTATTCAATTGTGCATGTGTGCGCACGTGTGTGTGTGTGTGTGTGTGTGTGTGTGTGTGTAGAACCACCATGGACGCCTCCACCTCCTCCGTGTTTACTCTGCCCGGGGATTCACAGGCTCCGCCCTTCCAGGACCAGAAACGCAGGCCACCCCGCTTCTGCCCGGCGTCTATACGTGGGGTCTAGGATCCGAACTCAGGACCTTCTGCCTGCAAGGCAGAGGCTTAACCCCTGAGCCACCTCTCCAGCCCCCGTGGTGGATAGGTTTTCAAGCAAATACTTTTACCTGCTGAACCAAGCCAAAGCCTTTTCTAATAGTCTCTGATTTGATTCTGCAATAGTAGCAAATAAGATGTTAGTCATAAATATGAGTCCCCAAGTCACTCATTTGAACTTTTGGATACAGAGGAAAAAAATCAAATGTCTTTAACCATATGTTTCATAGAAAGACATAGGTGTATATATGATAGCAAAATAGAATAAATATAGATGATGTAGATCTCTCTCTCTCTCTCTCTCTCTCTCTCTCTCTCTCTCTGCAAACTTAGAAGTAACTGAATCTAATAATCCCCTTAAAAAAGTTTATCATCACGTTAGGGAGATAGATCAGGGTATAAAGTTCATGAAACTTGAGATCAGAGTTTCCCAACGTCCACAAAAAAAAAAAAAACACCCAAAGGGCACAAAGGTCCTCCTGTAATCTGAGTAGATGAAAGGTGAGCACAGGGACCCCTGGAGCAAGCTAGCTAGCTAGGGTAACCAAAATCTGTGAGTTCCAGGGTAATCCAAAGACCCGCCTCAATAGATAATGTGGGGAGCAATACAGGAAGGCACGTGGTGTCAGTCTCTGGCACCACATATTTACCTCTTCAAATGCACCTGCACACCTGTGCACTCACACACACTAATACATTCACACATGCATATATGCTCCCACACCCATGTGCATGCAAGGAAAGTTCAGTGTTCCAAAAAAGCGTATTATTTACCTTATTATTACAGAAAACAACCGGCAGTGGATTACCTTTCTAATTTCAGCCTAAACTTTATTTACTACTTGAAAAATTATTTAATGACTTTTATTCAGGACTGGAGAGATGACTGAGGGCATTAAGCTTCTGCCTTGGAAGCAGAAGGACCTGAGTCGAGATCCCAGGATCCCATGTAAAAATACATGGCAGAAATGGCAGTGGCTTGTACTTGTAGCCCTGGAGGAAGCCTGGGAAAACCCAGAGTGAAGCAAAATGGAAGTAGAGCAATCCAGGATGATTCCAAAAGTCACCCTTGGGCCTCCAAAGGCACACACAGTGACTTCTGATACACACACACACACACACACACACACACACACAAAGATCCCTGAACTAATAGCCAGGATTGGGGAAAGAAAGACTTTCATTCTCGACTCACAGATCAGAAAGATTCTCCGAGTACAGATTTCATATAGGGAGTGAAACAAATACATATGAGAATGTACTTTATCACTTTAATAGTTTTAAGTGAGCCAGGGTCATGGCACAAGGCTAAAACCCCAGCATTTGGTGAAATAGGCAGGAGGATCTCGAGTTTGAGGCCAGCCTTGCTGGGAAAAATATTTAAATTAAGCTATAAACAACTGCAATAGAATTTTGATACTTGGGAAAAATCCCTACATTTCAGAGCAGGGTCAAGGATAGTATGTGATCCTTAGTGGAGGGAAATGTTGAACTCCTTAAACCATCATTCTAGGTTTTAAAAGAACTGAAGTGTTCTTCAAGTTGCATCATGAAGTCTTGCAAAGTTCCTCAGCGAATTTTACCTGTCTTGGCTTATGGAAAAGAAATAAAGAGATCAATACACAAATAAATATCAAGAGCATGTCAGAGGATGTGAAATGCTGAAAAACTGAATCATTTTAATCTCTACCTCCAATGTCAGTAGAACAGAGAGAAGTAAGAGAAATATAAACATTCAGGAACAAATTCTGCTATTTCATTCAGCAGATATTTAGAATATGTGTGGTGCACTGGGCTTTACAGCAAATACCAAAATCTAAGCAATTAGAAGTGGCTACAGCCTTTAAAATTGTTCTCTAGCAAACAAAAGACAAGAAGCCAAGCATCGGTGACTTCCACACAGTAGTGATCTCTATAGCAACGGCAATGTGCCTGGACCTAACTTTCCTGATGTAGAATTTGATCGTATCCAGCCACAGCTGAAGTAGAATTGAATCAGATACGGTCACTCTCCAAAGAGCCTATTATTTGATGAGAGAAAAAGACACAGATAATAGAAGGAAGAGAGACTGGCGTAACAATGGCTGTATGCCAAAGAGAAAACTAGTCTCAACTGCCGAGGCAAGGGAAAACTTTGAAGACTTGGAGCTGACTTCAAAATATGTGCAAGATTTGTGTATTTAGATATAAGAAAAGAATTTCAGGTTCACGTTGCAGAATTTTCTCTTTTTTTTAAATTTATTTTTTCCACTCATATGAACTTGATAGGTACCCCACAGGCCATGGTCATTTAAGCCTCTTCTTAATAAGACCTTCTTTTAAATAGTCTTTTATCTTTGGATAAGAAAAGACCACACTACCCAAACAGGATGCAGTCAAGGACAGTCAGGAACCACAAAACTGAAAACAACGACAAACTTTAATTCACAATATCAATGACTGTGAACTATTTACCCAGAACCAGAGCAGCTAAATCTCTCCCCATCCTAAAACTCATGTCAACAAACCCCCACAGAGTAGCATGAATTTCAGGGGAGATAGCTTCTAGCAGTAGGATCCTCAGAGGTTAGACAGATAAAATGGAGTTTCTACATTAGTGATAGCCCTAAGAAGGGGCACACTGAATGCTCCCTAGCATAGACAATTCAGAGGGAACTTCAGGGTCCATATAAGCTGAAGTTCTGGAGGGTGGGAGAGAAGGCAGGAAACGCCAAGAGGGGAGGGAGGGAGGACAGGGGGCAGGGAGCATGTATGGAAGAGAGAGCAGGAAGGGGGATAGAAAGGGAAAGGAGAAAGGAAAGGGAGAAGGAGGAGGCAAGGGTAATCACTCACTGAGCTTGTAATTAGGTAAAAAATAAAATTAAAAAACATGAGTTTGAAAAGGCATTCCTGAATGCCAAGCAGAAAACCGCTTCCTCTCAACTGGCCAGTGTCCGCTCAGGCTGTGGCACAAGCCAGGGACAGGCTGGTTGCTCAGTTTCTTGATGATTTCATCAAAATCAAAACAAATGAAATCAATTCATGTCCCCCAAGGACCAACGGCTTTTTACCTTCAATAGGTTTTGTTTTGTTTTTAGGTAACCACAGTTTTACTTTTAAGTTTTTCTTGAAGGGTTAGGTCACCCATTCTGGGTAGAGAAAAATCTTTCCACCACAAAGCCACCAGTGTTATTCACAACCAGGGAAGAGGTTTCAGTCACAGCAAAAATGTTTGTTTTTAATGGGTCCAGCTATGAGTCCCCTTTAAAGCTGCCTCTCCGCTGTGTTGAGGGAATTAGTTTTACTTTTTGTTGCGTGGAGACGACACACAGGCTCTCTTCCAGGAGAGTGAACCAGATCACTAAAAATCGTTAGCTGTCAGGGACACAACAAACACTCCTCTAGCTGAAACCTTATCTTCTGGAATCCTACAACACACACACACACACACACACACACACACACACACACACACACAGAGCCAACAGTGGCAGTGATGGTACATCGTGTACTAAGGAGGCACTAAAGAGGCAGGGGCAGGAGTATTGTGGCTTGAATAGTGACCTTGTAGCCTGAGTTGGCTAGTAACACACTCACTGACTACAAACAAGCATTAAACCACACCTAGTGCCCACAGTCCCAGCCTTCCTTCCTTTTGCCCCCCAGTACTGTGAGACTCACAATACAACTCCAAGTGAGAGCTCACTCACTTCAGATATCTTCCAAACCAGCTCTCCTGAGGACCGTAAGGTGCACAGGCCCCACATGGTGACACAGCTAGGTTCTTTGTTTGTTCCGAGCTGCACCACTTTATTCTTTGTGGGAATGTGCATAGCACACTCTACTGATGTGTCTTCTACTTGTTTTTTTAACAGAACTAGGACCACCATCTTATAGCATTCCTGTAAGGGTCAAATAGGAATGTTGGCAACCAGGCTTTGTAAGTACGCATGCTGTCCATTAGCATCATTTAGCGTAGTTAATTAAGCAACTAGTATTCATACAGTGATAGAAAAGACCAAAACCAATATGGCTGGTTCCCTCCAGGGAAGCAAGCTCTCTCCTGAAACAATCAGGTAAGATCACGTGTTGTAGTTGTTTGCTGAAGGTGGTTATATCTAAGTTCTCAGCACTCCGTTTGTCAATAGATGATATGATACATTTAAGATAGAACAATGCAGCTTTTGAAGACCCACTTTAGTTCAGGTGGCTTCAGAAGGTTTTAACTGGGGCACGGGATTGGGGGAGAGGAAAAGAAGGTGGCAGTTCAGAGAAAGAATCTTTAGTTAGAGCATAGTTTCCTCTGGAGGCTGCTAAGAAGTAAAAGAAGCAATATTTAGCCTAATTAAGCAAAAGTGTCTTTAATTAGGTTGAAATTTGGGGGTAGCAAAGGTAGAGAAGACCTTTGGACTTGCTTTCCTGTCAGAAGGAGAAAGATGACAGACAGGGACTTCAAGGCCAAGAGCGAATGAAGCAGCTATTGAGCACTGTGCTTTAAAATGAAGCCTCCTAATTTTTTATGATAGCATATATTTTGATAAGAATTTTCTTCAGAAGTCCTCTTGACAAGCTTTTCTGTAATTTCTATTTTTATAGAGTCACATTGTTATGCATGAGTTGATGGTATCCTTCATTAGAATATCCAATTAGCATCATGATATTAGTTGATGCCAACCACTGAACATCTGCTTGTTCCTAAGATGTCATCTCTATGGCCTAGAGAGGAGGGTCACTGAGGATAGGGAAACTGAGGATCGAAGTGGTAAAGAGACTGGTTCAAAGTCACACAACTGGTGAATGACCAAAAAAAGCTGAACCTGCCAGGCATCCTGCATAATATAATGTCCCTGTGCTCTCGAGTCTGGAATTTAACAATGAGAGTTAGATGAAGGTGCTCAACAACAAGGAAAAAAACATTGACTTTAGCCAAACATGAAGTAACAAGTTATGAAGGAGCTTAATAACATTAGACCTAGGAGGAACTTGGAGTCAAAGTTCCCATTCCCTAGGTTGGAAAACAAGAGACCTAGAAAGGAAGGAGGATTTTCCCAAGATGCAAATGTAGCTTTACAACAATGTCATCCAACTCCTACCCAGCTCTTCCCAAGGCCAGACCATAGGGCAGGTAGATAAACTATCAGTGGCTGAGAAGGGTCTTTCCTGGTCACAACCCTCCTGATTCTCTTTGGTAGGTCCTCTGGCCCACAAATCTTTGGAAAAAAAAAACAAAAACCTGTCCTCTGGCTTCTGTTCCATCATGGTTAGTAGCCCAACTTCCAAGTCAAAGCAACTCCAAGTTTCCAAACCTCAGGCACCAAGACTGTCTTGCTTGCTTCCACAGCAAGGTTGATGTGGACGCCTTTGCCCCCCTTCCCACCGTGTCAGCCTTAGTTGCTTGAGCCCCAGTGTTTGTCTTTGTGCCAAGAATCTTACAAAATGTTTTGAAACAGGTCTGCCAGCTTCCACACCTGCCCCACCCCCGTTAATTACAGGCATCCAAAATCATTCCGTGGAAAATACGACGTGTGAACATACTCGCTGATTTCTTCTCTGTCCTTTCCTCATAGTTTCTCACCGCACTCAAACCTCATCTCTTCTCTCAAGTGCAAAAGCTCCTGTAGGTGTAAATAGGCAGCAATATAGAGAAATGCCTGTCCTCTGTGTGTGTCTATGTGTGCGCATGCGCATGTTTGTGTGCACATATGTGCATGCATGCACCACGTTGATACAGCAGGAAAGTAATAAGTAGTCCAATATTCTGCTATGCTTGGAAGTGATGATTTGCCGACCTTTTAAAGTGTCAATCACAGTTTACAGCTGCTACAGCTGCTTCTATGAAATTCTAACTGCTGAAATTCATCTCTCTGAGCTTAAGAAATCACACTAAATTGTAAAGTTTGAAACAGAAGGAATCTGTTTAAGTTGCTGTGAGCGGCAGGACAACCCTGACTACTTACCTCTGATGTTCCAGTGGAAGGTGCCTCGGGTCTTGTCTTGGACCTGGGATCACTTGTAATGAGCTCCATTAACATCATCGTGCACAGATAAAGCCTTCAGGACTGCGCACGACCTTGAAGAGTTAGCAACAGAATTCTTCAACTGTTGTCTGGCTTCTAGGTATTTATCTTCTGTTTGAAACATTCTTTAAACCTGAAGTCAGGGAGCTGGGAAGACGGGCGGCTCAACGGTTCAAGTCCTTGAGTTGCAAGCAAAAGGCCCAGAGTTCATTCAGATCTCAGACCCCACACAGAAACACCTGGAGGACATGGCTGTGGTCTATGGTTCTGGCCCTGGAAGGCAGACCTGGGGAACTTCAGAGGGAAGAAATGAGGAGAGAGCAGTGCAGGATGATTCCCAAAGTCACCCTTGGATTTCCACAGGCACACATACTCAAGTGTTATCTTGTACACACACCTGCAGGCATGCTCACACACCCACCCACACACACACACACACACACACACACACACACACACAGAAAGAGAGCGAGAAGAGAGAGAGAAACTAAGTCAATAAAAGCTGAATTGGACCAAGCAACTGGGTACAATTTCCATTTTGTCTTACTTAATTTTTCTTAAAACCAGAGCAGTTAATTAATGCTCTGCTCAAAATCAGACAACAAAGACTAGATCTTCTCTTCACAACAATGCTTACCATGACCATGTTGAACTTCAGACCACCTTGCCACATGACAGCACATCTTCCATGTTTTTATCCATAAGTCCTCTTTTGTCTCTCATCCCACATAGGCTCCCCCTTCATAAGGCACATTACATAACTTACCATAACTTATTATCCAACAGCCACCATCTCTACTGATGAATTTTTACTTCCTCTGAAATCCCCTATGCTCTTAGGCAAAATGAGTTGAACCTGATGGATCCCATGCAAATTTCAATGTATTATTGCAGTGAGTTTCATCCACTTAGAATTGAAACCAAGGGAACATCCTCGCCCCCAAAATATCTAATGTCCTTAATGTGCCAGGGCATGAAGCAAATTGCGACAGTTTTTGCAAGGAAAAAAATAACAGAAGAGAATGTTGCTAGATTGATTTGTGTGCTTGCCTGCTTTTTAATATAAGGAAATGCATCTTTATGTTTTAAAGAAATTTCAGGGAAGAGAAATAATCTAGTGAGTTGAATGATGCCAAGTGAAATACTTTCCTGGTCTATGTTTCATGAACTTTCCTGTACCATTTCATTATTGAGACTGATACATCTTTTTCTTCACTCTTTTCTCCAAGTGCAAGTTTCAGATTTGCCCATATGTGCTTTTTGTAAATCGGACCGTATGTCTTGTCCATGCACAATGCTGGCTTCTCATCCCATATCTTATCCTGACTTGTCCTCTCCCTTTCTTCCTTGAATTATGCTCATCCTCGTCCTTCTGTCTCTTCCCCTACTTCTTCATCCTCTTTTGGTTTCTTGTTTATTCAAAGATATTTCCCAGGAAATCTCCTCAGCTGCTAGAGGGATCCTTCTCACATACTGTTCAGTTAGCCTGCATGATGCTGATAAAATCATGACAAATGAACTTCAGGAAACAAGGGGTTCGTTCTCTTATGATAGTCCAGTCACAGTTCTTAGTCCAACTTGACAGGAGAGCATGCACCATAACTAAAGGGCCAAGAGAACTGGCCACACCATATCCATTTAACAGCTGAGAGAGGGACAATCTTTATTTTCCAGACCTGCATGTCTGGCCAAGTACAGACAAGAGTGCCAACTTCCTCAACTAGCTCTCTGTATTTTATTCACCTGTCTAGCACTTAGTTCCACCCACCATGGACTGGGTCTGCTCCATTTGCTAGATAATCTCCTGCAGGTTTCATTTTACTAATTTTCTACAAATGTTCCAGAGCATCAAGTTGGCATCTGTATCTAGTTATGATGCATACATTGTTTCCTCATTCATTACCATGCCTGACAATGACTTATAAAAACCCCAAGAACACCAAAAAATGAATATGCCATTCTTCAAAGCAATTTCTAGCAATGTACATTTATAATTGTCTTTAATCTGCTTTTGTCACTCATGGTGGTCTTCATTCATGTCAGTCACACTGTTTCTTCCATTTCTCCAAGTTGACAAGTTCACCTCATGCGCACTCTCCATCATCATTTCTATAATGTGAAATTTTGCTGACTTTTAGTGTGGTTACCCCTTGACAGCATTCCTGCTGCCTACCAGTGAGTGATTACAGTACTTTTCTCTACAGATCCGCTTGTCACTCCAACCCAACCTACTAGCCCTGGCCAGAATTCCTCCTTTAACACTATTTTCATCATAGCACTTTTCTATTGAAATATCTTTGGTAACGATTCCAGTTTGTAATGCTGATGCTCTGTGCATGCCATCCTGTGACCTAACCCAGCTTCTTCAGCCGATTCCAGTGCTTCATAGCATTCCCTTCCTGATCTACACCTCTCACCCTGCCTTGAAGAAGCTTCAGATCTATGTGTTTGTTGATGTGGGATGTGTCCTTCCCAAATACCTCATCCTTTTCCCTTTGAGTATTAGAGTTCAGTCAGTCGAATAAGAACCTGCACTAGTTCACTGCCAATTTGCTTTCATTTGCTTCTTTCTTTGAAGGACACTACCACTTTCCTTACTAGGAAAATATGGGGAAAAGGACAAGCCACTGTGTGTATGTGTGTGTGGGTAGGGAAGGAGTGTTTGTTTATATATAACGTTTCCATTAATGATTATATCTCCTTTATGGCTCCAGAGATGGTGGAAAAGCCAAATTTCTGAACTCTAGACACTAAAACACTCTCTTGTTCTCTAGTCTGTAGGTAGTTTTGTGCTTCTCTTTCCTTAATGCTTCCTTTTTTTTTCTAAGCTGTTCTGCCATGCACGTGACCATTTTTCTACATCAAAGTCACTCTGTTTCAAGATTTGGCATGGTACATGATCAATAAGTTTCCTCATGCACTGATAGATATTTAATATAGAGATTCACAACTGATCCAGAACACAGAGGGTAAGTGATTATGAGCTCCTTGCCTCTAAACAAGATATCCATGACACGCCCAACCAAAGTTCTGAGAGCATAGTGAAAGAAGGGATGGTGAGAATGTAAGAGCCACAAGCTGTGGAGTGGCACAGCCAGATGGTATTTTCCAGGGTTTCTTCCAGACATGGCAGGACCACAACACCCATGAACACACTATTACAATGTCTATTTCCATGGGACCAACATCACACATATCAACATTACATAACAAAAGGGGAAAAATCTCAAGTGACAGTACATCTCCTTCAGAGACTAACAGAGGTTGATGCTGGATGAGGGAAAAGGGAAATTACTCTATCCATTGGTGTGACCACTGGTATATCATCCTTGCTTTAGCAAGTGACCAGACACATGTCATTAACAATAACCTAGGTGGGACTTGGAGCACCACATGCACAAAAGGACATGGGAAAAGAAGAGAAATTGATGGAGAATAAGAAACTTTGTAATAGGAGAAAGTAGAGAATTGAGACTGGGTAATTGGGGCTGAAAATACATGAATTCATGTGAATTATCTACCATGGTTTTGAATAAAAATGGATAGCTTTGTCCATTACCATACAATCGCCTTTTGTTACAGACTGGTTGGACTTAAATGATGTTTTTTTTCTCATTTTTCATCAATTATATAGGTATCTTTTTTGCTATAAATTTACATGCAATCAGACTGGGGGTTGGAGATTGGAGCTTAAGAAGAAAAAACGTGGCAAGTATTTATAACCTTAGTGGTAGGAAGGCATCTGCAAACATTCATTCAAAGTAGTGTTTGTTAAATAATCATGGGAACACCACGGAAAGTAACCTGGTAGTCCAGATTTAAAGTTCCAACTATTAAACTGAGGCCTTAAACTGTGACTGGAGGCCAGAGATCACATCCAGAAGATTAACAAAATAATCTGTTGTTTATTTTTTTCCTTTCCTGTAATTGCATATTGTAATACTAGGAAAAGAGGTAGTGCTAATCAAAGCCAACAGATACACAAACAGTTTTAAGACCAAAACTCGAATTCTGTCTTAAATTAATAAAATGATGTGTTTATACTTGTATTAACAAAGAAACAAGACCACGAAATTGAAGAAAAGCATTTATTTTGAATTTGTTTTTAAAACTGTGCTTGGACTGATTTTAAAAAAAAGACACAGATGTTATAGTCAAGCTTATTATTTATCTAAGGACACAAACAATAAAGTAAGTGATAATAGTACTGTCTCATGATGATAGTTGTGGCTACCTGCTAGGTAGCACACACTCACTGGTGCTCTACTTAATTTATGAGCACAAAACTTTCAGAGCAGCTTTTATGATCACATCTCACATTACCATTCAGCAAATAAAAAGGGACTCAGAGGAATGAACAAATGCTTCAACAGTGAGCCAAGATGTCTAAGTCCAAATAGGCCTTTCTCAGAAACATGAATTCCTAGCTATACCACACAGCATGATTTATCTGTAAGCTCCAGAGCCTTGTTTTTCATATAACCCTGCACTGACATTAGGAAGCAGTGAACAGATGTAAAGCAAAGAGTTGAGACTGAAGCCTAAGAAGGACATAAGGTTTCTTTCCTTTTCTAATCTTATTTATTTCCTTAATCAGTAGGAGGAATATAAGAATCCCACAATGCATTTTAATACATTCTTTCTGCTGAAGCATATTTATAAGGGGAGAGCTTTTAGGAGGAAACACATAGGTATCTGCAAAGCAGAATAATTGGTGTATGAATATTTGACTTTTGAAAATAATCTCTGGTGCATTCCATTTGAGAGCCACACACTCGGTTCTGTTTATGTGCAAAACTAAAGTGTGATTTCTCAGTTCTTCAAATGGAAGAATCTTCTCAGGAAGAGATACTATGCATTTCAAAACATATTAATATGTATAATTCACATTTTCTAGCAATAGACAATCAATAGCTGGACCTGTCCCCAGATTCTGATGGTCACTTTTTAACTGAGGTCTAGTCAGCATCAGAACTCTCCACTTGTATGAGTCTGGACAAGCACACACTCTATAACTATACTTCATCATCCTAGATCAACCCAGAAAGTTCCTTGTGTCCTTTCCCAGACGATCATTGCCACAGAAGCAGTTGTCTTCTGACCCTAGCACCATAGATTAGTGCTGCTTTTCTCAACTTTGAAATGAATAGACTCAGACAAACATTCTTTGGGTGCATCTGGCTTCTTTCCAGTCACATGATGTTTTTGAGATTTGTTCATGTTATAACCTGGATATTTGCATTGTTTTTAAGTTTTCATTTTTATAATGAGACAACTAGATGCATCATTTCATCTTCTGTAGAGTTTTCCTACATGTGGAGTAATTAGTAATTAGCCTGGAGCAACATTGTTCAATCAGGAACATGTTCTTTTTAGCCTTAATGAGACAGCTGTGTATCATTTCACACTCTTACCAGCAGTGAACAAAAGTTTCGCTGCTTCTCATCCACTAGCATTTATACTATCAGTGCCATGTTTTTATTTGATATCTTCTTTATATATTTAATCAATTATAATATTACATTTAGTATTAATTCTGCATGTTAATTTCATTATTGGTATATTTTATCTCCTTGCAATTTTATCTTTTCACATGAGTTTTCTCATATCACATTTATTGGATGTTCATATATATTCTTTGGATTGTCTATTTTTGCATTAAATACTATGATTTACTTTCTATATGCTCACTAAGTGATAATTTTTAGGTTTTTATTTGAGAGTTTGAGTTTTAATCTATCACTCTCAATATTAATAGTGATAGGTTTGCAGAGTAGCCTGTGACTCTCTTACTGCATGTCCTTGGACATGCTTTCTTAGTTACATTATTTTTCCACTTATAGTAATAATCTCTGCATTGAAAAGGGGAAAAGAAGAAGTCATCAAGCCCAGGGCTTTACAGCAATGCCCCATATGGAACCATAAAACCATTAAACCATTAAATGTACTCACCATCTGCTCATGGCAATAGTCCATATTCAGTTCTTATGTAAAGTATAAAAATCTACTGTCTCTGAGAGACATACTGCACATGTTTTATAAAATTTGATATTCAATCAATGACCAGCAACTTGTTAAGAACAAGCTCACAGACCATTACATAGAGAAAAGGGCTTAGAAATCATCTAAGTCAAACAATGAGGGTCTTGGAGAGAAAACTGAGATCCAAAAATGGTCATAATTTCCATTCTTGGATAAGGACACAGCTGATTTTCCTTAGAACTCAGTTTCCCTTCTGCATATCATTAATCACTTAGAATAAGCACTCTAGTTTATAGCCAAAGTTAAAAAAGAAAGCTCAAAACTCAGTAGATGTTTAGAAAAATGCTACATAGACAAACCAAGAAAGCAAATAACTTCCCAGAAAAGGTTGCTTAGTATGGAGAAATACTGAGTCTCCTGGATGTGAGTTCTAGTCCTTCCCCTCATTTACTGTGTAACTTCAGACAAATAATTTCATATAATTGAATTTTAAAGATGAACATGTTGCTATGTTCAGAACAAAATTGTAATTTGAGAGAGGAATGAAAAGAGTAACTATTAACCTTCAGGGCTAGCAGCTAAAAGACACAGTAAAAGATGAGTGATATAAAAGTGCCACACGAATTATGGGTGAGCAAGAGTAAATTCATTGCTCAATTTAAGTACTTTAATGTTTGAAGGTATCCTTACCACCATACAATACCATAAAAAGGTCCCAACTTTATCTTTGCAATGGTGGTTTATAGGAAGGTGTGGTCCCAAGGAAGCAGGGCTGCAGAATCAACCTGAGGAAGCATCGAGTCTATTGTCAAATAAGACGACTTGTGTCTATAGTCACAGAAGATGATTCTATTACAAAACCCGGCTCAGGACCAAGGGTTTAAAGGTTATTATGACTGCAAAAGTGTAAGACTTCTAGCCGGGGAAGAAGAGAGATCAAAATAATGCTTCTCACTGAAATTCTGAACCTTAGGAAGAAATCTAGAGTTGAGAGGCCTCACCAATGCAATGGACCATCAGAATGTCCACTCACTGTTTGTGATGTTAATAACACAAAAGGAATGGGGGAATGTGTTAATCTATGAACATGCTGACTCTTAATGTTTTGAATGGACTCACATTAATGATCTACACATTCAAAACATAAAATTAAATCAGGAGGACAAGAAAAGAAGCACCAAAACCAAGAACAAACAGAAACGACTGAAAATAACATTTCAAATGTGTAACATAACCACCCGAAATGGTGGGGGGGGGAGGCTGCTCAAACTATTCTCCATTGACAAAACTTTCAACTAAAGATAAATATAAATAGTCTCAAGCAAATCACGTGCTTCTTGTTTTCTCTGCTGTGACAGTGCAGGCATAATGATAAGAACGTGATAACCAGATAATCCTTGTCAGGAGGAAGAATATCAACATAGAATGGGGGAAGTTAAGGAAAGACCCTCCAACGTTGCAGTGGAATACAAGAAAATAGTATAAACTCAAGAGTCCACATAGATATCCATAGCCTGACTACTGAAACATAAAAAACTGCGTTCTGATAAGAATACCTATGAAGATGCAGCCAAAGGCAGTGCAGGAATAGCAAAACTGAAAACAGCAAACCACAAGTCAGAACACCAAAGACCCTACATTAATCACCTGGAACTAGCGCAGGGAACTTGCGGAAGAGGGGATAGCAAGATTGTAAGAACCTAAAGATGAGGAGGACCAACAATATGCAAGATACTCCACACAAGTTAGGGCTGCAGCAGACAGAATTGGAGGTAACCTGACCTGCACAATAGCTAACATGTCAACAACTTCCCGCCCCAAAGTCTAGCATGGATCACAAGGGAGAAAGCTCCAGGTGTAGGATCCTTAGAGGCAAGGGATTAAACAGTCATAATCGAGTTCCCATACTAACAGGGAGCCTAAGAAGGGGCTCCGGGCTATGCCACTGAGTCCTAAACCCTCACTAGGGTGTAGGACTCGGAGGTTTGGCTTCACAGAAAAGGATGCTCGAAGGGATGGGAGGGAAGAAGGGGGAAGCACTGGGAAAGGGGGAAGGAGGGAGAGGGTAAAAGAAAGGGGGGAAGAGGGGAGAGTGCAAGGGGGAGATGACTGGGGAGGGGAGGAGTGAAGGAGAGGATTGGGGTACCTATTGAGCTTGTATGATTAGGAAAAAAATAAAACGTGGGAGGAAAAAAAGAATATGGTACCCCTTGCAGAAGGAACTCCTTGAGAACCTCAGCATAGAAGATGCAAGAGGAATGTGGGGCAAGCAAAACACATCTTGAGGAGATGTAATAATGCAGAAGACATGCTTGAAGAAGCACATGTTAACATATGAGACAAACTGAGATTCCTCAAAGTTATAAGAGACCAGTTGGGGATTTCTACTGAATAAACATATTAAGAAATCTTATGTCTCTACTAATAAAGAAATAAACTGATAGATGATAGATAAATAGATACACAGATAATGATAGAAGTGGATGAATAGGTAGAGATAGATAAATAGATTCATAGATGCATAGATAGATGATAATAGATGTCATGCTTTGAATGTGAATTGTCCTCTACCAGCTCATGTGTTTGTATCCTTGGTTGATATTTGGGAAGACTGTAACAACCTCTGGGAACTGGAGCTTTGCTGGAGGAAGGCAGATCACAGAGGTTAATTGGCCCCACTCTGCTTCCATTAGTAGTCTGCAGCTAGCCTGGTCTTGGTCTCTTGATGACCGCAGTGACTTGAGCCTCCTCCAGCTTCTGTTGCTTGCTATGCTTTTAACACCATAATAGGACTATGTCTCTCCTCTGGAACATTAAGCCAAGTCAATCTCCACTTCTCCCCTTAAATTGATTGAGCCTGAGAGGTATCTCACAGCAGCAGAAAGAGTAACTGTGGCCATAGAGATAGAAGTAAATAGGTAGATGACAGATACATTGATAGATAAAAATTGATAGATAAGCTTTCCAAAGTGAGACAACAACTAATGTCACAGCCTCACCCCACAGCTCATGTACTTCTTAAGGAGCCCATGGGGCTCTGATTCTCACTCTGACGCCAGACCTGGTTGCCTTGGCTCCACCCTATCACCCTTGTGCTGGTAGCCTCCAATTTCCACATAACCCCACCCAGACTCACTATCTCACTAACCTAAGCCTCTCCTCTCTCTCTCCCAGCTTAGTCATTAAAAAAAATCCTCCAAAAAATGTATTAGAGGCCACATAAATCACAGGCTGGGGACCAGGAGAACAACTCTATACAGCTGAAGACTCCAAGAATTTCACCATTCAACAGAAGAAAACCTTCACACCTAACCCTAAGATAAGTAACCTATTTCATCTTCCATTTAATCTCAAATGAAACTCACCCAGTTAAAGGATTCATATAGTGTACACTAGCCACATATACCAACTCCTACAGGGTTTTAGACATTCAGCCGCACATACCCCTAACCATTTAAAAGTTACCATATCCTGCTCAACTCTAACTCCTGACTACCAATTTTATCTTCTTAAAGTTATTCTGATATTTAATCCAAACCTTACCTACAAACCCTGATGCCTAACACCTAATCATTTGTGTGTGTGTGTGTGTGTGTGTGTGTGTGTGTGTGTGTGTGTGTGTGTGTCCCAGAGGGCACTGTGTGTTCCTATGGAGGACCACGGGTGACTTCTGGAATCCTGGATTGCTTCTACTTCCTTTTTGCTTCACTCTGGGATTTCCCAGAATCCACCCAACAGAGCCAGAAGTGCAGTCTGCTGCAGTTTCCGCCTGGCATTTTTTAGATGGGACCTTGGATCCAAACTAAGAATTTTCTGTTTGTGAGGGAGAGTCTTAACCCCAAAGCTATTTTCCAGCCCTGACTGACATTCAATCTTAAATCGCTTAGTTAAACTAAACCAAAACTCTGTCATCCCACCCCCAAAAACCAGAGCTGGACTTACATATCCCTTAGGCACTGCAGCAACCTCATCCACAAAGCAACACAAGACTGACTCCTTTCACATCCAGGAAAACATCACAACACCGATCTAAGTGTGGAAATTCTCTCTGCTCAAAATAAAGAAGCCAAATACCAAATACAAAATCCTAAGTCACACTGCAAATCTACTAAATACAATAAAAACCAGGACAAAAAGTCTCCTACAAAAATTATTGACCCATAATAATAGATTTCAACCAGAATAACTTCTTAGATATAAGCCAAGAGAAGCACTACCAAAATAAGAATTTGCAAAGCTTGATTATTAATATGATCAAGAGAATGTAAGAGGAACTTTGAAAGGAGATGAATAATCACATAAGCAAGTATGAACAGGAAAATAAACACCTGGATAAGATGAAAAATGAGGGCTGGAGAGGTGGCTCAGGGATTAAGCCTCCGCCTTGCAGGCGGAAGGTCCCGAGTTCGGATCCCAGATCCCACGTATAGACGCCTGGTGGAAGTGGGACGGCCTGCGCTTCTGGTCCTGGTAGGGCGGAGCCTGTGAATCTCGGGGAGAGTAAACAAGGAGGTGGAGGCGTCCATGGGGGTTCCTGAATTCGCCTGTGGTTCTACACACACACACACACACGCACGCACGCACGCACACACACAATTGAATAAATAATAATAAAAAAAATTTTAAAAATAAAAAATAAATAAAAGGGAGGCAGTAGAGCAGGGGGAGATGAAATCGAACAAAGTGTTCAGACACATAAATGCCATGATGAAACTCTCTCCATGTTGTATGTTAACTTAATGAATAAAAAATAAAGTCATAAAACAGCAGGCCTTTATTTTTCCAAATTATCAATAGCAAGCTAAAGAAGGAGAAGTTGTTAAAGGAGGGAAAAGAGCCATGACATCTAAATGCAATTCACGACCCTAGGCTGGATCCTGAAGTGGAAGAGAGCGAGTTTTAGAAACATCACAGGGAGTAGGTAACTCTGCAGTAGTGATGGCGTTCAATTTCCTGAAGACATTGATGAAAGAAGGAAAAAATCCCAAGTCACAGGCTCCTTGATTAGGGTCTTCCTCCATATGTTTCAGAATCAAGTTCAATAAACCTATTAAATGACCACTCCCATCACTATTCAGCTTGCCTAGCAAAGGTGAAATGACCAACATCTCACATTTTCTCATCACTGCTCCTCAACTAGCTGAAGCTTAACTTCATCTTGCCTGAATGATGGAGAGTCCTAGTCTCCCAGAGTCCACGGCTTGTCTGTACCTGGCTCTCTGGAGATATTTTCATCAGGAACTATACACGCATTGAATGTAGAGGCTAATTAGCAGATTCTTAACCTTAGAATTTCATTATGCTGCAATCCCACATCATCTACTGACACTTAAACATTATGTAACTCTGTTTATCAATTTTTTGCAATAAACAAATCATTTCTGCCTTTAAAGAGCTTCAGGTTTTATCTGCCAAAAGGTGTCAGTCAGGGGAGGAGCCACAGCAGGATTTGTGCTCTAAAATATGCTCCACTAGCTTGTAAATGATTTTATCTGTACTTGTATGCTTCTATCTTTACATCTCTCCTCTCCTCTCTCTCTCTCTCTCTCTCTCTCTCTCTCTCTCTCTCTCTCTCCTTTTGTATTCATCTTCACACTGTTGCTCATAGGCATAAGTTTCTGGATATCTGAGGTATGTGGACACCCTGAGTCAGACAAGTTATCTGTTCAGTGCTACAGTACTGTGTGTACACATGTGCAGTGACCACACACTACTAAGTACAAGACAAATAGGTGAAAAGTGTATCTATTAAGGACCTCTTTAAATGCAATAGTTGTTTGAGCAAAAAGAACACATAGTTGTTCCTTGAACCAAAATGTCCAGTTGTCTTTAAATTCTCATTTGTGTGGGGGAAGAGAGGGAGTTAAACAAGGCAGAAAAGGGTCTTCGGTATGTGTCAAGCACTTATGAGGTGAATATGCCCAGAATTCCCTGACCTCATGGCTCAAATGTTTGCTTGATGTGAGAGACTGTAAAGAACTTTTTTTTCCTTTTTTTGCCATTTTTCTTTCAGACATGTCTTGGGGTCAATAACAAAGCCAGAGTCTTATTAGGTCATTACCTTTGAACTCAGAAATTACCCTGCAAGTCTATCTCCTAACAACTAGCCATTTGTCACTCTTTAACCTTGTGAATCTGTCTCCTAACAACTAGCTATTCATCACTCTTTAGTCTTGCACTTGCCTTTGTCAAACTACAATTTGCAGCATTGGCTGCCCAGAGATTTTCAGAAGTTTTAAGTCAATCTCACGTTGTGTGTCTGGTTTCAGTGCCTTAGACCACATTAAATTTAGATTGCATGAAACATCTTTTCAACGGCATAATACTCCAAGTACTGGCTGCTCAACTAACTTAGATTTTAAACTACAAATAGAAAGTATGTGGATAGCAAAACTGTCCCTTTCTCCCTCTCCTCTTCTCTCTTTCTCTTCACCTTCCCCCCTTTGCCTCTTCTTCATTCTCTCTTTCCCCAAATCCTGTTCTCATTGTATGTTATCTTGATTTGATATTTTACTAAGATTGCTATAGATATGCATGCAGTTATAAAAATCATACTAATACATCCTTAAGAGCTAATTAAGGAAAAATTATACTGAGTAAAGTATCCCAGACACAGAAAGTTAGACACCATATATACTCACTAATAAGCAGATCCTAGTTCCAAACTCACTTAATGACATATTCAATGGTAAATCTCTGTAATACCCACTGTAATCACAAAGAATTATAATAGGAGGGAAAGGGAATGCGGATCTCAAAAGAAAGGAGATAGGGTATCACGCTTCAATAGAAAAAATAGGCCATGTATTGCATGTAAGTAGCAAGACATCTGGTGCAGCTCACTCTCATTTCCCTTCCTGGTCACTTGGACTGAACAGGTTTGATCTCACCAATCAGGAAGGATATAGGAACTGGCAGATAGATGGCAATCAACCGGCAAATAGAAGACTGACCCCCCCCCCCATACATACACACTGCCGTGTCCCAATCCCATTCTTCCATCTAACTTTCAGTCTCCTCTTATATTAAGATTTTCATTTAAACAATCCTTTATCTTTGGTTAGGAGGTGACCTTCAATACCAATCAGGATGCAGCCAAGGGCAGTGCAGGAATAGCAAAACTGAAAATAACAACAAACCGTAAGCCAGAACACCAAAGACTCTACATTATTCACCTAGAACCAGACCAGCCAAATCTCTCTCCATCCTAAAACTCAGGGAACCTTGCAGAAGAGGGGACAGCAAGATTGTAAAAGTCTAAAGATGAGGAGGACCAATGATATGCAAGATACTCCACACAAGTCAGGGCTACAGCAGCCAGGATTGGACTTGGCCTGATCTGCACAATGGCAGGTCTAGCGCAGATCACAATTGGGGAAACTTCGGGCAGTAGGATCCTTAGAGGCCAGGGGTTAAACAGTCACAATAGAGTTCCCATGCTCACGGGGACCCCTTGTCCTGAACCCTCGCTAGGGTGGAGGACTCAGAAATGGATGCTCCAGGGGATGGAAGGGAGGAAGGGGAGGCACCAGGAGGAGAAGGGAGGGAGGAGGGTGAAAGGATGGGGGAAGGGGGAGAGTGCAATGGGGGACAACGGGGAGACTAAGGGGGAGGAGAAGGAGGAGGAGAGGAAAAGGAGGAGGGAAGGGGGGAGGAGGGGGAGAAGAGAAGGGGAAGGGAGAGGAAGGAGTACCTATTGAGCTCATATTATTAGGAAAAAAATAAAACGTAGGAGAAAAACAAAGCCTTCTCCATTCCCCTAGTAGCTACAGAATCAAAACCCAGATATTTACATTGATGTGCTGTACTGAGCTTGAGAAAATTTCCTTGATAAAACAATTTTTCACTCTCTGCTGTGCATATACATTTTGTACATACATACGTGCATGCACATGTCCGTTGTATTCAGTGCCATCATCCATTAGTGTAGGTTTATGCATCTACTCCTCAGAAAAGGTATTCCCCATGCATACCCTGTGCTCACATCTTTTATATTAACATTCTCCTCCTTCCTGCCTTCCTTCTTTCCATCCTGTTTCCTAGAGGTCAATTTGTCCTTTTTTTCTAACATTTGATCACTTCATAAATGTCTTAATGGACATTCCATACATGTCTTAATGACATAATTTTATCTAAAGCATTTATGTTTATGTTCAGTTTAGACACATAAATGTCTAATTCCTTTGCAATAGACAGTCTGACAGTAGGCCCACTCATATATAGGAAATTGATGTTTTGAGGGAAAGGGCAATTCAATCAGTAAAGACCATCTTCTATAATGAAAGAAAAGAAAAGGAAGGAAAAAAAGAAGGAAGAGAGGGATGGATGGAAAGGGAAAGAAGAAAAATTCATTTAGATATACATCCAGCACCATCTATAGAGTAAACACAAAGATGATAAACATAAATACAAGATGCAAAGCTATCCATTCCTACAAATATAACAAGGGGAACTTTTAGACGTCTGGAATGAGAACAAAATGAGATTTGTATCACATTTAGATGTGAGATCAAAGACAAGATCCACTTAGATCCAATACTTAGAAAGTATTACTAAGTTAGATTTCACTGAAATAAGAAAAGTCATAGCCATAAAAAACAATGTCAGGAGATTGGAAAGATAAAAGCAGGCTAGCGTATGTACTCCCTAATAGGTGGGTCCTAGTACCAAACCCACCCAGCCCACCGAGAGACAGTAATTCCAAGGATTATGAACAGGAGGGATGGGGTAGGAGGGCCACACCAGAAACAAGGAGAGAAGGGACCATGTTACAGCAGGGAAAATAGGCCTCCACCAAGGACCCAAATAAGTAATGAGACATCTGATTAAGTTCACAGACTTTTGTTCCTGATCATTTACTACTGAGGGGATGTGATCTCACCAGAAGAGGAGGGCATATAGTCTGGCAGATAAAAAGTAACCATTTTGCAAATGGGTGATAGACCCCTCCCTTACTGTGGTTTCCCACTTTTATTACATCTACCTTTGAATGTGCTTTTATCACAAGACTCTAACAGCTTTTTGTCTCTGGCCAGGGGGTAACATACAATGCCCACCAGGATGGGAGTGAAGGGCATTGCAGGAGCGGCAAAACTGCAAAAGAAAATCAACAAACCACAATCCAGAACTTCAGTGACTCTATATCAACCACCTAGAACTAGGCCAGCTTAGTCTCTCCCCATCTTGAAGTTCAGGGAAATTTGCGGAAGAGGGGGCGGTAAGAGTGTAAGAGCAAAAGGATGGGAGGAGCAATGATATGTAAGATACTCTATACTAGTTAGGGCTGAAGCAATCATAATTGGACTTTGCATGCCCTGCGCATTGTCCAACACACTGTTGACCTCACAAAGTCTAGCATCTGCTAAAGGCACCAAGATCCTTGGAGGCAAAGGATTGGCAGCCACAGCAGTGTTCCTATACCTAAGGGGAACACGGGAAAGGGTTCAGGGAAAGGCCACTGGGTCCTTGTACGTCATCGGAGAGGAGGGCCCAGAGGAAAATCAGACATGCACAAGAAAGGACTCTCTGGGAATTGGGGTGGGAGGCACTGGAGGAAGGGGAGGGAGAGGGGTGGGGAGGGGGAGCAGGGGGTACGGGGGGAGGAGGAGAGGGGGAGGGAACTGGTGTACCTAATAAGTTTGTATGAGCTGAAATTAAAAAAAAATATGTGTCATTGATTATAACTTCAGTGATCTTTTATCTTCCATATGGCCATCAGAGGTTGTCAGAATAATGCTATACAAATGATGCAAAAATGAAATGTTTTATTTTTGAACAGTAGAACTTATGGAAAATAAGTTGTATTTTCTCAAAAAGAAATTCATGTTTCAAAATAATATGACACCAACTTTGTGTAATAAATTGGATTATATTTTGAAAAAAAAAAAAAGCAGGCTAGGAGAAGCTATTAGTTTTGTGTGTGTGTGTGTGTGTGTGTGTGTGTGTGTGTGTGTGTGTGTGATAAAGAATATTATCCATTATATAAAAAGAATGCTTAAAATTCAGTCAAAATTTTAAGACTTCATTTAAAAAGAACAAAAGATCTGAACGTAGAATATATAGATGCTGATCATGCAAATTAAAATATGCTAGATAAGGAAACTGGAAACTAAAACAACAGTGAGAAACCACTGCACTTACACATCAAAGATCAAACTTCAAATAACAGACAAGAAATGCTAGTGTGGAGCCTCAGGAATTGTAGAAAAACAGAATGATACAACCACTCTAGGAAACAGTTCAATCTTTCCTTACAGAATTAATATAGGTTTACCTTTAGACTCAGTAGGTTTCCTCCTTAGCACTTACTCAATGATTTGAAAACTAAGGCCCACAAATTCCTGCACACATTGTTTGCAATAGCTTTATTTATCATTGCCAAAACTCAGAAGTAACTGAGTTTATCTATGTCTATGAAGCATTGTTGAGATACTGATAGAAATAATGTTAAATACAAAGAGAGCATCCTTCTACCCTGCCAAGAGAAAGATAAGATAAGTCTCAGTCATAGACATATTTGACATGTTATTAACAATTTTTCAAAGTAGGTATCATGTCATCTTCAAATAGAAAGTTTTATTTCATTTTTGCTCAGTGCTTTTATTATAATAAATGTTTGATATCACAAAATACATTTTCTGTATCAATGGATGTGATAACATTTTATCTAGCCTTTTGGTATTGTAAATTACATCAGTTGATCAACAGATATATAATATTATATAATATTATATAATTATTATATAATAGATTACAATTAATCGATAAGTCATCCTTTATCTGAAATCATTTTTATTAGATCATAATGTATAATGACTTTTTGTATATATATATATGTTATAAGACTTAATTTGCTAGTATCTTGTTGAGGACTTTTATAACAAAAATCATGAAAGATACTGGTCTGTAATTTTCTTTTTGTTTATTTGGGCTTTCGTTGTTGCTATTTATTCTTATCTGTGTGTGTGTGTGTGTGTGTGTGTGTGTGTGTGTGTGTGTGTGTGTGTGTGTGTGTGTGTTTTATGCTTTTAATTTTGACATCATACTCCTAATGCTAGAGATCTGTGCTCACCCTTTTAGTCACGTTTTATAGGGATGTATTGACTTTTCTGATTTTCTGGAGAATCAGCGCTACTTGTCATGATTTTTGCCTGTCATCACTAGGATTCCTTATTTATTCTTTATTTTGTGGTTCTGTGGATTTAATAGGGTCTTACAAATGCTATCCAAGTAACTTAACGAGCCACACTTCCCACCCTCATTTCCCATTATTTAAAAAAATATAATTACTTATACTGTCATGTGTGTGTGTGTGTGTGTGTGTGTGTGTGTCACTGTGCATATGTGATTTCCAGATGATAACCCATGAAAATCGGTTCCCTTCTTCCACCATGTGGGCTCCACTGAGCCATCTTGTCATATTCATTCTTTTTTTTCTTATTATGTTTACTTATTTTTCCCCAATCATACAAACTTAATAGGTACCCCAGTCCCCTCCCTCCCTCCACTCCTCTCCAGTCCCCCTTGTACCCTCCCCCGTTCATATTCACCTCTTGTTTTAAATTTCTTTTAAATTTTGTTGATTTGTACAGTGATCTCTCTGCTTCCTTCCTGCAACTTGATCTTGCCCTTCTTTTTCTATTCTTCTAAGACAGGAATTTAGACAACTGATCTGAATCTATTCTTGTGGAAAGAGTAATCAAGAGACCTAAGTGCTTTAAAGTCACACTTCCTAATAGACTCCATAATGATGTGACCTCATCGGTGACTTGGAACTGGGTTTGCAATATTCTAACTGCTAAGGATGTTTTGAGATTTTGCGCCTCCAACCATACTGTGCCTGTTGATCTAGGCAGTTTGTGCCTAGTGTGTGTGATTTATGATGCTTTTAGTCACTTCACATTTGCATGACAACTTTTTCCATTTTTTATGTCCAAAATATCTCAGTCATTGGATTTAAAGTGAATTTCTTATAATCAGTACATTTGTATGATTTTATTTTATTTTTGCAAGTGTCTCTACATTTGTTGGTATTTGGAGGGCAAGGAAAAGGAATAAAGCCACTCTATGACAGTGTGTAATAATGGCATGGTGGTCCATTACGGAGAGAAGCTAATACTGCTTAAAGACTTTAGAAATACTATTTTTGATTTGAGGAGGGTCTCCTTGGTGGATAGTTTGCACAGTACCAAGGAATACTGTAGAAGCTGCTGGGGGAGAGAAATAATTACAAGCCCCATCAATGGCATGAGATCTGTAAGATGCAATATAAATCACCATGGCAACAGGTGAGGGGAAAAGGGGAGGGAGGAGGGGAGGAGGAAGGGGGAAGGGGAGGGGAGGGGGATATCATTACTTGTTCATGTTCATTCTCAGTACCCTCTTCGTGTCCACTGACCCCTTCCATCTCTTCTGCTTTTATGTTTTATCTATAGTTAATTCTAGATTCTACATATGAAAGAAAATGTGATGTTTACTTTCCTTCTTCCCTATTCCTTCTCTTATTCATATTTCCTTGGCCCCCTTTTTATCTTTACATAGTCCCCCTTCTATTTTCAAATCCTTTTTCTATTAATGTAGAATCTTCATGTAAGAGAAAGCATGTAATATTTTCTTTCCTGGTCTGGCTTATTTTATTTAATATGTTAATCTTCAATTCCATCCATTTCAGTTTGCCAATTTCTTTTTTTTTATCATCAATTTGTGCTTTTATTTATTTTATTTATTTGTGTATTTATTTATTTATTTATTTATTTCCACTCATACAAACTTAATAGGTACACTGGTCCCCTCCTTCCCTCCACCCCTCCCTCCTAGGAACCCCCTAGTTCCCTCCCCCTTTTTCCCTTCCTTTCCCCCCTCCCTCCTTATCTCCCAATGCATCCTCCCCCCATCCCTGGAGCATCCTTTAATGTGTATGTCAAACTTTCCTCTGTGCCCTCCTCACTAGCTCTCGAAGCTCTTCTCTTCCTTCTCCCATGTTTTTCATGTGGTTCAGGGTTATATCTAGTGGAAGAACACACTCCAATCCATCTTGTGCAAACATACTTTTCTTTTTTTTTTTTTTTTTTTTATTCAACTGTGTGCATGTGCGCACGCGCGTGTCTGTGTCTGTGTCTGTGTCTGTGTGTGTGTGTGTGTGTGTAGAACCACGGACGAATTCGCGAACCACCATGGACGCCTCCACCTCCTTCTGCCCCGGGATTCACAGGCTCCGCCCTACCAGGACCGGAAACGCAGGCCGCCCCCGCTTCCGTCTGGCGTCTATACGTGGGATCTGGGATCCGAACTCGGGACCTTCCGCCTGCAAGGCGGAGGCTTAACCCCTGAGCCACCTCTCCAGCCCATACTTTTCTTTTTCACCAGTGGGCTAGTTTTAATCTTAATCTTAAGTGTTTTCTGTCTTGCAGAGCCTCCTAAAGGTCATAAGAAATTTCTAGTACATTCCAGCATCATGAAAATTATTATGTAACTTCGCCAAACAGTAAAAGAATTCTCTCTGTTTTTCATGCAAGTTACTGGTTCTGCATTTTGTGGTCTGATACTTGCAAAATCTAACTTCTGGGATTATTTAAATATCCCTGAATAACATTAACTGTAACTAAAGTAAATCATTTAATTTTTTAAAATCTTAGTGTAATGACAAGGGTCATTCAAAGACAATGACATGGTTTAAAAAGTGAGTTGTCACCGTAAACTCATGTATTTGAATTCTTAGTTGTTTGAGGAGGTCATGGCATTTTAGGAGGTAAAAACTTGCTGGAAGAAGACATGTCACAGGGGGTGGATTCTAAGGTTGGTTATCTCTGCCCTGTTTTCATGAAAAGTCATCTCTTACAGTATGTAGCTCTCTCAGACACCGTGACGTCTGCAGTGATATAAGCCTCCACCTGCTGCCAGCCAGCATGCCTTTTCCACAATTATGGGATGTATCTGGAATCATAAGCCAAAAAAAAAAAAAAAATCTCCGTTTTCTCCCCTTAAGTTGCTTGAGTCTGAGTGGTGTCTCACAGTAGCACGAAGAGTAACTGGTACTCTCTGGTACTGAGTGTGAAGTGTGCCTTGTGAGACTAAGAAAATCCAGTACCAGATGGTGAAGTGTTGTTGTAAAGCTAAAAGAACTTGGCACAAGATGTAGAGAAGTATGGCCATTGCTGTGATGTGGCCTTTTGAAATGTATGTTGGGAGAAAAATGAAGAGCTCTGGAACTTTGCACTGTGAAAGGCTTTGCATCTTGGAGATGGCCCCTAACGGACCTTTCCAGTGAAAATTTGGAAGAGAACAATGCTGAGAAAGATGCAGATAGTGGAAGCCCAGCTTGTGATGGTCGAGAGGGGCACAGAGACTGTGCTGGGAACTGAGTAAGGGGAAAATAGAGTGAGGGCATCGACAGAGAGTTTAATCAAGTTTTACCCTTGTCCAGAAAGCTTGTCTGAAATTGAATTCAAGTGTGTGGCAGGGTTAGAAATCCTACAGAGGAGCCCAAGAATGACTTTGTGTGCTTTTAAAGCTTTTAAAGCCTGGTCTGCCACTCAAATGTGAAGATGTTAGAGAGGCCAGAACCAATGTGAGACATCTGCCAAGGATAACTGCGCTGTGGGAGGAACCAACCCAAGAGACTGTTATGTTCTGTGGGCGGTGTGCTGGAGGAGCGAAACCAAAACCATAGAACTCAGATGACTTCAACAAGAACCTCATTGACTGGATGTGGAACTACAAGAATTGGAACTTATCGTGCAGGCCTTCAGTACTACTGTGGATTGATCTTTTCTGGATATGCCCCCATTTGTCCCTTTTGGAATGGGAATGTTTATTGTGTATGTTGTAAGTATGTAACTTGTCTTTTTATTTATGGGATGCTTTAGGCTTTTGGCCTCTGGACTATGTTGGGGATACTGATGCAGCCTATGGACTTTTAAAGTTGGGTTAAAAGCTACTCTCTAACAAATATTGACTTGCTCGTTTTCTTTGTGCCTTTCATTCTTCCAGCATGGGCCACTTGGGTGGGGATGCAAGGAATATTCTCTAGGGCCCTCCATGCTCATGTCCTGCAGGCATGGAGCTCGCTATTCAGTAATGTTCCTAACCTAAATGCAATGCAGGGGAAGACTAGAAACTCAGTGGGGGGAAAAATCCACATCAGTGACCTAATCTGTGCCTCAGAAATACAACGTGTGTCCCAATGTCTCCTATCAGCTGGTCATTTTCTTGGTGTTCTTATTTCATGTTTTTGGATCAATGTGAATTTTATCCAAGCTGTAAATACCTTCTACCCTCAGCCAGTAATGAAACAGAAGAAGGGGTGAAGAATTTGGAGAGGGTAATTGGGTGAGAGAAGGCAAGCTACAGAATGTGTTTAAAAAAAGAAAGAAAAAGCAATCAAGACTCTGTAGGAAGCATACCCTCTATCATGTGCTCTCTTATTATCATCGCTGATGACTTTTCTTCTTTTTTTATTGCCTGTGTCTAGACAAAATAAAATTGCTGGAAGTTTACAAAATGATTTCCAATCCACAAAATCTTCTTTTTCATGTTACAGCCCAGAGGGAATCTTTTTCCACTTTAATGATTTAAACCTGAAGAGATTAGGTACTCAATGTGAAAGCAAGCAAGCATTTCATAGCTGTAGCATACATCATGCTCTGGCAACCCAAACCAGAATGAGCCCAGGGCCTCAAATGCCACCGTGTATGAAATGTTTTTGGATTCACTCACTGATTCCCAAAGAAGATTTTCTTTCTCCGCCTGTACTGTGCTCCTAGCAACTCCCCAATCCTAATGGGCCTTAGAGAGCTTAGAGGAACAATGATAGATGTGATGTCAAGCCATTAGTGTAGCAATGCTTGAAGGGGGAAGCAGGAGTAATTTATTCTTACACTTCAGAATCTTCCTCCCAGGGGTGGGGGAGAACCTTGATATGCAGTTGGAAGAGTGGTGTAGAAAAAAAAAATTTGCACACTTGGGATTGTGTATCATCTTCAGTCTTCACTCACACTGAGGCTTTCCAAGGGATGGCTGTCATTTTTTATTAGAAGTCTAAGATGGTGCAGCCCCGTAGGATTAGGTGTGAACAAGAGAAAATCTGAGAAGCCCACCCAGCCCCAGGGCTTTATTTTCAAACGACTGATGGGTCAGTGCCAAGAGATCATCTCCAGTCCCTAATTCGATACCATCAGAGAGAGACCCAGAGGTTCCAAACCCATGGGAGGCCCTGTCATGAGGAATCCAACATAATTCTTGATCTCAGAACGCATATAAACAAGCAAGTAAGTGCGCACATCCATATAAATAATTATGTCTCAAAGGGAAATGATGTCATCACGGACACTGAGATTGCTCCAGCTGGGAGGAGCGTTGGATTTCTTTTCTTTCATTCATTTACTGGACATTGACTGGGGCCTATTTAATGGGCCAGCACTCTGCCTGGAAGGAGTCACATGCAGACAGAGCTACAGCGATCACACACGAAGAATGTCTCTGACAACACAATAATGGAAGTAGACGTGGAGTGCTGTGGGACCAGTGGACAAAGGAGGAGGGACAGGGGTGAAGCTCTCCTTTGAAATGTGGCTCAGAGTAGAGCAGGAAGCAGCAGCAGAGAGGGATGGGAACCCCACTGCAGAAAGAAGAAACAATCTCCACACAGACAGGACGCCGTAAGCAGAAAGGGATGGGAACCCCACTGCAGAAGGAAGAAAACAGTCCCCATACAGACAGGACGCCATAAGGTTGAGATTCAACACAGCCACAGAGGATGTGATGGAACCAGATCATCATGTGAGTATTCCACTCCTGGACGATATCAGGGTTCCACAAGTAGCTACTTGGAGCTCATTACCAATTTCACCAACACCAGCTTGCCCACAGCCAGTGTCTGCCATCTCTCTGTAGGAGGACTGTTTCACTACAGGAATTTGCCTATGAGAAAATTAGAAGTGTGTGGTAGGGAGCATTGGAGCATTTCTTTCATCCATTTATCTTCTTCCTGCATCGACCTTAACTTAGTTGGGAGGTGAGAACTTCCTCTAAGGAATGGCTACAGTGTGCAGAAGGTGGGTGAAGCTCCTCTGCACCTTTGGGTGTAGTGCTGTGGTGTTATCTACACAATCTTGAGTTGCTCTGTAAGCAGAGAAACCCAACTAGTCCTTCCTTTCCTTCTGAGTCCTGCTTCTCCTGCCTTTCCTGGAACATCTCCTTAAGACCTGATTCCATATTGTTCATGGCCTCAGAGTCTACTTCTTGGAACCTCAACCTAAGTAGCAGACACTAGAATTTTAGAAACACGGTGATGTGTGCTGAAGGTAGCAACAGATTAGACACTGGAAGATCTCCTCCGGATAATTGGTAACCTTGGGGAAATACTTGATGTTTGTTAAATATGCCTACATGTGAGCCAATATGTGTACCCACAAAACTTTTCACTTATTCCAGAAAAAATATATAACTGAAAACCAGATAAAATTTAATATATAAGATAAATGACGCAAAGATGTATCTAAAAATAAGATGATCAATACATGATAGAGAGGTTATAGGTAGGTAAATAGATGATAGTTTAGCAGAAAACAGATAATAAATAGATGGATAGGTAGATGAAAGAATAAGTGATTTATAGGTAGGAAGATAGATAATATAAAATAGATGATAGAAGATAGATGATAAAATAGATAAGTAGATAAATAATACATATTTTATAGAAAGAGAGTATAGTTGACAGATGAGTAGATAAATAGACAGACAGACAGATAGATAGATAGATAGATAGATAGATAGATAGATAGATAGATAGATAAAGGATAGGTAATTAAAAGGTAAATCTCTCCACTATGTGTTCCTGGCAGGAGAGCTATGTATATTTGAAGTAGTATGAGTTGTGAGATACAAGGGCAGTTTAAAGAGTTGACTAATAGACATAAAACAAAAGTTGTCTTCTCTTGACAGTTTCAACTAGAGAAAAAACATAATGGAAAAATACTTTCAATCTTAAAACTTTTTTGAGAAAAGGAATCAGTAATTCTTTTTAGAGAAGCCTTTAAAACCCCGTTGTGATGTTTCTGCTACATAATCTTGCAATTTCCTTCCTTTGTCATATGAATCTTTTTCCTCTCGTTGCATTTTCTTGTTAGATTCTTGATTCTAAGAATTCCCTTCAGAAATCAATTTTTCCCTATAACAAGTAAAGAAATGTATTTCCTAGATGCTTCTCAGAGAAAGCCATCCTGCTTCTCATATTTACTTGGATGATTTTTTAGCAAATCTTAAGAGGCAGAATTGATGATCTGATTTCCTGGTTGGCCTGGTTGTTCCCTCAGACCACACAGATTGGTGAACCCCATATTGCACCTAAGAGAAACAGAGCGGACACCAGCACTCTCTGCCACTAGTCAGTGGGCTCTGAAATTAAACCTTGCTGTCAATGACCCACAAATTCAATGTATATATGAACTGATCCTAACTAAGATATCACTGGGCTTAGCTTACTGGTACGGTAACAAACCTCTGGAACAATGAACTCATACATAGAAAAGGCATATTAAGACAGGTGCTTGACTGGCCCTCTAGCTTTGGTGAGACTGTGCAACACAGTGATAGGGTATGGCAGAGCAAAGCTGCACCCCCATTTTCAGGAAGCAAATAGGAAGCACGTGTAGACAGTCACTCTGAGTGCACCCCATCTCATCTGATCCCAGAAGCTAAGCAGAGTTGAGGTGGGTTAGCACTTAGAGAAAGAAGAAAAGACCAGGGTCCCACATTGTCCTCCAAGGGCATGTTCTCAGTGATCTAAAGACCTCTCATTATGATCTACTTCTTTAGAGTCCCACAACTTTCCAGTACCACCACCCTAGGATCAAGCCTTTAACACATGAGTCACTAGGAGATGTGGGGGAGCCACACTGCAGGAGGACATTTTGCAGTCCCCAAGCCTCACCTGCTACATACGGTGTCAAATGTCTCCTGAGTCCTTGCTAGTCTCATTTCCAGGAGATGTTCCCGCCATCGATGTTCCTGTGCCCTGGAAGAGATAACACTGTTCTCGGGGTTTCTTCTCCCCTCTCCAATCTTCCTGCACAGCCCTCCTTTCTGGCCCCTCCAAAGCAATCACGGCCTGCACAACTACAGCCAGCACTACAGCCAACTGTCTTAGCACCAGTCCAGTTGACTTGTGTCCCTTCTGCTGCTGTCCATGTTGCTGCAATGCAAGCATCAGACTTTAATTCTGTTACTGCAGAAATAATTTTACCATGGGAGTACCGAACTAGAAGGAAAATACAATATTAAGAAGCAGAGAGATTAAAATAGTTACAGTTTAACCAATAGTTCATTTCTACTGACTTTTACCCCACAGATAATTCAAATATTTTCCCAATGTATAGATCAAGACATTAAAATTTAGAGACATCAAGGGACTTATCCATGGTAAAATTGAATCCAAATGTCTAATTCGGATATCTGCCATACTTTCCACAGCAAGACATCATCAGAACACACACACACACATACACACAATATATACACATATATGTACATATATATATATATATATTCCCTGAAGCATATATGTGTGCATATTCCCTGAGTGTGTGTGTGTGTGTGTGTGTGTGTGTGTGTGTGTGTGTGTGTGTGTGTTCTGGTCTTATTATCTTATTGAGGGGCTTGCAGTCTTCCTGTTTCATACATGCCAATTAGCAGTTTCACAGATCACTCTGTCATGAGGATGGTAATATGGAAAAATAGAATTAGAGCAAGCGAATATACTGCAGTTCTTACAAGAGAGCATCGTGCAATCAGCAATTGCATTGCACAAATGCTAAAAATAAAGTCACATTGGGGGCAGTCCTGCAGTATTCGCAGAGCGGAAATATTAAGTTCACTCCTCAGAATGTTTATCTCAGTGGAATGCTTAACAGCATGTAAAAGCATTGATTTAAAACAGAGCTTAACCAGTGAAGGGCCCCATCACACACCCTCTCTGCAGGGAGCATCTGCTTATGCGAGATAAACTAGATCAATCAGATTTTCACAAGTATCAGAATTAGTTCTATCTGGACATTTTCCAGGAGTGAAAATAAGTATTCTGATCACCTGATCTTTCAATTTATTCATCCAAGATAAAGAGTTCACAGCCGAAGAAACCAGCTACACTTTAGCTTAAGTGATAATACCACTTTCTTGAGTGAATTAATCTTTTGCTCCTGACCCTAACTTTCCCTCTTCGAAGACATGGAGTGGCTCTAGTTTTTTGGAGGTAACAAGGATGCTGATTCTAGTGTCTTCCCAAGAATACATGAGCAAACTTTTCATCCACTGTCTCCCTGACCTTGTACACCCTACACCATTGCTTTTTTTCTAAGGAAACTTTCTCCTTTCTATCTTTACTGAGCTTTTCTTTAACCTAGGTGTCCTTTTCTCATCTTCTGCCATCCTTACACATGAAAATCCTACCTGTCCTTCAAGATTCAACTAAAATGCCCCATTTTTCACAGTGTCCCATCTAATCTTTCCAACTCTGATACAGAATACTTATGGTAGATGACAGCCTACTTTTGTTTATTAATGTAAATCTGCTCTCTCTCTCTCTCTCTTTCTCTCCTTCTCCCTTCTACCTCACCTCTCTGCCCATGTTTACACATACATCGGTGTGTTTACATCTGCATAGAAAGCACAGATGCCAGGAAAATTGTCCTGTCGAATGGCTAGATAGAAAAATGAGACACAACAAAGGGCTCAAAAACTGTGTATAGCACTCATAATCCAAAGACCTCACCATTTCAACAAACCCAAATCTGAGAGTCACTTCTCTTAATGACATCCTTATGGAAACTTTTGGATCCAGTCAGTAGCCATCTTTGGATCCTAACTCAACCGCTAACTGGTTTCAAAGGGTGACTCAACCACTAGCCCTAGGCAAAAATGTCAATGTCACCATGCCCTGTTCAGTTCAAAAGAATGGGCGTCAGAGGACCCCATGCAATTGAGTGGCTGCACAGAGGTGGTGAAAGGCCTGTTCTTCAGAAACACAAGCCAGTCTCTGGAGGCAATTGTCACTCAAAACACTGGGCAGAGTTCACTGAAGGACTGACTTAGTAACAGCCTACTTCCTAGTAAAAGAGCAAGCTGTTCTTCTGTCCATGGATGAAAATTTGAAAAGTAAAGAGAGCACTTGGCCTCAAAAGGCCAAACCCTATAAAGAGACTTGTAATTGTGCAGGTCAACTTCACTATTTTTTTTTTTTTTTTTGAGACAGAGCAACTTGCTGTGTAACTTGATTAGGTCTGGAACACACATTGTGTAGTCTCAGCTGGCTTCAAACCATCTTCCTGCTTCAGTCTCTCAAGTGCTGCTGGGATTACAGGCGTGGTACATCAGGCCAAGCTTTGCTAATTTTGTAGGTAAAAACAAAGACACTCAGAAAGATTTTGGCTCCAGGTCACAAAAGAAGTCTGTGGAAGTACTGGGAACTTTCCTACGACCTAAGCCTCTAGTCCTCTGCCTTGGGATCTTTGCCATCAACCCTGAGCTCTGTATTGTTCCTCCAAAGACAGAATTTTGTTTTCTTAAGAACTCCTATGTTTTGGGACTTTGTGTTCCAGTCAGTGTTTCATGTTTGGGCTTTGTGATGTTTGGACTTTGTGATGGTTCATCTTGCTAGTCAGCTTGATGGAACCTAGGAGTGAAGCACATGATCTGGACTGATCAACTAGGCTGTTTCCAGAAATGATCAACTGAGAGGTGAAGAACCCTTTCTCCATAGATCTCATCTGCAAACAGATAACCCAGACGTTAAGAGATCCAAGGAAAAGCAGCTGTCCATCTATCGGTCTGCCTGCCTGTCTGCCTTGAATATTGCTGCTACTATCTCCACTGACATCAGAATCCATCCGTTTTGCACTTCATTGAGAACTGGAGGCGAGTGACTCTCCAGGTGTCTTCCAGGTCTTCAACATTGCACTGGGTGGTTGAGGCATCCAGTTTCAAGCACTGAGCATCTGCTGCCTTGGCCTCTCTGTCCTGCTGATGACCATTGTTGGACCACCCAGCAGTAGGTACAAGTCAATCCAGTGAATCCTCTTCTGTAATATATGAACTTCTGTCCACTTCAATCCTCTGGACAACTCCAACATAGATTGTGATGCCAGGAACAGTCTTAGAGGAGCAGAATTACAGGAATTAATTTCATTCATGTGCTAGTGGCAACTGGGGCAAGCATTGTAATTTCATGTTACCTGAAACTGCTAGAGTCTCCTAGTGGCATGTAAGGCATTGTTAATGTATGGTGTGAACCGTTTGAAGAATTATGCAGGATAGATGCATTTGGTACCCTTCATTCACCACTATGAAGGGCAAGGAATTTAGTGACTCTGCATATAAAACTTCTAACCATTTCTGGAAAACGAAGGAAAATAATGATGTCGATTGGCTGCTTCTAATATCTTTGGGAAAAGCTCAAAGGTCAGAGATGAGAGTCTCTGGCTTTTCTTTTTTTTTTAATGCCATATCTTTTGTTTGTTTGTTTTATTCTTTGACACTTTCATGGACCAATACAAGGAATTTGTTTCAAATATACTCACCCTATACCCCCTTCTATCACACCCACAGGTTTCCCTTTCCAGCCAATCTCTCTCCCGCTCCCATGTCCCTCTGCAGGTGTGATCAAATGGGCCTCATCCTGGATGTCTAAACAATAAGTGTCCAGGCATTTGCTGAGGCATGTACTGCCCACCATTGGGTTAACCATCAAGTAGAGAAGTTCCCTTCTCCAGTTCAGCATTGGCTCCAAATAACTCTCAGGGTGGAGCCATATCTCCTGAAATTCTCCCTATTCCATGGCGAGATATGGGTAGACTGTTGTGGAGGATTAGTGGAAGTAGAACATTGATGCATTGTGCTTTGGGGTATGGAAGCTCTGGTATAGACAGAGGCTACTCTCAGCCAGGTCCTCTCCCCATCCTTAGGCTCTTAACTTTCTTCCTGCCCTTTCTTCTACAAGCTTCCTTTGGCCAAAGATGTTTTCTTGGGGATTGCCAGCTCCACTTTTCTAAGTACTCTGAGAATCTTCTCCCCATCAACAATAGGGTTCAAAGTGCTGAAACCAAGCATAAATTCTCATCATACAACTGACTCATCAAACAAATTTAAGTCTCTGCATCAAAAGGTATGTGCAGCCAAAGTGAAAGCACTGATTGGAAAAGAACAGAATCTTGTTACCTGGGATGGAGATATGTCAGAGAACTCCACTGAGGCAGAAGACTTTGAACTCTCAGATTTGGATGAGTTTATTTTGGCTAAGTAATTGGCTTCTCCATCTTAGTGATGGATATATCTCCAACCCCAGCCCACCCCTTCAGTACTGGCCTTTCCACCCTGCTTTAGGTAATTAAGGCATTCTCATTCTCTATGGAACTTTCAATAACCATCAAGATAATGATGCCCCTCAAGACCCAGCCTCACCATCAATCTTGGCCTTTAGAACTAGATGCTGACTCAAAACTTGGAAGACCACTAGAAGTGATCCATGAGGATGTATGCTAGCCTCCTGTCCTAGTTAGAATACAGGAGTCAGTTCAACAATTGAAGGCTGAACTCTGAGCCATCTGTGAAGAATTGAGGGTTAAGGTAGTCCTAAGGAAATCTGTGAGAAGTTATCTACCTGTGGTAGATAGGATCATTCCCTGGAGTGGTGGATAAAATGGAGAAAGCTGGGTCAGTTCTTTGACAGACTTGCAGAGTGGCAAGAGAGGTTTATTCCTTTCTAAGCAATTTCCATGGATATGGTGGGGCTATTTCCTTTGATCCCTGATGTTAGTATGAATTCTCCTGCCATTCCAGTGAAGTATAACGAAGAATAGTAAACAAAATTAAGCATCTTATTCCCTTAAGTTGTTTGGTCATGCATTTATTAGCAACACAAGGACAAACTGTAGCATCTTCTAAAGAACTCAATGAGCTTTCTCATTCATAAAAGCAGAGATGTGAGGAGATTATTTTAAGAATGTGGGAAATGGTGGGAGGAACATAAAACTGGATCAGGCTGAATTCAGGCCAAATGAGCAAAGTTTAGTTGAAACTCACCGGTTTAAAAAAAGAAAAAAAGGAGGAGGAAGAGGTGTTAGCAGTTTATTTGATATGTCTGAAGTGTGAGTGTAGGTCAGAAGATCTCCTACTGTGAATGAGCCAGAGATGTCGGGTACACCTTGGTTTAATGTGAATGAAAGGGCTTAAAGGCATAGAGAAATTGGAATAGTGGGTAGGTGTGTCATGTAAAACCTCCTCCACAGTGGGAGAGCACAGATGAAAATTTCACTAATAGCATAAGAAACAGATTTGGAGAGGAATGCCAACATTCCTGGATAACTGTGGCACTCTGGGGGGCGAATCTGGTTTCACAGAGGTTTCTCTAGGCTGAGTAGGCAAGCCTGGAGACAGGAAAGCCAACATGTGCTTTGGAACGGCAAGCAGATCTGAAGGTTAGTTGGAATATGATGTGTGTTTCAGCGGCGATGGAGCAAAGTAGGCTAAAAAGACAGATTGCAGCTAAGCTAACTGTTAGAGACAGCAAATGGGGAGCGTCACCTGATCTGGGAGAAGAGTTAAGACTTGCTGAGATCCGAGCTGAGGAAGGACATAGGCTGCAAGCCAGACAGTTGTGCTGACAAAGGACGGGCAGAATGATGAGGGTGCGAGCTAAGAAGCCGAATCCAATGAGGGGACCACTGAGTTACCAAAGATGACTACTCCAGAGGCAGCACAGTGTGCTGACGATTGCACTGACTGCAGACCCAGGGTACATGGGGTTAAACATGTCTTCTGCCACATGCATCAAAGAAGAATGGCAACAACATCATATGGGCCAATAGAAGTGTTATGAGTGCCAGAGGAGCCAAAATATCTAAGGCATTAGAACACCTGACATGCTGTGGAAAGAACTGTTTGCTTACACTGCAAAGGGAGAAATTTACTAGAGAAGAATCTAAACCCACACACTCCTTTTGCCTTGACCGTTGTTAACATATTTTCACTGCTAATCTTGTGATTTGCACTTCATTTGTAGCTCAGGCTTTCTTTCGTTAAATACTGGCTTTCCACTCAATCTGCCCTTCTCTGACTTTTCTGATCTGGCTAAAAGAAACCAGAATATCTCATCAGTGATCAAGGTGGCTGTAAGTAATCAATAGACTTTTTGGTCAAAGGGGTACAGCTGTTTGAAAAAATTGCATTTGGACTAAATGAGATATGTACTATGCTGAAACTCTCATTTTTCTGCATTCACTTAAACAACTAGACAGTAATGAACCAAAACACCCAAAAAATCTGTGTAGACACATAAATACATGCTTGATACATGCACAACCAGCATGAGAGGTGATGCTATTTGGATTAAAAATAACATCACAATGAAGTTCTTCACGAGGTTTACATCTTACACTCATGGTTTTATATATTCACTGCAATGATCCTTACTTTCGGTGTATCGTATTTGGACTCAGTTTGAGTGAGTCTGTGTTTTGGATGAATTATGTAAAATCCACAAATCATATGTTTTGTAAACACGAAAAAGTAAGTGATTCCAATAGATGGGAAAAGTTGTTCCAAATTGGGTAAAAGAAAAATCAGGGCCAGATGGAAGTGTGTTGGAAGGCGTTTTTAAAGCACTACTAGCGTTGTGAACAGTGAGTTTATATCTTGTCTCCTGTCTTGAAGTGAAGAAGCACCTTATTTCTGACACTGGGAAGCAGAAGTAAGGGCTGTTAGTTTTTTGTTTATTTATTATTTCACTAAACATTTATTACCAGGAACCTAATGTTCCAAATCCTGTGGTGCTTCAGAGAACTCACTCACTCCTGCCATAGACAGGAGACTTTGGTTACATGCTTTAATTTCATTAGTCATTGTGACAACCAAATACCCATCTCGAGCAGCTTAGGAGGGAAAGGGTTTGATCATCTCACAATTCCAAGCTACACCCATCCTTGTGGGAAGTCACAAGAGCAGGAGCTTGAAACCGCTGGTCACATTACACCAGAATAGAGCAGAGGGCAAAGCCAAACCTTGCTGCTACCTGCCTACCCTCCCCATCTTTACACAGCCTCAGATAGCCTGTCTAGGAGATGATCTTGCTCACAACGAGCTGGGTCTTCCTAAATCAATCAGTACACACAAAACAGTGCCCCTAGGCATTTTCAGAAGTCAAACTTAGGCTAGAGACTCCCCTCAGGTGTGCCTGGGGCCAGCACGCTGTAGCCCAGTGAGTATGCAAATCAGAGAAGCCAAGCACCAGAAAATCACTTGTGCTAGGACCAGTTCCAGGGGGTTATATGGCAGATGACGATGACACTTGAAGTTGACTTTTAGATACTGCTTACTCTGGAAAAATAGCTTGACTATTTTCTCCAGGGCAGTAGGGGACAAAGAATTATGATCATGACTTTGTTGCATCTAGATACCCCAATGAAGCAAGACCTAGTTTCCAAAGTCCCTCCAGTAGTTTCTAGTCACTTATGACTATCGGTCTCCACTCCTGTAAGCCTCAATTGATTTTTTGTCTCCCCATATAGTGGGTGAGCCAGTGTTTCTCACAGCATCTTGACGAGAAGGTATGGTGTTGAACATTTTGCCTGAAGTATACCGACCCCTGCAAATGGTAGCAAATGGTAGTCTCTGTAAACATGGAAGGACTCGGGCTAGGGAGATGGCTCAAGAATTAAAGTCTTTGTCTCCCAAATAAAAGGACCTGGTTTGGGTTCTAGTATCCCACATATAAATACTCAGCAGACTGCAATTCCAGCCCTGGAAGCCAGAGCCTGGGAAACCCCACAGCAAAACAATGAGGTGGTAGAGCAATCCAGAATGATTTTCAAAGTCACCCTTGAACCTCCATGGGCATAGCCACACTCAATTGCCTTCTTGTACACACACACACACACACACACACACACACACACACACACACACGGAAGGATTCAAGAAACAAGTCTACAATATGTAATAGAATAACAGTGCTGCTCTCACTCTTCCCATAAAGCTGTAGTACCACAGTCCCCCACACCCAGGGAGCTCTCAGACCTGCTGCATAGATCGTCTGCCTGAAGAGCAGGTTATTCAGAGTACCGTAATGAAAATTCCAAGTGTCCTGGAAGTGAGAACAAGGGAGACAAATATAACTTACTTCCTCCCTCTAGACATGGTTTACTTAATGTTGAAAGTGAGGAGGTAGAGCAATCCAGAATGATTTTCAAATCCACCTTTGAACCTCCATGGGCATAGCCACACTCAAGTGCCTTCTCGTATACACACACACACACACACACACACACACATTGAATAACTGTGTTTTCCAGGAAAAAAATTGAGTAAATGGACTCTATATGAAACTTAAGTGAATAAATCAAACAAGAAAATATTTTTTATTTATAATATTTTAGTATAATGTCTACTCTTTTACATTAAGGAGTCATAAAAATGACACCTGTTATTATTATTATTATTACTTATTTATTTTGTGTTGCAGCGATGGGGATAGAACCCGGGGCCTTATATATGTTAGGCAAATATTCCGGTAGTTACACACCCACCCTCAGGATACATATACTTTTTTTAATCTAGACATTTTATTTTTTAATCTTTGATACTTTCATACATAATTTCTTACATGCATTCATAATATTACACATAGAATGAATTTATGTGTTTTTACCCCTTTCTATCCAATGTCGTCCATTTTAGTGAAGCTGAAATTGGCTCAAGGGGTTACAACTATGTCAGTGGGTGCGATGTTCACAGGTAAGCACAAGCACCTGGAAATGCTCGTGTCTTGCTGCTTTGGCTGGTAATTAACGGAGCCGGGAGTAAACCACAGAGAATGTCGATGTCAGAGTACTTCCCCTGGCTATCACTATCGCTGAGATGTTAACTACATTTGATCTGAAAAGTTTGCATAGTCTCTGGGAATAAAGAATCAGAATATCGAAGTCACCTCCCTCAATTAATCCAGATTAAAGGATTTGGTTTTGGGGTCACTTCCAATTCAATCTACTAAAAGTAAAATATAGGTGACCAGTTTAAAGGGAAGGAAGGAGGAAAGGGACAGGCAGATTGTCTACTTCTGTCTATTCCCTTGAGGAGTGCAAAGCCCCTCCCAGAACCAGAAAGGGAGCCAAAGCTGGTCACCATCTGTGACCTTCGTCCCCAGGGCAATGGACAGTCCCCATCACCAGGAATCTCACTTAGTGTCATGTTTTGAATGAGGATTGTTCTCCCCGCCTCCGTGGGCTTGCGCATTTGAATACTTGACCCACAGCTGGTGGTCTTATTGGGGGAAGTTATGGAACCTTTAGAAGATGAAGCCTTGCTGAGGAAGCACACCACTGGATATGGGCCTTGACGTTTCATAACTCAGTAGTGCCGATTCCAATTCTCTCTCTCTATCCCTCTCCATCTCTCTTTCTCTCTCTGTGTGTATCTCTGTCTCGCTCCTTCCTGAGATTGGAGTCCAGGTAACAGCTGGCCTCCTGCTTCTGTGGCCACACCTTTGCCCTTTGCCTGACATCACACGTATCCTACTACGATGGACTCTGTCTCCCAAGAACCATGAAGCAAATGATAAACTCTTTCTCTCTGGAGTTGCTTGAGTACAAGTATTTAATCACAACATTGCAAGAACAGCTGACACAGGAAAGGCTACATCCCATCTTGCTGTGACTTCAACACATTTATTTTTATCTAGGTCCAAGGTTTCACAACACTAACCTGCTTGGAAGAACAGCACATGCAGAGTTGCCTAATGGCTGGATGCCTTTTTTTGTGTTTTATTTCCCCAAATTGTCAGCCCTATGCATCAGTTTCTGTGATCAGCATCATCCTATTTCCAATATCAGGAAAACAGAAAAGTTGAGGAACGTGTCTAAGTTCCCATAGCCAGTAAGAGTCAACACCGACTCCCCGACACTCCAGCCATCCTCAGGGCTCCGCCACAATGTTAGAGTGCCTCAGCTTGGTTTCTGCAACACCCTCTATCACCAATGACGGGCGGCAATGTTCAATAGAAAGTCTAAGGGGGGCTAGGGAGATGGCTCAGCAGTTAAAGCACTTACCTTGCAAACAAAAGTGTGAATATTCAGATCCCAAGCTCCCATATAAAATGTTAGGCAGGTGTGCTGACCCACCTATACTACCAATCCAAGAAGGCAGAGCGTCAGCGTCTCCAGACAGGCTGAGCTAAGCCAGATTTCCCTCTGGGTTCGATTACAGACCCAGGATCCCAACAGAAAAGTGGGGGGCTGGAGAGGTGGCTCAGGGGTTAAGCCTCTGCCTTGCTGGTGGAAGGTCCCGAGTTTGGATCCTAGACCCCACGTATAGACGCAGGGCGGAAGCGGGGGCGGCCTGCGTTTCTGGTCCTGGTAGGGCGGAGCCTGTGAATCCCGGGGCAGAGTAAACAAGGAGGTGGAGGCGTCCGTGGTGGTTCCCGAATTCGCCCGTGGTTCTACACATACATGCACACACATACATACACACGCGCGCACACATGCATACACGCACAATTGAATAAATAAAAAAAAAAGTGGAAGAGCTATGGAGGATGATGCTGATCACCTCCAAACTTCCACTTGAACACACATGTGCACCCATCCACAGGCAGACACACATAAACACATGCATCCCATGCCCCCATACTCACAGAACAACAAAAGTAAAAAGTAAGTAAAGTCAAAGGAAAGAGCATAACCATATACTAGAAACACTGGTAAAGTGCTTGCTGTCCATGGCACACGTGCACATGACACGTGCATGAATGAAGACACATATGCTTTCACGTTTCTCCAAACCTATCTTTCACAGATGTGGCTATCTTTGGAGCAGAGACAAGCAACACTGTGTTGAAGGTAAAAACATTACTTTGAATACTTCTTTCTCTGTGCTTTTTAACTGGCTGGCTTTTCTACTTTCAGTGGGGATGCCAATGGAGAGCTTATTCAGTGTGTGGATACTATGAGAGGTTCGTGAAGTGCAACAGTCACAGGCCAAGATGGCATTCAGCATTCATACCACTGACTCTACAAGAGGATATCCAGAGCAACCTCCTTTACTGTGTGCAGAGGCAGAGAATGCATACAGCGTAGTAAAATCTTTTCAAGCAAACACTTTCTTTAAAGCATTCTTCAGAGAAGTGTCTTGACAAAAGAAGCAACATAAAAGCCATAAAAGACAAGAGAAAGAAGATAATAAAGTTTAGTAAAGGAGCAATGGTAGCAGAACTTAAAACAGCTATTTGTAAGACCAAGTCAGAACAGCTTTTCAGATAAGATGAAGCCGGAAGACACGGCAACTCCTCCTGAGACCATCCATTTCCTGGCCTAGACTTTCCATAACACCATTCATTTCCTGACCTTGAAAGATGTCATGTCACGGGGAGAAAGGAACTTTGTCAATGAGTTTGAATTACAGATTTAGAGAGGGAAAATTACTTTGGGCAGTTTAAGAAGGGAGAATTACCTTGGGCCTAATGCAATTACAAGGATCTTTAAAATGGAAGGAAGTGGGAGGGGATTTAAAAAATAAATAAATAAATAAATAAATAAAATGGAAGGAAGTGAGATGAAGCAAAAAGCAGTCACAGTGACTTAAGTGAGAGGGAAGGGAAGGTGAAGGGATATAAGGAAGGGGTCATGGCATGCAGGCTATTTCTTCATCCCATGAAACAGAGAAACAGATTCTTCCTTAGGGCCACTGGAACAACATGATCCTGCTTAAATGTTGATTACAAGACTTCTTTCCTCTTAAGCTGTGAAGATGAATTTCGGTCGTCTTACGCAACCAATGTTGAAGACTGCTGCAGAAGCATGGGACTCAAATAGAAATCAAAGTCTAGGTGGATGTTCAGTGGTTAAAACACTTGTCACTCAAGCAGAAGGACAGGAGTTCAGATTCCCAGATTCCATTTAAAGGAGTGTATACTAGGCACACCAAAGAAGTAACTTAGCAAGTTATTATACGTCTTATTCAAGAAGAGATACAGAATGTATGCGACTGATGATTAAGACTGGGGCAGGTGCATGGACATAAAGGGTATTTCCAAACATTTGATTGAGAAAAGGTATAGACATTTGACAACTTTTAAATATTGATGGTAAAATGTAGGTATGTGTACCAATAATGTAAAAACCATCCCAAGATATTAATTATAGAATGAATGATTTCCAAGCAACCAGAAAACAGTTGTTCTCTCCATTCAGAAAACAAATATATATATATATACATATATATATATATATATATATATATATATATATACATAAAGGGAAAATTAGAAATGGAAGTCCTGTGAATAAGAAACACAGAACTTGTTTGCAGACTCAAAGGAAAACTTGGGATGTGACTCAGTGGCAGAGTGCTTGTCTAGCATGCGTGAGGTCCTGATCTCATCTTAGCACCACATTCGAAAAATCTAGCAAACTGGTCATTACGGTAAATACAAATGGATTAAACTCACTAAAAAAAACACACATGGCGAGTAAGCCAAGAAAGCAATTTCAAAGTTGGCAAGGTTGAAAGAAATCAGCTATAGGGACAAGGAAGACTGACACTGTACATTGATATGTAAACAACATACCAAGATTGGAGGACAGTTGCAAAAGTGTTTGTTTTTTTCTATGTATGCTCAAAAGACACTAGACAATGTCTCACAGAGTTATGGTGAAATAAATCAATCAAACACTGAAACAGGAGGGTCTTGGGAAAACTAGTAATAGAAAAAGATACAAAGCAGCAATGGCATAAAAGATTTGAACAAAAGCTTGCAGAAGGATATGCTGGGCTTTAAGTGGCTCTAAAGAACAGAAATGAAAGGATCTTACTAATGGAAGGCACTTAAAAAGCCGCAGCATATAAGGAATAAGATATACATGAGGATGGGTAAAAAGGTATGAGTGAGAATGATGAACAAAATTCATGGATGACAAGTGGTAGTGGCAGCACTGATCAAGAAAAGGAGAAAGAGCATGTATATCAGAGCATGTATATTAGTCAGTAATAAAAAGGATGATGTAACAGCAGATATCTGTAAGCTCGAAGGTTTTAGTGTTGGTAAATATTACTACCAGCACTTACAGATGATAAACCTGGATGGAATCAGTCACTATTCAATAATAATCATGCAATCAGCAGAGGACACAGAAAAACATAATGTCTAAAGATTATGAAGGGAACTGACATTTTTGTTACATGTCTTCATTACTGCTCTTACCATCAGCACTTCTCAAATCCACCCCAAAAGATTTACAAGTGACTTGTTATAAAAAAAAAAAAACAGACTTTAAATCAGTTACAAAATGATTACGGGTTTCGTTGTGGTATTTTCATAAATGGATATAATGTCTTTTGATCATATTCACCCAAATGATCCTTCTCCTAGACAGTGAAAAATTTTAAATTCATGGATGCTGGCTGTGTGAAAATTCTCTCTATGGGTTCTCAAGTGTCATCACTCCATCATGTCCAGAAGACCTGCCCAAGATTGGGTCTGTCAGCATGTCACCATGGAAGGGGAAAGATAAGGCACCACTTCTGCCTGAGGGACTATTGAAGGTTAATGTTGGCTGTGGGAAGGGGAGTTGCTTTCCTAGATGGTGCATCCATGCTTCAAGTGCCGAGGCAAAGTTCATGCAGGCAACCCGGACGGAACTCAGAGGTATACACATATACAAAGACTGAAACTGGGAAGGAAAAGATTGGGAAGATTTTTCAATGGGAAAAGCAGTGAGAATGGGATTGGGTAATACGAGTTATTGGATAATATTGAGTAATACAGTGACTTAAAGTCATTGGATACATGTATGAAATTGTCAAAGAATACAAATACATTTGCAACATACAAAAATATTATCTATGAAAATTATAAGGCATTATTAAGTATAAATGGGCATATGAATATCATAAAGAAGTAAGAAGCAAGAAACCATGATCATGAGTGGTTTATTTCACCTACACAGGAAGTATTCATGTTATAAAATCTATCAATTCAGCAGTATTCACTAAGGAAATGAATCATGTGATAATCCAACAGAGGTAGAAATATTGAGTCAACTATCATTTTTCAATTTTTCATAAAATCATGTTTAGAAAAGAATCTCATTCAATAAAGGATATATGTGGAAAAACTACTGACAAGCATCTTTTTAAAAAGAAACTATAGATTTGCAATTTTCTAAAAGACAAACAGATTTATGTCATAGCTACCAGTTTACCTAGTGCTGCAGTTTGTCTTCATATTGCCAAAGCAACTTAGGAGAAAAGGGAGTTTGATTCTTGGTTATGATTCTCAGTTACGATCTTATTTAGACCAGTTGGCAGGAGTTTATACCAACACCAGGACCACAAGAACTAACTGGTCACACCATATCCAAGGGATTGCTGAGATGGGGCAGACCTTCTTACCCACCAGACTATGAGTCTGCCAAAGTGTTCCTAAGTATGCCAAATACTGAAGTTCTCTCTCCTTCTTGTCTACTTCCCTGTGAATATTCCCACCCACCATGGGCTGGGTCTTCCCTCATCAGTTAGATATTCTCCTGCAGACTTATTTAGAGCTTGGCTTAACTACCAGTTCTTCTTGGACACTCCCAGAGCTTAGCCTTCAATTGTTAAGTTGACACATGTATCTAACTAGCACACCCAATAACATGAAACATTACTGTAATGAAGCAGGAAACGCAATGAGGTATTGATACTGGAAGAAAAAAAATTCAGATAATGCAGTCATTGATGGACACTAGCAGGATCTTTTCTAGCTAGTGTACAATAGAAGGGTAGTTCTTTATACGAGATCATGTAACAGTAAGTAAAATAAACTCAGTATTCACAATACACCTACAAAATTTAAGATGTTTGTCTATTAACCTAATAAAATATACACAAGTGTTATAAAGAAATTCATATCTCTATCAAAATACAAAAGAAAATCTGAAGAGATGTAGTGATAGCTCATGTTCATGGATGGAACAGCTTAACATTTTAAAATGTCAAATTTTCCCAAATAAACCAGGCATGAATTCTAATCAAAATGCCTACAGAGAAGTTTGAAATACTAATTGAAACATTTTGGAAAAAGAAAAATGCTCAAAAGCAAGTGACAATTTTGGAAATGATAAAAAAGGGGCATGTTTTTTCTCTACCCTATGATATTATGTAAGCATTTGAAAAGATGTGCTCAGTGGGATGATTCAGAGGGGGGAAGATAATGGTGCTTGCCACCAAGTCTAGGGACCTGACTTTGAACCCTGGAGCCCACCTATGTGAGGAGAGAACAAATTTCAAGGTATCCATGTATGCTATAGTATGGCCTTATCCCATGAACAGACAAACCGAACTGTGGACTAGATCAGAGAACCAAAACCAATCCCAGATACAATGTGATATAAATTGAGGTGATTGTTACAGTTTGCTTATGTAACGGTTACTCTTAACTATTGCTGTGAGAGAACACTCAAAGTCAATCAACTTAAGGGAGAAAGGGAGGTTTATTCAGCTTACGGTTCCAGAGGGAAGGTACAGTCTCTCAAAGCAGAGGTGGCATGGCTGGCTGGCCAAATCTGGAGGAGGCTATGTCACCGCAGACATCTTGGAAGCTGAGAGCTGCAGACTGCTTGCAGCAAAGGCTGACTTCTCCTGCAGGTAGGGTGGGACTGATCCACCTCAAGGCCCACCCCTTGTGATTGCCTTCCTCCAGCAAGGCTCCACCTCTCAAGACACCATGACCTTGCCAAACACATGAGACTGTGGGGGACATATTTCAAACCATGACGACTTATGAAAGTCCTGCTTCAATGTACCTGTTGACCTGGGGAAATCACAAACACTCCCACCTGCAATTTTCAATGCTTCCTCCTCTTGGGTAATAAATTATATGATGTTCTTAGACAACCATGTTTTAAAAGTAAATACTTGAAAATACCTTTGTGGTTTGGGGATGGGAAATACTTGTGCATGTGCGCATGCGTTTCTGTGTAGTAGAAGGCATTTTAGTATGTGTGCCTGTGGAGACCCAAGGTTGACCTTGGGAATCATCTTGGATTCTCCACCTCCTTTTTGTATTGCTCTAGGATTCCTTAGGATCCACCCTCCAGGGTCAGAAGTGCAGGCCACTGAGACTTCTGCTTGACATTTTAAATGGGATCTGGGATCCAAACTCAAGTCCTACTGCCTTGGAGGCAGAGGCTTAACCCCTGACCCATCTCTCCAGCCCCGGAAATGACTTCCCAAACCCAATTAAAACCGTACCAGGAAAAAATGGATGGATTTGATGACATAAAAGTTAAGAATTTTTGTTCAATGGAAGACACCGTAACAGATGGGAGGCAGACTGAGAGGAGATAATTACAGCATTTAAAACTGACAAGGGATTAATATCTAGTATAATTAAGCAATTCCTGCAAATCAACAAGAAAAAGAGGGGCTCTGGCAAAGAGTGTGAATCAGCCAATTCAGAGAAGAGGGAACTCAAACTTCTCCCGTGGTCATGGCAGGATCTCTTAACATCAAAAGTGGTCAGAGAGGTAGAGCTACTTGGAGGTTCCTTTCACACCCCTAAGACTGATAACATTTGGACAGTCAGATGGCACCACTGTTGGCACAGGTGCGGAGAAACATGGTACCACGCGTGTGCACCACTGGCAGTGCTTCTGGGGCAGAATCTGTCAATTAGATGCTGGTGTCCAGTTGACAACAGAGGGCGGAGCCTTCAAGCACAGCTATGAAGACTCAATAATGAAAGCAAGCCCTAAGCATACATGTGAAAGATTACGTAACTGATGTGGGAACACCCAGCCCACAGTCAGTAGGATCATTCCCTGGAATAAGATGGAGAGGTCTGGCTGGCGACTTTGACATCCAGGCATGCTGGCAAGTGAGAAAGTACGTAACTCTTTCGTGAATATATGAATATAGCACTTTTTTCACTTCCCAATGTTGGTATGAACTCACCTGTCATGCTGATAACTGTAACTGAGAAGCAAGAATAGGCTCCTTGCTCTAGATTAACAGCTTTTTGTCTCTGGCCAGGGGGTGACATACAATGCCCATCAGGATGGAGTGAAGGGCATTGCAGGAGCAGCAAAACTGCAAAAGAAAATCAACAAACCACAATCCAGAACTTCAGAGACTCTATATCAACCACCTAGAACTAGGCCAGCCTAATCTCTCCCCATCCTGAAACTCAGGGACATTTGCGGAAGAGGGGGCGGTAAGAGTGTAAGAGCAAAAGGATGGGAGGAGCAATGATTTGCAAGATACTCCACACAAGGTAGGGCCGAAGCAATCATAATTGGACTTTGCATGCCCTGAGCAATGTCCAACACACTATTGACCAAGATCCTTGGAGGCAAGGGATTGGCAGTCACAGCAGTGTTCCTATATTTAAGGGGAACACGGGAAAGGGTCCAAGGAATGGCCACTGGGTCCTTGTACGTCATCGGAGAGGAGGGCTCAGAGGAGAATCAGGCATGCACAAGAAAGGACTCTCTGGGAATTGGGGCAGGAGGCACTGGGGGAAGGGGAGGGAGGGGTGAGGGGATGGGGAGCAGGGGGTACGGGGGAGGAGGAGGGAGGGAGGGAACTGGTGTACCTATTAAGTTTGTATGAGCGGAAATAATAATAAAAAATGTAAAAAAAAAAAAAGAATAGGTTCCTTGTTCCCCTAAATTGTTGGGTTCAGTGGTCGTCTCAGCAGCATGAACGGTAACTGCAATAGTTGAGTATTTGTGTGACCCATGATCCAAAATTCTTCCCTAGATCTATACCCAGACAAGCTTAATCAGGTCACAGGCAGCATAACCAAGGAGTCAGAAGAGCGACTCAGAGGGCAACAGCGCACAATGAAGCCAGAGCTGGCCTTCTGTGAAATCCCAGCTAGTTCTCTGAGGGCCAGAGCTAGCCCCCTGCCTGCAGATCCAACCCTGAATCTTTAGCAGAAAGGCCTGATCAGCTCTCCCGCCACGGTACAGGGTCAAGTCCCAGATGTATCCCTGACCCTGGCACTGCCCCATAGTGTCAGTACCTACACTAAAACTGGAAAGGTAAAAAATACAAGGGCTTCAAAATTCAGTGCATTCCTAACACTTAGAAAAGTGGATGCTACCAAGGCGTGAGGGCAAAGCTTACCTTGAAGGCAGCAGATAGAGTACATTTTCATCTTCTCCTGCATGTTCTCATTGTGGTGGGCAGAAGAAATGAACTTTGACAAAATGAATTCATCACACATCATTCTTCCTGTCTCCCTCAATGCCCTCTTCATCCTGGGCTTTAGCAACTATTCCTGTGCCCACTCATTTCTAAGGAGGCTTCTAACATCTGTTGAGTGTGGGGAACCCCTCAGGGATTCTGGACTTCACCTGAATGGTCTCGACTCTAGGGTGAAAGGAGCTAAAGCTTGAAGTGAAGCTTCCCTTCACTTTGGCTGCGTTATGTCACATGCTGGACATGACAGACAAGAACAGACAGAATCACAGAACGCTCGGGTGCTGGCCAGGCTAGAATTTGAAAACGCCTTCCAGTTTCTATTTCCACTCTCCTTCCTTCTCCCACTTCTTTGCTAGTTAAGGAAGGGCCTGCCTGAGCCTAGAACAGGATCACTTCTTAAGATGGCTTCTCATTTAGCATCCTCTAGACTTGCAACCTGGTCCAAAGTGATACATGTGACATAAATTACTCCAGCAAGAGGAATAACGGAGCCTCACAAGTCAGCATTTGAACTCTGACGTGAAAGAGTCCCAGGTCAAATCCTGCCTGTCCCTTTCCACTTACATGATTTAAGTAAATTGTTTAACCATTGTCATCCTCAGTTCTGATGACTTTAAAATGAGAACAGTGAGGGTACCTTCTGTACAAGACTCTTTTTTTTAATAATACATTTTTTATTATTATGTCAGCTCATACAAACTTAATAGGTACACCAGTTCCCTCCCTCCCTCTTCCTCCCCCCGAACCCAATGCTCCCCCTCCCCTCACCCCTCCCGCCCCATCCCCCCCCCCCCCCCCGTGCCTCCCGCCTCAATTCCCAGAGTCCTTTCTTGTGCATGCCTGATTCTCCTCTGGGCCCTCCTTTCCGATGACGTATAAGGACCCAGTGGCCTTTCCCTGAACCCTTTCCTGTGTTCCCCTTAAGCATAGGAACACTACTGTGGCTGTCAATCCCTTGCCTCCAAGGATCTTGGTGCCTTTAGCAGATGCTAGACTTTGTGAGGTCAATAGTGTGTTGGACATTGCGCTGGGCATGCAATGTCCAATTATGATTGCTTCGGCCCTAACTTGTGTGGAGTATCTTGCAAATCATTGCTCCTCCCATCCTTTTGCTCTTACACTCTTACCGCTCCCTCTTCCGCAAATGTCCCTGAGCTTCAGGATGGGGAGAGATTAGTCTGGCCTAGTTCTAGGTGGTTGATATAGAGTCTCTGAAGTTCTGGATAGTGGTTTGTTGATTTTCTTTTGCAGTTTTATTGCTCCTGTAATGCCCTTCACTCCATCGTGATGGGCACTGTATGTCACCCCCTGGCCAGAGACAAAAAGCTGTTAAACTGGAGTCTTATTATAAGAGCACATTCAAGGGTAGATGTAATACTTATACCCAAAAGTGGAATTGCAGGGTCATATGGCATTTGCCAATGGGAGGGGTCAATCACCCATTCTGCACAAGACTCTTGAGACTGAGGTACTGTCGTGGTTTGAAGGAGAGTTGTCCCCTACAGCCTCGTATGTGTGATTCCTTAGCTGATGTCAATGTTTGGAAAGGCCATGGCACCTTTAGGAGGTGGAGCCTTGCTTAAGATCACAGGGGGCAAAGTTAGAGGCTTAGTAGCCCCACCTTGCTTCCTCTCAATTTGTTCTCGGCCTCTCAGCCTCCCACCATGACTTCTGCTATGCAATTCCTGCCATAACGGACTCTATCCCCTATGAAATTTGAAATCCAATAAAACCCCTTTTCTCACTTAAATTGTATATAAGTATTGTCTCACACAATAAAAGTTTTCAAATGAGAAGGATGGGAGTGGAGTCTGAAGTTGTCCTGTAGGCAGAAGTTGGTACCAAGAAGTGGGGTACTGTGAGACTAAGTGAAGTATTTTATGCAGCGTTCAGCATGCGGAAGATATCATTGCTTGTAACTAGAGAGAAACCCCAAGACCCACACAAGTCATGGACAGGGAGCAAGTGACTTCTGTTTCCACCTACCAGTAGAAGGAAATTTTATTCTTAGCCCTTTCCTCACAGCCCATAATTTTATCTATTACCTAGAAACAGGGCCCTCTTGTGGCGGAAGACTGTGCTTCCTCTGGCTGTCAAATGGGAAGGAGGAGCGGGGAAATCTGAAGTCCTGTGGGCCGGCCTCAAAAATCACATGCCCAGGTCACTGTTGCTTCAGGACGTTGATGCCCAATAACAAATATGAAAATGGACAACAGGGCCTCTAACCTCATTTAATAATTTAGATTTTGGTATAAAAATCAATGCTCCTTCTCCCAACCTTGGCATCAGAGTTGTTAATTCCAACTTCAGAGGTTTGTTTCTTAAGCAGTGGGAAGCTCCACACACAACCCCTGTCAAGAAATCCAGAATACTGAAAAATTAAAATACTGACATCCTTAGAAGCTTATAAAAACTAAATGATAGCATTAGTATCTGAAACAGCAAGAAAAACAGATTTCTCTAGGATGACAACTTTAACATAATTCTGAAGTATTATGAATAAACTTCTTTGTTCTTTCTACTTTTGGATCATTTCTGTTCTGTAGTTTGTTACAATATGTTGTAACAGATGAGTTACCTATATCTGTTAAACATATAAGGATATAAATGGAGGTGAATAAAAATATCGCTGTTATTTTCTATTTGTAAGATATAGTGTAATTTGTGGATTACTTTGACTTCTGTCATATCTTGAGTCCTTACACTCACCCTACACCATTGTATTTTTCAGGAAGATTTTTGAATAAGGAGCAATGAGGAATGTGTTGTCTTGGGTCTTTTGAACCTGGGTTTCTCAGAGTCCTTTGATGCTCCTTTGGACACAGCACGTAATCCCTGGTCTAAATGAACTTTCATGTGATTGAAAAGACTGTGCTACAAGAAAGGAGGCAGTTTCTTGTCATAGTTAGGTACATGTGTCAACTTGATGGTTGAGGGTTTGAGCTCTGGGAACATTTACAAAGAATCATTGGTTGAGCTCAGCCCTGTGCAAGTCTGCAGGAGATTGTCTAGCTGATGGGGAGCTCATGGTGATTGGGACTAGTCCCTTGGCAAGTGAATAGGATGGAGTGGGCCAGTTAAAGAAGCTGGTATTCTGTAGTATACTTGGCCAGACACACTAGTCTGGGAAGTAAGGATTGTCCCTCTCTCAGCAGTCTTGTGGCTAAATGGATATAGTGTAGTCAGTTCCCTCAGTCCCTACAATCATAAACCAAAATAAAACCCCTTGTCACCTTAGGCCCTTAGATTATGAATTTATCAGCAGCATGCACAGTAGCTATATCAGGAAAGTCTGATAATGTTGAATACTACAAAATGCAAACAGCAAATTCTGGTAGAATCTTTATTCTATAGAAGAGGAAACTGAAGCCCATGAAGTTACATGCACAGGGCTGCACTGCAGCTCACCAGCCAAGATAGCCTCGAAAGGGACAGAAAAAAGGCTGATTCCTTTGTCATCTGCAACCCAGAGGCAATGATCATCCTTGCCTATCTATTATTTCTTTTCCAAATATTTGTAAAACAAATGTAAGTTCAGAAGCCAGGAGACTTCTTGTTTCCACCTGACTTCTTAGGTTCACAATTAAATGAGGGTTGTCCAGAGACCAGATCTGAGTCATATATAAAGCCAAAGTCTGTTGTATTTGATCCGCGTCTTCTAGAGGAAAAGAAGCAACGGAATGACTGCTATCACAGAGTGGTGGGTGCTGCAACTGGCCTCACACTGGAGAGGTGGGGAACTCCATAGCCGCTGCTCAGCCTTCAAGGTTGGATGTCTCAGCAGTTCCATCTGGAGTTCAAGTCCTGGAGGATCCCCAGGGGGCGGTCGCTGGTCTTCAGTTCGAATTGGAAGGCCTGAAAAGCTAGATTGTGCTGGTATTAAAGGTGGGCCGCAGCAAAGACAGGATACAAATACTCACTAGCAACAAGTGGAGACAGACAGGCAAGCAGCTGGGCTTTTCCCCAAGACCTCTTCATATGCAGCCACTTCTGAAAGGTGCTGCCCATTCCGGGAAAGATCATCCCACCATAGTCAGCCCTTCCTGGACATGTCCTCATGGAGTCATGTCTTTTAATTCTACATTCAATCAAGCCAACCATCAAGATGAAGAGTCATGGTCTGTAACTGTATAATGATCACAGGTTTTCATAGATCTATAGACCAATACAATGGGAATGTATTTTAAGAGGGGATTCTCTACATCAGCTCACACAGCAGGGGCTGGGTAGTGTGGATCAGTCACCCCTACTAACACTGTGACCTTTCTTAGCCTGTGACCAAGGGCATTGGGAACTCAAAGTCGCCAGGGCAGAAGTCTTAGCTTTCAGTTCAGTAGAATGGTAAAGAATTCCTTCCCCTCTAAGCTAGATTTCTAGACATGGGCACAGGATCAAAACCACTAAGAATGATGGCGGGCAGTAGCTACCATTCCTCTTTCCACTTCTCAATTCCCCAGCCTGTAACTGCTGACTACAGAATTAGTACTGTATATTGACTGCTGATTCAGAGCCCATCCAGCCTGTGGAGAGCCCTGTCCCAGCATTCTAGACTTTGGCGACATAGTTGGTACTCAAAAGTCCATGCCTCCAATCTATCACATCAACTTGCATGCCTCAGGATGGTGAGAAACTTGGCAAGATCAGTGAAATCTGTGAACATGAGCCCACAGCCACATTTCTTGGGCAAAAGTGATGATGTATGAATAGTATAATGGTGGACAAGGTATTCTCTGAGTTCACGGGTGGTAGTTTTGACAGAAATATTATATACAGAATAGGTAAATTCATACCTGGAATAAGTATCTGTTCTAATAAAGATAAATCACTGAGCTTTCCTCAATGGAAGTAGTCCACTATAATCAACCTGTCACCAGGTCAGTTGCTGGTCCCCCTGGGGATAGTACTATATCTTGGGTTCAGCACTGGCCTCTACTCCCAGCAGATTGGCACTCAGCAGTAGTTGCAGCAGGATCAGACTTTCTGCATGAAAGTCCATGTTGTCCAGCTCGTGCATAATCTCCATTCCTGCTGCTACAGCAACTTTGATCATTGACCAATTGTGAAGTGATAGGGACAGCTATGGAAACAGTTTGTCTACCACCCACAGAAAGGTGACTCCTATAACTTTGACTACTGAAATCCTCCTCTGTTTCTGCGCAATGACCAACATATCATCGACCCCTCAAAGTCTAGCATGGACTAAAGTCACTAGTGTTCCTATACTTAAGGGGAACACAAGAAAGATTTCTAGGAAATGCCACTGAGTCCTTATACCTCATCAAAGAGGAAAGTTTGACATACACATTAAAGGATGCTCCAGGGATGGGGGAGGGGGCACTAGGAGAAAGGGAGGGGGGAAAGAGAGAAGATAAAGGGGGAAGGAACAGGGAGATACAGGGAAGAGTGGAGGGAGGGAGGGAACTGGGGTACCTATTACGTTTGTATGAGTGGGGAAAATAAATAAATAAATACATTATATATATATAAAAAGAAATCCTCCTCTGTTGAGGCCATTTTTTGGTGAGTGTTTACATAGGGCACAAGTCTCTTTACATTCTACATCTAATCACACACTGCTTCCTCAAATCTCTAACCAACTTTCTAATCAATTTCCCCATTATTCAGCCAATATGATGGGTTATATCCCATGTTTTAGTTATGTAATCACATGCCTGGCCATTTATTTTCCAAAGTAAAAGGCATGACCATGTGTACTGTCCAAAGTTATTCACATTGTCAAGAATTTCCTTCATCACAGTCCCTCTGGGTTGTTCCAGAAAGGAGATGTACTACTGCCACTGTTCACTCCTGGGTGGTGCCTAACATAGCATGTAGAACCACATGTATACCAGACCTTAGTCTTCTCTTGGCTACCCAACCAGAGGGCACACCTAAGAAACTATGGATGCATGTTTGGGGACAGAAGGTATGTGTCAGGAGTAGGAACCATAGGTATTTGATCTTCTTAATGTAACTGACTTGTGCCTTCAGGACCTGCTGGAGTGCTATCACGTGTATCCCACTTCCATTTGATACTGATTTATATATCCAAAGTTGTAACTTAGTGAGGCCAATAACATCTAGCTCAGGATGGAATGGACAGCTGAAGTTACATTGCATTTTGGTAACTCATTGTCAAGCACTCAATTTCCAATAGGTCCAATAGCAGGATGAGCTCTTTATCCACAGCAAGCAACTAGGCAAGTCTGGACTCTTTACATGAAAGGTCCGCACCTCATTCCTGAAGGTGCGGATCATCTTGTCTTGATTATGATGTTGTTGTTTCTCTCAAAGGGTGAATAATTGTCTGCAGATGATGACGAAGTCTTGCTCCAAAATTCTAAGGACCTCCAATCTGGTTCACCTGCTATTTCTGGTTCACCTGTAGAGCAGTCTACAACTTCAAACAGCATCCTATCTGCCACTGACACCTCAGGAATCATTGGGTCTACTGGATCATATGGCCCAAGTGGAGTGAAGCAACCTGCATAGTATTATTGAGTCTTCATTTTTTATGGGACTTTCTGAGTCACTTGGTTTTTGGGGTGGAGTCACAGAAAAGCAATGAATGCACTACATCCAAAATCTAATCAATCCACTGAACATTGAGACCAACTGCATTGATTTACCTTCCACTTTAACAGGAATAGCTTTGTATGTCTCATACCACTGAATTCATTGAGATTTTGCTGAGGAAGAAGGCCCTTGAATTTTGGTTGGATTTACTTTCTATTTATGATGTGCATTATGCCTTGATTCTGGCCTCTGAATCAAGGGCTTGCTCACGTGGTCTAGTCACCCTAATGCCTTTAAATAGATCAAGGCTGTTTGCTACCTTATGAAAAGGAAAAGGTCAAGGTCCCTCTTAGCTAAGTTATGACATAGGCTGTAGAATTAATATACCCTTGAGATGGGTAAGTAAATGTGGACTGCTGGCCTTGGCAGCTGAAAGAAAATTGCTTCTAGTTGTCTTTACAGACAGGTGTAGGGGTGACAAATATGTGCAAAGAACAGTAGGTGCATGCGAGGTGAAGGTCCATCTGCTTAAGCAAGAAAACCACAACTTGTACAACAGCTGGAGTTAGAGTCAGTATTTAATGAAGCTTACAATGATCAACTGTCATTCCCCAAAATTCAGTCATTTGAATAGAGCAAATGGAAGAATTAAAGGGAGATGTGGTGGCAACCATTACCTCTGCATCATTCGAGTCCTTGATTGCAGCACTTCTCTCTGTAATTCATGCAGGGATATAATCATTGGTTTGGGTTCACTGTTTTCCTCAGTACAGGCAATTCTAATGGCACTTGGTTGGCCTTTTCCACTGTAATTGCCCTCACTTCACAGTTGAAGGACCGACCAATGTGGGGATTCTACCAACTTCTAAATATATCTATCCCAATTATGTATTCTGAGGCTGAGGAAATAACCACAGGAAGAATTCCTAAACCAACTGGATCCACAAAAGTCAGACTGGCTAAAACTCCACTGACTGCCTGGTATCTGTAAGTCACTCTAACTAAAGGGCCACATGCTGTTTGAATGTCCTGGAATTGATGTCAATTCAAAATCAGTGTCTAATAGGCCCATGGAACTCTGATTGTTTCCTTTTATCCAATGTACAGTTACCTTAGTAAAAGGTCAAATGCTCCTTGGGGGAAGATTGGGAAGAAGATTCATTGCAAAACTTGTCAGTACTGCTGCAAGGTCTTTCCTCAAGAGGTTCTTACCTCCCCTTTAATCAAGAGGTCTGTAAACTGAATCAAACCGTGAAATTGGCTGAGGGGCTATAATTCTTTGATGCCATGATTGAGGTAGTCTTTTGTTTGTTTTTTTCTACTTCTACAGATCAAGAAAGGATTCATTGGTCTTCTTCTGTGCTCCTTGTAAAGAATTGAACAATATATGTCAAACTTCATGTAACAACCCTAATTTCAATTTTACTATATTTAGATCTGAGCCTTTAAGAAAATTTGAGGTCCAATTAGGAAATATATACAGATATATAGATACATATAGATATATACACATACATATGTGTATATGTTTGTGTGTGTATATGTATATATGCATGTATATTTATGTATAGTAGAACTTGGGGCTGTGAAATTGGGAATACCAAAATTCCATGGAACACAGTATTCACAATTCATCAGCACACACAAATATCTCCCAAGCATTTGGTATTGACAATCTGAGAAACCTAAGGAATACCTTAAAGGTGAATAATAAAAATTAAAACTGAATGTATTTCCATTATCAAAGAACCCAGCATTAAACAATAGAAAATAAAGGATCAGAGAACAGACTATCAAGAGGAAATGTTAGTCTAGTTTTTGCTTTTTAAAAATATTTTCTTATATTTCCAATTTTTCCCTGAAATCCCATGTTATGTTCAGAATCCCTAGCTACCCAACCTCCCAAGTTCCTCCCCCAGTGTGCATACTCTTTGGGTCTAACCCTCCCTGCTTCTTAAGCATCACTTCCATTCACTGGGTCAAAGTCCTTTTTCTCCTATGAGTCAAATAAGCTAAACATATAATGGGCCCTTAAGTTTTCTCCAAACTTAAAATTTTAATGAAAATACTTGCATTTTCAACATCTCTTCAGGAAACACACCTAAGTTAGGACTTTCTGCATTTGATGACCTATCAGTCAACCACAAAGGATGAATGAGGCAAGACCAGCACTTACCAGGATGCTGCTACTGGTTCAGTTTCCTCTGGAGTGAATACACTTGCTCAGCAGGCATTAAATGGAAGGCCATCGCTCCAAACCAAATGACAATGGCTTCATTTATTCTATACCCTGTCTTAGCCACTTTTGTCCACTCCTCATCTCTATATAGGAAGAGGACAGAAAGACCTTCCACTTACACAAATGAAGCAGTGAGGTGTCCTGCCTGTGTGGCGGGGAAGCCTGAGGATGTTATACAAGCAGATCTGGTATTTCAATTTGTTCCATTTGGCTTTCTTAGCTGTCTTAAACTCCAGATGGGCTTATCCCATGACTAGTCCCTTTTACATAGCCATCTGCTGCCTTCTAGAGTCCCTAAACTCTGTACTCCATTGTGAATGCAGCTTCCTACAGCAGAAATCATCTACAGCAAACAACAAACTTAGATTATTGTCATTGCTCTGGACCCTCACTGAATCCTCCCAGCCTAGGACAGCAGGAGGATCCTGGCTTCAGAAGGAAAAAGGCCCAATACTACACTCTCATTCAGACTTTCTACTCTTTGCCCAACATGAGATAGTACCAGAGCTTCAGTACTCCTAGATTCTAAAAACCCAGGTCAGGGTTGTTTGTGCTACATGGTCTCTACCCTGACTGCATATTGAAACCTTTCATAACGCTTCAGTAATTACTAATGTTCAGGTCTACTCCTAAGAGAATTTTATTTCACTGGATGGAGTATGGCCTGGGAATTGGCAACTTCAAAAAACTCCCAAACCAAATCCAATAGGCAGCCAAAAATGCTAACTGATGATCCCATTGTAGAGCCTTTCTTGGTGACTAACTGCCAGCAAGCCAGACTCCATCGGCAGTAGGCAGAGTAGATCCACACTGTCACCAGCTACTATTCATGGAGATTCATTGTGCCTCTGTGTCTATATGTCTAGAAGACATGGGTTAACATTGTAGGTAGGCAAATATCAGAAATAAGGTCTAAAGGTATTTCTGTGAATAAAGAACTCTGAATCAAAATCAGCAAAGGTGCCCAAAAGTTGTCCTCTGATCTCCACTAGTGTACTATGACATATATGTGTATGCCTTCTCTTTTACTCTCTCATTCTTGAATTAATAAATAAAATAATTTTTAAAAATGAAAATAAAAGAATATAAATGAAGGGCCAGGAAGAAATAACATTGAGAGAGGAAATGAGTGGTTTTAGTTTGGTTTTTACCTTTAAAAATGTTTTTTACATTCTTAAAATTCAGTATTATTTTTAGAATTTAGGGGAAAATCATCTAATTTTCCTCTACCTAAGAGATATCTTTACTACTTTAAAGAAGTTTACAGTAGAAGGAAATTTATACATATCCAACTGTCCTTTAATCAAATTTGTTCAACATTCATTGAGCACCTATTAAATTAAAGATACCTTAGGTATGATGAAAAACAGTAAGCAGACTACTTGTGCAAATGAAAAGAATCCTGAACAAACCAGTAACAATAGTTTAATCGAAATCAGGAGGCAACACTTTAAACAACTTTCTTAAAGGAACAGGCAGAAATATTCTGGCTTTTCCAAATCATACAGTCCATACCAACTACTTAATTGTGTTGTCACAAAAAAAGAAGTCGTTATATAAGCAATGTCCTTGGTTACACTGCAATAAAACATTATGCATGAAAGAGGTACTTGCATACTTGCAAAAATTCTAATGTTGTCCACCCCAATGTATAATCTGTAAGTATATGAGGCATTTGCTAGGTTTTGTAATTCAACCTGTGGTGCTCCCGTGCCAGCGGTCTTGAGACTCCATCTGCTAAACAGAGTTAAGTAAGGCTGTCACTGCAGAGAGATTCTCCTTCATCCACTACTACTATTGAATAGAGTCACTCTCAGGAAGAAACCTTGGCTTCTCTCCAAGAGCGCATGTCCCTAAGTTTAGTACTGTTTTGACTTCCCAAAGTGGGATATCGTCTCTGTCTGAGCACTTTCACTGTACCTATATTGTATCATTCATTTTACCAGTCTTTGGTTCAAACATCCATTCACAGATGCTCAGAGCAATAGTAATCACCAACCAGATGTTAAGATATGAGCAGAGATGCCACAGACACTGGGAGACAGACTCTAGACTCCCTTCTAGATTTTGCAATGCACAAGAGTGTTTAGGGAAAAGCCACCTAGGAATTCAGTGAATCCAGCAGTGAATGACATGGCAGTCTTATGATCCTGAGGAAATCATTGAACCTCTTAGAATTATTTCCTTGACTGAACAAAGTATGAAAAAATACTTAGTTTTCAGAGATATTCAAGAATTATAAATAATAAGATTAGCGTCCTGTACATTAATAAACACTCGATCATAGCAGCTGCTTTCATTATTTTATTTTTACTTAGAACTTCATTCTGTTGGAAATTTATACATTCATTGTATACATATGTGCACAATTTATGCGTTAATGTATATGCAATATATTCATGTATATCACATTCTGATTGCTTTTCCTTCATCTTCTCTTTCTCCTACCCCTGCCAAAGGGGGCACCCTTTCTCCTATCAGTCTCTTCCATATTTAGGACTTTCATTTGTTTGTTGTCCCACTGAGTTTGAACAGGGTCAATTGTGTGGCCATGGGTTCGGAACTATCCACTGGAGCCTAGTGAGTCATCCATGAGTCCACAGCTGGGTACTGTCTTACCCTTTCCCAGACTGTGTTAGTTGCCCATAAGTCAGTATTAACTGGTAGGGCCCCATGAGCCCTGTCCCCATCCATGACTACCTGTTGTCTGGATCAGTCTTCTGCAACCCAGTGCCAAAAATTGCTGCTGCTGAAGTTCACAGTCACATGACACTGTCATGCTTAGAAGGTGACATCTCATAACTTTTCCTCTACCTTGGAGCTCTTGCATTCTTTCCACTTTCTCTTCTCAAACTATTACTAATGCTGCTGTGGCTGTTGTTTACCCAGGATTCTCTCTATGCACTACCTGTTTTCACTTATTGTTACATGTGCTATCATATTTAACATAGTAGCTTTCATTTGGTGTTAAATTTAATTTTCTGATTAACATATGTACTTCTATAGGTCAGGATTTAAAAGTTTCTCCTGCCTTTTTAATGCAATGAAAATAACCCCAAAGGAAGAGCAAAATTAGATGATTTCTCTTCATTTCTTTCTCAACTCAAAGCAATTGTCCCAAGGCAAATGTCCATGCCCAGAAACTCTTATATAGACTACTTCAAATGAAAAAAAAAAAAAAAAAAAAGCTCGGCAGGTCAGTGTACACTGTGGTCCCAGCCACTCAAGAGGTTATCGCTGAGGCCCAGATGTTCAAATCAGTCTGGCAATATACCAAGACTCCACGTAACAACAATAACAAAAAGCTCACAAAGAACATAACAGCACAAGGAAAATACAATACCTGAGTGATGTCTCTTCCTAATAGAACCATTGTTTCTAAAACCAAGCAGCTGAGTGTGGTGATTCCTTCCTTCCACTCAGATCTTAGGAGATGGGGGCTAGAGAATAAGAAGTTCAGAGCCGTCTTCAGCCACTCAGTCAGTTTGAGACCAGTTTGTGCTCTATGGGATTCTGTCTCAAAAAATAATGAAAAATTAAAAGTCTATGTATTTAAGGCTGTAAGCATCATCTTCTTAATTTGTAGGTATTTAACTTTGAGTTATCAGGAAAAAATATAATTCTCTCTTTGTTCCAAAATTTTTTTGAAAAGCATTTCAAAACAACACTGAAGGACTCGGGAATGGGCCAAGTCACCCCTCTCAGAATGAATTGTGTCGTTTGTACTGAAGGATGCTAGTCTCCCATTTGTTCTACTGGAACATCAATGAACTGCTGAACTAAGACACACTGAACACACAGGGTGTGTCCAGCTTCACTGGAACTGTCATAATGAGATGCAAAACCAGGGTCTGCAAAACCACTTGTGACTTGATGGATAAATCAGACAGCGTAGATTTTAAAATAGATTAGATGCTGGCTTGAAAGTGAACAGGATAGATTGGGATAGGCAGAGAAGTGCTCCCGTGTAAATCCCAGATCCAGATTTCCGGTGACCCATGTACGTGCACCAGTGGCCAAGTAGGCCAACGGGGAAGAGCGACTTGTGGCAATTGGTAGACAAGTCACCTTTACCAGTTGTCTCCAAAGAAATTCCAGAGAGTAAGCTTGTGAAGAGTTCTGTTCCATGCGGTCATCAGAGATCCAGCATATTTGTGTTAGTCTTCTTGATAACCTTTGCCTCTAAGACTGTGGAGATGTCTGCATAGGTCTGCATACAGCCAGCAAATAAGCCCCAAAAGGAAGTGTATTAGTGGAGGTTCTCTAGAGCAACGGAAGCAATAGAATGGATGCATATATAAGGAAGCATACTAAATTACCTCACAAAATATAATCAGTGTAGTCTGACAGTAGCTGCCTTAGCTGCTCAGTTCGTGAACTGATATCTCAGAAGACTGAAGGATCTCGGGAAAGTTTCAAACCTCAGTCATGCTGGAGGGCTGAAGAAGCTGGGCTATGATGAACAGCATCCAGGCGGAAGGGTCTGGGCTCCAGCGGGAGACCAGTGCAACAGTGGCGGTGGCAGCAGAGAAAGCAAGCGCAGACCAGTAGTGAACCCAATACAGCAAGTCCACATAGGTGCACTTCCTTTTAGTCACTCCGCCACTACTTCCATATCAATTGAAAGGTCATCTGCAAAATTGCTCAAGGGCTTACTCTAACTATCACATCTTCATAGCTGTGCCTCAAACTCAGTCTGCAACTGTCAAGTTGGCACCCGAATCTATCACAGGAAGAACCACATGAAGAATGGTTTAAAGGGTCATGCCTGGAAGTGAGCATATCACGTCTGTTCTTAATTCCTTGGCCAGAATTGATTCATGTGATGACCTTTAACTAAAAATATTAGTTTACTCGAATACCAGGAAAAACTAGCTAAAAGTATTTTGAAGAACACTAGCTGCTTTTACTATCGTGAGTCATTTGGGTCTTTAAAAAGTTTCATTCTTTTTACAAAACATTAATAAGAACACCATATAAAGAAAGTCATATCGGGGCTGGAGAGACGGCTCAGGGGTTAAGACTCTGTCTCAAAATCAGAAGGTTCTGAGCCTGGGAAATCCCAGAGTAAAGCAAGAAGGAGACAGAAGCAATCCAGGATGATTCCTGAAGTCACTCTTGGTCCTCCACAGGGACACACAGTGCACTCTGATACACACACACACACACACACACACACACACATAAAATAAATGAAATATTTTAAAAAAGAAAAAAAAAGACCCCGCTCCACCGGTCGGGACTCGCACGCCCGATCCAGCCGGGCCTCACCGCGCGCCCTAGGACCCCAGGTCAGCCCACAGGGACCCGGCTCCGACTCCCACCATCCAGCCGGAGCCGCGCGCGGGGGCCGAGGGACGAGGAGGACCTCCCCCAGCGCCCGGGCCCCGCCCCAGCTGCCCTCCGGTTAAATAGCTCCACGCCGACGTGCCCATCGTCCCTTTTCGCCCCACCCCGCTCCGCCGGTCGGGACGCGTACGCGAGATCCAGCCGGGCCTCACCGCGCGCCCTAGGACCCCTGGTCAGCCCACAGGGACCCGGCTCCGACTCCCACCATCCAGCCGGAGCCGCGTGGGGGCCGAGGGACGAGGAGGACCTCCCCCTGCGCCCGGGCCCCGCCCCAGCTGCCATCTGGTTAAATAGCTCCACGCCGACGCGCCCATCCTCCCTTTTCACCCCACACCGCTCCGCCCTTCGAGACACGCGCGCGGTCCACCCGGGCCTCACCCCGCGCCCTAGGTAAGTCCCCGTTCGGGCCCCACCCACCAGTACCCCAGGCCAAATAATTCAGTTTAGTGAAATTGAGAGATCTTAAGAGTTAAAATGACAATGCCAAACTCAAAGTGCAAATCCATGAGAAGCAACACTCAAGTAAACAAATTTCCCACTGAAGAAATTAATCCCATAATGTTAGACTCCAACAAGAACAAACCCGCGGAAAAAGGCCAAGAAAGCCTGACCCAGGATAACGACTTTCAAAATATGATCATTACCATGTTCAATACTATGAAAGAGGAAATCCGGGAGGAATTACATAATCGAATCAATCGCTTTGAAGAGGAACACAACAGACATCTGGAGGAGTTGAGAAAAAACAGTGCAAGAAACAAAAAGTGGCATAGAGCAGTTAAAACAAACTCAAGCAGAGTTTAAAACTGAGCTAAAAGACAAGTTATCTTCAACCCAGAACGCCACAGAGAGTCTTATCAACAGAACTAATGAAGCAGAAAACAGAATTTCAGACCTTGAAGATAAAGTGGGAGTACTAACCAGCTCAATGGAAGAGGTTGTTAAAGCCAAAAAGATACTTGAGAGAAATATCCAAGAGATATGGGACACCCTGAAGAAGCCTAACATGCGTATTCATGGAATACCGGAGCAAGAATCTCAAAATACCACCCCTGAGGAAATTTTTCAAACGATCATCAAGGAAAACTTTCCTCATCTAAAAAAAGAGAGACCCATTCATATATAAGAGGCATTCCGCACCCCAAACAGATACGACCAAAATAGAAGCACACCGCGGCAAATAATAGTTAAAACACTCCACATTCAAGATAAAGAATTGGTGCTGAGAGCTTCAAGGGAGAAAAAACAAGTCACTTTTAAAGGCAAACCTATTAAAATAACAAATGACTTCTCAGTCGAAACAGTAAAAGCAAGAAGAGCTTGGAGAGACATACTTCAAGTATTGAATGAGCAAAAATGTCAACCCAGGCTGATTTACCCTGCAAAACTATCAGTCATGATCGAGGGAGAAAGAAAAATTTTCCAGCACAAAGACAACTTTAAGGGATACATGGCCACCAAACCAGGCCTTCAAAAACTGCTAGAAATGATACTCAAGCGTGAAGAAAAAAACAGGCATATCCAGGAGAACAGAAGGCAAATATAACACCATTAAAAGCGAAGCAATATACTTATAAAAGCTACTAAACATAATAAATGTCTGGAATTAACAATAGTTTCTCCATTATAACACTAAATGTTAATGGACTTAATTCACCGATCAAGAGACACAGATTACAAACTTGGATTAAAAATCACAATCCATCAATCTGTTGCCTGCAGGAAACCCATCTCACCACAAAAGATAGGCACGCTCTAAAAATAAAAGGCTGGTCAACAATTCTACAAGCAAATGGAAGCAGAAAACAGGCAGGGGTAGCCATTATGCTATCAGACAAAGTGGATTTCAAACCAAAAAAAATTATAAGAGACACGGATGGATACTACATTTTAGTCACAGGTACAATTCACCAGGAAGATTTCACAATACTGAACATATATGCACCCAATACGGGCCCCTCCACATTCATTAAGAAAACCCTACAGCGTCTAAAGCAAGAAATCAACCCCCAAACGATAATTCTTGGGGACATCAACACCGCCCTCTCTACATGGGATAGATCAACAGGTCAAAAGCTTAACAGAGACACTTTGGAACTTAATCAAACCCTGAAAGAAATGGACCTCACAGATCTCTATCGAACTTTTCACCCACGCACCAAAGAATACACATTTTTCTCAGCAGCACACGGAACTTTCTCCAAAATAGATCACATATTGGGCCACAAAATGAATCTACACATATACAAGAAAGTTGAAATTCTAACCTGTGCCCTATCAGACCACCACGGCCTAAAGCTGGACATCCACAACACATCAAACAAGAGAAAATACACTAACTCCTGGAAACTTAACACTATGATGCTGAATGAGAACTGGATTCAGGAAGAAATTAAAAAGGAAATTCAAGATTTCCTGAAAGTGAATGATAACGAAAATACAACTTACCAAAATCTCTGGGACACAATGAAAGCTGTTCTAAGAGGTAAGTTCATAGCTCTTAATGCCCACGTCAAAAAAATGGAAACATCAGAAATAAACAACTTAACAATGCAGCTTAAAGCTTTAGAGAAACTAGAGCAATCTGATCCCAAAAGCAGTAGAAGAGAAGAGATTAGCAAAATAAGGGGAGAAATATCTGAAATCGAGACTAAGAAAACGATAGAAAAAATCAACCAATCAAAAAGCTGGTTCTTTGAAAAAATCAACAAGATTGATACACCCCTAGCTAAACTAACCAAAAGCAAGAGAGAGAAAACCCAAATTAACAAAATTAGAAATGAACATGGAGTTATCACTACTGATACCCAAGAAATCCAGAGAATTATAACATCATATTTCAAAAACTTATACTCTGTGAAGTTTGACAACACAAAAGAGATGGATGAATTTCTAAGTAAACACAACTTACCTAAATTGAATCAGGAAGTTGTGAATTATTTAAATAGTCCTATAACATATAAGGAAATTGAGGAAGTAACCTCGAATCTTCCCACCAAAAAATGTCCTGGACCAGATGGATTCAGCACAGAGTTCTACCAGACATTTAAGGAGTTAATAACACCAATACTCCTTAAACTGTTCCATCAAATAGCAAAGGAAGGAACACTACCAAACTCCTTCTATGAAGCTAATATCGTTTTAATCCCAAAACCTAATAAAGATTCACTTAAAAAAGAAAACTATAGGCCGATCTCCCTGATGAACACAGACGCAAAGATTCTCAACAAAGTCTTAGCAAATCGGATTCAAAAACATATTAAAAAGATCATTCATGGGGACCAAGTAGGCTTCATCCCCGGCACACAAGGTTGGTTCAACATACGCAAATCAATAAATGTAATTCATCATGTAAACCAGTCCAAAGTCCAAGACCACATGATACTCTCGATAGATGCAGAAAAAGCTTTTCACAAGATCCAACAGCCTTTTATGATCAAAACGCTAGAGACAGTAGGAATGGAAGGAACCTTTATTAATATAATAAAAGCTGTATACAACAAGCCCACAGCAAGGATTATGCTCAATGGGGAACAATTGGAAGCATTCCCACTTCGATCAGGAACTAGACAACGCTGTCCACTCTCACCACTTCTATTCAATATTGTACTTGAAGTCTTAGCTGAAGCCATAAGACAAGAAAGGGACATAAGAGGGATTCAAATCGGCAAGGAAGAAGTCAAGCTATCCCATTTGCAGATGACATGATCTTATACCTGAGTGATCCCAAAAACTCCACCAGGAAGCTCCTGGAACTAATTGAGAAGTTCAGCAGGGTGGCAGGATACAAAATAAATGTGCAAAAATCAGAGGCCTTCCTATATGCCCAGAATGAAAGAACTGAAAAAGCCTTGAGAGAAACAATACCATTTACTATAGCCCCTAAAAAAATGAAATACCTTGGTATAAACCTAACTAAGGAGGTAAAAGACCTTTACAATGAAAACTTTAAAACCCTAAAGAAAGAAATTGCAGAAGACACCAGAAGGTGGAAAGACCTCCCTTGTTCCTGGATTGGCAGAATCAACATTGTAAAAATGACCATCCTACCAAAGGCAATATACAGATTCAATGCTATACCAATCAAAATCCCAAAGCAATTCTTCAAAGAAGTTGACCAAATAATCTCAAAGTTCATATGGAGGCACAAAAGACCCAGGATAGCAAAAACAATCCTGAGTAACAAAAACACAGCTGGAGGTATTACCATACCAAACCTAAGTCTATACTACAAATCCATAGTTATAAAGACAGCCTGGTACTGGCTCCAAAATAGACACACAGATCAATGGATAAGGATTGAAGACCCAGATATAAGCCCACAAAGTTACAGCCATTTGGTCTTTGACAAAGGGGCCCAAAGAATCCAATGGAAAAAGAACAGCATCTTCAACAAATGGTGCTGGCAAAACTGGATCTCCACATGCAGAAGATTAAAGCTGGACCCGTACTTGTCACCATGTACAAGACTTAATTCCAAATGGATCAAGGACCTTGATATCAGGCCAGAGACTTTAAAAACCATAGCTGAAAGGATAGGGAACTCCCTCGAGCTGATTGGGCTAGGCCAACACTTCCTAAACAGACATCCAATGGCACAGTCACTGCTACCAACTCTCAACAGTTGGGATCTTGTGAAATTAAAGAGCTTCTGTTCAGATAAAGAGATTGTCACACAAGCTCAAAGGCAACCCACAGAATGGGAGAAAATCTTCACTAACCACATATCTGACAGAGCTCTACTGTCCAGAGTGCACAAAGAACTTAGAAAATTAAACTCCAAGGAAAACACTGGCCCAATTAAAAAATGGGCCCTGGAACTTCAAAGAAACTTTACCAGGGATGAAATTAAAATGTCTAACAATTATCTTAAAAAATGCTCCACTTCCTTCGCCATCAGGGAAATGCAAATCAAAACTTCCCTGAGATATCATCTCACCCCGGTCAGGATGGCAAAAATCCACAATACAAACAACGACAAATGCTGGAGAGGATGTGGAGAGAGGGGAACTCTCCTACATTGTTGGTGGGAATGCAGGCTCATACAGCCACTCTGGCGAGCCGTCTGGAGATTCTTAAAGAAATTAAAGATTGAAATGCCATATGACCCTGCTATCCCACTTTTGGGAATAACCCCCCATGCAGCAGAGGTTCGCCTCGATAGCACAAGCTCGACCATGTTCATAGCAGCACTGTTTACAATAGCAAAGTCATGGAATCAACCTAAATGTCCAACAGTTGACGAGTGGATAAGGAAACAGTGGTACATCTATACAATGGAGTACTACTCAGCCATCAAAAATGATGAATTACTGGAATTTGCTGGGAAATGGATGTCCTTAGAAAGAATTATATTAAGTGAAGTATCCCAAACCCAGAAAATTAAGCGCCATATGTACTCCCTAATAGGTGGCTCCTAGTACCAAACTCACCCAGCCCACATTGAGACACTCAAAAGTAAACCTATGAAACACAGTAATTGCAAGGATTATGAACAAGAGAGATGGGTTAGGAGGGCCACACCAGAAACGAGAGAGGAGACCATGTTACAGCAGAGAAAATAGGCCTCCATCAAGGTCTGCAAGTAAGTAATGAGAAACCTGGTTAAGTTCACAGACGTTCTTTCCTGATCTCACCAGAAGGGGAGGGCATATAGTCTAGCAGATAAAAAGTAATCATTTTGCAAATGGGTGATGGACCCCTCCCTCAGTGAGGTTTCCTACTCTTATTACATCTACCCTTGAATGTGCTATTACAACACGACTCCAGTTTAACAGCTTTTTGTCTCTGGCCAGGGGGTGACATACAGTGCCCAGCAGAATGGAGTGAAGGGAATTGCAGGAGCAGCAAAACTGCAAAAGAAAATCAACAAACCACAATCCAGAACTTCAGAGACTATATCAATCACACAGAACTAAGACAGCCTAATCTCTCCCCATCCTGGAGCTCAGGGACATTTGCGGAAGAGGGGGCGGTAAGATTGTAAGAGCAAAAGGATGGGAGGAGCAACGATTTGCAAGATTCTCAACAATAGTTGGGGCCAAAGCAATCGTAATGGGACTTTGCATGCCCTGCACAATGTCCAGCGCACTGTTGCCCTCATAAAGTCTAGCATCTGTTAAGGGCACCGAGACCCCTGGAGGCAAGGGATTGACAGCCATAGTAGTGATCTTATGCTTAAGGGGAACAAGAGAAAGGGCTTATGGAAATGCCACTGGGTCCTTACATGTCATTGGAGAGGAGGACCCAATGGAGAGTTAGGCGTATACAATAAAGGACTCTCTGGGAATTGGGGGGGAGGCACTGGGGGAAGGGGAGGGGGAGGAGGGGGGAGGGAGGGAACTGATAAAAAATTTTAAAATGTATAATTAAATTTTTAATTAAAAAAAAAAGAAAAAAAAAAAAGCTGGTTCTTTGAAAAAATCAACAAGATTGATACACCCCTAGCTAAACTAACCAAAAACAAGAGAGAGAAAACCCAAATTAACAAAATTAGAAATGAACATGGAGTTATCACTACTGATACCCAAGAAATCCAGAGAATTATAACATCATATTCAAAAACTTATACTCTGTGAAGTTTGACAACACAAAAGAGATGGATGAATTTCTAAGTAAACACAACTTACCTAAATTGAATCAGGAAGTTGTGAATTATTTAAATAGTCCTATAACATGTAAGGAAATTGAGGAAGTAACCTCGAATCTTCCCACCAAAAAATGTCCTGGACCAGATGGATTCAGCACAGAGTTCTACCAGACATTTAAGGAGTTAATAACACCAATACTCCTTAAACTGTTCCATCAAATAGCAAAGGAAGGAACACTACCAAATTCCTTCTATGAAGCTAATATCGTTTTAATCCCAAAACCTAATAAAGATTCACTTAAAAAAGAAAACTATAGGCCGATCTCCCTGATGAACACAGACGCAAAGATTCTCAACAAAGTCTTAGCAAATCGGATTCAAAAACATATTAAAAAGATCATTCATGGGGACCAAGTAGGCTTCATCCCCGGCACACAAGGTTGGTTCAACATACGCAAATCAATAAATGTAATTCATCATGTAAACCAGTCCAAAGTCCAAGACCACATGATACTCTCGATAGATGCAGAAAAAGCTTTTGACAAGATCCAACAGCCTTTTATGATCAAAACGCTAGAGACAGTAGGAATGGAAGGAACCTTTATCAATATAATAAAAGCTGTATACAACAAGCCCACAGCAAGGATTATGCTCAATGGGGAACAATTGGAAGCATTCCCACTTCGATCAGGAACTAGACAAGGCTGTCCACTCTCACCACTTCTATTCAATATTGTACTTGAAGTCTTAGCTGAAGCCATAAGACAAGAAAGGGACATAAGAGGGATTCAAATCGGCAAGGAAGAAATCAAGCTATCCCTATTTGCAGATGACATGATCTTATACCTGAGGGATCCCAAAAACTCCACCAGGAAGCTCCTGGAACTAATTGAGAAGTTCAGCAGGGTGGCAGGATACAAAATAAATGTGCAAAAATCAGAGGCCTTCCTATATGCCCAGAATGAAAGAACTGAAAAAGCCTTGAGAGAAACCATGCCATTTACTATAACCCCTAAAAAAATGAAATACCTTGGTATAAACCTAACTAAGGAGGTAAAAGACCTTTACAATGAAAACTTTAAAACCCTAAAGAAAGAAATTGCAGAAGACACCAGAAGGTGGAAAGACCTCCCTTGTTCCTGGATTGGCAGAATCAACATTGTAAAAATGACCATCCTACCAAAGGCAATATACAGATTCAATGCTATACCAATCAAAATCCCAAAGCAATTCTTCAAAGAAATTGACCAAACAATCTCAAAGTTCATATGGAGGCACAAAAGACCCAGGATAGCAAAAACAATCCTGAGTAACAAAAACACAGCTGGAGGTATTACCATACCAAACCTAAGTCTATACTACAAATCCATAGTTATAAAGACAGCCTGGTACTGGCTCCAAAATAGACACACAGATCAATGGATAAGGATTGAAGACCCAGATATAAGCCCACAAAGTTACAGCCATTTGGTCTTTGACAAAGGGGCCCAAAGAATCCAATGGAAAAAGAACAGCATCTTCAACAAATGGTGCTGGCAAAACTGGATCTCCACATGCAGAAGATTAAAGCTGGACCCGTACTTGTCACCATGTACAAGACTTAATTCCAAATGGATCAAGGACCTTGATATCAGGCCAGAGACTTTAAAAACCATAGCTGAAAGGATAGGGAACTCCCTCGAGCTGATTGGGCTAGGCCAACACTTCCTAAACAGACATCCAATGGCACAGTCACTGCTACCAACTCTCAACAGTTGGGATCTTGTGAAATTAAAGAGCTTCTGTTCAGATAAGAGATTGTCACACAAGCTCAAAGGCAACCCACAGAATGGGAGAAAATCTTCACTAACCACATATCTGACAGAGCTCTACTGTCCAGAGTGCACAAAGAACTTAGAAAATTAAACTCCAAGGAAAACACTGGCCCAATTAAAAAATGGGCCCTGGAACTTCAAAGAAACTTTACCAGGGATGAAATTAAAATGTCTAACAATTATCTTAAAAAATGCTCCACTTCCTTCGCCATCAGGGAAATGCAAATCAAAACTTCCCTGAGATATCATCTCACCCCGGTCAGGATGGCAAAAATCCACAATACAAACAACGACAAATGCTGGAGAGGATGTGGAGAGAGGGGAACTCTCCTACATTGTTGGTGGGAATGCAGGCTCATACAGCCACTCTGGCGAGCCGTCTGGAGATTCTTAAAGAAATTAAAGATTGAAATGCCATATGACCCTGCTATCCCACTTTTGGGAATAACCCCCCATGCAGCAGAGGTTCGCCTCGATAGCACAAGCTCGACCATGTTCATAGCAACACTGTTTACAATAGCAAAGTCATGGAATCAACCTAAATGTCCAACAGTTGACGAGTGGATAAGGAAACAGTGGTACATCTATACAATGGAGTACTACTCAGCCATCAAAAATGATGAATTACTGGAATTTGCTGGGAAATGGATGTCATTAGAAAGAATTATATTAAGTGAAGTATCCCAAACCCAGAAAATTAAGCGCCGTATGTACTCCCTAATAGGTGGCTCCTAGTACCAAACTCACCCAGCCCACATTGAGACACTCAAAAGTAAACCTATGTAACACAGTAATTGCAAGGATTATGGACAAGAGAGATGGGTTAGGAGGGCCACACCAGAAACAAGGAGAGAGGAGACCATGTTACAGCAGAGAAAATAGGCCTCCATCAAGGTCTGCAAGTAAGTAATGAGAAACCTGGTTAAGTTCACAGACGTTCTTTCCTGATCTCACCAGAAGGGGAGGGCATATAGTCTAGCAGATAAAAAGTAATCATTTTGCAAATGGGTGATGGACCCCTCCCTCAGTGAGGTTTCCTACTCTTATTACATCTACCCTTGAATGCGCTATTACAACAAGACTCCAGTTTAACAGCTTTTTGTCTCTGGCCAGGGGGTGACATACAGTGCCCAGCAGAATGGAGTGAAGGGAATTGCAGGAGCAGCAAAACTGCAAAAGAAAATCAACAAACCACAATCCAGAATTTCAGAGATTCTATATCAATCACATAGAACTAGGACAGCCTAATCTCTCCCCATCCTGGAGCTCAGGGACATTTGCGGAAGAGGGGGCGGTAAGATTGTAAGAGCAAAAGGATGGGAGGAGCAACGATTTGCCAGATTCTCAACAATAGTTGGGGCCAAAGCAATCATAATGGGACTATGCATGCCCTGCACAATGTCCAGCGCACTGTTGCCCTCATAAAGTCTAGCATCTGTTAAGGGCACCGAGACCCCTAGAGGCAAGGGATTGACAGCCATAGTAGTGATCTTATGCTTAAGGGGAACAAGAGAAAGGGCTTATGGAAATGCCACTGGGTCCTTACATGTCATCGGAGAGGAGGACCCAGAGGAGAGTTAGGTGTACACAATAAAGGACTCTCTGGGAATTGGGGGGGAGGCACTGGGGGAAGGGGAGGGGGAGGAGGGGGGAGGGAGGGAACTGGTAAAAAATTTTAAAATGTATAATTAAATTTTTAATAAAAAAAAAGAAAAAAAAAGAAAGTCATATAGAATCATGGAACCAAACTTAAAATCTAGCATATCAAAGTCAACCCTATCTATCCAATGTAGATTCATCTTCTCTTGGTCCAGTGATCTATAAGTACTACATGTTTTACATGAGGGAGAAAGAAGAAAATATTATGCATTGAGAAAAGGGAAGAATGAGAGACAACAGGAATGATTGGTCCACATTAATTCTTTCACTCTTTTTTTTTTTGGCAAGTGTAGACATGGACGTGTACATGTGTGGAGTATGTGTGGATATGTATAGAAGAGGGAACCCAGTGGTGACTTCTGGACTATACTAGTTACTCTTCTCTGTTGGTGTGAGATGCCACTCAAACTCAAGCAACTTAAGGGGAGAAAGAGAGATTTATTCAGATACAGTTCCAGAGAGGAGATATAGCCCATTATAGCAGAAAAGGCAAGACCAAGAGCAAAAGCTGGACATGGTTTAGTCAGATCCACTATGGAGGCTCACAGAGCTGCAAAAACTGCAGGATCAGACTAACTAATTGAAGCTGGGCGGGGCTAACCACTCTCAGGACTACCCCTGTGACTGTCTTCCTTCAGCAAGGCTCCACCCTCTAAAGGTGTCATGCCTTTCCCAAACAACTGAAGAGTCAAAGACATGTGCCTGTGGGAGACAACTCATATTTCAAACCATGATAGGGACTCATTCTGGATTGCTTTCCCTCCTTATTGCTTTGTTCTGAGATTTCCCAGACTGTCTTTTAGGACCAGAAGTACAGGCCACTGCCATTTCTGCCTGGCATATTTACCTGGTTTCTGGGATCCAAACTCAAGTCGTTTTGCTTTTGAGGCAAAAGTTTAACCCTTGAGCCATCTCTCCAGCCCTCATATTAACTCTCAAGTCTCTTTGAGAAGGCATTTGGAAAGCTTCCTACTAAAGGGGTCAGGGGCATCTAACGATTGCATGTTGTGATTGTCCTTGGCTTCCCAAGAGAGTCTTCGGTTTCTTGCCCATTTGTTTCTGTGACCACTGGCACCATCTCTGGGTGTTTCTTCTTTGTCCACTGCCTTTTTCTGGAGTCACTTTTCAAGTGCTATGCTGGTGCAGTCCCAATTTTGTGCCTAATTCCTATAGTGTAACTGTGGGGACTCAAAGAAGACACAGTGTTCTTTTCAATCTGGATCAAGGTTTATTTGACTAAGTGCATATGAACCATTGGTAGGTTTATGACCTGTTCTTACTATTAAGATCTTTGTGTAAGTAGCTGTGATAGTTAGATAAGTAGTGTCTACTTGACAATTGACAGATGAGCTTTGGACACATTTGTGAAGAATTAATAAAGGGAAGCCCTTGAGAAATCCTCCAGGAGATTGTGTCATTGATGTAGGAAGACCCAGCTCATGGTGGGTGAGACCATTCCCCGGGCAGCTGGATAACAGGAGGGAGATGGTTTAGTAAAGTGGCATTTTTCAACATACTGTAGACTCACTTGCTGTGAGGGAATTTCCCCTTCTATCAGCAGTCCTGTGGATATGGTGGATGATGGATATGGGGCCGTTCTCTCAGACCCTGGTGTTGATATGAACTGTCCTGGTCAAGCTAGACTAAGAACTGTAACTGAGAATCGCAGGGGGGAAATTACAGCCGCCTTGCTCCCCTTAGCTCTTTGCTTCTGAATTTATCAGCAACATGTAGGCAAACTGCAACAGTACTGAAAGTCACAGTCTTTTGTAAGTGAAAAATAGCATGAATTCCTCTGAGCACAACTGATTTTTGCTTAAATATCATCATATAAATATCATCATATCTTTGCCTGTCAATTGAAAAATGAATACTGAGAGACTGGAACTGTAGTTCAATGGTAAAGTACTTGGTTAGTGCACTTGGCCAGTGTTTTGAAGGCACTGGTTCAATCTTCATTATTCAGAGGAAGAGGGGGCTACTAGAAACATGGACAGAAAGCACAAGGGAAGCCATGGTGAATAAGGAAAGAGATAAGAGTCAGATCTTTGCTCACAGTAGTTAAGGATGTCTGAATATTTATACCACATAGATATTTCATTGTGTCCTATTTCTCAGAAACATTATAGTAACTACTCAAATGAACTTGAGGAAAGCCTGGAACTCACACACATATAAACCTCTTGTCTTCCTTTGGCTTTTCATCAGAATCAGTTCTTTCTTCTACTTTATTATTTAAAATTTTTATAGACCAGTGCAATAAATTTATATATTTTCATCCTCTATTTCCCATCCCCACACTCCCTCTCAACCCTGATCCTTCTGCTTTCCAGAAACTCTCCTTCTACTTCCATGTCCTGAAAGGTGATCCATTGAACCCCATCCAGGAAACCCACATTGGCAAGGGGCTGGACATGCCCTGGGGCATGAACAGCCCACCAATGGCAAACCATCAAGCAGCAGTCCCAAATAGCCTCTCTTGGGTGCGTTCTTATCTGTTAAGATCCTCCTTCCTCCCCCTCTCTACTGAAGTGTTGATAGGTCTGTTATTATGGAGGTCTGGAATAAGTAGCCACCACTGCATTGAATTCTTGGATGTGATAGCCCTGATGTGAACAGAAACTACTGTCTGACAATAGCTCTCATTACACTCACGTTTTTACATTCTTACTACCCGTCTCCCACAAGGTTCCCTAGGCCATGGGATGGGGGGATGATTTAGATGCCCTCTTTAGGACCAAGCTCTCCAAGGTCCCTTTTTTTGCACTGTGGACAGTAATGGTTCTCTGCATTGCATGTCATCCATTGTTGGATACTTTTTGGTTGAGTGCTGAGTGCTTCTCTGACCTAAGTGCATAATGACAAGTGTTTAGATAGTAGCTTACTATCAAGTATTTATAGTTAACTCTAAGGTATTTGTTCCATCTAGTGTCTATGGCTTGGTTACAGTGCCAGGTATGTGTTCCCTGCCACGAAATGGCCATTAATACCATTCAGAAAGCAATTAGGTACCTGGGTATGTGTTTAAGCACATTTGTCCCCTGCATTCTATTGCCTCCCATTTTTAAAGTCCTCTTTCATTCCCCACTCCCTAGGTTATGTTATGCTCTAGATTATAGCTATCTTGAGTTTCTTTTCAAGTACACCCCTCTGAAAGTCCAATGTTAGTATCAGCACATGCAGGAGAGTATGCAGAATATGAATTGAGATATTTCACTCAATATTTTAATCTTCAAATTCCATCCATTTACCAGCGAATTTCATTTTTCTTGACAACTGAATAGTATTCTAGTATGTATATCTATCACATTTCCATTATCCACTCATGGATTCTAGGCTGATTCTATTTCTTTGTTACCATAAGTTACACTGAATATGAATGCACAAGTGTCTCTATAGAGTGATGTAAAGTCCTTTGGCAATATGCCCAGGAAGGATATAGCTGGGTCATACAGTAGCTCAACTTTTAGCTTTTTAAAGAAAGTGTCAGTACTTTCTGTGTGTATTATTTACAGTGTCCGCTTTCAACAAATTTTATTCAGACAAGAGTGTTAGACCAGTGAGATGGCTCAGTGGGTAAAGGCACCTGCCATATAAGCTTTATAACCTGAGTTCAAGCTCTGAAACTCACAAAAAATGGATGGAGAGAACCAGAAAACCTACTTCCCAGAGTTACAATATAATCTTTGCATGTTCACCATAACAACATGTATGCATAAAGTCCATTTCTCTTGATCTCTCTCTCCCTCTTTCTCTCTCTCTCTCTCTATCTCTCTCTCTCACACACACACACACACACACACAGAGAGCATAAATAAATAAATAGATAGATAAATAGATACATAGATAGATAGATAGATAGATAGATAGATAGATAGATAGATAGATAGATAGATAGATAGATAGATAAAGCGTTGGCAAATTTAACCATTCATTAGTCATCTGTAATCTGTTAAAATTCACCTCTGGATCTCCATCTCAGTATCAGTTCCCAGAGAGAGGATGACAAGGTCTCACCATACAAAGATTGTTATAACAAGGAAAATACTTTAGGAAAAACTGGATTACAAATATTAAACCATAGTACCCTCTGGTACATAAAAAGGCCTTCAAATGGTAAGATTTGGATAAACATGGAACCAGAAAGGACTACAATCTATAGAACAGAACTGTGATTCCAACTCATCTAAGAACCAATCTAAACTTCTAGTTAATTTTGACCACCAAACATGAAGCAGTAGTCTGCATATTACAGTTCAGTCTTAAAAGTGAATCACTGTAAGAGGCACAGCCCTATCTATGTCTGTGTTCTATGGTTATCAGCTACCAAAGGATTCCAAGGAATCTGAAGCAGAGTCTTGAAGAAGAGAAACTGGAACTCTAGCTTGAAGCTCCAAAGTTGAATTGTGTCCAAACTTAAGGTTTTAACAGAGTTAATTATGCATAAGATGGACCACTTTTTCATTTTCGCAAGAGAACAAAATAGGGGAACTACAACATAGGGGCCTAAAGTTCCCTTTTATGAGGGATGTCACAGGAAACATTGGGGCTAAGTGGTGGACAGGTTCACTCCCACCCAAAGCCCTGTGATTCAGTACCTCATGTGTGACGCATTTCCTCACTCTCTGTATCTTCACAGGACTTTGTGTGGATAAGCAACCATTTTTCCTGAATCCTCAGCTGTAGCTAACAATGATATATGGGGGAAATGTTGCTGAGTTTGAATACACCAAAGGGGATAAACCATAGGGCTGGTATTTTATCTACATTTTTCAAAATAGACTTCAGACTCAATAGAAATTAATAGCTAATATTTATTGAGTTCTTAACATATATGTGCTGTATAGGCTGAGAGTAGTTCTTCATATATTAAATCACTTAATTCTCTTAAAGAGGTGGACTTTGAACACATGCTGATAAAAATAAACAAGAAACTGAGATCAGTAAAAGTGAGTGGGTGGGAGACAATACCTGTGTTCACATCCTATGTGAAGTCAGTGTGAGTACACAGCAAAGTCCTTATGCTGTCCTCAAATGCTTTTATTCTGCAGAATCCTGATTCAATATTCATGAGATGAAGAGTTAAGTGTATAGACATGAAAAATGAAGATGTGTAAAACTCCTCAGGATGGTTATTTATCAATAGTAGCTCCAAGGAATGAAAAAGTACTCAAATCTTTAAAGTTACAAGGTTTATTCAGATGTATTTAGAAAACTCAGTATTAACTACATCATTCTTTACTTATAATGGCTAAACATTCAGGGATATACTTGGGGTTTTGTTGCAGTGATTGAGTATAAAGGATAAGTGCCAACGGTCTCCACATTTCAGCAGTTCATAGTCAAGAATCAGAAATAACAAGTCACTCACTCCTAAGATAGGGTTCAGAAACTAAATGGCAAAAGACAGTGATACAAAAGATAAAAATCAGGGAGTCTTGGTTACAAGTCCATATTTTGCTACTTGTGTGCTCTTGGAAAGAAACTTTAGTCCATACATTCAGAAAAATTGTGATGGACATGGAAGGAATGGACAAGGAGGGACACAGGCTTGATCATTCTTCAAGAAAGATCTTAATGCTCCTGATGCCAGGATTGCTTTCACAGACTTCCAGTGTCAGGTGTATCAGATGTAGTACCTACACAATAGATGCTAAAGGTATCTTTCCTCCTGATGTGACTCAGTTCCAAGAAATGATGGCTGCCCAGTGGAGCTCCATTTTTCTCGTAGTGCATCCTATACATCCCTCCCATGAGCCCCAATCCTGAAGCCATTCCCTAATAATCACCCATCTCTAGTTTATCTTCTATCCTAGAGAACTCAACCCTCCATAGGTTACAAGTCAAAGAGCTTATCTGAATCATGCTTCAATGAAACAAGGTCAAATGTGATGAAACATCCATGAGCAAATCAGGTTGTATCTTTAGGGCTTGGTTCCACATCTATAAAATGGAGACACTGCTTAAAAAGACTCTTCTGTCTCTGCCCAGTAGAATCTGCCAATACTAGCAGAATAGGAAGCAGATAAACAGAAAATTCACCGTGACCAAAATATTACCTTTCAAACTTCTCTTTCTGGTCCTATGACATCATATTTCTTGCCAACTATTTAAATTTCACATCTGTCAAGAGCATACGTGAAAGGAAGTCCTATAAAACTTATAAATACATCATTAAAAAAGGAAAGCATCAGAATATTTGGAGAGACATGAAGATGTGAGTTGAAGGACTGACAGGGTTATGTAATGAGACTCCCAGTTGAAAAAGGGGGATGACTCACTGATTAAAGCTCTTGTGCAAACATGAAGATCAGTGTTTGGATTTTAGATCTCCAGAACCCACATAAATTCCAGATAGGCATGATGACCCACTTAGAACTTCAGCATTCAGAAGGCAAAGTACAGGAATCCCTGGATCAGCTGGCTCTCTGGACTAGTTGCAATCAGTGACTGTAATGTTGATATTGATTGTAACCTGACCCCAAGCATTAAAGCTGAACTTTGTGCATGACTGTGAGAGATTGTCTTGATTGCCCACTGTGGGAAGGACCATTCAGGAGGTCCAGAACTGTATAAGATTGAGAACTAAGCACTAGCAAGCAAGCTCCTTTGCCTTCTGTTCTTCCTGTGGATGAGATGTGACCAGTTGCTTTACGTTCCTGCCACTGTGGCTTCTCTGCAATGATGGACTATGATGTAGAATTGTGAGCCAATTAAACCCATTCTCCCTTAAGTTCATTATTGTCAATGCATCTATCACAGAAAATGGAAATAAAGCTATAACAGTGAATTCTGGGATCAATTGACTCTACCTCAATGAACAAGGTTGAGAGCAAGCACAGATGATTCCAAGATGATTCAAATCTAGGTAAGGACTGTAATCACTTGAGAGATAAAGCCAAGCATTGACAAATGGAATTAAATGCAATTAAAAAGCTTCTGCACAGCAAAGAGGCAGTTAATCAATGAAGACTCAACTTCAGAATGAGGGAGCAAATCTTTGCTGACTGTACATCTGGCAGAGAATAATATCTGGATTATGCAAAGAACTAAAAAACTAGATAGCAAGAAATCAACCAATCCAATCCATAGATCTGTCAATAAACACACAGTTTTCAGATGAAGTAAAATAAACCTATGTAAAATTTTTCTAACATCATTAACCATCAAGGATACGTAAATAAAAATTACATTGAGATTTTTATCCCACCCTAATCAAATTGGTAATCATTAAGAAAGCAGATAATAAATGTTGGCGAGGGTGTGGGGAAAAGGGACATCCACATAGTCCAGCCATTGTGGAAATCAATATGAGCATTCCTCAAACTGTTGGTCAAAAATCTACTATGTGACTCAGCCATTCCTATCCTGGCACTTGTCCAAAGTACTCTAAAGTCAATATATGACAGAAATAATTAAACGTCTACTTCTATTGCAGTGTTATTCACAATAGGTAAGTTATAGAATCAGCCTAGTTGTCTATCAACAGAGAAATGGATGATGAAAACATGGTATACTCCTAACATATATGCAGTAAATTTTACTTAGCCATAAAGAAGAATGAAATGATGTCACTTGCAGGAAAATAGGTGTGACTAGAGATTATCACACTTAGTGTTATTTAGTGAATTATTCCGACTCAGAAAGACAAGTGTCATGTGTTTTCTCTCATTGGTGGATCCCAGGTTTTGTACAAATACATAAAATCTATGTCATTCATAAGATGATAGCAGAAATGACTAGGGGATTGAAAAGATCTCACAGGAGGGATTTAGGGAGAGCAAAAGGAGGGAAGAGAATATGGGGGCATTATCAAAGTACAGTATGTATGCCAAAAAAAAAAAAGACAAGGCTGGAAATGTGTAGAACAACCATCCCTGAATCAAGTATCTGCACAGAGCAGTTGGGTACCTGAGACAAGGTATATACATTCAGTGCTCTCTTAATCGCACCCATCCCTTTCTTCAAAATAAGAACCTAAGGTATTTTGAAAGCCATTCTAAAACTCAAAAGTCCTTGATCCAAGGACTGGATCACCAACTGAGTTCTTCTTTGCAAAATGAAAACATTGGCTGTTTGCTTGTTTTTCTCATGTGAAATGTGGTATAAAACCCTTTAGTGGAAAGGGGAAGTACATATACAATGTATCTTCTCTAAAAGTCCAATGGCTAGAACTAGTTTCTTGCTGTGAGGATTGAACATGTAGAATCCACAACAGCAACAATGATTTCTAGTCATTGAACTCAGCTTATTTTTATTGTCCTCCAGTAAAACAAATGTGCTGCAGTTGGACTGTCCTTCCCTAAAAACCTGACCCCCAAGACAAATAGTTAAGAGAAAGAGAGCTTTGGGAAATCATTGGATGTTAGGGTGGAATCCTTGTGAGTCAGATTAGTGTCCTCATGAAAGAGGCAGAGGTTTCCCCTTCCACCAGACTATATACCACTGTTAAAGTGACAGAAAGAGACTGCAGCCTGTGTGGAACAGGACTCGCCAGACTCCGGGTCATCTTGGATTTCCAGCCATCAGGACAAACTCTTTGCTACTACTCATAACCCCCCTCCTCTCAGCATTTTGTTACAGCCATCAAAGACACTCGTGACAAAGTCACACTTCCATGGGAAAAAGTTCTCTTTATTGTTTTGCCTTTCTATGTTTACTGAGATTTGACTGTTTATCTGTCTAAGCTTAAACATGTCAACTCAAAAGTTCCAGAGCTTCACCACCAGACAGCATCTTTGGGGCTGGTCCTAGGCACGAGAATGGGGGATTTCTCCACTTGTAGGTTCGCTCACTGGTGGGCTGCTGTGCCACAGCGGATACCAAGCACTTGCTAGTGCTGGCGTCTATAATGGAGCCCAAAGGACCACACACGCAGAGGGACATGGGAGCAGGAGGGCGATGGCTGGAATGCAGAACTGGAGGTGAAGTGGGAAAGGAGGGGGCTTGGAAGAGGATGAAGTGGGGAGGTCAAAGACATTGTATGTGAAAGTTGCAGAAAACAAAGAGAAAAAATGAAAAAAATTGTTAAGACTGAATAACACCTAAGGAAATAAATGCAGCATTCCCTTGATGGGAAAGGCTTAGTATATAATACTGTTAATATTCAACAAAGTTCATTTTTATATTTATTGTAATTTCAATTAGAACTCTACTATTATTTCATAGTGAGGAATAATTGAGGGATTGTATGCATAGATCTTAAATAGGATTAGTGTGCTCCAATTATTTAAAACATAAGATGCTGAGGTAGGGATACAGAGGCAAGTGACAGAAAAGAGAGTTCAAAAACAGAGTCAAGTACACTAACAATTTTGTACATTACAAATAGTGTAGGTGTGTTTCATTTTTTAATCACTCATCTACCTGCACAGTCTCAGTAGGTGGTGACCACACAATTTTGAGGGTATACATTTTAAATTACAGAAACAAAACACTCAAAAATTAAACAAAAGTATTAAGTGATTAATTATTTTGAGGAATCAGAACATAGATATTAACTCCCATACACTGAAATAAAATGTATTTTGATTAGCTCTTAGCATATGGTTGACAGTCAATGACATGAGTTACTAGCCTGGCAACCTGCAGTGTCTTATGGAAAAGATTTCCAAATGTTATCCTCTGATTCTCTCTCTCTCTCTCTCTCTCTCTCTCTCTCTCTCTCTCTCCCCTAGGTAAAAACATAAAATGTTCTTGATATTTATATGGAGGAGGACAGACATAATATGTAAAAGATACATAGAGAGACTGGAGAGATAGCTCCGAGCAAACTGGCTAACCAGACTAGTCCTGCTAGCAGGTCTGGGTTTAATTAGAATCACTGCCTCAAACAGAACACAGTAGAAGAACAATCAAAGAAAATTTCCAATATCAGTCTTGGGACTCCACCTGCACATACATGCAAGCATATATGCATATGTGTGGCCACCACACATACACATAAAATGAAAAAAGAAATAAAAAGCACCACAGTTTAGCTCCCTAGAACCCTCACAAAAAATGCAGGTGGGAGTGGAGAACCACCTGTAATTCCAGCCTTGAAAGGCAGCAACTGGGAAGCTCCGAAGTAAGCTGGCTAGACAGAAGTAGCCCTGCTAGGGTGCTCGAGGTCTGGTCTAGAGACCCAGCTTCAAGATATACAGTGGAAAAGCAACTGACAGATTCCCAATATCAGTCTCTAGCTTTCACACATACACGTGCACTTACACACATCAGAGGATAAGCAACTGCTATAAATGAGAAAAGGAAAAAAAATCCATTCTCATCAGGATGTCAGTCATCAAGAAAATAAACAGCAACAAATCCTGGAGATGTAGACAACAGAAACCATTATGGGAGTGTAAGCTACTCCAACTTTGGAAACCAGTATAGAAGTCTTGAAAAACAATTAAGAAATAGCTCCTCATAGGATCCTGCTGTACCACGCTTGGGTATTTACCCAAGGACTCAAAGTCAAGGTATCACAGAAACCCTTGCACAGCAGTGTTTACTAAAGCACTAGTAACAATAGCTAGGTTTTGGGAACAACCTAGGCAATCAACAACACAGGAATGGATAAGGAAATTGTGGTATGCATACAGAATAGATCTTTTTCAACCATCAAAAAGAATTAAATTATATCATCAACAGGGAAATGGATGAACTGGAGATAATCATATGAAGCGAAGTAAGTCAGTGTCATTCAGTGTCATATAGTTCCTTGATTTTATGTAATCACATAAAAGTCATGTGTGCCTATGTTAGACGAAAGATCAAGTTAAACTGTCTAGGGAAACACAGTGAGGAATTGTAGCAAGGAATATTTTGAAGGATATGTTTATATAAATATTAAATAGGATAAAAGAACTCCAGTTAATTATAACATAAAATGCTGAGACAGGAATACAGAGATAGGCAAATGACAGAGAATAAAGTTCGAAAACAGAGTCTAATACCTGTAACTATGCTGTACATTATAAGAATAAAATCTGGTTTTGGTATACGAAAGAAGAAGCTATCTCCAACATGATCCCAATCAAGAAAGAATCACGTGTCTCAAACTAGAAATAGCAACTTGGAAGACCAGGGCAACGCAGGGCAAGAGAAACAGAAAAAGAGTATCCCATTCTACGTTTTTGTAGAAAATGAGCAAGTTACATGTAGAAGACAGCTCTTGGCTTAGGCCTGTTCAGACTCCCTGGCCATAGAGAAGTTCCAGGAGTTGTGGAGATGGAAATTCTTTGCAGGAACTTCAGAAATCGTGGTCATCCTTTGATGCAGAAGGGCATTGAGATCCTGAGCTAACCAAGTCACCCCAGATGATCTGAAACTGAAACTCCTATATCCTGGTTTAATCTCTTTGGGATATATCGAAGTGGGATAGTAGCTATTCTACACCGGAAACTTAGACTCCGCTTGAGAACCAAAAATTTTTATTTTCCTCTTCATTGGCTTTGTTTCTTTAAGGATTTCCTCAGAATTTAGGTATTTTCAACTTCAAGGACCAATGTTTGAACTATGCAGAGAACAGAGATGTAACAGAGGGGGTTGGTGTAATCACAGCAAGAGAGTCCCAGGAGAGAAGAGACACAAAATGAACAGGACCAATATATCCCAGCTGAGAAATTCTCCTTCCTGGGCCTAACCTTGAGATGTTGGTGCAAAAATTAATTAATTAGCTAATTAATTAATAAGTAAAAATAGAAGAAAGATGAAAATGGAAATAATTTTTTAAAAAAATATTTTATCTATTTTTATCTATATTTCATATGAGAAAAAAAGAGTGAGCACTGCAGCTTGTTGGCATGCTACTGATAAACTCATGACTGAAGAGTTTAGAGGGGCAAAAAATTTAGCAGGAAATAATAAGTTATTATTTCTTATGATTCTTGGTTGTAGCTCTTAGACCAGCTTGACAGGATAGTTCATACCAACACCAGGTGTCAAGGAAACTGGACACACCATCTCCACAGAGATTGCTGAGAGGGGGACATACCACTTGTGAGATCCAAGTCCACTGAAGTATGCTGAAGTACTGGGCAAACTTCCCCATCTTATTCACCTGCCCAGAGAATGGTCCCCTCCCACTGTGCACCGTGTCTTCCTTCATCAATTAGACCATCTCCTGCTGTTCACGCAAGGCTTGCCTCTACTAATTCTTCACAGGGATGCCCAAAGCTCAGCCTTCAACTGTCAAGTTGACACCTACATATCTAACTAACACAAAGAGTGCGTATGCTACTGCGAATGTGTGGAGTTCCATAGAAAAACTTTAGAACTCTCTTCTTCCACCATGTTGGCTCAAGAGATGGAACCCAGACTGCCAGATTTGCAAACAGGTATCTTTACCTGCTGAGACAGACATCTCACAAGTTCCAGAAATAATCTAAAATGTACCACATTTCAGATTGACACTGAGGACTTAAGTTTCTGTGAGCTGTTTCTCCAGCAACAAAAAGGAAAGTCCCTTGTGGGTCCTTTAGCAATAAGTCGCCATTGCGGTCAAGTGGTTTATCGCTCAGGGCATCAGCAAATGAGTTTTCTCATGGTCAATCAATCAGCTTCAGAGAAAGTGGGGTCCATACATTTCCATTTCCTTTCCACATCATATGCCCTCATAGCAGTACGACATGCCAACATGCCATGTGATTTCTGAACTTTCCATTGATATTTTCTCTCTTCATTTGTGGCTCTTAGAAACTTGTTTATCCATGGCATTCGAAAGCTTTCTTTTCAGTTGTTATAATTATTATAACGCTCTTTCACCCTAAAAGTTAAGTCCTTTGAACTACAGAGATACGAAAAAAGAAGACAGCTAATTTTTTTCTCTTAACTTTCAGGGGCTTCTAGGAGTTGGAGTGGTTTTTTTTTTCTTGTTGATCCTCCCTCCGACAGGCCCACAGATAGGGACACTCCCCTTTACCTGGTAGCTCTTGCCGCTAAGGTTCCCACTGGGTATTTGTTTTGTTTTTAAATACTTTAATCCCTGTGCTCTTTCCCTCGCCTTGTTCAGCTTCACCTTATCTCTAAGCTCATTATTTATAATTTTTGAATTGGCTTTTATTATGCTTGCTTTGTTCTTGCTTCTCTTTGTTTAACTTATTTAATGCTTTGTGGCTGGCTTTCCTTAGCCTTCGCCCACACTTGGAACTTTCTACTTGTTTCTATTGCCAAGTTCTCTTTTAGTCTGAGAACGTTTCCCTTTTTGCTATGAAATTGTTCCTTATATATTAAGATGAACTCTAGGCTTTAATGTGGCAATTTTTTCCCTACTGACTAACCAATGACTTTGTCTGAATATCCATACAGAAAAAATTAATTGCCATATTACGCTTTATAATTTCATGATGGAGATTTTCTGGTTTTGTAAAAACCAAAGGATTGGTTTTTATGTTTATCAGCCTGTCTGGAATTAAATGTAATACAAAAATTGAGGCAAAATTTCTACTTCGTTTTTCTCCCAAATAGCCAGGCACATGTAGAAATATAGCTTATTAAGAAATTCACTAAACTGAAATGTCAGTGGTATCAGTTAAGGTTTTATTTGCCTGACTACCTTAGAAACTTTAACGAAGTTACTGAATCAAATAGATTTCCCTTTATTTTTCAGCATAGATTTGAAGATAAAATTTTCCTAATGGGTTTTTCAATGGCATCCCAGACTCTTTCTAATCTTTTGTTCCGTATATAGTGTTGTTACAATCAACTCCTGTTCTATAAAGGCTGCTTAACACCCTCACTTAAAATTATCATGTGACAAGACAGAAGGGAGAAGCAGAAAGAGAGAGGGGAAAGAATCATGAAAAGGAAGAGGAAAGAGTGGTGATAGGAGGCTGGAGAGATGGCTCAGGGGTTAAGACTCTGCCTGAGAAGCAGAAAGTCCTGAGTTTGGATCCAAGGTTCTACATAAAAACCTTTTTTTTTTTCCAGCTCTGGTAGGCAGAGCCTGTGAAATAACAGAGCAAAGCAGAAAGGAGGCAGAAGTAATCCAGGATTACTTAACCTTAACCTTCAACAGGGGCATATAATGCCCCTCTGACATACACATGCTAAATAAACAAAGTTAAAAAAAAGAGTGGTGGTAGTAAAAGTGGTAACCATGGTGGTGGTGTTGGTGATGAACGTGGTGGGGATGGAAGGTGGTGGGAGTGTGAAGATGGTAGTCATGGCAGTGGTGAAAGTGATGGGGGGAGAGTGGGGGTGGGATGAAGGCAGTGAGGGTGGGAATGGTGGTGGTGTAAAGATGGTGGAAACGGTGATGGTGATGGTGAAGGTGGTAAGGATAAATACTCAGTGACTTAAACACAAAAGAAGCAAATCTCCAGGTAATTTTTACTAGTATTTTCTCGGTTACAATGTATTTTATAGATAATATTTACTATGAGTAATGACATTAATAAAATAAATTGATACTTGAATTTTTAAATACTGATACACTGCTGGCCTGAAAACAACATCAGTCTTCCATTAGGAAAAGAGGAGAATGGATTTTTTTTATATACAACTTAGAGTTGGGTGATAAAAAGTTACACATGCACTCAGTAAATATTGCTTAGTGAATTTGAGAATGAACTGACATGAATTAATAATGTAATACATTCTTTGACAGTGTTGGAATATCTAGAAATTGGTTACACACACTTATAGTAAATAGCAGACAAGGCAAATATCAACCTTAAAGAAAACAAAGGACCGTACAGTGACTTAGGCAGCTATGATTTATGCTTTGATTTGATAATAAGTTTTTATTGTTAGAATCTCTGACTTAGAATGAAAGACCATTTCAAAGCAGCCTTAAAGTCCTGTTTTCTAGTCTCATTCATCTCCTAAGCTTTAGGTTTGGATAAATCAAGAACTTCTCTGAGGAGAATAATAATCAAAATATCACAGACATTTTGGGTTCAAGTTACAGGGAGGTCGTGGCTCCTCTTGACAGTCAATTCACATCATAGATTAATCAACTGTAAATAATTCTTAAATTACAGCACTGTCAATCTACTTTGATTTCTTTGTTCTTTACTGTTTACAGTTTTTTGTGCATACCTGCATGTGTGTGTGTGTGTGTGTGTGTGTGTGTGTGTGTGTGTGTGTGTGTGTGTGTCTGTGTCTGTGTGTCTGTGTCTGTGTCTGTGTCTGTGTCTGTGTCTGTGTCTGTGTGTGTATGTGTCTCAGAGAACACTGTATATCCCTATGAAGGACCAAGGGTGATTTTGGCAATCATTCTGGATTGCTTCTACTTCCTTGTTACTTCACTCCAGAATTTCTCAGGTTGCGTCTACCAGGGTCAGAAGTGCTGTCTGCCACTATGTCCACCTAGAGTGTTTATGTGGGATGTGGGATCTGAACTCAGGACCTTTTGCTTGTGACACAGAGTCTTAACCCCTTTGCCACCTCTCCAGCCTTTGAGAACATATCTCATTCTTGTATTACAAGAGTAAGAGTGATCAACTTTCAAACACTGCTATCAACCTACTCACTGTCTTCTCTATGCTCAATTTTTTCCAGGTCCTCTGATCATTTTTTAATGGGAGGGTTTTAAACTTTAGTGATAAAATTAGAGCATCTTATTTTGACTGTAAGGTAGTTAAGATCTCTTAAAATGTAGCCAGAGGGAAGCAAAAAGTTGTAGAAGCAATCAGGATGATTCCTGTAATCACCCTCGGTCTTCCACAGGGACACACAGTACCCTTGTGCTGGTACCAAAATAAAATAAATAAATAAAATATGACAATCTAAAAGAATATGAATGTCAGATGGAATGAAAAAATATGCCCACAAATAAAAAGTAACCATTTTGCAAATGGGTGACTCACTGTGGTTTCCCACTTTTATTACATCTACCTTTGAATGTGCTTTTATCACAAGACTCTAGTTTAACAGCTTTTTGTCTCTGGCCAGGGGGTGACGTACAATGCCCACCGGGATGGAGTGAAGGGCATTGCAGGAACAGCAAAACTGCAAAAGAAAATCAACAAACCACAATCCAGAACTTCAGAGACTCTATATCAACCACCTAGAACTAGGCCAGACTAATCTCTCCCCATCCTGAAGTTCAGGGACATTTGCGGAAGAGGGGGCGGTAAGAGTGTAAGAGCAAAAGGATGGGAGGAGCAATGATATGCAAGATACTCCATACAAGTTAGGGCTGAAGCAATCATAATTGGACTTTGCATGCCCTGCGCATTGTCCAACACACTATTGACCTCACAAAGTCTAGCATCTGCTAAAGGCACCAAGATCCTTGGAGGCAAGGGATTGTCAGCCACAGCAGTGTTCCTGTACCTAAGAGGAACACGGGAAAGGGTTCAGGGTAAGGCCACTGGGTCCTTGTACATCATCGGAGAGGAGGGCCCAGAGGAAAATCAGACATGCACAAGAAAGGACTCTCTGGGAATTGGGGCGGGAGGCACTGGGGGATGGGGAAGGAGGGGGATGAGAAGGGGGAGCAGGGGATACGGGGGGAGGAGGAGGGAGGGAGGGAACTGGTGTACCTATTAAGTTTGTATGAGCTGAAATAATAATTAAAAATGTATTAATAATAAAAAAATTCAGGCCTAAGGAAACAGAAGAGAGAGAGAGAAAGAGGCAGAGACAGAGATAGAGACAGAGAGAGACAGAGAGAGACAGAGAAAGAGAAGAGAGATAAATAAAATTCAGCCAAGTTTTAAAAAAAAAATATGCCCAAAGGCTCTGAATTTCACATTAGGGAGTCATTGTGTGTTGGGTGTCTTTTGGGACCCTCTTATAAGTCTTTTTGGCAAAAGATCAGATTGCTGATCTTTATAAGACTTTAGGGGAAGCTATGCATTCCATCCTCTGGAACTTTACTGAATCAGTGTTTCTAGCCATTTTCCAAAATACCAAGAATGTGAGCAAGGCTAGGCATGAAATGAAATTAGAGAACTGGACCTGCATTTGCCATTTTCTCTCTCTCTCTTTCTTTCTCTCTCTCTCTCTCTGTCATCAGAAATAAATTGCAGACTATGATACTTGGATGATGCTGAATATCAGATAACTCCAGGATGAAACCTCTCTCCTCTCTGAGTCACAAGGAGAAGATGTCCTAATTTCTTGGATTCAAACAGCCAGAAGCTGTTTCTGATCTGCAGCCTCTGTCGGCGTTCCTTTTCTTGCATCCACTCATTTTGCTTCTTTGTGCTCAATTGGAACTCGCTAATGGAAGTAGCCTGCCACGTGGCTTTCCTTTCTGCCACTCTGTCTCTCTCAGGAAATGTGATTAAAGAACTTGGAGTGGGCTGTTTTATGCACAAATATTCAGACAGTCTCTTAGCAATAAATGGCTGTCGGTTCTATTATCTGTCTGGCTCTGAGTTCTATTATCTGTTGTGAATTGTGCAGGGCTCGGTAAAACCGTTTTTTCAGCAGTCTCATTACTCCCTTGCACACCTTCTGCTCCATCTGAGAGGGCCGCCGTAGTGATTGCTGGATAATACTTGCTATTAGACAAGGCACAGAAGAGAATCAAGCTATGACTAATTCACTTGATGGCACTGTGCCCTGTGTCATGCTCATTAACACATCTCAACTCTGTTATTAAAAAGAATTACAGAGCAGACCTCAGCGGCCCACATTCATACTACAGGCTGCTTTATTTTTCCATCTGAGCCACGCACTTATCACTGACTTATCCCAAGCACCTTCCCTCCTAACCCAGGCCTATTCCATCCTACCACACTTGGAGATTCTTACAGTTGACACAAGAGTCTACTAGAGTCTGTTGCAGCGAGATGCTTCTAGAAATGGGTGTTCAAGACCCTTGAAGAGTCAGACAATCAGTTTGCACCTGAACAGCCATCCAGAGGTGCCCCAGTAATATTTTGAAGATAAAAACACTAATGGTATCTTTAAATATTTACTAAATATGCTAAATTACACCCACCTCTTGTGTGGTCATTATTTCACTGGAGGGTTTCAACAGCCCTCAGTGGTAGGCTATACAAACACTATGCAACTATTAGCTTCAACATGCAAGTAACTTATCTACAGAGTCACGTAAAAGATATTTAGGATTCTTGAGCTAGCGACAAGAAGTAACCGCTGCACTATAATTACCTGCCTTAATCTTTGCCTCAAACTAAGTCTTCTTACATTCTAATACTTTGGAATCCTTATGGTGACTATTGCTACTGAATACCAGTACCTACATATATTTTACCTCTCAGTACTTGAAGGATTCCTCTAACCACTTCATAAAGCTGAGCACGGCCTTGGGAATTCATTTTGCATGACATGGGAGAGGAAGCCCTTAGGTGCCAATGAGTGAGTATCTGGCTTGGCTCTTCCCCTGACTAAAGATTGCATGTATATAATTGGAGACATCCTAATATCCAAGAAATTTAGGATTCTCAATCAGATTATGGAGAGTAATTGCCCTGGAGAAAGACTTTATATCTTCAGTAAAATTTAGATGAACACTAGGGAAATATTTTTATGAAAAACTATTGTCTTTTGGGTAGTTTTTTAATCACACGTATCTTGGTTACATAACTTCATTGGTGCAATAAATACCCAACCCAAATTGTTTAGAAAAACAAGGGATTTTATTAATTCAGAATCACAAGCAGGAAAGTTACACGCAGATGAGGGAATTAGCCACATCTTATCCAAAATCAACTAGAGGGCAATGATAGATGTTGCATATTTGCCTTCCCTGTTTGCTGCTTGCCAAATGCTAAATAAAGAAAAAACTCTCTCTACTTCTATCCACTTGCCCAGTGAGTAGCTCTACCCATGGTGAGCTCGATCCTCCCATATCAGTTATGTGATTAAGACAATTTCCACAGGGGTGCTCAGAGGCCTGCTGAGAATTGGACCAATATCATAAAGTGATACACCCTGATCTATATTGTCTTTGCTTGCTCTATATATTTTATACATTTGAGCCATTTTTAGGAATGAAAAGCAGATGCCCTTTAGTTGAAAGCAAAAAGAAATCGTTGAACTTCAAATAAAAAGTCCAAGCACACTCAAAGACGTGAATTCTGCCACGTGCAAAGTAGTAGATTTTTAACTACACAAAGAAAACCAACTAGTCTTGAAGACAAGTAAGTTTTGAAATGAAAAACATGCTTCACCCATGAAGCTCCATGAACTCTGGTTTAGAACTATGCACATCAAGTTTATACGAAATGCTTGGTTTATATAAAATGCTTGATAAGGCTGTTAATATTGTAATTAAATATTATTTAATTTTTATAATTAAAAATATCTATTTGGGGAAAGAGAGAGAGTCTTGCCACATAGCCCTGAGAGAAACTGAGTCTTGCCACATGATCTTGACTGGCCTGGAGCTCTGGGTTTCCTACTGCAGGCTCCCAAGCACTGAAATGACAGGTGTGTGCCACCCTGTCAGGCTCCAAGATTGAGTCTTCATGACTGAAAGCATTGGCTGATGTTGTGAATAATATCGTCACATTACTATGTGTATTAAACATATAGATCTTTTAACCAATGTGAGAATGATCTTTATTCACACATTAAGCATGTATAAGAGAGAAACTTTAGAGAAGTTGAGTTCTATTTCATTGGTCACAGAAAAATAACTTTTCAAGTCTGCATGGTGGAAGAAGAGAACCAACCTTTGAAAGATCATGTACCCTCTGGATCTCTCTCTCTTTCTCATTCTCTCTCTCTCTTTCTTTCTCTTTCTCTCTTTCTCTCTCTCTCTCTCTCCTCTCTCTTTCACACACACACACATTGAAAGATGCCACCAGGAAATGTCTGTGTCATGTTTGTAACACAAATAGCCTCTTTTTAAAGTAAGTAGTTTGGAAATTCACAAGTATGAGTTATTTTGAGTATGTTCTAGAGTAATAATTAAATATATACCAGTAATTTGTATTCCCAAATGAAAAAGAAATGCGGCATGACCTAGTTTCATGAGCTACAAGCATGAGTGGCAGTGGGTTTACTCACGTCAAGCAAGAGTTGAGCAAGAAAACTTTTTTTTATTTCTTCCACTCATACAAAGTTGATAAGTACCCCATTCTCCTCTCTCCCTCCACCCCTCCCTGGATCCCCTTCTTACCTTCCCTCTTTTCCCCTTCCTTTCCCCCCTCCCTCCCTTTCTCCTAGTGCCCCCTCCCCCCCCCTGTTCCTGGAGCATCCTTTAGTGTGCATGTCAAACTTCCCTCTGGGTCCTCTTCTCTGATGAGGTGTAAGGACTCAGTGGCATTGCTCTTTTTTGTGTTCCCCTTTAGTACAGGAACACTATTGTGGCTGTTAATCCCTTACCTCTAAGGATCCTAGTACCTGTGATCCATGCTAGACTTTAAGGGGTCAATGACATGTTGATCATTGTGCAGGTCATGTAAAGTCCTATTATGATTATTTCGGCTCTAACTTGTGCGGAGTATCTTACATATTGTTGCTCCTCCCCTCTTTAGGCTCTTACAATCTTACCGCCCCCTTTTCCACAAATTTCCCTGAGCTTTAGGATGGGGAGAAATTAGGCTGTCTGGTTCCAGGTGGTTGATGTAGAGTCTCTGATTTTCTGAATTATGGTTTGTTGATTTTTTTTTTCAGTTTTGCTGTTCCTGCACCACCCTTAGCTCCATCCTGATGGGTATTGGATGTCACCCCCTGGCCAGAGATAAAAGGCTGCTAAAATAGAGTTTTATTATAAGAGTAGATTCAAAGGTAGATGGAATAAGAGTAGGAGACTGTGGTGAGGAGGGTTAGTCTCCCATTTGCAAGATGGTTACCTTCTATCTGCCAGACTGTATGCCTTCCCTTTCTGGTGAGATCATACCTCATCAGTTGCAAGTGACCAAGAAGGAAAGTCTGTGAGCTTAACCAGATGTCTCATTACTTATTTGCAGTCCTTAATGGTGGCCTATTTTCTCTGCTGTAGCATGATCCCCTTTCTCCTTGTTGCTGGCAGGGCCTTCCTTCCCCTTCCCTCCTGTTTATAATCTTTGCAATTACTGTAGGTATTACAGAGATTTATCTTTGAGTATGTCTGTAAGTGGGTTTGGTACTAGGATCCAGCTATTAGGGAGTACATACGGCGCTTAATTTTCTGTGTCTGGGATACTTCACTCAATATAATTGTTTCTAATTCCATCCATTTCCTGGCAAATTCCATTAATTCATCATTTTTGATGGCTGAGTAGTACTCCATTGTATAATGTACCACATTTTCCTTATCCATTCATCAACTGTCCAGAATTTGGGTTGATTCCATGACTTTGTAAACAGCGCTGCTATGAACATGGTCATGCTTGTGCTATCAAGATGAATTTTTGCTGTATGGGGGATTATTCCCAAAAGTGGAATAGCAGGGTCATATGGCATTTCAATCTTTAACTTTTTAAGAATCACCAGACAGCTCGCCAGAGTGGTTGTATAAGCCTGCATTCCCACCAGCAATGTAGGAGAGTTCCCTTCTCTCCACATCCTCTCCAGCATTCGGTATTGTTTGTATTGTGGATTTTTGAGTAAGAAAACTTTATGAAGGACAGAGCTGGACTTTGTTTGAGAGGACTAGAATCAGGGTCTTGAATATCACCACAAATTTCTCTTTCTTTTTTGCTGCTTTTTCTCTCTGTGTGTCACCTTATTTTGCTCTCACTGGAAATAAGTGTCTTACAGATAATTACTATCAATAGTTTCTAAGTTTTTCATCAGGAACAAAAGTCTAGCTGTCATTCTCATATATCTAGTAGTTCTCAAAAATTTCAAAACCAAGTCACTTTTATTGTCTCAATGAGACTCATGTGTTTGACCCTTGATCCCCAACTGTTTGGGAAAGTTTTAGGCGGTGGGTCCTCACTTGAGAACCTGAGTCACTGTGTGCAGGTCTTCAGATCAGATAGCTGAACCCACTTTCTGTTCTCTTTGTTTTATTCTTTACTACAGATGCAATATGAAAACTGGCTGCCTCCTCCTCCTCTTCCTCCTTTTTGCCATGTCATCTCTACTTGTCTTGGTTTCTTTTCCTGTTGCTCTGACAAACCCTCATGAAAGAACTTTAGCTCATAGTTCAAGGTACAGATTACCTTGACAGGGAAGTCAAAACAGCAGAAGCTTGAAGCTGGTTACATCACATTCAAAATGAAGAAGCAGTGGAGGATGAGTGCCTATTGGAGCTTGGCTTGCTTTCTCCATCTTACATAGTCCAGGATCTCCTGCCCAGGGAATGGTCCTGTCCACAATTAAGATGGGTGTTCTTCTCGTGCAATTAATGTCATCAAGATGATCCCTTATAGACATTTTCATAGACCAACCTTGATCTAGATACCCCTCAACCTGTGGCTTGTCTCCTGGATGTCAAGTTGATCATTAACATTACTATCAGTATGTTGAACTATAAGTCAGAGTAAACCCTTTCTCCTTGTTGGATATTTAATTATAGCAACAAAAAAGTAAATAATACAGCAAATGATAGTTTAAGACTTTTCCTAAGAAAGGAACTATGCTCTCTTTGTTCCACTTTACAAAGCAAAATATTTTAAGAACAGAACAATAAACCATGATCAACAATTGGATCTGTGTCATGGAAATTATTGTCCCCCACCTAATATCAGGAGGTTGGACTGAGAGAACAAAGAGTTGTTCTTCAGGTAAGAAGCCCTTCCACAGATTACACAGAAGTATGTCCTCTTTAAGTAACATCTTATGGTGAATCTATGAAGAAAAGGAATGATTAAACAAATTTAGTATTCTAATGGAATCTGAATGTCTGGTCAAGAACATGGATCTTGTGGTAGAATCTATCAATATCAATTTCTAATTATTTGAAGAATTTTCTAAAAAGACTGACAGCCTGAGCCAATTGAATATTTCCCTGTTAATTATGTTTCTTGTGATAAAGTGCCACTTATTTAACAGGTGAACTTAGATGAGCTAGAAGCCTTCAAACTACATTTCTAAAAATCCCCTTCACGATATGACTAGAATCTGCCAGTAAGAACTCATGTGAGATCTTGGAAGGCAAAAGTAATGTGGAAAGCCAAGTAAGTGGCCAGAGACAACATATAGCAAGCGAGAGAGCCAACTGGACTACTGTTCTAAGACTCAAAGGTCACAGCAGTGTTGTCCTGTGATAGTTGGATGTGTAAGTGTTAACTTAACAGTTACAGGCTAAGCTTGGACACAGCTGTGAAGAATTGACAGTTAAGCAAACCTTTTAGCAAGGCTGCAGGAATTGTCTACTTCATGTGAAGACCCAAGCCCATAGTAGACAGTACTTCCAGTGTGGGACCAGATAAAAGAAAGTATAAGAGAGAGGAAGGGTCTCTCTCTCTCTCTCTCTCTCTCTCTCTCTCTCTCTCTCTCTCTCTCTCTCTCTCTCTCTCGCTCTCTATCCTTCTGCTCTTCTCTCTCTGTCTCTCTGTCTCTGTCTCTGTCTCTGTCTCTGTCTCTCTCTCTCTCTCTCTCTCTCTCTCTTTCTCTCATGTGTGTGTGCCCTGTATTGGTCAGCTCATGCTTCACTGTTGCTATCAATATTCATCACTGTTGCCTTTCTCTGCTCACATTGCAGTCCAGCTTCTTCTGCCGGTCTCTTCAGTCCACCAGCATGACTAGTTTGGAGGAATCTTCAGAATCTTCAGTCTTTAGGAAAAGATAGATCTGCTGGGAGACTTTCAAAGGATTCTTTGCCCTTCAGCAACCAGACGGGACTGCTGAGATATTCAGCTCCTGAACTGAGCAGCAATAGGCAGCTACCATTGGACTACTCAGATTTTGTCTTGTAAGTGAATCCAATATATATGAGAGAGGGGGGGGGGGAGAGAGACAGAGAGACAGAGACAGAGATATGTAGAGATACAGAGATATAGACATACATTCTATTGGTTCTACTTTCTAAAGAACCCTGGCTGTAATAGTTAATCCTGTGTGTCAACTTGACCACACCTAACATTAACTAAGATCAGCTGTCAGACTACCTGAAGAGATTATCCAGATCAATACATTTACAATATCAAGAATAGCCCTAGATCTGATTGGAACTTCCCAGCAGCAGACTACATAAAAGGAACCCTAGAACAGAGACTTTGATGAGAGACTCTCCAAAGCTGTGTTAGAAAACTCTCTTCCCTCCTGCCCAGCTTCTCACTTCTTCAACTCTCCAGGAATCCTCCAGTTTTCAGCCATCACTCACTGGCCTACTGGACTGAGCAGCTCTGAGCCTCCAGGATGTTTACAGTGAATTGCCTGCCTCCAGCTTCAACCACCAGCCATGTTGTCTCTGCCATGAAAGACTAGTTTTCCCCTCTGGAACCATAAGCTGAATAAATCTCCCTTTCTCCCTTAAGTTGCTTGACTGAATGCTTTCTCATAGCCACAGTTAAAAGTAACTATTACACTGACTAATATACATGGTAAGTTCATACTCTTTATACAGTTTCAGACTATTTTCTAATATTTTTATGTTCCTTTCCTGATCTCCCTTCTCCAGGGACTCTATATATCTATATTAAATTCCACTATCCCTTAGTGGCTTAGAATAACTGTGCATTTCTGTTTAATGAGGATTGCACAAATGGGCTCAGGAGTTGAACTTCTGCCTCTCAAGCAGAAGGACTTGAGTTTAGATCCCAGATCCCACCTAAAAATGTAGGCAGAAGTAGCAGCAGTCAATACTTCTGGCCCTGAAAGGTAGAGGCTGGAAAACCCCAGAGCAAAGCAATAAGGAGGTAGAGCAATCTAGAATGGTTCCTGAAGTCACCCTTGGGACTCCAGAGGTGCACATAATACCTCTGATACAGATAGACACACCCACACATACATACATACATACATACATTACATTCACATTAAAAAGACAAGAATCAGGGTAGAATGGGAAAGAAAGAAAAGGAGAGAAAGAGGGGTAGAGGAGCAAAGAGAGACAGGAAAGAGGCTGAGATAAAATCTCCATGAAATAACACAACAAACCTCAAAATCTTTCACTAGAAGAAAAGTTTCCCTATAAAATGTTAAATTTTTTCTTTTGTAACAAAAGATATAAGTGGGATAATTGGTAAAATTGAATACTACCTGAAAGACTAAATGATAGTGCATCAAAATTAATCTCCTGCTTTGGTAATTGTGGCTTGGTTACACAAACAAAATGTTGTTAAACTGTGTGAGGTGAAGTTAGGATTTGCAACTTACTCTCTGAGAATTCAGAGTGGAATTTAAGAGAGGGGGAAGGATAAGGCAAGAAGGAGAAGAAGAAAGGGAGTTAGGAAAGACAAAGGGGAAAGAATGATAATTGAGAGTATAACTAAAGAACAAGGATGATATCCTTCCATTGTTTCTAAGGTTTTTAATAATTTTAAATTATTTCAAAATAAGTGTTAACAATTTGCACTTCCAAGAACACAGAATCAATGTTCTTTTCCCTATTCATTCTGCTATATACAAATAAAACCCCAGGATACTACATATAAAAGTGCCACCTATGAAAGGTAGACAGAGGAAAGCAGATGCTCTGGAATCCTTAAAGACACTGCAGTCCTCATCTCAGTCTTATAGTACAGAGGATGAAAACCCAGAAATGCCAATCAACAGAGGCAAAAAGAAAGAACTATAGCCCACCAAGTCTGTTCTAACTAGCTCAGGATCTGGAAAAAGAAATTTGAAAAGACAAACAATACTTTTGCTTATAACCACTTTAATCCTATGAAATGTTCTATAAAATGATGCATGCTCCCATTGCACCTCTGCCTAGCTGTAAGGAGGTGCTTTAAGCTCTTAAACAAGTAGGATCTGCAAGGCCAACTCAGGGGAAACAGTAATGCCCATGTAATAGTTGCTCCTATGTGTGGTTGTGAGAGAATACCTAAAGTTAAGCAATTTAATGGGAGAGAAATGTATTCCTCTTCTAGAAGGGAGATACAGTTTTCAATGATGGACACTAAATGGTTGACTAGCAGAAGCTGGAGAAAGGCTATGTCACACCCATCTGTGAAGTTGAGAGATATAAGACTGCTTGATGTAGAAACAGACTTCTCCCTTGGGTAAGGTAGTACTAAGCCTCCAGCAAGATTCCATCTCTCAAAAGTGCCATAACCTTCCAAAACACATAAAACTGGGGGGGAGAGTGCATTTCAAACTGTGACGCTCCATCTCTAACCCCCATAGACTCACTGCCATCTCATTATACAAACCATACTCAGTCCAATTTTAGAAGTCTTCATAGACTATATCAGTAATCCCAAAACAGCCCAAAAGTCTAAAGTCCCAAACCCTCCTATAAAATAAAAAAAAGTTACATACTTCCAATACACAATGTCACAGAATAAATATTCCTATTCCAAAAGGAAGAAATGGGGGCATATCCAGGAAATATAGATCCATAGTAATACTGAAAACCTACAGGACAAACTCCAAATCCTGCAGCTCCAAGTCCAACAGAGGAGCCTCTCATTGAAATCATCTCAGTTCCAAAGGGCTTTGGTTCCACCCCACCAACACTGCTGCCCATAGAACACATCACTTTCTTGGGCTGACTCCTCCCAGGGTATAAGACTTTCCCTGGCAGATATCTTACATTATCTCTGGCATCTCTAACATCTTTACTTTTCAATGGCAAACCAGATTTTAACTCCACTGCACAAACTGCCCTTCTTGGGCCTCTAAACTGCAGGTTTTCTGCCACATGCTGCCTGGATACTGCCATTCTCTGAAACCTTTGAGGAAAGATCTATCACCTCCTCCCTCTTGCATCTTTGATGAGTCTAAAACCAGAACCATGTGATGACTTTGCCAAGTTTTGTTATAACCTTGGTTTGGAGACTGACCTTCTCAAGTCACAGTTAATTCAGCTTCTTTGTGCTGACTGTAGGAAAAATCTCTTCTCTCCTTGGCAGTTGCATTAAGGGGGAAACGGACCCATGTTTGGAATCCATCCTTGAGCTCATTCCTTCCAAAGGATTTACATTCTTATGGGTGGGAGCCTTCTCTGATAATCTTGCCCTCCGGATAT